>VONZ01000005.1:1360000-2860000 GCA_012976165.1 Labeo catla
GGTATGACTGCACTGTATCCCTAAAATGTCTAGTTTGAACTTGCCATTTGCTAGCAACTGATTTCTTCATGGAAGCTTTGCATTCAAATATTTCAACTCAGATCAGTGTTTCGTGTCTAATAATTTTGACACGAAACATCTAAATAATCTATCAAGCAGCTGTGTAATACTTGGAATAATGTACTTTCAGCCAGTTGTTATCGGAAAATAAAGATGTATATTATCCCTTACTTATTATAATCTTCAATTCAAGTGATAAAGGATTTTGAGAGTCTGACAGTAATCAGTGTTAAGTGCTACTGTAAGGTTAACTCTGCCTGGTTTAAATGTTTTAAAATGATTAACAGTTGAAAATATTAGAAATTTAGAAAAGTAATCAAAAAGTAATTAAAAGTAATAAGTTACATTACTTTAATAAAGTAATTGAAAAGTTACACTACTTATTACATTTTAAATCAAGTAACTTGTAATCTGTAACCTATTACATTTCCAAAGTAAGATAGATATAGATATAGATATAGCAATTGCTAACAGTTATAAGTTTCAAAACTAGGTAATTATTCATAATAATATACTGAAATGCAAAGGTGTAGTTGCTGTATGAACACTGAAGGCTCAGATAACTGCTAAATAAATTAACATGCAGGCTGCATCCTCATACTATTATCTCATTTACCAAATAGCATCAAAGCAAAACTGAGAAAGCATGCCAAACCCTGAAAATAGCATTCAATAGCTTTATTAAATATTGAAAATATACTGAAATGCATGCTAAATTGTGCCAAATAGTGTGTTTATGAAGTTTGCATTTAATTTATAAAACGTTTTGCAGAATGAGGGTTACCATCTAGACACCAGCGAGCAGAGCTGCACAAAGAGAGAAGTGCAACATTTTGGTAACATGAGAAGATGGATGGTGTCTATGAATCATGAACAGGATGAGGGCATTTGAAGTAAAGGAAGCAGAGCTGCATCACAGGGTGTGTAAGGAGGTGCACTCGTGCGGAAATGTGACTCCGTTACAGAAAGGAAACTTGTAACAGCAGCTAGAGCCGCTTTCTGTTAACTCCTGTTTTAGGAGTCTCATTGCCGCGTCTCATGCATGATGTCATTTGTTCAAAGAGCTGTGGCTGCAAATAAATATGTGGCAGATAAAGCATGGTTTTATTAGCGAATATAAATAGTGTGCGCGCACTTGTATCTCGGCAGCTGCAATGAGCTAATTTACTGTCAATGTGTGTGATTTATCAGGGTTAAAGCAGCAGTATCAGAGTAGGAGTACAGAGCCTGGATGTGTCTTTCTGAAATCACATGCTTGTTTGAATGGAAAACTGAAAGGAAGCTTGAATATGATGCTTAAAAATTGTGTGGTGAATACGCGTGATGTTTTCAGAGTCTGTCATGTCATTATACGAGGACAGAAACTCCATTAAACTTCATCTCCAGAGCTGCTCTGAGAATCACTGTTTTATTTGACACACATAAACTCAACAGTCTTCACAACAACCCATCAAAGTAGAAGTCCGGTTTAACTTTGTGACAGAAATATATTACTATTGTACGGTAGAATATCAGAGTATTAATAAAATAATAATAATAATAAAAAAATACTACTACTACTATAATTTTTTTATTAATTATAATTATTATTAATTAATAATTCTAGACATTTTTTATTCAATTATATTTAAAAAAAAAATAATAATAAATTAAAAAAAAATAATAATAATAATTATATATATATATATATATATATATATATATATAAATATATAAATATATATATATATATATATATATATATATATATATTTTTTTTTTTTTTAATGTTTGACTACCAATATTTTTGTTAAAAAAAATTGTATTAAATATATTTAATTGTATTTGTACTAATTAAATTATTTAATTTTAAAAGTTCTATGAATTCAACTGATTATGCATGCTTTTATTTTTTAAAATGTAATTAAACCATTAAAATGTAACCTGGAAAAAAAACTAATGGAATTTGAATGAAAAAAAACAAAAAAAATTATATATATATATATATATATAAAAATCATAAATTTCAAGAATTTCATAGGGCCCTAAAAAAAAAATTGTGTTAAACTTAAGAAATATTTTAGTACTACACAGTAAAATGTACTTCTCAAGTAACAGTATTAATAATAATAATAATTTAATAAGTTGTGCAGCACTTTGGCAAAAAAAAAGGAATTCTTAAATTTTCATTTCATTACTTTTAAAAGCAATTACATTTTTAATGTTTGATTACCACTATTTTTGATCATTTTTTATTAAACATATTTAATTATATTTGTATCAAATAAATTATTTAATTGTAAAAGTTCTGTGAATTCAACTAATTAGACATGCTTTTATTTTTTTTTTTTTAAATCTAATCAAACCATTAAAATGTAACCTTGAAAAATTGAAACAGAATTTGGGAAAATAAAACTATTTCTACATTTTACAGAGCCCTAAAAATGTTATTTTGTCAAACTTTTCTGGAAAGTTTCTACTTACTTCATCTGTTTCACAATGGTGCTCTTCCCTGATTCACCAGCACCTGAAAAGAAAAGAAAAGAATGTAAATAAAAATTGCAGAGCAAGCTAACAAAACAAACAAACAAAAAAGTGGTGCAAATATCAATTTCTATAACATAGTCCATAACACTGTGCAGCTCCTGTATCATATTGCCAGTTTCACCACATATCAACATTTTGATTTAAATCAGAGGTTATAGCATCTTCTCAGTCACTTGTATCTCATTGCTTCATATACATTCAATACATTCATGGACCCTCATGAGCCTCATATTACATTCACAACATATATCCGTGCGTAAAGGTGAGATAATATACTGTGTACGATATATCTGAATGATTGATACTGTATGTGAGCTTAGATTGAAAGACTCTGCACTTCCTCCATTCCTGACGATGATTATAGTCTAATACTGCTCACTGAAGCTGTGCCAAAACATCTGCTGTCAAAACTCAGCTTCTTGTTGACGTAGCCCGGCCGCGGCTCTTCGCTTGTTGTTATTTCCACTGTACGGAAGCTCGATGTTCTGAGACGCGGCTCACAAGTTCACCCGTGTATACGGAAAAGGTCTGGGAACAGTTCGGATTATTCCTGCATAATGTAATGAGCTTTGTCATAAAAGCACAGCTCCGAGCGGCTCTGAAAGTGCTGAGAGAACAAAAACCTCTTCTGGTCCAGCTCTGAGTGGAAGATGTAGAGAGGCCATTCAATTACTGTGAGTGGACAGACAGAATCCTGACTTACGCTCAGGGCAGAAAAACAACTATATCAAAAGGCTTTCAGCGAAGTGTAAAGGAGAACGAGACGTTGTACCTCTTCATGATACAGCTACAAGATGATGTTTCGACCTTTAGTATATCTCAAAATACCATGGCATTAATATATCTGTATCAGGGTGCAGCCCTTTTGTGTGGAAAAAGGCAGAAAGTGAATCCTCTCCATTTCATTTTCTTTGAACGTGTTTTAATGTAGTAGGAGATGGAAATGGAGACGCAGCATCTGCGCAGGAGTGCCGTCAGCAGCCCCTACGGCGGCGTGTAAAATGTGCGTCTCTTCGGCCATCTGCTGAATCATTAAAACACAGCTACCTCTGTACAAGAAGCACTCAACGGCCTAATTTACTGCACAGTACTTTCATCTTTTTAATAAGCATCTGAAGAGATTTGGCTTATATTCAAATCACAAAAAAAAAAAAAAAAAATTATATTGACAACAGACAAACAAACTAAATACAAATGTTATTTTATTTTTAAAATATATTTTATTATTATATAAAAAAAAGAAAACTAAATATCTGACCACAGACAACCAAATAAAATTACTAAAGAAAAATTATTTTATTTTATTTTTATTTTAATAAAATAAAATAAAACAAAAAATAAAAAACACATTAATAAATAAAATAAACCAAATACATTTAACAACCAAATACCACTAAAGAAAAATTATTCTAAAATTAATTACATTAAATAAAATTAAATTAAAAATATTTTTATTTTAATAAAATAAAATTAAATTAAATTAAATTAAATTCGACAATGGACAACCAAATAAACCTTTTAATTAATGAATTAATTAAAATACACATTAATAAATAAAATAAACTGACAAAATCAAATACCACTTTATTGGAAGCATGTCATTTCTTAAACGAGTGTAAAATAAAATAAAATAAAATAAAAATTGTTTGACAACTGACAACCAAATATTATTTTATAGGAAGTGTGTAATTTCTTAAATAAGGATTAAAATAAAAATTTAAAAATTAAATGAGATGACAGCTATCAAATACCACCTTGTTAATCCTGAAGAAGTGAGGAAGCATGTATAAAAAACAAATAAATAAATAATAAGACTAAATAAATAAGTCTAAAACTGACAAACCAAATACTATTTTACTGCAAGTGTGTCATTTCTGAAATAAGAATAAATAAATAAATAAATAAATAAATAAACAAAAATCATTTGGCACTTGACAACCAAATACTATTTTATTAAAAGTGTGCAAAAAAAATAAATAAATTAAACAACTATTCAATGACAACTATTAAATTCCATGTCATTAATTATAAATTCAATTTGGATTTTAAGAATCATTTTTAAGCATTTAAAGAGGAAAATACAAAGATACACAAACTAACAAAAATGTGTTTTTTGCACAAGTGTGAGCTTTTATGAATGGTTGACTTTCCTGTCCTTGCCTGGATTAATAATTTACTTTTATTGTTACCTTTGACCTCCTACAGCATTACGACTGTACTACATTATTGTCCATTGTACTTTGTACAACGAAAAAAAAATGGCCTTAGGAAAAGAACAACAGACCAGCACACCTAAACATTTACTCTCAGCGCAGAGACCCAAGAGACGAGACCTACAAGGGACAACACACTTACACACGACTTCTGCACCCAGAGCTCATGGGACACACATTACACAGCTACAATACTTAAAGGAGAAATGAGGAAAAATCCAATAATTGATCCTTATGAGACCTGAAGAATAACAGCTGTATTGTTTACTCCCAAACCCTGGCACACCACAGAGGGTAAAACAGTGTAATTGGAGACAAAGGGAGGGTTTTAATACACACTGGACTCATAAACGCAACTAGTACTTTTGTTACTTGTTCATTTAACAGATGCAAAGCATATAAAGTTGAGGATAAGATCAGGTGGCGACTTCAAATAACATCTAATTACACAAGAAACTTCATAAACAGGTCATTTACAACAGCTGCTTTATAATTAGGAGAGTTTGCAAGCATCAGTATTACTATTGTTCAAACTTGGGGTTGGGATTATTATGCATAGTTCACTATACACCAGGCACATTAATGATTTTAAACAAAAAAAAAAATCATGATAATGCTTTAGAAAAATGAAAGAATGTGAGAAATAAAGAGAGATATGTGTGGTCATAAGGCTCTCTTGTCTAACAAAGACCTCTGTGTGCATTTGGCTGGCAGAGAGGATAGGCCGCCTCTGTTTGCTATCATTTGGGCAAACATCAGTGCATCTGAATGAGACCCTCACTGGCCTCATGGCAATTAGTAAGCGGAGGGGAACATGGTGCCCTCATTCACAGACAGAAATCACACTCAAAGGAGTCTGTTTAAAAAACGTGCACAGTGTACGACATCATCATCATCTTGTAATACTGAGACAGTATGCGTGCACATAATGTTGCATTATCTGGAAAGATATGCTTTCATTTTAAAGTAATAATTGAAATTGGTCATTCAAGATGTAGACGAGTTTGTTTTGTCATCAGAACAGATTTGGAGAAATGTAGAACTACATCACTTGCTCAGCAATGGATCCTCTGCAGTGAATGGGTGCCGTCAGAATAAGAGTCCAAACTAGAGCTGAAACTATTCCTCGAGTAACTGACGCACAAACTGACAAATGCTGGACATATTTAAGACCGTGAATTAGTGGTGGTTAGTTATGATGTCCCTAAGTTAGCTAGTTGTGAAAGACTAAGTGCCATTTATGTTGATCGTCTCATTTTCTCTCTGTGACACAGAAAGTTATAAGTTAGTCAATATCAAACGAAGAGTGCTTCAGCATGATTACAAATGTGATACTGATCATCAATAAACAAGAAGTTAATATTAAGAGACTTACGTTTTAGACAGCATATTGCCTGTTTTCGCTCTATTTTGCCAACAAATAACTAGGGATGCACGATATTATCGGACTGATATCGGAATCGGCCGATAATGACTTAAAATGTAAATATCGGCATCGGCCCGATATGAAAAATTATGCCGATATGTCTTGCCGATAAGATGAATATGTTAACTCGCATGTGCTGAGGGTGTGCTAGATCATGTCAGCAGTGTGGCTCATTCTTGAAGCAAAGTTTTGACTGAATGAGGAGTAGCTTCACTGTTTTGGATCGCTGCATTTAAACTGAGAACGCACATACAGAATGATGCATAGCAATAGAGCGTGCAGTGGCAGCAGCGGCTATAGGAGAAAGCGCGCCGTTGTTCCATTTGGGATCATTTACTGTTGCCTGTTTCATATCCAGTCACTAGATCGCTAAATGCACATTTAAATGGTTTTATGGTGCTCTTTGTTGTATTTTGAAACACAATGGCTATGTTTGCACATGACATGATCTGCATTTAAAATAAAAAATAATTACGGCGCGCGGTCAGTGAATTCTCTTTCTCCGGCGGCGCAACGGCAAAACACACTGTTGCTCATATGAAACATTTTTCGTAAATATTATGACACAAGTGAGGTACAAAGCATTCTTTCTAAGTTAAATAATTGGTTAGCAGGCAAATGTTAGTAGCGACCATGCTTTTGGATTCATGCCGTTCGACCCCATACATTTAAAGCCATAAGCGGCTGTGTGTTCTGTTTTCCCGGTTGGTCACGAATTGCCACAAACTTAATAATATTTATAGTTTCTTTTCACATATCATCCCCGTCTCACCCTGTAATTTCGCAGGTTTATTTTTTTGTCATTTACTTTTAATCCATGTTGTCGTATCTTTTATGGTGGTAAACTGCGGGTGGGAAATAAAATATTTCGTGGCAATAAATTAAGAATTCGTTAATACGACTTTTTAATTCGTTCCCTTATTTTACAAATTAATAAATTAATAAATCGTAGGAACTAATTAACAAGTTGTAGGAAATAATTATGTCCTTTTCGTGTTCCGCAGCCCTGTCAAAGCGCAGTGCACGGTAAAAAAATATTAGAAATTATAATTAAACATGACTTAGTGACTACATTTTTAAATTTTTTTTTTTTTAAATGTGCAAGTTAAAATTTGACGTGGTCGCATTTGTGCGAGTGCCTGATCTGCAGTGCTGAAGCGTCTGCTCCATACAGCGGGAGTTACAGAGTTACCAAGCCGTGGCATATTCAGGATTTCACTGATCACGCGAAGGGTAGTTTACACGCTTCGGGTGTAGAGCCTGGTTTGTATTTGTAGTGTCAGCACGAGTCCGGTGGTGACGGCAAAAATGACGCGACTATTCTGGAAACGATGGCGGACGGAGGATTTGGTTTTCGACTAGGGTAAAAGACCACTTGTTAAACCAGAGAAGGTAAACATGGTGGCATTCTTGTGCAAAAAAAGTGTACTGTTTTGCCAGTTGGTCACGAATTGCGACATAACTTAATAATATTTTTATTTACCCAAATCCTCACCCTTTAATTTCTTAGGTTTATTTTCTTGTCATTCACTTTTAATCCATGTTTTCGTATCTCTTACTGTGATAAATTGCGGGTGGGAAATAAAATATTTCGTGGGAATAAATTCGTTAATAATAAATTCTACAAATTAATTCGTTCCCTCATTTTACAAACTAATAAATTAATAGATCGTAGGAACGAATTAAGAAGTTGTGGCATTGAATTATGTCCTGTTCATGTCCCGCAAAGCACCCTCACAGTCACCCAGTTTAGTTCTACTTTTCTTTTTGTTTTTGTTTTGAAATGTTGTTTTCAGATTGGGAATTCGAAAGTGAAAGCATCCGAAGTTCAGCATGAAACATAGCAAAAGTGAACTTAATGCACAAAATTCAGATCATAAATAACGCTAGCCTGCTGATGAAAAAGAAGGGATTGAATGTAAACCACTCATTACTATTTATTTAATCCTAACAAATAAGTTATTGTTAAAAACTAACTTTCCAAAAAAAAAATATATATATATATCGGTATCGGTATCGGCCAAAACGAGATGAAAAATATCGGCATATCGGATATCGGCAAAAATCCAATATCGTGCATCTCTACAAATAACCATTACAAACACAGCCACAGCACTGTTTTGCGTCTTTGAGCAACATGACGGTGTTTCGTTCTTGAATGAATCATCCGTTAAATGATTCAGTTCAATCCCAATGACTCGCTTACTTAACAGTGACTTGCTGCCACCTACTGGCAGTTTTGATTTTACATTTAAAGTATCTTCATTTTAAAAATACATGTAAATATCAATATTCAATATTTTGTTTAAAATAACAAAATATTATTTATGCATTTGTAACCACAAATTAAATGCATTCATGTCGCTCTGAGCTGAATTAAACATCTAAATGCCTCAATTTCTTGACTTATGCCCTCGTTTTAGGTTGTAATGTTGAATGTAATGTAATGTGAACTTGATTTTTGTATTTTTATTTATTTATTCAAGTGATGGCACCTATTCACTACAGAGAGGATCCATTGGTGAGCAAGTGATGGAATACTATATTTCTCCAAATCTGTTCTGATGAACAAACAAACTCATCTACATCTTGAATGACCTGAGGGTGATTACATGTTCAGATTTTCATTTCTAGGTAAACTGCTCCTTTAAATTTCATATTTGACGTGCAAACATCATAAAAAGAGCAACTTTTAATTCTTCTAACATCCGCAATATTTCATTTAAATGAAAACGCTTTTCAGCATTACTATCAAAGAACACAAAGCGTCTTTCATGAGACAAACAAAACAAATTGGAGAAAACTGTTCATGAAACCATTTTTGTGCAAATTGCTTTGTCTCATAAAATCTAACTGAACTCATACATCAAAAATATACAAGTAACTTTATATAAAAGCATTTGCCAAAAGCTTAAATGTAAATTAGTAATCTGAAATCTACTTATTAAAAAGACAAACTCCCATATGAATCTCTATCAATAACATCGGCCTGAACACTCTGTTTACTTTTCTATTTGGGCAGCAGTTTGGCATCCACTACCTTCATTTGATTTAACAGTTTAAAAGCCACTTCTACACATCCAATTTATATGAAATGAGAAATATTTTCTATTTGCGAGCGCTTAAATGAGTACCGCTCTCCCAGGCCTGACTATTGATTCAGAAAAAAGCAGAGTAAGACTGGTGTCATGCTAACACTTTTTAGCGAGCCATTTTTGGTGGGTCTGCAGGGAATCTGTGGCCACTGAATTCAAACAGCCAAAAAATCACAAAATCTGAGACATTTCCAACACCCAGAACAATTGCTTATTAGTCTAATTTAGTAATACTACTAGCTATTCATTTCAATTACATGTCCATGTAACGCATTTGACCACATTTATCTATTCTGCGCATAAAAAGATTCGAAACAATCAACTTTCCACAGTCACTGAGATATGAATATGTGGTCTAATGTTGTGGTCTAACACTATAATTCTCTTATATTTTATTAGAACAAGTTTGACCCATGTTCAGTAAGAACAGTATATCAAAATGTAATAGACATTCTGGGCATGCTAACACTGAGATGTCCTAACATGAGAGAGTGCACACAATGAATGATGCCAATGAAAGAAAGGTCAAGTGAGCTCTGATGTGCCAGTGATTTATTTTTTTAATGGAAAAATGACTTAAGGAAATTAAAAAGGCAGAGAAATAGGAAAGAAATAAAGGACAGCGGATAAAGAGGATCATGAATGGATAGAGGGCAAACAGTAAGGACAGTGGTAAAAATAACTGTATATGAACCAAATTAAATGTAAACAATGTATTTTAATAAAAATAAATTATATATAAGTGTATTATTATTATTATTTATTTTATTTTTTTTGGACATTTTGGACATGGAAAATTGTCTTGGATAGATGGGTGGCACTATTCACAGTCACCATGGCCAGTCTGAAAAAAAAAAAAATTCAAAATTCAAAATTAAAAAATTAAAAAAACCATTCACAATGAAAATATTACTGAGATTCAAAAATACACCTGCATTTAAAACCCAAGATTTGGCACTGGAAATAATCTTTAAAAATATGATTTGCAACTTTAAAAAAAATGCACTGAAAAAAATAACTTAGGACTTAAAAAAAATAAAAAATAAAATAAAAAAACAACTTCGTAACAATTTGCACTAACACATTTTAAGTAAATTTTACTGCTACTGCTCCGTACTACTTACTACTGAACTTAACATTCATGAGACAAATTAAGTAAATATTACATTATGATATATAATTTCACTTATAGAATTAAGTAAAATCTACTTGCCCAAGTTTAGTAAATTTAACAAAGAAAATAAGCAACTTTAGCTTGGCCAGTAAATGTTTGAGTAATTTTTACTTAGTCAAAGCTTACTTGGCAATACTTTGATTTTACTTAGTAACCATGCTTTTAAAGTGTATGTTACTTAGAAACATCTAAGTAAATTATACAATAGATATCATGTAGACACCAGATCTACACAATCAGTGAAGCGGCGCTCATCAGAACACGGAGACTTCAATAGTTTGTACACAATACACGACGACGGTAACATTCTGTGGTTCATTATTGAGCATGAATGTGTCATTGAGTAGAAAATGATATCCAGATGTAACAAAATCACAATTTACTAAATTTAACAACAAAAACAATGATGAAACTCTGTAAATACAGCTGGAAAACAGGAGCCCAGTGCATGATGGGAACACCAGTATCAAAAAAGCTGAGTAGGGTTTACTTAATTTTATAACTTTTATATTTTAGCTTTAACCTGGATTAAGTACCAATATAGAATTTACTTTGTTTTTAAAGTAAACTTTTTTTAATGTAGCAATTATATTTGTTTTCCTGTAGTATTTGCTACACCACAGAATCATTTTGTAATCAAGTGTGTAAATGCAAATAAAGCAATTTAAATTAAGTGCTACATGAGCTACTTGACTCCGAAAATGTTATGCATCTTTCTTCCACTAATAGAATTCAAATGTGTCAAATGCGTCATGTTTATCTAATTTAACTACATTATAACTGGTCGTTCCAGCTAAAGCTTTACAGAGAAAGATCTGCTGACTGTCTAATTCAGTACTGACTAACATTTGAACTCTATAATTAACTGAGGACATTGCAGACAGGCAGTAACAGCAGAGTCTGAACTATGATGACTTACGGTCTGTAGAGTTAGATCACCACCATCACCAATGAAAAACAAAATAAAACATGCCACATAAAATCAGTTTGCATGTGTATCATAGCAGTAAACAATTCCACAATCCACCCATGATGAAAAAAAGGAGACTCTTCTTTTTAATTACCTATATTTAGACATCAGAGTATTTATTGTAGATCGGCAGAGAGCCAAACGTGATACTGCAGCACTTGGTCTTATTAAAATAAGAAAAACAACCTTTTACAATTGTCACACCTACATTTTTGTGCTAGCTCATTCCTGGCCAGCTTTGGAAGCTTGTATTGCATATGCAATACATTGCTTTTTGATTTAATGCAAGCCTATGGAAAAAGTGAAAGCACTTAAAAAAAAGCACTTGAAGTAGGTTTAATGTGTTTTTTTTTAGATTAAGCAAACCGAATGAACCCCTAAATGCCTAAATACTAAGTTTTAAATATAATAACACTGATACAAAACAACAAATAACACTAATTATCATATATTCTGATGCACAACATTTAAAACCTATATATGGCTGGATATGAAGGACTCAAGATTTCATAAGCATGATTTTAATATCAACCATCAACGTCTGTTCACTCCACCTCTCAAAGTAAATAAAGAGCAAACTTTTATGGTGCTGCAATCTATAAAAACTAACCTCAGCCTGGAAAAAAACACTAACTCGTATTGGATGCATCTACTAGAGTAATTGCCTTTCATGTTGGCTCCATAAGTAACATCAGCTTTCAGACAGACTTATAGTTATAGGAACTAGAACGCCTGTAGTCAGGTCAGGACTAATGGCCTCGTTTGATCTCTGCTGCCCCACGTAATTTCAGTAAGATTAATCCCTTTGCTACACTGGAGGTTTGAACTTTGCTTAAGCTGAATTGGAGCAAATCCATCAACAGAGACCTGGTTTTCAGAGGCAGATGAAAAATAAACATTCTGTTGATAATAAACAATGATCAAAATAATTATATGAACTGCTTACATCTTTAACAAACATTATTATTATAGATTGTTTTGAGAGAGGTCTCTTCTGCTCACCAAGTCTGCATTTATTTAATCAAAAATATAGTAATATTGTGAAATATTATTGCAATTTCAAACAACTGGTTTCTATTTGAATATATTTTAAAATGTAATTTATTCCTGTGATGCAAAGCTGAATTTTCAGCACCATTACTCCAAAGTCACATGATCCTTCAGAAATGATACCAACATGCTGATTTGCTGCTCAAGAAACATTTCTTATTTTCAGTGTTAAAAACAGTTGCGCTGCTTCATAATTTGGTGGTAACTATGATACATTTTTATTTTCAGGATTCTTTATAGTTAAAGAACAGCATTTATATATACACAAACCTTTCATAACAAAAATGTCTTTACCTCCACCTCTGATCAATTTAATGCATCCTTGTTAAATAAAAGTATTAAATTCCTTTTTAAAAAAAAAAAAAGGGTTACTCATCCCAAAATTTTGAATGGTATTCATAGAATTATTGTTTTTAATGATTTATTTAATGCCAAATAATCACTTAATGATTATTTAATGCTAAAATTATTTTTATTTATCACGGTTTAATTATATATATGTATATGCATGCATATATTATTGTTGCAACATTATTGTATTGTAAATAAGTTATGCATAAATACATATTTTTTACAAAATATTTAATCCGACTAAAAACAAAATATGCATTATTCATCAGAACAAAGCTGATTTTAAAATGAACACTAATTGAAATGCATATACAGCTTATATGAAATCTGGCTTCCCTCTCATCTGTGCTTCTAGGAGCGACTGTTGTTTCTGATGGAGGAAGTTCAGGTGTCCCTGTGGAGCGGGACAGTAATGATGTCTGCAGGGTTCGAGGAGAGCTGGGAATCCTAATCAGATAACTTAAATCACGCCTGAGGGAAAGCTTAATTACAACTGCTGCTCTTGTTTTCTAACTCTCGATGAAATTTTATTTTCCTTCTCTCTTAATTCTTTTAGTCCAGCATTAAGCCTGTTGGGGCTCTCATCACCTCCTCTCACTCTCCCGGGCCCCAGCGCTCTCTCCCCGCACTTGTTTTTTGCTCCTTTGATCACTTTTTGTACTGTAACGAAAAGTCAGTCTGGGATTCTCAGCAGGCAGCAGACAGCTTCACCTGTCTCCTGAGGCTCCGCTCTGCCTCTTCATCTTCTTTAGTAGCCTATTACATTTTCCTAACACAGATTTGTTGTTTCCTGATTATTAAAATATAGCTTTGCATGAAGCAGCCAACTAGTGCACACACATACACAGAGACACATAAATTCACAGTTGTTACAAGAAGAAAAATGCTATATTCTAATAACACTCTAAAGGACACTTTTCTCACCTGTGAATTACATCCCTTAGTAGTTAAATACAGTGTAGTACAGTTACATACACCTTTTCAGAATCTGAAAAAAAATATTTTACCAAAATAAGAGGGATCAATGCATGTTGTTTTTTCATTTAGTACTGATCTGAATAAGATATTTCACATAAAAGATGTATACATATAGTCCACTATATGATTTTGAGATCCATCTTTTCACACTGAGGACAACTGAGGGACTCATATGCAACTATTACAGAAGGTTCAAACGCTCACTGATGCTCCAGAAGGAAAAACAATGCATTAAGAGCCGGGGATGAAAACTTTTGAACAGACTGAAGATGTGTACATTTTTCTTATTTTGCCAAAATATCATATTTTTTCATTTAGTACTGCCCTTCAGAAACTACAGAAGATACTTACATGTTTCCTAGAAGACAAAATAAGTCAAATTTACCCTGATCTTCAAACTCTAAAAGTTTTCACCCCCCGGCTCTTAATGCATAGTTTTTCCTTCTGGAGCATCAGTGAGCATTTGAACCTTCTGTAATAGTTGCATATGAGTCCCTCAGCTGTCCTCAGTGTGAAAAGATGGATCTCAAAAATCATACAGTCATTGTTGGAAAGGGTTCAAATCCACAAAAATGCTGGAAATCTAAAGAATTTGTGCGACCTGAAGCATTTTTCTGAAGAACAGCAGGCAGTGTAACTGTTGAGGACAAACAAGAGACCCATGAACAACTACCACAAAACAGAAAAAACAGCTGTGGATCATTCAGGTAACAACACAGTATTAAAAATCAAGTGTATGTAAACTTTTAAACGGGGTCTTTTTAATGAATTCAACCATTATTTTCTCTTCTGGACTATATGAAAATATCCTTTATGTGAAATATCTTATTCAGGTCAGTACTAAATTAAAAAAAAAATAACATGCAATTTGTATGATCCCTTTTATTTTGGTAAAATAATTAACATTTTACAGATTCTGCAAGGCGTATTTAAACTTATGACCTCAACTGTATAATATTTATTTTAAATAAATGCTGTTCTTTTGAAATTTCTATTCATCAATGAATCTGGAAAAAAATGCATCATAGTTCCTACGAAAATATGAAGCAGGAGAATTGTTTTTAACTGGAGTAATGATGCTGAAAATTCAGCTTTGCATTACAGAAATAAATTGCATTTTAAAGTATATTACAATTGAAAAAGGTTATTTGAAATTGTAATAATATTTCACAATATTACTGTTTTTACTGTATTTTATAGCCTTGTGAGCATAAGAGTCTTGGTGTACCTTTTTATAGAAGCACTTCCTTAAACTCAAAGCATATTCATGTCTTAAAAGTTCAAAAGGTGCTGCAGAACAGGAATGATCCTGAGGGCTGTTTGTCAGGTCGCCACGATTTATGTGGTTTTCTGCCCTCATGTAATGCAGATCAGGTTTCTGCTCCGAGTGGAAGCGATTACGGCACCAAAACACACATATTCTCAAGATTCATCCCAACTGTAGATATTTACCCACAAGTAATTTGTGCTTTCATAGCACATTTCCACAGCTCTTCAAATCCGCTCTGTAAGCATTTTACAACAGGAATGAAAGAAACAGAAAAAACAACAATGAAGAACGTATACAATACAAGTTAAGCAATTAACATGCTGTTTAGAGAAACTGTAGTGATTCTAAGAGCCTCAGAGGCCAAGTGTTTCCCTGCATTACTCTACAATGAACGGAGCAGATGCATGTGTGTGTGTGTGTGTGTGTGTGTGTGTGTGTTTCTCCAACGCTGCAAGGCATTTATAATACCACCAGCAATATAAAGGTCAGAAGCTCCACTTCTGTTTCCTATTATAAAAACACATAGATCTTCTAGAATGCTGATGACTAAGTAGCTCTGCATCTCCAGCTCTATTATTCATCCTAATACAATGGCAGCTTCCTCTTTGTGTGCCTGATTCAGACCGACAGCTCCCTACTGTCTCATGCTCCTGTCGCTGCTGTGAAGGAAGTGAGCAGAAATGGCAAACCAGAGCTGGCAGTAAAGGTCTGCACAGGCATTAAAATCCAGCATGAAACCATAACCTGTGACCCGACCCAACCCAACCCGACCGGTGCTGTCACATTTAAAAACTGAAACATGAAAGTCATGTCATGGGGAACAGGCCTCGGTTTTATAGCCAATCAGAAAGACTTAAATGTCTAAAATCGCTGACACCTTTTACTTGTTTTATTCGTTCATAACAATTAAGTTACAACACATTAAGTTATACAACAAACACTGACCGAACCCGGCCTGACTTACTACAATTTGAATTTTGTATCAGATCTCTAGCCATAGATGTATATAAGTTTTGGCTCAATGGTGTTATTTATTTTTTAAATCTGAAATTGTACATACTTAAAGTTAAAACCAGACATCAAGCAGTTATTTAGCAGATACATTTATCCATTTTTTTTTATTTTTATACCACTACAGACTATTATTATTATTTTTCTTTTTTACAACTTCACATTTTGCTTAATTTTGCAGTAATATTGTTACATACTTTTGTAATTTTTTTAATTATACATTTTATTTTTTATTTTTATACTACTGCAAACTCTTTTTTAATTTCTTTTTTGATTAATTTTCAGTAATAATGTTACATGCTTCTGTAATTTTTTTAAATTATTGTATATAGTTATACCTGTACTGATTTATTTTTTAAGCTAGTATTTTACATACTTAAAGTTAAAACCAGACATTAAGCAGGCATTTAGCAGATACATTTATCCAGAGCAGTGTTATTTTAGTATTATTTATATACTATTAGAAATACTTTTTTTTTTACACTACTGCAGACTGTTTTTTTACAGTTTCATTTTTTGTTTAATTTTCTGTAATATTTTTACATGCTTTTATATATTATAATAGTTTTATTATTAATATTAATTATAAAATAAAATTTTGGAAATAGATAAAAAAAATAAATCACAAAAAATTTAAATTCACATTCTTAATGTTAAGTCATTTAGTTACATGCTTATATATATATATATATATATATATATATATATATATATATATATATATATATATATACTTAATAAAAATCCTTACTCAAAGCAACTTCCGGTGGTCATGGTTTACTAGCCCTAAATTACCCCATACACCTCAAATCATTATGATATAAAGTAAAACCATAAACTACATGCCCTTTTGTAACCTTATTTAAGAAAAAAAAAAATAGAGAGTTAACTGTTTAAATTAGACAAAACATACCCTGATATTATCTGCTAGCATTTATTTGACATTAAATTGCATTATGTATATTGCCAGGCCATCAGCTATTGAAAATCCCATCCCGTTCAAGCACTAATCCCAGCCAAATCAGATTCAGGACAGCACTAATCAAATATTCAAGTCATTCATAATACTTCTGTAACTCCATCTGCACTTTACACTACGCTCTCTGATAGCACTATGCATTTTGTTTGTCGTTCATAATACCTGCTACTGCTCTGCACAGTGGCTAAACCCATCCTTGTTCGAGCTTCAAGCACACAGATGAAACCTGACCGTCAGCGATTACACCCCGCATCAATTTTCCCAACACAAAAACCCTCATTCTACAGATCCTCTTTTTTATCTCCGTGAAAGGGCTGACAGACTATTCTTGTCGTTCAAACACACTCGAGTTGTGCCACCGGGTACGGCGTGTGGAATGAATCCTGAAGTGGAACAAATGAAAGACAGGGAAAAAGTGGGTCAGAAAGCCAGAGCGGCTCAGCAGTTCTGCATGCTGCACTGCAGTGGTGCACCAGCACGTCAACTCCCACTTCCACACGCCGCTCCACAATCCAGGTTGCCAACAGAACGGCTCGTTAAACCTCGTTTGAGCTCGAGTCGTGCCGAGACGCATCGAGATGAGGCGTTTAGACGGGCATCTAAAGGTGTGCTGCGTAAATCACACTGGATTTCCTTCATTTATGCAGCTGTCAGGCTCAATAGCTCAAGCGCGTATTTGTTTTGACAAACAGATTGAGCCGATAAAGAAACTGCTCCTGTTGCAAAAAAATAAAAAGCCCTCAAATTGTAATCATACAGCTAAGTGAGAGACAGATTGGACTTAATAAACAGGATAACCAAGGGCAAAGCTTAATCCAAATGGAAACATTTGTTTACAGAAGATCAGCTGTGAGTCTGCAGTAATGCGATGCTGTACTAGCACATGTAATGACAACTATAACTTCAACAGGACCGTTACAATTACAGTAATTCATTTAGTGTCTGTATAGTGAACGATTCAACAGCACACATTCCAAAGAAAAATGTTGTTTGTAATCCTTCCACAATGTATTTGAAAAGATTTTTCATTCCAGCTTACATGGCGAGTTACTGTTAGATGTTAAAGGAGAAGTCCACTTCCAAAACAAAGATTCACATATAATGTACTCACCCCTTTGTCATCCAAGATGTTCATGTCTTTCTTTCTTCAGTCGTACAGGAATTATTTTTTTTAGAGGAAAACATTTCTGCATTCTTCTCCATATAATGGGCTTCAGTGGTGCCCCGAGTTTGAACTTTCAAAATGCAGTTTAATTGCGGCTTCAAACGATCCCAAATGCGGTTGTAAACGATCCCAGCCGAGTAAGAAGGGTCTTATCTAGCGAAACGATCGTTATTTTCATAAAAATAATACAATTTATATACTTTTTAAATGTCAAACGCTCGTCTTGTCTTACTCTGCCTGGACTGTTTTTTTCTGGTTCATGACAGTTAGTGTATGTCGAAAAACTCCCATCTCATGTTCTTCCTCAACTTTAAAATCGTCCTATATCGCCGTTTTACCTTTTTGTTAACGGTGTTTGCTCTTCTTTGCATGTTCACATTGCAAAGACTGTGTCGGTACTTCTGCAGCGATGTAGGATGATTTTGAAATTATTTTTGAAGTCGAGGGAGAAAATACAATCTGAGTTTCTCAACATACCATAACTGTCTTGAACCAGAATACACAAAGCTCAGGGAGAGAAAGGCAAGAAAAGCATTTGAGATTAAAAAGTATTTATTTTTAAATGAAAATAACCGATCGTTTCACTAGATAAGAGCCTTCTTCACGACTGCATTTGGGATCACTTGAAGCCGCATTTAAACTGCATTTTGGAAGTTCAAATCGGGGCACCATACCGGTCCATTATATGGAGAATTCGTAATTTTATGTACATCATGTTTCCGGCTGATTTTATGAACCAGAAAAGATACTACAGTCTACACACACATACATTTAACATCTTTCATTTGCACAATAGTATAAATATGGATATTTATGCCAAATAAAATCTTGTCTTAGTCTGCCTGGACTGTTTTTTCCGGTTCATGACAGTTAGGGTATGTCGAAAAACTCCCAACCCTGAATGATGTGGAAAGTAAACATTACCTGTGTGGAAATTTTCTTCAAAAGTATAGCAAGAATGGTACTGTTTCTGCAGTCTTTTATTAGCATAAATATACCTTCATATATATTTATCTAATAAGAGCAGACAATACCATTAGAAATGCAAAACACTTACATGTCAACTTCCTTCCTTTGCTTTGCATAATTGTGTAAATGTGTATTTATTAAAATAAAAATCCAAAGAAACAGTACATACACCATACTTTAGTTTTCACTGAATCGGAAACGGCATTTGCATCCTTTTTTTTTTTTGCAATGTGATGCAACAATGTAAAATAATATTCAAATACCATTTCTTGTTGGATTTCACTAACGTTACATCCATTTCCTACTTCAAATAGCTTACTTCAGAACTACTGATAAGTTAAATGCATAGACAAATAATCAAAAGTAAGACAAAATGCACTGTTTATGTGGTATTCTATTGGCATAAATATTAATTTGCATTTATTTAAAGCACTTTGGAAAAGCAGAAAGTAGACAGCATCATTAGAAATGCAAAACACAAGCCTCCAGTGTTAATTGAAAAACCTGCAACCTACATATTTAAAACCTTTGATTTGCATAAGTGGGTATATGAAATATAAGCTATATAAAACAGTTCACTAAAGTAACAAAAGCAAACAACAAATCATTTCAGTCAAAAGACTGAGGTTTTAGATCACTTTATGGTCAAACAGCCATTTCAAAGCATCTGTGTGAGATGTGGCTGCACACTACGCTTGGAATGACTATTGATGTGGCGTTTCTGAAATGTCCTTTTCTTGTCTGCTCTTGCAGACGGGGCTAAAAACAGCAGCACACTATCACATCTCCCCGGGGGGATCAGGCTAAAAAACCAAGCATCTCTGATCTAGCGCGTTCCTCTGAGCACGGCTTACCCCCTAAATCCACAGCAGCTATCAAATCTGTGACACACCATTGTTACATTAAACCTCAATTGTGAATGTGTTTGAAAGAATGAAGCATGTGAGTGAACATCTTTGACCTAGTGTTCGTTGGTTCATTCTGACTTCTCAATACACACGCCTGGTGCACAAAATGAAATGTTTGTCTATATAATCTTCCATCAAAATGGAATATTGCTTCAATTCTGAAACAATGTTTCTTTTCTGCGGACATCACATAAGCAAACCAATTTTCATCGAATAAAAAAAACAAAAAAAAAAAAAAAAAAAAACATTTTTACCGCTTATCCTGTTTCACATTACATTGCAGATAAAAAATGAGCTGTGAATGCCATTCCATGTTTACAACAGATTTGCTAAAACACAATCTCTCAATCTCACAATCTCAAATGGAGTTAAATGATTACACAAATATGAATGCAAAAGTCATGCATTCAGTATTTACAAAATACCTCTGTCTAGATGTAATTTTGCTGATAAGATTATTAGAGATGCATTCATGTAAAAAAGCCATTTGAATTTGTCAGATTTTAATTTTTAAAATTATATCAACTAAAAGAGAAAAACAGCCGCTGAGGTTAACACGCTATATTTTGATTTATCTTTGTAAAGGAAGAGTTCACCAAAAAAATCAGGCCATCTAAAATGTTGAACAGTTCTTTTTTTTAGCATTATGTCACTTGCTCACCAATGGCTCCTCTAGTGAATGGGTGCTGTCAGAATTGAGGAAGCGTTAATATGGACTTTTTTTAATATAAAAGTTATAATGTCTTAATGATGGATTTGTGTTACAAACACACAGCTTTTCACTTCATAAGACATTAATAGACGATAATTGGATTATTGTGATGTTTTTAATCAGATGTTTGGACTCTCATTCTGACGGCACTTAAAAAAACATTACGAAATAAGTTTAAAAAGACACTCCTTTTAATTGCTTTCATACACATTTTTCAAACCGTAAGGTGAAAACGTGTCAAATGAGAGGTGTTAAAGCATGGGGGGGGAAGCGGACTATTTTACCACATACTAGAAAAGTAGACTGTGAATCCAAAGTTTACAGAGCGACGTAATCTAAAGAGACTTGAAAGAGAAGTTAAAAGCAGGCAGTAACATTAGAAATGCAAAAAATGCCTCCATTGTGGATTTTAAACCTAAAACATGCTACAGTCTGTTGGAGACCACAGTGGAAACGTTCGAGTTTAATAACAGCGTGGTTTAATATAATCTGCATGCTCTTTCTGAAACCACAGTGATCTTCCTGTTTTTGCCAACAGGAAGCTGGTGCAAAAGTTCCTCTGCAAGGTATCAGCACATGCGTGTGTTATTACACATTTCATTCTGAAAGCGGAACCGTCTATCACTGCCTGTTCAATCAACGAATGCAAATAATGACTCTGTGCCTCCACTTCCGAAGTATGAACAATTTAAACCAATGAATTGCAGTTTCAACTGCAGCAACGAGAAAAGCGATTTCACTGCACTGCAGACTAGTGCTGGTGTCTCTTTATTCTCCTTTTCCTTCTACTGTGTCTGCTACTTTCTCTCTCTCTCTCTCTCTCAATTCACCACAACATGAAATATTTCCACCGCAACCATTTGTTGTTCTGCAGTTGAGCTGAAAAAGAAGTTGTTTCTCCATCTCAGGGTTGCACTCGCCCGTACACCGAGGGCTGGCGACGCATGTGCATGCACACATCAATGAAAAATATACCATTCATCAATAATCATGCCTCCAGTTTCAGCACGCTCATCATGCTGAATTGAACTAAACGGATCACTGTGACAAGCACTGGCTAAACAAATTCAGCTATTCCCTTAATCATATCAAGACAAGTCCCATTAATTAAGGGCCAGATGGATAATCTCAGTGCACAAAGAGGATGCCAGTATCGAGAGAACGCTGCTTCCGGCTGTTCTGGGTCCGTGGGGTACCAAGAAACAGATGCACAAAAGCTCGAGGGTGAAAGAAAGAGTGTTTTTAAGTCTTTGCGCAAACTGACAGAGGATGGCGGGAAGACTAAATATAACAAAAAATAAGAGCGTGAAACTAATACGCTCCTTTCAAGTTCTCGTCAAGCCCATTAGTGCCATAACTTGAGATGACGTCTGATTCGATTTCACAATGAGGCATCCGTGGAAAATAGAGAACTGAGAATAGGGTTTCCTGCATAGACATTATGTCAGTACTGCAAGCGATGAGATAAAATGACTGGACGCCACAAAAAAAAAATAAAGCAAAATTCACAATCATTCGGTTGCGTAGTCCTTGCAAACATATAGCACAACCAGTGTAGCCTGATATTCACACACATACATACACAGTGCAAAAAGATCATTAACAAACTCTTTAAAGGAGAAGTTCACATCCAGAACAAAAATGTACAATTAATGTACTCACCCCTTTGTCATCTAAGATGTTCATGTCTTTTTTTAGTTGTAAAGAAACTGTTTTTTATGGAAAACATTTCAGGTTTTTTCTCCATATACTAGACTTCAATGGTGCCCCTGATTTTGAACGTCCAAAATGCAGTTTATATACAGCTTCAAAGCAGTGGCGTAACTTTGTTTTAAAAAGTGGATGGGACAGGAGTATGTGTTTGGAGGATGCAGTTAATGTTTTGACACAGAGCTCATAAATTAATTATTGTCAGTGAATAAATACATAAATACGCATTAATTATTTGTATTTCCAAACAGTCTAGTGATAGAATTTTTATCAGGCATGTTAGAGGTTTCAGGTTCTAATCTGCCCTTGCATAATATTCCCCTTATTAAAATCAGTTCATCAATGATCCTACGTCAAGGTGAGGGACATGTCTATGTGTATTTTGTTTTGTTTTTCAACCGGAATGAATAGATAAGTCTCCGCAACATCATACAGCATACATCTATGCTATAGATTGAAGCGCTCATGTGTAAAGACTGAGCACGAACTGCACTGAGAACGTCCCGTCACTAATAACATCGCAATGAACATTCAGCATGATTTCAGAAACAGATTCCATCACCAGATTGCATCTTATTTAACAGAAACATTTTTTTTAAATATGCATTAGTATGTCTGTGCCGCAAGATGTTCAAAAAAGTGGTGGGGACAATATCAACCCTGGCAAAAAGTGGTGGGGACATGCCCCACCCATCCCACCTATAAAAAACGCCTATGCTTCAAAGGGCTCTAAATGATCCCAGCCGAGGAATAAGGGTCTTATCTAGCAAAATGATTGGTTATTTTCTTTTTAAAAATATTACAGTTTCTATACTTTTTAACCACAAACCCTCATCCTGTCGAGGTAAAACAGCGATGTAGGATGATTTTGAAGTTGAGGGAGAACATGAGATACCCTAACTGTCATGAATCAGAAAAAAAGAGCTCAGACAGACGAGACAAGATGAGCGTTTGAGGCTAAGTACATATAATTGTAATTTTTTTAGAAAATAACCAATTGTTTTGCTAGATAAGCCCCCTTGGCTGGGATCGTTTAGAGCTCTTTGAAGCCGCATTTAAACTGCATTTTGGATGTTCAAAATCGGGGGCACCACTGAAGTCCAGTATATGGAGAAAAATCCTGAAGTGTTTACCTCAAAAAACAATTTCTTTACAACTGAAGACAGAAAGACATGAACATCTTGGATGACAAGGGGGTGAGTACGTCATCTGTACATTTTTGTTCTGAGTAAACTTTTCCTTTAAAGGGAGAGTTCATCCAAAAAATGTTATTCTGTCATAATTTAGAATGCTGGTAACCAGACAGTTGCTGGCAGCCACTGACTTCCATAGTATGGAAAAAAAAATACTATGCAAGTAAATGGCTACAGACAACTGTTTCCAACATTCTTCAAAATATCTGCTTTTGTCTTCAACTGCAGAAACTCATGAGAGTGAGTAAATGATGACAATTTGTATTTTTTTGGGTGAACTATAACTTTAAAAATGCAGAGCCTTCAAATAAGCATAATTCATTAACATTCCCATCCTTAGTGGAAAACTGGGAAGGCAGGCTGAAGTAAGGCAGCATGGAATGCCACGTAGAATGGAACGGGCTGGTGAAACTGGAGGGAGGAAACGGAGAATGGCTCTGAATATTTCCTGAGGCAGGGAACCCGTCAACTCTCACCCTCAGTTGTCTGTCTGTCTGTCTGTCTGTCTGTCTCTCTCTCTCTCACTCAGATTAAAGAGCGTTTCTGTCTTTATGAAGCAGCTACTGGCCACATGTGCTGAACAGCTGCCCCATAAACACCGGATTCAGCTGCTTTTCATTTGCTTATTCTTCCATTAAACCACCTTACATCATCTCCTCTGGCAAAAAAAAAAGCAGCAGGTCTGCAGCTAAGGGGGTTTTAGTGCAACATAGTGGTATTGCGAAAACCAAGGTGAAAACTCTAGGTGTGAAAGAACATTATGCTGGGGTGAAGAATGTGTGAATACCTGTAGAGAGACAAGCTATAACATGAAAGAGCAAGTTTCCTAGAAAGAACACAGAAAAATGATGTGGCATAAACATACCATGTACACATTCACTAAATGTGTAAGATAGATAGATGGATGAATACATAAAATACATTTTATAATGCATATAATTCATTTCTGTGATGCAAAGCTGAATTTTCAGAATAACTCCAGTCTTCAGTTGAAAACTTTTTTTTTTTTTGCAGCTCAATTTTTTTTAAATAGATTATTTTTAACATTTTGTCGCTTCCTTGCATGAAATACTGCATGCACATGAAATAAAGTTTCATTAAAAATTGTAAATCACGTAATTTTAATTAAATTTAAAATAAATATGGTGTGTATTATATATTAATTATTATATATTATTATTATTATTATTATATTATTATTATAATATATATTAATATTAATCACTTTTCTCATCTTTCAATTAAATATTTTCATTATTGGCATCAGCCATTCTATCTATCGCAATACCAGCATCTGCCTTTAAAAATCTTTACAAAACACTTATTGCACAAGCTCTGTGGAAAAGTCAATGCTCATGCACACAATTTTAACATCTATTCTAATGCACAAACACGCGTACAAGGACAGAACATGACGAGTTGCATGTAGACATTGTATTGTATGTTTATGGCTGAATTTGAGGAGGCACATTGATGTCTGGCCTTGACTGAACTCATACTGAGGAAAAACACACTACAATCTCCAACAGATAGAAACACGTCTCCATGGTGACTCGGACACAAGCTACCAGCCTGTGTTCTGAGGAACCACTGCGTGGTTATGTAACACACACACACACACTCCAACTCACTACAAATCTATTGTCTCCTCAACAATTTGTGACCAAGTCGCCCAAAGATGATTTCAGTTATACTATACTCTTATAATAACAAACATCAGATTTTGTGCAAGCCTATAGTTGGCCGCCTTCTTGTAATAAAATCACAAATCTCTGGAGAAAAATTGAAAGGTAAAACTGCACACTAAAATAATTAATTAAAAAGACATTTACAGCTCTCACAATTAACTAACAGTGAAAAATGCCAAAAGCAGTTCCTTTTAGGTCTACTACTGTTCAGATTTTCTTTTTGCATGTAATTTTCAGTGGTTGAGCAATATGACCAATCACAGACACAGACAATCTGACCAATGTGTAGGCCTGGGTATTGAGGTAGATACTTTTTAGGCACTGACCGAAATGCCTTGATACCATCGAGTATCGAAAAACCTCTTGTCGTTCAGTACCAAACTTCAATACCTAAGGGGTTAATCTCATCAACGTCAGTGTGCCAATAAGCCTGCAGCACTAGATGTGTTCGACTAGAAGCAGCGCTAAAGCTTAACTAAATTGAACTTTGAGCGCGGCTTGCGTGCCAGTGGTGCGCTCTGCTGCGAGTGCGCTTTGGTCAACGCAGCAAAAACCATCCTCGCGTGGCACATCCATAAGAGCGATCTGAAAGCATACGAAGCAGTCTGCTCTCTATAGCGCTCTTGGTCCTGTGCAGAGCCGCGACAAAGTCGAACACACCTGCTAGTTTACACCGGTTACACTCAGAGATGTGGCTCACACATGAGGCTGTAGCGTGAAAGCATTACAACCCCCTTCGATGTAAGGCTACATTTACACTGGTGTGTTTTTGTTTAAAAAATAAAAACAACCCTCACCCATACTGGCATTTCAGAAAAGATATCCGTCCATACTACACAACTGAAAGTGTGTATTACGTGATCATTCACGAACACTGTAGCATGATGCTACATAAGACAATAAATAAGATTAATATTCTGCTTTTACTCAAAACTCATTTTAAACCACCTGCAAATGTTTGTAATAACTTCCGTTTGCCGTCGAATGTGTGTTTTGGCCATGTAATGTTGTTGAAATATGTTATGTCCTCTGAGTCAGAACAGCAAATGCAGAAGAGAAGGCATGTAACGTTATACATAGTGTTTGTCAGTAAATTAGAAATTATGATTCTGTCTGCATTTTAAAACGAACATGCACTAGTGTAAATGTAGCCTAACAGATGTGTAAACTGAACATTTTTTGAGCTTTATTAAAATTATTTTCACTGATTTACTGTGTTTTGGATATATTTTGTTCCTTTGTGCAGTGGCTCAGGAGTCTTTGAATCTGTATTAACATCAATAAGCTGGAAAAAAACACATTTTGAGATAATGTAATTTTGTTAAAATTGATTTCATAAAATTGGTATCGAAAAGTATCGTTCAGGAATCAGTATCATAGTCAAGGTATCGATATCGGCATTGATATCGAAAATTTCTGAACGATACCCAGCACTACCAATGTGCCGGCTGATAGCAAAATGTTCAATCTGTAAAGGCGTCTGAGCAATTGTTTTGAATATTGAGAATGTATTTTGTTATTAAAACCAGGTTGCTCTACGCAAAACATCACTGCAATCATATTTCATAGGTTTTATATTAAATGTAGAATCTGAGTATCTGACATCTCTCAAAAAAAAGACACTTGTACAGATTAAATTGGTACGTCACAAAACAAGCAGCGCTTGTTCTTCAGGAAAGCAGCTTTTAGCGACTGAACAGCACTGCAATTGTACTGATCCGTTAAGCATTATATAATGCAGTCATGTTCACTGTTTATCAATGTTTGTTATTATAAAAGGACATTTTGGTTAATAGTGAAGAGATATAAGCATATATATTAAACACGAAAATACACAAAGAAAATGGTGTAGAAAAAGTTAAACTAGAAAACTAGAAAAAGTTTCAAAGTTAAACTAGTGAAATACGAAGCAATAAGATTTGCCTAAGTGAAACAAATTGAATGACACCAGTCGTGGATCAATTGGGTCAACCAGGACTGATTAGAGCAAACGGATCCAAGCAGATTTGCAGATTTGTCCTGGTCCACTGATAAATGATGCAAATCAAAAGACGTCCAAATCTCAGACTTCTAGACATGGCTACACTCAGCTCAATTTAATTGAAGTACTAAATCTTTTTTAGACAACCCAGAAGAGCAGCAGATAAGCGTTTGTTTGCAAACAGTAATTTCGTCTGTAGAGATCAGTCCAACACAACGCTCAGCCGGCTCAATGCAGCAGCACAATCACACACACACCCTGGCGTGAACTTTTCCACTCATGCCAAGGGGAAAACAATGTAATAAACCTTTCTTTGACTTGCTAGTTTGCTACTGGCAAATCACTCCAATATGCTAATAAAGGCAACATAACTTGTGCTTGCCAAAACATGATGTTGCATCACATTAAATCATAAACTTCTACTTGGTTATTTGGCTTGGAACAGTAAGAAAAGTCATAAAAAAACTTTGATATTTTGGTGTAAAAACAGCTTAGTAACCACCGCACAAAAAATGAGTCATCATTACCAATACCATCAAATCAATACCATCTCAAACATAAGCCTCTATGACCGTCGTATACTTGTTCCTTGTTAATAATTACCTTTTTTTCTGTCCACATCACATGATGTCACTGTAAGCGGCAGGAGGCTTGTTTTCAGATAAAGAACAAAATCAGAACATGACATGAAACGAAAGGCAGCTAGTTGCGTGATGAGCTTGGCAAATGCACCGCACAGATGCACTCAGAATGTGCAATGCAATCAAAGCCTTATCATAAATCATAAACACGTACCACCAGCCATGTGGAGAGAGGTTTAGATTGCAGTTTGACCAGGGATCTGTTTACACTACAGAATATATGTAACTGTAATATCCAACACAGTCCTAATAATGCTGAAAATGCAGTGTTGCATCACAGGAATAAATTACGTTTTAAAATATTTTACAACAGAAAATAGCTATTTTAGACCGTAATAATATTTCATAATATTACTGTTTTACTGTGTTTTTAATCAAATTACTGCAGCCTCATAAGAAACGTCTTTTAAAACCATTTTTAAAAAATCCTAATATATATAGTTTGGTATATATGCATTAGACCTTAACATTGTCGAACAGGGTCGTAAAAATTCCATCATAATCAATTATTACCCATCATTTTAATTTTCATATTTTAATTATAATTTCTGAAATATAATATTCATATTTTTAATTATAATTATAATTTCATAGCTTTTATTTTTGTATATATATTCATTGATAAAGTATTTAATTCACTGGATTGTCCAATAGATATTACTAGATATTTCAATATCTCTCCAGAAAAAACAGCTAGTGTTACACTGTTACCATGAAAATACTTACAACATAGGAGTTTGGTCATACTTTCCATTGGTAATGGACAGCGATAATCAAAAGGACAGGAAATAATGGCTTGAAAAGGAATGGAGAGGATTGGTTGATAGTGCAAACACAGCATACCAGATTCAACCTAACACTCCTAGTATAAGCGACAAAGCTCAATGTGTCTCCAGATTACACTCAAGCAGCAATTTACTTTTGAAAACTCCTTTAAATTTAATCTACTGTTTTTCAGATAACAACAACTGCTTATTGCATGTCCACAGTGTCCTCTCTAAGAAAAGAATGCTCTTGAGACGCTGAGGAGGGCGTACATAATGACAGCATTCACTCCCGTGATAAATTATACCAATTTAGAGCATCGGTGTCTAAAGAGTCGTCGTCCACAGCGTCGCCGGCGTCTTTGATCTCCAGTGCGGCTCTACACTGCCACCCGTCAAGTGGCCTAATCAGAGCCTGAGCCCAATTTACATCTGTGAGCAGTGCTTCAAAAAGACGAGAGCTTCACAAAGAGCACTCCTACAGAGCCATGTTCAAACCCTCCACCGGAGGGCCGACGCCATTGTGTCAGACGGGAATCGCAGTTCCTAAGCGTCCCTCGACATTCCGTCTGGCAAGACGAGAAAATCAACGAATGGAGATACATCAACGTGCAAAAATGGAAGTACACAAGCACAAAAGCGTAGGCAGTTTTCTAAAGAATATTATCATTTTGGCTCAGAAAAATAGTCAAGTGCAGAATTTAGAAAGGAAAACATCCTCCAACTGTAAACCGATCATGGTCAAGATCTACCGGACAAAAGAGCGCTAAGAGACTTTGTCAAATGTCAAAGGGAAATTTGGCATACGAACAGCTATGAAACAAAACCAAGAACAAATATTTAAACTAAAGACTGACCAGGTAGTGCTGGGGATTTTAGAAGTACGTGACTGGAAAACCACCATCGTAACCACACGAAACCTTTCAGAGACCATTCTGGAAGTACAGCATAACCCAAAATACATTTGATAAAAAAACTACAGACAGAAAGTTGCACGATACATTACGTTAATAACATTACCCAATGTTTTTTTAGACCAGGTGGGTTTCCATCTGGTAGTGGATGACTGTTTTTCAATGGTTAATGGATATATTTTTTTAGAAGAAGGTGTGACTGAATTAAATGACACCATGAGACGTAAACTACTTTCCTGCCACAATATTTACTGAAAATTCATACAAACTATATGAAATTTATGCATGCATGGTTATCAGTGTATCTGCAGGATTTTTAAGCTTAAATTTAAGACTTTTTTTTAGACCTTTTTTAAGACCTACACAAATAAAATTCATACCATATGAGCAGGGTAGGGCAATGTCTATGATAACATATCAAATTGTAAAATGCTTGTAAAAAGCATGATTTACAGTTCAGATACAGGCTCTCACAAGTTTTATAAAATGATAAACTTCTCATTTTAGACTTCAAAATATTTTCAATCTTATTGTATTATCAATCTTAATTGTTTACATTTTTAAAATGCATTATCTTCCCGTCAATCCACCAGTTCATATTTACAATTTTGTGTTTGCGCTGTGTAAACATTTTTGCATTGGTCTGAACAAAAACACCAAGGGCTTATTGAAAATGCAAATTAATTTTCTGCCAGCAGGTGGCGCTTTCAGAACAGCAGAAATATAGCGATTTTCCCGGTAAACTATATTGCAATTCTTGTCTTTCCGTCCCCAAATTTAAGACTTCTTGAAATCATAATTAAGGCTTTCTTGTACCATTTAAGAATTTTTATGTCCTTAAATTGGATACAACTAAATGTAAGACTTTTTAAGGACCTGCGGAAACCCTGCTAATGCTAACAATGCTAACAATGCTAACAATTTAGCAAAAATGCTAAATATTTGCTAATTAATCGTCTTGGCCATCATATCGGTGTACACTAACATTCAAAAGATTAGGGTGAAGAAATTAATACTTTTGATAAATTGAATGCGCTCCTGTTGAACAAAAAGTGACATATTCATGGTTTACTGTTTTCAGCATTGATAATAATAAAGAAAAAGTTTCTTAAGCAGTAAATCAACGCGTTTGAATGATTTCCGAAAGGTTAATGTGACACTGAAGACTGGAGTAATGATGCTGAAAATTCTACTTTGCCGTCAATGAAATGAATTACATTTACATTTATGTAAACATTACAATAAAATAATATTTCCTTCTATTACTGTTTTACTGTATTTATGCAGCCTTGACGAGCGTAAGAGACTTCTTTCAAAAATATTAAAACTTGAATAGTGTATACACTATAGAAATCTTGCTTTCTCTATTTTGCCTTCTTTTCAAGGCATACAGATTATAACACAGGCCGCAGGAGGTTTGGTCTATTTTCTGAGCTTTGCAGGAATGAAAATGGACTGACAATGAGTGTGAGGGTAACTGACAGACCGGCTGATGCATTACCATCTATAATGACAGAAACAGCACAGTAGGTCGCTGGTAAATGGCTGCAAGCATTTTAGCCCCAACAGGGTGAGATCAATAAATGCACAACATCCCAAATGATACACACGACAATAAAAGAACAACTATTGTAGATTCTGTAAACAGCAAAACAGAGAAAACATTCAGTGTGGAGGATCTCAGCAGACCACAAAGACAACATGAAAACAAAATCGACCCATATCGCACAATTCGTCAGGTTTTCCTTTAAAAATGTAACTGCTTTGACCAACTGCAATTGGTTCTAGCTGGTCTTATGACCAACAATGACACGCATATTCAGTGAATAACATCTTAAACATTGCTTGTATGGCTTCCAAAGACTTGAAATGGCACACAAGCCATATAAACTACTTTTTCATAAAACATGGAGCAAATAAACAGCACAACACAACCACAAAACTCCAGGTTGGTTTCTTCAAGCTTCAAAGGAACACCAACTTTTGGCATATTCCACACTGAGACCTGAAGATTTGACATCATTCTATAAAAGACACTTTCAAGTTGGGTAAGGTTGATGTAAGACCTTTGAGACGATCTGAAATAGCAAACCAGAAGCCAGGCGTCTGTTTTCAAATATGTGTGTGCACAAATCACAGAGGAGCTTTTTGGAGGACACAGTCTGGCTCTGAAGTATGTGTGTGTATGTGGGTGTGTATTTTGAAAATGTAAGTGTGTGACAGTGACTGTGCGGGAAGCTGTCACCTGTTCTGCGAGAGGTGTCACCTTGGCGAGTTGTTTTTGCACTCTATCTGAAGGTAAAAGGAGAAGGTGCTGCGTTTTATCACTGTCTGGGACTGTGGCTCCCTCTCTCCGTGCCGGACGTCTCCCGACAGGAAGTATCCTGATCTGATCTCTGCTCTCTCCACACCATGAGCCAAAGTTGCATAGACACAACACAATGACTCAATATTCAACATGTAAACAGTGAAACAGATAACTCAAGGAAGCCACTTGCCTTCTAGGTTTTTAACAACAGATACAACAGTTTTTAATAAAAAGAGATTCGCAATGCATTCGGATGATCACAGAATCGATCCACGAATTGATTTATCGTCGCAGACCTAGTAATGACTTGATTTAACTGAAATGCAAACTGCAAACTTACTAGAGCTGCAAAACGATTAGTTGTGATTAATCGATTCAAAATAAAAGTTTATGTTTACACGCTATATGTGTGTGTATGGTGTATATTTACTATGCATATATAAATATACACACATTTACATGTATATATTAAGAAAAAATGCTAGATTTATATGTAAAATATTTATATATAACATACATTATATACAGGTGTTTACATACAAATTTTTCTAAATATATAGATGTGTGTATGTATTTATATGCGCACAATAGATATACACAGTACACACACATATAGTATGTAAACAAACTTATTTTGAATCGATTAATCACGACTAATCATTTTGCAGCTCTAAAACTTACAAACTGTAATTAAGAAATATAACCATCTTGACTTGAACCCAGTGGTTCTGGGTTGATGTTTTAATGTTTTGAAATACATTTTATGATGAAAAAGCCTCCACTTGCATGATTAAAAACACAGTAAAAACAATAATATTGTGAAATATTATTGCAATCTAAAATAACCATTTTCTATTGTAGTATATTCTAAAATGTATTTTTTTTTCCTGTGATACTAAGCTAAATTTTCAGCATCATTACTCTAGTCTTCAGTGCACATGATCCTTCAGAAATCATTCTAATATTCTAATTTGCTGCTCATGAAACACTTATTATTATCAATGTTAAACACAGTGCTGCTTTATGTTTTTGTGGGGAAAAATGATTTTTTCAGGAGTTTTTATTTAATTTATTTTATTTATTTATTTATTTATTTAAAATATAAGTCTTTTTAAGGTTGTAAATGTCTGTACTGTCACTTTTTAACTTTTGAATTTAATGCATCTTTGCACTAATATAAGCACTCATTTCAATTAAAAACTTAAGCGTAATGTAAAAATTAATTACATTTATATTTCTTCATTTTAATTACTTCCCCAATGAGAGGTACCATTATTCCACCCTAACAGGCAATGAGATACAATTTGGTGTGAAATATTGAGATATTATTCTAGTTATATTGCCAAGCCCTAGTCTGCGGTTAAATGATGTGCATCTGAATCACTGCAAATTTCTTTTCCTCAGGGATTTACAAGGGATATTCAAATGCAAATTCTAAAAAAGGTCTTGGATAAAAGAGTCCAGAATAACCTCTCCAAATGAGTGTCTATAACGGTAGCTTCCAGCACACAAACCCTCCTGATAGTCACTTGCCCCCATTCTGTGGCACAATTCCATTAGTTATGTGACGTGACTGCCGCCGCAGGCCATTCTCCTTTCAGAACCTGAGCTCAAAGGAACTGCTCATCACTCTTGTACCCAAAGCTTTTGTCTTTTGCAATTTCCTTGAGTTTTTGCCAGACCAGTACACCTAAGATGTCGTGTTTAGGCAGAACGAAAGAGTTTAAACAAACTTGGTCTATCATAGACACAAAACCACAAAGTACTTCCTGCTCTGTGACATGACCTTGACTCCTCGGTTGTTTGGGGATTCAACACTTGCCGTCCATGTTGTGGGCACATTCTTGAAGGTAAAAACAAAGCTTGACTCAAGGATATTCTTGGCATCCAAACATCCTGCCAACTTCTTAACTTAAACCCAACTGATTAGAGTCTGGAGTATCCGTGACCAGCAGACGTGTGTCATAATGGCGAGTTGCTCATCAGAGACATGAGGAGGTGGCAAGGTCAGTCATTCTGACACATGCGGTTTCAAACATGACGCATACTGATGAACTCCGGAGCGAAAGAGGCTATTACAAAAAATGATCATTAAAAGCCTGTCTGAATGCTAGGTTTCTGTCACGAATGCTGGAGAGATTTCTACCTAGACAACATATGCAGGAGTCAAAGGTGTGGTTCTCAATTTGTAGACAACAAATTACACTGCTTAATTCTGAAAGCTCTGAGAATATTTGATGTAGCCCTTGCTGACACAGCAATCCCACAGTGCATTTCAGTGAGAAAATGTTTTTACTTAAATACACACTCAATCAGTTTCTCATGAGGTTGACACTGCATTTTGAGTGCATGTGCTATCATTACATGAATTCATTTTATTAAATTGACAGTGAAGTGATAAAGGCTAAAATCGGTCATAGTAAATCATCATAACTCTATTCAGCTGAACACTGAGTGCATTCACATGACTGTACTCTGATTATGCTCAACATATAAGGTCACATATGTAAACGTAAATGCACTTAGAAGCTCCTGTCTCACAAATGAATCATCACACAATTTAAATAATAGCTTTGCTCCCTGTTTACAATGCTAGTGCTGGAGTTTCGTATTAATACAAATATGAAATGTGACAATTTAAAAATAGTTCACCCAAAAAAAGAAAATTTGCTAAAAATGTATGCACCCTCAGGACATACAAGATGTAGATGAGTTTGTTTCTTCATCAGAACAGATTTGGAGAAATGTAGCATTACATCTCTTGCTCACCAATGGATCCTATGTAGTGAACGGGTGCTGTCAGAATTAAAGACCAAACAGCTGATAAAAACATCACAAGTAATCCACACCACTCCAGTTCATCAATTAACATCTTGTGAAGCAAAAAACTGCATGTAAGAAACAAATCAATCATTAAGGTAGATCAGTGCATATTTCTCTCCTGATTCAGAAAAGGCCACTTTTTCACTGGAGAAAGCAATATTATGGATAGAGAGCTCAGATTTTAGCTGGAATCAATAGTTTGAAGTTAAAAACATCACATCACAAGATGTTAATTGATGGACTGGAGTGGTGTTGATTGCTTGTGGGTTATTGTGATGTTTTTAATCAGCTGTTTTTAATCCACTGCAGAGGATCCACTGGTGAACAAATGATGCAATGCAAACTTTCTCCAAATTTCCTGGCCTGAGGGTAAGTACATATTCAGCTAATTTTCTTTTTGGAGTGAACTTTTCTTTTGACGATCTTCTGGTAGGCTTAAATAACAGATTTTTTTTTAAAAAAAACTACCTGTTAGTCGCTTGATTTGAGTCTGTAAACAATGGACAGTAACCCAGCCAGTATTACTTTCACAATCTGGATGTTTCAAACTGATGATTTATGTACATTTAGCAATATTGTGAAAACGCTGAACAAGGCAGAATATGGTTCTGACGAGTAATTGCACTGTGTTTACACAGCATGAGATTACTGCTGTGGTCATCTATCATTTTCAGACCTGACCGTAAGAAGTCATTAGTGGGAGCTGTGTAAACACTGTGGTGTGTGGAAACCCATATTTACACTGAACCAGTCAAGACTTGAGCGCTGGGTGACGCGCGTCTCATTTCTGATTTAACACCATTAGCCTGAGACCTGAATAATGTAGCATATGTGCTTTCTGGATTGCTTTTATTTATTTACATGCAGATATTTTTAAAGTTGAACATGGTATATGTGCATGGGGGAATCAGTGTCAAGCTAAGTTCATCCAATTTTTTGATTACATCTAAAGCCTGTCTCCCTTATTCCCCAGGCACATTTTCCTGTTTTCTCACTCCTGCTTGCTCTCTCCGTAGGGTAAAGCGTATTGTGGAGAGTGCCGCTGTCACACCTGTCCCCATGCTGTCAGCATCAGAGCACACATGCTGCGCCACTAACAGGATATGACATAGAGGACACAAACGCTCCAGCTTACGACTGTGCGAAGCCCCACCGAAGTGCGATGAGGCTCCATCCAGAATTAGGCCACAGTTTAAGCAACTACACTAACTAACTAAGATTCACGTCTCGTAATCTGTTTTATGACCAACTCTGGTACAACCAAACTCAAGTGAAGTGCCTGATTGCTGACAAATTGCGTGCACTAGGGTAAAAAACAAGCAGCTTATCATATCCTCTCTCTCTATTGTGGTTTTTGAAAACATGTTCTGTTTACTAGGGCAACTATTTCATACATATAGTCTACTTCATTTAGTCAACAGACATGCTTTGCATAACAGTGTTAACCAGACTACATAAATATGTCATGGACAAAACAGACCCAACATTTTTGACATTTGCATACTTTGACATACTAATATATCGGCCATGCAAATGAATCAGATAATATTTGGAAATTTTCTGATAACCTAGCCTCCCCTGGTTTCACCTAAAAAAATAAATTAATTAATTTTAAAAAAATCTACAAACAGCCTTGACAATAAATGGTGAACAGTTTCTGTAAATTATGTTATTTGATATATTATCAGTTATTGCACAATATTTTGCACATCAGCTGCGCTTGTAAAGTCGGTTTTCTCTAATGATGATTTTTTCGATCTGGGTACTATAATAATTAATGACTTGAGAGCCATTAAACAGGTGCGTATATGCATACAGTAACTAGAGAACAGTGCATTTCTTCCCCCTCTCCAAAGTATTTTTCCAAATCAAGCATGCTTTCATTTACCACCAATGGACCTGACAAAATAAAAATGGATTGGTTACAGTGGGAGCACTCAGCTTTAATGAAGTATAATTGAATGGTGAAGTCTTTTGTTTAGAGCTGTACTTATCTGATTCTCACAGCAGGGTTACTCCAGAATAGCACTACCTGCAGACTCTTGTTTATTTCTAACCCGGTCGTCTTGCTAAAAATCAAACAGCATGTGTGCACCTTCCCGGATGCCCGTTTTCTTCATAGAATGGCAAGTTATTGATACAAATAAGCTAACCAAAGAACGCTTTGTTAACGTTCCCATCAAATTATGAAAACGTTACTTCTGAAAGCCCGGTTTAAAAACGTTGTGAACATTAGTGGAATGTTACATTTGAATATCCTCTAAACCATCTTAGACAAACAAGAGAGTGGAGATTATTTATGACCAAGCCTAAACACATGAGCATAAGGGACAATGCAGTATCCATGGAAACCACATAATTAATCATTGATAGCTATGGGTTTTTTTTTTCTAAAGGCAGAGGTGAGTATAGCTAATGGAAGTATAGTAGAAGAGTTACATAATACATTATGGTTACATTTGAAAACATCTGCAATTGACCTGAATAAGCTAAATGGCATTACATGACAAAACCAGCATAAAAACAACATTATTGATGATAATGTAACTAGATTACACACTTTATAGCATCTCAATTACTTATGCACTCTGCAAACTATTATTTCTATTTAATGTCACATACAACAGTGCTGACAGATCATTGAGATACTGAACGGCTGTTTTTCTCATACATGCCCATATCAGATGGTATAAAATATCATTTTATACGATTTTTTTCTGTACCATAGTTATACCATCTGAAATCATCCCTACACCGTGGTACTTGGTGCATGTCCAAAACACCATGATAGTACCATGGTACTCCAGTATGCTTCGTACATCTCTTATCATGAATCATATAAAAACATGATTTTCCATGATGTACCATGATGTTCCACTGTAGTATTTATATTTCATGCAAAGCTGCTTTGACGTATACTACGGTATTTTCATGGTACATGTCCAAAAAAAATTGGTATTTTATTCCTGTTTGTCTTTGTAAATAATATTGTGGATTGAAAGACAGCAAACGCGTATCAGACGGATGCTGGTGTGTTTGCATCTATCCTGTTCATCTATCATACACGAACCGAACCGCACATCAGATCATACTAAATACATGCATCTCAACCAAACGAGTAGCAAAGTGCTGGCATGTTGTTTTTATGCAAGCGTGTGACAAATAGCACTGCAAAACGAAATGTTTCGCGGGAGCCTTCTGAACACACAGAGCCGCTGAAAATAACACGCACATGACGTGCCATGACTTACCGAGCAGGAGCAGTTTCACCTCCCTCGCAGCCTTCTCTCCATCCTCCCGCAGGTTTTTGTCGATCATCTTTGATCTCTCGGCGGCCGCCTTGTCTTCTGCGCTCACCGTGCAGCCCATGATCGAACCGTGCGCGCGTCAAACTTCAAAGAATGGGTCAGATCAGCTCGGTCCGTTTCGCGCAAGAACCGTAACTAAAAAGACGCCGCGTGGATTGACAGATGTGCTATAAAGGCGCAAAGTGTCACAATTGAAAAGATCTGATTCCGAAAATCCCCGGCCTGTGATTCTCCATCAATCAGGGGGGTTCGAATACGTGTAGACGCGATTAAAAAGTTGTTTAGTTTCCCACCAAATCAATCAATGAATCTTCCGTCCTTTTTTTTAGCGCCTCCTTTCAGATCAAAGAGCAGCCGCGACGTCGGCGCTTTCATCTAACGTTACTGCTCACAGTTCCTGAAATCAAAATCATTTGCTTGCACTGAATCAGATGTCTGTTTCTGCACGCAAAATTGTATCCAACTGGTGAGAAATTCTGCCGCCAAACAGCTCTGGTGTTTTATTTCAAATTCAAACGTTCTGCATATCTATCCTGGCGCGGGCCGATTTAAAATATTTCAAAATTCGAAATCAGAATGTTGCAGCGTTCGGCGTGGCGCTCCGCTAGCGCTGCTTTCTTCTGAGGAATAAACAGAGCGTAAGAATGTGAAAAAGCCAAAGCGTGCAGCAACACCCACCCACTGATGAACAACTGCGCGTGAATTGTGGGAAATGCAGTAGTTTTCTGCTGATTCCGAACAACTAAGTTAGTGCTGGGATGTTCGATTCATTTTAGCGAATCAGTTTGCTCAGATGGTTAAAAATGATTCACTGATTCTTTCAAATCATAACTCACTTTTAATAAATATATAATAGAGAGAGAGAGATGTACAGGTTAGGTTTTAGGAAAGGTTTTGATCCACTTCAAATGTTGACTACTGTATGTGTGTGTATGTATATATATATATATATATATATAATTTGCACACTTATTAAATAATAAATAATATAATAATAATAAAATCTTAGTAGTGCATAAATAATTTTTAAATAATTCTAATAATTCAGTTTCTGTTGGTTTACAAAAATAAAAACATAAATTCAACAAAATTAATGATTAGAATAATAATCTTATCTACGTAATATTTTTTCCATAGGCTATTTTAAAAAAATTACTTTTCATAAATAAGTAATTAAGATATATATCTGCGTACTATCTATATATAATTAGCATTAACTTGCAACTTTATCGCTATTGTGTATGTAAGGAAGTGGCAAAAAAAGACTCAAGTCTCCAAAAGACCCATGTGGCGTTTTATTATTATAATTATTTATTATTTTTTGTAAAATCCATTTTAGTTAAGTACCGTTTATCGCTATGTAATCTAATCATGTTATATAATGGGTTAAATTATATGTGCGAATATGTGCGAATCAAAGAATGAACCATTTAAAAAGAATCGATTCAAAAAAGAATGACTCGTTCGCGAATTGACCTTTAAAATTGACAGCACGTTTGCACTTGAACTTCTCTTTAAGTTTTAAAGAAAACGGAGAGACATATTTAGATATTCATCACTAAGAGCACGGATGCAGATTAATAAGATTAAGATTAATAATAATACACATAAATGCACTTAAATGCAAGTTGCGGACATTATCTATCTGACATTTGCCACTTGGATCCGCAAGCATCGCCCTCAAGTGTTAGAAAAACTAATCACAGTATTTTATCATCTTAGAAGTCTTAACTAGCAAAGTAAATTGTGACCCTGACCACAAAACCAGTAGCATGGGTATATTTGTACCAATAGCCAAAAATACATTGTACAGGTCAAAATTATCGATTAGGATAAATCATTAAGGATATTAAGTAAAGATTGTGTTCCATTAAGATATTTTGTAAATTTCCTACCGTAAATATAGCAAAACTTTTAACTTGCATACTATGCATTGCAAAGAACTTCATGTGGACTACTTTTAATGCAGTTTTCTCAATATTTTCAGAAATTTATTCAGCTTTCAGATGACCTATAAATCACAGTTTAAAAAAAAATACCCTTATGGCATGTTTTGTGGTTCAGGGTCACAATTAATGTTCTAGTTTTAATCTACTGACCCTTAAGTCAGACACAATGTTATGTTGGGTAACACAGTAAACACAAAACTCACATACAGGTTTAAAAACAGCTTTTTATTGTCAAAGTGGTTCTGCTATTTACACTATACAAGCTAAATATGCATCACAAATAAAAGCAGTTCACATTTATATACAATATATACGAATGCATTAAACAATTTATCATATGAACCCAACTGTATCAATTAAATAGATGTAGCGTGTAAATACTGGTTTGTGTATTCCTTATTGAAAGGAAAAAATCCTGATCTGTACCAGATAAAATATAACAAATTTCAAAACTTGTTTGAAGAAAGGGTATATAAACTGGGCTGCACGGAGACAAATAACTTCAGTCATAACTATTATGAATACCATATGAATCATGTTACAAAATTACCAATATGCAGTACCCTTGATTTTATATTCAATCCAGTGCTACTTTGATTGAAGCAAAATATACCCAGCAAGGCTATAACTTGACTAAAAGAATATTTAAAAAGAATTATAATATTAAAATTACAAACTAGCATTCATTGTAACCAGGATAAAAATAAAAAATAAAAAAAAAATGGTAAAGTTCAAGGGCTATTTAACCAGCACTTAAAGGGATCATTGGGGAATAAAAAAGTAGGTAGTATCTAAAGAGTATCTAAGGTAACTGGTTGTAAAGTGAGGCACTTTTCTTTAGTATATTTAGATTTATAATACTTCAAAAAGTACAAATTGAAAACAAATGAAATGCCATGTTAAATAGTGACTCCTAGGGACCGTTGGCATTGTACTTCAATCTCCAGCATAAAGTTCAGTTTGTTTTTTGGTTCACAATGCAAACAAAACTATGATGTTAGCTACATTTCATATATCACAAATAAACTTCACTTCTGTTGCACTTTCTCATGGTTTACTATTATCTGCCACTACCAACCCAGCTAGTCATTTGTCGGCATACAATGTTAGCACAGCTTATTGTTCAACAGGATTGCACAGCATAATGTTTTGGCAGAATATAAACACATTACAGTTTTGAAAGCGTCACTGAGTAAGAGATGGATATTTCAAACTCCAAAGTTTCCTTCAAACTAAAAAAAAAGACTGGTGTCTTTCATGTTTCTACATTTTAGCTGGTTCATTAACTACTGCTAATTCCAAAACAAGGTCCACAAATATTTAGAATTACAAGAAAAGGAACTGTGAAACAAGTTAAGCTCAGATGTGGAAAATAAAACATTTACAACCGTTATCATGCGAGATATTGAGAGCAGCTTCCAAACTAAATCACAGACTTCACTTCAGTGAAATGCTTAAAGCAATAGTTGACCCAAAAATTACATTTTGCTGAAAATGTCCTCACTCTCAAGCCATCCAAGATGTAGATGAGTTTGTTTCTACATCAGAGCAGTTTTGGAGAAACTGAGCATTACATCACTTGCTCACCAGTACATCCTCTGCAGTGAATGGGTGCCGTCAGAATGAGACTCCAAAAGGCTGATAAAAATGCATACAAACATGCAGCTTTCCTTTCGCATGACGTTAATAGATGGACTAGTGTTGTCTGAATTACTTGTGGATTATTGTGGTGGTTTTATCAGCTGTTTGGACTCTGACGGCACCCATTCACCGCAGGGGACCCACTGGTAAGCAAGAGATGTAATGCCACATTTCTCAAAATCTGTTTTGATGAAGAGTAAAGTGAATACATTTTCAGCCAATTTTCATTTTTGAGTGAACTACTCCTTTAATATGATTGTTGGAATTGTAAAACTGGAAGATTATGTCCATTTCAAGTACAATATAGTTTTGTATTTGTATATGAGGTCCTTATCTAGCGTTTGTGTAAATGACATTGAGTAGGCATTGTGATCTTCAACGTAATACAAATAAAAACAATAAAGGACACGATCATTGTACGCGTTAATACTACAACATACATTAATACTCATCCAGTGAACTGCAAAATATATTCGGTACATTTAAATAAATATGTTTTTTACTGTTCAAATCTCTATGTGATCAAGGCACGCCTTGCATTCTAATTCTACTGTGCATACTTTAGGAAAACAGAAAATATAGTTTGATTTTAGAAATCCTTCGCTTTGGCACACTGAAATTGTGCGATATGATAAATTGCACTCTGACTTGACCCGAAAACCCTGCAAGTTATCTGAAATAGGTGGTTATGTGACTCGTTGATTGTCCAAAGCCCACTGGAGAGTAAACCATCTATCGATCCACCTTTACTAAACTAGCTTCATTCTACTCCCAGAAAGCAATCAAAATCTCTGCAATCTCCTTGTTCAGTGGCCAAAGTAATACACGGAATTAAATATGTAAAATCTGATATATAGGTCACTATTGTACAATGCATTTGCCGTCACTTAAAATAAATCTAGAAGGATGCAATTATGTGTTTCTACAGTACTTGCAGCAACTCGTGTCAAATATAAGAGCTCTATATTGATAAAACAGACAGTGAGAGTTCATAAAAATGACAACAAGCAAACTTAAGCCATAACAGCATATTTCTACGGGTATAGTGAGGATGCACTAACCCTTCAATAAATAAAAAAAATCTGCCCAAATTGACAAGGTTTTAAAATACAAAACATTAGTGTGAATTTATCAAACCTTTTTTTTGTTTTTTTTGTTTTTTAAATTTTCCCTATTATCTGAAGGCAAGTTATCTGTGTAAAATGGGATGTTGCTTTGGGTCCCCCTCACCTTTACCTTCTCACAGTGGGATAGGGCATCCTCTGTATTATAACAGGCAAGAAAATACAGATAAAAATAAATCAGATCACCTTCCAGTATGTTACATCACTAACCTAACGTACGCCACACGCTCTCATACAAAGGCACGTACACAAAAACACACATTCATCATCAGAGTTTGTCGCCTAGTGGCCACCCAGAGCACTGCTGCTGCCTGTCGTCCAGTCAATGATGATGAAGCTCAAGCTCATTATCATAAACAACACGCCCAGTCCAGCAAAACAGGCAGCCTGAGAAAGAGAAAAATATTTTCAGTCATTAATCAAATGAAATCTCTTTCTGGCCAATTTAATAAACAATTAAAACATCAGAAAAATGTGTGAACTGATATGCAAAAATATTCCAAAAATATACATTAACAAATTATTTCTACTACACATCGGTCTTTTTTCCAGTAGAAAAGATATAAACTTTATGTAAATCCTTAGATGTGATGATATAGAGCTGAAGAAAACAGCTCAGAAGGGTTGTATCAGAATCTAACTGGAATAAAGTAGCATAAACCTTGGATCAGTCCAGTATAGTAAGTATATACTATTATAGTTTTGGTAGTACTTTGAATTAAATTTTATATTTTCTTTTTTTAATTAAATTTTAGTTAAAGTAATTTTAGTAATTTTGTTGTGTCTGTCATTTTACTATTTTTTTTTATATGTCCATATTTTATTATTATTATTTTTATTATTGTTATCATTATTATTATTATTATTATTATTATTATTATTATATGTAGTTTCTTTAGTTGTATTTATTTTATAACTATTTAGAATTATACAAAAATAGAAAAATACAGAAACTTGGCAGCTAGCTGAAGTAAAATAATTTTTTACGTTTTTTAATATTATTATTTTTTTTATTGAAGTTTATTTTATTTCAAGTAACAATTTTTTATAGTTTTAGTTCTAGTCAGTGTTATTTTAGTATCAATGAGATATATTTTTAAATTACAAGTTTTTATTTAATTATATTTCAGTTATTTTAGTACATCGAGTAACTAAATTAAAATGAGAAATGTTGCCTTGACAACTATGTAAAATGAAAAGATTTTATACTTTATTTTATTTTAGTTAACATTTAATTTTATTTCAAGCAACAAAATTATGTTTTTTATGGTTTTATTCAAATTTAGTTTTTAACTAGAAAAACCTTGGATCCGTGTGATGTAAATCCTTGGTAATCCATGAACAGTTTTCAAAATGTACTTATTCTGGGTAGTCAGAAATCATATAAACAAAACTCACAAAGATTTTGGGGGTAGAGCGCATTGGCTCCTTATCCTTTGGAACAATGCGGATATAGAAGATAGCAGGGAAGATGAAGATAAGACACGGAGCGGATGTTGCACCTGGAGGAGGAAGAACAGGGCAAATGCAGATTAGCTAATCAGCTGAATCCAATTAAATCTGACACTGATGACAATTAAACATGATGGCTATTAGAATTCCAGCAACGTTTTCCTTGCTGATGAAAATGAGAATGGAAAAGTGAAATTAGAACAAAAACAATTTCAGTCTTATTTTTATGGTCAATATCAAAGGATTTCTGAAAGGAAAAATTGTTTCAGAAAAATTTTAAAACATTAAAAAAAAAATTAATATCACAAATTTTAAAATTTGCTTCATAGCCATTTTCACACATAATAATAAAAGAATATGCCTAATCATTTTTATTTCAATAATTCATCTTAAGAAGATAAATATATTCAATATATTTAATAAAATAAATAAATATATTTTTCAACTTTAAATAAATGTTAGTTTAGAAACCTGGACAGAAAAAAAAAGTTGATCATTGATCTGTTTCGTTTTCCTCTCCATTATGATCAAAACGAACCTTGACCCTCACCTTCTTTCCAATAATATGAGCTAAACACAAAAATATTGATTTAACAGCACAACATTATCTGTTCAAACAAGCGACGGTGACATTTGACACTGTTCTCAAGGCCGGAGACAATGTCAGCGTCCCCGCACTGAGAAAACAAGACACACAAGTGACGCCAACGGGAGTCTTTGCTTTGGCATCTCTGACACATGTTTGAACACACAATTGTTTCCCATCAGAAAGCACATTTGACCGCTCTGGATTTTGGACAGTCGGACCAGTGATGACTGAAGGACTCACCGATGATGCCAAAGATGCCCAGGATGTTGGGAGCGAAGATGACCAGCATGTTGATGAAGGTCAGGAGAATGACGGCGATGGCGATGTGTCGGATCCAGCTGAAGGTCTTATTAGGAAATATCATCTCTTGAATGGCTCTTCGCACCTTTAAGAAAAAGTAGCAGATGAAGTTTGAGGTTTTTAATGCTATTTTTGGTGACTGAAATGACTTTTGAGCCTCTCATACAGTACAGAAAAAACAATCATGCATGGGCAGCATCAATCGTTTTTATATCGTGATAACTGTATATATCACAATGTAGTTATTTTTGCCGTATTATTCAATCCAAATGATTCATGTATTATATCATTGCTTCTCAACATTTCATCTCCAAGGTCTTACTATTCTGCAAGACAACAATGAAGGCTAAGATATTCCTGTAATGACAAAACAGGAATATCTTATATTTTTCTAGACTTTTTATATACAGAAAGTAGTGGCATTATTTTAAAATAATTAAAAACCTAAATAAGCAAATTCTAGAAGTTTCTTATTAACCAGTTTTGAGCTGTTTGGTTAGATTTTTAAAGTATTTTACTCACAAATAATAGCTATTTCTTTGCAGTTTCTTTCTGAAAACATTTTTTATCAGTCTGACATAATTAGAATAACTTATTTTCATAAAAGAAATTAAATGACTTCTTAAAGATTGTATTAATTTGCATGTCTTTTCCAGGTGTATAAACTTTTAAAAGTCTTTCATATGTCCAGGTTTTCCTATAACCCTGATTCTTAAATAAAATTTTAAAAAAATGACAAAAAGGAACAATTTATTTTACAAAATATAATGCCAGCTATAATGGGCATAAAGTGGCATAAACATTGGATCAATGCGGTGTTATTTTAGTATCACTGAGATATTATAGTTTTTGTTAATATTTTGAACTAGATATTTCTTTCCATTTTGTTTTTCATTTTAGTTACAGTTTTAATCATTTTTAACATGTCCATATAGATTTAATTATATTTCATTTATTTGTTTTAATTTATTTAATTGTATAAATTCTAAAGTTAGCAGTGAAAATGAGAAATGTTGCCTTGGCAAATAGCTGATAACTCAGTTTGTAACTAATTTCATATTATCATATTATTATCATATATTATATATTTATTATCATTAATATTATGATTATATGATTCATTATCATATAATATTATCATATTTTTCATTGTCCATTACAATTAATCTCTATCAAACAGCAGTTGGGTTATTTAGATTAAGTAAAAACAACAACAACAAAAAGTACAGATAACTAACACAATAAAACACATTAAAAACATGATAACATGATAACAAAAAATGATTTTTAAAAATTTAAAAATGTAAAATTTGAGTTATCCGTTTTTGTAAATAAACTCTTCGTTTATTTACATATATAAACACACACACACATATACATCAAGTAATATAACATCATTTTATATCTTGGATTTTAGGTGCTTTATAGTTTTTTTACACTTACTTTGCCTCATTTTGAATAATTATAAGCCATTTTCTAAGAAAAGTGTGCTGAGGCCCCCTAGTGGGTCCTGAACCCCGGGTTGAGAACCACTGTATTACATAACCTTGTAGTATTAATTCAATTAATCCAGCCAATAAAATAATTCACAAATAAAAGGATGTTTATCTTACATTATCCCTGGTTATTTTGACATGAGTAGCACATTGCAAAGGCACTAAAGTTTGCAGAGGAGACTATATCTTTTTGCTTGGTGTATGATTTTTTTTTAAATCACACTGGATATGCTGTGGTAAAAATGCTCAAAATCTCTATGATATGAACATATGAACATGTTAAACTCACTGGGAACAGAACGATGGGCACAGTCAGCGTGACGGCGGTGAGCACAGCCAAACGCACGCAGAGGATGAGAGTGTCGTAGGGGTCGATCCTGCTGTATGTGTGCAGAAGCTCGGCCTCAACAGTTGCTGGACAAAATTAGACAATTCATCTACTTAGTTTGCAGCTCTTACAATACATGCTACACAACACATTATGATTTGAAAATTTCAGAATGATCTCCAGTGAATATTCAATAATAATAATAATAATAATAACAACTATTTTATAAAGTGCCTTTAAAGCAAGCTTCCAAAAAACAGGGAAAACAATTAAAGAAAGCATGCATAATAATAATAATAATAATAAAAAATTAAAAATAAATCCGCAAACAAACAGGACATGCTCTTGCATTCAAAAATAGGTAGATGGAGCAAAGTGAATTTTGATATGCATTTATTTTTACAGCCCCTATCAGATAAGAGATTAAAAATTAACTATTTGCCAACCAAAGCTGGACATGCAACATAATCGTGGGCCAAATGCAAGATCCAGTGTTGTAGTTAAGCAAATATAAAAGTGTTAAACTTACTGTAGAACGTCAGGTATCCAAAAAGAGCAGCAAGGAAGTACATAGTGTACATGATCAGAATGGAAATGTTGGAAATGTGCTGCATCTTTTTCTGAGTTGGGCTGCAGGGAGAAAAGCATGAGATTCCTATTCAGCCTATTTGCACAAAACGCAGATTCCAGAGGTAGTGCTGCTTTAATGCATCGACTTACTTGCGCAGCTCAGTGTAGATGGGCAGGACCTCAGGGTGGCAGACAAAAGCGAAGGCCAGAATGGGGATGGTGTATGCGGTCTGTGAGACAGAGAGTGCTGTTATAGAGGGTTACTGACTCTTTTTTCTGTGAATGTAAAAGCAGAATCAAAAATGTGTTATTCTTTAATACATGTGTGTTGACGGTGAACATCTGCGGACTGCAGTGGGAGTCATCCAACATCGCATGTCCTTTATGGTAGCTGTGTTCGTGGTTCACGGTCACGTTTGAATGAGTGTGTGCCAACGTGCTATTGGATGAAAACTCCTCGAATGGGCACAGGATCTGGAACTTCTTATAGATGACCTAAAAATACAGAAATGGACAGAAGATGGAGTTAAAATGGAAAATACAGAAAATCAACAACAAAAAGACTACTAGGGTGGTCAAATAAAACTATTTGCCAACCATGCATTTCTTTTTTCATATTCAAGCCTCTAATAGCTACATTTCTTGTCGGATTGCTGTCAAACAAAGCTGATTGGGGAAAAAATTAAAATGAAACAAATGGCAAAAAATAAAAAATAAAATAAAAAATAAATAAATAAATAAAAAAATTAAATGAAATGAAATAAAATAAAATAAAATAAAATAAAACAAAATAACTATTTGCCAACCATGCATTTATTTTTTCATATTCAAGCGTCTAATCGCTACATTTCTTGTTGGACTGCTGTCAAACAAAGCTGATTGAGGAAAAAATTAAAATGAAACAAATAGCAAAAAATAAAAAATAAAATAAAAAAATAAATAAATAAAAAAATGAAATGAAATAAAATAAAAGAAAATAAAATAAAACAAAACAAAATAACAATTTGCCAACCATGCATTTATTTTTTCATATTCAAGCCTCTAATGGCTACATTTCTTGTCGGATTGCAGTCAAACAAAGCTGATTGGGGGAGAAAAAAATAGCAAAAAATAAAATAAAATAAAATAAAAAATATTTGCCAACCATGCATTTCTTTTTTCACATTCAAGCCTCTAATGGCTACATTTCTTGTTGGATTGCTGTCAAAAAAATGATAAAATAAAAAAATAAAATAAAACAAAACAAAATAACAATTTGCCAACCATGCATTTATTTTTTCATATTCAAGCCTCTAATGGCTACATTTCTTGTCGGATTGCAGTCAAACAAAGCTGATTGGGGGAGAAAAAAATAGCAAAAAATAAAATAAAATAAAATAAAAAATATTTGCCAACCATGCATTTCTTTTTTCACATTCAAGCCTCTAATGGCTACATTTCTTGTTGGATTGCTGTCAAACAAAGCTGATTGGGGGAAAAAATTAAAATAAAACAAATGGCAAAAAATAAAATAAAATAAAATTAAATTAAATTAAATTAAATTAAATTAAATTAAATAAAAGGACATTTTTCAACATGTCTGTTTATAGTTATGGAACTTCGACCTTGTGTTTTGAATTTGAACAAAGTCATCAAGTTATTGTGTTTTTATTTCTTATTTAAACTCATCTCTAATGGTTACATGTCTTGGCGGCTAAATTGTTGAAAGACATAAAAATAATTATCTCCAACAGCAGGTCAAATAGCAAAAACAGAAAAACATTATTCTTCTTCAAAGAGCCGAATACACCATGACAAATGTTAGAGCATCATCATATTATCCCGAGAGAGTGCAACCAATTAAAACCAATTAAAAGCTTCAGTCGTCTTCTTTTGAAGTCAGCCTGAGTGAGTGTTTTATGAGTCAGCATTGCTGTGTGTAGATATGATATAATGCACACAGTATATTGCTTCCTCTGGGGAAGAATGTGCGGGCGACGGTTATGTGAAGCTGTGATTCAACTCGCTCTGAAATATGCATGAGATACAGGGACAGGAAAAAGGTGATTTTTTTGGTACCAGTATTGATTAATCATGCCCAATATGACTGAAATTTGATTTTACATTAACTTTAATAATATCTGTACTAATTGCAATGATGATGATGATGGCAAATACTTACTGCACTGAGGAAGAAGACCATGCAGCTGAGTGAAAAACCACTGGCATAGCCGAGGTAACCTGAAATTGTAAATATAGCGAAGCACGTCAATACAGCGTCACGGTGTCACTGTCAATCGACATGCTGCGTACATGCATTTAAGTCTGAATTCCTGCAACTATAAATGCACGCGCTAAGAAAAGCGCAGTGGGTTGTCGCTCATCTCAGGAGCTAATCTGTGCTGGCAGAGTCTACCAGACACAAATACTGACAAGGTCAACCTGATTCAATCACTATAAACACATCCAAACAACAAAAACAGAATTGTGTTGTTTAAAACGGACTGTTGCTCTACTGATTTAGCTTACTGCTTCATACGAGAACAGAATGTGCTTTTAAAGTGCTTGAACTGATGCTCTGTAATATGAACAGTCCATTTAACTGGGTCAAACATACACGGAAACCCACTTTTAAGAGGTGCAGAGAGAGATGAGATGACTGAAGTAGAAATGATCGACTCACCCAACTGTTTCATTAGAGCCAAAGGCAGGATGACACAGAGAGACACAAGCACCACCAAGTAGTTTCCATTGAGATACCATTCCCTATAGAAAGGGAATAAAAATATAACACTGTAAATGCTTGTCACCATTATAGTGGTCAATGTTCACTGTGGCTGTGATTTAAATTTTCACCCAGAAGTATAAAAATGTGACTCTTTGTCTGATAATTACTTGCAATTTCCACTATATGTGGCAATTTTAAGTTACAGAAATTTTATAGATAATTATTTGCTCATTATAAAAGTTAAAAAGAGAATTGATGTCTGACACATTACAGTTCAAAAGGTCAGTGAGATTTTTTTAAAGGAAATTAATATTTGTATTCATCAGAGATGCTTTAAATTGATCAAAAGTGACATTAAAGACATTTGTTACGTAAAAAAAGATTCTTATTTTAAATAAATGCTGTGATTTTGAACATGCATCATTGATGATGCAACAAATACTAGAATGATTTCTGAAAGATCATGTGACACTGAAGACTGGAGTAATGATGCTGAAAATTCAGCTTGCATCAAAGGAATAAATTACATTTTAATACATATTCAAACAGAAAATGGTTCTTTTAAATAGTAATAATATTTCACAATTTTACAGATTTTACTGTTTTTTTTAATCAAATAAATGTAGCCTTGATGAGCATAATAGTCTTCTTTCCAAAACATAAAAAATATTACAATAGTGTCCAATAACATCCAGATATGGTTATCGTATCTGGTTAACTTATAGTAGAACTGTAAATGAAGCATGAATTAAATAAGCAAAATGTGACCCTGGACCACAAAAAAACTGTCGTAACTACACATTGCATGGGACAAAATTATTGATTTTTCTTTTATGGCAAAAATCATTAGGATATTAAGTACAGATCATGTTCCATAAAGACATTTTGTAAATTTTCTACCGTAAATATACCAGAACTTAATTTGTGGTTAGTAATTGCACTGCTAAGAACTTTATTTGGCGATTTTTTTCAGTGTTTTGATTTTTTTGCTCCCTCAGATTCAAGATTGTCAAATAGTCGTATCTTGGGACAAATACTGTCTTATCCTAACAAACCATACATCAATGGAAAGCTTATTTATTCAGCCTTCAGATGATGTATAAATCTCAATTTCAAAAAAATTTACCCTTATGACTGGTTTTGTGGTCCAAGGTCACAAATAAACCAGCAAATTATAAAAATGCACATTTATCCAGTCAATTCATCTTCTGGTCTCCTTTTCTGCTACTCTGTCTGTGCAGCACACTACACTATTCCGGAATCAACCTGTCTAACTCCATCCGATTCCAGCCTGAGTCTGCAATTCTGCTGATTTATGAGACAGTATGTTGTGTTTGCTGTGGCCGCTAGCGACACAGAGCGTCTAATATAGACCAGAGCTGACTGCAACATGGCGCAGTTCCCGCTCCTGGACTCAAGTATCCACCAAACTGTGAACACGAGGGCACACACACAGAGTCACAAGGTGTTACACAGTGTGTAGATCCAGGCCTTGTTTGAGATGCCACTATTTTCAGACCTTCTTCGCATCTCCCCACTTGTCCTGGTATTCAGACACCGACGGGGAGGGTTGGCGTGCCGATGTAGACTATATGTAGACTACTATACGGAGGAATGAAACATCATACGTTATGTGAGTGATAAAGATTTGCTGTCATTAGGAGCATAAAGGTTACTCTGCAATACATTAAATGGACTATGTGTAGGTGTAGTATATATGATTTTACATGCCGACTATTGTGTTGCAACATTGAAACACTGACATATTATTTTTTTAATTATCCAATTACACAGTATAGATGTATTTTCCAATATACTGGTACAAAAAATGCAAATGTATAGCATTTATATTATATTATATTATATTATACCAGTCAAAAGTTTTTGAACAGTAAGATTTGTATTGTTTTTTAAAGAAGTCTCTTCTGCTCACTAAGCTTGCATTTATTTATCCATTTATTTGATTCAAAGTACAGCAAAAAAGTACAGTTTTGAACTGTTTTCTATTGTAATGTATTTTAAAACAATTTACTCCTGTGATTTCAAATAATTTTTAGCATCATTACGTCACATGAGTATTTAGAAATCATTATAATATAGATATTCTGATTTGCTGCTCAAAAATATTTATTATTATTATTATTATTATGTAAAAAAAAAAATGTACTCCACTGCTTTAAATATTGATAATAATAACAACAATAAATGTTTCTTGACAGAAAATCAGCATTAGAATGATTTCTAAAGGACTTTGACTAATGGTGCTGAAAATTTCGATTTGATCACAAGAATAAATTACATTTGAACATGTATTCAAATAGAAAACAGTTATTTTAAATGGTAAAAATATATCAAAATTTTACTGCTTTTGCTATACTTTGGATCAATAAAATGCAGGCTTGGTGAGCTAAAGAGACTTCTTTAAAAAAACATTAAAAATCTTACTGTGACTGGTAGTGAAGGATTTTTAATGTTTTTTAAAGAAGTCTTTTAAAGAAGTAAAAAAAAAATCATTTTCAAATAAAGCGGAAATATAAATATTACTTAAATGTACTTAAAAAAAACGGAAATACGTAAATAACTTACAATACTAAACAACTTAACTTAACACATAACACAATTACTCAAACTTGAAAAGAAAATTGAAAATATACAAATTAAAGCTAATTCAAAATACTACAAACTAATACATTAGTATACAACCATTAATAAATTAAAAAATATGCATGTTAATATTCTATGGAAAAAAACTTGATTGTATCTACTATTTTTATAATTGCATAAGGAGCTGGCAATGTAAAATCTTGAAAACAAAACCATATTAGAACTGTAATCCAGCATTAAATGTAAGTGTGTGTGTGTGAATGCGCGTATATAAGCGTCACTTGAGGCTGCACCTGGTCCTGAAATTATACAAAAGCTCTCAACCAATGCATAATGTTAAAACTGAAGCACACGCCTCCATCTTTTCGCAATTTCCAACATATGCTAACCTACTCAATACAGTACTGAGAAGTCTCAGGAACCAAAGCCTGATTGAGTATTACATTCGTCATATAAATAAATCACCTTGCCCATCACCTTACACTTTCACTGCTACTGATTTTAAAGTTTGTTACTGCATTCACAAACACACTATGATGGGTCTATTTTCCACACAATATTTAAACTTGATAAAACATGCTGAACTAGGGTCTAACCTGAGAACACAAGCAGCTGAATAAAGATTGTAACCCGGCGTTTGTTTTCAGGCGCAAGAAACGAGTTGTGTCTACTGACGTCACCACGACAATACACTTGTTTAAAGCAGCTGTCAAGTGCAGAAGGACAGAGGTGTGGTGGGAATGAGACAGTATCGGCCAATCAGCTGCCGTTCTCTTATTAACTGACCAATCACAGTTCACAGACCCCACCACACCTCCCCAAATGCCAGGTTGAGATTTTAGAGTGTTTGCCCTGGTGGTCAACAGGTATTTGACCTCAATGGAATCGTCAGCTGATAATGACAGCATATGTCCGTACTAGCAGATAAAGAGTCAGCGATGAGCCGTCAATTCATTCACATTTAACTGGCAAAATGGCATGTTGAGCGAAAGGCGAGATTTTCTCATTTCATTTCAGCATTTTACACTGACACTCTAAAGCACTTACTCTGAATTGTTATCTGCTTTCAAAAATGCCTGTAGGACCAGTGGAAACTCTGACTTTATGATGTATAAGTAACTGGACATGGCTATAGGAAAGACAAAAATGAGTAAATTAGAAGAAACACAACCAAAAGTATATACCATCATTTTATGCTGATTTTGCTTGCTGTACTGTGTTGGAACATATCTATAAAACTTAAAGTCTTTAAAAAATTGCTTTAAATTAAGGCAAGACACTGCAGGTGAATAGGATAAAAACATTAACAAAAAGATTGATTACATTGATAATTGCAAACAATTTTTATATAACACGTTTTCTAAAATGTCAGGTTTAAATATGCAAATGAGGCATTATTTAATAAGATTAAAAAAAAAAAGTAATCAAAACAGTAGAACACACGGAAAACAATATATTTTCCCAATTTTGGGGGAGGAATAAAATGTTGTATATAATCAAGCAAATTATATATGAACAAATCCCTCTGTGAAAACATTCAGGACATAGACAGGAATAAAAATGTAAAGTATGGTGTGTGTAAGTGCTACTGAAGTGGAGATTTATGGCTCACTGTAGGAGAAAAACTCATTTTGAGAAAACAGGCTTTATATGTATTGTAATTGAAATCTATTGACACAAATAGATAAAGTACTATAAAAGAAACATGGATGTTTTCTTTTCACTAGTCTGAAAAAAACAAACTTGACAGGTGCATGAAAAAAACAGTGATTTGCCTGCAGTGTCTCCCCCTAAAAAAAAATAGTAAATATATTTTGCTTTTGGAAAATGTGCAACTTTGCAATATATGAAAATGCATTTGTTTATTTTTATTTATTTTAAGGCATATATATGTGGTAATAATTTTGCGTGTATTTTCATTAGCAAAAATAAAAAACATGGTTACACTTATGTTAAGGTGTCCTTATTACAGTGTAATTATACATTTAAGCACTGAATAATATTAATTAACTACATGTACTTACTATATGATCAGGGTTTGGCTTGAGGTTACTGGCATGTAATTATGCATAATGTACTGTTATTATAACAGTAAGTACATGTAACACGTGTAACAAGGACACCTTAAAATAAAGTTTTACCAAAAACATAAATAAAAAAACGTTATAAAAATTAATTTAAATTATTTAGGCACAGAAAATTATGAATCAAGAAACAGTCAGTTTGAGCTAATATTACTGTCAGCTTTTCTTTACCTCCAATGTTTTGAAGAGTGATTGCAATTCCGGCTGCCATCTTTCCTGTCATTCCGAAGGCCCTGAATCCCAGCTGTTCATAAGATCTGATTCCTGGAAACGAACGTCAGTAAAACATGAAAAGGGAGACAAATCTCACCACCAGAGCCAAGTTTCCACAAAACACCATATCTCTTGTTATGATTATCTTTGCCTGCAGTCACAGCAGTTTAGCATGGAAAATCAGTAAGCCCTAAAAATGGAAGCTGAATTATGTTTTCAGGAAAGGAAATGCCATCACAACAATACACAACCAACGCCATCAACCGCATTACAAGATATGTCACTAAAAATGTTTAAAACAGCATCAGTTATCATAAAAAACTCTTTATTATATGATTTATTTATAGTGTGAAACTAAATGTTACAATTATGTGTTTTGCAGCAAGAATGGTAAATAAAATGACTGAAAAAAAATTGGTATACGGCACTATATATATGTGTGTTTGTTTGTTTGATATTGTTTCATATTGAATTTTTAATTACAGTTGAGAAAAATTAGGAGTTTTAAGATTAAAACAGATTGATAGGTCAAAAAAATTTTTTTTTTTTGTTACTGTAAAAAGAAAGCGAGAGAGACAGAATTATACATATATTTTTACTTAATTAAATTAAGTAAAAAATAAAATTTTAACATGTAGAAGTATATTAAATATTACTTTTATTAAATAATTTAAATAAATAAATATTAAATAAATTATTATTTACACAATATTTATTTATTTTAGAAAAATTATATTTAATTCTAGTGGAGAAAAATCAGTAACACTGGAGAAAGGAGTTTTCACACGTAAACTAGTACTAGATCAAATTGGACAGGCCAATTAATCAATGAATTTACCAATATTATATATTTCATTCTTAGCTAATAGTGGTAACCTCAAATTAACGCCATTAAAAAAAAAAAAAAACTGGCCTGATCTGATTCAGTGTATTACATTAAAATTCCTACCACCAGTTTTTCCTCACTTTATTTAACCATTATAGTCATATTTCAGGGAATTTCTGTTCAAATTACAATAAAAATGCAGTTAATTCAGTAAATGTGTGTTAACTTTAATGTGATTATACAACACACTGATTGAGAAAATGCCTCATCTTACCCACAACACCAGAGGACTTCAGCAGGAGGTGAATAGAGTAGCAGGAGAGACCAGCGACAGCTGTGAGGAGAAACCTGAAGACAAAATACAACCATCACAACCACTCCACATCTGTACAACACCATCTACACCTTGCAAAAGGAAGCATGGAAGATCTTCTTTTGGAGGCTTCTGTACTACTTTCTACTTACCAAGGAGACATTTAGCAGACCTATAGTCTATAGACATAGAGTTCCAACTGCATTACATGTATATGTATTAAAGTTGTTGAGTAAGATTTACTTTTAAATGAATCTTGGGAAAGCAGCATTGTTTGTATTGGAACCAAAAAAGTACGTCTGCTGATAAGCTATTATGTGAAACCCAGTAATCAAACACACCAACAACCAACTTTACCAATTCATCCTGCTTTTTTCTTTTAGATTGTGCAATGGAAAATCTGGGTTTGCCAATTTTGAGAAAGGCAAATCTGATAAAAGCGTTACCTACACTATGGTGGAAAGCGATTAGTGTACTTTCAGGAAGACGCTTCATCCCAGGAGGCAAACTGTCCTTGAATTTAGTGAATTGCAAGTCTGTTTGGATGACAACTACCTGATAAATGGCAAGTAATTAACAATGGGCATGAAATGAGCTCTGAAACGACTCTATTCAGATGTTCTCATGGACTATTGACTTCAACAGCTGCCTACCAATTCAGTATGCAAGAGGAAGTCATCTCAACAACTGTGCTTTGTATTCCACACATCCAATGTGCACTGGTTATTTTTGTTGTGATGCATTTATTTGACCATTAAACACAAATGTGTCTTTATTAGTGTATATACACAAGCTACTATAAATGGCATCATAAACATTAGCCTTCTTATTAAAAAAGCTCATGCAAAAGGACATTCAGACTATTTTCAGCTAAGTCCAGGTCACATTGTACTCCAAAACTGAACAGAAAATAAACTAATAAAAAATAAGAAAACATTTTAGTTATTTTAGTGTCAGGCTGATATAGTTTTATTAATATTAAGAATCAGGTTTTTCCATTTTCATTTGAATTAAAGTTTTAGTACTTTTGTTTTTGTCATTTTAGTTTTAGTTTTTTTTTTTATAATACTTATTCATTTTATTTTAGTTTGAGTTATTTTAGTACATCAAGTACCAGTAAAATAATAAGTTTTAGTTATTTCAGTACATCAATTAAATTCAAATGACAAATTTTGCCTTGGCAACTACATGCAATAAAACCTATTAAATATTTTATTTTATTGCAGTTAACGTTTATTTAATTTCATGCAACCAAAACATTTTTTAGTGTTAGAATTTTAGTTTTACTTCATTATAATTACCCTGATTTTTAAAAGAGAAAAAAAATGCATTGCGATATTTTTTTGTCTGGTTTTGTTAGATTCACTCATGAATCACTAGAAAATATTATTTTTCTATATTGCATGCTTCATATGAAAGTAAACATTTGAAACAGCCGTTGTAAAAACACTGGACTTCCTAAACTGCCTCCTGGGAGGGAAGCATGAAGTTTACGCCAAATTGAGGTTGATGAATTTCTTGTTATATACCTGGAAATAAGACTATCTTTGGAGGAAGCTGTCTTGGCCTGGTGGGTAATTTGATCAGTAGTATTCAGTTCCCTGTAACCTGACTGGAGCTACGGACGCCTCAGACGTCTCTCGCTCTCCTCCCCCAGTGAAACCAACGCAGGCCGTGAGAGAAACCAAATTTGACAACTATATTTGGATGGGGGCGGGGGGTTCCTAATAAGAAGGATGTGTTTGAAAAAAAGGAAGGAGGCGTGGCCAGCCCAGGTCATGGCCTTTCTGGAGCCGTGGGTAGATGAGAGGGGTGGAGCTAACTAGTGGAAAATTTTAGGAAGGAGGGAAATCAAGAGTAAATGGCAGGTCACACGAATGCATGTCATTACATAAACACTTAATATAGTTTTTTAATTTATTTATATATTATATATATATATATATATATATATATAAAACTTTATATTAATTAAATATTAACAAAAATAATTGTAAGAATTAATAAAAATTGCTTTTTAGATTTAACAATGTAAGTCTTTGCTATCACACTTAAGTTTAGCACATCCTTGCTGAATAAAAGCCATTAATTGAAAATATTAATTTCTTTCCAAAAAAGAAAATAAAATGACTAACCCCAAACTTTTGAACAGTAGTTTATATTGTAACAAAGGATTTCTATTTTAAATAAATGCTGTTCTTTTTAACTTTTTATTCATCAGAGGATACTGAAAAAAGTATTACAAGATCCAAAAAAATATTAAGCATAACTGTTTCCAATATTGATAGTAATCACAAAACCAGTCTTAAGTAGAATGAGTATATTTGTAGCAATAGCCAACAGTATATTGTATGGGTCACAATTATTATTTTATACCAAAAATCATTAGGATATTAAGTAAGATCATGTTCCATGAAGATATTTTGTAAATTTCCTACCGTAAATATATCAAAACTTAATTTTTGATTAGCAATATGCATTGTTAAAAACCATTTGGACAACTTCTTTGTGGGATTTTCTTAATATTTAGATTTTTTTGCACCAATATTTGCCAAATATTGTCCTATCATAACAAACCATACATCAGTGCAAAGCTTATTTATTCAGATTTCACATTATGACTTGGTTTTGTGGTCCAGGGTCACATTTTAGAAATACTTCAATATATTAGATATGTTAGATATGTTTAAACAAATATTAAAATAGAAAACCGTTATAAATATTTGACTATATATATATATATATATATATATATATATATATATTAATCATAAATCACATCTATATATGTAAAAATATATAAAAATGTAAAATATTAATAAATATTTATTTATTATAATAAATAAATATTTTATATATATATATATATATATATATATATATATATATATATATAAATAACTAAATAACACTTTCTTAAATATTAATTAAATATTATTTATAAATACATTCATAAAAATAAATTAAACAAGTTAAATATTTATACTTTGTATATTTTGAAAAAAAAAAAGATTTTAAATATATAGAATTTTGTGTATATATATGTTACATAAACAGACATAAACAAAAGTAAATATAATAAAAATTAATAAATATATTAATGTAAATACATTAATAACATTATAAACATAATATGCAAATTTATTACAACTATTTAGTTTATATTACATAGTATATACAAATATGTATTTATTGTTGCTAAATTAATATAAGTGACCAGCAAACTGTATATTATCCCTTTCTTTAAACCACTTTAAAAACCAGACTGATAAAACATAATAATTTAATTTAACCATCTAAATAATTTCCCTGACATACATCATTTCATGAGTTTATCATTATTTTTAATTTGTAGTACTTTGAAAACCCCTGAAACACTGGTTGATGTTTTCAGAAAAGGCCAAATGGTGGTTTACGTGTCATTAAATACAACACAACGGGCCGGATCTTTTCCATAGAAAACCCTTTCTGATAAACCCATCAACATTAACAGCCTCCAAAAGGGGAACACTCAATTATTCAAGAGCATGTTAGGAAAAATAACACATGTAAAACAATACTTTAATTACCATGGCAATTAGACAGCCAATGGTCTGCCAAATGCTTGACATTCAGATGAAGTGAAAACGCTGATTCATTGAGGGCTGGACGTGACAGGTTCATTTGCATGACTATGAGATGATTCAGTGATGCTTCACATCAGAACAAACATACAACCACCGATCACTTTTCCAGCAATCTGTCATTAAGAGGGTAATGAAGGGATTTGACTTACAAGAAAAGCAGTATGCCAGTATTGGCCATTGCGTAGGCCAATCCCAAAATCCCACTGCCCATAATGGCATTGCCCAAATTGAAGACTGACATGCCAAAAGACGTCTTCCCCTCAAACTAAGAGAGGAAATAAAAATTGATGAGCAACTAAAACAGACAAAAATGACAGGTACTGCTACAACAGCTAACCAGCTAACATCAACACACTCAGATCTCATTCAGTTTCTATTTGTGATGTGCTATATCAGTTGAAAGTTCACCGTAAATGCTGCACATACTTACATCAGTGAAACGTGGCTTCTTGCCCTCGCTGTTGGGCAGGAACTCAATGTTCTCAGCCAGTGTGCTGTCAGGATCATCAAACCTGTAGGATGGACAACAGTCGACCTTTAATTGACAACGATCTTGCGAGCTGTATCAATTAATTTGCCCTAACTGCATCTGTAGAAGTAATTTGTTTTCTGTTACTGATGTACCTGCGTTGATGGGTACTGTTTCTGAGGGTTGACAGAGAGTGTGAGAAGGTCCATCATCGAGCAGGAGTGGAAAAGAGGGTAAACATGCACTTAGACAAGTCAACACACCATGCCAGAAGATAAAAGTGATTTGAGTATACAAAAGTAGGTTACAAAGAAAGTTTGCATTGATAGAACTCAGTATAGAAACACAGAGACACAATGAAAATGATAGAAGTTCAAATGGGTTGCAGGGAAAACACAATGGTAAGAACGCATGACGCAAAACCAAATGAGAACCACTGTTTAAAGTGGCCTGGTTCTTCAAGCAGTGATACATGAGAAAGCAAACACTTCCCGTTATGTGGGCAAACATGCAAGGAACTTATCTGACATTAAAGTTTTTACAGCAATTAAAGTGACACAAAAGTGCTTACTGTTCTTCCTCCATCATAGTCTTCATCGGCATGCACATTTCCTCTCCTAGGTCATGACCTTTCCCATTGGGCAGGATACTCATCTCTGATCTGGCAGGTTCCATGGTGGAAGTAGTCGATATCCAACGTATCTGATAGCAAGTTGCTGAAAAACATAAAAGATTTTAAATAATTAAAAAAAAATTAAACTATATGAATATTAGCTACATGCATCAATTATTAAGTAAAAATTACAAAGACAAAAAATAACAAAAAAAACATATATATGAAATATAAATATATATTACATTGAAAAAAAGACACATTACACACACATATATTATGTAAACAAACTTTTATTTTGGATTTGACAACTAAAACTAAAACCAGTGTTATTTTAGTAACATTAAGATACTATTATTAGTTTTCATTTATATATTTTAATTTTAATTTGTGTATTTTTTGTGTGTTTTTGTCATTTTAATTAGTATTTGTTTTTGTGCCTGTATAGATTTATAAATTTTTATTTCTAAAACTAGGTAAAATAAAATAAGTTTAAAGGTTTTTTATATTTAATTTCAGTTACAGTAACTGTAACGTAAAAAAAAAAAAAAAAAAAAATGAAAATGAGAAATGTAGCCTTGGCAAATAAGTGAAATAAATGTTTGAGTTAAAGTACTAAAATGACTAAAACTGAAATAAAAAAAATGAATTAATTACTAAAATATAACCTGAAAATATAAAAATAAGTGAAAATTAAAATGTAAAAAATATTATGTAAAAAACATGATAAAATATGATTGTATAACAGTGAATACATAATACTAAAATAACACTATATGTGCTTTTCTTTACTTTCAATAAATACTACAGTACATGTAAAAAAAAAAAAAAAAAAGAAACATGATATTGCCAATTAATTTCTGATTTATCCTCAAAACATTGCACTGTGCGGCACCTGTCAGTAATGCAATCAAGAAATCATCTCACATCAGCCCGTTCTCTACCACTAGACTCAAACCTGTACATTTAAGGACCTCACCTAAAGAAATGTCAACTAAAAATTCACCAGGATTATTCAGCGAAATTAGTAACTGGCCTTTTGCCAGTTTCCTCTGAGCCCTCATTTCCATTTATGCATGCTATTAAGCCTTCAGTTTACAATGACAACTATGAGCCACAGCTCACCAGGGTGTCATTTTAGGCCAGCAGATGTTCTCGCTCTTCAGCGAAGAGTCTCTTTACATTGCCTGGAAAGATGGAGGATAACATTAACAACATTACTGTTTATTTTATGATTGAGGATTTTAGTCCACTGAACTCTGGAAGCAGCAGGAGAACGTGTAAAACAGTAGGGCCATTGAGACGCCCAGCTGTCATGATATATTTAACACAGACTGCTCACAACAACAACCGTCTGCGAGGGAAACCAGAAGCTCTCGTGAAGAACTGTACAAGTGTGTTCGTTTACGGCCTGATAATTGAGGGAAGTCTCGAGTCCAGTCCATTTAGAAATTAGACTGATCCAGACTTGAGATTATATTCAGACGCTATTAAAATTTTAAACTATTAGCAACATAATGAGCCACAGCAGAGTGGAAACGTTTTAAAAATGATCATCAAATCAGCATATTAAAATAATTTATATTAGAATATTAGCTGAAAATTCAGCTTTGCATCACAAGAATAAATTACATTTCAAATATATATTAAAATAAAAATAGCTATTTTAAACTGTGAAAATATTTCACATTTTTACAGTACTTTTTTTTTTTAATCAAATAAACAACTTTTTTAGACATTTTTTTAATATATTAAAAAATCTTTCCAGCCCATACATTTCCTGTTTAAGTTTCTTATGAACGTTCTTATTATTTTAGCATCAAAAAGAGGTCAGTTAACAATTAAACTCGTACACGTGTAAGAATCAAAGACCAAAAAGGTCAAAACTGAACAGCAAAAACAAATCCCACACACTACCAAAATGCACCTTCATCAGGTATCTTCAAAAATATCATTACAAACTCAACCACATTTAAAAAACAGGTCACAATGTCTTTTTTAAAATGTGACTGAAACATCATAAATAAACTTTTTTGATACTTTTTGCATTTTGGTAGTGTGTGGGGTTTGTTTTTGCTGTTCAGCATCAAAACTGAAAAAAATAAATAAAAGTAGGACATAATGCACATTCAGACGGGCTTTATCCCAAAATAAACCCTCTTCCAAATAAACCCCCAATCACTGAGCAATAGTGACCAACTAAATGTGCATTTTATCCTCATTGAGGTATTATTCAATTATGCCTGTATTTGAATGAGCAGCATCAATAGGATAATGTGACAAGCTTTTGATCAGGCATTACAACAGCAGCTCCTCATTGGGGTCCAGAGGGGCTTTGAATTTCACATGATGATGATATGTGAGGTTATGAAAGTCATGGAGTCCCGAGACGGCCTGCGACACACGTTTCTGGCAGCCCTAACGCTGTTAAATGTCGAGGTGACCAGTTGCGGTTGCGTCCAAGGTCATTAAAGATGTCTATTTGAGCTGATAAATTTAGCAACTCTGTGAGGCACTTTAGGGTGGAATACAGGTCAGCTAGTCTTTCCGCAGACGCAGCAAGGTCAGTAGATGGTCAGAAAAAGAGCACTAGAGCACATTATAATAATAATGATTAGCAACATGCAGTAGTATAGTGGCATGAAGGCAATCATAGGGTTAATGTATCCTGACTAACTACTCTTGAAATGAGCGAAACACGATAACTTAAGTGTAAAGCTCAGTATTAAGAAGACCTGTCACGCTGTTCTTCATGTTTATCATCCCTCGCAGCTGTTTCACACAATGCACTGTCCTTGATGACCATTCAACAATGTTCTGCCTTATCTACGTTCACAATAATACAGACGTCACACTGACCAACAGCTCAAACTAGAGTCAAGAAACAAGATGGAATTTTAGGTCTTTTATACAATCAATGACCCTTGTGAAGTGTCTTTGAACCTATTTTATGAGGGAGCTGGAGTCAAGAAGGAACGGATTACGTTATAAACTGACCTTATTATGATTTGTTCCTCTAGTTACAGGCTTTTTCCCACATCACCTGTGCAAATGTTATGGGTCTGCATCTTTATTTATAAGGTGGAAGCCTATCCTGGCCAGTTTGTTCCATGTTGCTTCAAAACATCTCAGCTCTTGATGCCAACAGCAGAGAGAACACAACCTACGCTGTGATTGGTTGGCACATTTATCTCTTGAAGCCCATGCCTGTTAGTGTGGTATGGCTGGTGCTTTACACATGCAAAACAGACCATGTTTAGATGTTTCCTACTGAGGGCAGAGCAAATATGACTCATCAAAAAGCATTTTAGGGTTGAACACGGTCCCATAAGAATCATGATTTTTCCCAGAGGAGTTTTCTGGAATTAATGAAAAGGGAAGAAAGAGAATGTATTTTCATATAACTATAAATAAAAATGTTTCATATATTCTTTTTAATTAATGTTTCACTGGTCAGTACAAGTGTGGTCATATATTTATTTATTTATTTATGCAATAAAATATATACATATATATATATATATGATATTTTACATATAAATATATGTAAAATATAATTTACATATATAAACATTATATATGATTATATAATATTATTTACATATATATGAATTGATTTTATATATACAAATCTATATAATATAGTAAAAAAAAATCTGAAAAATAAAAAAAAAAACAATCTATATTTATATATAAATATCTAAAAATCTAAAATATTAAAATATAATTAATGTTTCACTGGTCAGTACAAGTGTGGTCATATATTTATTTATTTATTTAAATAACAAATAAATAAAAAATCTATATTTATATATAAATATCTAAAAATCTAAAATATTAAAATATAATTAATGTTTCACTGGTCAGTACAAGTGTGGTCTGGTCATATATTTATTTATTTATTTAAATAAAAAATAAATAAAAAATCTATATTTGTATATAAATATCTAAAAATCTAAAATATTAAAATATAATTAATGTTTCACTGGTCAGTACAAGTGTGGTCATATATTTATTTATTTATTTAAATAAAAAATAAATAAAAAATCTATATTTATATATAAATATCTAAAAATCTAAAATATCTAAATATATATCTAAAAATATTTTTAAAAAAATCACATTTTAAAAAGAAAGCATTTTTAAAAATATATGTACACACATTTTAAATACACTATATATATACATATACATACATATGCTGTTTTAGATTTTTATATTATATATAATTTACATGTGATTATATAATATGGTTTACATATAAATGACTTATGAAATATCACATTTTAAAAATATATATTTTTATATAATATATAATAATTCTATTTTATGTAATAAAATATATAAATAATATATACAAATCATATATTACACTACATACTTGCATGGAGCAGTGGGGGAAAAAATATTTCAATTCATGATATTGAAAAAATGTCACATTACTACCCAGGAACACTACTGAGAAATAAAATACTGCTGTGAGGCATGTATATTTTACAGGCATATACATTTCACAGACAGTTATTTCACATCATTTCATCTTGTCTCAAGTTCTCTGACTTGGTCCGACCACACAACTTCCACATCTGGTTCCCACGGATGATTGACGGTCACCTTAAGTGTGTGTGCATGCAGGAGGGAGATAACAGGCTTTACCCACTTAAAATGCTTAACCGGTTGTGTATGGTTGGGTAACGAATGTGGCTGTCAACATCTGCAGACAGTGACATCACATGATTGAATCTGATTTGACCATGCTGACGAGTATAGGAAATCATTTGAAAGTGATAATGTCAATTAAATTCATGTTCGCACAAGGGAGCTTTTAATTAGGCAGGTTGAACTGTTTGGCAAACAGTGAAACACGTATAATTGACACCATGAGACTAAATGCCTCCTTCCGCCAGCTTCCAATTAATAAATGAGGGGGTCTGCACCTTTAAACTGGACGTAGTATTCAAGAAAGAATGTTTCACACAACACAATATCGCTCTTATAAAGTCGCTACAAAATCACATCTCTTGCTTCGTTCAAAACATAATAAAAAAGCAACCTGTGTCACATTTGCAGTGTAGCACATCTACGAAAGCAGACAGCAAATATTCATTCTTCTCTTTATGAGCAAGCCCGAAGTTCAAGCATCAATCTGAGCATCAAAAGGCCACCTGCCCACCGTTTTACATTAAAGCCCCAGAGGCTTCAAAGGGTAAACTGGGGTTCAACACTTTCACATCCAGCGCTCTTCAAACAAAGTCCTACTAGTCCTGGAGTTAACCATACAGGGCATTTAGTAACTAAACCCCTTACAAATTAATACGGTGGTGGTATTACTATGATACAGCATAATACCATATGCAAATACCACAGCATTTACTCCAAAATACCATGTTTGACCGGTCAGAAGGACCTGCACTGTGCAATGATTGCTCTTTATCAGACTGCCAGCTGAGGCTTATTTTACTGATAAAAATCAGTGACGTTCTTACTCTGCTTGTATTATATTTGGTTTTAATAGTTATGTAATTTAAATGAAGGTTTAAAATTCTCAAAATTGTGTCAATTAATTTGCTTTTGGTGTTTTAATACTTTTCCACGCACTATGTAAAGTGTTAATCAAAACATCTATCTATATATCTATCCATCCTTTTAGGCAGATTGTATTTATGAGTCAAATAAATAATACAAATTTTACAAAAATTTACAATCTACAAAATGATGAATAAATAATGCACTTCAGGTGTCTTTCTGCTTTTTGGCTCTGTGAATTTAATTGTTTTATTGTAATTGTGCAGTTGCGCAAATATTTTATAGATCGATTTACAAGTTGAATGCACATCAGTGATTTAAGTTGCATGTACAAAATGCACAAATTCGACAGAACACATTTAACGATTCAATTTACAGAACTTCTCACAACCCAATGAATTCCTAATAATTATAAAATCAAGTTTCACAAGATTTTTTTCCAGCCCAATCTGATATGAAAATGTGACTCTTTTACAAGATTTTGAATTTTGCATGAATTTGTACAATGACTTTGATATGGAAACATGCAATTGTTAGAAAAAATTAGGGCTGGCAAACGATTAATCGCATACAAAATAAAAGTTTTATTATAATTATGCATATATAAATACAAGAACATTCATGTATATATTTAAGAAATATTTACAAGTACATGTATTTATTATCATTTTTATAGAATTTATATCAATTCTAAATGAATTGAATGAATATTTTGTACATAACATATTTCTCTTAAATATATACATTCATTTGTGTGTATTTATATATACATAATAACTACACACAGTACACACACATATATTAGGCGAACTCAAACTTTTATTTTGTATGCGATTAATCGCGATTAATCGTTTGCCAGCCCTAGAAAAAACATAAACATGAATATCCACCCTTGAACGTAACCATCAGTGGGATTCATATTATATATATATATATCAATTCATACAAATTAGGCTCCAATTTGCCAAAACATAAAAATTTCCATGCAAATGTGTTGTTTTTTCCTCATTAAATCCACATTTACACATTATGAAAGTAAAATGTCTATATGGTGGACCACAAGTATGGAATGATGATCAGTCTTGTGACTCAAAAACATAAATATAAATGTCACATGGCAAAGTCAATCTCAAGTTTACTGAGAATAATAGCAATCTAAAGAACTCCAAGACCTCGCTCAAACCAGACATGACTGTCATCCTGCGAAATCGTATGCTAACCGCTGGCCTTGGACATGAGGTCGGTGACCTTCTCTGTCAGCACCAGCCCTGAAGCTCTGCCCTCACTGAATGCAAATGTTTACATCCAGGACAAAGTTTGAGAAGGGATACGATTGGCCAGGCACGTTTAGTTGATGCAACGCATTTGTCTGTAGAAAAATCTGGGATAGTCTTGTTTATTCACGGTCACTGATGGTAAAGGTTTCCCAATGAAGTTCACTAAAAAACGGATGTTTGGCTCATCAAGCAGTCACACCTCTTTGCATACTGGTTATCAGTTGATCGTTACTGTCCATTTACATTCAAAGTGCGTCATACTGCATTGCCCCATCCAGTAAAACATGACCCAAAATCTGACTTTTGTGCCAGAGTTTTAGTCCACTTGAGTAATTCCTCAGCAAACTAAGATTAGGACACATCTAAAAATCACTATTTTTTTTTTTTTTTAAAGTTTTATAGTTCCTTCCCCTGATTTTCCATATTCTCCATGACCTCTGACCTCTCGTTCCCTGTCTACTGACCAGAAGGTCCAGAGAACCCAAAGATTCAAAGCTGACTTGTTTACAAGCCATCTGGCACGCCAATATTCAACGCACTGCCACAAGAATAAAGAATTCAGATATGCATAAGAGATATATTAGTCGAACTCAAACCCAAGTACGCTCTCCTAAACTCAGAAGCCAAACCCCCATTTGGAAAGGAAGCTAAAAGATACACCATGTGGTAACTGATCCTGGTAAAATAAGAAGAGGAGAGAAGATATGAAATATAAAATATAAAATCCAATCAAGTGCTGGAAAATAGGCTGCTTTTGCAGCTTTATGCATCGCAGTTTAACACTTAATTAATAAAACAGCCCTTAATAATTAGTTCTGTTGTCAGTCCTGAAACAGATAATTAATCTTCTAATGATTTGTTTAGCCGCTTCATGGTCCCTGGGGGCAACAGCATGCACTTTACTATTAATATAATGCAATGAAGATTACTTCAAAAAATTAACCAAAAAAACCCTCAATAGTTAATCATTGTCCACTTACATTAACATCATTAGTAGTAATATTATCAATGAATATTATTGCCAAACTATTAACATTTATTTATTTCAGTTTTTAATTAACTACCTGTTTAATTAAGAGTCTTAAGCCACGAAAAAATATATTTAAAAAATAAATAAATAAAAAATAACTTCAATTCAGAAACTGAAAGCATGTTCAGGATAGAAAAGTGTAATCAAGTCATTGCCTGTATTAACTGATTTTTTATCTGAGTAACAAATCTGGACAAAAATGCAGGTGACGTCACTGACTCCCAAACAAAGTAAATAAAAAAGGTATAGATACGCTTTACATATATATTTAAAACGGTCCAGCTCACTGGGACCATCACAAAGGGAATCAAAAATGTTACTTTTGCGTCCACAATAACTTACATATTCACAGCGAGTCCTTTTCCCACACCAGTTAAGTATTTTCTTTCAGTAATTTGCGTTTTCTGATCCTAGGAATTATGCATCTCTTAAGAGTACTTAAAACACGAACAGATCACACTTCCCCATAAACATGTATTACTTACCGGTCAATCAGCTTGTGGATTCAAAGATCCTCACGACTATAGTGTTTTTTTTTTTAAGTTTCCAGTGTTTCGGCTGCTTTATGTTCCTGTAGGTCTTCTCCTCGTGTGCTTGGATCACAATAGAAACAAAGCACGTTTCCCACCGCTTTGAGAAATGAAGTAAATTGTTGAAGGCTGTATGGATGAGTAGTGGGGGTTGTTTAGATCCCGCCTTCTGGGGGGGTTATCCAATGGCAGCGACGAGACCCTTCAGTGGCCCCGCCCACTACTTCCAAGAGCTCCATGAAGAACTGTACTGATGACCTGTTGCAGAATAACCATTATAAAGGAACACTGTGTACACTCAGAAAACAAAAGATACTGCTCAGTATAATTAATCCATTTATGTATTTATTTATTTATTTATTTATTTATTTTTGTGAATGATGTTGGAAACCATCACATGGTCAGAATTTAAAAGGTTTCCTCTACCTGTCTAAGAGCAAATATATTACAGTTGGTCTTATTCTAGCCTTATTAGATTCATAGATGACTCTCATTTAAATAAAAAGAAATAAAATAAAATAAAATAAAATAAACATTATAAAATAAAAATAAACATTTTTTAAATTTAATTTGTTAATTGAAATTAAGCTGAAATGAAATAAAAATATCAAATGATTTTTTTTAAATATTAAGCTTATTTACAAACATTACTATATGAAATAAAATTGAAATAAAAACGCAAACATTTAAAAAATTACAACAAAATCAAAAGCTAATAAATATATTCTTTTAAATTGTTAATTGAAATTAAGCTGAAATTAAATAAAAATATAAAATGAAAGTTTAAACACTGTTTTAAAATATTAAGCTTAATTAAACAAATGACTAAATGAATTAAAAATTTAATAAAAATTATAACATTTTAAAAATTAAAACAAAGTCAAAAGCTAATAAATGTGTCAAATGCACATAATAAAATTACTAAAACGTAAACTAAAATATATTCTTTTAAACTGTTAATTGAAATTAAGCTGAAATGAAATAAAAATATAAAATGAAACAGTTTAAACTTAATTTGTTTTTAAATGTTACGCTTAATTACAAAAATTACTAACTGAAATAAACAATGTAAACATTAAAAAAAACAAAAGCTAATAAATGTGTCAAATGCACATAATAAAATTACTAAAACTAAAATGTATTCTTTTAAACTGTTAATTGAAATTAAGCTGAAATTAAATAAAAATATAAAATGAAACATTTTAAACTTAACAAAAAATTGTAAACTAACTAAAAAATGTATACAGTTTATACAAATCAATAAAAATGATAAAATAAAATATTTGTAAAAAAAATACATACATTTTTTAAATGAAAATAAAATAAAAAAAATAAAAACTATTTTTAAAATACAATTTTTTATAAAATATTACATACATTTTTAATAAATAGAATTAATTTTAAAAAATCAAAAATCTAATTAAATTAAATTACTTTTTTTTTTATTAAAACTGTAATTTTTAGTTATTAACCAGCACAGCATACAGCCAGAACCCTAAAGTACATTTCTACTGAGACTTAGGAGCTGATTATACCTACTGCCAGCGTGTCCCTATAAAGGCACAGACCCCTCGCCTGTCCCTCTATCTGTGTGTCTGTGAGTGTCTACGAGTGTCCGTTTTCACATTAGATAGGGATGAGCCATTCAACAATGCAGTGAAAGAGCTGCTGGTGTTCAACAGATGTCCAGTGTGCCGTTGTCTCTATTAGGGATAAATATAGTCGTGGAAGTGTGTGTGTGTACATGAGTGTGAGGGGTTAGCAAAGGTTACACGGATCTACCTCACCACTGCAGCTGTTCACCAACACTCTGGCTATTTGCGCCATGGAATGCCGCCTGAATTTAGCAGGGCATGAACGTCACCGGAGAGAAACCATTGGCTGTCTGCTGAATGCACATATGCATGGGTCAATAAACATTACTGACCTATTCATTCATCTGTAAAGATTATTAAATATCGTTTGTAACTCTTACTGTCCATGAATCATGCTTATTTGTGCACAACTTTCTACCAGTGTTGTTGTTGTTGTGAAAATAATTCAAATTTTTTTAAATTGTTAATTGAATTAAGCTGAAATGAAATAATTATTAACTGAAATAAAATTTAAATAAAAATGTAAACCAAAAATTTAAAAATTTAAAAATGTAAAAAAGGTGTCAAATGCACATGACTAAATTACTAAAACTTAACTAAACTTACTAACACTTAATTAAGTTAAAATGAAATAAAAATGAAAAAAAAAATCTAACTCAACAGAATTTTTTTAAATGTTAAGCTTAATTGCAAAAATTACTAACTGAAATAAAATTTTAAATGTAAATTTTTTTTTTCAATTTTAAACATTTTAAAAATGAAAAAAAGAAAAGCTAATGTGTCAAATATAAACAAAAATTACTAAAACTTAAACAAAAAATACATTTTTTTTTAAATTGTTAAAATTGAAATTAAGCTGAAATGAAATAAAATATAAAATAAAAAAATTCAAACTTAACAAAAAAATTTTAATGTTAAGTTTAGTTGCAAAAATTAATAACTGAAAATAAATGTACATTTTACATTTTAAAAATAAAAAAATTAAAAACTAATGTCAAATGTACATAAAATTACTAAAACTTAAACAAAAATACATATTTTTTAATTTGTTAATTGAAATTAAGCTGAAATTAAATAAAAAATTTAAACTTAACAAAAATGTTTAAATGTTAAGCTTAATTGCAAAAAATATCCTGAAATCAAATTTAAAATGTAAACATTAAAAAAATTAACACTTAAAAATTTAATGAATAATAATTTTAATAAATGTGTCAAATGCACATTATACTTTTTTTCATTGTTAATTGAAATTAAGCTGAAATTAATTACAAATATAAAATTAAACATTTAAAAAAAAATTACTAACTGAAATAAAATGTAAAATTTAAACTTTAAAAAAATTACATTTAAAAAATTTAAAAAATCAAAAGCTAATAAATGTGTCAAATACACATACCAAAATTACTAAAACTTAAACTAAAATAAAAAAGAGAACTAAAAGTATAAAAATAAAAGCTAGCTTAAAATATTAATAACAAGTCACACATTTTGGTGCGATCAATATCTTGCCAGTGTTGTTATTGTTTACTAATTTAAAACTAAAACTATTAAAACATTTTGTTCATTGAAATTAAAAAAATTGGCAACTTACTGAAATTAATTAAAGTACTAAAATTATTATTAGTTTTAAATAAACTAAACTGTAACAAAAAAACAAATTGAACAAAAATAAAAAATTGAATATGAAAAATAAAGCAAATTCAAAATATTGCTAAACACATATAATACTATGTAATTAATACTAAAATAACACTGTGTCTTAGACACTGAAGTGTAATATTTAGGGTTGTAGATGTTTCTTCAAATCTCTAAGCCTGAACAGTACTGGTGATGCTTGTCTTAGCATGTTGACAGCCACAAAAACACTCAATCAAGTTCAGTTCCTCTTATAAGACGGTTGCCATGCCAGTTCATTAGATTCTAACTGGTTTTCTTCACTCTTGTCACTAATGAAAAACTAAGCAGCTGCCTTTCCATCACAGAAAACAACACAGTGCTTCTGCATATGAGTGTGAGTCACAGTGAGCGGTAAATTAGCATCTGCCAGCTCTGTCAAAACCACTGTACAGTTCCGCTCGACCAGTCTAATTACTTTAATGAAATGTTTCCGTGGAGCATTTGCTCGTAATCTGAGGGTAAACGTGCCCTCCTGACTCACACCTGAGACTCACTGCAAATCCCTGACCAGAAGAGGCCGGAAATTGCCTGATTACAGTCTCAGAGAAATTATTCATTTATTATCTGACGTGACTGAAGAATCTTCAGTTGTTGCATTGTTTGGATTCTTTCCTTATTGTACAGGCAGGCAAATTATGAATGCATGCGTTTACGGCTGTTAAAGATAAGCACTCTGTGTCTGAATATGGTATGAAAGACTTTTGTCTTTGTGTGTTTTTTGTTTTAAAAGTAAAAGTAAAAATTCTACTAATTTGTCACTCCTCTAACAATCAGCGTTATAGAGAGTGTTCTGTTTGTTTAATTTGATTCAACTATCAATTCAAACATCATTTTCTCAATGAACTTTAGTAAAACTAAATAAAAAATGTCTTTCATCAAAATAATTATTTTGATGAATATATAGGTCAGTCACTGTTTAACATGGTGATGGTTTAACCTGATTCAGCCAGATGTTCTTGAATGAGTTACGGTCAGCTGATTGCAACATCTGATGTGTCACTAGTGACATCCACAAATGTTTATTTACTTACTACTGGTACATTTGTTCTGTTTTAAAGCACATTTTGATGTCAACACATTTGTTTTCTGTGATGCAACAAGTTGATTGTTTTTCTTAGTTGAAATGCTGTCTTTACGTAAAATCCAATCAGTACAGTAAAGCTACGGAACATCTAATAGTTGTTCATATGAATGCTGTCAGGTTCAGCTGGGTCACGTGTGCTGATCTGAGTTCAGCCGGCTGAAGGAACACGTCTGCCTAATATCATGAGATTGGTGAGCGAGGCCCAGCACAACAACAAATGCATCAAATCATGTCTGAATGTAGTGTCATGTTATCCCTCACCTGCCCTTTCCAGCTGCTTCGCTGAGCGTAACCATAGAGACGTATTGTTAGGTGACTGGTTTATTTTAATGGTAAAGCAGTCGCTGATTTTTGCGAAGCTCCTAACAGCATTATCAGAGACACCAGACCCAGAGACTAACCACTGTAAAGAAAATATTGTTTATATCTATCATTCTGTTTATTGTTCTATTCGTCCATCTATCCGTCTATCTGTCTATCTATCTATCTGTCTATCTATCTTCTGAGATTTTATCTATCTATCTATCTATCTATCTATAGCTCTATGGTTCTGTCGTTCTATTATTCTGACGTTCCATTGATTATCTGACGTATCTATCTATCTATCTATCTATCTATCTGTCGTTCTATCTATCGTTCTATCATTCTATAGTTCTATCTATGGTTCTATGGTTCTATCGTTCTATCATTCTGATGTTCTATTGATCATCTGACGTATTTATCTATCTATCGATCCATCTATCTATCTATCTATCTACCTATCTATCTATCTATCTATCTATCTATCTATCTATCATCTAACCATCTATCTTCTGAGATTTTATCTATCTATCTATCTTCTGAGATTTTATCTTCTGAGATTTTTTATTCTGACGTTCTATTGATTATCTGACGTATCTATCTATCTATCTATCTATCTATCTATCTAATTTCTATCATTCTATAGTTCTATCTATAGTTCTATGGTTCTATCGTTCTATCATTCTGATCGTTCTATTGATCATCTGGCCTTATTTATCTATCTATCTATCTATCTATCAATCTATCGATCCATCTATCTATCTATCTATCTAACCATCTATCTTCAGAGATTTTATCTATCTATCTATCTATCTATCTGTCTATTTATCTTCTGAGATTTTATCTATCTATAGATAGAACGACCCACAACTATAGATAGAACGATCATTCTGTCGTTCTATCTATAGTTCTATGGTTCTATCGTTCTATCATTCTGACGTTCTATTGATCATCTGATGTATTTATCTATCTATCTATCTATCTATCGATCTATCTATCGATCTATCGATCTATCTATCTATCGATCTATCTATCTTACTATCTATCTATCTATCGATCTATCGATCCATCTATCTATCTATCCATCTAACCATCTATCTTCAGAGATTTTATCTATCTATCTATCTATCTATCTATCTATATATCTATAGATCTATGGAGTCTATCTATCTGCTCGATCTATCTATCTATCTATCTATCTGTCTGTCTGTCTGTATATAAATAAATAAAAAAAAGATAGATAGACAGGCAGATGCATAGATTTTATCTATTTATCTATCTATCTATCTATCTATCGATCTATCTATCGATCTATCGATCTATCTATCTATCGATCTATCTATCTTACTATCTATCTATCTATCGATCTATCGATCCATCTATCTATCTATCCATCTAACCATCTATCTTCAGAGATTTTATCTATCTATCTATCTATCTATCTATCTATATATCTAGATCTATCGATCTATCTATCTATCGATCTATCTATCGATCTATCGATCCATCTATCTATCTATCCATCTAACCATCTATCTTCAGAGATTTTATCTATCTATCTATCTATCTATCTGTCTATTTATCTTCTGAGATTTTATCTATCTATCTATCGATCATTCTGTCGTTCTATCTATAGTTCTATGGTTCTATCGTTCTATCATTCTGACGCTCCATTGATCATCTGACGTATCTATCTATCTATCGTTCTGTTTCTATCATTCTATCATTCTAAGGTTCTATCGATCATCCTATCTGTCTATCCATCTGTCTATCATTCTATCTATCATCTATCTATCCATCTATTTTCTGAGTTTATCTATCTATCTATCTATCTATCTAATCTTCTGACATTCTATCTATATATCACTCTATCAATTATTCTATCATTCTGACATTCTATCTATCTATCTATCTATCTGTCTATCTGTCTGTCTGTCGTTATATTGTTTATTGTTCTATCAATCATTCTTCTCTCTCTCTCTCTCTCTCTCTCTCTCTCTCTCTCTCTCTCTCTCATGATCTATCTATAGTTTTCTGTGTTATGCGGATTTTTCAGGTTTGAAGCAGGATTTTTGTCCACCACAGTTCATCCCCTCCTTTGACTTTTGCAACAGTCTATTTTTTGAGTTTGTTTCTTGGAGTTACAGCTTTCATCTGTAATGTAGTGTTTGCAGAGCGCGGAGGGCGTTCACTCACATGGACTCCTGACTGGGTGACCAGGTACAAATCTGAACAACATTAACATCCCCAAACCAAAACACTGATAATGTCTCCAGCATGTAAAAAAGCACATTTCTGAATAGATTTTCCATATGTAAGAGGGTCACATGATGGTTACTACCTGCTCAATAACCAAATGTATATATAGCAGTAATATAGCAAATAAATATATATAGCAGTATCTCATTTAGTGAAATGTGACATTAGTATTGTCATGACTCCAGCTGCTTCACCAAGAGTAATTAAAGCTTAATTAGAGCTAGAATAATCATAAAGCAAATCTTTAAATAAGGTATGTGGCATGTAATTAATGAACGTATTACATTATCAGGCATCTCTTATCAGCAGCAGCAGTTATAAGCCTAAAAGAAAGCAAGGTTTCAGGACTAACAAGCTTAGATTTGTTGACTAGCATCCTTCGTCAGCTTACGCTTCATTAAACAGCAATGTTCTAAACTTCAGCGGGGTCTCCGTCACAAGCTCAGTGCTCTCACACAGCGATGGGAATGCATGGGAATGCCAAGGAACACCAAGTCCAAACAGAAGTCAATTTGGCTAGGAGTTTACCACGGTGGGCTGAATAGCAGCCAACTTGAAGTACATCAGGACTACTGGGAGCTTTTTCAAAACCACTGACCCTAAATATAAAATTTTGGCGTGTACCTCACACCCCAACGTTTGTGCTGCAGACACATTGAAGGATAGATCCGAGCCATATCTAGAAACCAGAACTTCACAGCAACCGCATATAGCAACAACCTGGCAACCAACCAACTGATCACAGAAAACATCCAGTGCACAAAGTGCAGGTTCCGTTTCCCTGATGCAGTCTAAGCTCAAGTGTTTTGCTCAAGTGGATAATGGAGAAGGAAACACGGCTAGTCTTCAGATAATAAAGCACCCCTACTGGGGGTTGAACCTGCTACCTTTAAACTGTCAGAAACAATCATTATCCACTCTTAAAAATAAAGGTTCCAAAAGAGCATTTGGTTGCCATAGAAAAGCCATTTCGGCTCCAAAAAGAACCTTTCAATCAACAGTTCTAAAAAGAACCATTGTTTTTTTCATAGTGTAAAGAATTTGTGACCCTAGAACACAAAACCAGTCATAAGGGTCAATTTTTTGAAATTGAGATGTATACATTACCTAAAAAAAACAGAATAAATAAGCTTTCCATTGATGTATTGTTTATTAGGATAGGATATTTGTTAGAATATTTGGCCAGGACACAACTATTTGAAAATCTGGAATCTGAGGGTGCAAAAAAAATCTAAATATTGATAAAATCACCTTTAAATTGACCATATGAAGTCATTAGCAATGCATATTACTAATCAAAAACTAAGTTTTGATATATTTACAGTAGAATATTTACAAAATATCTTACTGGTTTTGTGGTCCAGGGTCACATATTTTAAAAATCTAAATTCCAAAAAATCTTTTGTGGACTGGAAAGGCTATTTGGAAGTTAAATGTTCTTAACAGACAACAATAAAAAAAAAAAAAATAAAACAATGGGTCATTTGTGAATGTTCTATAATAAAATTTTTTTTTTTTTTTTATGAAACTGTAATGTAACTGCAACTATAAAAAGACTGCTTAAAATATAGAAAAATAAAAACGCTATTAAACAGCTGATGGCAGCCATTGACTTCTATATTATGGGAAAAAAAAATCCTATTGAGGTCATTGGCTACCGTTAACTATTTGGTTACCTTCAGAATATCTTCTTTTGCGTTCTGCAGCTGAAAGAAATTCATTAAAGCTTGGGACCTAAGGGTGAGTAACTGATAAGAGAATTTTTATTTTTAGGTGAACTGTCCCTTTAAGTGGCATCTTCCTGCAGGAAGAACTAGTATTGACATATAATCTAAGGTTAATAGTTGGTCTCTATACATTATCTAACAAATATTTAGTACCTCAGCTGTTTTATCATGTAATTTATGTGCATTCTGCAATGGAACTATATACGGTATAGAAACATGTATGCCATTTATATCACACCAGTGTCAGTGAAGGGACCTGAATCTCTAGCTGACTTCAACAGGATGATTACATTACAACAGAACAAAGGGAAGCTTACTGGAAAACGAAGCGATATGATTCGTGGAACGCTGGAGGATTTCTAGGTCAGTTCAGAAAGTTTGAGTAAATACACCTCTGACTCAGTGACTGCAAGAAAAAAAATTCAAACCAACAAAGATGAACTCAGGAAAAACACTTCAATTTCCCACTACAAAATTCTAATCAGATCAGAAGTCAAATTCAATTTGGATATTTGGAACTTTCTCTCTAGTATATAGTAGCTGGCCATCCATACAGTACATATGAAGATCAAGCCTTAATCAGTGATGTTTCTAGGAAATCCACAACAAAAAAGTACAACTAGACAGTAGTACAAGTAGAACCGAACAGAACCAGTATTAGACGCTTTCCTAAAGAGTTAACGTCTCGAAAACAAACTCACATGTACACAGACCTTGGTCTTGTGGGTCCACAGATCAGATCAATGCTCTTTAAAGAGACTCTCATCAAAGGATCCACACTGGAAAACAAACCCGGACTGATAAACATGCTCCTTCCCAAAGTACATGTCATGTGGGAAAGTTCCAGAATGTTATCAGTTATTCATTTAGACAGACAGACAGAGATGTGGTGGGATTTTGGGGGTTTGTGTCCTGATTAGAGTGTTCCAATACAAAAACACAAGGGAAGTATGTGTGAATTTGTAAGTGCATAACAAGCCAAGACAGGCGTTTTGTTACAGAACCCAAGAGAAACGGAGTTGCCTAAACTAAAGATGGGAACATCAGGAACAAAACCTGTTATATATACAAAAAAATTGTTAAATTACAACTCATTCCGTCAAATTATGGTTCAGTTTTTTTCGATATGAAAACAGGAAGTTATAAGATACCAAGAAGCACAAATTTGAGACATTTTGCGCTAGAATGAATCATAAAAGCAAACTCGCAAATACACACATAACAAACACTAGCATCTCTGTGGCATCGCTTCAACCCTCTGACTCAGCTCTGAATCACACAGACGGATATTGAAAGCTTTGATTCAGCAGGGGTCATGATGATGGCAGAGATGAGAGACCAGAAACAACTAGAGTGACTCAGGCTAAAGGCCGTTGTGTGCCGCTGCCACGACCCCTCTCAAACGAGCATGAGTGTTATTGTACCAGCGCTGAAGGGCAAACAGCACCGACACATTCGCACTCGACGCCAATACAGCGAGAACACGATCCGTTTTCTCTGAAAGAGACCAGGCGAGACGTTGGGAGACCACAGGCAAAAGCCCAACACTGCTGCTTTAACTGCTGTGACTTTGTAAGACTGAGTAACTTAACAATCTTAAATGCAACTGAGTGCATTTCAGCCCAGAATCGTAAGATAACATAAGTCATTATATTTAGAACCTTTAAGAATTTTATTATGCATATTATCATGACAAATAAGCACACTCAAGTAATTAAACTGATATTATTACATAAATGAGAAGACTTGTACTTAATAGTATAATATTAAAATATGTTTATTTTCTTGCAAAATACAATGCAAAATAATGCTACATACATGCAAAATATTAAAATAAAATGCAAAAATTCTTCAAAAAACGTTCATTTCTTCTTTTAAAAAATACATTTCAATCCTAAATCCTCCTGTATATTAGCCAATAAATGCATTTTGATGTCAGCTCACATTCAAGCAGGAGTATATATGTGATCCTGGACCACAAAACCAGTCATAAATCGCATTGGTATTTTTGTAGCAATAGCCAACAATACGTTGTATGTGTCAACATTATCGATTTTTCTCAAAAATCATTAGGTTATGAAGTAAAGATCATGTTCCATTAAGATATTTTGCAAATTTTCTACCACAAATATTAGTAATATGCATTGGTAAGGACTTAAACTGGACCACTTTAAAGGTGATTTTCTCAATATTTTGCAATTTTTTTAAAAACCCACAGATTCCAGATTTTCAAATAGTTGTTTCTCGGCCAAATATTGTCCTATCATAACAAACCACTCATCAATGGAAAGCTTATTTATTCAGATGATCTCAGATGATGTACAAATCTCAATTTAAAAAACTAACCCTTACGACTGGTTTTGCGGTCCAGGGTCACATATATGGAATTATATTTTTATCTGAAATTATATTTTAAGAGTACACTGCTGACCTCTAGTGCTTGGCATGTGTTTTACATCTGCTCCGCTTGAGCTCCTCGATTTCACATTTACGATAATTAAAACTTTGGAAAATATAGTGTCATTACAGAGATCTTTTCTGATATTCAATATAAAGACGAACACGTGTACATTAGATTGTTGCTGCAATTATATAAGAAAAAACAGGTTATATCATATGATAATGTAGGCTACATAAATTCTGTACAATGTTGAAATACGTCATTCTGTCCCAGTTTATACAGTGACAAGAACAAGTAGACCATCTTTGTAAACAAACAAACAAACAAACAAACAAACAAAAAATACAGCAATTTTAGCTGTATAAGACTGTAAAATGCTAACGGAAAACCTGGTTAACGGTAAATTCCCTTTTATAAAGTAAAATTTAAATGGACGGTTTTAGATAGATGTAGGGCTAATTTTACACTAAAATATTGTTTAAATCAGTTACATACTGTTAAAAGTAAATAAGAACAATCCATCAACGTAAACTGACGTTCATAGAATTTCATGTGTGACACTTTACTGTCTTTTTCTTCCCGTAAGAGTGGGCGTGGCCATTTGTATATTTTATGGGTCGGGCTTCCGATCTGTACAAAACAACTCGTTTAGATGCTTAATATCGCAAATATTGAATATTATGCAAATATTATGTGATTTTCCATATTATTTTAATGTATTATCTTAATTATGAACACACTGGTTTGTAGTGCAAACAGTTTACCTGTACGTTATTCTTCTTGTTATTTCGACATGGCGGCTAATGAACCGGAAGTCTCACCCAGGCTTAAAACCGCGTTAAACAAAAGGTGGATATAACAGCTTACGTTGTTAAATTAATGCATATTGCATTATTTTAGTTTCCCGAGTTTTATCTTAGTATTTACCTCAGCTTGTGGAAAAGCTAGTTGTGATGAATGATTACTACCTCTGATTTATCAAGGTTGTCAATGTATTATAGCAGACCAAAACAGATTTAGTACTGCAGTAGGTTGGTATATTAATACTATTTCAGTTCATGAATTTTTGCACTCTGAGAAAAAAAGGTACAAAAGCTGTCATTGAGGTCATACCTTTTTAAAAAGTACACTTACATATTGGTACTTTAAATGTACATATTATTACCTAAAGTGTATGCATCTAAAAGGTACAAAAGTGTACCTTTTGAAAAGGTACCACCCCACTGATGGTTTTTGTACCTTTTTTTCTGAGAGTGAGCCATTTTTGTCCGCAATTGTTTTCCAGCATAGGTTGATTTCCCTGAAAACTGTTTTAGGGGTTTCGGACCAATAGCATTTTAAGCGCTTATGCAAGAGTTTAAAAAATACTGGCACCAGAAAAATCTTAAAAACAAGACAATTAGATTCAGACCAGAAACTCCTTCAAACAGGAGTGACTGATTGTGACTGTTGGTCCTCCACCGTGGCTGCCCTCCTGCGCTTCTCAAACACAGAGGCCATTGGATCCAGTGAAGTCACAAGGTCAAAGGTTGTTCCTCCAGACACCTTCACCCACCACCAAACCTCTCTCTTTAAAGCAATTCTCCTCGCTTTCTCCCTGCTCACCATCCACTCCCTCAGTAACTGCAGGTTCCATAGCACAAAGTGGCAGAATGGTAAACAAACTAGACAAACTCCCAGAATGCACAGAATTGCCACTAGAGGGCTCCTGCTGAAATCAAGAAAACTGTAGATGTAGGGGTCACCAAAAATGTTCGTGCCACCCAATAGCCAGTAAACAACAGCAAATATGACATAAAAGGCTCCGACCAGCACAGCACTGTACAGGTGAGTAAGATGAACAGGTGTGCAGGACAACAACAGATCCATGGCGGTCTGGATGCTGTTGATTGCATGGATGTTGATGTTGATGTAGATGCCGGTTAAGGAACGCTGATTAAAGGGGTAGAGTATGGTCCAGTATAGAAAAGAGACAGAAAATGACAAACAGCCCATCAATGAATGCAGGAACCACTGCAGAATGAGAGCATCTCTGAGAGGGACGGAGAGAGAAAGGAGGTTCTCACATTCACTACTGACACCTAGTGGAGAAAAGGACTGTATGAAACACACCTATAGGCCTCTTTTAAAATTTAAAAATGATACAAATTAATACTTTTATTCAGCAAGGATGCATTAAATCAGTCAAGTGACAGTAAAAACATGCATAATGTTACAAATAATGTTCTTTCTACTCAGTAAAAAATCAATAAAACTGATCACAGTTTCCACAAAAATATGAAGCAGCTAAAATGTTTTCAACATTGTTAATAATAAGAAATGTTTGTTGAGCATCAACTCAGCATATTAAAATGATTTCTGAAGGATTATGTGACACTAAAGACTGGAGTGCTGATGCTGAGAATTCAGCTTTGCATCACATGAATAAATTACATTTTAAAAATATATAAATGGAAAACAGTTATTTTAAATTCTAATAATATTTTACAATATTACTGTATTTTTGATCAAATAAATGCAGCCTTGGTGAGAAAACAAAAATAGTCTAACCAACCATAAGCTTTTCAATGGCACATATATGTATAGAGTGCAGCAAAGAATTTTACTGCAGCACTTGTTGAGTAAAAGTCACTATAGAAAAACTTAAAATAGTGCACTTGAAAGCAGATGTTTTATAGTGCAATTTAATCAGTGCTCAACAATAAGGACTTTTTCTGTTGAACTCTTGATGTCTTTGTAGACTCAGTTCACAGTTCTTTTTTTGCTCTTATAATGTAATAACATAAGTGTAACTTAGGTGTTTTTTAGTTTGGCTTACGGTAGTTTATAAAGTCACTGTGTGTTTCTCACATGCAATCTGTGGGATCTGTGATCAGCAACACATTGCACAACAACATTACACTGCACAACAATTTTACCTCTTTTCATTCTGTAAGAGCAGCATCTGATTTCCAAGAAAGCCCAGGTCAGATTACAGAGAGAAACCAGATAGTAGATAACCATAAGACAGTATGAGATATGGCTGAGAAAAATTAAGAATTTAGGTGTGTTGAGACAAAGAGCCGTGTAGACGAACCAGGTGAACGTGTAGACCAGCATAAAACATCTGTACACAAGCCACAACAAAGGATGAATATCCCACTGCAAACAAACCAGAGAAAAATTATATGACTGATTTTGGAAATTAACACTTTAACCTATATAATACATATGTGCATTAAATGTCTTTGGCATTATTTACAAGCAAATTCCAACAATAAAACTAGTGGCATTGCTGATGAGGTTTCTAACTAGTCCAGGCTGGTCATTTATGATCATTAGTTGATCCAAGCTAGTCTAAAAAGACTCATTTAGCAGGGTTTCCATCATATACACATTAAAGCACATTAACGGTACCAGGAATAAATATATTAGTCCTCATTATGATGGATTTTAGAAACTGACACATATTTTAACAAAACTAGCAGCATTGCTGATAGACAATATAACTACTGTAGTTAACTACTGTACCACCTTGGACCAGCAAAAACCTTCTTTGAGCAGGGTTTACGTCATGCATATGTGTATTTGAACTAATTTCAGCTTCCTCCACACAGATAATTTGGTCAGTGCATGAAGTTAAGTGGCTCAGTCTCACCCGTGGCTGAAGCAGAAGCTCTGGTTTAGAGATGAGAAAGTAGAGTTTGTGAGCTCTGAATTCCTCCTTCCAGCTCTGTGTCCAACTAGAATCCATGTCGATCACAAACAACCACTCCTCCTGTCAAAAACATGACACAGAATTAACGAAACGCTTGTGATGCCATGCAAGTCCGTTTGCATTTCTGTACTGCAAATAAAAACTATATGAACATTCAGCATGCAATAAATCATATCATACTTTCACTTGCTTTTGAAGCAGAATTTCTGGTTTGAGGTAATGCTGTGATTATCAAAAAAGTCAGGCCTGCCCTGTCATGTAGCATCACAATGTTTGGAATAGTAAATGATGTCTTTCACTAACCTTTGCAAGAATCCATCCACCATGAGCTGCTATACAGACATTGCATTCAACAGAAACATGCATAAATCTAAGGCTCCAAATGATGATGTTCTCCTACTCCTTAATATTATAATACACCAGATGTGATCACGATCTCATGTTCACAAGTAGGACAGAAACTGCGATGCTTGTCTGAAAAACATCTAATGAAATAACAGGAGCTGCAAATGTAATCGTGAGCATGTGAATCTCTCATACATACTAACAAGATTAAAGCTGAGTCTCTGAGATGTGGCCAAAAGTCAAAATGCCCTTTAAAAAGTACTGTTAAAGTACCATATTCCAAGTATGGTTTCAGATGATCATGCAATTTTGGTCTGTTTGACTGTTATTTTGTATTTATTTTGTTGCTTTCTCCATATTAATGCATGGTTGTACAGCATGTGACCTATTTTACAACTACTGAAAAGTTATGATGATGTCTAAACATGTTTATTTTATATCCTAGAGAGAGTTGTGGTCTGATGTGAACAGTGGCATATTTACAGCAGGGTCACCAAATCCAGAAAGATTTGCAATAGAGGTCACCGAAATCTGTTACCTCTCTGTATTTGATATAAAATAGCATTAATGTTACCCAAATTTACTCTTAGTTACGTCTAAATGCATGTACTTTATTTCCTAAAAGGCATGCTCTAGTATCAACAGCTACTGATATACTGAAGCGTCACCAAATCCAATAAGTCAGAAGAGGTAGAGTAGCAGAGTATAGGTCACTTATTTTGTTCTACTGTTTCATTCCTCAGTTATTAGTACCCGGATGAGCGGAGACAGCTGGACATGAGATACGGCGGATAATAGTATTCTAAAGGCGTGAAACGTTTATTAAAAATAAATACATTTACAACAAAGTGTCAATAGGCAATAACTAAAAATAAATAAATTGCAATTTAATTTAATTTATGAGTATTTGCATAATTACCTGATTTGCTGGTTTCCTGACAGGATGCAAGAGCTTAAGTTTTCTTTGGCAATTGGGTTTTCAAACTGATTTCTGTAATTTTATCTAACAGAACGGAACGTATTGTAGTGAAACAAACCAACTAATAGCACAAAAAAAAAGAAAGAAAAAAAAAGAAAAAGAAAAAAGTACTTAACCTATCTGGTTTTCCAGCTAAAATTGTGCAACTTACTGAGAAATGATGTCATGGAAGAAGAATGGAAATGGAGTTTGAAATTTAAAGGGATATTACAAAAACTAGAAAAATAACTAACTAACTAAATAAAAAGACGGGAAAAATGTAATGTTATTACCCATTACAATAGCATTACCATGCACGCTTTGTTTGACATTTCGATTATCCACCTTTTCCTTCAATGCCAAAGCAAGCCTATGGGTGAGGCTTGTGGTTAATTAGCCGCAAGAATAACGACATGCAATAAACGGCAAAACTGTTTGCACTACAAACGAGTGTGTTCATAATTAAGTATATAATTAAAAATATATGTTAAGACACAGCAATTTGCAATATCAAGCAGCAAAATGAGCTGTGTTTACAGCTAAAAATAGCTGGAGGCTAATGAGTTCGGAAGCCTGACCCATAAACCGTTCTTATTGGGGAAAAAAAAAGTTGAACAGAAATGAAAGATGGACTTCTAAAATATATATATTTTAAATGTTTACTATTATTTTTCATATTATAGCCCACAGTGTAAGGTGTGAAATATTTGACTTTGAGGGCTAAACCGATGCTCTGCAATCGAAGATGCATGTTAAAAGTTAACCCGAAAAACAGCAACCTTCTGTAAAAGTACTGCAATTATTTAATTCACTCCATTATGTAATATTGTGATATATTTGATGGAAAAACGTACAATATACTGTTTATAGGCCTGTACGTCACAATTCTTTATAAACATGGGATACGGTCACTTTTATTTCAGGCAGCCTACCTTTATTTTCCCGTATGTAAACAAAAATAACTTTCTAAAACATCTTGTTTGCATTGCTGGATGTCTGTTGGTGTCAGTGACACCTTAGGTTTCGCCACCTTTTCTGTGACATTGACATTGCAAAAAAAGTGTATTGTTCTCTTGAAAAAAAAAAAAAACCAATACCTGTGAACAAGGTATTGCTTTAGCATTCCATGGATGAAAAACAAATGCCAGTGGCAGTGAAAGGATGAAACCAGCAAAACAAAAACAACAGGTTCAAACACGCAGGATATTTACAAGAAAACTAGAACCTTGACAAGCAAGAGAGAATGAGACATTTTAAGAAATGAGAAGGCATACAACCTTACGAAAACAGTCAGTTACAACACTCACAATACAGCGGAACCTTTTATGAAATTATTTACTTAACATTAATAAAGTCAAGCCACTTTGGATAGAAATAATCAGCTAAATTAATATGGTAGAAGATATTCTCTTTGGTCAACAGATGTCAGTTATTCACATTGAAAGCAAAATTCTCAATTTTTGGCAGCTTGCCAGAGCAGCAATGTAGCAAACCCAGTCATGTGGTTGTAAAGTGAAAGAGAAAAGTCTTCACTAGAACTGTTTTTTTTTTAAGCTTTCAGCATAATCGCATTTGAGATTTGACTTGTAAATTGTTGTCTAAAAAAAACAAAAAATCCAATCACTATGAAGTCCCGTGAAAGAAAATGACACCAAAAAGATGAAAAACATGCAAATTCAGTTCAGGTCGTCTCATTTATTTTCTTATGTACAAAAATGAGATCATATATAAACTTTACACAGTTCAAGATCTATTTTGGAAAAAAGCAAATGATAAACAAAATCAAAGACACGTTCATCACATTTCTCGAGGACTCTGTACATATGTACACATTCTTCTAGTCACAGATCTCATGTTCATTAACTTCTGAAGTCAAAATAAATACATGACACTCGTCACAATCTAGACTTTTTTTTCCCTTTTGTCAAACTGACAGAACAGAATCCTCCTTTACTCGATTTCTGTAAAGCGTGCAAACATGGCTTTCCGGACGGCATCTTTGTAGGTATCTGAAGCTGTAAGGCTGTAATTGCTACCTTTAGTTCCCAGGCCAGCTCCCTTCATTCTCAACTGAGCCTGCAGACAAAATGAAGTCTCATTACAATAACATCTTGGTTATGTCAGTTATTTTCAGACGAATGTACTCGTGCGTGACTGGGGTTCAAAATTAACCTCCTGCCATGCCTGTATATAATTAGTAAATATTTTCAGTTCTTCCACTGCATAAGGATCAGCGCAGGTCACTGCAATACTCACAGCAGCATGTGTCAAATAAGACCTCCTAAGATTATTAAAATACATCTTGATTGTTTAAGCATATTTAACCTGGAAATTTAAACAAACCATTTAATAAAAAAATAGTTCTTTCTTGTTTTAAAATAAATAAACGTTATTGAAAACAAAATGTATAAAACAAACTATTTCAGCTACATTTTTAAGTTTCATTTAAACAATATAGTAAAAAAGTAAAATAATTACACAAATTACAGACATTAAAAACAGAAAAACTAAATTACAAAAACTTAAATTAAAATGAAAACAGAAAACGAATTCAAAATATGAATGAAAGTTATAATATTAACTAAATGACACTAAAATAACATTACTGGAAAGATGAAAATTTGTGTGAAAACTCTAAATGCAAAGTCAGTCATTTTTGGTGCTTGCCAAATTGCAAATGTTTGTCGATTCACGTATAACTTTCATATACTAACAGACACACCTACACTGACAAATACATCTATGCTAATTGTACAAGCCACATTTCAGTTAAACTGTTTATCAAACACCAACTATACCATGGTAACATGACAGGCAGAATGAGTCGTACCTCGATAGGTGTTGTGATGCCCTGCTGGTTTCGACCTAGGCCTTTGCCTTCCTTCCAGCCCATGGCCTGCAGCATCTTATTACCGATATTATCGCTGTTCAGACCATCCTTAGTCGGCTGTTCGTAATTTCTGCAAATGCAAATGGCACAAAATGCATTATCATCACAACTGTATTGTAATCATAAACATCTCTAGCATTAAAATAAACACTTGAACTTACACTACAGGTGTTGGCTGTGTGAACTTCCTTTTCTTGGGCACAGGAGGTTCAGGGATACCATATTTCTCTCTTCTCTCAGCAGCCCTGTCTCTGTACTTCATCTGTTCAGTACAAGGCAAAAGGGACATGAGTGTCAGTAACTTAGAGAGAACGCTCTTTAAAAGGAGGAAGTGTGGCTGTATGCATTTAGAATAAGCTTTCAAACCTCTGTCTCTTTCCTCTCCAACTCTTCCAGTTCTGCTTCGCTCAGTTTTGATCTCCTGAGAACCTCCAAGTTTTGCTGAAAAGCACAGACATATACATTTAAGCAATTAAACAACACTCAACAGGTCAAAAATTTGGAACGATTAAGTTTTTTTGTTTTTGAAAGAAGCCTCTTATGCTTACAAAAATAGGAAGAGACTAATTATAATACTTGTTTCTTGAGCAGCAAATCAGCATACTTAAATGATTTCTGAAGGATCATGAGACACTGAAGGCTAGAGTAATGACGCTAAAAAAAAAATAAATAAAAAAAAATTCAACTCTGCATTACATAAATTATTTATTAAAGCACGTTCAAATAGAAACCAGTTATTTTTAATTGTAATAATATTTCACAATATTACAGTGTTTTCTGTATTTTTAAATCAAGGAAATCTAGCCTTGGTGAGCAGAAGAGACTTCTTTCAAAAACATTTAAAAATCTTTAAAAAAATAAATTATTTATTAATTACAAGAAAAAAAAAAATCATAAAAGTAATTTAAATTAATTTTTATGTTCTCAAAAGTGATGGCAATGATTATAAACCAACTCAAATAGCCTCATCCAATTACCTTGTGCAGGTCTGAGAGCTGCTGATGGCGGAGCAGAGCTTCTTTACTAGGAAACTGTCGTCGGCACAGCAGGCATGCTATCTTTTTCCAGTCGGTCAACTTGTCCTCCTTGTCATCGCCCTCCATGATCTCCTCAGGCTCACTGTCGCCACTGTACGCCGCCACCAGCCCCACCTGCAGCAAAGCAAAGCGAGTTAAACCAACAAGCTAATGAGACTTGATAACTTGTTTTGTAATGGCACGCAGTGGACCTTTGATGAGGTGCTCTCTTCTTCTGTGGCTTTGGATGCCTCTGTTACAAGCCTCTCTAGTGCTCCTGCCTGCAACCATGCACAGAAAACGCAAACCATGTATTATGACAAAACCATCATCACCATCATCAATAAGAGAGATCAGCAATCATCAAACGTCTTTAGCAATACCTTCTTCTCAAAGAGCGTGAAACCAGCATCGGCTGCCGCCGCCTCCTTCCTCTCCTCCTGACTGATGGGCTGGAAGCTGCTCCTGAAGTTTTCTTTTTGTTTGTTCAGGCTCTTGGCCCAGCGCTCCATGTCCTTCGCAATCTGATGCATAAAGATATTTTAAGCACCAGTGGAGGACTGACATTTTCTGAACATGAAAGTGCTGTCTGCATGTTATAAATGGTTGCTAGGGTGTTCTAAGACTGTACATGCATCTAATCACCAGATCTTAATCATATTGAGTCAATGTTGAAAATACAGGAATTATCACCAGATGACTTTAAAAGCAATCTCAAAATAATTATTGTTTTGGGGAGTGAGAAAAAGGTCTTTTCTAGTGTAAATACTTAATAAATTTAGGTGTTCACAATTGATACAGTACCAAAACAAGAACCAAAACAAACTTTGTTTGGTAACAAAATAATCAGTTAATAAATAAATAAAATATATATACATATATAAATATAAATAACATTAAAAAATATAAATAAATATTAAATAAAATAAAATAAAAATAAATATTTTATAATGCAATTGCAAAATTACAATACAAATATTTACATGTTAATTTTTAATTTTTCAAATGTTCAATCATCCAGTTTTAATTTTAATCTTATGAGTGTGTAAATGAACAAACACACTAAAAATCAAAATATTTAAATTAAACCGCACATGTCATAATCTGATGATTAAGCCATGTCGCAATTTTATTTCTTTATATCAGGAGTCCCTACAGTCTAACTGATTTTTTTTTTTTTACCGTTGTATTGACCAGCATGCAAAAAATATATTTTACACTATTAGAACTTTTCTTACCTGCTGAGCTGTTTTGCTCTTAGGTTTCTCTTTCTTCTCTTTGCTTTCTTTCTGAGGAGTGGACGTGGAGGCCGTGGCACTTTGAGCCGCGTTGTTGGCGTCTGTCGCAGGCACGTAGGCCTGCTTCTCCCCGTCCCAGTACAGATACTGCTGAGTCTGGGAGTTGTAGTAATACTACAGACAAAAACAACAAAACTTGTAACTCTTACTTGGAAAAAAAAAAAAAAAATGGTATTGTCTTGTTGAAAAGCGTGTGGAATACATACATGTGTGTTTGGATCATAGTACAGGCCAGTGCTGGGGTCATAATAATACCCGGAAGACTCATCGTACTGATAGGATGAAGTGTCTGGGACAGCTAGAGGAAATGAGAAAATGACAAAAGAATCAGAAACCTGTAGCATAACGTCTTCTGATTGGATGGTGTGGATTTAGTGATGTGTTCTTACTGGCTTGGTTTTCCTGAGAGGTAGCTGTTGCTGTGCCGGTTGCTGCGGCTGATGCCGTGACTGCAGAGGTTGCTGGGGCGGAAATAGTGGCAGCGGCTGTGATGGGCTGGGCTTTGCCTTCAATCTGCAATGCCTACAATAAAATGGGTTATAATGAGATTAGAAAGATCATTACACTTGCACAGTGGTTCTTTGTGTTTGTTTACAGAAACTAGGAGTTGCAATACATTAAAATAAACAAATATATAATGCAATAATTCCAGAAGTTTCAACAGCTAAGTGGGAGGATGGGAAATATTTCTTCTAACAAATTCATAGAATCAGCAGTTGAAATCGTAACACTCCAAACTCTAAAATGACGACACAAAACCCCCCATTTAAACAGCTTTAGTATTCAAATAATTAAAGTTTTGACCAAAGTAAATTATGACACATGATAAACATTACTGGTCTGAACAAAAACAACCAAAAAACACACAAATCACATGAATGGCCTATTTCACTGTCAGAATGGCCAATTTTACTGTTTGCAGGTAAACTGAATGGTTTGTGATGATTCTGAATTCATTTTTATTTTATTTTACATTCACAAATATCAGTTTTTAAGGTAATATAATCAGAAACACTAAAAATGACTGATAAAAATAATATATTATTTACAAGACTTATTTCAGGTTTAGAAAAACACCCTCATATATACAGGTTTTTCAAAACCATGAGAATCCTGGTGCTTCAAAATTGCTAGTTGTTGAGAAAACAAAAAATTATTTTTCAAAAAAGAAAAAAAAAAGCTTGCATCTTGATTTTTAGCTGTTTAAATTTATTTTAAAGCTTATTTTGTCTACAGTTCTTGGAAATTCAATGAGGCCCTCAAGTAGGTTCTGTTGAAAACCTTTTGCACTAGAATCTAACAAAATGTACCTAACATTAAAAAAAATGATCAAGTCAAAGCATAAAAAGAGTCACCTGAGCAGCTGGTTGGCCGATGATATGAGGCTGATAGACCTGCGCACTCTGAGAGATCACCACCCCTGTAGCAGCAGGAAGAACCTTCACACCTGGAGCCGCTGCAAACCAAAACATACCACAGCTTTTTAGCTTTTGTAATCCTGCAAAAATCAACCATTTTATACTACTTGCTATTATGATTTTCCAAATACGCTGATTAGGCAATGCCAGGCGAACGTTACCTCCAAGTATGCCGTTAGCCTGGGAAGGGTCCACTGCTCCAGCCTGCTGCTGATAGTACGCCTGGTACTCCTAAAAAAAAACAACAAAACATCTTAGCTCAGCTCAATATCAAAACGGATAAATGCACTGCATCTTATACATGCACATGAACTCAGCTGACCTGTGAATAGGGTACATATCCCTCCTGCAGGTAGCTGTATTCTGATGTCGGTTCCACACTCTGCTGAGGCTGCAAAGCAAAACAGTCAATTAAACCTGTCATGCATGCAAAATTCTGTTTTAACACTGAGGCATAGTTATAATAAAATAGTTCATACTTGACTGGAAGACCACTGAGCAGCTGCAATGGCTGTACTTGCAACCGAAAAGGCGCTAACACGGTTCCCATCTGGCAATAACAGGTCCCTGAGAAACAAAAAGGCACTTTAGCAAACTGAATTATTAATCAAGCTACAGCAATGGAAAAAAATTGTCAAAGCAAGTCAACCGCATGAGGATACGAGCGAGAGGTGCATACTTTCGAGCACTCTTGGCGTAGTCGACACCAATAGTCTTCCCATCCAGCTTGAGAGGTGGCTGTAAGCCCTGAAGGATGGTTAAGAGCTGTGATGCTTCCTGCAAAAATCACAAACATCATCAGAATGTGCTGAAAAAGGTATACCATGCAGGTTTCAATTTTATTGATTGTTAATCATTTGACACTATTTGTTTAAGACGATCTTTGGAACAAAATAGATTTGTATAGACTGAGGAAGGAAGAAAACGCGTACCAAAGGCGAGGCAAGTTGGACAAAGGCAAACCCTCTGTTCTGACCCGTCTGTTTGTCTTTAATAAGGCGGATATTGCCGGGCGAGAGGTTGGCATATGGGGCGAGTGCTGTCAGAATGGCTTCAACAGTGGAATGAGGGGCGATGTTCCTCAGGATAATGGCTGTCAAAACATGCCAATGTGAATGCTAAACAAGTACTGCACAACAAACTGGCAGTCATACTGGTATCAGCCAACATCTGCATTTTAATTTGGACATTTTAGATAATATTTATTGGTGCATCACTAATTCACAAGTGATATAGCTGAAAAGTGCTTACTATCGCCATAATAATCTCCACTGGGTTGGGCGTCTGTGGCTCCTGTGGTGCTGCTGGACTCAGAATCTGAAACTAAGCACAAGAATAAAAGCACATTGAGTTTCTTTAAACAGAAGCCTGATACACATTACTGAAACAGCCCCATACAAAGTCTTTGGGCAGGTCATTATACATGATCCCTATAATCCCAGCAAGAGACTGTCATCAGTCAAAATGAGGGCGATAATATGAGGGCTATAATTTTGGATACCTGATTTGATTAGCAAGCACATAAGCACTTAAGTGGAGCCATAATATCAGTTAACTGCTATTACAAACAAATTATCATGAGTAAGAAATGATTAATCACTAGTATGTATTGGTTAAAAACACTGTATAAAACGACACCCCCATGTACATCTTTTTAGTTCAATAAAAGTGCTCCAAGGGCATGACGGTTAATGACTGGACCATCCGGATGGGTGCAGACAGCGGTTTCCTGCTCAGGGAGCTACTTACCCACTTTAGCCGCGCCACACCTGAAGCACTTCAGCCTCCTCCGGAAATTGTACAGGCCACACTGCAAGCAACCGGTCATAGTGTTTTAATTGACACTTCTGCTATGGGGCACCAGGTAACAAGCACACTAGAGTGGCTTGAACACTTACCGTGATGGATGCCCACCAAGTGGACCATTTAAATAACTGAGATGCTACATGTATAACTAACTTTTAATAGTTTCTTTTTTTCTACAGAATTCACCATTTATTTTAATGCAAAATACAACTAAACTTACAACAGTAACAACTGTACTCTAGATTAACACTACGGTTCAAAAGTTGGGTGTTGATGAGATTTATTAATTTTTTAAAGTCTTATGCTAAACAAGGCTGCATTTATTTGATCAAAAATACAGTAAAATATTATTACCAGGGTTCGTACAGATACTGTAAATAAAATTCCAGGACTTTCAAGAACATTTCAAACACTACTTTTTTGTTTTTCAAGGACTTCAATCAAAGATCTCACTTATGGTTTGATGTTTTCTACTGTTTAAGAAAAATAATCAGAAAAATAGATTCACAAACCTGCTCTGAATCAAATGAATCGTGATCCACGCTTCTAGGCTACGATCTAAATCAAAAGATTCGCAAACCCTCTCTGAAGTCCCGATCTAAAACAAATGACTCACAATCCAAGCTCTGAAGTCCCAAACTGAATAATGATTTGCAAACCATCATTTCAGATCAGGAATCAGGAGTGTGGATCGCGTGATACAAAGGCTCGAACTGAATCAAATGATTTACGATCTGATTGGAGCGCTGCAAAACAGCAAATCATGCTGCGATGAAAGGGTTTTTAAAATCAATGCCGAAATTCGAAAATAATTGTTTTTTGCTAGTGAATCACTTGAAGTGAAAAGTTGTTACAAGTTTGAATCAATCGGTGTGGTAACAGCTTAAATGACTGATTTGGTTCATCTGTTCCTCTTTTTGTGTCTTTAGCCATGTTTATACACTGTCAGTACTACTACTGGTTTAGCTCCATAGTTTTATGACATTAATTAAAATTTAACAAAAAATAAATAAATAAATAAATAAATAATAAAAAAAAAAAAAAATGTAAACACTTATTTTATAGATAAATTGTCTTTCAATAATTCAAGCACTTAATAATAATAATTCAAGTACCTCTTCAGGAATAATGCTATTTTCAAGGGTTTTCCAGGCTTTAAATTTCAGTCAAATTCAAGTACTTCAAGCACTTTAAGCACCTTGTACGAACCCTGTATTACAATTTAAAATAGCTTTTCTATTTGAATATATTTTAACCTGCAATTTATTCCTGTGATGTCAATGCTGAACTTTCAGCAGGCATTATGCCATTCTTTGTCGTCACATGATCTTTCAGAAATCATTATTTTCTTAATATTTCTTATTATCAATGTTGAAGACAGTTGTGTCATTTAATATTTTTGTGGAAACATTTTTTAGGATTCACTGATAGAAATAGAAATGTCTTTTCTGTCACTTTTGATCAATTTAATGCAACCTTGGTTAATAAAATTATTAGGATTTTTTCCAACAACTAAAAACCCTGACTTCAAACATTTTAAAAATATCTAATAATGACATTTCTAAATAAACCAGAACAATATTCAACATCAAACTGATCAACATCTCGGGAAGCCCACGGAACTTACTGAGTTGCAGAGCCAGTCCTCAAACTTGTGCCGGTTGTTGCTGTAGTGCATGGCAACAGTCTTTCCTTGAATGGACAGCAGTTTCTGGAAAAGGAAGAAAGACTTTGGTTATTTCCTCTCTTACGAAGGTTTAATCTCAGCCCAAGAACAACCACATTAGCCACGAGGGTTTAGGGTGAGGATCGCCCGGGAAGGTTTAACATGTAAGATGGTGTGTGTTTGGGACCCGAGTGTCCGGATGGGGCCGGAACAGAGTGTAAAAAAAAAAAAAAAGCACTCCTTTCTTAAACGAGATGGGGGGACTTTCAAGACGAGGCTTACCACATTTACTTTCTCAGCGCAAAACAACTAATTTCTATAAAAACTGCTGATGTATTTTAATAGTGACATCCATAAAATGGGATGTTAAAAACAGCACCAACACTTCTACTTCTAGCCTCGAACTACTAAAAGAAACCTAACATCACTCATGAAAAAAAAACAAAAAAAAAAAAACACACATTTTCATTACAGCATTGACAAAAACTGTGGCTTAAAACCCTTGGCTTAAAGTCATTCCCTCTTAAAAATGTGATTATTTTAACCCGAGCTAACAAACAGTTCTGGTAAAGTTAATAGCATGAAGCCAGAGTATCCATCAAATGGCTCTTCTATGTTTTGGTCACACCTTGCCTTCAAAAACAGCGTCTTTGGTCCATTTTTGTCCATATATTCTGCTGGGGCAGCATTTTTTTTCCTTCCATTTATATTTTTCTATTAATTTGCATTATTCCCCAGGGCAAAAGCTAGACTTGGTGATTAGGAAGCAACCTGATTGGTCTCCATCCATCGGGTAGCATCTTGCAAGTGATAAAACTCCACGAAGGCGAAACCTCGGCTTATACCTAGAGAGGCATTCAGATATACAGACGGGAGGCGTGTTAGTTTAAATGGTTCAGTGGTACAACATTCAAACTCTGTCACAAACTGCTTCGTGACCCCCTTGACCCGGAGAGGCCAAAGAGATGTAGGGGGGTTGCCTGGAAGCTTTTACCATAGCAACAGCAGCTTATAATATTCTAGCTGTCGGTCTAATGCTGATAAAGTAGGCTGAATCAATTACTAAAACAATGCAAACAGTCATAAACATAGCTGAGTCTTAAGACAGATGCTGCCATCACATTGACTTTTGGATGATCTTTAATATGTTTGTACTTAAAAACAAGATAAAGAAGCTACATGACTGCATCTATGTGCATGTAACTTCAATTGGCATAAATAAACCTCTGCCAATTTTGAGCCATACAAAACTTACCTCCAAACATGTATATAAAGTGCAACATTTTTTTAACTTAGTAGTCTGAAAGGGTAAAACTGGTCAGATAACATGTTGCTATGGCAAAAGGCGTTTGAGCGGAAGCAGGTTGGCCCAGTGGACACAGGTTTGTTTGGGAGAGGAAGGATCCGCGGTACATCAGTCTCACCTGTTCTCTTTTTCATCAGCCGCACGTCCATCGGCTTTGGCCCCTCCAGCTGGTCAATGGCTGCTCGAATCTGTGGATTACAAGGCAAAGTCAGATCAAGTTTGCTAGCTTCCATCTCAACCTTCACAGTGAAATCCAGAATAAAGTATATAATTTAATACTTAATTTATAAGTTATAATTTACCCTCTTATTGGAATTAAATTTTATGTTGTCTTGAATATTACATTATTCATTTTTTATTTTTATTATTAAATTATATATATGTATATATATATATATATATATATTTATTATTTTTTTTCTTAAATATTATGAATTAAATTTAATATTAGTTATTATTAAATTATTAATCAAATATTTTTTTTAAATTCCATGAGAAAATTCTAATTTTTTTTTTTTTTTTAACCAAATATGGGCCTTGAAATGATCATAAAAATGATACACAGTTATTATTATTATTAATAATAATAATAACATTCTGTGCAGACATTTCCATGATACGATTTCATTAATTCCAGTTAAGGAATATTCCTTAAATTTATTAATAATAAATATACATTGAGAAATGTCTATGATTCTTCTAAGATTTTATTCTAGGCTCAGGGGGAAAAAAGATAATAATACTAATAATTTTCCAATTATGTGGAAACCTTTTAAGATGCTTCTTTTGACCATTTGAAAGGGAAAAGGGACAAAGGGCTTACATCTGCTTCTGATGTGTTCATAGGCAGACCCCGGAGCATGATGGTCTTGCTCTCCTTCTCGTCAGCTGGGTCTCCTCTATAATCATGCTCAGAGTAATCACCATCCGAGTGGTGCCCTTCATCAGAACCGTCACTGCTGCGCCGCTTCCTCCCTCGCTGTTACACCGAGATTTGGTAAAGTGAGCATCATTCTCATATCAAAATATCTGATAAACAAATAAATAGGTGGTCCTCACCTCAGGACTGTCCCTGCTCCAGTATCGGTCACCTCTGTCACTCCGTTCACCATCGTAGCGGTCACTACGGCGATCATCGCTCCAACGATGCGAGTCGTATCCGCGGTCATCACGATCTCGTCGGTCCCTGCGGTCGTCATCGCGAGACTGTTCAGAGCCATACCTGCCGCTGCGTTCTGTACGGCTAACCCTAGTTTCATAAAACATTGTTAGGATGCCAAATATTTAAATTAGATTGCAGCAAATATAACAAAATATATAAATAAATCTTAATAAATCACTCACCGTTTATCTGCACCCATCTTCGTTTCTCAATACAAGCCCTGTTAAAAATGCATATTAGTCAATATATCACATATAAAACATTTCATTATATGACATCAAAATGAATACATAAGTTAGTTATGTTGGAATGACAAACTCATGAGCCCTTGAGTCAATTATAAAACTATAAACATATGGTGAATAAATTACATGGTACGTATCAAATTATTATGGTATTACAATTTCATAAGGAAATACTATATTTATATAGTACAGTTATACAGGGCAGGACTGAATGCATTCCAGTGGCGCGCTATTTACATGGTAATTTCATGTACTTCAAAGAATACCACGGTACATGCCCATACAATACATCTGCTATTTCAATGGTACATGTCTAAAAACCGTATGGTTGTAGTATCATGGTAGGTTTTGTTCGTGTGGTCTCCATTTTCGTTACGGGAGAAGTTCAGTAAGCTACAGGAAGACACTTCAAAATGGAGACCGTATTGTCGAGTTGTCGTTAGAAAAGGCGCAAAACACGCACCATAACAACGAAAACTTACCGAATATATTTCAACGAAACGTTGAAATGCAATATTTCTCATAAACTGAGAAATCTAACGACTGCAAGCAGATCCCTTCTCGACGAAAAATCACACTCTTCGTCAAGTCATTCGATGTCATCTGCAGCTAAAATGGTCTACAAGCTTCTCCTTCCCAGAATGCTTTTAGATGCGATGACGTTTGTTGCTGTTGCATGATGGGAAATGTAGTTTTCTTCAGCCGTTCTCGTCGACCTTTCTTCCTGACACTGTTTGACTACACGAAAACCTAAAAGTGTGTATCATGGTGCTTTTATTAACAAAATACATTTTATATTTATATTTTCATTTATTATTAATACATATACACTACAAGTCAAAAGTTTTTGAACAGTAAGATTTTTAACGTTTTTTAAAGAATTTATTTGATCCAAAATACGGCAAAAGCAGTAATATTGTGAAATATTTTTACTATTTAAAATAACTATTTTCTATTTGAATATATTTTGCTGATGCTGATTTTCTGTTCCAGAAACATTTATTATTTTTTTTATTATTACTATCAATATTTAAAACAGTTAAACAGTTAACATCGAAAGATCCAAAGATCAGCATTTATCTGAAATAAAAAGCTTTTGCAATTTTATACACTATACCATTCAAAAGCTTGGAGTCAGCAAATTTTTTTTTATTTCAGATAAATGTTTTGTTCTTCTGAACTTTCTATTCATCAAAGAAAATTGTACTCAGCTGTTTTCAGCATAATAAAAATAAGAAATGATTTTTGAGGAGCAAATCATAATATTAGAATGATTTTTGAATGATCATGTGACTTAAGTAATGATGCTAAAAATCAGCTTTGAAATCACAGGAATAAACTGCATTTTAAAATATATTCAAATAGTAAACATATTTTAAAATTGTACTGTTTTTGCTGTGCTTTGGGTCAAATAAATGCAGGCTTGGTGAGGAGAAGAGACTTCTTTAAAAACGTTAAAATACTGTTCAAAAACTTTTGACTAGTAGTTTATAACAAAAAAGCAACCATAGTAACATAATTTTTAAACACTTATACCATGCTTGGTACAAAGAGTTAAAGGAATTACGCAGTTACTTCATAGGAATTACATACCACCTTATCACACCTGCTCAGAGAAACTACGTAAAGGAAAAAAAAACACTTGAAGGCGTGGTGTGGTTTCTCATGCATTCTTTAGAAAGTTTAATCGATTCTTATGAACGGTCTATATACGTGCACCATAAAACATTTCGCTGATTCTTTATTCAAAAGTGTCCCCGGAAATCAAAGTTTACGCATATTTGTTGTGTTTAATGAAACTACTTACCACTTTGCTTTCAACTAGGTTATAATCTCGCGTCAAACGCTGCGCAGTTTGATTCACACCTCTGCCGTTGTGCGAATCGGTTCTCATGAATCATTGAAAGCAAGCGGTTCAAAAAAAAAAAAAAAAAAGATTCGAACACTGCTTTCTTTCGCCAAGGCGACTATTATTGGAGAATCCGGTGTACTTCGTGCTATTACGCGGCGCTGGACTCAAAGATGGGACACCCAAATACAAAGGCAGCACTCTTCAAGAGCGTTATAAAGGAAGCAGACACTTGAAACTGCCGACAGAGGAACATCTTGACATTTTGTTACATAACGCTATCATACAAAAATCATAACGCATCCGTTTTCATCAGTCCGCTGATGATGAAGAAGATGATGGTCAGGAGAAAATGACAGGTGAGTAAAACTTCAGCCGTAGTCTCATTATAAGTCATTTTTATATTTGCTTTATATTTTGATATTAATTTTAAAAATACAAAACGTACAGTAAACGCATCATATGTACTTCTGAAATACACTATTTACAGGCTACTTCCAATCATTCAATGGTATTTATTTTTACCTTTTTGTACAGTGGTACGTTTTTGACATCACATATGGCATCCAAAAACTTTATTTCGGACTTGGACTATGGTAGTACAAGGATTTTCTTAGAAGAAACCTTAAATGTTAGTTTTTCAGCATCCTGGTAGCTATATATTAAAGTATCATCTATTTTTACCCTTTCTGTACAATAGTATCACCACAGTTCTTTTTGTGTAAAGAATTACCATGGTATGTTTAAAACAATATATGCTGATAGCTTTAGGTGCTTTTATTGAAGGACTAGTTGGAAAACTTGTTAGAGTTATTTCGTTAGTTGTTCCAGTGAAGCCCAGCTTTAGTGTATTTCTCCAGTACAATGATTTTTACACTAGCACAGCAAAACCAGTTCAGTTACTTCCAGAAAATTGGTTTAATGCACAAACTAGTAATTAACAATGCCTTTCTTTATGCAGAACATCTACCTATGTTTTGTTTTTCAGGTGTATATTTACAGCTTTCATTTGAATTTTGTTAGTGTGCACTGTTTTCATTTCACTCTCTGAATATACTTTTGCATATGTTTTGCATATAAACTATGGATGGGACTACTGGAAACAACAGACTTCTTGATAAAATAACGATATTTGGGTAGTTGAAAAAACATGAACGAAACTTATACAAACAAATATAAAGTATTATATTACTGTTTCTCCTTTTTAAAAATAATAATAATTATTATATTATTACAAAATTCATATTAACTTTATTAAACATAAAACTGTATAAAATTACACAAGATTAGAAATACTTTCTTTGAAAAAGAAGTATATTATACTTATGCTACCCTGCTGTCTGTGTATTAAATTTCAACAACAATGTAAATGTTTAACCTGATTTAAAAAAAAATGGGAGTTTTTAAACCCCTGTTTTGAATAATTTCCTGGTTTAGTAAGCTATTGTTGAGCAATGGCTTAACTGTAACTTTCTAATGTCATTTCTTCATCACTTTATCAGCATGCTGTCTTTATGGTGCGGTCATACCAGATGCGTCGGGAGGAAAAATGCAAGCGCATGCAAAGGGTTTATAGTCAAATTACAACAAGTTGGGTGACCTGTACATTTGCATAGCCAGAAGATGCTTGGACAGTACAGAATGACCTTTGGCTCAGTAATGTTTGCTAAAGGAAGTTTGAACATTTAGAATTTATTTATTATTACTAGCCAAGCTTTATAAATTATTAAAACCAGAAGCCCTATGAGCACGACATCTCATCTTGTAGCTGATACTCGTTCAGGAACATGGAGCAATTTTGCATGCTTAAAAGGGTGTTGTGGCTGCGCTTTTTCTGATTGCAACACATTTGCAATTGATTGCAATTTGACAAATTGAATGTTTAATATCTAATTCCAATCTTTTTGCCTTCAGCTCCTGTGTTCACAATAGTGATTCCATCTTCGCTCAACATCACCCAAGCACCCAACATGAATCAAACTTGTGTGGAAAGTGAAGATTTCAAATATTTGGCGTACAAAGTCACGTACAGTGTCGTATTCCCTATCGGATTTATCAGCAACTCTGTGGCTTTGTTTGTGTTCTTGCGTCTTACTAAAAAAGAGACGCCCAACACTGTATTTATGACTAACTTGGCTGTTTCAGATGTTGGCTTCTCCTTGACGTTGCCCTTCCGTCTGGTCTACTATTTTAGGGGCGGTCAATGGGATTTTTCAGACTGGTTTTGCCGCTGGTGTGTATTTTCCTTTTATGTCAACCTGTACACAAGTGTACTGTTTCTTACAGGCCTTAGCGTACTACGCTACATCGCCATAGTTCAGTCCCTACGCCACAGCACACTCGTAACGGTGCGGAAAGCAAAAATATCATGCGTTGCGATCTGGATTTTTGTGGCTTGCTTATCCACGCCATTCCTCTTTACAGGAACTAGAGACCGGGAGAACAAGACACGTTGTTTTGAACCGGGGAACAGCAGCTCATGGAATCGCATATTTATCTTGAATTATGTGGGGATTTCATTTGGATTTGTCATTCCATTTATTATAATTCTCATCTGCTACAGCTGCATCATTTGCAAACTCATCAAAGGACGGAAAATCAGGAGAAAAGGTGGAAGCAAGCAGCGACGCGCAGTGTATTTGATCGCCGTTGTTCTGAGCACATTCCTGCTGTGTTTCCTACCATATCACGTCATTCGCACAGTCCATCTTCATGCCAAGGTTATATATAATAACTGCCAGGTCAGTGACTTCCTCATGAAAGTTCTGGTCATCTCGTTGTGCATGGCATCATTCAACAGTTGCTTCAACCCCTTGTTGTACTACTTTGCGGGAGAGACTTTCCGCAAAAAAATCCATAGAGCGTCAGTTAGTTCACTCAACAATAGTGGTATTTATTCAACTATTCTATGGCGAAGTCAAAGGAGCTTCAAAAGAAACCAACATAAACCTGATGTCTACAAGTCTGCAAAGCAATACAAACTGTCTGACTCTGAAGAAAAGCAAGTCTGTAATGATTTGCAGTAGTAAAAGATCCAAAGACACACTTCATGAAGACAAAGAAATCGGAGTGTATAGAGTAAATGTCTTCCTACTGTTGCCTTGAAAAAGTGAACTTGTAGTATCTTGGCTGTTTTTCTATTTCCTTTTTTTAAGTTCTCAACTAAAAGACTGAAATGTTAAAGATGTTGTGCATTAGACAGAGTGTGGGTAAATATCACACAGCCTCAGAAATGGGTCATATTTTGATTTGTGCATTTGGCAAATGCATGTATCCAAGGTAAACTGCATCCTTGACATGTTCTTGCAAGATTCATCCGGGTACGCGCTTAAAAATAATGGGTGTTTTGCAGCTTTGCCATAAAAGAACCATTTTAGTTTCCTCCCCACAAAAATAAAACTTTCAGTAAACAAGAACCATTTTTCTTAGTATGAAGAACATTAGTACAAAAAAAACATAGCGACCCGAGTGGTCAGAATGAGAATCACTCCAGGCTACAATACAAAAAATGGTAATTGGCGTCCAAAATGTTGTGTAATAAAAACAGGACATGTAAAAAGGTGCAAATAAAAACAGGTGTTTCAACAGGCGTTGCATAATTAAACCAAAGGCTATCATTGAACAGTCTTCAGACGTCTCAGTCTGAAGCAGAATGCATTTTTTTGTAACATTACGCTACTTTTCCATTCTTTTTCTATGTAAACATGCGCTAGACAGACAACTTTTGCAGGTCTAGTAGAGGAAGTTAAACTTAAAAACAAACAACCAAAGAAAAGTCTCCTGACCTTGGGTTTGTTGTTTTACAGCAAACATAGGCTTTAACACAAAAACGCGTTCTGTATTTAAAAACAGCATCAACTCCTCTCATAGAGCACTGAAGCCGTAGTTTTACTGCTATTTAAAAGTCCACTGAAGTGCTTTGCAGCATTGTTCTATGTGTTGTTAACGTAATTCCAACTGAAACAGGAAGACAGGGCGGGATATATCCAGCAGTCCCGCCCCCTTTTTAAATTAGCCAATAGCGTTTAGTTTATATCACAGCCTGGGCCAGAGCTGTGTAAAGCCGCATTTGACAGCGTATTCCATCCACTGTCTCATCCATACCGCATTATCTATATATAAAATAGCATTCTGTGTAGAATTGTAACGGGTCCGATACGTTTTATAGTCTGCGCCGACTCGCGCATATGATCCGCTCCGTGCTATCGTGTCTCTGCCGCGGTTCGTGTGACGCAGCGCGAAACCAGACTTCATTCGCCCCAACGAAATGCACATTTAAATGCCATTATACAGAAAATACAAATTCTGTGAACAAGTCATCGATTATAGTGTAGGGGGCGGGACTCTTCAAATTTTAGAGAGCATTTAATCGGACAGAAAGTGTGAAGATAAGCTGAAGTGCAGCGTGATGTCATCAAAATTGTTGATCCATACTGGCGGAAGTTAGAGACTGTAAGTTTTGAATGCTTACAACTTGTAAATGCGAATTTTGTTATTGTTTTGGAGCTAACTAGCTTACAGATAACCTTAAGGCTAACATGTTCATACTAAAAGCCAGAAAACTTTAAGCAGCGCTAATAACAGCAACTTCGTCTCTAAACACACTAGTGTTGTCTTCTGTGACTGTATCATTACATTTTCCCGTTCTTCTTGTTTAAAGTCATATTTTCAATAAAATAAAATAACCCCTTATTCACCATACATTTGACTAAATACCTAAAATAAGGATTAAGAACAAAAGTTCAAGCAAATATCAAACAAATGTTGAAACAAATGTGACCCTGGACCACAAAACCGGTCATAAACATCAATTTTTTTTTAATGTAGATTTATACATCATCTGAAAGCTGAATAAATAAGTTTTCTTTTGATGTATGGTTTGTTAGGATAGGACAGTACTTAGGCGAGATTTCAACTATTTGAACATCAAGAATTTGAGGGTGCAAAAAATAAATCTAGATATTGAAAACCGCCTTTAAAGTTGTCCAAATAAAGTTCTTAGCAATGTTTATTACTAGTCAGAAATTAAGCTTTGCTATATTTATGGTAGGAAATTTACAAAATATCTTCATGGAACATGATCTTTACTTAATATCCTAATGATTTTTGGCATAAAAGAAAAACATGTGCAATGTATTTTGACTATTACTACAAATACAGCCATGCTACTTATTTTGATATACGAGACAGATAAAGCACATTTGCAGATAAACATCTCGAAATACACACTCTCCTTCAAGTCCGTGCCACCTTAAAAACCATGCCCAATCTGCTAAAACAGGGAACAGTATAAACACAGTATAAAACTTGGTAATGGCTATGTTTAAGAGTGTATATCCAGTTTTATCAAAAATACTTTTCATTGTTACTAGAGGACATTATTGTAAGACACGGAAATCATTGTTCCCTGCAGGAAATAAAAGTCACAAATAGTATCTCTTCAGGATTTGATTAAGATTCCCTAGACAGCAATGAGCTTAAATGGGGAAAAAAAGGAGATGTTTGCTGGGATTTCCGGCTTCCCGGCTTCCCAGATAGACATCTCATGTGTACGTCTAGGATTCAGAAGAAATCTGAAAAAAATAGGTTCATAATTAAGTCTGTAATCAAAAGACATCTCAATATTAGCTCAAAGATTTCTCACCATGTTTTTCCAAGACCTGATAAATACCTGATATGGGCTCTTATTTTTACATTTATGACAACAGTTGAGCCGTTTATGTCTTTTTATGCACTCCCCTAAACTAGTAAAGAGCAACATTTGAACAATTTATTGCAAGTTGCAGTTTTTTAGTCAAGATTCCAGGCAAGCAGAAGGTGTTTTCAAAGCAGCTTGTTCTGAAACATTTATCTGCATTCATCAGAAATTATTGTGTTTATTATATCACTGGATCATATATGTTCTGAAAAACTGAATTTCAAAACTTCAAAGAAACAGTCTGTCCCAAAACCAACAACGGCTACATAAAAGACCAGACTCTGTTACCCAATTGAGAGGAAATTCACTGGAACATTTGGTGGAACTTGGCTGGAACTCTGGTTAATATGACTGAAGACGGGAAGAGTGTAGAACTATGTGATTTTAAGATTTTCACTGACTGCATCTAAATACCAAGGTTATAAGGTTAATCAATCTTTAGGCCTGCATTATATTTTCTTAAAGGCAAGAAATGATATCACAGTTAACTTGCAAACAACAGTTTATATTTATCTGAGCTTTCTCATTGCATAAGGGCCAGTATTATCAATGCCACCTCAATGAATTCATGAAGGACAGGATACAAGATCGTTTTACCACTTTTGTATGTTATCTTTGACGTTTATGATGTTTACATGCTGGTCTTTCCTTTTTGTTTTTAAACTGCTTGTAAAAATCAGTTTGTACAGTACAAGAAGGTTGATTATAAAGTCTGTTTCAATAAAATCAAAAAGCAAAATTGTGGGTCTTGAGTACTGAGTGAGCTTAGCAGTGTGGAAAACCTTGAAACCTTTATTGTAAAGTAATGCATTCAATCGAAATTTGCTTTTAAATAATGTGGGCCATTTTAGTAAATGCATATGGTAAGTAATTAGCTGGCATTTGATTTCTAACAACATAATCACAAGTGTGATTGAGTCTTAGAAACTCATTTGTTTCAAAAGGAAATCACTGCTAAACTGAGGCATCTTCCATACACATGGTTTGGTCTGCATACTTTTCCTAAGAAACAGGAATAGATCTGTCAGATAAGGTATAATTGGCCCAAAATCATTTCCTTTGGAGGAAAGAAGGAAAAACAACACAGCAGAAAGAGAAAACAGATATCTGGCCGAGTTATTGAGGCACGTGTCCTCATCTAAACAATCTTGACCACCAAGAATGTTGCATTGAAAATCATTTATTAAAACCAATTAATAAAAAGGTTAAAATATGCATGCAGTCTTTTTACACCGGATAATTTGCCTAGACACGTGAGAGTCATGATAGCATCATGTTTTTGACTACATGCTATAATTATCTGCAATTAGACCATGTTTCTGACCCATTTTGATGTGTGGTTTCCAAACTTCTGAACCATTTTTGAATGCTTTTATGCACCGCCACATGATTGACTGGTTGGATATTTGTATTAACAAGAAGATGTGCCTAATAAATTAGAAGGTTTATTATTTGTGTCTGCGTTTCCTGAAGATAACTGCTGACTATTGCATAATAAATGGTAACAATGAGCCGTTTGTATTAATCCACAAAGAATGCATTGTAGATGCATGTTCAAAGATACATTCACATGCAAAATTAGCAATTGTTTTTAAATTCAGAAGTTCATTATGAAATTATCGATTCACTTCAGCGCAACACCAACCCCCTTAAAGAGTCCTCAAAAATAAATCCGTATGACTTACATATATATATATATATATTTTTTTTTTTTTACATAATATCAGTGGTTAAAGTTCATTCACTGAAAGTTAATGGGGTCTTCCACAGAAGAAACATTTTTTCCCTTTAATGGAATAGTTCACAATCTGCTTTAAATGTACTCACCCTCAGTTTATCCAAGACGCAGATGTTAGTTTTTTTTTTTTTTTTTATCTAAACAGATTTTAAGAAATTTAGCATTACATCACTCCCTCAACAGTCCATCAATTAACAGCTTTTGAAGGAAAAAGCTGCATGTTTGTAAGAAACATCAAGACATTTTTCAAGACGAGTCCATTCATAACATTGCTTCCTCCAGTGAAAGTTAGCTGTTGTCCTCACATCAAAATCCACCAACAAATTATTTTTGGGATGTAAATGGTGCCTGATCTGTGAATGTTTCACCCCTGATTCAGACGAAATGACTTTTTCAATGGAGAAAACAACATTATGGATAAGAGGACAGCAAATTGTCAGTTTTCAGCGAACTACCTCTTTACGACAAAGACCCAGATTTAGATCATAAACCATCTCCATTTCCAGTGCAAGTCTTCTTGACAGCTGGTTTATTTGGAAATGTTATTCCTATAAACCGTAATGGGCACTTACAGACTCCAGTTATTGGACAACATGAAGACCTCCAAGTAGGAGACGCAACCAAAAAAGGAGCCAAAAGAGTCAGCATTATAATTCATTCAAGCGCAGTACAGAAGATGCTCTGGTTGGACACAAGTGATGTTTTCATTGGATCAACTTTTGTTTATACCAAAAGTACAAAAGCAGTTTATATCTGCTTAATTTTCTTTGATGTTTGTCTAAATAGTACACACTTTGTTTGCTGTCGTTGAACGAAAGCAAGGGTTCCCACAGTGTTCGATCATTTTTACGTGACCTTTGCGACCCTTTGTTACTAGACTTAAAATTTATATTAAGTAACTGCACAAAACGTGCAAATATTTAAGGAAAAACCCTGAGTTTTCCCAAGCCTGAAAATCACAAATAACACGACTCGTTGAGGAAACAACGACCCGAATTAATTTCTAGCAAAGGTAAACATAGGCAAATACCAGACGATGACGGAATGATATACTCCAGGAAGTCTGAAGAACGAGGAACTGCTATTTCAGTCAGAATGGACCTTAAAAAAAGCTCTTTTATTACGGTTACTTTCTGCTCTCTAGCAAAACATCAGCACATCAGAGACATCTCAAACTTGTTTTATTACATCTTAAATAACAGTACATTTTAATATAGTATCTATGTTGCATCCAGCTTTCTGTGGTACACCGACAGACTGAAATTAAATACAAAAGGTGAGATAGGGAGTGCTGAGATCTACAGTTATTAATGAAGAGAGAAATAAGGGGAATCCATTTTAATTGAACTGCAATTAATCTTTACTGGTGGCAGCACACACAAATACATCACAATTATTGTACATTATCGCAGAGAAAGGAAAAAACAATAAAATTAAAAAAAAAAAAGTCACAACTATTAAAGAAAGTGCATCTGTTTACAGTGGAAAAAGAACAGAAGACTCTGCCATGTCAGATGCCATTTCAAAACGTTTCAAAAGAAATTCTCCGATCGATTCTCCGATCGAATGGGTCTGGATTTAGAAAACTCGCGCAAAGGTTTTTCGGGACTTTTCACAACTGTCATTTAAATCGGGACAATTTCAGGAAGCATGGCCATGATTTATAGGTCGTCTGCAGGATATATATATATATATATATATATATATATATACATATATATATAGCTTCTCCCTCACGATTTCTCACACAGGTGCATAGCTTCGCCAGTAAAAGTAAAGGATGTATGCACAGCATGTCTAAAACATCTGGAATCCACGTTTCAATGGTCACAATTTCTCAGTTTTGAATCGGTTTCGCCGTCCCGGTGGAGGTAAGTGGGCCTAAAGACGTCAGCGCCTGTTTAAGCAAATTCTACAGCATGCGACTACGTTAATTCATGGCAGATGAAATAAAACGTTTAACTTAAAAATTTCAGAATTATCATTATTTTCAGACATTGATTTGTACAACATTTCATTCACATAGTAGTAACTGTATTTCCAAGCACAGACAGGGCTATCTGTTCTCTCTCTGGAACTGGGCTAAAAAGAAAGAAGAGAAAAAGGTTTCGCTTTTCCGAACACCGATCCCGACACCGCTGGAAAACAAAACAAAAAAACCTAAACATTCCCCGCCCAAACCTCCCCAACGCCCGCCAATCCCAAAATCCGGAATTAAAGCCAGAAGCTCAAAGGAACGTATAAACGTAAGACCAGAAGATAAGCTAAGGGGTTAGTTTGAACCGTTTGTAATCCAATGAAAGAAAGGATTCTTTTTTTTTTGAGACTTTTTTCAATTTTTTTGTACTTTTTTTGTGCATTTTCTACATTAAAATTAGCATTCAATGTGATTAACGGCATGTGCTTGGTTAGTTAACGCTTAAAACGTTAGTCAAGTTTCTTATTGTGCAAACAAAGCTGTGACGAGACTGGAAAGAAACATTAGCTAGGATATAATGCTGCATTCGCGTGCAAGTCGGATACCCATATTTACAACGGCCATTCGTAGATAAATGAAGCGAGTACCTCGGACTCAGAAATGGCAAAGTATTTCAAAGAGATATGGCATTTTTATGGCATTTTCTTTTTTCTTTAATGACAAAAGACCAGGATTCACACTGAAAGTTAACTAATGCACAGATCAGGATTACATTTTTTTTCTCCTTTAAGAAAGCTAAGGCTGTTCTTATTAGCCGGTGACCGGCAATAGCCCAGCGACATTAACGATCGGAATAGATCAGAGGTGAACGCTGTCTGGGGACGCCCCTCTCGACGTATGAATATTATAAGCTTTCGCGCAAGGGCGCGTGAACTTTGCCTCTTGCTCGAGTCACGTTCATGAAAACTACACAACCTCTAGAGCAACCTAGTGCACACGAAAATAACAAAACAAAACACGTGATTGGCATCGTCAAAAAAAAGCTGCTCTTCCATCCTGGTCTAGTTTCAGCATCTTACATGACTCTTCTCATTTTCACATGGTTTTATAACAGGATTAAAAGTTTTACTAATCAGAAACATATCATCTAAACAGATAAAACAGGCGGAAAAAAGATCTAGAAGATGAACTATCAGATAAAAGGAACAAAAGAAGAAGAGGAAGAAGAGAGGAGAAAAAAAAAAAAGAGTTAAATAATTTGTACAATTACACTCCAACATTTGCTTTCTAGACACATGATACATAAGCATGGGATGATAGTGTTTTGTGTTTTCTCTTACAGGGTGACACAGAATGGTCCGAGAGGGAATGCAAGTTATTCATTTGATACCACAGGAATTCTTCTCTTTTTTTTTTCTTTTTTATTTTTTTAAGCTGGGTGATAAAACAAATTGTGCTCTTCTTGGTGTAGGAAAGGCATTGTTTTCCCTTAGAAGTTTTATTTCTTTTCATGGTGGTGTCAGTCAGTTTTATAAGGTGTTTGTTGTTGACGATGCTGTGAAATTTAACATTCTAAAGTTGGAATGGTCTTCCAGTCAACTTTGGAGTTCAAATGATATCTGCGGACAGATAAAGAGAGACGGAAACGATAAAGAAGATATTCATAGAATGGCTTATTTAGATCAAACAACTCCATATAATCCTGCATTATAAATACACAAATTAAAAGTTCCCATTATTGCACGAACTATTTATTTAGAAATAAATGTTTAGATAACAGAAACTCTTATTTGCAAAAAGATGTTTTTTGAAAAAAATACAATCATTGAAGTATGTTTTACAAGAAATACTATTTCAGTCTTTCTACTTCAAAATGTATACATGCATTTGTTAAGATACTGAAGAGCTGAAAGTTATTTTAGATAAATATATACATAAAAAAGCGGCTATTTTACATATCGGCCATCTGATCTTCACTAAAGCATGGCTAAAAATAGCAGGTGTTGATATGAGGATACATTTAAATGTCATATCAAACACAAAGAATCTCTTGTTTTGACATTAGGTTTTGCTGGAAGAGGTTGATTCTTACTGTATCGGACATGTTGTATTGAAAGCACCTTCAGCGTTCAGTTCCAGATCTTGAGGAAGCTGTCCCAGGACCCTGTAGCCACTGCCATACCGTCATCGGTTACACCCAGACAGCTTACTCGGTTGTCGTGGCCGGCCAGCACACCTGAAAGAGTCCAGACGTCAGTAAACCACACAATCTTTCATTGAAAATTATTATTATTATTTTTTTTTGTCTTTTTCCTTATAATTAATTAATTGTGAAACTTACTAGTAGTTTCTGAGTGAAAATTTTAGTAGTCGTACATTTTTATTTTCGTGGTAAAAACAAAAACAAAACAAAACAAAACAAAACAAAAAAAAAAACACATGTATAGCAAATACAATAAAAACCGGCAAACAAACAAACAAGTTATATTACACAAGATTTTTTACATTAACATGATCTGAGTAAACTTTAAGGGAGAGGATGCTGAACAGAGTTTTTGCTTTACACCGTAAAGAACTTTTTAATTTTTTAATGTTTAAAATGAAACTTATTACATTATTTATGTGTAGTGAGTGAATAATTTATTTCATGAGTGAAAATTGCATTAGTTTGTAGTTACTAATATAACAATATTTTTTTCACTCAAAAAAAAATTAAATTAATTTATAGGATTTAATAATTTATATTTGTATTACAATGAGTTTTTTTTTGAGTGACCAAAAAAAAAACCCTCAAGATTTTTAAAGGAAAAAAAAAAAAAGAAATTATTATTTTTTAATTGTTTATTAAAGTAAATGTAAAATGTAAACTGTAAATATTTAAGCCCAGGACAAGCAGTCTCTTGATAAACCACATTTTAAAGACCTTACAATGTTTAAATGTGAAAAGTTGAAATGTGGCCAAAATACACTGATATCACATGCATAAAAGAACAAATACATTGGGTAAAGAATTTTTTTCCTCAGAAATGTAGTGTATGCATTCGATAAAATATCAGCATGCATTTAAACTTTTGTAAATGTAACATTTTACATTATCAACATTATACAGCCTTTAAAATGTTTTTTTTTTTCTTAGCAGACCGCTTAAACTGTGCATGCTGCCATATGCAAAAAAGACAAACCAATATGGCATGTTACCAAGCAAGCACCAAACCATATGTAAAACATCACCACTGTGTATCTGTGTGTGCATAGTACAGTTGGTTTGTTTGCTTTCAGGGCGGTCACTAGACCACATGCCACTGATAGTAACTATTACTAGCATATGTTTGTAGTGTTTCCGCCATCTGTGTGTGTGTGTGCGTGCGTATCTCACCAGCGCGGTCGGCCTTGAGGGTGTCCCACACATTGCAGTTGAAGTCATCGTAGCCGGCGAGCAACAGGCGGCCACTCTTCGAGAAGGCCACGGAGGTTATGCCGCAGATGATGTTGTCGTGAGAGTAGACCATGAGCTCCTGGTCAGCACGCAGGTCGAACAGCCGACAGGTGGCGTCGTCAGAGCCAGTCGCGAATGCGTTTCCATTGGGGAAGAACTGTGGAGGGAATATGAGCTCCTTTTAATTTCAATTGTTAGGAAACTGCATGCACTATAGTGCTTATTCCTAAGAACACAGCTTTTAGTTTTAATCTGTATTGTTGCTAGTCAGAATGAGGCGGGAATACTCACACAGATGGCGTTGATGTCCGACTCGTGGCCGGTGAAGGTCTGTCTGCACATGCCCTCACGGATGTCCCAAAGTTTAGCGGAGGCATCGCAGGCTCCTGACACAAACAGCCTGGTGTCTGGAGCCAAAGAGAGACTCATCACGTCACCGGTGTGGCCCGCGAACGTGGTCGTCTGCTGACCGGTCTCTATGTCCCAGAGAGCACTGCGGGACAAATTCATATGCTTCAAAACTCACATTCATACGTTGACTTCATAATTGAGAAATCAAAATGCCTGTAGAAATGAATAGCAACATTTCTCAGAGCTGGAAAATCTGATCACATCTACATCTATAAGAAAAATATAGGTAACACAAATAATTAAATGTGACCCTGGACCACAAAACCAGTTATAAGGGAAATTTTATACATCATCTAAAAGCTGAATAAAGCTGAGAAAAATCATCTTTAAAGTTATTAGCTATTCATATTAATAATCAAAAATTACGTTTTGATATATTTATGGTAGAAAATTTCATGGAACATGATCTTAATATCCTAATGATTTTTGGCTTAAAAGAAAAATCTGTAATTTTGACCCATACAATTTATTGTTGGCTATTGCCACAAATATACCTGTGCTACTTAAGACTGGTTTTGTGGTCCAGAGTCACACATATCTAATAATATATAATATAGGTTGTATGCTAAATCTGTTAATTCTTGAGTCTCTCTCTTGTTACATATTTTTTATGTATGGTATTATGACAATAAGGCTTCTTTTGTTGACAAATTTTTAGCTCATTTATTTCTATTGGTTAATATTAGTTCATAAAAATACAAACCTATATTGTTTGTTGCATTAATGTTAACAAATACATTTGTGTATCCGTCTTTAAAAATGTATTAAAAAAAAATGTCAAAATTAACAAGAAAATATTTCCGTTGGCATTAATAGCAAAATCCGGTCCTAATTCCAGATGTAAGCTTTAGTATGTGAGAAATAACCAAGCTTTGGGTTGCTGGGATGTAGATTCTCAAACTCACCAGGTGGTGTCGCCAGAACTTGTAACAATCTGGTTGTCATCAAGGAAGCGGCAGCAAGAGAGGTATCCTGTAGACAGGAGGAAATTTAATACATGATTCCAAACAAATATTTCTCACCTTAAAATCTTAAGCAATACTTAAAAACAAAATACACTACTAATAATATTAAGGGGAAAAGTGCTTATGTCATGAAAACAGATATGACCTTTTAATTCATTAAAAATATGTTTTCCTCTTTTTCCTCTTAATTTAATGTGAAATATGACCTGTACATTCCTTCACCCATAAAGCACCTCAAACAGAATGAGAGTGTGTTGTGTAATTGCTAATGGCGTCATTAAAGTCGATCAGATGAGATATTTTAAAAAGGGTGAAAAACACCAGTGCAGTTTCATGCTGTAATGACAGCTTTGCTAAACACCGACCCTTGTGTATATTCACAAGAGCCAAGAATAGAGTGTGTGAGTGTTTCAGAAGGACACGTCCTGTACCTGTGTGTCCGGCCAGCTCACGGCTGACACGCACGTTCCCCTCGCGAGTCTTGAGGCTGTAGATGGAGCAGATGTTGTCTAGGCCTCCACAAGCAACGTAATTCCCTGAAGGAGCGTAGGCACAGGTCATCACCCAGGAGGAGCGCAGAGGAATGGCGTGGACCTGAAACACAACACACAAATGCTTAGGAAGTGACATTTGGAGCAGCACAGGAAGTAATAAAATCTGTAGCAGAAACCACTTCAAACAGCTGATCAGAGAGTCTAGATTACTTTGATTTATGACATATCAGAATTTAGATTTTTACAAAATGCAAGTGCTTGCCTATGCAAAAGATGGGTAACTTTTTGCTGATGTGTTTTGAGCATTTTAGGTTTCAGTCGTGCCCATCTTGCAAGATCTGCATTCGCATAATTTTTTTTCCCCACTGGTTCGTTCAAGTAACAGTGATGCTTGGTCAGTGGCAATTAGGAATAATAAGTCAACATTTATTTATTTTTCTATGTGGTAGATAATTAAAATGTATTTGTTCATATTTTTATGATGAATAAAATATAAACACATTTTTTAAATATGTTTACAATAGTCTAATCAGAATTAGGATAGCATTACAATGTTTGTTTTTTTCATAATAAAGATAAAATAAAAATATTTTAAGGTGTACAATAATTAAATATAATTTATTTTAATTATACACGCAATAAAACAATCTGATTATAACAACAGCCTATTTAGAACAATTCAAGCCATTATTAAAAAAAACAAACAAACAAAAAAAAAGGGTCAATATGGTTGCCAGTATCCACCCCCAAAAAATAGGTGCGACTTGCCTGAAGTCATGCTGTGATACTGAAATGCTCTATATGCAAAAAAAAAAAAAAGGAAATATAACAAGTACAAATATATAATATAGTAATATAGGTATTATACCTTATTTGTGGTATAACTGTCCCAAATAATGAGTTTTCCATCCTGGGAGGCACTGACAAGCAGCCTGCACAGAAAACACAAGACGACCACAGGTGAATGAGAGGGGTTTACATCCCTAAGAGTGAACGCAGATGTAAAAATCACAACCTGCACAACAACAATGAAGTGGATTGTCTCCCAGAACAATCTCAAACTATTCCCAGTACCATTCGACACAAAAATGGTACCGTTATGGATTTTTCTTGGCTGTAGCTATAATAGTAACAACATGCTTAGTCATAACACCTACTTACAACCATCACTCACCACCTACACAAACGCAATAAAAGAACATGATTCAATGCAATAGGGATAGCATGCAGTGGCCACCACACGAGCCATGAACCCGTCCACCTCCACAGCAAATGGGAAACCCCTCGGTGCATCTCGTCCTCATGTATAAGGATGTTTTCAAAGGGCTTACAAATAAGGTCAGGTCATCATGCAAATAAGCTGTTCTGTACCTGGAATCGGTGCCCCAGTGCATGGCGTAGATTTTAGCCAAATGTCCTCGCAGTGTTCTTCTTGTGCGCATTTGGATTCGGCCAACAGGGTCAATGTTGGCTGTGATCTGAAAACAAGTATGCAAATTAAAAAAAGCATCCATGCAGATGGTGGCTATATAGAGATTAAAATGTGTATTTAAATTAGTTATTTAAAGAAAAAAAAAAAATACAGTTTCTACCTGTGATAGTGTGGCATCTGCACAAGCTTTCCTTGCATCCTAGAAAAAAGAAAAAGAGAAACCAAGATTAGACACTGTGGAACGAGGCAATATTTCATGATTATGTAACATTCAAAATATTTAGGGTTAATGTTTAGCATACAATAACCATACGTTGTAACAGTAATATTAAATTCCTTCTTCAAACATGTTTTCAGATCATCCACCCCTTGTTCCAATTGAGTCATCTAACTGGTATCATTATTGAATTGTTAAGGTTAATTAAATCATTGATTTGATTGATTATGTCTAAAAGGTCAAAGATTATAGTCAAACTTGGCCATTTTAGAACACAACAGTTGACAACTGGTAAAAATATCTCTGCCTGAGATAAAATGTAAAGCGGCTTCATGGAGGAAGTATCGGGTGTAAATTCTTTCTGGAACTCAGTGAGGAATTAAAACAGTACAGTTACAGTAAAGGCTCTTCCTGCATTGTGTAAAACTATGTAAATAACCACCCTCTGTATTTAAATGTCTTTTGGTTATGCAAACATTGTCAGTAACGAGACTACCAAGTAATCAGGTTTCAAAAAAAACAAAAACAAGCAAGCATACTTCATATGATTTAATAGCTAGGTTAGAAATTTGTCTAGGTTTAATAAATCTGTTATTTTAAATATCAAAATCTCTATAATTATGAATGCAAGCATTATTCTTTTCCCTGGCGGTCAAAATGTACCACAGCAGCAACCAGAGTTTACACTGACTCCTTTCAACCTGGAGTCTTAAAGAGACAGTTCACCTCAAAATGAAAATTGTGTCATCATTTACTCACCCTCAGTTGTTCCAAGTTGTTTGAATTTCTTTCTTCTCTAACACACAAATTAAAATACTTTGAAGAATGTGGGTAACCCAACAGTTGCTGGTCCTTACTGAGTCCCACAGTATGAAAAAAATTTTGTGGATGTCAGTGGATGCCAGCAACTGCTTGGTTACAACAAAATATCTTTTGTGTTCAACAGAACTCAGTTGTACAGGTTCGGAAGAACTTGAGGCAAATGAAAATTTCCATTTCATTTTGGGTGAACTATCCATTTAATGTGATGCTTAACCTAAAATGCTGAATAATCAGCAGATATTTTTCTAGTTTTGATAGTAATAAGATTAATATTGACCAGGCCATTCGATTAGTTGATATTTAGCCATTTTGGAGTATAATATTTGCAATATATTACGTCAAATTATTATTCCTTTGATTTTAGCAACTTTCCACCAGTTTCACAAGGCAATGCTCAAATCTAGTCCCAGACTACAATGCAAAGCTGTTTCAACTGAAAGAAACTTGCACTGACTGATCTTAAAATATATCAGTGCCTTTGTGTTGTCTTGTCTCAAGATTCACACCAGGAATGCTTTTTTTTCCTAAGGCACATTTATTAAAAATGACAAATGTCCTAATTTAACCATCGCCTAATCCTGGCTTAGTCTAAACCCTGTCTGTAAAACCAGGCCATAAAGCTTCAATAGCATTATACCATATACTTTTTAAATAAATAAAAAAGCAATGTGTATATATATATATATATATATATATATATATATATATATATATATATTTTTTTTTTTTGCATGTCTTGTGTAGCAGGTATGGATTAGAGATGAATCCAGTTGGGTATGAGATCAGAAAGGTCCTTACTCTGATCTGGTTCTTCAGCTGCTCGGCCTCCTGGCGTAACTGGTCCAGTTCACTCATTTTCCTCTTCTAAAGCTCTGCCTCACTCCTACTGCCGGGACACGTTCTGATCTGTGACAGAGAAGAAGAGAGAAAACATTCATGCTCAAATTCCTTCAATACATATGAACTGTAGAGTTTTTCGCCATCTTGAATCTATCGATTAACAAAAGTCTGAATATGAATACACATATTTCCTGTTTTAAACAAGTAAACTGGTCTCAGCATCAGACATAGAGACAACCATATTGTTTGCATTAATACAACATGTTAGTTGGTTCTACAAGAGGATGAATCTCTGCATTTACCATGTCATGTAACATTCGTTAATGGATTGCAAGTAGATTGTTTATCAATACACAAGGGTGTAAATTCAAGATCCCACCCCACCGCATTAGCTACTGAAAGCAACCAAAGAACCATTTCCTCTTGTGGTGAAATGAGTTGTTGCTCCTTAATGAAAAATGCAGAAGTACAAGAGAACAGCAAGAAACAAGCTGCAATCCTGTCCTTTTATGATGTCAATAATCGGCAAGGGAAAAAAAAAAGACTTTATCCTGAATTCTAGAAAAATTTACAAGTGAAACAAGATATTCAATGAGAATCTAGGCCAGAACTCGATTTTATCCATTGGGAATTGATTGGATGATGAAAACTGGGCGCTACATTCAAGAATGGGGTCATGTGGTTGGAGGGAGGGTCTGGGAAAAAAAAAACAAAAACAAAAAAACAAAACCTTGATGACATCAGCTGAAAAGGAGACGTTTTAAAGGCGGAGCAAGTTATTTAATTTAAACAAACGATTATGCTGACAAACATCATGGGCATACGGAATTAGAATTAGGAGAGTAAACAGGGTCATTTTAATTTCATCCAATCAACTATAATAGCTAGCATTAAAGGTTAACATGCTGCAGTGTCCACACTGGGCAACTATTCTTTGTTTGGTTTCCAGGCCGAAATGCTGATTCCAAACAGCAATTCCTTTATAAAAATAACCCGACGCACTCTGAAACCCTTAAAGCCTGTCCGTTTTAATCTTGATTTAGAGCAAACGCACTCGACTGACAACAGCGAGTCCTTCTAGGCCAGCTCTCATCCTATTAGCGTTCCCAGCCCACAGCCGTGTTTTCACACCTCTCTCTCTACAGTGTCATTGACATAATCCTGGGACACGCTTGATTCAGCTCCTTCAGGCAAATCCAGTTAAGACACACTGGGGACACTGATCGGAAGAGCAGCACCTATCCTGCTGACCCAAATCCTTCATGCGCTCAGACAAACGGCTGATGAAGGCAGCTGTTTTAATGGGCCATCGGAGTGTACGCATCTAACGCTGGAGAAAGGCAGCTAATGATGGGATTAATTTTAGAGGTACGTGGAGCAGGAAAAGGATCTGTGTGCTGCAGGAGATGCAATGTTGTACAAACGTTTCAAGCTAACGCAAGTACAACTGTGGCACGTTCACAGTCATGTGCACTGCAATATGCAGTAACTCCACACATATCTGAGGAAGATTTGATGAGCAACCAAGGCCAGGTTGTATTTATAGTCTATTTATAGGCATTTATAATCAATCAAGCCAATTTTTGGCCATCAAGGACTATAACATTTTTAAACGCACAAACATTAACTTCAGGTCTTCAGCATGCAATTAAACAACTCACAAAAAAATATGCCATTTTGCATATCCCAATATTGTTTCATGTTCTACAAATGGGTGAATTGACCATTCTAGGCCAACACCATACGACCTACTTTTTTAAAAAAAAAAAAGTCAAGAAAATGAGTTTTAACTCAAATATAGAGCAATATAGCTGTCATCTTTCCCATTATCCTGGTCTTAGTTGTCCCGATTTGAACGCAGGTTCAAGACTGTCCAGAAGAACATCAAGACCAGGGAGGGGCTGATGGGAGAAAGGATGAAGAAATGAAGACAATTTACACCGTATGGGTCGGCTGAGGACCATCAGACAACGATCGATACTTCTGAGTGATATTAGCACTACATAACAGAGAAGCCACACATATGCTTGTTACTCCCAGATGTCTGTGGTCGGGGCAATCTAACTGGAACACTAAAAATTTGGTTGGATCCATTTCCTGTAATTGCCATTGCCCTCTAGTGCATTATGCCATGTCCTAATTGTGAAATCAATGGTTCTATGTTTGAAAAGTGAAACTTAGCAGCGTGAACAAACAAGGCGGATACGCTATTGGAAGAAAAATGTCTCCAATATTTCTCGACAGCTTTTTTGAACGTCACCCAATGAAAGAATGAAGCATCCCATGTGGGGTTTCCTGGGTGATCAAATGATTTAAAATCTTTTGGGAATTTACACGCATTGCATGCATAACTCAAAAACTGATAAAGAAAGGCAGCAGATAAGAAAACATACAACAAGACTAAGGATATAGTCTAAGCTTACAGAGACAACGTATTTAAAAGTATGTTGACGACGACAAGCACGTTGCAAGTTACTTCCTGCTACTTGCTGAGAAATTCCTGAGACACCAGAATCACTGTCATGTGGCCGACACCTTTAAAAGTTCCTTAAAGTTTCAGGTTATACTCAGAATTTCTTACCTTATGCGGCTTGCACAAGGCTCCTTGTGTTTGACAGCCAGAAAATGTTTCTCTTGGTGAACGTCTTATCCTTTCCTATACACTTGCTTCTTCCTGATTGGCTGACCTCTTAAATGGGCCTGCATCAAGACAATACGCCTAAGTCCTCTAATCTTGCTGATCAAAATGACATGGTTACAAAAGGTAAGTCCCTCATCTCACCTTCAGTACAGCACACCTACTCAACGTGAATACTATCAGAAAGACACCAATATGTAAAGTAAGGTGGATACAGATAGCGATTATTTTTTATATTTGATCAATACCCGAAGAATGGTCTATATTAAATGTAAAAATCTCTTTATGCATGCATATAAAGAGTCCAATGCTTGAAGTGGGGAAACCCCTAATATTACTGGCATTTGCCAACTATGCCAAAAAATGGGAAAGCAAACTATGTAAAAAAAAAAAACTAATTTAGAATGTTAAAAAAAATAAATAAATAAACAAAAATAAAAATCACAGCACACAAGAGCTTAAACTGAAAAAAAGTCCCTGATATCATAAAAGCAGAAAAAGATTTATAACTGGTCATTTTCTTGGGAAAAAAAATTAAAAGCAAAAGCTTCCAATATTGACCTAATCAGGCTAATGCAGATCACCTTTACCCTTTATTAACTATTTATAACTATTTTTCCATTGAAAATAAGGAATGGAAATATTAAGCCAGGATATTACAGGCTTACAGTATCAGGTTAATCAGGACGCTGCTGATCATTTTAAAAGGAAGTTACAACAAATATTGGCTGATATTGATGCCCATCAACATACACAAACATGATATAGTTTAGTATTACAATGCCACAACATGAGCAGGGTTCACCTTTTACTGTCTGCTAAAATGAAACTTCATTATGCACAAATACTGAATATTCTGTGCCAAAGGCCAGAGTATAAGATAGCACAAAGCAAAGTCGAATGGTTGAATGCAGTAAGGCATCAACATATGTGCTAGCAGAGCTCAATCTCACCCTCTCAACAAACACTTGATCAGAGTCAGCTGACTGCAGGACAAAAAGAGAGCTGTAAGAAATGGCCTAAAGGTGCCACAGACTGCGTATTCGCAGGTCACTTTAGGGCAAATCTTTCTTAGATCCTTTTAGAAAACATTTATTTCACAAAAACCTTTGTAAACCATCTAAATCGCTAAAAATGTTTTACTTGATAACGCATTCCGCTGATGTCCAAACAGAACTTTATTCTGTCAACATAAATTACTCCAACTGCTGGAGGATGATGCGGCTTATTAGGCATTAACTGAAGAAAAATAAAATGCATATCACTAAAGCTGGATCATAGGAAAGACAGTAACCAGCACTATCACTATCCAAGCCCGTAATCCTAAAAGCTAAAATCCATGTACAGTAAATCTGTAATCCCTCTCAGCGTCACTCATGGAAAAACAGCTGTCCAGAGCTGGGCTTGCGGTCGAAGAATTTGTGGGACTGTTTTAAGAGCTCTCACTCTGAATTCAACAAATTACTGAACTTTTATTACTTGTCTTAATGGCATCTACTTATATTTTATGCGGAAAAGACGACAAACGAAGTTCCTTTGAATCCACGTCGCAGGAATCACCTGGAAAATGCTTTTAAAAAATGCTTTTATATGAACAATCTCAACATCTGAATGACTGCATGACAAATGGGTGTCAACATGAAAATAAAAAAGGATATTCAGAAACGCCATTATCTGAACAGAAATCAATTTTGCCATCACAGCCCTCCACTTATCAGGCGTCCAATGGGAATCAAACTGATGCTTTTAGTTACCCACAATTACAAAAATAAATCAATGTGTGCATACTCAATTCAAAATTGTCAAGCAAACAATGCAAAGCCATTCATAAGCATTTCCAACATGCATATAGATTAGTAAATATAATCCTAAATTAAAATTTAACACTGATTATAACAAATATGACAAATGAGTATTAATTTTAATGAACTACAGTTAACCAATTCGCATGGACGAAAAGCAGGATGTTTGCATGGCTTTGACAGCTATAAAACCAATATTTGCAGTGCAACACCCATTTTGCTTTCGTTTTAAATTAATAAACACTATAAATTCGCATGATCTAAACAACATGATGTTGTGTGCCTTATGTGCATGTAAATACTGAAATAATTACATATAAAACAGCAACAGAAGTGCAGAGCACTAAATAGCACAAGTTTAAATGAAAATGCGTTTAATACGTGAACGATTACGTCACAACGAACTCGAAATACTATTCGATACGCGATTATTTCACAATTTATTTCGCATAAAATGATGGACGTGCAGCTTTAGTGCAGTACTAGACACGTAAAGAGCGTTTAATTCCAAAATGCATCAACTTTTGCATTGTAATGTTTACCAGGGCTCGTTTTTAAAACAAATCGCAGTGTTTACGGTGCATTTCCTCGCTGTTTCAGCGGGTTAAATCAGCGGCATGCTGATATGAGTGCGGAGAGGGAAGCCGGAGAGAGGCTGCGGACGCCATCTTGTTCTTGGGCCCCACATTGAAGAATTCATTGATTCCGTTTATTTATTCATGAACGGTGTTCCTTTATCTAAATGCCAGCGAAGAGAAAGGCAAACTCGATCGGTAGGGGAAAAAAGGAGGGGGGCGCAACATATTTATCCCATAGCCTATATTTCCCCGACCAATCCCTTAATAGTGACCTCAATACTGAGCTGCTCGCCCGTTCTTAAAATATTCCAGCAGCGATAATAAAGGCCATCAGGCTCCATTCATTTCGCGTATCTGAAGAGCTGCAGCGCTTTTTGCTGCATTACTGTGATAAATGTTGGCCGGATCGCAGGAGAAAACACATTTAACATGTCTTTATCATCAGCAAAAGCAGTTTAGGGAGGATCGTAGTGGAGCATCACTGAGATGTCGGGAAGGGAGGCAGTGCACCTATGTACCTGACTAGCAAGGCCTTTTAAATAGACTTATGGATAGTTAAGGAAATCCAATTAGGTTGTTTTAACGACTAGTTAAAAGCAGCAGTGCACACTTGATGCAATAAAGACAAACACTTGCACGCTAAGTCGCTTAAACGCACACTGGGATTCAGGTTAAGCCATTTGGACTCGCGTAATAAACCCATTTGCACATAAATATATAAATAAAACACGCACACACCAGAATTGCTTGCAATATTCAGCCAGATGGTGCAGATTGTAATACACAATCGGGTGAACAAATAAATGACTAATCTTTATTTACCGACTGCAATTCGATCAATATTCACATCCAGTACAAGACAATGTCTTAACCAGCATTTGGCGAGCCAAAATCCTCGATTCTGTAACACAGAGGAAGGCCTAGCTGGGTTGAAAAGCCGAATATTTTGCCAGCAGAAGCTCCAGTAATTAGCCAGTTAGCTTACAGACCAGCCTCTCAAGCAAAACCCTCACCACCCTAGGCCAAAATCAATCTTTAATGCCTTTAAAAGACACCTAACCACCACACGACCGAATTCTCACGATTCTCGATCGGTTTAATTTCTGAGGTAACGCCGTTTGTATGTGCTAGCAAGCGGACTCGCGCAAAACGGCCTCCAGTCAAGTCGGCCGACACCATTCGCGCTATAATGGCGAAACGAGCGATTAAATGCACTAAAAATCCATGTTAGAAACGTATACGCGCAAATAACTGTCTGAAATGACGGTTTTAGGCAATTTGCCTCGCATTGTTGTGTATGTAAATCGGTCGGCTAGCCGCTACCTGCGCCTCACCCCACCCCCCTTCATTCTCTATGGTGACCAGGATTTTATCCAACAAATTCGTCCATTTTAAACGAAACAAGCGGTTCCACACACTCGAAATAAGCATATAGTGTTCCATACCTGTTCTCAGTCGTAAATGGCCTTTGTTTATATGGCATTGACCGAAAAAAACGATGGTGTGCCTGTCAAATCCACGCATCAACGAACAAGACGAGCTAGCTCGCTAACTAGCAGCGGGAGAAGTACCGAGTCCACTTCCACAGCGACAAAACTCGCTCCAGCGGGCGGGAAATGAGCCTGTTTGAGGGGGGATCTCAACTGCGATGAAAAACTGCAGTCATAAATGTCCGATTGCAGACTTTGGTCAACGAATAAGTCCGTCGGTGGCCACTTCCCGTTGCCTTCCTTGAAGGAGCACTTCTCTCCAGTTCAGTTCACCTCTCATCCGGCCATCAGACGGAGATGGGCGCGGTAACCCTGCAGTCTGCCCTGGGAAACCCCACGCCGCAGCGAACGAGAAAAGCGGCGCTCTTACGCAGGAATGGAATTGACAGAAACATTTCCAAGCCAATTTAGCAACATTTGTACACACAGCTGCACAATTTTGGACGATGACCACTTTCTAATGTCATTCACATCTTTGTTTCGTCATTATACAACAGATATACCATTATAACATACATTTATATTTATTTAGGGAAGAAGACTGGGGCTAGTTGTCACACTTTTTTACTCCAGACAATACTTTTCTGCGTGAGTTTATCTTAGAAAGTCAGTGCATAGGCACACAACTTAAAAGACATGACTACAAAAGGTATTTTTATTGCAATCTAAAAATAAAGTCATTTAACAGATGTTGGCCTTTTGTGACAACATGCCCCAATAGACATGCATGTTCTTTAAACAACAGGAGCTTGCCATTAAAAAGGTTTAGTTGACTCTATAAAAAGTATGGTTTTGAACTAGGTGTTTGAAACCAACATTCGACATGTGACAACTAGCCCCATTCTCTTCTTCATATAACAACAAAATAAGAGAAAACAAAATTGAAACTAAACTTCTAATAGTGGAGAAAAATCTTTAAGTTTGTTTAAAGGTTGTTGAAATTATTTTCAATGCAATAAAGTGATGCTTCTAATGAGACATATAGTACTCCCATGGTGCATTTTAGTACTTGTTATTGTTAAACATGGTATTACTATGGTATCATGTCCAGTGAGTCATGCAATACATTGGTATTTGTTTGTTTGTTTTTTGACCATTGTTGACCAAGGTATTTGCATTGTGTTTCAAGATAGTCCAAAGAATACCCTGGTATTATGTACCAAGGACAAAAAAACAAAAACAAAAACAAAACAATACCATGGCATTTTAACACTTCTTATAGTGTTAAAATGAAGAATTATGGGAACTTTAAGCAATTATATAATTCTTTTTCGAGAAGTATTTTCACCAACAATATAGTGACCATGAGAAGAGATTTGGTAAAATTATTCAGAACTTCTTTTTAGCTCACTAGACTTTGGTCCCCAAGTCATTGGTGTTTCACAGTGACATGGCATGATGAATATCTACAACGTGAAACAAATGTTCTGCTTCCCTTTTCAGCTGACATCACGACTCTCAAACCACCTGTCATTTTACAATTAAATGTCTAATCCATTTCCATTTCCCTTGATTTTTTCCCGTTTTACTCAGAAATATGTCACAATATGGATGTAAAATGATTGCTAATGACATTACATGTTGACTTTAATGTACTCAAAGAGTTATTTGACATATATTTTACATTTGACAGCTGGAACTAGCCAAATAACATCCTGTTTGGTGAAAAATATAGTTTTGACCTTCATACCGTTAATACCATCTGACTGAACATTTAGCACAATAAAGTCAATTTTTGACTTAATGGTAACATGAGACGATAAAATAAAATAATGCCACAATGCAAAGAAATTTTAAAGGTCCTAAATCGTCTTCCTTTTTTATATATATGTATATGAAAACAAAATATAATTTCATATTTTGAAGATGACTTTTAAATCTAACAAAACCTGTCAAGAACATGTCATGTTATTATGTGATTTTCATATTCATTGCATGATAATACCATCAGTATTCATTGTATATTATACTATTTAATATTCTTAACACTATATATTACATGATCTAAAAATAATATTTTAGATTAGAATTTTTATGCATTTTGTCTGAGAGTAACACTTAGTGAGCAATCAAATCACATGTAGGGCTTTTTATCTCTGCATAAAATATATTTTTTCTAAATAAATGCTTTTGATATATTCTTTTCATCTTATATTAAAAGAAATAATAAAAAAAACAAACTGATTACTAAACAAAGTTGTGCTTCTAGTATAGAATTTTTATTTTTACATCGGCCTCTGTACATAAACAACAAAAATAATGGACATCTGAAATCCATCCATTTTTCACATGTTAATATTTACACTCTAATTGCTATGTATATAATATAATTTATAATGAACAATTTTCAAAAAAGTATTTTTACTATAGGCATGCAATGGATATCATACGTAGCCAAATGAATTAAAAATCACATATGGTACACAGAGAGTTGCTTACATTTATTATCTTGTAACTAAGGATTATATCTCCTCCTCTTAGCATGTTAGACAGTTAATTTGAGAGCAGTTTGGCTTGTGTTTCATAAACAGACAAATAAGAGGATTAGAGTGGATCAGCACTAATGCATTGTCGCCGCTAGGAGGCAGCGTTGGCCTGGAAGTTATTTTTAATAGCATATGGACGACGCCATCTGCAGATTGTGTACTACAATGAACACATGACAGTGGCATTTTAATAATTGTTACAAAACATTAGGCAATGGATGTGCTTTAGTCTTGAGGCCATTTTTAGAATTACACCATTCATAATCCATCCATCTTTTGGATTAATTTTAGTCAACAATTCATTTTAATCAAGGATTAGTTGTCCCACATATGGCGGCTAGCACTTAGCATCAACACATATGTTGGATAAAAGGCATTTTAATAATATTAATGTTTAATATTGATAACAAAATGTTGTTTTGACAGGTAAAGGCACCTTTAAATGTGAAAATTGCAGGGTTTGATGGCTCTGTACAATGAAAGCGGCCTTGTTTGATGAAGAGGTAAAGGCTACACTGAAACACCCTCAAAACTGGTTTAATATCAAACAGTTATATTTTGCATCTTATTTAGTTGTATTTATTTATTAATTTGATTTATACAGAACAGAATAGCCCTTAGTTAAGTAAAAGTGTTGCTTTGGAAAAAACTGACTTGAAAACAAGCAGAAACACTAATAAATGTGTCTTAAGTAGCACAGGTATATTTGTAGCAATAGCCAAAAATACACTGTAAGGGTGGAATTTATACATTTTTCTTTTATGTCAAAAGTCATTAGGATATTGAGTAAAAATCATGTTTCATGAAGAGATTTTTTAAATTTGTAACCGTAAACATATCAAAATGTAATTTTTGATTAGTAATTTTTTAAAATGAGTAAAAATAAGAACTTAATTTGGACAACTTTAAAGGTGACTTTCTATATATAAATATATTTTATTTTATTTTGTTTGCACCTTCAGATTCCAGATTTTTAAATAGTTGTATCTCAGCCAAATATTGTCCTAAAAATTGATCCTTATGACTGGTTTTGTGGTCCAGGGTCACAAATATGTTATTAATAATATTATTAGCCTACCTAATTTAATTTTAGTGTGCCTACAATGAACAAGCAAACTAATTATTCATTTGTAAAATATAATTACAAAAATTATAAAACATTCTTTCTCTTAAAAAAAAGTTTTAAAATTTTTATAGTTTTGATCAGTACTAGGCTTATTTATACAATGTGATCTTTTTTTCCTTCACCGATCTGTTTTCTGACATTAGACATTTTATTAATTTCAATAATATTATAATTATATAAAGTAATGAAATACATATATCGTTACGTACGTTATATTATGTCATATTTCATCTAAATTTACTTGAAAATGTTATATATTGTATTTTGCATATATATTATAATATTGCAATATTATTTATAATTATAATGTATTATTAATAAAATTATAATTGGGAGGTTCTGGTGAAATTATTTTCATGACTGCATTGTCTTATGTAAAAAAAAATTAATAAAATAATTTTAAAAATTATATATATAGTCATAAAGGTCAATTTTTTTAAATTGAGAATTATACTATATATATATATATATATATATATATATATTTTATATATTTATGGTAGAAAATTGACAAAATATCTTAATGGAACATGATCTTTAGCATAAAAGAAAAATCGATCATTTTGACCTATGAAATGTATTTTTGGCTATTGCTGGTTTTGTGGTATATATATATATATATATGAAGTGACCCTGACATATTCCTGACACATTATTTAATATTTAATTAAGGCTAAATAAAACTAAAATGAACTACAAAAATGCTTTTCCAGAAACGTTTGAGACCCATCACTCATAGAACGTCTCACCTTACTTCACATAATGCACATGTGAGGCAGCAAGGGGTTAAAATCCCTGAACTCTCTTCCCTGGACACACTCACAGCATCTGGTGTGTCAAACCATTAAATCCCGTCCTCATCCCTGCTAAGCTAGATGGATAGAAAGACGAGCCAATCACAGCCAACAGCTGCCCCACAGCCATCCAATAGCAGTTCAGGAAAGCAGGAGGGACATTACTGGATCACATAGCTTGGGTTTGTAGCATCCTTGTAGCTCTTCTAGTCCTGTCTTGGAATAAAATGCTATGAAAGAAAACCAGAAAACAGCTGAGAAGGAAGAAACGAGACGTGATTTGGTACAGAGGGAGAAAATGTGGTGAACGCAGGGACCTAGAGGGGGAAAAACCTTTCAATTTACAGCCTCTCAGCTGGTCTGTTCTAGCTGAGGAACGAAGGAGGAGGGGTGAAAGGAGTAATTCCCTCTCCTATTTTCCATCGGCTGCCTGGAAAACCTTGGAAGGACGTCAGCCGTGGCAACATTTCTCCATGAACAGGTCAGTATCTGTCATATCAGCAGCCTCTGACAAAAAACAAACCGTTTCTAATCAGATTTCAGCTTATTTACACTCATTTTACACTTTTTAAACACTTGACACAGTTCAGTTCATGCAGAAAATCAGATTTATGACTGATAAGGCACAGGAGCAGGCATGTTATTTTGGTGTCTTTGTTGGTATGTCTATCTTTGTCTTGTGGTGGCTTGTGATTGGTCGAGGAGGCAGGCTTAAGAGAACCCGGAGCGTTCTGATTGGCCAAGGGACTAACAGTTTCTTCATTAAGCGTGCAGACTGTTTGTGATACACACAGTGATGAGACAGAGCGTTCACTCTAAATGATTATGTAAGGAGCTAATTAACACCCCTCAAATACACAGATTACTGGGATCGGATGTAGATATTTCTGTCTCCAGTGTCTGAATGCCCTTTAAAATGGAAAAAGATCAGTAAACAGGAAGCACCTGTAGGAGTTTTGACTGCTGTTGTTGACTATTTCAGTGTGTATAAACAAACAAAATCACAGTTACAGGTTTGCACTTGCAATGGAAGTCTATAGAGCAATGCACTGCACCAGGATCAATTTAAAATGTAATATTTTGAAAGTACATGCAGCCAAAAGACTTAAACATTACATGTGTTACCATAAAATCATGAGAATTGCTTGCCTGTGCAAAGTTATATCTTATATAAGCCCCCTAAGTTATAAATGACTCCTGTGACGACAATGTAAAGCAGGTAAATTTGTATAATATGTGTAAGGATACTAGATATCCTATAAAGTAGTGTTCACACAGAGCAAACTTCATACAGGAATTGATGCATAAGTATAAATTTTGCATGGAAGATTTATTCAAAGTGTTTTTAAGGAAACAGAAACCACACATTTCCGCTTTCAAACTAAATTTTAAAAGACTGTTTTTGCTTGTTTTTACACACTGTGGAATGAACTGAAATTATTGTTTGTGGTCGGTGCATCACGTTTAAGTCCTAAAATTAAAGCTGAACGGAAATATATTTTAAAAATCTGTAGTAAATAAAATTGATAAAATTTAAACTGAAATTAACAGATAATTCTTAAATAACACTGGTTTTAGCTGGTTGCTGTGGAAATAAAAATTCAAATATAAATTGAAGCTGAACAGAAATATATTTTAAAAATCTGTAATAAACAAAGTTACTAAAATTTAAACTGAAATTAACATTTAAACTGAAAATATATATTAATTTTTTTTTAAATATTCATAAATACTGTATAAATAATACTTAAATTACACTGGTTTTAGCTGGTTGCTAAAAATAAAAATTGAAATAAAAATTAAAGCTGAACAGAAATATATTTTTAAAATCTGCTAAACAGAAATATATTTTAAAAATCCGTAATAAGTTGGCGCCAATAGCCTTGCGGTTAGTGCGCCGACATATAGTGCAATTGCGCTCATGGCGACCCGAGTTCGAATCCCGGCTAGTGGTCCTTTGCCGATCCCACTACTCTACCCCACCCCAAAAAAAAATCTGTAATAAAAAAATTACTACAATTGAAACTGAAATAAACATTTAAACTGAAAATAAATAAATAAATAAAAATAAAAATATTCATAAATGCTGTATAAATAATCTGTAGTAAACAAAATTACTAAAATTTAAATTGAAAATAACATTTATACTGGAAAAAAATGTCTAAGTATTCAAAAATTCATGTTTAAATAATACTTAAATAACACTGATTTTAGCTGGCTACTGTGGAAATAAAAATGACAATTGAAATAACAATTAAAGCTGAACAGAAATATATTTAAAAAATTTGTAGTAAACAAAATAACTAAAATTTAAACTGAAATTAACATTTAAACTGAATATATATAAAAAATAAATTCAAAATATGAATAAATACTGTATAAATAATAGTAAACTTAGCTGGTTGCTGTGGTATTCTGGCTAGTTGGTACTGGTTAAAATTAAGATATTCTGGTCTTTAGACATGTATCTAGTCTTTCCTTTAATGTAAGTCTGTGGGGTTTTTCACCTGTTTTGTCTTAAAGAAATTCTAAAAAAACTGATCACTTAGTTAAGTAACAGCAAAAGTTAGACAGTTCATTTGAAATCTTAGGGTTTGTTTAAAACACTTAGTTTGAGCAATAATTCTGATGCTTGCCTTAGCAAACATCACTAATATTTACCTGATCAGCTAAAATCTGCAAGTGTGTGAATATATCAGAGTCAGCTTGTCAGTTGCAGGTGGCCTCGGGCCTGTTGTTAGAAAGTGAGAGAGAGAGAGAGAGAACCCGTGAGGGAAAGCAAGAACACATCTGTGTGCATCTCTTACGAAACGCATCGCTTTCAACGTGAGCAGTGTTTCTGGGTACTTGCTTTCCTAGGTACACTATCAGGCTGGTGCTGTCTCTCTCTTTCTCTCTCTCTGTGCCACTCTTGTACCCACATCCTGCCACGACACTCACTGCTGCCCGGCTGCTGCAAAGAGGGAGAAAACTATCTAACGGCAACAAAAACGCACACACAAACATGCCCATACACACAAAACAAACCCACACTTATGTATTTTTGGAGAAATAGGGTGAATCTCATGAAAGCATATCCAATTAAAATGTGATGTGTGTTAAAATGTTAAATTAAATTAACATTTAAAATTTGAAATGTGAAAAATTAAATGCTTTTTACATATTATTTACAAATATATATAAAAATTCTTACATGAAAATGAAAATTCTGCAAAATTCTGTTGTTTTCAAACCTGTATCTAATTTAAGTCGGTAGAACACAAAAGAAGATTTTTGGGTGAACTATCCCTTTAAGATATTTTCCATTTCCATTAGGTTCATCACAATAATCAAGTCATTAAATTTTCATTATTGCGATTTTTTTTAAATTCCAATTATTCTTAAATATGATTATCAACAATTAATCATTTTTATTTAAATCAGCTAATTAAACAGTACAACAAATATGTGACCCTGTACCACAAAACCAGTCCTAAGTAGCACAGGTATATATGTAGCAATAGCCAAAAATACACTGTATGTGTCAAAATTATCGATTTTTCTCTTTTGCCAAAAATCATTAGGATGTTAAGTAAAGATCATGTTCCATGAAGATATTTTGTACATTTCCTACCGTAAATATATCAAAAAATAATTTTGGATTAGTAATATGCATTGCCAAGAACTTCATTTGGACAACTTTAAAGGCAATTTTCTCAATATTTAGATTTTTTGCATCCTTGCACCTGTATCTCGGCTAAATATTGCCAACAAACCATACACAAATGGAAAGCTTATTTATTCAGCTTTCAGATGATGTATAAATCTCAATTTTAAAAAATTCACCCTTATGACTGGTTTTGTGGTCCAGTAACATATCATCATATGTAAATATTTTACTATTTAAATCATATGCAAATTATTTATTTATTTAATTAATCTTTTTGCATCACCATAGGGAGAATAAGATGTTTTTGCATGACAGGAATGATAACTTGGGAAGAAAATGTGTTTAATAAAAAAAATTAATGGTGAAATAGGATCAGAAATAGGGCTGTCAAATGATTAATTGCAATTAATCGCATACAAAATAAAAGTTTGAGTTTGCCTAATATATGTGTTTAATTATAATGTATATATAAATACACACAAATTAATGTATATATTGTATAATGTATATATATATATATAATAATTACACACAGTACACACACATAAATTTGGCAAACTCAAACTTTTATTTTGTATGCATTTAATTGCAATTAATTGTTTGAAGAGCCCTAATCAGAACATTTCTTTACAAGCTTTGTGAAAATTATCATGCACATTCAGTCTCATACATTTTTATGCAAACATACACTACCCTTCAGTTTAGGTTTGGGTTAGCCTCTTGTACTAAACAATGAAGCATTCATTTGATTGAAAATACAGCAGAAACCCTAATATTGTTAAATAATATCACCGTTTAAAATAACTGTTTTCTATTTAAATTTGAAAATGCAATTTATTTAAACTAATTTCAAAAAGAACACAGTTCAACAGAAGTGTTAATTTGAAATACAGATTTCTTTGTAACATTTTGAATGTATTTAAAACTTTACTGTCACCTTTGATCAATTTGATGCATCCTTGCTGAATAAAAGTATTATTTCTTTTTTAAAACATGGGTAACATTTTACAATAAGGTGTCATTTGTTAACATTAGTTAATTTATTAATTAACACGAATAAACAATGAACAATACAATGTTAATGTTAGTTAATAAAATAGTTGTTCACTGTTAGTTCATGTTAGTTCACAGTTCAAATACAACTTGTGATTTTAATAGTGCATTAGTAAATGCTGAAATGAACATTAACTAAGATTAATAAATGTTGTAGAAGTATTGTTCATTCTTAGTTCATGTTAACTAATGTAGTTCACTAATATTAACTAATGAACCTTATTGTAAAGCGTTACTAAAAAATCTTACTGACCACAAACTTTTAGCATATTTCAAGAATAAAACTTGCACTTAGAACATTTTAATTGTACGTCAAATTTTATACTATAAAATCAAGGGTGATCCATCCCATCAAAAGCTGTTTGTCTTTGTTTTAAAAGTCTTTATATTTGTATTGATCAAGCTAAATATTTATGTCTAAATGAATTAATTTAATTTATGTAGTATGTTGTTTCAAGCCTGTATGACTTGCTTTCTTCTGTGGAACACAAAAGGAGATGTATTATAATAATACTCACACTGCTTTTGTCTGTACAACAAAACACTGAACAAAAAGCACCGTAAAAGTATCATAAAAGTAGTACATGTGACTTATGCACAATAGTCTTCAGAGGTCAAACAATAGCTTTATGTAAGAAACAGACCAAGAATCAAGTCAAATTTTCAGCAAACAGCAAAGTTATTATACTGCTGTGAAAGAATTCCAGTCCATGACTTAAAGAATGGATCTGGAATGATATGAAGATGCGAAAATTATAACTGAATTTTCGTTTTTTAACATGCCCCTTTAACTGCACAAGCAGTTCTTTGTGAATGGAGACAGGCTGCGGTTTAGGAGATTTCTACATTCTCATTCACATCCACCGAGATCTCAACAGCAGATTCTCCTATTCTCTATTTTAAGCGTCGAACCTCGTTCCTGCCTTCAGCCCCCACATCCACAAACGCGCGTACACACTGATCCTAACGGTTGTAGTGTGGAAGGAAGCTTGCGGTTTGTCAACAGTATCTTAAAAGCTCACACATCCATATGGCGTCCACAGGGTTGTACTCACGTACACACACACTCACGCCACGAACCCACACTTTCTGGCAAGATCATGCAATCACACACAGATTTTCTCACTGACAGAGCCGCTGCTTTCCAAACATGAATGCATCAAAAATTCCTTTTTTCCCTTTGTGAGTTACTAACCGATTGGGTGCTTTCAAATGCAATAAGTTTCTTAATTCAGATGTTCATAACGAAATCAAGAAAATGCTTAACGTTGCGTTTGGCACATTCTTTTAGGAGAAACACTATATGGTCTTTTGAAATACCTAATTTGATCAAATCTCATCTTTTGCAGAGTGTTTGGGGTCAGTGAGATTTTTTTAAAAGAATGCTTTTAATACTTTTATCCAGCAAGAATGCAATAAATTGATCAAAAGTGTTGTTCTCTTGAACTTCTATGCATCAAAGAATAGTAAAAAAAAAAGTACCAAAGTTTACACAAAAATATGAAACAGCAAATTTTGAGCAGCAAATCAGCATATTAGAATGATTCTGAAGGATCATGTGACACTGAAGACTGGAGTAATGATGCTGAAAATTCAGCCTTGCATATCACAGAAATAAATTACATTTTACACTGTATTAATATAGAAAATTGTTATTTTAAATTGAAATAATACTTCACAATTTTACTGTTTTTATTGTATTTTTATTACATAAATGCACCCTTGGTGAGAAAAGATACAATATATATAAAAAATAAAATATTATGTGTAAAATATTATCTGGAAAACATGTGTTTTTGTGTTTCTAGTAGGCTACACTGTTTCTTTTTTTTTACCCACTTTTTATATATATATATATATATATCTATATAACTAAGTGTGATATTTAACATATTACATTCTCAATCAATTAAACTGAGAGATTATTTTATATAAATAATAAATAATTTTGTCAGAAAATAGTGTAATTTTAAATAATTATGTGTATCTGCTTAAAGTAAACATTTAGAAGAAGTTTTCAAATGTTTGGGATCAATAAGATTTTCTTAATGCTTTTGAAAGAAGTCTCTTATGCTCACAAATGCTGCATTAATTTGGAAAGAAAATACAGTAAAAACAGTAAAATTGTAAAATATTATTACAATTTATAATGACTGTTTTCTATTTGAATACACTTTAAAATGTAATTTATTCCTGTGATGCAAAGCTGAATTTTCTGCATCATTACTCCACCTTATTCAATCCAGAGTATCCACCTTATTCTTCCCATAAGAGTGGGTGCAGCCATTAGTACATTTTTTGTGTCTGGCTTCCGGTCTCATCCACTTCCAGCTATTTTTAGCTGCACAAAAAGCTCATTTTGCTGCTTGATATTGCAAACTGGTGTGTCTTATTATTTTAACGTATTATCTTAATCATGAACACACTGATTTGTAGTGCAAACTGTTTTACAATTTACTGCACTTCGATATTCTTCTCGTTATTTTTCTATGGCGGATTATGAACCGGACGTCTAACACATTACCAAAAAACAGCTTACTTCTACATTGAAAAATAAGGTGAATACACTGTCCTCCAAAAGTTTAGAAACACCCCTGGCAAAGCGTGGTTTTGGACGATATCAGCATAAATCCTTATCATTTTTTGTTACAAATACATTAAAGTAACTTGACATTATCGCTGAAGACCAGCAATAATAATTTTCATTTTGATTACATAATAATGGCAATATATACATGTCAAAGTCAGACATGCCCCTTTGCCAGGTGTGATGCCTGGTTACTGGTTTAAACGTGGCCCAGGTTTTTAAAAGATTTTTGGGTCAGCACACCTTAATAGCTTCACAAACTGAATGCCAATTAAGTTTAGAATACAATGAATTTAGGCTCAGATTATGCAGAGCTGTAATAGCTGCTAATGCTGGATATTTTGATTAATCAAAAATTCAAGTTTTTTCTGTGTATAAACTGTTCAGTTTGTGTTGTCCCTTATCAGTGCAAAATTATCACAAATTAAAAAGGATTCATGCCAATATTGTCCAAAACCCCACTTTTCTAGGGCGTTTCCAAACTTTTGGAGGGCAGTGTATTATATACACTGTGTGCAGAATTATTAGGCATGTTGATATTCTGGTCATATTTTTTTTCCAAACACATTTTACCAATTCCAAACCACATCAGTCTTAATAACTACTGTCAATTTTGTATTTAATCATTTATATGTGAAGTCCGTGAAGGCTGAAAGTGAAAAACTCTTATATTCAGGTGTGCATAATTATTAGGCATGTTTTCTTTTACAGATAAAATGATATTTAACCCAGACTGAAAAGTCCAAATTATTAAATGCCCATGAGAAGAATGCAATACTAATGCAATACAAGAATTTGCAAAGTTAAGACTTGACCATTGGACAGCGAAATGCTTGTTGAGTCTGCATGGTCAGAAAAAACAGGTCTCAACTTAGTCTGTCCAGAACTATAAAGCCTATAAAAAAACTGACTCTTCATGTATAGGCTTTACAGACACGTCAGCTTGATTAAGAATTCTCTATTAAGTCAAGGGACTTGCAGAGATTTGAACTCCCAAAACCTACTGCCAGATTTTGGAAGATTTCTTGAATCAGAGGATACAAGATGATGTGATGCTTTTCCTTCAAGAGTCACTCTCAACTTATCTGTCTATAAAGCCTGAGAACCTGACACATTGCACTTCTGAAGACTCCAGGTAGGTTGCAGTTCTGGAAAATGGTGGCGCTGGAGAACTGGAAACGGTTCCTGATGGTGTCACACCTAATTCTTCACCTTAATTCCTAATTCTTTTGCAGTTAACATGCATCTTTTCTTCTCCACCTGTTTTTTCTGACCATGCAGACTCAACAAGCATTTCGCTGTCCAATGGTCAAGCCTTAACTTTGCAAATTCTTGTATTGCATTAGTATTGCATTCTTCTCATGGGCATTTAATAATTTGGACTTTTCGGTCTGGGTTAAATATCTTTTTTTGGCTCATTTTATCTGTAAAAGAAAACATGCCTAATAATTATGCACACCTGAATATAAGAAGTTTTTCATTTCCTGCCTTCAAGGACAATTATATATCACATATAAATGATTAAATACAAAATTGACAGTAGTTATTAAGACTGATGTGGTTTGGAATTGGTAAAATGTGTTTGGAAAAAAAATATGACCAGAATATCAACATGCCTAATAATTCTGCACACAGTGTATAGTCAAATATATAGTATATACAGACTAAGTGATTAATCCCATTATTTTCAAACAGTCTTCAGAATGAATGAAACATTAATAATGTTGCAAATAAAATATAAAAATATAAAAACTACAATTATTGTCATAATATTTACTTCATTATTATTTTTCACTTTTATTTTATTTTTTCCCCAGTTTTTCTACACTTTTCCATAGCCCCCAAGCTGCTCTAAACTTAGCAGTCAGCATGTTAGCTCTCTATGTTTAAAAACAAAGCCAAATTGTATCTAACATCAAATGTTCTTTCACAGGATTCTTGCAGGAGTTCAGGATCACCCTGAGCATCATGGCCGAGGCCTGCTGCAGGACTGAATCCCAGTAGGGTTGCCTTCGAAACGCACTCGGCTCGCCTCCGCGGCGGCGTCCTGCAAGAGCCATGTCTCTAACCACCACCAAACCCGACATGTTCACCTCCACCCAAACCCTGACCCCGTTCCCGGCCCCCACACTCCCCCTCACCACCTTCTTTCCCGTTCTCACAAGTTCAGCAGAACCCAGAACTGAGCCGGAGAACGTGACGTCCAGGACCACCTTCCGCTCCGTCACTTCGTCCGCCAACGACACCGGCCTGAACTCCACACAGCTGCCCATCGCGTCAGTGGAAGGCGCCGGGATGGGGATGGTGCTCGTACCCTTTGGCATCATCACAGTCATTGGGCTGGCTGTTGTCGTGGTGAGCAAACTCGATGATAATGACAACATTAACGTCTTAAAGGGATAGTACAGCCCAAAATTTTGTCATTTGCTCAAAACAAGTCAAATGCGATTGTTCAAAAGTAAATAAATGCAATTCTTTTAAACTCATTACAGAACCCTAAAAGTTTCCACAAAAAATATAAAGCAGCACAACTGTTTTTTTGTTTTTTAAGCATCGAATCAGCATATTAGAATGATTTCTGAAGGATCATGTGACACTGAAAACTAGAGCAATGATGCTGAAAATTCAGCTTTGCATCACAGGAATAAATTACATTTTAAAGTATATTCAAATAGAAAACAGGTATTATAAATTGTAATAATATTTCACAATTTTACTGTTTTTACAGTATTCCCCCCAAATAAATGCAGTATTTGTGAGCATAAGGGACTTCTTTCAAAAACATTAAGAAATCGTATTAATCCCAAACATTTAAAAAAGTTCTTCTCAAAGTTTAAGCAGATGCACATAATTATTTAAAATTACACTCTTTTCTGACAAAATTATTGAGTCATATAAATTACTAGAAGTCATACATATATATTTCACGTTATAGAATAGATGATATTTGACTAGAATACTGTACTTGCATTTCCCTCATCACTGCAATGCTTCACACCTGATTATCATTGATTTTTCATGCTACTATGTTTACTCTAGATGCACTAGACTTTCTTGAACATTTATATAAAATAATCTTCTATTTTAATTATTTAAGAATGTAATATGTGAATCTTATATATAACATTCATGCATTTTTCTTCTCGCCAGCTTCTGTACATCAGGAAAAAGAAAAGGTAAGAAATTGCACATTCCTGTATTACTCCACTACAGTCTTAAAAATCAAATGTTTCAGTTAATATTTTTGGAACCCTCTGATATTTCTCTTACAGAGGAATTTCACTAATGAAGCTGTGGTGGTTTTTCTCTATAGGCTGGAAAAACTGAGACACCAGCTCATGCCCATGTATAACTTTGATCCAGCTGAAGAACAGGATGATCTAGAGCAGGAACTCTTGGACCACGGACGAGACGGAAGCCCAGCGGGACCAAACTCCAAAGTAAGAGAACCACAAAACATACAAACTAACAAAAATCTTAGGGCATACACTACTGATTCTAAACTAAAATGATTATTTTTGTGCATAGATAGATAGACATATAGATAGAACACTAGAATGATAGATGCTGAGATAGATGCAAAATAATTTCTGCTATGCATTTTTGAATGCTTTTTCTTAATTTCAGTTTCTACCATTCTCATTTCTTTTAAGTTCTGACACCAGGCCATGTGGTTTGTTATTTGTGGTAAAGTATTCATCACTGTAAATGTGTCAGTTATCCATATAATATCAATAATACTCATCCTCAAACTACAGCCGTGACTGAATCCACATTTAAATTCGCCACCATTTGTGTTCTGGCACTAGGAACCTCATTAGTCTCATTCTCATACTGTCAATATTTTATTTTGCTAATACATATTTGTGCAGTGTTACATTGCAGAACTAGATTTTGCATTTGTATTAAATATATTCTATAATGTTCTACTGTCTATATCCTGTATTGTTTACTTACGTTCACTCTCTCTTTCCCACCACAGACACTGACCACAAGTCAGGGAACAACTCAGAAACCCAGTCGACTTGTTTTCACTGATGTGGCCGATGCCATTAATGCATGACAACACTCACATGCTTGCAGGAAAAAAGGGACACAGAAATCTGGACAACTGGGATTCAGGAATATTTGCATTGATGTTTGGTACGATATAGTACACTGTAAAAAATAAAATGTAAAACATTGGGTTAATTGCTGCTTAGTTAATAATTTCTTAAACCAAAGTTACAACCTGCAGTGTTAAAGGAATATTTGCTGAAAATGTACTCACTTGCCAAGCATCGAAGATGTAGATGAGTGTGTTTTTTCATCCAGTCCAGTGGGTCTCTGCAGTGAATGGGTGCCGTCAGAATGAAAGTCCAAACAGTTGATAAAAACATTACAATAATCCACAAGTAATCCACACCACTCCCATCTATCAGTTAACATCTTGTGAAGCAATGAAACAAAGCAATGAAAAATTCCATATCCTATTGTTCTCACATCAAAACCAATTCACATATTTGTTAAAAACTGTTTTTGCTTGTGAACAGTGCTTAATCTGTGCAGATTTTTCTCCTGATTCAAACAAGACAACTTTTTCACTGGAGAAAGCAATATTATGGATAGGGCGCTCATATTTAAACTTACTTGTGATGATTTTGTCAGCTGTTTGGACTCTCATTCTGACGGCACCCATTCACTGCAAAGCATCCAGAGGAATTTTTTGCTTAAGATCATTACATTTTTTGACCACTTTGAATTTATGACAAAGACCGTGAACCCAGAAACAAATAAACATGATGAGAATGTTTTTTACAGTGTACAGTGATAAGACATTATACAGTTTAAGGACACCTGCAAAAACAAAAGGGTTCTTCACTACTACAAAAGTCAGCTGGATCTGTCCAACGGTTATGAACACTCATACAACATGGACTTTATTTTAATCTCTAGCCATAATAAGACTCACTTAGAGCCTCATACATGCAGCATGAGGAGAATGGTTTGTAAAATGTGCGTGATGTGACAATTTACAAAACAATCATTTTAGAAAGTTGAATGAGGCTCACTGTGTTTCTGAATGACTGATAAAATATTTTTTTTAAGTAGGGACTCCACATGCAACCCCCTTTGTTTGTGAGCAATCTTTATTAGTTTAGTGAATGAGAGAACCACATGGTTTATTATTTATTCACAGCTGAAAGTGTTCTGTGAACTGATGTGTTTACGAAAAGGAAGGACATGAACTTTCCCTGAGAATAGAATTTAGCTTTTAAAGCTTTAAAGTTACATTTAATTTATATTGTGATGAAGTATCAGACGTGACATCAGTCAGACAGTATTATAAAGATCTTAATAATTATAAAATCTGACATGAACTCACCGTTTCAGCTGAAACACAAACGTTCTGTCACTGAGCTTGTGAATCTGTATAAATGATGAATGTTGACTGATTACACAAGATTTACAATGAAAGAAGTGATTATTTTGTGTGTGCGTGTGTGGTTGTGTAGATGAAATAGCAAAATGTAATAATTCTCTGTGCACCACAAACCAGCGGCGGATCATTTTAAAGACATTTTTAACTTTTATGACAACGAAGGACATAATAAAAAAAGCTATTTACACAATGACGTGCAGGTGTGTTCTTGAAAACTCTTGAAAGGAAGTTGTTTTTGTTAAATGCAATAAAGACAATAACTGATAGATCATGTAAACGTGTCTCAAACAGAAACTTTATTCACTGACATACGGTTGCATAAACAGCATTACTGGCCTTTGAAAAACATAAAAAAAAGAGGTAAGTTACCTGAGCCTGTATTCATAAGGCACATTGTCGAATGTTTCAATACATAGTACTATATACCATGATGCATAAAAACTTCCTGATCAGAAAAAGGTTCTTTTTTGAACAAAATTTTGTGAAGAACCATTATACCTGTTTTTAAGTGCATCTACTGTAAGTGAACTGTAATATTTAACACAACACAACTGTACTGTCAATAGGAAATGCTTTAAACATCAGTCATGTTCTAAACATCATCCCAAATCAGCACAATAACATAATTCATAACAGACTCGATGATTAAAAAAATATGAAAATTATGAAAACATAGTGCCAAAACATTATCCTGTTCCAGAGACTGGTCATTGAGAATATTTAAAAATGACAAGTAATCCATTGTATAGTATGTGTGAGAAAACAAAATCATTGAGGTTTCTGACGTTGAGGTACTGAATTTCACCATCATCATGTGAATTATAATGATTGTTTATGAGCTCATTCTCATTTGGTGTAAACAGATGCATTTGAATCTATTCTTTCCATTGTAAATATTAAAATAAAACAATAAAAATGAGCATTATACATTAAGATCAATCATTTAAAAAGTCGCAACATCTGACTGAGGAGCAAATCTCAAGTTTTGGTAATATAATGTTTCCAGAATCCTGAGAAGATTAAACACACTTAATATAACCCAGGCATCATCCATATATGGTGATGATTTCATCTTTTTTTTTTTATACTCCAAAATCTTGAATGTTACATGTATTGGGCAAAATTGTGCACAATAAAACGTGTTTTAAGTTTAGATTTTGTTTCTAGTTGACTTTAAAGGATTAGTTTACCCCAAAATGAAAATTGGCAGAACATTTACACACCCTTAGGCCATCCAAGATGTAAATGAGTTTGTTTCTTCATGGTAACAGATTTGGAGAAACTTAGCATTACATCACTTGCTCACCAATAAATCCTCTGCAGTAAATGGGTGCCGTCAGAATTAGTGACCAAAACATCACAATAATCCACAAGTAATCCAGCCCACTCCAGTCTATCAACTAACGTCTTGTGAAGCAAAAAGCGGAGTGTTTCCATAATTTAGGGCATATTTAACTTCACCATTTCCAAGTATTAAAACAGTGCAAAACAGCTCTAAACAAATATGTTGTTGTATTTTGACATGAGATGGACTGGAGTGGTGTGGATTACTTGTGGATAACTGTGATGTTTTTATCAGCTGTTTGGACTCTCGTTCTGATGGCACCCATTCACTGCAGGGGATCCATTGTTGAGCAAGGTGGTTACATTTTCAGCAAATGTTAATTTTTGGGTGAACCATTTCTTTAAGAATCTAGACCAGGGGTGGCGAACGTCGGTCCTGGAGAGCCGCAGCCCTGCAGGGTTTTGTTTCAACCCTAATCAAACACACCTGAACAAGCCAATCAAGGTCTAAAGGGTGACTAGGAAGCTACAGGCCGGTGAGTTTTTATTAGGGTTGAAGCTGAACTCTGCAGGGCTGCGGCTTTCATTTGAAAAATATCATTTTTCAGTTCTTAAAATGGTAGGGTAACCTGCAGACAGGTTTCCACCATAAAGACTTGTGATGGTAGTATACAGGTTTTAGGGTCACTTTTGAGTTGAAAAAAAATGTAGTCTGATCTTGCCAAAGGCACATAGTGAGCACTGGCACATTTTCACTTGTTACAGTGTACATGGAGGCAGTTGAGATATTAGTTGAATTACCCCTGACGTAGTATCAAAGTCAACACTGAGGTAGTTTTAGTCACTCTCCTGCGATGGTAATGCAGCAGGCGGAGTCTGAATGGGCGGCTCCTCTGTTGACTCCGCCCCTTGAATGGCAGGATCAGGCTGGGTGGAGTGGAAAGAGAACACATGAGGAATGTGTGTGCACGTGGATGTGTGTGCATGACCTGAGAATCATGACCTGAGAATCAGTTGGGACAGGAAACTAAGAAATGTAAGGAGCTCTGTTGAGTTTCCCTTAAACTCACTGAGTCATTTAACTCTGTGCTAACCTGAGAACTGTATGAGTAACGGGGAGTTTACACGGTTTCTGAACACATCTCCGGTTTCATTTCAAAAAGAACTGCAACTCCTGACTGTCTCTGATTGACATGTTTATCAGGTTAAGTGTTTAACGGAATGAGACGATTCTCATGCAGGAGTATTCATTTTGTTCCTTATGGGTTTGAGAGCTGCAAACAACTAATCTATATGATCGATAATGAAAATAATCGACTCGACTAATCGGGTTTCATTATTGAAACGAGTCACTTTAAATGAGTAGAAAACATTTCTATGAAAACTGCTGCGTTCTTATAAAGTAAGCAGTCTAATTGTAAAGTTTAAGATTTATTTTTTTTGAAAGAAATTACTGTATTTATTCAGCAAGGATGCATTAAATTGATAAAACATCACAGCTAAGACAATTATAATATTACAAAAGAGTTCTACTTCAAATAAATGCTGTTCTTTAATCAAACAGTCATGAAATTTTTAAATCACAGTTTCCACAAAAATATTAAGCAGCACTACTGATTTCAACATTGACAATAATAACAAAGCAGTATATTAGAATTATTTCTGAAGTATCATGTGACACAGAAGACTTTGCATTACAAGAATTCTACAATATTGCTTTTTTTACTGGATTTTGATGAAATAGCTGCAGCCTGGGTGAGCTTTTCTTACCCCAAACTTTTAAATACCAAAGAGAATGTATATTTATTCATTTAAAAATATTTTTAAAAATATATTTTGACACTGGAAATCATAAAAGACTAAGATAAATCATAGACTTTTAAATTTTTTATATTTTTTGTTACCTGCTGTTCTTCCTGATGAACAGTCTTCTGAGGCTATAAATGACAGAAACATAGAATGTGAGAGAAAAAAAACAAATTACATTTCCACCTTTGAAAATTGCTCAACACAAACAGCAAAACAGGATATTTAACAAGAAAACTGAAGACTTATTTCTGGCATAATATGCACTTAACAATAAAACCAGGAATATCTAATCAAATAAATAGGGTAATGTTTGATTCCCATATTTAAAAGGGTAACACAATAGAAAAAAAGGGATTGTGTTTACCATTTACGAATGCTAACCTGCAGAAACCGCTCATTTATAATAATTTTCAAGTCTAATACACTACCAATCAAAAGTTTTTGAACAGTAAGATTATTGATGTTTTTTTAAGAAGTCTCTTCTGCTCACCAAGCTTGCATTGATTTGATCCAAAGTACAGAAAAAACGTACAATTTTGAAATATTTTTACTATTTAAAATTACTGTTTTCTATCTGAATATATTTTAAAATGCAGTTTATTCCTGTGAATTTTTAGCATAATTACTCCAGTAATTTTTGCTGCTCAAAAACATTTATTACTATTATTATTACTATTATTATTATTATTATGTTGAAAACAGCTGAGTAGATTTTTTTCATGTTTCTTTGATGAATAGAAAGTTCAGAAGAACATTTATCTGAAATAGAAATCTTTTGTAAAATTATAAATGTCTTTATCATCACTTTTGATCAATTTAAGGCATTCTTGCTAAATAAAAGTATTAATTTCTATAATTTCTTTCCTCCCAAAAAATAAACAATTATACTCCAAGCTTTTAAAAGTTATAGTGTATAATGTTACAAAGAGTTTTATTTCAGATTTTATTTCAGATAAATGCTGATCTAAAAAAAAAAATTTACTCAACTGTTTTAAATATTGATAATAATAATAATAATAAATGTTTCTTAAACACAAATCAGCATATAGAATGATTTCTGAAGGATCATGTGACACTGAAGACTGGAGTAATGATGCTGAAAATTCAGCTTTGATAGCAGGAATAAATTGCATTTAAAATATATTCACATAGAAAGCAGTTATTTTAAATACTAAATATATTTCACAATATTACTGCTTTTGTTGTATTTTAATGCAGGCTTGGTGAGCAGAAGACACTTCTTTAAATAAACATTAAAAAACTTACTGTTCAAAAACTTTTGACTGGTAGTGTATGTTTTAATACAACTGTTTTTATTGCATGTACATTCTGTTATAATTGAGTTAATTAGCTGCTCATTTAACTATGCTGTAGAGTTTAAAGGAAAGTCTGTGTGATTCTCACCCATTTTCTTGGTCTACCTCGAGGTCTCCGTTCTCTAGGTGGCTCTACCTACATCCAAAAACAGATGAAGGAATAAGAGAGCATGTTATATGTCTGAACAAGCATAATTCAGCTTAAGTTTAAGTGCTCTCCAGTAAGTTCTCTTACTTTGGCAGTGACCCTCTGGCCTTTATTTTTACTGCCTCTCGGCCTTCCTCTTGGCCTCTTGGGAGCAGAGGCTTCAACAGACTCCTGAGGGATTCAGTTCACTTGGTTTTAATTCATTTATTCCAGTTCTTCTAAACATTTATGCCACCTATCTATCTATCTATATCATTGCACCTCTCTGACCTGTGGTTGTTTGCGGGGTCGTCCTCTCCCACGTTTGGGAGCTGGTGCCTCTTCCTCTACGGCCTCTGCCTCCATCTGACCTGCTCCTGTCTCCTCCACATCCATGCTGATCCTCATACATGCATGGACACACACAACCTGAACGAGACAGATGTGTAAAAAAAAACAAAAAAAAAAACACTTTACATTAGTGTAAAAGCCAACAATATGCCTTAAATCACAAAATAAAGAAGAGAGCTCTTTAGTTTGTGATAATGACTAGCTGAGAAATATTGATTTGTGTTTAAATAATTGTATTATGTCAGAGGAAAAAAAGTGAAGATGACATGAAAGACACGAAACCAGCACAGCTACTGTATGTAGGTCACTTATAGTTTAATCTCAATTATGCATACATATTTTACTCGATATGCATGTGAAAGCATCTATAATGAAAACATGCAACTACTTACTGAGTTACAAACTGTTATGCTAATTAAAAATCCCTGTGGTTTGGGGTGTGAGAGGTTTAACTCAAACCAAATCACACCACAACTTGCATTACACCCTCAACAGTCTTATATATTTCTTATCTTTGTCATAATGAACTTGCCATCTTCAACAGTCAATTCTGCTCTGAAATCATCTCATTCTTACAATGACACAGACATTAGTCATAATTTTAACAGTAACAACCTGGGTGTGATTATATTCCACAGAAATTAAGTCTCTCACTCTCTCTCTCTAGATATATATCATGAAAACCAAAGAAAACATCATTTCTAGTGTCTAAAAGGGGCACAAGTATTTACTGCAGACTCTTCGGTCTCACTGCTGCATGTGCATGTGATATGTAATTTACTGGCCGTGAATGTATATACACATGCATTTCATCAGTGACAGCTTATTTAACCCCTGCTGGCGGAGAAGGATCTTCTAGCAGCCTGTTCAATGGCATCTATTCACATAAAACATAACTTTCCATGTTCCTCTCATGCATATATAACTAACCGCTCTACCCCATAAACTGCTCAGTGGCTCCTAATAAGTAGACCGAATGAGCTTTACGTGCGGCAATACTATTGTATACATGCAAGGGTATCTAAAAGTCAACGTAAGGTACTTAATTTCCATTATGGTGTATTACAAAAACAGGGTTTTTCCATGTATATACTGGGGTAATAAGGTACTTTTTGTACCAGGCAGCACAAAACAAGTACCATAGTATCACCACCTTATACAAAAAAGTACCAGAAAGTATGGCTTTATCACGTGATTTATCATATGCTTGGAAGTACCGCGGAGTACTATGTAAATACCATGCAACAAGAATTTCAGTACTATAGTATATATCAAAGTACAGTGATGTCTTAATGAAATGAACACAACAAAAATATACAGTAAAATAAAATATGGAGGTCTGGAATGGCGGTAAGTGGCAAACAAGCTATTCAGTGTGTTTTTTGTGGTCTTTAAGTTCTTTAATCCATATGGTGGGCAATTACGACAGCCCACATTCTTCACATACTTTCAGACCTACAGAAAAATGTAGTAGTAGTCCTGAACTACAGTGCGTAACGAGCACACTTGTGGTGTCCTGAGGATGTAAACACAGCCCTAGCAACATTTAAACAGGGAGAAACAAAATATTATTAAAGAGACTACAATAACAACCTCAGAGGCAACAGAAGAGAAAAATGTCAGTGATAAACACAACAACAGAGTTAAAATAACTAAAAGTAACTACAAGTATGATGGCATATGATGTTTTTGTGGACAGATTACCATGGTAATACAGTTCTGGACATACCACATGGTAATTCTTTAGTATAATTTTAAGTTCTATGTAAATACTGTGGTATATCAATATGGAATGGGATGTTTGGTATTACTATGGTGTATATCAAAGCACTATAAAATACCTTCTGATACTGTACACATTTCTTGCTAAATGTACTGTAGCAGTACCACGGTACAGTAAAAGTATAAGATATATTTTGTACCATGAAACATGCTACTTTCCTAATCTTAATTTAAAATTTGTGTTTAATTAGTATTTTTCTATGTAAAAAGTACCAAAAATAATGCTTGTTCAATTTTCATTTTTAAAACATTTAACATGCGATATCAAAACCTGACATGAAACCTGCGATATTCTGATATTAATATCATCAGATTTCCCTCTCAGCACTAATAACAAGACAACTGTAGCATAAACAAAATGGATTTGTAATAAAAAACAATGTCATAAGTTGTAAATACCTCAAGCAGACCACTTTACCTTGCTTACGTTGTCCTCGGCACTTCGCGTTCACCTGGAGACGGCTCGCGTGTGATGAGACCGCGAGTATGTACATCAACATAACATGATTGACATCATTTCTCGCCCCGCCTCCTTTTACGCCCGATCCTCACGTCAATCATTTTCTCGGGTATTCTAAACTGAAGCGCCACGCCTCATTTTGCACATCTTTTTGCCCTTGCAGCTCTTCGGTTGCTGTTTGTTATGGCATCTTCGTGTCCGTCTACACCGCTTCCTTTTTAACAACTACACTGAGAGAGAGCGCGACGCTGCAAGCGCTTTGATTGGTCAACTCGATGCTGACGTCAGCTGGGCGCGTTCTAGTTTGTCGCGTCGCGTTTTATTGCCGCGTAGGCGGCTACTCTGATTGGTTAACTTGGTGGTTTGTACAGTCTTTGGCGTTGCAAGGACAAGAGTCATGAATGACGCCTGTGTACACTTATTTTAAAGGCAGATGCTAGACAGCTGACAACAAGATGTATTAGCAATCACATAAATGATGGGCAGTTTACTAGGATATTATTATATTCGCTGCCTCAGTGATGCGACCATTAAAATTAGTGAAAACGTCATGGAATGAGTAATCAGGGATTTTTTTTCTTATCCTAAATAAGTATTTCAAGACAACAAAATTAGTCATTGGCAAAAGCATGAGAAAGCGTTAGCAAAAGTACCCAAAAGTACCATTAGCATGTAGCTTCAGAGATGGTGTTTTGATATATCATGGTACTTATAATCACCATTGTATTTATATGGTATGTCCAAGAATGGTTCATGTCCAAAAAAATTACATATTAGTACCATCATACTATGCCCATAATATATATATATATGACCCTGGACCACAAAACCAGTCTTAGGTAGCACAGGTATATTTTCAGCAATAGCCAAAAATACATTGTATGGGTCTATCAATCTTTTATGCCAAAAACCATTAGGATATGAAGTACAGATAATGTTCCATGAATATATTTTGTAAATTTCCTACAGTAAATATCTCAAAATGTAATTTTTGATTAGTAATATGCATTGCTAAGAACTTCATTTGGATACATTTAAAGGTGATTTTCTCAATATTTCGATTTTTTGCACCATCAGATTCCAGATTTTCAAACAGTTGTATCTTAGCCAAATATTGTGCTATCCTAACAAACAATGCATAAATGGAAAGTGTATTTATTCAGTTTTTCCAATTTAAAAAAAATGGACCATTATGAATGGTTTTTGTGGTCCCGGGTCATGCAGTAAAGTATTGCACACTGCAAAAAAAAGGCTTATCTTAGTATTTTTGTCTTGTTTCTAGTCAAAATATCTAAGAATTCTAAAATTAAGCTGTATTTACTAAATAAGCAAAATTATATAAGAAATTTAGTCTTGTTGTAAGCAAAATGCACTAAATTTAGTTTTCCCCCCTGAAACAAGTATATTATTCTTAAAACAATTATATATATATGTATATATTGTACTTATTTTAAGCAAACTGCATTTAATTTAGTTTTTTCCCCCTGGAAACAAGACTAATTATGTAATTTTGCTTATCTAGCAAATGCATCTTAATTTAAGAATTTTTAGATATTTTGACTAGAAACAAGTCAAAAATACAAAGTAAGATAAGCCTTTTTTTTTTACTACCATGTTTTAGATGAATATATATTCATATATAGATGTGATATATATATGACATATAGGAAGAATGTTAGAGAGTAAAAACAGAATTTTGAATACTTTATTAACAATAAAATCTACAAAATTCTATATAGCTCAGGCCAGTGACGTCAGTTTTACTGTAAATATATGTGCGTCTGTATACATTTCACAAATGCAAGCATACTGTTACGTAATTAAATCTCAAATTCAGAATGATACAAAAATGCATACATAATCTTATAAAACACAATATTTTTACGTACATTACATCCCATCTACTTAATATATTTATATTTTAGTGTATAGAAGATTGAGCAGTATGAAACATCTCGTAAAAGACGTGCTGATGTCATGTGTTATGATACGAGTTGATCTGTCATCAGGTCATCTCCATGACCTTCTTGATCCAATCCACATAAAAAGACACACGGATGAAGATGTTTGGTTGGCCGGGGTGTCCGCAGCGGCGCATTGGTATGATGACCCCCTCTAGGACCCAACAGTCACTGTTCTGACAGGCCAGAGGGCCGCCGTAGTCTTTCTGGAAGAGCGAAAAAAAAGAACGTTACAGCACACCTGCACTCTGCACGTCTTACTCATTTCACAATCCCCACTTACATCTATTGCAAAAGCAGAACTTAGAACTCATGCAGCCGCACAAACGCATAGAAAGGAAATGTTTGAAGCTCTCAAAGCTTCATACACATTTTGCAAGTTTTTTGCAAGCCAAGCAATGTCTAGATCAGTGGTTCTCTAGTTTTACTTAAGGAGCCAGATTTTACACCAACCAAAAGTGTCTAATCATTAAAAACCTTAAAAATAAAAGATTTAATCTAATTTTGTGCCAAAAAGTGGATGAAATTAACCAAAAGGTGTTTATCATTTAAAAACCCTATAAAATTGAAAGTTTATCTAATTTTGTACCAAAAGACAGATGAAACCAAACAAAATTTTACTGTACAAAAATGCTTAAAATAAAAAAATCTAATTTTCACCCAAAAGCTGGATGAAACCAGTCAAAATTATTTATTATACAACATTTTTTGAAATGAAAGAATTAAATCTTATTTTCTACGAAAAGATGAACAGAAATTCTCAACACAATAAAACAAAACATAATATTTTCTACCAAAACATGAACAAAAGCAACCAAAAGTATTTACCAGACAAAAATCTTTAAAATTAAAATCTAATTTTCTACCAAAAACCGGATGAAACCATCATTCAAAAATCCTTAAAATTAAAAGATTAAATCTTGAAGTAAATGAAATTTTGTGTGTAAAACACACTATTTTTATGGTGCATAAATACAGCATAAAGTATGATTGAACACAAAGCCTTTGACGTCATCAGCAAATAATATATGATGCGCTTTTCTCTCTCTTTAAAAGCTTATTTGTGACCCTGGACCACAAAACCAGTCATAATGGTAAATTTTTGGTCAAACTGAGATTTATACATAGTCTGAAAGCTGAATAAATAAGCTTTCCATTGATGCATGGTTTGTTAGGACAATATTAGGCTGAGATATTATAAAAAAAATCAAAATATTTAGAAAATCGCCTTCAAAGTTGTCCAAATGAAGTTCTTAGCAATGCATATTACTAATCAAAAATTACGTTTTGATATATTTATGGTAGGAAATTGCTATTGCTACAAAAATATCCGAGCTACTTAAGACTGGTTTTGTGGTTCAGGGTCACATTTATTTATTATCTATGACAGATTAAAAAGTTACTTGCATTTAATTATTTAGTATTGCTTTTCGAAAAACAGTGGTCAGTACACATGCAACCAGAATCCCCAGTCACATAAAGTCATATCTGTTTTCAAATTATCCATACCAATACTTTATGTGGTGATTCTTAACATACATAGTGTTAAAATGTGTAAAAGTGGAGAACAAAACAGGTCACACATCTGTACCTCGCAGGCACCAACTCCAGCCACAAAGGGCATGGTGCACATCTCATTCTCACGGACACGGCCCTTGAAATATGGGTTACACTCTTTATTGCTCAACACAGGCATCTGAGCCACATTCAGCACAGTCTCATCGCCCTTTCCTGAGAGAGAGAGAAGCAGAGTGGATCAGTGATGGAAAACAAAAGAAGACGAAACGATGAAAGAGTGAATGCTGAATGTTAGTGCAGAGTATTTTGGTAGCACTTTATTTTACAGTCCTTTTCCAATTGTACCTACTATGTACTTATAGTAATTACAATTACTAGGTAACAACTAGGTTCTAACCCTGAACCTACCCCTAAACCTAACCCTACCCCATGTAGTTACCTTATATTACCAGTACTTTCTTAAGTAAGTACACTGTAAATATAGTGTATGTACATGTAAGTACACATACTATGAAATCAAGTGCAACCATATTTTTAGCATTCAACTTCTACATCTAACCAAATGCTGCATGACAAATCATGCACAAAATATAAAAAATCATATCCTGTCAAATATGATGTTAATAATATGTTATATTCAACTAGGAAATCCTTCTTAAACGAGTGTGACAAAACATGTTTCCAACTTGGAAACTCAAATAAGAAGCCTCTTATGCTCACAGAGGCTGATCAAAAATACAATAAAAACAGTAATATTGTGAAATATTATTAGAATTTTAAATAACCGACTTCTAACTGAATATATCTAAAAATGCAATTTATTCCTGTAATTCAAAGCAGATTTTTCAGCATCATTACTCCAGTCTTCAGTGTCACATGATCCTTCAGAAATCATTCTAACATGCTGATTTGCTGCTCAAGACACATTCCTGATTATCAGTGTTGAAAACAGTTCAACATTAAGCTCCTGGAAACTATGATACATCTTCTTCAAGATTCTTTAATGAACAGAAAATTCAAAAGAACAGTATTTATTTGAAATCTAAATCTTTAGTAACATTATAAATGTCTTCACTGTCACTTTTGATCAATTTAATGCATCCTTGAGGAATGAAAAAAAAATTCTGAACCCAAACTTTTGAACAGTAATGTGTAACAGGATGTATTGTAGATAAAATAAATGAATGTATCACCTTTTGTTTCCCCCCAGCCAGCGATTTCACAGATGGTTCCCTCTGGAACGATGTAGCGCTCAGGAGGAAGACATATTTGAGACACACGCTCATTAAACTGGGCAGGACTGCAGGAGAAGAGCCAGATATGCGTTTATTAGAGGCCAAATTTGGAGTCAAGACACTGTAAAGAATGCTGTTCAAAAAATGTTGTACACTCTTAAAATTAAAGGTTGTTTATTGGCATTGATGGTTCCATAAAGAATCTTTAACATCCATGGAATCTTTCCAAGGTTCTTTATAGTGTAAAAATGCTCTTTAGATTTTTTCTGTGGCATTGAAAACCCTTTTTATTTTTAAGAGTGTAGAACTAAAGCATGAAAATTGCTGTGTCTGTGTGGTATGAAGTACATTTCTAGCTGAAGCATAACTAGGTGGGATTCAGAAGGGCCACAGACGATCTTGGTGAGAGGAATGGTTTGTCTGTCTGGTTCTCCTTCCTTTGGATCACGAAACAAGGTGCCCATCATAGCACTGTATCCCGTGAGGTCCACATAACTGCATAAAATCACCAACAAGCATGTGCACATTTAATATAACACCCTTACTGTCCAACTCCAAACATTAATTACTGAAGAACATTGAGTTACCAGGATGAGAAGCATTGTTTAGTGCTGATAACCCATTTGGAATTGACCAGAGAGCCTCCACAGAAGTGATTTCCTTTCCTGCGAAGACATGCAGTTTTACTTCCAACCAATTTGTATTCTATAAAGTGACATAATTTGGGATGGTTCATAGCACGACTAACCGGTTTCGTAGGCTGACGGTCCAGGGAGAGTTTCCAGGTGTGCCGCCCACTATTCTTAACCTGCTCTTCACAGTGCGGTCGTCCCGCTTCCCACACTCGTTAAACACAACCTCCGCTTTTTATACACACAGCGGAGGGCATTTAAGTTAGAAATACAGTTGCAAACATCAGAGTCTGTACTGTTTATTGTGTATTGTTTCTGACTTACTCGTTGGCCCGACGATTGGCACTTTCTCTCCAGCTGTTACAGCACAAAGAAGCACAAAAAACATAGTTTAATGAATTGATGAATTAGACATGATTGAATCAGAAAAAGAGTGTCTATAGATGTTGATGCTTCACCACACTGCTTGATGGCACAGTAGTCAAACTCAGTTTTGGGGTCAGAGGTGTAGCACCAGGGCCCGTGATGATCTCCATCAGGGTTCCTGCAGTAGTTGTCGGTCAGGTTGGCCTCTGGGTGAGTTTTGGGGTTTATCCTGTAAATATATGTGCATAAATTACTTTGAATTTATACTTTAAATGAGAAAAGCAAGAATGGGATTTTACTCTTACTTGGTTTTGTGAGGTGTATTGACGCTCCATTTCTGGCAGAGAATACCTTTACGTGTCTTGCGGACAACACCCCGATAGTTTTTGCCGATTTCATTATAGCAGTCTAGTTTAAGGAGAAAAAAACCTGTTTATTTACACTGTCGTTCAAAAAAATTTTTTTACGCTTTTAAAATAAGCATCTTCTGCTCACCAAGGCTGCATGGATTTGATCAAAAATACAGTAAAAACTGAAAAATTGTGAAATATTATTACAATTTAAAATAACTGTTTTAAAATGTAATTTATTCCTGTGATGCAAAGCTGAATTTTAAGCATCATTATTCCAGTCTTCAGTTTCACATGATCATTCAGAAATCATTGTAATATGCTTATTTGCTGCTCAAAAACATTTATTATCAATGCTGAAAACAGTTTTTGTGAAAACAGTGACACATTTTCCTTCAGTATTCCTTTATAAATAGAAAGTTCAAAAGAACAGCATTTATTTGAAATAAAAATGTTTTGTAACATTATATTACCCCTAGTGAAAAATAAATATACAGTACTAAAATGTATTTAAAATACATTTAATTCATGCTAAGTATACTACAAATACATTTGCATATGATGTACTTAATACAAATACCCTGCAATTGTACTTTTAGTGTACTAAACTAGTATATTTAAAGTCTGCTAAATTGGAACAACTAATTTTGTACTTAATGCACTTTAGTTGTGCAGAAGTAGTGCTGAAGTCCAACTAAAATATACTTAAGTATATTTGAAGTGGAACTACTGCAAGTATACTTGAGGTACACTTTAAACATCTTGCATTTAAAGACCAATTACTTACAGATCACACAATCCTCATCGTGACATTAAAATATATTTTAGGCTCTATATTAAGAAATGTGCATTGTGCACAAGTAGTACTCCAAATAAAGTTTAATTACAATTTTTATATCAGTAAGTCTCAAGCGATGTGTCAGTAATTATGTTAACAGACTTGAACTTTACTTAGTATAAAATAAATGCATTTTAAATCTATTACTTTTTTTACTGGAGACATCATTTCAATAATAAATCTTACTGACCACAAATTTTGAATAGCAATGTATATGCATATTAGGCACGCATAAAGTGTGCATTGATTTTGCATTGACAAAGACAAACCACAATATAAATGTCTTTAAAAATGAAACTGCAGTTGATGTTTTTAATCACTAGCGGGCGCCAACTGCACCTTCAGCCTCAATGTCATCAGCACAGCGTTTGATCTGCAGACAGAGAGCCGTCCTCATCTCAGGGAGAGACGTGAAACACCAGGGCGCTTCTGAGCCGTCTGGGTTACGACAGTAGTTCTCCTCCAGACCCCTACAAGTGAAAAGTGGAAAAACAGAGAAGGACAGAGAGTCACAATCAACCAATTTATACTGTTTATCAGAACAGATTTGGAGGAACTTAGTATAACATATATTGCTCATCAAAGCATCCTCTGTAGTGAATGGGTGCTGTCAGAATGAGAGTCCAAACAGCTGATAAAAACATCACAATAATCCATAAGTAATCCATATGACTCCAGTCCATCACTTAACATCTTCTAAAAAGCTGAATGTTTGTAAGCAACAAATCCATCATTAAAGTGTTTAAATGGTTGCTTCTAGCCAAAATAAGAGTCTATAATCCATAATAACACTTCCTAACTGATGGACTAGAGTGGTGTGGATTACTTGTGGATTACGTTTTTATCAGCTGATTGGAGTGTTATTCTGACGGCACCCATTCACTGCAGAGGATCCATTGGTGAGCAAGTGATGTAATGCTAAATCTCTCCTATTGCTTTAACTCACTTGCACTCATAGGTTTTGGGAAAAAATGGGTGTTCGTGGGGTTTCTGGGCATCCCAGCGCTGACAGGGGATTCCAGAGGTTGTTTCGTTGACTTTGCCCCTGTAATCCTCTCCACGACCCCGAAAACAATTAGTGGTGTAGCCGGAGCGAAATCGGCGCTTGGGAGACTCAGCTGTAGGATAGAAGAAAAAAAGAAGCTGAGTTAAAAATGAAAAAATTAATGTAGGAGGAATACTAAAGAGATCTCATTGATTGATCATTCTTATCACAGCGTAAGAGAAGAGCTGTAACGAGTAGTAAATATGGCTGTATATTGGACAGATGCAGTAATTTGTTGTGTGTCAATGACAGAAAAACAACAGATTTCAGCAACTCCACTTTAGTGCTGTTTATATTTTGCAACTCAATTGTGTGAATGTCACACATGCTCCTCACAGATCAATCATTGCATATTCATAAAGAATAATGCTGTCATCTGTCTTGTGAACCCAATGCAATAAACTGGTGTTAATGTTGTGCTCTCAAACAGAACGCCATATGCGAGTTTCTGACTTTCGATTATGTAGTTGTCTCTTTGAACAGCACTGACGCGATTGGAAATGACAGCAACGTCCCCAGGAAGATGAAGATCTGTGTCCTTTAAACAGAATGAATGAATAATAATCCAAACGATTTGCATGGAGATTGAAATTCATGCACTGCTAACAGAATGCAAACGACTGTTAAAGGTTATTAGTGCTGTGCGAGCATTTTAAAGTTGACATTGCATCAAACTATTGACTTTTTTAAAGTTTTCCTTCAGTTTAATCTCTGCTATGTGTCTCTATATTCTAACTTTAAAATAATGTTTCAGAAATGCTATATATTTTTCATTTTAATTTAGTTTAACCTGATGGGCTAAATGAAAATTATGAAACTTAACTGAAATAAAAATAACAACTATATAGACATAACAAAAACTACTCAAAATGACAAACACACAACATAACACTTTCATTAAAATTAAAATGAAACCAGGAAATATAAAAACTTATTTAAAATATTAATAAACACTATAGTAATTTTACTAAAATAACACTGGTCATACATTTTTTTTTCAATGCATAATGCACGATGACCATTTAAAAATTTCAATTTAACATTGCATCAAATATTAATTTAGAAGTTCAGATTTTTTTTTTAAGTTTTTCTTTAGTTTAATCTCTGCTATGTGTGTCAATAATCTAAATTTAAAATAATGTTTCAGAAATGCTATATTTTTCTCAGTTTAATTTAGTTTAACCTGATGTGCTAAATGAAAACTGATTCAAAATGTGAATAAAAACTATAGTTATTTCACTAAAATAACATATTTTAATTATAAAATGCATGTTTCTTTCAATGCATAATGCATGATGACCATTCAAAAATAGCTGTGCACTCAAAAACATAAACTTTTATGCAAGCAACATATGTATTGATAATATTTTATTACAGTATGGTTGTTTTTCCCTTGCCTGATTAACTTTGGAGGCTCATTGAAGCATAGAAACAACGAACAAAGTGAACAAAAGTCATGCAATTACCAAATCCTAAAAAATGTAAAATATACACAATAAATATACACAAATACACAATCTAAAAAACCATTAAATTAAATATCTATCCTTGTAGTAAGGAGCAGTAATACTCACGGCACTTGCGTATATCACAGCTTTCTCTCTCCGTCGTCGGGTCAGTGGTGTAGCACCAGGGCACCGGAGACGCGTCAGGATTACGGCAATAATTATCATCCAAACTTTTATCAGGATACCTGGTTTACACACATCAGACACAAAGATATTTGATATTATTATATCAGCATCCTCTAAAAATCACTGCAATACCAGATTGCCAAAATGCCTGAGAAAAGCCCCTGCAGCGTTTGAGTGCAGATACAGAAACTTGCGTTGATACTCTAAAATCCAGTGCAATTATATTCAGACTTTATTAAGTGTGACTTTAGTTCTTTAGTACATGGTTATGTCATATTTACTTCTCTGGCTGGTAGATGTGTTGATGCGGATACTGTTGGTCCCATCTCTGACACTCTTTACCGCTCACTGTGTGATCCACCTGACCTCTGTAGTCTTCTCCATTGCAAGTGATGCACACCTCTAATGCAGAAACACACTCAGAACAAACCACTTATGACTGGAAAAGTAAAAGCACAGTGCAAACATGTTTAACTGGGCGTACCATCTTTGCACTGGGGAATGTCGCAGCTCTCGTATCTGCGTTCAGGGTCAGTGGTGTAACACCAGGGTCCGATGCGGTCGCCGTCCGGATTACGACAATAGTTCAGCTCCAGGCCATTGGTAGTGGACGGAGTCCATCTATTCCAAACAGTGGTGACATCATTCTAACATTGCAGTTGTACATTCAGTCAGTCATTAAAAGGAGTAAAATATATACACTACTGTTTATTCAGAAAGTATGCATTCATTTGATCAAAAGTGACAGTACATTTTCAAATAAATGCTGTTCTTTTGAACTTTCTATTTTTCAAAGAATCCTGAAAAAATGTTCGTTTCACAAAATCAGCAAATGAGCATATTAGAATGATTTCTGAAGGATCATGTGACACTGAAGACTGGAGTAATGATGCTGAAAATTCAGCTTTGCATGACAGAAATAAATTACATTTTACAATATATTCAAATAGAACATGGCTATTTTTAATTGTAATAATATTTCACAATATTACCGATATTTCTGATCAAATAAATGCAGCCTGGATGAGCAGATGCAACTTGTTTTGATATTTTGTATCAAGTGCACTAACATTCAGGCAGTTTTAAGTGTCCAAATAAGCACTGCAACATTACAATTAAATAATAATTAATAAAACATACTTCACATGCTAATATTTTACATAAAGCTTGTGTAACATACTATATGCCATGTCTGATCTCATACCTGTGGTCATGAGGGAATTTGGACCACCACTGTTGACATGTTCGTCCACTCTTAGTCGTCAACACTTTCCCTCGATAGTCTTCTCCTTTACCCACAATACACTTCCTTACATAGACTAATAGAGTACAGAAGAGCATTGTGAACATATGACTATAGAGGCACTTATTTCATAAGTGGCGGTTAACCGATATGTGACCCTGGACCACAAAACCAGTCTTAATTTTCAAATATTTAGATTTTTTTGCACCCTCAGTTTTCAGATTTCAGAAAGCTTATTTATTCAGTTTTCAGATGATCCACAAATATTATTTTCAGAAAATGAACCCTTATGACTGGTTTTGTGCTCACATATGTGGTTTTCATGGATGATGACCTGACTTTAATGCTCTAAAGATCTACTGAAAAAACATGTTGAGAATCAATTTGTAACCTTTCATCTCATAAAGGTCACAGTTCACGTTTCTCTTGACGTCTGCATTGTCTCCGTCACCCACCCAGGGCAGATGTTTACACACCAAAGATGGACGAAACTCATAATTGAAAGCTCTGGAAAATTAAAAAAAAACACATGCATATTGCATTCCCTTGTGAAAAAGAAGTGTGCTTAAGTGTAGTCAATGTGCACTTGTAGTGTGCTTTAAATTTTAAAGTATATATATTTTTAAAAATTGCACCTGCAGATAATATAATGTTAATGAAATAAAAGGCCATTTAAGTACACTTAAAGAGAGCACACTTTCATGACTGTTTCCAAACACACTTAAGTACACTTTTAAAAAGTGCACTTTGTAATACTGGTAAATGAAAACTGCTACTTTAAAATACATTTCAAATGATTGTTTTAATAATATTTTGTCATGCTTTAAAGAAGTACACTTATTTTGATGTGTACTTTTGATTGTAATTTTAACTGCAGTGGGTTATTTGATATTAGACGCAAGTTAACATTTTAAGTGCACAAAACTGCAAAGTTAACATATTTTCAATGTGCAAAATTGCAAAAGACAGCAGTAATGAAAACAGAAAAATAAGGTAGTTGATAAGTTTAGGCATTAAGGGATATAAAACATCCATGCTAAATAAGGCATTAATATGTGCTTAATAAGTACTAATAAAAACTCTCTGTCTCTCTCTCAGTTTGCAAAATAATAATAAACATTGGGTAATGTACAGCCAATTTGCTAGTAATATGCGTGCTGGTAAATAGTGAGAATTGGTTCTTAAAATTAAATCTTACCGCATATAAAAAACAATATATTTTAATTGTAAATAACATGCATTTAAGGGTCCGAAAACATTAGATTTTGTTTGCAGTTCAGTATTTTATTTTAAAGTGTATATTTCCATAATAAGTATGCTCAAATATATTTCTTTCTCACATTTACAGACAAAATAAAAGCTGATACATGCAGTGCATGCTGGGGCAGGAAAGTAGGGATATGAGACCTGCATTCTGGACTCTCTGTGCAGCGTTTAGCACAATCTTCCAAAGTGATTCCTGGAAGTTCAGTCAGACGGTTGACGTTCCAAGATTTCAGAACCAGCTCTCTCCCCTCAGATCGCTGGAAATCATTCAGTGCGCTGCGAAATGCTATGAAAACACACATTAGAAAGATCCACTAGTCATTTAACCACCACTTAGGATTTATTTAGTAACAAAAATCCATCAAGATGAAACATGAAAACATTTTTACAGCACATGCTCAAAACATGCCAATGTAGCATGTCTAAAAAACAGTTAGTGAATCTAGCAAACTCTTTGTGCCGGATTAAAATATAATGTTGTATTGCTCCTTCTGTGTGTGTGTGTGTGTCCTCACAGGGACTTAAACACACATGACCTTTGGATCTGTAAACTACATCTGTTCCACAAAATTCCCAGTGGCATGGCATGATCATGAAATGATGCCCAAATAACTACACAGTACACAGAATCTGGCACATAAACCAGTCTCAGCTGTACACACATGCTTGCGTTTAAATTCATTAAACATCTATATAAATATGTGCCTGTACACGTGATGAAAAAGGGCCATTAATGACATAAAATGCGACAAGAAAACTGTGTACAGTAAGTCCTAGTACAGCAACTGATATTTACCATGGCACAGACTCATATTAACTTACCATGGTAAATCCATGTTTTCACAAAAAATCTCTCTCTATATATATATTATTTCATTTTATTGTTATTATTATTTATATTTTTTACACTTTGTTTTTATAGCTCAGTTTAGTCTGTTTTTTAAAAAAACATCCCATGGTAATAATAGTTTCAGCCATATTTATATAAAAAATATATAAATATAAAAAATATGTAAAACATACTATGGTTTTACTGTCGTACTTATAGTGTTTGAGCAGAAACTGTGGTTACAGTGCCATGGTGAATGGAGTAGGCTAACATATGTTCGCTGGCTGTTTTGAAGCCTAAACAGTTAGGCAATCTAAAAACAATTCACTTAAAATACAACAGGATTTAATGTAGCAAAATACTTCATGTGAAATAAGAAATCATTAATTATGAGAGTATTGATCTTACCATGAACTGGGTCAGGCTGAAGCAGCAGAGCTGTGAGAAAGAAGAGTGGAATCATAGTATAAGAGTTGCTTTACTCCAACAGCAGAGCTCATCTGAGGACTTTGATTCTCTTCAACTAGAAGAATTGATGGAGGGGGTGGTGTGTGTGTGTGTGTGTATGTTTACTCTTCTGTTGACCTGACAGAACAGGACATTTCCCAATAAATCTGGCTAAAGTAACTCTTTATCTCAAACATATGCCAAATGAACAAGCTAATAATACTAGTAATAACAATTATAATAATAAAGCCTATTATTGTTAATAACTTAAAATTTGTGGTAATAATACATTTATTTGTAATATTATTTTATGTGTTAATTAAATGCTACTACTAACTACTTTTATTTTTTTCTTTATCATCCTATTGTTATGGATTTCTCCATCATTTATGTCAAAGATAATTGACTGTTTTTGAGTTAAGTCATTAAATCATTCAACCGATTTGTTACAAACGTTTATTTCAAGTCTTTTACAAACCAAAACCGAAAACATTTCCATATTTTTTAAGAGCACGGCTTTTATCAAACTAAAAAAAAGATTAAAAAAAGATTAAAAAAAGTAGCTTAAACGGATAAATTGTTATTGAATTCAGTGAATGAAACATGTGACTTAGTCTTAAGTAGCACAGGTATATTTGTAGCAATAGCTAAAAATACATTGTATGGGCCAAAATTATATTTTTATTATATTTTTCTTTTATTCCAAAAATCATTAGGAAAAAAATCATGATGTTCCATTAAGATATTTTGTAAATTTCGAACCTTAAATATATCAAAACGTAATTTTTGATTAGTAATATGCATTGCTAACAACTTCAAAGGTGATTTTCTCAATGTTTTGATTTTTTTGCAGCCTCAGAATCCAGATATTCAAACAGTTGTATCTCAGCCAAATATTGTCATATCCTAACAAACTATGCATACATGGAAATCTTATTTATTGAGATTTCAGATTATATATAAATCTCAATTTTGAAGGAAAAGGATTAGTTCACTTAAAGAGTTGTTTACAAACGTTAAAGCGCTATTTGCCTCAATGGCCCCATTTACACCTGACATTACAGGTTGTAGATGATCTGATCACAGTTATATAAGACTATATCGCCCTTAAAACATGTGTAAATGAACCTAAGGCGTATTGTGACCGCAACGGAAGTGATCAGGAACCGATTCTCAACCGAAGGTGTCAAATCTGTATTCGCAACAAGTACGCCTAGCTAATATGTAAATAGCGTTTTACATTTCAATCTCCATCTCATTACAAACGGAAAACGTGTGAAAAGCTAAGTACGAGGCATTTTACCATAATCAAAAACCGAACCTATTTAAAATAATCAAAAAGCCAAAACATGCTAATGCGTGAAGTGTTAAGATCGTTTCAAGTCAGTTACAGCATAATGATTTTAAAAGCTGCTGGCAATTCAGTCACTCAAGAATAAATTAAATATGAATCAATAATTAGCATAAAAGCTGGTTAAATGCGCTAAGTGACTAGCAATGACGAGAAATCAGTGAGGAAATGTTTATGGAGGTTGTAATTGTTGAGAGAGCCGCTAGAGGTCAGTGTGTTCCTCTGCTCAAACTGACAGAATCTTCCGGGACTCAAACTTCTGCAGCAGTTCACTCTGGTACAAATTGTTTTACTATCTTATACTCCGGTTCATATCTGAATTATTGGATTTTAACTAAACAAATTGTTGGAATACTTTATATTATTACTTATTCCAACTTTAGTTACTTTCTCCGCAGAAATCAAGCGCAGCGTGTTTTGTTCGTGAACTTTGCTCTTGTGTGTTTGTCGCCAGAGGCTTTGTATTGTCATGTCTTCGGTTGAGATGTCTGAAGGTTCGGTTCGAGTGGAGATCTGCGGAGATCAGCCGCTGTTTTACCGCCAGGCGCTTCCGGCGAGCGGCACCGCCAAGCTGTGCGTCCTGCTGCTGCACGGGATCCGGTTCTCCTCGGAAAACTGGCTCAAGATCGGGACTCTGGAGACTTTAGCTGCCGCGGGTTACCGAGCTCTGGCCATCGATCTGCCAGGTGTGCTAACTTAAAAAAATACCATAGTACTGGATAATTACCATAATACTTTACATAAATCCATAATATTACCATTGAACATAAACAGAATCTTTGTATGACCAAGTTACTTTTCCAAAAAACGTGGTACTTTATAGTATTTTTAAAAAATATATTCCTGTTTAGATTGTATGATTAATATGATTATATTTCAAATGTAGGTAATATTGTTATAATTATATTTAACCATTATAAATAAATATCATTTAATAGCTTTTATTATGGACACTTTGAAGTGCTGTAAAGCATAAAATGTATTTTATAAAAAAACTATAGATGGCAAAAACGGTGGTAATTCTTTATTTTTGTTGATTTTTAAAAAAATCTATTATTATTTATGCTGTTAATATAATAATACAAAATGGATTACTTTATTGCATTAACAGTTCTCTAAAAATTCTCTAAAATATTTTTATTCTAAAAATATTTTTACTATTTAAAATAACTTTTCTATTTGAATATATTTAAATTTATTTCTTTGATCAAAGCTAAATTTTCAGCATCATTACTCCAGTCTTCAGTGTCACATGATTTTTCAGAAATCATTCTAATATGCTGATTTGCTACTCAAGAAACATCCAAAGACAAGCAGTTATCTGAAACAAAAAGCTTTTGTAACATTATACACTATATGATTCAAAAGTTCAAAGTCAGTATAATTTTTTATATTTAAATGAAAAAATGGGGTTGAAATAAAAATACTTTCTTTACTTTAGAAATAAATACTTTTTTAAAGCAAGGATACTTTGATCAAAAGTGATGTTATTTGAATGTTACAAAAGATTTCTATTTCAGATAAATGCTGTTCTTCTAAACTTTTTTATTCATTAAAGAAACCTGAAAAAATCTACTTGGCTGTTTTCAACATAATAATAATAAATATTTTTTGAGCAGCAAATCAGAATATTAGAATGATTTCTGAAGGATCATGTGACTGGAGTAATGATGCTAAAATTCAGCTTTGAAATCACAGCAATAAATTACATTTTAAAATATATTCAAATGGAAAACAGTTATTTTAAATAGTCAAAATATTTCAAAATAAAATAAATTAAATTAAATAAAAATATCTCATATTATATAAATCTGTTTCAGCAACTCTTACTAACACTGTCTTTCACAAACACAAACACAAACTCTTTCACAATTTCACTCGTTTGTGTCCGTGTCGTTGCTCACTCAGGTTTGGGTCAGTCTAAGGTGGCGGAGGCCCCGGCTCCAGTGGGTCAGCCGGCTCCAGGTGCGTTCCTCAGACAGGTGTGTGAGGGTCTGCAGACCGGCCCCGTTGTGATCATCAGCCCGTCTCTCAGCGGCATGTACTCGCTGCCGTTCCTCTTCCAGCACTCCGAGCAGGTCAAGGCCTACATCCCTGTAGCTCCCATCTGTACAGAGAAGTTCACAGCACAGCAGTACAGCAGTATACAGGTGATTGAATCAATCAGATGACATCCATCCATTATCAAATGTGCTAAAAATGAGTGATGTTTATCATTATGTACCTGTACAGACTCCAGCTCTTATAGTTTATGGAGACCAGGACACTCAGCTCGGGGAAGTGTCGCTAAACAACCTGAGCCATCTGCCCAATCACAAAGTGGTGGTAATGAAGGGGGCGGGGCATCCTTGTTACCTTGATGATCCAGAGACCTGGCATAAGGCAGTTCTGGACTTCCTACAGTTGTTGTGATCATATTCAAAACCCTAATAGTGTACACGTACTAATCAAAACACTAATTACGTAAGTGAACACTATGAAGTACATTCGGTTTCATACTTATTAACTAATTATGTCAGAAAGGGTTGAAGGGTGTGTCAGAGACTTAAAGTTAACATGAAATGCTGTATGCAACCCAAAACACACACTTTTGAGTGAAAGAGGATAGTCACTGAGAAAATAATATAGGAAGGGACTTGATTTTATCCAGTGGAAACTGATTAAACTGTGAAAACTGGGTGTTTCAAGAAATGTATTAAAGTAAATAAGTCAACTTTGATTTTACTTTAATTTCAATAATTCAATATTAATTTTCTAAATGAATAAAAAAAAAGTCAATATTTATTCCCATGGATTTATTGAAAATATTCTGCCTGTCAACATATTAATATATTATTTTATGTTGAACATATATTACTATTAACGATTATAAATTATAACAAATTTAGCATTTAATAGGTAAAATATTATATTTAAAAATCTATATTTTTTATAGAAACTAAAATAAATAATAAATGTCTGTTTCAGCAGCCATTACAAAATGCTGTGTTTTGACAAAAATTGCCAAAACCTGTTGTAATTTCACAGTACTTTTTATTAATATTTAAATATATTATTTTTTACATTTAATATGGTCAAATAACAAAATTAGTTATATATAATTATAAATAAATATACTATTTAATGCTTTAAAGTAATTTTTTTTTATAAAATACATTACTGTGTGTGTGTATATATATATTTTTTTTTTTCAGCCTTACCATAGTAAGCATTTACGCACGTCTTAAGAATATAAGACAGTCTTATGATGCCACACGTATTAAAATTGGGACCAATCACTTTGAATCACATTTTTGTGTTTGTGTATTTCTAATGAGCCTCTAAAACATGTTGATTGCATCAGAAAAATAACCATTACACAATGCACTGAAGTGAAAAATATGAACATTATTTAATAACTGATTCTCTGTAATAAACAATTTGAAAATATTTTACAAGGAGTCACAGACACAATATTTTACAAATTTTCCCTTGTCTTTTTTTTTTTTTTTGTTGTCTGTACAAAAAAATGGAGCAACATGGACCCAGAGACGAGGCACTGAGCCCCCAACACACAATCCAATAAACGAACGAAAGAAAAATGCTCACCATGATTTCAGACCTCAACTCATGAGTTTTATCAGCGGTACTGTGTTTCTATTTTTTTAATCGTTAATACATTTTAAAACCTCACTCATGTTAAATTCAGTTTCTCCTTTGTACGTTTTTTTTTTTTAATATATATTTTTTTGTACACATTTGTCACGGAGCACCAGACTAAAGACTACGTAATCACATACACACGTCTCGCTGATGGAAACGCGCCTACAATGATGTTGCTTTGGAGGGGGAGGGGCTATGGGAGGGTCTGAGCTAATGACTCCTCCCAGTGGGCAGGTTATACATCGAGCCCCTCCCCTTGCGCAAGCTGCTTCCTCTTTTGAGCTTTTCTTTTTGAATACTATTTTTTTTTCTTTTTTTTTTGTTGGCAAAAGCAAATCTTTCAGACCACTTAAAAACAAGGACTTTTGTTCCACAGTGTACTTGGAATTGTGACACAAGAGCGACACATTCATGATCATTTAATCGCAGTGTCTTGCCAAAATGTGTTTCCCTAATTTGGGCAGTTCAGTGCCCCTGTACATCGACAGTGTTCCAGTTTTAAGACAATTACACACTTTCCCCCCCCAAAAAATAAAATACAAGAATTCAAAAAAAGTGTGGCAAAGTTTTAAAACAACTCACCAGAATAAAGAACAAGGCATATTTCCACCTTTCGGAACGCTCTTTGCCCTGATATGAAGTAAAATTGCAGATTGTTTCCATAATCAGGCAAAGAAAGAGGTACACATTAGCCATTTAACATGTTTCGACATTGAAGTTTGTGAGTTAGAGAGATAGTTCACCCAGAAATTAACATTATGTCATCATTTACTCACTCTCATGTCATTACAAACCATTTTAGAGAGGATTATTATTTTTCTTTTTTAATGAATAACTAATAATACAGTGCACAAGCCATATGGATAGCCTTTATGATATTATTATTATTGAGCATTTATGTCCTTTTAGGAGCTTTAACGCCCCTGCTTGCTATATTTTTATGGAAACACACTTATATTTTGCCTAGAACTGGGTTTGGAAAAACTTGGGGGTGAGTGATGATTTTTATTTATTTATTTTTTTAATGTTGAATTTTTAGGTGAACAATCCCTTAAACTTCACACATCATACTGAAGTATAAACAGTCTTTTTAAAACTTTTTTTTTTTGTCTGTTTACAGTACCACATATGACCTTGCACTTATATTTCAGTAATTGGGTCTCAATGGGGTCTAAAATATATATTCATACTGCAGTTGGATACATAAATCCAATCAGGATGTGGGTTATAAACAGGAGTCATATGTGATAGTGTCAGGATGAGGATTGCATTCAAGTTCAATATTAGTGATATGTACAGAATGAAGCTTAACATTTAAACCTCATTTTCTTTATAACCAATTAGTTCTGAAGGTGGATGACAAACAAACCGAGTGACGTAAGAATCATGTCCACTAGCATCACACATGCATTTTCACCTCTCAAATAAGGTGTATAAAATGTGACATCCTGACAGATAATAAAACAAGAAATAAATAACACATCACCCAAAATGAATTCTCATTTACTCACCCTTATGTCATACAAGTTTCTTTCAGATGAATGAAGGTCATACAGGTTTAAAACAACATGAGGGTGAATAAACGATCATTTCCGGCAAACAAACTCTTTGAACAGACAGATAGAGCGAATGTTTTAACATGTTAAGTGCTGTCTTTTAAAATTGCACAGGCGACTAAAACAGATTTTGCCTCGAGACAGACAGATATGTAACATTCGTTTGACACAGATCATTCCTTCAACACCAACAACTGACAATACTCTCAAAATACTTCTCATAAAATCATCTATTTTCACAGTTATGTCACATAACGGCAAACACAGATTCACTTCCTCAACCGTCGGCAAACCTTAAATAAACTCTCACTCTGTATACTGAACAAATAAACTACAGCTGTAAAGCCATTCCCATATATGTGAAGCCAAAGATGGACTGAGGTTATGTAAAGCAGTCAGTTCAACCCCAACACCTACTTTACCAAAACTCGGTAGCAACTGAATGTGTGAAAAGCTCTTACAAAGACGATCCTAAAAACAATGGGCTGTTCATCTTGCCAAGGAGCTTTAAAGGAGCACTGAAGGTAATGGCCAATAAAATGCCTAATGTGCAACTGAGAATCAGTCAGTGAGGTTTAGATTTACCCCATTTACTGACAAATAAATGCTTAAGGTGCTTGTCGATGTGCTTTGTGTACATTGCAGGGATGGAGTTGAGGGTTATGGCAAACGCTGCGGCTCAATAATACTCTAAATTAAAAAAAATAAATCGCATTCCCTTATATCAATCAGATGATGATGTTTGGAGGCACCGCCTGTGTTCGGAATAGCATACTAGCGTACTAACCATACGATTTTTGCTTTATGAGCAACTACATTTGTCATAATATGCATTATAATAATACATGGAATACTGAATACAGTATCCCACAATGCAATGCACTCAACTTGTCCACGACTAAACATGGTAAATATTGTACTACATTGATTGCAATGCTTATTTTTGACCCTGGACCACAAAACCAGTCTTAAGTAGTACAGGTATATTTGTAGCAATAGCCAAAAATACATTTTATGGGTCAAAATCATCGATTTTTCTTTTATGCCAAAAATCATTAGGATATTAAGTAAAGATCATGTTCCATGAAGATATTCTGTAAATTTCCTATCGTAAATATATCAGTACTTAATCTTTGATTAGTAATATGCATTGCAAAGAACTTCATTTGGACAACTTTAAAGGTGATTTTCTCAATATTTAGATTTTTTTACACTCTCAAATAGTTGTATCTCGGCCAAATATTGTCCTATCTGAACAAACCATGCATTAATGCAAAGCTTTATTCAGCTTTCAGATGATGCATAAATCTCAACTGTCCAGGGTCACATTTTAAAAAAATGTGTTGGTCATCCAAGCAATCATGTGACTGAACTTTGAGTATTTTTTAAAAACTGCATGAAGAGTATAGTATGCAGTATGATAGTATACTCTGTCGAACACAACCTGTGAGTTTTAAGGCCCGTGAAAGACTTTTACTGCATTAAGCTGAGTGATGGTGAAGCTGTATGATCAATGCTGTCCAATATAAAAGTGCATCAAGGCACAGCTAAAAGAAGGTTGATTCAGGGCCCAGAACAAGGGTTTTTGCTTAAGTTTCATCGCATTAACTTTCAAACATAACATGACAGATACTGAGGCCAGAAACATACTCTATACAAGTATGCAAGCAGATGCTTCAATTGCAGCTAAATCCACCTTATGTATCTAGAAATGTTTGCATTGAGTATGTTTAGGGCTTTAAGTATATATAAAAAAATGAATCATGGTTCATGGTTACTATTACTATTCACAGACAAATCCATCAGTGCAAATAATGGTGCAAACAAGATGTGACATGATTCGATGCAATATGTGATCGACATTCTGAGATCGTGAAAAACTGTACAGCACAGAATTATAGAGACTGCAAACAGATTTCATCGCTAAAAACACGCAAACTGCATTTCTATCCATCAGAGATCTCTTCGTTAGCACATCTCATCTTATTTAAAGGAACAGTTCACCTAAATGTTTTCGTTCAGTAATTTTCAGTTCACAGTGACCATGTCTATGCTCCTAAAAAAGAAAGAAATAAAAGTAGTCCATATGATTTCTGTTTTCTATGATATTCCAAGTCTACCGAACGCATACGACAGGAAAACGTCATATGGACTGCTTTTATGGGGCTTTTATGATACTTTTTTTGGAGCTGGAAATAATGATCACTATTCTGATTCTTAAAAATGTCAGCATACGGGTTTGGTACAGTGAATTAAATACACAAAATTGTCATTTTTGTGTGAACTAGTCCTTTAAAAATGAACAGACGCTATTACATATTAGCTGCAAATATTCAATTACTGAGGCATTAATATACGTAGCTTACCTTGTGATAAAAATAATAAACACAAATAAAAAGCCTAACCTAATGGGATCAGGGTTGTGATATAAGTAGAAATAATAAACATATGAAGCCCTTGTGACTGATGAAGGAATGGTGTGATACCTCCTTAATTTCACGACTTTCTCATGACTTTGTGGTTTTCTTACCTCCTAATTTGGCTAAAAAAGTTAGACCACACAACAAGTCTCATTTTGGCAAGAAGTAGATATAGTGCATAAATAAAAGATAATTGAATAAATAACATCTATCACCTTCCCTTTCTCGTTAAATACCCTAATATATGGAGGTATGTTTTTAATACTCGCGTGTTGTCATTGATATTTTTTAAGTTCTGCTCTTATTCGGTTATGTTCTCATTACTGGAAGCTAGACGGCGTCAGAATGTCCCGTAGCCACGCGACACGGGTTACAGGATGAAGATGAGGATGATGAGGATGACCTTTCCCCTTCAGAGGCGGAGTCAAACGAAACCCGACCCCCTTTTCGCCCGCAAAGGCAGGAGGGAACAGTCCGTGTCATTTTCCACCATTTCTTCGTTGGTCCAAGACGGCCGTCGGTTTTCCCGTCTCTAGCTTCCTGTTTTCGTAAAGACACTTTTAGCTCCTCCCACAAATGCTCTTGATTGGCAGGAGACGACAAAGTTCTGCAACGGTCACTAAGCAACAACCTGTGAAGCTAAGTGGATGAAGCAGTACGACTGGGCTTCCGTATAAGGGCAGGAGGAAGTCCCTTTATATTACCTATGACTAGAGCAACGGGGAAATAAAGGAGAAATGCGGAATTAAGGAGACGAGAAGGAGGGAGAGGAGGACAGAAGGATGGAGTTAAACAGACGGGCGGGCCAGAACACACAGGAGGAGGAGCTGGAGGAGGAGTAAAGTGAGGAGGGAGGGGCGGAACGAGTGACCCCGCCCACAGTCTGATGTGTTCTCCTGGAAGACAAAACAGCCATGCGACACGGGTTTATTAAGTGTTCTGACGGGTACAAATGCAGAAATAGCTCATATTATTGTTTTAGGCATTATTTGCTACTTAAACAGTCTTTGTTATGCGGGGCTCATTATGTAAATATTGTAAATAAACATGTGGAAATGTGCATGTGTACTTACGAAAACACTGTAGTCGAAACAGGTCGTAGTTCCTTTTCTATACCGAGCTGTGGCTATTGTCTCGCATGTGTTCGTTTCTTTGTCTGAGAAACGAAGGGTGTTAAGGAACATCTTTTTTCAGCAAATTTACACTACCTTTAAAAGTTAGTACGATTTTTTTTTTTTTTTTTGAAGGAAATTCATGTGTTTGTGCAGAAAAAAGGTATTAAAATGATTAAAAGTGACAGTAAAGACATTCAAGAGACAGGATATATAATATGTAAAATAATTAATTAAATTATTACATTACCAGTCAAAAGTTTTTGGAGTAAGATTTTTAATGTTTTTTAAAGAAATCTCTTCTGCTCACCAAGCCTGCATTTATTTAAATCCAAAATACAGCAAAAATAGTAATATTGTGAAATATTTTTACTATTTAAAATAAATGCTTTCTATTTAAATATATTTTTAAAAATGTAATTTATTCCTGTGATCAAAGCTGAATTTTCAGCATCATTACTCCAGTCTTCAGTGTCACATGATTTCTTTTTGGGAAATATATTATAGAAATTAATACTTTCATGTAGCAAGGATGCTTTAAATTGATCAACAGTGGTGATAAAGAAAGTGGTTATAAAGACATTTATGTTACAAAAATGTTCTATTTCAGGTAAGTGATGATCTTCTGAACTTCTTATTCATCAAAAAAACCTGAAACAATTCTACTCAGTTATTTTCAACATAATAATAATAAATGTTTTTTGAGCAGCAAATCAGAATAGTAAAAATATTTAAAAATTGTAATGTTTTTGCAGTACTTTGGATCAAATAAATGCAGGCTTGGTGAGCAGAAGAGACTTCATTAAAAAACATCCTAAAAATCCTAACTGGTAGTGTATATGGTATTAAACAATCCTGAAAAATACAATTTATTACAGTTCGCACAAAATTATGAAACAGCTATAGATAATAATAATAATACTGTTTTTTTCTGTATTTTTGCTGAAATAAATGCATTGCATCTTAAATTCAAAAATTAAAACCAATGCGAGAAATGCATGTTTATGGCTAAGGATACATTCTGTCTCCACCTGAGACAGTTTCTCTATTTCACAGGAGTCGCAGGAGAGTTTTTCAGCCACAACAAACAGCAGGTTGGTGTTGTTTATTCTCCTAGCGTGAATTAATCTGTAAAACAGACACATTATTATTAAAAACAGCCTTTGATCTGTATATATTAATGATGTATGTGACCCTGCACCACAAAACCAGTCATAAGGGTCAATTTTTTGAAATTGAGATTTATACATGATCTGAAACTGAATAAATAAGCTTTCAATTGATGTATGGTTTGTTATGATATGACCAAGATACAACTATTTGAAAATCTGGAATTTGAGGGTGCAAAAAAATCAAAATACAGAGAAATCCAAATGAAATTCTTAGCAATGCATATTACTAATCAAAAATTAGGTTTTGATATATTTATGGTAGGAAATTGACAAAATATCTTCACGGAACATGATCTTTACTTAATATCCTAATGATTTTTGGCATAAAAGAAAAATCAATAATTGTTGCCTGTTGCTACAAATATACCCATGCTACTTATGGTTGATTTTGTGGTCCAGTGTCACATATATTGGCAGCATGACTGGCGTTGTGTCTGACCTGGAGCAGTTGTCACAGTCCTGCAGTATGTTGTAGGAGCTGCTGATGTTACTGAAGTAAAACTGCGTCTGTACCGTCACACAGCTGGTCTCTCTAGACTCCATTCCTTCAGCATCTACCTCATCTATATGCATACACACATATGTTAGATTAGTCTTCTTATCGATCCACGTAAACAGTGACCTTTTAAAATCAATGTAAATGTCACGCACCTGTCATGAACCAGCTCTGATAGGCGAATCCATACAGCATCTGCTGCAGCAGTGACCTATAGTACAACACACACACATGCACACAAGCACACATTTCTGAGTGTGAGCATATGATGTTTGCACATGTTTACAAGTTGCTACATCTTTGAGATCAGTCATTATAATTGACTTTAAGAGAGAAACTCACCAGGCGGCCGCGGATGTCCACCAGGCAACATTTAACACATCAGCAATAGTGGGCTGGGAGGAAACACATGACATTTGATAATGCAACAGTCCATCATCCATCCAAATACACATCGACCCTATGCACACATCTCTTTTCATCAATTTATTCATCCCTCAATCAGTATTTATAAACTACTATAGTACCTAATAATATTTTACATAAGATTTCATTGAAGTGTCTGGTTGAGATTCGAATCAGATTCTTAAGATGCGTGTAAATGTAAGCATTGACTTATTCCGTCCATCCATGCTCGTACCACAAACACTCCTCGCGGGGCGGCCCCTGTGTTGCTGCTGGGTACGGGGTCACACACCGACTGATAGTCGTAAGACTGCTTTCGTTTGTAGAAGGAGTTGTTATAGAGGGCGTAAAAGAGGGTGGCATCGACCTCACCGAAGAACATCCCGATCTACAGATAGACGAGGAAGAGCATAGAGTGAAAAACAGCTACAAACACACTCTGTTTTCACATTGCTTTCCTGTTGAATGTCCCGACCTTATTCAAGTAGTCTTTCTGATTAGACATGACGAGGAAGCCGCCGTCATCTATCAGATAACAAAGCAAGTCCTGCAGACAAATACGGACAGCTTTAAGTAAACACATTACATCATTAATCAGTCGTTTTAATGGAAAATCACTAGATCAATCCACAACAGTCAATGGATGAGAATGTATGGATGTGAGCTACAGATCTCAGTATTGACTAATCTGAGTGCATTAAGAGTCTCTTACATCACTGTTGGCTTCACAGTCCATTTCACAGCCACTGGTGGGTCCACACTGTCAGACAGAAACAACAGTATTTAGAGCAGCATGTGCTTGTGTATATCCATGCATATTCAGTATATGCGTGTGTGTTTGTTTTACCGTTTGAGAGCTCTGTCGGTTGCTGTTGGTGTGGTTGCTCGCCAGGATCTTGAATTTGTCCGTCCAAGCCTCAAGATCAAGCTTCACACCCAAAACTAAGAGAGTGTAGGACAGAAACACAATAAGAAAGAAAAAACATAAAACCAGTGGTCTTTACTATTTTACATACACCTTACACAGGGCCCTATAAAATCTTTTTCCCAAATTGTATTTTCAGTTTTTTTCCGTTTGAATTTTTCCAAATTCCATTTTTTCCGTTTAAATTTTTCTGGACTCTTTTTTTAAAATGGTTAAATGACATTTTATTAATCAAAAGCAAGTCTAATAAATTAAAATTATGAAATTTGTCCAATTCAACATTAATTTACTAAACGTTTTTAAAAAATGACTTGTATTGTATTATTTTTTCTCACCTTCTGTTTTATTGTTACCAAATTCTGTTTAAGCATGTCTAATTATTTGAATGCATAAAAACAAATTTTTTTTTTCCAATATTTTTCCAATATTTACATTTTTCTGGTTATCAAATGACGGCATAAAATATTAATTTAATTTATCTTTTAATCAAATCAAAATTGAACAAACTGTATTGTTTGGCAAACAAAGTCACTATTAAAATTAAAACATAATTTTTTTTTGATTATTCCTTAACAAAATAAAGTTTTAACAATTTTAGTAATTATAGTAGCAGTAGTATTACGTGCATACCTCCGTGAATACCTTTGCATTTCTGTGTGTATATGATACGATAGTTTTCTTAAAAGAAATGGTAAAATGCTCATGAAGAAACTTCAGAGTAGTTCTGGAAATGTTGTTCATGTAATTTTGTCCTCATTTGGCGAGACGGCAGACACTGAAATCACCACAAGCATCTGCGCCATTCACACATGAAAACGAACGATTCATATTTAAATAGTCTTTTTGCTTAATATTTAGAGATACTAGTCCATATTGTGATTTGATTTAAGTGTAATGACCTACTTTTGATTAATTCGTGCAAACTTTGCCAAATTCGTGGCATTCTGTGTTATACAGTAAATTTTTTGGACTGGTTTCCACGTTTTCCGCATAGCGGAAATCATAGGGCCCTACTTACATTTACCTTTTAAATGTAAAAATACTGAAAAAATACAGAAAAACCTAATCTGTGTTATCAGCTAGATGAGTGACATATTTACATCGACATAATTCACCAGAGTTAACTTTTCAACAATGTTCAGAGCAGAAAATGTCATTCTTCTAAAGCCAGATGCATAAAGCAGCACTTATCTCTGCTAATCCACATGTCAGGTAATCCTAACGTAACAGGATGATCATGAGCTCAGTGAGGAACCGCTGCACATCACTGTCAATTTGTAAAGGTTTAAGTCAAAAAATGGCTAAATGCCTCTGGATTTATTGTATTGAGAGAGGTTATGTGTTCAAACACAGCTGCGGACCATCTGTTAGTTATGATGAAGTTCTTAAGCTATTGATTTATCATCTCAAATCCCACATTCGATCTTGGCTTTGTTTAAGCATGTAAGCTGTGCCTTTCATCTGATTCAAAAGGCCTGCATGTGGACACTATCTGTTGTTCACTAATAACACTTAAATAAATGAATCAGTCATCAGATAATTCAGTTTCTCTAAGAGATGCAGATGTCTGCATGTCTCAGAGTCACAAACAGTGTTCATAAAGTTGTATTTTACCTGCTGGTTTGAGGGTTCTGCTTCCTACGGTAACGTCCACTGCAGTGCTAACCAGAATGCCAATGGTGTCATTCTCTGGATTCAGTATGTCATCATTAGCTGGACAACAAAACAAAACAAAAAAACAGATCTTGAAAACTATTAAACAGTAGAATTATTATACAAAAAATCTAACTGGATATGATGAGTTTCAAGACATAGTAAATTAATTAAAGAATGGAAAAGTAGTGTATTCTGCTTATTAATTATATACAATCAGAATCTTAATATCATTAATAATAGATAAACATATGAATATATATAAACAAATAATCATAATTTCATTATTATAACATAAGAAATATAATTAATTAAATATATTTAATATATATACGAAATATATTTATTAATATACAAATATATATATAATAATTTGTATTTTACATATTTACATTTAAAAAAAATATTTTTACTTTACAGACAGGGAAAAAAAACAAATAATTATTTATTATACATATATATATATATATAACAAAAACAAATTAAATAGATTTAATATATATTAAATGTATAAAAAATATATTTATTAATATACGAATATATAAAATACATTTTTATTTATACTAATTTATATAATTACATTTTTAGAAACTATTTTTATTTTACAGACAGGAAATATATATATATAATAAATTAAAAATATTTCTAATCATTACTTATACAAATAATTTTTTCTTTATATTAAATTTATTATTTTATTTACACTTTGCATTGTGAATACATTGCCTTGAGAGACTATTATATAAAGGTTTTTCTCTCACTGGTGCGGTAGGGGGCTCTGAAGATGTAGCCCTTGTTGTCCAGACTGCGACGGTAATAACTAGCATTAAACGGCTCTGGATCTTCCTCCCAAGTCTCAGAGGCCCTGATATACAAACACACACACTTTACCTTTGCAGCTATTTGAAACAACACAGTGACAAATACAGAATAAGAACCAGACTCACTTATTAGGAAAAACTCGAGTGACGCCTCCATCTGTGGCTGCAAAGACTGCCATAAAGCCGTACCTACAGTAACACAACACACATATTAACTCACATTTATCACTAGCTCTCATGCAGGACATTTTGTGCTGGAGATATTTAGGTTGATGCCTTATAAAGGTGTCAGTCTACTACTAACAAATTATGAACGTACGTGTTGAGGTCCTTGTTCTTCCAGACTTTATCTACCAGCTCTTTGATGATGCCCGTGTCCAAGATCAGATTATGCAGCAAGAAATTGTCGCCTGTGTGGAATAATGATGAGAATATTATAACATATGACATGATGTCTTCATACAAGACGGTTTTGAGTTCAAGAATTATCATTAATAATGCTGCAATGAAAATTACTGACAGAAAGTGCTTTAAAAGGGCATAAATTCATTGAATAATTCACACAAAATTCACTGTAAGCCTCACATTGTTTGGAGTCCGGCGTGACCTTCTCCATCAGAGCGATGAAGTTGAGCAGGAACTCTGTGTTGTTGTTGGACAGCTCCAGATCTTTGCAGTATTCCCTGAGGAAAACACACATCATTCCACACTGGAAAACTCTCTCTGACACAGAATAACATCATAAACAGTTATATTATAGACTGCAAACCTTTAACACACAGTGAGAGTTTTGCATTGACCAATATTTCACATTCATGTAAACATCTTAAACACATAAAACACCACAATTACATACATAAAACATAACTGCACTGCAAAAAAATTATTCTTAACCGGTGTCTTTGTCTGGTTTTCCAGTAAAAATATCTAAACATCCTTAAAACAAGATAAATCTACATGAGAAGTAAAACTGCAGTGCATTTGCTCTAAAAATCACACTGTAAATACAGAGTTTTTCTACTTCGAAATTTGTTTTTGGTTATTTGTGAAATTTCTGAGTGAAAACGATTTCAAAGTAAATCCTACGCTTTTTTCACTCACTTCAATTTATTTCTAGACACATCAAACAAGTCATAATTATTGCAGTTTTGCTTCTCAGGTAAACTGATCTTGTTTCAGAGATGTTTAGATGTTTTTACTGGAAAACATGACAGAACTACTGACTAAGAACATGATTTTGGAGTGTATATGCTTTCAAAACACAGAGAGAAAGATGAACATTCATAGACTCATGCATGTGAACTTCTCTAGATCCATCGGTGCTTTAACATGCAAACCAAAGTCAACCTTCCCCTCGATACTGATGCCGTATGTAAGGAAGTGAGGAGAACGCCATGCACACACAGATACAGAGGAGACGCGTGAGAGCTGCAGCGATGAGATGTGGAGAAGACATGAGGAACGTCAGAAGATACTGATCCGTGACAGCAGACGACAATGATTTAAACACAGAGTTACCCAGAGGAATTTACTGCTCAGAGATCGCGCTTTCATAGCCTGGCTTTCAGGTACGCTTTATCTTTACTTTTCTTTGTTTAAGAAAAATATAATGTTGACGTACAGTATATAGAGCTATAAAACTGAGCATAGCACAGAGCAGGGATCCTCAAATCTGGCTTGTGAGATCCACTTTCCTGAAGAGTTTAGCTCTAACCATAATCAAACACACCTGAGCATTAAAAAATTATCAGCTGTGAAAAATCACAGTTAGGTGAGGGCTGGAGCTAAACTCTGCAGGAATGAAGTGTCCATTCCTGGCATTGAGGAACATTTGAGTTCATTTCTTTCAAAAATTACAGTAAATGCAGACTTTGGTATCCTGGAAAATCCAATCACAGTTTGAGACACTGTTGGGATCTCTTATTTTAGATTATGTAGATCATTAATGTCTCTTTCTCAGATTAAAAATATAAAAAGCAGGAGTTTGTCAGGTTCAAAACAAGTTATGCTTTATCAGCAGCTCTAATTACCACAGAAAATATTAACAACTTATTGCTCAAGTTTGTAAAAACAAACAAAAATCAATATTCTAATAATAACATACTAACAATAGAAGTTTATCGGGCCAGGCATTGTAGTGCATTGTATGTTTTGCTACTACACTGAAAATTATTTTTCAAAATTGAAAATAAAAGTATATTTCACAAAGAAAATACTAGCTCAGTGTTTCTACTTCAAAATTTCACATTTAATTTAATGTTACTAATTTAATATTTACTAGCGACTAAAACTTTTAGTTATTTGTCAGTGTATTTATAAAGTATTCACCACAGCGCATACTCCACCTGCAGAAACCACATTAAACATAACTAGAAGAAATAAAATAAGAGTTTAAAGAAAGACCCTTCTGGCACCATAAGATTCCATTGCAAGTGAAGTACTGTACACATAACTATTGCTTGTTTGTACAAACCAAGCAAAACTACTTCCTGTGGAAATTAACACTTTACACTTTTAAAAACAAAGATTCGAAACGTTTTTTTGTTTTTTTTTAGCAGCAATCAGCCTGTTTCTACCACTGAATAAAAAAATAAAAAAGGTAATTGTAAGTTTTTATCTCACAATTCTGACTTTTTTTTCTCAGAATTGCAAGTTATGAAGTCAGAATAGCGGGATATAAACAAGTTTCACAATTGCAAGTTATAAAGTCCAGTTCTAAGGGGAAAAAATATATTTTCTCATAATTGCTACTTTATATCTCACAATTCTGACTTAATAACTCACAATTGCATGTTATAAAGTCTGAATTGTGAGGCTTAACTGACTTCAGTTTTCCCCCCCCCACAAAAGTGAGATCATATCTCGGAATTCCGTCAGAAAGTCAGAATTGCAAATTTGTATCACACGATTCAGAGAAAAAAAAATCTGAATTGCAAGATGTAAACTTGCTATTGCAAGAAAAAAGTCAGAATTGTGAGATAAAAAGTCGCAATTAATTCAGTAAAGGAATAGTTCACCTAAAAACAAAAATGTACTCACCCTCTGGCCACCAAAATGTAGATAAATTTGTTTCTTAATCCAATTTTTTGTAAAAAAAAAAAACCCAAACAAATCCATCGTTAATTTTTTTTACTTCAAACCTGTTGTTTCTGACTAAAATACTACAATCCGTAGACCATAATCCATAAAAACGCTTCCTCTAGTGTAAAAAAAAGAAAAATTTGTCTCATCTGAATCAGGAGAGGAATATGCAAGCACTGTTTACAAGCCAAAACTGTCCAAAACAGTTCCAAACAAATATATCAGTGGATTTTGATGTAAGAGGACACTGAAGGAAGTGTTTTTTTGGATTATGGACTCGTATTTTGTCCAGAAGCAACAGCTTAAAGTTACAACGCCTTAATAATGGATTCGTTTCTTATTTCATAAAACATTAATTGATGGACTGGAGTGGTGTAGATTACTTGTGAATTATTGTGATGTTTGTATCAGCTGTTTGGACTCTCATTCTGACGGCACCCATTCACTGCAAAGGTGAGCAAGAAATGTAATGCTAAATTTCTCCAAATCTGCTCTGATCTAGATCTTGGATGACCTGAGGGTGAGTACAGCTCATTTTCATTTTTGGGTGAACTAATCCTTTAAAGAACCATTTTTGCTTTAAACAAACATTCAAAAAAATAAAACAAATTCTTTGTATGAAGAAAAAGAACCCTATTTTTCACTATAAAGAACCTTTTGTTGCACAGAAAGATTCTGTGCACGTTTAAGCTTCTTCATGGAATCATCAATGCCAATAAAGAACCTTTATTTTTAAGAGTGTATTTATAAAGAACCCAGAACACTAAAAGTCTCCATTTGCTCTTAATGCTGTCTTGGAGATAAAACCGAGATACTAAAGAGATCTTATTAGGAATTTTTCTTTCCTACGGGTGACGGTGAGGACTCTCGACAGACAAAACACAATAAAGAAACACATTCACTTGGGTTAAAATGGAAAGACACGTTACGCACAGCACACACACACAGAGAGACTACAGTGACTACGGTATGTTGGAAAGGAAGTTAGCGATGGACGTATGCACGAAAACAGGAACGTGGCTTCAAGAAGTCACACAAAGCTACCTGGGGGCAATGAACACATGTCCCTCTGACTCAAAAGTGTTTGGCAGGAGAGACTCAAAATCTGCAACAGAAACGGGCAAGATTATCCAGGGGAAGCGGAGGTCGGAGAACACAGGGAGGCTTCTGAGAAACAAATTCACATCAGCTGCTCTTCAAAAGGTGCAGGAACGCAGTGGGGACGTTACCATAGCAACACTGAGGAATCATGGGGGAATACCAGCGTTAGCCACTATGGTGCCTTCAATGGAGTCGCACTGGCCGAAATAATGGGGTGATTTGGAAAGCAGACACTTGTAGCTCGATTCGAATTTCGTCCGAATTTTGTTCTTTTGCAAGTCGGAGAACTGGCTCGACCCCCGGGGTACACATTGAGACGAAGCGAGTTCTCCGACGCCGTTCCCACGAACCGCGTGGCGTGCCGCTTTAGTTTTCAACAGGCATCAACATGGCCAACCGTTTAGCTGGGAGTGGGTGAGGCAGGGGTCCTGATGGAGGTGATCGCCCCTCAGACTGGCACCGCGGAGCCGTTCCAGAGACTCAATCGGAGAAAGTGCCCAGCATTGTGGAGGGGAAGAGAAAGGGCAACCCAGTTTAATCTACTACACATTATCCTGGTGCTATTCCAGCATTCAGTTTATCACACCGTCCTGCATCATATCTGCTGAATGAGATCCTTGTTTCTTACTAATTACTAATGGTGCTGATTCCAAAAATAGTGCCTGTTTTGTTCAAGTATGTCACACTTTCTAACAAAATATGATGCATTTTGTAGCATTTTTTGCTTTGACAAGCATTTGCAAGGTAAAGAAGTCTTGCACAATTCATTAATCTCCAGAAAGACCATATACAGACATCAGTCCTGTCTTCCTCTCAGCCTGGTTACAACTATTTCTTCAATTCTCAGGCAATTTTCCTGATTTTAAGGTTAGAATTATGGCCAGTGACAAAAGGAAATGCAAACACGTGATGTTTTCTACTACACCTGCAAGGGTTTTACTACACCCAAACGATGACAGAAAATGATAGATTTTGTGAAAATCTTGTTTTTTGTAAAGCTTTATGACATCAAATGGAATATTTGAACATACTTTTCAAGTTGTAAGTTAAATAATACATTTTGAACACTTCTTTTTGTCATTAAAACCAAAACATCTGACATGAGATATATATTTATATATATAAAATGTGAAAAATCATCTTTTTGTTATTTTGTAAAAATATTGTACTGTACAGGACGGTCACTAACGATTATTTTGGTAATCAAGTAATCTGTCAATTATTCTGGCGATTAATCGAGTAATCAGATAATTATAATAAATTTTTTTTTATTTTAAGTAATTTTAATATTCTTTAAAATTACTTAAAATACATGTATAATAGCAACGAGGCAATAATAATTAGTTCAAATAAAGTGTCAAAAGCAAGTAACCATATGGTTTTATTGAACAAAACTGTTAAAATGCATAATGCATTACAAAGAATAGAGCTAATGTACATTACACATTATACCAAATGACTGCTGAGGGCGTGATATTGACTAAACAACATTTAATTCAAATGTACATTTAATCTTTACTATATTGGCCATTACTTTATGAAAAGCTGCAGCCACTGTAATTGCTTGAATATGAGAACATCAAAACATGTAAACTCAGAGGGTTTAAACTTTTATTTCTGAAATCGCAATGAACAGTTAGCATAATGAGAAAGATAATGATGTATTCTCCTGTGTTTGCATAAATTTATAAATGATTTACCTTATAAATCTGATGAACCTTATAATAAACCGAAACTCACAACAACATGTTAGAGCTGTAATCGGGCCTTAAAAGTTAGGCCCGACAGGGCCCGAGCCCGACAGAATTCGGCCCGAGCCCGACAAGTATATTTTGATTGACAGCTTTTTAAAAGCCCGAACCCGTTTGCAGCCCGACATTATTCAAATGTGCGCAAGTTTGCCTTTTGCCAGCTCTTTTGCCTTTTGTCAAGAATGAGTCATTTATACATGTTTTAACATAATTTATTAATGACTAACGTAGGCTATAGGCCACTTGGAAGTTGGAACAAAGAAATATAATAAGTCCTCTGTAACATCGTAACATCTTAGCACTCAAAATAGACGTACACTTAGCCTATAAATAGGCCAACGCGCCAATAAAAAAGACTCTTTCTTAACAAATTAAATTAAGATAAGTTCTAAATTAAGATGGGTTTTTGGCGATAACGAAATTAAGATCGTTTCAGTGCGGTCCTGCGCTCACTGATGGTGCGTCCAGCAGCACTGAACACGCTTTCACTGCTGCTGCGACTGGCCGGGATGCATAGTAATGATCTGGCTAATTTTGCCAAAACGTAATCACCAGAGGCAAGCCTCCGTTTCACCTCCTCAGCATCCATTTTCGCATCTTTCTCACGCTAATCGAAATGCATCACATGACCGCTAATTTACCTGGCAAGCCGAAGCGCAAGCCGGAGCGGAAGCCCGAGCCCGGCCCGAGCCCGTGTAAAATGATATAAATTAAGCCCGAGCCCGACCGAACCCGTCGGGTACCGTCGGGTTTCATCGGCTTCGGGCAAAGATCTTCAGCTCTACAACATGTAGAGATGGAGTTTGAGACACTCCACACAATGTAAATGATAACAGTTTGTGTAGCAGCATTTACTGTGAACGGAGCCGCTCTGAGATGCACGTACATAACCTACACGCATGTAAATAATTAAACCTGCATCACATATATTTATTTGATTGAATCATAGCGTTTGTGAATTCTTTGTGAATATCATTATGCTTTATTATGATTTTTAAACGGGTTTAACATGTGGAATGCGTCACTTCCGGTCTTTTGCCGATTACTCGAAACGGGCAAAATGCAATCAAGGATTTTTTTTCCAAATCGAATACTCGAATAGAATTGAGGAATCATTGCAGCCCTAGTACTGTACAAGTTTTTAATTGCCATTTTTGAACTCAGCATCATCAAATTAGGTAATAATAGGCTTTTGTTCAGGATGCAGGGCTGTTATGTTTTTACTTTATGTCTCGGTATTTGACAAATAGTGATGTAAAGCAAGCATTTAAGTAGTAATTAGTCTATACAGATAGAATGTATATGCATCTACTAAAATTCACAGCCACTGTTGTGCCCAGGTAGTTTTTCCCTCCACAATGTCTTGCACTTCCTGGTCAGGATAAGTGAAGACGTAGCGGTGGCAGTCTGGGGGGTGATAGACGTACAGAGGGGTCAAGCTGATGAGAACACGGGGTGTAAGAGGAGGACGACAAACAAACCGGGCGCTACCAAGCGCTCCATCACCAAAACAACAAGAGAGGACCTAAAGGAGGCCATCTAGCAAATTCCTCTGTAATCTATTCCTGCCCATTCCAAAACATGAACTGATGATCATACGAATAGTAAGAGACAACCTAAGGGAATAAACTACCTGGCTAAACTAAAGACAACATTACATGCTCATACACATCATTAAGTCTTTAAGTATGAACCTGTATGGCAAACATTTCTGCTCAAACTTCAAGATTTAAAGGAAGAGTCTGGACAAAAATAAAAATACAAGATCATTTATTCACCCTCAAATTCATGTGATGCACAACACAAGGTGTTTTGGAGGATGTTCAAGCTGCTCTGTTCTATTCAGTGAAAGCATTTAGTGATCAGAGCCACGTCTAAATCCAGACTAAAATCTGTTTAGCTTTGCATTTTTTTTTATGTTTGCTTTTTGTTAATGTTTGATTTCTTAAGCATTTCTCTCATTTCTTAAGTGTCTGTTATAATTATTGCATTTATTTTATTTTTTATTATTTTACTTGAATTACCATTGTGTATGAAATACACTATTTAAATAAAATTGCCTCAAAACTCAAACTATTACAAATGTCTTTGTTCCTTTTTTAAAAAATTAAAGCTGAATAGAAATAAAAAACAACAAATAAATCAAAAAGTAATAACAAAGTGACTAAAACAACTAAAATGAAGTTGAACACTAAAAACATAAATAAAACTAATTAAAAATATGAATTATACTATATAATACTAATAATACTAAACTATCAGGCAATGTGTGTTTCTCAGACTCTAAAATAAGCACAAAAAGCATAAAAGAGGTCCATGTCACTTTTGAGTTATATTTCAAGTTTTTTTTTTTTTAAATCATATGATGATTTTTGTGGCCAGTAAATTAATTTTTAAACACCTGTTTGTTGAAAATCTTTCAAAAAATTTGGGCAAATGATGATTTTGGTTGGTTCTATTGCTTTAGAAGACTTCAGAATGGGCAATGTTTTATAATACTTTTATGGTGCTTGTTAATCTTTTTGTCCTTTTTTGATTGACAGGCACTATATATATTTTTTTGCTGAATGAAACAGAGAAGCATGAACATTCTGCAAAATATGTTATTTTGTCTTCAACTGAAGTCAAATGATGGTGAAACAAAATGAGGGAGAGTAAATGATGAGTTTTCATTTTTGGGTAAAAAATTCAGACAAACAATGATATGCTACACTCGACATGCAATCATAACTTCTCAACAAAGACCATGATAAATTATACCTGTACTATTGTAATGCTAAAGTTTCCTGTAGGGATGCTTTCAAACTAAATACTGCATCTATATGACTAGGACTTTTACTAGCCGTGACAAACAGCAACTGACAATTTCTACAGTAAATGCACCAATCTGAGGATTTAACACTGTCACTGAGGAGGAAAGAGGGGAGGAGAGACAGATGGAGGAGAATATTCCCAAACATAACGGACACAGGGATCAGAAATACGTTTGACAGTGAGAGAAAGATCATATTTTATTCTTCGCCAGGAGATGTCTGGGAGAGACCTTAAACGGCTGTCCGAGCCGAGAGAGAGAGAAAGATAGAGAGAGCTTGAAAAGGAGAAAAGAGAAAGATGTGGGTGTAGGCCGCAGCAAGAGGGTGGGTGGGTGAGTGAGTGAGGGAGTGAGGAAGAGGAGGAGAGAGAGGAAGAGGAGGGTCTTAAAGGCAAGGCGGGCAGGAGGAACAGAGGAGGCAAGCAGGCTGGAACAGGTGGAGGTGGGCGTCAGCGGGGAGTTCAGGACAAGGGTACGAGGAAGGAAGTAGAGTAACAAAGGTAGTGGACCAATATGGTGTATACTTGCCCTTGAAGTTTGATCCGTCTGAGGAGGAGAGAGCAGAAAAGAAACAGGGGGGACGGGTAAGGGGAGGAGGGGGGTCACAGACAATATTTTATTCAATGACTGTTTGAATAAAAATATTGTTTTTCTCAAAAGAAGGAAAATCAAGTCAGTCAAAACAGTAATGAACAACTGAGAACAGGAAACCAAAATGAATGACACGTCGCAAAGAATATATGCAACAAGTAGACGGAGGCAGTGAATGAACTCCACGATGACGGAGACGAGGAGAAAACATCTGAGACAACACGATCAGAGACAATCAGAGCTAATGAACCTTCACCGGATGACAAAACATGGAGAAAAATAAAACGTCACAAGATGAGAATCATGCATGAGCTCGGAAGAGAGGACGCTTTGGAAAGAAAGAAAGAAAGAAGAACTCAAATTTAAAACAAAGAGGAACGAAAGCATAAACGAAATGAAACAAAAAATAAAATGAATAAAAGAACGAACTACACTATAACTTATAATGAATAAATAAACAAAAAAATACACACAAAACAAACTAAAGGTCAAACAAGCAAAAGAATGAACTAGAAATCAAAAAAAAGAAAAAAAAGAAATGAAAGAACTGAAATAACCACAATGCATAAGAGAATAAACGAAATATGCATGAAAACAATATCTACAACCAAGAAGAATGAATATAATAAGAACTAAAATTAAACTAAAGAAAGACAGAAAGAATTACATTTTAAAACAAAGAGGAATGAAAGCATAAATGAAATGAACCAAAAAAATAAAATGAATGAAAGAATGAACTAAAATTATAACTTATAACAAATAAATAAATAAACAGAAGAAACTTACACAAAAAAAACAAACTAAAGGTTAAACAAACAACAAAGTGAACAAGAAATCAACAAACAAAATAAACAATATGCACAAAAGAATAAACGAAATATGAAAGAAAACTGTATCTAAAACCAAAGAGAATGAATATAATAAGTTAAAGAACTAAAATTAAATTAAAGAACGAAATTCAGAAAGAAAGACAGGGAGAACTGAAGGAGATATAAATGAATTAAAAAAAAAAAAGAATAAAAAAGATGGAAGAATGAACAAAAGATGAAGCAAACAAATAAAAGAGAATTAAACAAGAGCAAAAAAAGAACAAAGATCAAACCAAGGAGGAATGAAAGCATTTAAAACTTAAAAAAAATAAATGAAAGAATGAATAAGTAAAAAATAGACAAAACAGACAAAAACAGGCAAAAAAGAACTAAAATAAACAAAATGCACAAAAGAATAAACGAATATATATATATATATATATACAAACTAAAGAACAAATTACATAAAGAAAAAGAGGGTGAACTAAAGGAGATATAAATGAATCAAACAAAAAAGATGGAAGAATGAACAAAAACTGCAACAAATAAGAGAGAATGAACGAATAAAAAGAACAAACTAGTGATCAAATGAACAAACAAAAAAAGAACAGAAATGCAAGCAAAAGTGATAGAACGAAAGATCAACTGAGCAACATCAAATGAAAGCATGAATGCAAAGCAGAAAAACAACTAAAGATCAAACTAAACTAATGAAACAAACGAAAGAGAATAAACAAAATATGAAACAACTAAACAAACAAGACAGAGTGATTAAAATCATCAAATGACCTAAGGATCAAATGAATGAACTAAATACAACATAAATGAATAAAGAACAAACAAGGAAAAAGAAGGAAAGAAAGGAAAGCCAAAGGCGTTCCATCTCCCGTGTAGGACAATGGCCCGTCAGGGGGGCATTGTGGGACACTTTTTTCTTATTTATTGACTGATTCCAAAGCTGCCAGCAAACAATACAGCACAGTGAGCATCCACACGAATCAAAGCAAATAATAAACACGAGCGAACACATAAAGCACACAGTGAAAAGCAAAAGCATGCCTCTTTTCACATCTGGCTAACGAAAACAAAAACACAAAACCTGTCCAGACAAAAGATGCTTCAGAATCGTCATTGTGAGAGAGAAGACGAGAGCATTTTTTTAATGTTTCGGCAAAAGGAAAAATAATAGCACATGGTCACCATTATTTTCAACTCAGTAAACACAGTAAAACCACAGCTTTCACCTCTCTGGTTTTTAGTGAGGGTTTTTTCTTTGCATCCGTGCAGGGAAAGAAAAATCACCTCAGTACAGAACAGCATGAGGACAGGAGGGAAGAGGGAAGAGGTGGGGTGGGGTTTCACAGAAGAACGCGTCCACTCTCGCTTTTTGCCCCGGCGCTGAAACGCGACGCCGCTCGCCGGGAATCCACGCTCGGACCCGACGCTGCTGTGATGTCAGAGAAAGGGGGAGGGGCTTCCGTTGATTGGACGAGAGGGGCGGGAGGGGGGAAACAGGAAGTCTCTTTGGGAAGAAAGAAAGGTAAGCGGGCTTCGCGTTAGCCTGCCCCCGGTACTTACACTGGACCTGGAGGATCTGGTCGCTCAGGTTGGCCTTGATGTGGTTTTCGCTGTAGGACGGCAGAACTAAACCAAGACTGCGAGGAAGGAAAGGGAGAATCTGAATATCGTTTGCATATGACCACGTCTGCCACTTTCTAGGATACAAACTAGCAACCAATCACACTTTTTGAAAGCAAATGTGACCCTGGACCACAAAACCAGTCTTAAGTAGCACTACCCAAAAATGCATTGTATGGGTCAAAATTACAGATTTTTCTTTTATGACAAAAATCATTAGGATATTAAGTAAAGATCACGTTCCATGAAGATATATTGTAAATTTCCTACCGTAAATATATCGTAAATATATTTTGATTAGTAATATGCATTGCTAAGGACTTCTGTTAGACATCTTTAAAGGTGATTTTCTCAATATTTAGATATTTTTGCACACTCAGATCCCAGATTTTCAAATAGCTGTATCTTGGTCAAATATTGTCCTATCCTAACAAACCAGCTTTCAGATGATGTAGAAATCTCAATTTAAAAAAACTGACCCTTATGACTGGTTTTATAGTCCAGGGTCACAAATATCTATTATTAAAATGTACAAAGCATAAAATGTTACCGCATTCAATATCTAAATGTCTACACTTTGTCTTGTCTCCCAGCACAAATATCTAAACATTCTTAATTCAAGAAAAATGTTTATTAAGTCTAGTTTTCTGAAAATAAAAAAATAAAAAATAAATATAAATGCATAAAAAAAGGAGAGAAAGAAAAAAAAAAACTTATTTCAAAGGGAATACAAGATTATTTTTCATACCCTGCTGGCATAAATTTTTTCTTGTTTTAAACAAAAACCTCAATTTTGATACATTTTTCAGAAAACATTATGTAAGTTTGTTTCTTAAGTATAAATTTATCTTGATTTAAGAATGTTTCTAGATATTTCTACTGGAAAGATTACAAAACTATGAAGTATGAAAGTAATTTTGTATTCAGATATGTATTAATACTGTCTTGCTGACTGCACAACATTGTAAAACTGATATTTTTCTTTAATTTATGGGTAATATAAGTACGTAAGTAACTACTAACTAGACCTACAACCCTGCTAGTAATATTTAGGCAAGACAATTTTATTTACATAGCATATTTCTTTAACAATGGTAATTCTAAGAACTTTATTTTGACATAATTAAGAGAGAAAGACTGAAATCATCCATTTTAAAGTCATTTAAGAACATAAGAATGAGTATAAAATATAAAAGTTAAATTTCAAAAAAATCTAAATGTTGCTACACAATAAAATTGCCCAAATAAAGCCTCACGTACCGAATTCTAGTTTAAAAAATGCAAAAATCCCAAACAGAAATTACAAATTACAAGCAGAACAACTGCTGATATAGCTTGATCTACTGAAGCGAATGAAGAATGTTTTCTGAACAAGAATAAAAGTGTTTCAAGCCCTATTTTGCACTTTAGTCATAGACATTACCATGCACAGAATATGTAAATTCATTGGAATAATTGCTAATATCCAAAATGCCCTGTTGAAAAGACCAACTCAGAGAACCATACTATATTGCTCATTTTGGCAGGTTATGGATGGCAATTAAAATTCATGACTAATTTCAACAAAACTGCACTGAATGTTTTACAGTCTAAACTTAAGATAGAGAAAGTCAAGAGAAAGTAGAGAGAAAGTGCCTGAAATCAAGAGAAACGCAGTATGAATGAGTGAGTGTGTCAAACTGACCTGTAATCTGTGCCCTCCACTGGACTCCATATGTACGTCCTCTGGACCTCATCAATGTAACGCTAAAAATACGCACCCAAAGCACAGCACATTACCAACCAACCGTAAGATCGTAACGCTGTATGCCATTATATTTAGCAAGAGGCTGTGTGACTCACCTCATCTGCAGACTTCACCAGAGTCTTGATTCTCCTCTGTCCTGCTCTGCCATCAATCATTAGACGGCGGATCTACGTAAAGATAAAAAGATAGATATCATCCTTATTTAAAATGGTCTCATTCATGGTGTATTACTATTTTGTAGTGTGTTCTTGGATTGTTAATACATTAAAGCGTTTTAAAATCAAGCTTTGACTTTCTCAAGTTGCTTTAAAGTTTTAAGTGTTTTTAAAAGCAGCCTCTTCTGCTCACCAAAGCTTCATTTATTTGATTAAAAATACAGTAAAAACAGTAATATTCTGAAATATTATTACAATTTAAAATAACTGTTTTCTGTTTAAAAATGTTAGAAAATATAATTTATTTCTGAGATGCAAAGCTGAATTTTCAGCATCATTACTCCAGTCTTCAGTGTCACATGATCCTCCAGAAATCATTCTAATATTCAGATTTACCGCTCAGGAAGCATTTCTTATTATTACCAATGCTGAAAACCGTTGTTCTGCTTAATATTTTTGAGAAAACGTGATACATTTTTTAATTTCTGGACTCTTTGATGAATAGAAAGTTCAAAGGAACAGCATTTATTTGAAATACAAATCTTCTGTAATAATATAAATGTCTTTACTGTCACTTTTGATCATTTTAAAGAATCCTTGCTGAATAAAAATATTTATTAAAAAATCTTGAACCCAAACAGAGTAAGTGAATAGGGAATTTTGTTCCAAGACCCAAAAACACTCTTCATCCAGAAGCACATCATACTTTGCTAAATTCAGCCATGTTGTCTGATGAGTAATTTAATGACATTTTAATGATGTGTGATGTGCACATTTGCAGGGAGAACTTATTGTAGAGATGTTCACCTCCTCCTTGTTGCGGTCTGGAAGTTCAGCATCCAAGAAGTCCAATGTGACAGGCTCTCTGAAGTTAATGATCTACACAAATCAATTAGGAAAAAAAATTATAATGGTTACAGAGATGAACATGTCAGAAAATAACTACATTTTGGACCAAATGTAAGGTCTATAAACTCAAAATGCTTTTCACCTTAGGTTGTAAGTTGGGGTGCAGCAGCACATAACCATTGGGATCGATGGCAAACGTGTAACCATTGGCTCCAAGCTGCGTACAGAGAGACAAATTAATGACTGGTGATCAAAAGAAAAGTGACTGAAAAGAGATTTATTTCACTTACCTTATATCTCGGTGTGAGTTCTTTAATTTCACTGAGGGCGATGTCTACACCCATGACACCAAGAATCAACTGGTTCTGCAATAAAAAAAAATACGAACAGACTGAAAAATACAACAAACGACCACAAGGGGGCAGAATTGATATTTGACAAAACTACAGGTAACAGTCAAATCAAACAAAAACAACTGGATTAATGCTTGGAGAGTGAACTGTTTGTCAAACAAGCACATTTCTTCATTTTTATGTTAGACATAATGTTGAAATGCTCTATCGTAGTTATCATTACCATTGTCAAAGTCAAAAAATATAGCTTTGGTAAGAAAGCGTCTGCTAAAGACATAAATTAAAGAGCAAATAAAGTGAGAAGCGAATACGCCTCCAGGAAAAATAAACAGTATGTGACAACAAGCAATGTGCTGAATTACAATTCACTCTGCATTTATCAGTCACACTGGCAGGACAGTTGATCATCTAATGGAAAGGTTACTCATCCATCAATGCACAATAAAAGATGTGTGCAAACATTGCTGATTCAATTCTGAAGCAACCAGCCAAACAGACAATGTTTAAAATAGTTTTACCTGGAAATATAAATCATGGAACTGATGGCAACTTCATTCAAGTAAATTATAACAAATAGTATTATATATACAAAACGTAAATGCTGCGACTAAATGTTAATTTCCATTCATTCCATCTACTGATTTCCAAACATTTCAATTAATTACAGGCTAATAATAAATCAATCCACCAATAAATAAATAAATAAATATATTTATTTATTTATTAGGGCTGTCAAACGATTAATCGCATACAAAATAAAAGTTGGAGCATGCCTAAAATATGTGTGTGTATGGTATTTAATTTTAATACCGTATATATAAATATTTATATAAAAATACAAATACATTCATGTATATATTTAAGAAATATTTAAAAGTATATTTATTATAATTTTTATAGAATTTATGTATATAAATAAAAATACTTTGTACATAACATATTTCTCTTAAATATATACATTAATACATATATACATTAATTTATATATAAAATATATATATATATATATATATACACACATTTTTTTTTAATGATCAAAAAATGATTTACATTATGTTCACTAATTATGGACATATTTTATTTTGAAAACAAGAAAGTGGCCATATGTAAAATATTACTATAATTATTTTATTTTAATTTTAAAAATACTTTTTAGACTACAAATCTGAAGAGAATTAGACTTATATTATACTATGTTTCACTAACATTTGACAAACGGAAATTGTCCAAATACTGATAACATGATAAAACATATATACTGTTCAACAAAAAAGTTCATTTAAACCTTATAGATTTTTTGTGGATTGTTTTGCCTGATAAGTGTGATGTTTAACTGTGGTTTAAGTCTTCAAATACAACTGTATGCATCATTTATGCTACTAAACTTCAAACCGAACTTCAAATCATACTCAAACGCCCTTGTGCGTCTTCAAAGTCAAGCCCTATTCAATATGCATTCAACACGATTGTGAAACATGCCGCTCTCAAACAGTTTGTCAATGTCAGTTAGGGAACATGCTAAGAATTAGAACTGGAACGTGATCACACTCATAATGCAAAAACTCCATAATGCAACATTTGCATTGTCATGCGGGGTATGAGAAACAAATGACTAGTTGTTCATTTTCAGGAATCTGCTTGCGACTTACTTTGGAGTCCCCGTCAGTGGTGAGATTGAAGACCGGCATTGTGCCTGTAATGACGAGACCCAAACCCTGTAAAAAACAAAGCAAAAACAAACACTGCAACATAAAATGTTTTTATTGCGGTGAACTAAAGGAAGTTCACAGTACACTGCTCACATGAATAAAAGACCGCCACATATAAAGCGCCGTCCAACTCCTACTAAAATTATATGGTCATTGACAAAGCAAACTAGCTGTGGAGATTCAAATTTGTGCATTCTGGAAAGAAAACAAAGACTGAACAATATCACAGCCAGTGGCTGCCGCTAACAATGCAATCTGAAGCGGTTTCGCAGTCTCCAATCAATGAGTAACGGCATGTGTCTGTGTGTTTCAGTGTTTTCTACAGGATGCAGTCCTGCAGCGGGGTGCGGTAAACCCCTAACGCGCTAAACAACAACTAATACTCTTCAATAGTCTATAAACAAAACACTTATTTTAATAGAACTCTGTTGTGCATACGTATATTTAAGTGCACTTTTCCAAGTACATTTGTAAGTACATTGAATAAAGCTTTATTAACCTTAAAATGAACATTCCATTTAAAAAGTTTACAACTCTGAGTTAAAATAACACCTGCAGTTCAGTGAGTGAGTGATCCAAGCTGATTCACTCAGAAAGTGAGTCACCTGACTGATTCACACTGATGATGCGGTTGTTCTATTCTGACTGAGTCACTAATAGGTGAATCATTTAAAAGAATCACACCAATCAGTGGATTTATTTGTGAATTAGACAGCCTGCTGTGCAACAGAAATGCAATAAATCCAACTATTTATTGTCATTATGCTATTTTGTAGTACTCAACCTTAAAGTGTATGCAATGATTCCTATTATAAACTATATCCACAAAATCATCGAAAAAATGACTAAAATGTTGTATTATGCATGTCAGGCCAGTAGTTGGCAATATCACTTTGTAAAAATCACAACGCACACTTAAATATGCATGTGCATGATGTCATCATTTTCACACAACAGTATCATTTTCAAAAACGTGCATCTTGCTGTTGTTGCATAAAAAATGCACTAAAAGTAGGGTTGTCGAGATTTGTCGATTCTAGTTGACTATTCGATTTAAAAAAATCATTGACAATACCAGAAGCGGCGCATTTCACGGACGAGAATTCCTTAAACGAATTAGTAGACTGTTTTCCAAGGCTGCATGATAATATTATACTCATTTCATAATCATAATAAAACAGAATTAAGCAGAATTGTGAATTCACAAATGCTTTGATTCAGTCAAATAAATATATGTGATGCAGTTGGCATTCACAGTAAATGCTGCTACACAAACTGTTATCATTTACATGTGTGGAACGTCTCAAACTCCATCTCTGTATGTTTTAGCAAGCTTGGGTTTATTAAAACGTTCATCTGGGAACGCAACGTGCGCGATTCATCAGCTTTGTAGGGTAAATAATTTATAAACCTACTCAAACACAGGAGCGATTTTAAAATAAAACCTCAAACCCTCCCTCTGCAGGCATTTGTTGTAATGCGTAATATATATTAGCTCTATCATCTATAATACATTATGTATTTTAACAGTTTTGCTCAATAAAACCATATGATTTTTTGCTCTTGATACTTTATTTAAACTAATTTGTTTAAAACTAATAATTATTGCCTCATTGCTATTATATCGTATTTTTAAGGAATTTTAAAGACTACTGTTCACTTACATCTATTTTAATTAGCACAAAAAATTAATTAGAATTCAAATTCATTTTTTTCCATTTTTAATTTTTTAAAACTCTGTTTTAATGGTTAAATTAAATTTTATTAATTAAAAAGCTTGTCTAATTAACTGAGTTTTACAGTTTGATTTTTACCAAATTCTGTTTTCCATTACGTTTCTGGATTCCATTTTAATGGATCCATTAAATTTTAATAATCAAAAGTGGCTCCAATTAATTAATTTAATAAAAAAAAGAAAGTGTTATTGTATTGTATTGAATGTTTTTTTTTTTCAGAAATACTGTGCATTTACATAGATAAATCGATTAATCGATAAATTAGTCAATAGATTAATCAATATAAAAATAGTTGTTAGTGGCAGCCCTAATTAAAAGTTTTTCTTTTTTAGTTAAAAATGGTGTTTCCTTAATCAGTGGTCCTCAAACGAACCCTTGAACCCAAAGTAAGGTCATGGAAATATTAAAATCTACTACTGATTACGACATCAACATAGATGTTTGATTTAAATGCATTTTTTTTGTAAGATAAACAAGCATTTTATATTTAAACACAATTCAAGTTAGCGGAGTTTCTGTGCAGCCTGATCCATTGGCCATATTTGAAATTATACAGTGCAATTTTTGAGTTGATGATGATGATGATGACGATGGTGGTAATGTTCCATACCAGAGCATCCTGGTAAACGTTGGTCCACTGCACTTGTTTAGCCCGTTCGCCTGCCAGGACCATTGGCCGTCCAAGAACATCCAAATACTCCTAAAAACAAAAAACCACAAAGAATTCAACACGTTTACCACACAAACCGTATCCCAGCTCAGTTTTACAACAAACACGCCCAGCATCACCAATCAAAAGCATCTATTCTCAACAGGTTACGACTAATAACACTCTGAGCTCTGAAAGTGTGACACTAAAGGCAGGAGTCCACACCTCCCTCTCTCATAAAGCAAACGACTGCGACTCGCCGCTCCATTACATAAAGCACGCTGTTAAAAGCGTCCGCCCGAGGGGCCAGTAAAGCCAGCTGCACAGAGGCACTTCCAGCCGTAACAAATCATCATAAAGCAGCTATTAAAGCATATTACAGCTGTTAGAAAGCACATTCTCGCTCTGGAGGGGTAGGGTGGGCTGCCACAGGACGACACTTGTTGGGTCGCCGTAAGCTCAGGCTTATAAATGACACTTCGGATTTCAACACAACACTTCTTGGGAGGTTAATCATTCAAAGTCAATCTCGCTAAAACTGTCAGAAGGAATGTCAGAAGGAAGTCAAAAAAAGGAAATTAAGCTTATTTTAATAAAATAAATAAATAAATAAATAAAATTATAATAATTATATGTATATATATATATATATATATATATACATACACACACACACACATGTGCGATTACTTATTTAATTTTTTATCGACTGACACCACTATTAGAAATATTTGAAAATAAAATATATATTTTATATATTTTAATAATATATTATATTAATATATATATATATGTATATATATTAATATTTAAATAGTATATATTAAAATGTTAAAAAATAAAATAAATACTTTAATAAAATCATGCATATTATATATATATATATATATATATATATATAGATCTATCTGTCTATCTTAGTTGTTATTATCTAAATTTTTTAAAAAGTCAAATTATTTTAGTTAATCACAATAAAGCTGAAAAAAGTAAAACATACATATTACATGAAAAACATGTAAAAAAAAAAGAAAAATTATAAATGCACAAATTAAAATAAGTTGAATTAAAAAATAAAAACTAAAAATAAAACTGAAAAAAATCAGAATAGAATATAAAATATAAATTCTGTTTTATTATATATATTATATATATATATATAAGCATAAATAAATTATAAATGCACAAATTAAAATATGCTGAATTAATAAAATGACTAAAGATAAAACTGAAAAAAAAAATATATAAATAAATTATATAAAATAGAAATTCTGTTTTATTATATATACATTTTTTTAATGAAACAATGAATATATTGTAAATGACCAAAATTATATTTATATATGTATGTGTGTGCGCACGCTTGGTCACTAAAATAATTTCACAATTTCAAATAAACCCTAAAATTCTACTTTAATTTATGTGCTTAATTAGTCTTCTGCAAAGTTTTAACCAAATGAATGTCCATGACATATCCAGCCATTTATGAGACCGCACTTTACAAAAAGTCATTTAAATATTAAATATTTTGTAAGAGCTCAGCACAAAGAAACACTTCCTATAGAAATGTCCATGTTTTATTATATTTTATTATTAAATGTTTAATAGTTATTATGATTTCTTTAAATTAATTTTTTATTAAACATTTTTTAAATGTCCTAAAATGTCCATGTTTTGGGCGAATGCTTCAAATTTCTTAAAATGTCCATGTTTTCAATGATTCTGAAAGCCTTTACACAAAATATACTCTTTTTTTCCTGTGTATTGTGCCATTTTACGAGAATCACCTGAAAATTTCACCACTCTACGTTGATGCGGGGCTGAGAAAACACATTCAATAATGCAATCTTCAACTTCAACATCTTAACACAGCTAATGGAGGCCCAGAAGCTCATGTAGGGAATATTTTGTCTCTCTGAAAGCCAACGGCTTGTGTAAGCGTGGCCTTTTGATGAAACGGCAGCATTAGGCCACTTTTATTTCTTGCTGGAACATGGAAGTGCTGACAAGCGTAACCTATTCTATTATTAGCTCACTAAAACACCGTTTAACGTGCCGTGGGGACACATTTCAGCAGAGACGATGACAGGCGGACCTTTTCACACGGGAGAAAGGAGAAAGGTAAACAGCGGTGGGCCGGTAATGGTGGTCTCTGCGGTACGAGGGGATAAAGAGCAGTGACACAGCAGGCCGCCGTGCAGATTAGCTTGTAGATTTCCAGTCTGTCCATAAACCTTCATCAACTCAATGCAGCAGCTCAATTATGAAGGAGCTGCATTGATATTCACACTGTTCTCATTATACTTAGCAATGTGACACTTTAATGTTACACAGGTAGAGAGTAAAGGTAAAGTAAGCAGCTTTTTTCCATTTGAACACGTTCACAATCAACTCAATAGCTTTCCAATCAAACTAATAGCCTGTGTATGCGAGTAATTCAAATGAATCATAAATGCATTATATATATTATACTACATATACAACTGCTCAAAAGTATGGCATCAGTAATTTAAGATTTTAAGGGATTTTAAAATATTGCTTTTATTCAGCTAAAATGATCAAAAGTAACAGTTAATACATTTACTATGTTACAAAAGATTCTATTTCAAATAAACGTTGTTCTTTTAAACTTTAAATTAATCAAAGAATCCTGAAAAAAAAACGATCAGTTTCCATGAAAATATGAATCAGCACAACTGTTTTCAACACTGACAATAATAATAAATGTTCTTTGAGCAGCAAATGAACATATAACAATGATTTCTGAAGGAACTTAGTTCAAAAATGCAGCTTTGCATCACAGAAATAAATAAAAATAAATTTAAAAGAAATGGAAATTAAATATATATTATATTATACATATGAAAGAATGAATTGTATACTAAATTACCAAAATTATTATATATTTTGGTATGGTTTGTTACATATATATATATATATATATATATATATATATGTGTGTGTGTGTGTGTCGGTGTGTGCGTGTGTGCGCGAGCTTAATTGTCACTAAAATTATTTCACAATTTCAAATAAATCATGAAAATATTATTTTAATTTATTTGCTTTATGAGTCTTCTGAAGACTATTTCATATAATCTTGAAATCTTAAAAAAAACAATTTAAATGTTAAATATTTTTAACAGCAAAACTTACATTTACTACAGAAAATGGTGATGATGAAAATTCAGCTTTGCGTCAGAAATAAAAAAATATTTAAAAATATTACAATTAAAAAAAGAAATTTACAATATTACTATTTTTACTATATATTTGATCAAACAAATGATGCCCTGGGTGAACAAGAGACCTTTATTCAATTAAAAAAAATAATAAAAAATCTAGTAAAATAGTACTAAAAATAGTAAGAACTGAGACCACTGACATTTGAGATCCTTTTATAGTTTTCTTAAAAATTTAAATTAGTTTTTATTTTTATATTTTCCATTTTAAATTTTTTTGGTCATTTTTATTTTTTAAATGCCTATACAGTTTTTATATTAATTTTTATTTCATCTGTAGTTTTCATTTTTACTTCATTTGTAATGAGATGCTGCCTTACTAGCTGAAATAAATTTATATTTATAAGTTTACATTTTTTACATTTTGTTTCAATTAATGTTTGTTTTATTTCAAGTAACAGTATTTTTTATGGTTTCAGTTATTAAACAAACTAACCCTGCTTTAAACAAAATAACAAAAATAACTGCATTAATGGCTAAATTGCTTGTATCATCATTTTAAAATGTAAACTATATTATCGCCCAGCTATAATCTGCTAAATGTGACTACAAAGCATGAAGATATCAAGATATTATAAGCCTCAACACCAAGGTTTTCTGTCAAGCTGTTTTGAAACAATGTGCATTATGAAAAGCACTATATAAATAATTTGACTTGTCTTTGGAAATTTTGTTCAAGCATCATTAGAAGAACTCTTTTGCAGGTTGGATAGTTTTTCCTGTCAGAAATTCCACCGGCATCTGCGAACGATTGCTGTGGAAGTGCAGTTGGCGGTTATTTTTGGCACCGGCCGTCCACGGCTCTCCGAGGTAACAGTATGTGACAGGGGAGGAGGTGGCGAGGAGGTGCACAGGTGTGTCGGCCACTGCTGTCGATATATACAGTTATGCGCCCACACCTGTCTCACGCAGGCTATTAGAATAAGTGGCAGTTCTCTGAATAAAATTACACTCAGCCTAATGGAACAGCTGATGGTCTATTCAAGCGTCTGATCTGCTCGCCTACGGGGAGGTTCGACGCACGTCGGGGGGAGAAAAAGAGAGGTGGGAAGGAGGAGACACCAATGAATAAAGCAAAGCTGGACTGGAAAAAGAGGGGAACAGATAGTAAAAGGTGACAGAGGGATGATAAAGAAGAAAGGCCGAGGCGTCAGTGAAGAGCGCTGAATAATCACACAAGAGGTGGGGAAATTGAGGCCGACCGCTTTCGGGGAAGAGCGATGTTATTGCGGCCGGTTTCGTGGGCCTCGGGTAAGATTGCTGGAGGATAATGAAAACTGTACGGAAGTGGATTAGAGAAATCACAGTCCCATTTGAATCTTACTGACGCTAAATATAGAAGTCCGTATTGCTTTATCCGTTCATCTTTATAGTTCTCTCTAGCGTGACATATATATCTCCAAACTGTGATAACATCATAGAGCTTCAAAGCTCAGGAAGCTGAATGAACTTACAGTGAACTGGATTCATGTATAGGGGCTTTATTAAAATGGAAAATCTGATTGGCTGCCACAGCCACTTTTAAAGCTGATATGTGCACACCTGTGAATGCATATCAACTGAAGATAAACTGTTTATTGTAAATAATTTGAATGCAGCAGTATTGTCTCTCAGATGGCTGTTGTTGCTGTTTATAAAAGAAATGAGCCACTCTAGGCCATGCACTTCTGCTAAAAGGGCTTTTGGTACTCCACCTCATGTCATGCCTAAAAACAACCCTTAAATGCATTAAAATGACCTGTATAAATATAAAAAATATGTATGTGTGTCTTTCAAAAATGTAAAAAAAATACACTGCATGGGTCAAAATTATTGATTTTTCTTTAATGCCAAAAATCATTAGGATATTAAGTAAAAATCATGTTCCATGAAGATATTTTGTACATTTCCTATTGTAAATATATTGAAACTTAATTTTTGACTAGTAACATACATTGCTAAAAACTTCAGTTGGACAACTTTATAGGCGATTTTCTAAATATTTAGATTTTTCTTGCACCCTCAGATTCCAGATATTCAAATAGTTGTATCTCAGCCAAATGTTGTCCTATCCTAACAAACCACACATCAATGGAAAGCTTATTTATTTATTTGTTCAGATTATGTAGAATTTTCAATTTCAGACCCGTATGACTGGTTTTGTGTTGCAGGGCCACATATGAGGTTAGCAATATTTTTGAATGTTTTTGAAAGAAGTCTCTTCTGCTGACCAAGGCTGCATTTATTTGATTAGAAATACAGTAAAAACTGTAAAAATGTGAAATATTATTACAATTTAAAATAACTGTTTTCTATTTAAACATATTGCAAAATGTAATTTATTCCTGTGATGCAATGCTGAATTTTCAGCATCATAACTCCAGGCCTCAGTGTCACATGATTCTTCAGAAATCATTCTAATATGCTGATTTGCTGCTCAATAACTGTGAACTCAGTGTTTTTATTTTCAGGATTCTTTGATGAATAGAAAGTTTAAAAGAACAGCTTGTTTAATTTATAAATATTTGTAACATTATAAATGTCCTTACTGTCACTTTTAATGCATCCTTGCTGAATAAACATATTAAATTCTTAAAAACATATGACCCCAAAGCCAAACAGTACTGTATGTGTACATATGTGAAATAAAAAGTGGTAGAAATGACGAACCTGTGTGTTGATTCTTATGGCTCCGATGGAAGGGATCTCAAAGTAGTAACCTGTTCAGAAATAAACACAAACCAATAACAGGGCTGGTTAATGTTGCTACATTTGCATGAGATGACTAACTAGTTTAGCATGTGTGCAACCTGTTCAAAACAGACAAACAGACATGTGGTTACACACTAAACCACTTGTTTTTACAAGAATCTAATGCAGTTTTAATGTATTCTTTTTTAGAGCAGAATTTACAGTGGCAAATTTAGTGCAATTATGTTAAGGGAATTGATGATTATAAATGTAGTTTATTTAGGAATTGCTAAAAAAAATTGTTATGGTTAGGAATGTGTTTAATTGTTAGTTTGCTTTGCATATGTTAGTCAGAGATTGTGCTGTGCTGCGGTTTGTTTTGTGTGTCTCATTAAGTATTCAGAGGCTGCGCTTCAGAGGCTGATTATTGAGAGAGTGGACACACCGACAGGGTCAATACGGCCTGCTCAACACGCTGTTAAACACAAGAGCCTCTGAACAAAGAGCACAACATCTGAGGTGCCGTCCTCAAAGTGTTTAGAGTTGACAAACGACTTTCACTTCAGACTGACACTTCAAACTAACAACTGTTTCCTCTCAACACACACAAATATGTTTAATACTTAACATATTTTACATGTTAAAATATTAGATATTAGACAGTGGCTTTTTTGTATACTTGTGAATTTGTCATGATGCATTAAACATCTAACTACTGTACATATACCATAGAATAAAGACAAAGTCTGATTCTTTTCGATGCAATAGTTTTGAACGTGCATTTTTTTCTTAACAGCTACTATGTGTTTTTCTGATTATCTGTAGGATGAAAACACAAATGTGGTTGAAATCATTCGCCTGAATATGAAATCAGTTCAGCCTTCGTTCAGTGTGCTGTTATTGCTGTAAAGGTCATTGAACAATTTCAGTCTCGATAACTTCAGGACCAACATTTTGTGGCTCATTTGAGCCGAAACCATCATTAACGCAGCGTTCACGTCACCATAGGCTAAACACTGGGCCAGCAAGACAGTCTGTGCTTTTCTTGCTATCTGGGATCTGTATTAAAGAAATGTCATTGGTTCAACATAAGATAAGCCCAATCGACAACATTTGATGCATAATGTCAGGGTACCAAAGAAAATAACTGAATCATTCTGATCAGCTCTTTTAAACTAGTAATTCCCTTATAATGAAAGTAAACAGGGCCATGCACTTCGGAGGTTTAAAAAACAGGAATATGAAATTCATTTTTTTTTTTAATAGGAAAAAACACTACAGTATTATTTAACTGTAATGTACCACTATTTTTTTTTTTTTACAGATTTAAAAGAAAATAAGGCATTTTAAATCACAATTTTACAATTAGACGAACAGAGAATTTTTTTTTTAAATGAACAAATACTATGCTTTAAGCTAATATTTTTGTCAAAGCTAAAATTAAATAAATAAATATTCACTTTTTTCCCTTTAATAATTTTTCATTGATAAATAAATACTGTGTAAACAAATATTTATTAAATATTTAATAAATAGTACATTTAAATATTTATATTTATTAAAACATAATAAAACATTTTTGTTTCCTTTCTCTTATCAGAATGTTTTAAACAAAATATACTTTTTTGGCAATATTGCTTTAATAGGTTTATACTCAAAAATGTCCCCAAAAACTAAGGGATGAATAAAAAAATACAATTAGTAGTAATTATGCATTTTTTAAAATAATATTGTTTTTATGTGAAAATTACTACTATTTTAATTATTAAACTATTTCTTATAATTTAAAAAATACTTTAGTTTAAGCAGAGGACAAAAATTTGTATAAATATTCACTTTTTTGACTACATTTTCCTTGAATAAATTGTCATTGATAAATACTGTATAAACATCAACAACTATTTATTAAATATTTAATAAATATTAATTTTAAACATTTAAAATAACATTTAAAACATTTTTTCCCTTTCTCTAATCATGTTTCAAACAAAATATTTTTTTCTGGCAATGTTGTTTTAATGTTTATACTAAATTTTTTTACAAAGAATTGGGTTTAAGCAGATGAAAAATTTGAAAAAACTGAAAATATATTAAAAATAGTAACTTTTAAGTAAATTTTTCCTTTAGCAAATATTAATTGATAAATAAATACTGTGTAAATATAACAAATATTCATTCAATATTTTATAGTTATTTTAAGAAATAGTTTAATAAAATATTTTTTGCCTTTTTTAAAGCAGTTTCACTCTTTCTCTAACTGTTCAAAAAAAAAAAGTTTTCTGATCATTTGTTTTAATAGCTTTACACTTTACACTTTACACTTTACATCTTTTTGAAGCAGTGAATCAAAAAGATTTTCTGTGGTAACTGTCAGCATGTCACAAATAGTGGATTAGATAAAGCTTAACCGATGTTGAACCCGTAACGTCTCTTTAAGAAGGCGGCGGCCCCTAAAACAACCCCAGATAAGGAAGTCAAATCTAGTTCAGTTAATGAATCAGAAATAATTTAAAAGTCTTTAAAAGTGTATCAAAGTCAAGAGAATTAGAGCAAAAACTAAAAAAAAACAGAAAAAAGTATTCAGAAGATGTCTGAGGGTCAAACCAATCAGTACGCTAGAAAGAATCTAATCAAATCAATGTGAGTCTCCGGGAATCAAAGAGACTGGGAATTGGCTCTGATTCAGCGGCAGCCATATGAGACTTTGTTTGTGTCAGCGGAGTGTGAACGAGCTCGCTGAGAGACAGCCGGTGGAGTGACAACACACGCTAAGCCGTGTCAAACAAACATGTCTCTCATTGTTGCCGCCAGTCTGATCTCTTGACTTGGTCATGATTACAAAACGCTGAATCCATTTGTTTCCGCCACACGGGCGACATGTACAACAAAACAATAAGACGCAGACAATCCGATGCAATCCACGTCTTAACAAGCCCGTCAAAGGAGGAAACGTCGCGCTACCGTTGCTTTTTGAACGAACCTAGCGGCTGCGAATGCTTTCAGTCAGATACGCCGTCGAACACGTATTCTACAGCAAAGGGAGAGCCGCGGACGTGGATGTGGGCTTTGTGAGGGTGTCAGGGGCGTTCCTCTGCTGCTTTGTGATATCGGCGAGCGAAATGAAAGCCTGCGGTGGAGATGGAGTCCGCTGAGAAAAGCGTCTTGCTTGCTGTGCCAGACTCCGTCCCCTCACTGCCAGTCATTACAGCGGAGAACATGGCCGCACAGAGGGCTAATCCTTAAGTGGAAGCGCTTTTGGCTGGAGACGCCGAGAAGTTGCAGACGTGGTTATCGCTGCGACGGCAGTTCCTCTTCGGCTAATTAATTAGAAGGAAGGGAGGGCGGCGGGGGTCTCTGAAGTATTCTGCCACCGTTCGTCATTAACTAATCAGAGAGCTGGAGAGGGATGATTGTTAAGACAGAGCTGAGAGGGAGAGTGTTTGCGTTACAGGCCCGGAATTAACTTGTTAGGTCAGACAGGTCAACGTTACTCCAACACTGTTGACCAGGATTACATGCAAGCTCTTAGTGCTTTAAAAAATGGACAGGGATATGTTACCCCAAAATCTTGTTAATTTACTCACCCTCAGGCCATCCAAGATGTAGGTGCCTTTTTTCTTGAGTAAAAAGATTTGGGGCCAAAACCATGGTCCTTGGTGATTCATAAAATGCAAATCAGAGGCTTCACGTTATTGAGAGTAAAAATAAAGCATATCAAGGAGCACAAAATGAATCGGCTCCTGATGATATACATTAGCAAAACCTTTCATCAAAGTTGTCCTAAAACCAAAACAATTCCTGTTCTTGTCTTAGGACAACTTTAATGAACTTTTTTGATCCACTTCAAATGTTGACTACTCTATTGGGGTCTTATGAAGTGAAACGATAGGTCTGTGCAAGAAACTGACCATTATTTACAACATTATTACCTGTAATCCAGAGCCTCAGGCAACTGAGAAATCTGATTCTTTTCTGCAAACTGATTCTTTCTGACAGTTTGTTTCAATTAACTGGTTCAATTCATATACGCAATATTTAAACACCCAATAATGTGAAATATAGATGTTTTACATGTCTAAAGCATATAAAGTGAATAAACTTGTCTTCATCAGCTCAACTTTTTACATAAACAATTAGAAACCATAAAAACTTTCACTTTTGCCACTTCATTCAAGTGTTTGGCTCATGTATGCGCATATCAGCAGCTTATCGGTCTTCGGTCTTCGGTCGAACCGTTTCATAGGATCAAATCTGCTTGGGCTGCAAACTGTTTCAGATGATTCAGTTTGATTTGATGAACTAGTTCACTAAAAAGAATCGGTTCAAAAGAAGAATTCGTTCATGAACTAGACAGCTTAGATCGCTTGTCTAAAGACTCTGGATTGCAGGTAATAATGTTGTAAATAGTGTTCCGTTTCTTGCAGAGACTGATCATTTCACTTCATAAGATTTGGGGGGTCTGAAAACCAGTCAGTATCTGGTGTGACCACCATTTGCCACATTTCCTTCACATAGAGTTGATAAGGTTGTTGATTGTGGCCTGTGGAATGTTTGTCCACTCATCTTCAATGGCTGTGCAAAGTTGCTGAATATTGGCAGGAACTGGAACACGTTGTCGTATGCACCGATTCAGAGCATCCCAAACATGGTCAACAGGTGACATGTCCGGTGAGTAAATGGCAGACGGCATCGAATGTGAGCATTTGCCCACTTAAGTCAGTTACGACGAACTGCAGTCAGGTCGAGGCCCCGATGAGGTCGACGAGCATGCAGATGAGCTTCCTTGATACGGTTTCTGACAGTTTGTGCAGAAATTCTTTGGTTATGCAAACTGATTGTTGCAGCAGCTGTCTGGGTGGCTGGTCTCAGACGATCTTGGAGGTGAAGATGCTGGATGTGGAGGTCCTGGGCTGGTGTGGTTACACGTGGTCTGCGGTTGTGAGGCCGGTTGGATGTACTGCCAAATTCTCTGAAACGCCTCTGGAGACGGCTTATGGTAGAGAAATGAACATTCAGTTCACGGGCAACAGCTCTGGTGGACATTCCTGCAGTCAGCATGCCAACTGCACGCTCCCTCAAAACTTGTGTCATCTGTGGCATTGTGCTGTGTGATAAAACTGCACATTTTAGAGTGGCCTTTTATTGTGGCCAGCCTAAGGCACACCTGTGCAGTAATCATGCTGTCTGATCAGCATCTTGATATGCCACACCTGTGAGGTGGATGGATTATCTCTGCAAAGGAGAAGTGCTCACTAACACAGATGTAGACAGATTTGTGAACAATATTTGAGAGAATCAGACCTTTTGTGTACATAGAAAAAGTCTTGGATCTTTGAGTTCAGCTCATGAAAAATGGGGGCAAAAACAAAAGTGTTGCATTTATAATTTTGGTCAGTGTAGTTTAAAAGTACGCATTTAACCTCCCAACCATGCAGCAGACTAGTTCTGAATGAATCTCTTTCCAAATTGTCCCTCCACAACATTTTCATCTCATTTTTATTTATTGGTGAAAATGTCAATAGATTGATTCACTCAAAACAAGTTTTTGTTCGTCTCGTTTTCGTTGGTGAAAAAAATGTTGTTGACTCAGTCTCTTACCCTTGTTGGCACAGGCGATCCACTGCAGAGGAGTGACGTCATAGTTGTGCTGCCCCACCGAGAATGTGAAAACTCTCACCTGTGGATGGAAGATAGTTTATAAGATCATATAGAAGAAGGAGGCATTTTATTTATACAGCATCTTTTCGTAGCTCAATAAAATATAATCTATGTGACCCTGGACCACAAAACTAGTTATAAGTAGCACATATTTGTAGCAATAATCATCAATACATTGTATAGGTCAAAATTATCGATTTTTCTTTTATGCCAAAAATTATTAGGATATATTTTGTAAATTTCCTACCATAAAATATATCAAAACTTAATTTTTGACAAGTAATATGCATTGCTAAGAACTTCATTTGGACAACTTTAAAGGCGATTTTCTAAATATTTAGATTTTTTTTTGCACCCTCAGATTTCAGATATTCAAATAAGTGTATCTCGGCCAAATATAGTCCTATCCTAACAAACTATATATCAAAAGCTTATTTATTCAGCTTTCAGATGATGTATAAATCTCAATTTGACCCTTATGGCTGGTTTTGTGGTCCAGAGTCACATTTCATTTAACAGCATATGTATTTTTTGATCATTTTAAACATGTTTTAGGAAAATATTTCGCTATAATATAAATTTTATATTGGAATGACGTCAGATTTATGGCTTTGATGTTATCTCTGTAGTCCAAATCCAAGTCCAATTGTCTGTGATTTTGTTGTCACATGCTATTTTCTATTTTAGGGAGGACAGAAAACCTGCTTGTCAGTGGAAGGCCATTATCACACAGATGGAAACACCAGCATGTTTTGATTTGAATCGCCTCGACTCACTGTTTTGTTTGGCCAGTTGTATTTCTCAAAGATGTCCTGAGCGCGATCCTCGCCACCGTCTGTGAACATCATTATCATCTTATTGCAGTTTGCTCTCGGAGCGCTGGTCTCCTGTGAGAAACAGACACAGGAATGAATAGGACTCATTTCAAGGGTGTCAAATGAGCCAGGTCAGTTTGAAACTCACAGAATTGCCTTTATGAACAAATGTTTTTGTTTGCAAAAACCCTACATCCCTGCAATGCATCATTTAATAGTAATGGCCACATTACGGAATGTCTGTTTATGCTTTGGTCTGTGTGACTCCGCCCACTGGCAATTTAAACAACAGGATTTGAACACCCCAGGTTGCCAGTTAGTGGAAAACACAGCTTATTGCAGCACGTAAGCCAGCAAAGTAACTAGTTCAGAGATCACAGATTCTAGCCGACCTAAAAAGCCTCCATTTAAAAAGCTCTCTGACCGGAGGCATATTAAATTGTGGATAAATCAAATGTAAAGCCTTGCACTGTCTTTTGCATGCTTTCTGCATTCAATCTGGCAACCGGTGAGCCTGAGGAGATGAAGGGAGAAGAAACAACTCTCTCGAATATTTTGAATTTGGACCACATGTCTTATTTTAACCACTAGCTGTCAATATTACATACTGCATCTTTAAGCACTAACAGGTAAACTGACAACCAAATTCATCTGCAGTGTACAAGGCCAGTATGCTTACAAGGTGTTTGCATTGACATATTTGCACATAGTTTGTTTCAGGCCTGCTTGAATCAATCTATTACACAAATGACCTTGGCTATAACAGCGCCCTGTTTGGCAGAGCACCCGCACATGTGTCCGAGCACTTAACCATGCGAGCGTGTGTGTGCGGGCACGTCTGTTTCTCTAATCATACGTCTGCTTTTGTGCCAGCTGCCGCCGACTGTCCTATCTCTGATGAGTTAGCCGAAAGTCCCCTCTCCCTATCCCATCCAATCACAGCTGTCATTGACATTCGGCCTATGCCACATCACTCTGACAAGATTCTAATAAAGATAAATAATACTGCCGCAATTACAAATTCACAGAGCTCTCTTCTCGGCCTATCAGGAGTCAGCGGGCAGAAATTAAAATGCCTTGGCGCTTGTGGATCTGGGAGCGACAGTGAAAGAGAAAGTCAGAAAGAACCAGTCTCTACAGTTGGAAGAGAATACAGATTCGTCTGTATCTCATCAATCACACCATCACGATCTGTTAGAGCAGCAGTTGGCCAACACAAAAACACACGATGAAGCCACACATGTGGCCATCAACAAATCTCACATCATTTTATACACTATCAACACGCCATATGTATCATGATCTCAAACATTTCTCTGCAGCAAGATCATTTTAAGGCTTACTGAATGTCAACTATCGATTCATCTGTCTGTTTTAATTGCTCAGAAATGTGAGAAAAAGCTGACACTTAAATTAAATATAACAGAGAACTCTTAAATCTCCAAACGCTTTGAAAAAGCAACATCTGAGCAATACAATTTTCCGCTGAGTTGGTAAGAGGATGTTTTGGCATTAACAAATTTAACTAAGCCAAATCCAGCTAAATCTAGCAAAAAAACTCCCCTTAGGAACATCCAGGGATCTTCTCAAAGGTAAAATGATTCATAGCAAGTAAATCATGTTTTTTATATCCTAAAAATATTTATCTATATTTTTAGTTAACATTTGAGTTAGTATGCAAACTCTAATAATGTAAACAACTCAAGATCTTGACTAAATTATTTTCTCATTCACATTTGATTTCTAAATTTTCAAAATTGTAATTTTTTTTAAAGAAATTAACAATTTTATTCAGCCTTGATGCATTATGTTAATCAAAAGTGGCAATAACAATTTTTATAAAATTACAAAAGATTGCTATTTCAAATAAATGATGTTCTTTTTAACTATGCATCAAAATTCAGCTTTGTATCACTGGAATAAATTTTATTTAAAAATATATTCAAATAGAAACCAGTTATTTTAAATTGTAATAATATTTCACAATTTTACTCTTTTTACTATTTTTACTATTTTTGGTCAAATAAATGCAGCCTTGGTGAGCAGAAGAGACTGGAGTAATGATGCTGAAAATTCATCTTTGATCACACAAATAAATTATATTTTACAATATATTCACATAGAAAGAGTTTATTTTAAATAGTAATATTATTTCACAGTTATACTGTTTTTACTGTATTTTTGATCAAATAAATGCAGCCCTGGTGAGCAGAAAAGACTGGAGAAATGATGCTGAAAATTCACCCTAGATCACACAAATCAATAATATTTTACAATATTTTACATAGAAAGCAGTTATTTTAAACTGAATATTACTTCACAATTTTACTGTTTTTACTGTATTTTTGATCAAATAAATGTAGCCTTGGTAAGCAGAAGAGACTTCTTTTAACAACATAAAACATAAACATCAAACTTTTTAACAGTGATGCATGTATATTTAGTTCATTAAAACTGAGCTTAATTGTCTGTCAGTGATCGAGCACTTACAAAGAAAGATAATTAATTTAACATCACAAGAAAACAAACAGAAAGGACTTCTGTACGTTAGAGTTAGTCTGTATTCATTATAGACTTGAATACGAAATTCCAGTGTATCTTCATGTAGATAACAAGGGAAACATGAGTGTGTGAGTCTTACGTTTAACAGCTGGTCAAAGGCAAACTGAAAGCCGGTCTTGTAGTCCGTCGTCCCCTTCGCTTGCATGTTCATCACAGCCTCTTTGAAGATCTTCTTGTTTTTAATGTTGGCTTGGACCAGCGTGGTGAAGCACGGCACCACGGCGTACGCCTTCTCATTGAACTGACAGAGAGAGAGCGACAGACAGAGAGACAGACAGCAGCTGCTTCAGCAAGTCCATTAAAAGCTTCATTATTCATCTCCATTAGATCTCACAGCATCATCATTTCTGCTGTTAACACTCGCTAATGGAGTCACTTACACCTGATTGATTTCTCTCGCAATTCATAATTTGCTTCCACTGCAGATGAATCAACTCAGATGAAACTTGAAATCTATTTAAAATCTATTTCACAACACTAATCATCTGGGTGGTTTAATAGTGCTCAAATCGGAACATATTTTACATATGAGAGTGTTTTGAACATTCAAAACACACTGCCATAATGCAAAAATGTCATGAGAGGTTGACAAGGTGTTGCTATGTGGTTTCTAGGGTGGTCACTATCAACTGTCAAGTGAAAAATAGCACACTTCTTCACTGAAAACATAAAATATATTTTGTCTTGTTTTCCAGGGGAAAAGAAAGATGTTAATATACATACATATGTGCATACATATATATATATATATATATATATACATAAATAATGATATATATATATATATATATATATATATATTTTTTATTTTATTGAATATTTTATTCATTTTAAATGTATTTATTTATAGTATTTTTCTAACCTTATTGGAAAAGATCCTCATTTCATACATTATAAATGCATTTATTTATTGTTCCATTATCATGCATTTTTGCTTCTTGAATAAATATTGATCGTTTTAAGGATGTTTAGGTATTTTACTGTGTAAAAAAATCTAAAAAAAGGTAAATAATTATATAAAGAATAATATTTAATAAAAAGTAAATAATTAAATACATGCATCACATGAATATGTTACAGTTTAATCCTTAGACTAGTACTACTAATTGTCAATGTATTTATTTATTTGACACAAAAATGAATATCTTTAAAAGCTTGTTTCCACCACTGCAAACTCTTACAATGAAAGTTTATATCCTACATTTCTGACTTTTTTCTGAGAATTGCAAGAAAAAGTTTGTGAAATTGTAAGATTAAAAGTTGCAATTACCGTTTTTATTTTTTTTAATCCTATGGCGGAAACAAGCTTCCATAAATACCTGTCGCATTAGTACAGCTTTACTTACTGAATGCACACAACTCTGCATAAAGCATTTATGTATGTGTGTGTGTGTGTGTGTGTGAGGAAGCACAGCTGTGAAAATCTGAGGTACATCCGGCAGTCTTGATTACAAGGTTCCACACCGCAGGTGCAGAGGAAAGAAAATGCCAATGCAAACAAAAATTAAATGAGAAATGCCATCCTAAAAGTGCCTATAGAAAAGAAAAATCCCTTTGAGATCTCTTTTACTCTTCCTTGATAGAGACAAGATTAAAGGGAGAGCAAATTGAGACTTCATGAGAGCCCGATTCACGAATGAATCAATTCTTTTGAGTCAGATTGATTCGGTTCTTGAGTTGACTCAGTGATTCCACAGCTCACCGTAAGGAAGATAATCAGCGAAAAATGACTTATTTCAATCTGTTTTTCACACAAAACTATAATGGACTATTTTATGGTCCATTTTTTGACGCTATTGCTATTGAATGGAAATGAGTGACCAGCACAGTTTGAGAGTGTGTAACGCTAACCGAATTGTAATTTTTGGCTGAAATGCCCCTTTAAAAGTCTATTTTGATTTCATGTTAGTCTAGGTGTCTGCAGGTAAACAACAGTAAACACACATAGCGACTCTAATGTGGTCTAAGACTGCTTTTCTTCAGCGGGCTGTAGAATGAGCCGTGTTCCGGCTCAGATTACGATGCTCATTTTGCGCTCTCAGAGCCGGGATTAGGAAACACACACTAAGAGCCCGGATCAGCCCGGATTACTGGCGTGGGGCTCCAAAACGCTAATGTTTCATTATGTGTGTGCGTCTCTGTGTATATGTGCATGCACACTCGTGTGGGTTGCGTTTGTAGGTCGCTATTGTGCGATCACAATAAATGAACCCTCTCCAGATTAAGTGTTAGCGTGCATTCTGCATTTACATTTTCATTAAAGGTTCAGAGGTTCAGATTCGTGGAGGATTCACACTTCTGAATATTAATGTTGGCGTTGTCTTAAATGCATTCACCAGGAATAACAGCATATTTTTAAAACATTATATTGTATAATAACAACGTCATAAAAATGCTTTTCCTGTTATAACGACATATTATATTGTTAATACAACACATACTTTACTGATGTTGACTGTCAGATTCAATGAAGTTAGTTTAATTTTCTTGTCAAAACTGGCGACTGTCCACCGACGATAATTTAATTTGAAGTTTGAAATTTGAAATTTTATTATTACGCTTCTAATCAAAATAAAGAAAATATGCTGTTTTAACAATGCAATATCTCATTATAAGAGGAAAAACAGTTTTTTGACATATGTTGTTATTACGAAAAAAACATATTTTAATGACAAGAACATTACAAAATTAACAAAATTACAAAAACAACGTTAACAACTTAGCATCTCGTTATTATGAGAAAATATATAGTTTAAACAACACAACAACTTGTTAATATGACAAAATTTAACAGAAAAAAATATTTTTATTAATAATATAATTACTAATATCTATAATAAATAATTAAAATTATTTTATTATAAATATAACTTTATATAATTATTAAATATATACATATATTTACTATATTACTTTATATAATTATTAAATATTAAGAAACAAATTATTTAATAATAATAATAATATAATTAGTAAAATGTATAATCAATAATTAACAATATTTTATTATAAATATTACTTTATATAATTATCAAATTTATATATAATATTAATATTACTTGATATAATAATTACATATTAAGAAACATGAATTATTTATTAATAATAATAATTATTATTACTAAATATTAATTAATCTATATATTGTAGAATTATTAATAATACTAATAATTATTATTATTATAATTATTAAATATTAATAAATATACATTTACAGAATAATTTTTTATAATAATAATAATAATAATAATAAAAACATCAAGAAGTAATAATCATAAAATTATAATGTATATACAATATATGAAATGTGGGCTACGCCATAAATTGGTAATACTATTCAAAAAAGAAAACAAAAAACCTACCCGAGCCACATTTACGTAGTCGTCATCAGAAAGTGTGTCCAGCATCTCGATGACAGACGTTTTCATGAGCTTCAGGGTCAGTCCACTGACACTGCCACTCCTACAAATACACAGAAAACACACATCAAATACATCATGCGCACTGCACACAAACATTACCACATGACAACATTTATCTAACAAACCAGTCATGTCTGAAAACAGCCCTGCACAGAAACACAAGCCCGTTACTGCCGTTGCCAAGCAGAACCTGTTGCTAAGTGTCTCCCTCGTCCCCGTCCATCAAAAGTAAATTGTAGACGGCATGTTAAAAAGCGCCATCTTCACAGACAGTACGGAGACAGTCGATCTTCAAAAACAAAGTACATTTGAATTCAATGCTGCAAATTGGATTTATTAATAGCCTACAGCAGCTATTGAAAAAGCAATCACAGAGCATGAGTTCATGTGTAATTTGGCTTCCAGAGTTAGAAGGTTTAATAAAGCCGAGCACACTGGGAGAAAAAAAAAACCCTGGTGACAGCACTATTGTCTCCTGCTTCCAGTCGTCACAATGAGATTACTCTAAGATTGTCAGAAACGTTCAGCGCGATGGTGCTTTTGATTGGCATGAGATTGCTTTGGCAAAGCGACAGCTGCGATTGGTGTATTTTTTAATTAGATATCGGTATCTATTTAAGGTTATGGACGATTGCCAGCCAGCGACAATTAACCTCCATTAAGCAGTTTTTCTTGAGAGGTTTACTTAAGAATATTAATGATTTTTTTGACGATTATGCACATAATGGCAGTATGATTGAGGCAATCACTTATTTGTTAAGCTACGCAACAGTGTTACCAATGACTCTAAATGTGCAACACTTAAGCTTTGATAAAGAAGAAGGTCTTGATGATTCACAAAAAATGGCATTTAACAACAAAACGATTATTTCGATAATGCATTTACTTCTAGCTAAAATTACAATGCTGTGAACTCAAAAAAACACGACGCATACCTTTCACTAAATGCATCTGTAAACACATCTGTTTATGTACGATGCAAAAGCTTTTTTAGATTATGCATTTTAGAGGTCAGATAAGATCAGAGTCGCAGGACGTTTTAAATTCTCCACCAGCAGCCCAGATATCGGCAAGAGTAATGGCATTTTTCATTGCATATAACCTCTAAGTCATATTTCAGGGAACACTGTAGCATTTTGATGTTGAGGCACGAGGTTAATAAGATGGAATACTGTTCTTCTCAGCCGACAGGTGGCAGTAGAGCACCACACTGCTGTTATGGCATCATACACAAAACATTTATCAACACAGATGACAGTGTGTGTTAATGCAGCGCATATGAGACGCTCAAAAAGACAGATGGAGAGTGTGTTTGTGTGGTCGAGAGGATACTTACACGTCCACGATGATGACCATGTCCTTTGGAGAAGAAGCTCCCTGAATGTACCTAGTCAAAGTACAAAACAAGACTAGTCAGTGCTGATATTGAGGGTTAATTGATTTAAAATGCAAAAATAAAACAATAAGCCATAGAGGCTGTGAATTAGAGTGATTTAACCATGATTAAAGGCACAGCATGACACCTTACCGATGATTTTACCAGACTTAAGTGGCTACCTTTTATAAAATAGCATTAATAAAGTAATTAGTCCATAAGTCAAATCTGAAAGTGGTATACAGCCAATCAACACAGCTGTATCATATTTGATACATGAATTTCTAAGGCATCTAAATGATCAGCATGCTCAAAATATTGCATCGGATTCATAGTTTACACTATTTAACAAGTAAAATGCCTTTTAGTGTAGCTGTACTAACATCTACCTTCAGCTTCACCTTGCTGTGAAATCTTTACTTATTTTATAAAGTAACTGCAAGAAAAACTTTTCTATTGTCAGTAATATGTCAAGATGAACACTTACTGGACTGAAACTACTTAGGTTTACTTAATTATGCATACATCATGTTTGAAAAATCATTTTCACATAAACAGTCATGAGGGACATTTATTTGTTCATCACTGTATTGCATTGCATCATGTGTTTTAAAACTAGATCTTTGATCTAAAACTAAGCATTTAAATAGCATCTTACTATAATCATAGACATACTATTGAGAGATAGACAGTGACAACTAATCAAAAGTTTACATACACCTTGCAGAATTTGCAAAATGTTAATTATTTTACCAAAACAGGAGGGACCATACAAAATCCATGTTAATATTTTTATTTAGTACTGACCTGAATAAAATATTTCACATAAAAGACGTTTACATATAGCTCACAAGAAAAAAACATGAAAATATAAAAATGACCCTGTTCAAAAGTTTACATACACTTGCTTCTTAATACTGTGTTTTTTTTTTGTTTAGTGATAGTTGTTCATGAGTTCTGAACAGTTAAACTGTTGAGTTGACTGTATGATTTTGAGATCCATCTTTCAACACTGAGGACAACTGCAACTCATATGCAACTATTACAGAAGGTTCAAATGCTCACTGATGCTTCAGAAGGAAACACAATGCATTAAGAGCCGGGGGGTGAAAACTTTTGAACAGCTGAAGATGTGTACATTTTTATTATTTTGCCTAAATATTGTATTTATTTTCATTTAGTACTGCCCTTTATAAGCTACAGAAGATACTTACATGTTTCCCAGAAGACAATATAAGTTAAATTTACCCATCTCAAAAGTTTTCACCCTCCGGCTCTTAATGCATCTTTTTTCCATACATTTGAACCTTCTGTAATAGTTGCATATGAGTCCCTTAGTTGTCCTCAGTGTGAAAAGATGGATCTCAAAATCATACAGTCATTGTTGGAAAGGGATCAAATACACAAAAAAAGCTGAAGGATTTTTCTGAAGGATTTTTCTGAAGAGCAGTGGGCAGTTTAACTGTTCAGGACAAACAAGGGACTCATTAACAACTATCACTAAACAAAAAAACCCCAGCTCATTCAGATCATTCTGGTAACAACACAGTATTAAGAATCAAGCACATGTAAACTTTTAAACGGGGTCATTTTTATACATTCAACTATTATTTTCTCTTGTGGACTATATGTATACATCTTTTAAGTGAAATATTTTATTCAGGTCAGTACTATATAAAAAATAACAAGCATTTTGTATGATCCTTCTTATTTTGGTAAAATAATTACATTTTGCAGATTCTGCAAGGTGTATGTAAACTTCTGACCTCAACTGTAGGTATCTGCTACACTGTTATAAAGATCTCATTGATTTACATCACAATCAGAATTTCACCTCACTTCCTGGCCATATAAAAATCTGCATCTTTACCAAAACGCATATTTTAGATCAGTTCATGGGTGTTTTTTTCTTTGGATTTGAGCTCCATATTTGACATAAAAGACTGATATATCAAATCTGACACTCAACAAAAAACATACGCAAACTTTTTTTTTTGTAGATTTTCTTCTGTATTTTGTCTACACAATCAATAGACTGACTTAAAGTCATTCCACATACACTCAAGCGCATCTGTTTAACAGAAATGGTTCATAAAAACTAAAAACAAGTTATATTTTCAAGCTCACTATCCCCAATCAGGCTCCTTTGACTTGTCTTGAGTTTGCGCTAAGCTAACCTCCAAGTCCGAGAAGCACAACGTCAGGTGAAACGTCAAACCGGATGGGCGTTTATTCTTGAGCTGACTCATCGGCCCACTGACAAACGCATTATGCAGTCCGCCCGTCTCTCTGAGTCTTTGTGCAAGTGCTAGCAGATCGTGCGGCGAGGAGAACCGCTTTGTCTCGAGCCATTTTTAGCACAGTACTCAATCTGAGCGCAGAAAGACAATGAGGGATGCGTGGCACTTTTGTGTCACCGACAACAAAATAAATAAATAAACGGCCTAACGCTGCATCTGTCCACCGCTGATAGAGGCTGACATATAGAAAACACTAGTGAAGCCATTTTCACTTTTCCCCGTGCAATTAAAAAGGCATTACACCTGACAATCAGAGCAAGAGATTGATGCACGTCGTAAAGCTGTTGTCTGCAGACGACTTGGAAAACCACGCCGGCTTTTGCGTGGCGAGGTGATTGGCTGTCGTGCAGACAGGTAGTTAGCGCTTTGTGCTCGCAGGAGCAGACCGACCGTCGAGGGTCTCTTCTACCGCGGTAATCAGGCTGAAGAGGCGACGTGAGAAGTGGTGCCAGGTGCCCGCGGCTCGTTGAGGAAGGGTTTTGAAGCATGGCTAAGCTCTGGAAAAATGGAAAAGCCCTGGCGAGCCACGGCGCGACGCACACAACGCTAACTAGCGCACTCCACCGCAAAGCTGTACGCTGAACTCTGACCCTCATTTTGGAGGCCAATCCAGTCTTAATGCCACTGGAGAGTGCTAGATGTGGAAGGAGGACTATTATAGTTGGCTGAAAGGACAAACACAGCTGAAAGACTAACAATAACAATGCTCAGGCATGAGTACAAAGCTTTTGGCGGCAGAAGTGGGAGAAATTAAATTAGTTCTTGAGAACTGAAGATGCTACCCGAAAGGTCAGACCTTCCCTATAAGCACTGGCTATAAGAAATAGTTTTTTGAAGTACAATGGTACTAACTTTACTGGTGTAATTACAAAAGTCTTCCATTTGAATGAGTATAATGTGAGTGAGAAAAAGGAGACAACTTCTACACTTCTGATACACCAGTGTGTATGTAAAAACCTCACACAAAAAGTATGTGTAAATGTTTATGTTGTACAAATTGTCTACTAACTCATCTGTGCAATGCAGTGTTGCCAAGTCTGCGGCTTTCCTGTGGAACTGGGCTACTTTAACACTGTTGACATGGGTTGTTTTTCATGTCTGCTGGTTGAAGCAACCCCAATAATGTGATATTTAGCCCCCCTGAATGCAAATTTTAAAGAGGGACCCCCTTTGAAACGTGACTGGGCTAGTTTTGAGTGGCAACTGGGCGAAAACCTGGCAACCCTGGTGCAATGGGACAAAAAGTTTGAGCTTTAAAGTGATAGTTCACTTAAGGGGAGACAATGCAGGCAAAAACGTTTTTTTCATGCACCTGTCAAGTTTGAGATTTTAGGCTTTTTGGTTTTAAATAAAGTGCTTTTTCATACTAGTGGAAAGAAAACACCCAAAAGACCTTGTTAAGTGTTTCTTTTATAGCACTTTATCTATTTGTGTCAATAGATTTCAATTACAATACATATTTTTATAGGCCGTTTTCTCAAAATAACTTTTTTCTCCTACACTGAGCCATAAATCTTCACTTCAGTAGCACGTACACACACTAAACTTTACATATATTTTAATGTTAACTATCCCTTTAAATTTGGGTTAATAAAAAAATGTTTTTGAAATAAGTCTCTCCTGCTCATCAAGGCTGCATTTATTTGATGAAAAATACAGTAAAAACAGTAATAATGTGAAAAAATATTACAATCTAAAATAACTGTTTTCTATCTGAGTATGTGTTAAAATGTAATGTATTCCTGTGATCAAACTGAGTTTTTAGAATCATTACTCCAAGCTTCAGTGTCACGTGATCCTACAGAAATCATTCTGATTTGCTGGTGCTTCATGGTAAACCGTCACACTGTAGAGTGTAGTTTAATTACTTAATTAACTCACAGTAAGTATCTTATAGCTTGTCAAGCTACAGTTTCGAATTGGCATGCTAACATCAGCGCTCTCAAACAGCAACCCAGCACACAATATGACATCAGATGCTGCAAAATTAATTTCTGCTTCATCTCGGGGAGAAACATTGAGGTACACTAGATTTCTCCGTATTTAAAATTCATTTCCCAGCTCTGTTTGCTTTTATGCAATCAATCCACAGCGCGCTGGATTCGGTTTGTGCCGTGTTTGCTCATGTTCTTACGTCTAATAATGCCGCCCTGTGTTTCTGCTCAAACAAACACACATTTCCATGAATACAGTTTCAGTAAACACAGGAGGCATAATTGGAGGTTGAGAGGAGCGCATTAGGAGCAGCGATAAAACTCCAATAAAAAAAACATAATGAAATTTTCCAAGCCTAAAAGACGCACATGCCTCATAAATACAGCATAGGACGAAAAATCAGTGGACTAAATGAAGAAAATTAGTTTGCTCAGAATTTAATGTGTGGACTCCAAAAATAAAGGCCTGTTCATGTTATGTTTAGTATATATATATATATATATATATATTTTTTTTTTTAATTTAAGTGTTTAGATTTTTAAAAACATTTGTATGAATATCTCATAATATAAGTATATAATAAATACAATCTATATAGATTATATTTCATTTTATTTTAGATTTCATATTATATTATGTTAAATATATATTTATTTAACATATTAGTATTTAATATTAAAATAAATAAATTACTATACAAAATGTGTTTTATTAAAATATAATTTTTTTTTTTGCTTAATTTATTTTAGTATTTTTTATTGTTATTTTATTATAGTATTATTTAATATTAATTAAACTAAAACTATCAGGAATTGTGTCCAATTAATGTAACAACTTCTACGATTCTGATACAACAGTATGTATATGAACCACTAATACATTTTGCACAAATTGTCTATTTAAATCATTTTACTATCTCAAAGTAGTGACTACTATTTGTGTAGACAAAAAGTTTGAGCTTTAAAGTGATAGCTCACCTAAAAACAAAAATTCAGTCAATATTTACTCGCCCTCATGTCATTTCAAACCCGTATAACTTACTTTCTTCTAGAAGAAGAATACATGGAGAAGATATTTTAAAAAAAATTTTAGTCCTCAGTGACTAAAATATTATAATTTTTGTTAACTATCCCTTTAAATTTGGCGATTTTTCAAAAAAATGTGTTTTAAAGAAGTCTCTTCTGCTTACCATGGCTGCATTCATTTGCTCAAAAATACAGTAAAAACAGTAATAATGTGAAACATTATTACAATTTAAGATAACCATTTTCTATTTTAATATATTTAAAAATGTAATTTACTCCTGTGACGCAAAGCTGAATTTTCAGCATCATTACTTCAGTCTTCAGCATCACGTGATCCTTCAGAAATCATTCTGATTTGCTGATTCGCTGCTCAAGAAACATTATTATTATTATATTTAATTTTCTTATATTATATTTAATTGTATTTTATATATAAAATATATATTTATTTAATATTAAATATTAATATTAATAAAATAATATATAAAATGTATTTTATTTAAATATACTTTCATATTCTATTGTAGTTATATATATATATATATAAATTCTTTTTCATTATAATATTATTTAATATTAATTAAACTAAAACTATCAGGAATTGTGTCCAATTAATGTGATATTAGTCAAACAGTACTTTTAGTTGCTTAGTACAAAGTAGCTATTTAACTGATATATGTGTGGATGCATCTTAAAAATAAAATCAAAACTAATTTATTTTCACTAAGCCCTCTTAATTTTCAATCCACTGACCTCTCATAGAGTCTTTTCGTGATTCAGTTCAGTCCAAATGGATATTTTTTATTTCATATCCAGTTTCTTAAGAGAAACGATGACAAAACCATGACAATCTCTTTGGTCGGACAGTAAAAGGTACGATTAACTCATACTAACGTATCTAGGAGTCCATTAAAGGCAGCCGCAGATTTGAGCCGCGTCAGTATCATTCACTATCAGTCTATATACTCAGTTTCTTATAGCAATGGTACTTTTCACACTCTAGTCTATATTCATCTCCACTTTGTGTCACTGCCGTTCCCGATCTGCGTTCGGCTCACTGTACCATCCGTGGATCAGCCTGATGGATCCAGATGTGCAGTTTCTGCATGGATTGCACTCCGTAATTACCCCTCCACCGAGGCCCAGCGATGCCATTCCTTCCCAGTCATTACCCACACTCCCCAGCGCCCCGGCCAGGTGACATGCAGATGGGCCATCACAAAGCAGGTCCCCCCGTTCGCCCGCTTACCCACTAAACACACACGCTCAAGAAGGGCCATCAGCAGCACGGCCATCCAGAGCATCTGCTGCGGCAACACCAAACCTTTGGACACACCTACTCAATCTTCATTATTCTAAAATCACTGCAAATATAAATAATGAAGGCATCTCGGCTATGAAAAACACAATGGAGTAAGAATTAGTGTCCAAACTCTCTTATATTTGACCTTTTTCTTTCTCTAGATTTTAACTCTGCTTTTAACATGAAAGAACATGCATGACGACGCTGTTCTGTCAACAAAAATAAAATATTCATGCAAAATACAATTCAATTTACATTTGTGTACAAGCAAGTGGCTTTAGATTTGTAAGGTTTAAAATAATAAGCATGTCCAAATTTTGACTGGTAGAATGAATGTAAACTGGGTCTAAATAAACTTGTCAGTGGCAAGCGAATTGATATTTACATTCATACATTTGGCAGATGCTTTTATTCAAAGCAAGGCACAAATGAAGAACATCACCAACAATTTCTCTTAAAAGCCAAGAATATTTGTAATGCACAATGCCATGTTAAAAGTGCAAACTGGATTAGTACACAAGATAGAGCAGAAGAGAAATGCAGAAAAGACAGAAAAGTGCTTATACTTTGTATGAACATTTTAATATTTAAAATATTTCTACTTAAATTGAATTTTTTGTATTAAATATAAATGTAAATACATATACATTCATTTAAATAAAATAAAAACATAGTATTATTTGACCATCTAAAATACCTTTATATATATATATATGTATGTATTTATATTTGTCAAGGTATGTATTTTATCTATAGGTGCATTCTGAACTGAATCCATAATGCTGGCATTGTTACTGCCATGCTCTAGCTACAGGAATATATAAATACATTTTGTTGTTCTCTTACATTATTTAGCTCTTTTTCCTTTCTTTCCAGGCGACATCATACATTAACCGGCCTTTCTTTGAAACACCACATGCCACACAACAGTTGAGGCCACTCACAGTGATTTTGTTTCTCATAGGTTTGTTGTGGTGGCTTAGAGTTTAAAAATTAAAGAAAAAATGCGTCAGTCCAAAATATCATTCTGCCACTGCAATTCAAACTAAGCTGATGTTAAGAATGAAAAACTGCAAACTGTACACTCTAATTATGGTTTTAAATAAAATAGTGTTAAAATGTTAAATATAAATTTGAAATATGAAAAATAAGAATTAATTTATAAACCATTTTATATTATTTTATTTTATATATAATATATAACTATTTAAATAGCATATATACTTTTATTTTAAAATTAAATAGCATGTGAAAATATTAAATATGTATTTGAAAAATATTTTAATTTTTATATTTTAATATATATTTCAATATTAAAAATAGCATATATACTTTTTATTTTAAATTTAAATAGCATGTGAAATATTAAATATGTATTAGAAATATTAAATATACTACAACATATAATTTTATAAATAAAATATATAATATAATATTTTTAACTAGCAAAAGGCATGCAGTTATCATCTAGAAAATAGGTAAATATTACCTATTATTAACCTATTATTTTGCCATTTTAATAGCATTTTCTATTAAAATATCTTAACCAATACCAGCCTGATAAAATAATAAAAAACTAAAAGTTTCAAAGAGCTGGGAGAAAAGGTTTAAGATGAGTACATTGCATTGTGGGAAACAAGCAAACCCCTTAAAATGTTGTATTATATATTGGACATTTTTCCAAGTAATACGAACATTTGTATACATTTTATTTTATTTATTTTGATTTTTATATATAAAATATAATTTTTAAAATAGAAAGTTACATCCTGTTACTCAGCAACAAATAAATATCAAGCTGTAATAAATGTTAACTGTTAATTTTAATTCTGTTATTCTGATATTTTCATCAAATTTACTTTAACAATATGTAATCAACTAATGTCAAGAAAAAAAAAGAGTTTGGAAAAAAAATGGTCAAGATGAGTGCACTGCATTGTGAGAAACAACCAAATCTAGCAAAACGTTCTATTATATATTGCACATTTTTCTAAGCATTAGGAAATTTGCATACTCTCAACCATATACTGCAGAAATAGTCTATACTAGTGTGCTATTCCATACAGAGCCCAATTCAAAACCCATTTCCTCCAAGTTAAAGGCTAAAGCCAAAATTTTACTTGCATTTGACAAGTGTTAATTTCAGACAGAATGGAAAAGACGAGAGCGTATGCGCATGACATGCGATTTCAAAAATAAAGTAGCAGGAGAAACCCAGAAAACGACAAGCATTCACTATAATACTGCAGCATCATTGTGCACAGTAAACAGGTTAACCCAGCAAAACGCCTCTATAGGACAGACAATCTCGCCGTCTGTATGAAAGCGCGGCCTCTTTGGCGAAGGCTGGAGGGCCTGAAAAACCTCATCACAAAAACGTCCCATTTCCAAGCGCTGACAGAAAACACATTTCCCGGGAAGGTGCTCGAAAAGGAAAAGCACGGATTGACATTGTAATGTGCCGCGTGCCGCTTTGATTGTGTTGCGTTCCCTCAATAGGAGAAAGACATTGGAATTCATGAGGTACTTTTATCACGGTTCGGCGTGGGTAAAAATCAATGCATTACCTCGAGAGAGAGCGCGTTTATGCTCTCTGACCTTGCCTGTCTGTCTCTCCCTGTCTCGCTCTCCTGTTCCTGGCTCTCAGGGTCTCACATTTAAAATTAGTCAATTATAGGTGCTTATCGGGGCTGAAATGATATGGTTGACTTACACATGTGCGCAGCTGGCGCTTTCCCACTGTCACAATCTGCAGGTGCGATGCAGCTCGTGATGGGGTTTACTGAAGTGCACTGACTTCACTTCCCTTTAAATGCGTGTGTACAGGCGTGTGTCTGGCGCACACGGGTGTGTGTTAAAGGATTTGTGTGTGTGTATGCGCTGATGGGATTATTATTTTATGGGCCGCTGCTCTCTCGGCTCTCCTCTGGATGTGTTCTTCAATAGATTGAATTAAGATTAAAACACTGAGGCCTCTGAAGAAGGTGAGCTGTGGGACCGAGATGTTGTCGTCTGTTTATTCCGCTTTTATTTGCCTGATTATTCAATAAATTGATGGCGAGATCAGCTGATCTGTATGGATGGACGACCAGTCAGTTTGTCCTTTTAAGCTTTTATAGTGATTTAACTAGCAAGGAAACATAAAACGTTTTGTGAATTCAAAAAGGAACCTTTTAAAATCTTGTTTTTACATTATTTTTGTTTATTATCATTATTATGAGTTTAAGTGACATTACTGTTTTAATGCTGATCTTTCTTATATGTGATCTTTATGGAATAGAGCCATTGTAGTTTTACAGTATTTATTAAATCACCTTGGAAAACCATGCAAAAACTACCGTGGGAGTACTATAGTACTTACTGTGGTAAATACTATTGTACTTTGAAAAATATTACAACTGAAAATGATGTAACATGGTATTTACACAGTGCATGTCCTAAATACCACAGTACCTTTTGGTAGTAATAGGATGGTACTTTTAAATACACCATGGTAATCTAATTCACATATTTATGGTAATACTATGGTACATTTTTTTTAAATATAACACAGTACAATGATGGTATATGGTAATACTATGATAATTTTAAAATATACCATTGGACTGAAATTTATGTACTATGGTATTTTAAAAAGTACAAAATTGCATTAACATGTTTCTGAGCATGGTGCTATGTATTGTAATGCAATTTTGCTTAATTTATTAAAGTACCCTTTACTATACTATATTTTACAATATACCATGGGGCTAAATGTATGCACTATGGTATTTTAAAAAGTACTAAAAACACCATGGTATTAACATGTTTTGCAATTTTGTTACCTGAAGTACTGTGGTAGTATTATAGCACAGTACATAACAGTAGTATAGTGTAGTATAGTATAGCATAGTACAGTATTGCTATATATTATAGTAATATTATGGTTCTTTGAAAAATATCATGGTATTGAAATTCATGTATGTAGTACATAGTATTTACATTGTACATGTCCTAAATATCACAGTAGTACCATGGTAAAAAATTCTTTACTTTTTGCTGGTAATACTATGGTACATCAACATATACCATTGTAATGAAATTCATGTACCAAGGTACTTCCACGAATACCACAGTATTATCATAGTACATGTCCAGATAAAGTACTGTGACTGTACCACAGTACAATGATGGTAATATTATGGTACTATTAGACCATTTTTGGACATGCAAAATAATGCAATTTTTAATTTACTGTGGTAGTAATATATAGTATGGTATATATTAGTAATATTATGGTAATTTAACATGGTATTTACATGGAACATGTCCTAAATACCATGGTAGTACCATGGTAACTATAAAAAAATAGCAGTTTTTGCTGGTAATACTATGGTACTTTAAACTATATCATTGTAATGAAATTCAAGTACCACAGTACTTTCATGTATACCACAGTACTATCACAGTACATGTCCAAAAAAATACAGTACATTTTCTTTCTAAGTGTTTCTGTATGATAAAGAACATTGATGGTAATACTATGATGTGTGAAAAATTGAAATGCTGAAATTTATGTACCATTTTATTTTCAAAAAGCAAAAAAAATACATTACTTACATTTACTTGTGCAAAAAATGGACTGTGGCAGAACCATGGTACGATACTGGTATCAGACGGTAATACTATGGTACTTTAAAATGTATATGGAACTGAAATATGCATCAGATTCCTCATTCAGTATCTGGATTTGATCACTCGACTGCAAATATGAATGCAAACCAGTTTCTCAAATTGCATTTGCAGTGAAACACACTGACAGTTTCACCGTCAGTGTTTAATTTGCCCGGAGAGCAGGAACAGGACTGACAGGCCTCCATCTAGTTTGGGCGGCTCTTCATAGCGTTTGAGCAGCTGCCATAATATTTACTTAGGAGCCAGATTGACTTTTCTCAGAAATCAATATGTGCTTTGGCTGTGCTGAATATCTGCTACGCTGGGCTGAACCTGCATGGTAATGGCTTCTCTGTAACGCTCCGATAACAAAACATACACCTCTCTCTGTTTCTCCTTCAAACTCTTCCAATCAATCCTTGCGCCTTTAGCCGTCGCTCAGGCTCTCTCCCCTAAATCTTCACCCTCTCTGCGCTCTCCCGTCGTCCTTCGCTAACGTGCGTAGACATACGTTATAATAGTGGCGTGTTAATAATTCATGTTAGAGCAATTGGAGACAATTAAGTGTGTTGACTGGGCCATTCATTTTCCAGTCAGAGTCAGAGTAGATGTAGAGTGTCAGAGTGCCGATCACCTCCACCAAAGATCTTCAATAGCTCAACTGTTTCTCATAGACACCAATGAGAGACTTTTTCTTAAGTGTTCTGATTTTTCTCCTTAAAGGGATAGCTTACCTAAAAATGATCATCATTTACTCACCCTCATGTTGCTTCCAAACCCATATGACTTTTTTTGTTTGTTTACCAACATTCTTCAAAATATCATCTTTTGAAAATTTTTGAGTGAACTATCCCATATAATGTACATTTGTCTCTCCTTGAACTTTAGACATGATCTAAACAATGTTGCTTTTGTTTAAAATTACAAGTCTCAGTGAATATTGAGAAAAAAATTTTATCCAGCTCCTTTGATGTTTTATATTTTATATATTATATTAATCTATTTTTAATGTGTTTAAAGCTAAAAAATATATATTAAATATTCCTATACACAGTATAAAAGTAATATTGCTCTAAAATGTTAAAATATGTTTAAACGTCTCTATGTATGTTAAAAACTACTTAATTGTGCATTAATTTGCCAATTTAATAAACAGTAGGTAAATATATTAAGTACATTTTTTTCAGTTTAAAAATATTTTTTCAGCAGTTATTTAATTATTAAACAGTTCAAATAACTATATATTGAATGTTAAATATTGCCTGAAACTAAATATTATGTTTAAACATACTATTACTATTACTATTACTATACTATTTAATATAAACTATTTAACTGTGCATTTAATAACCCATTAATTACCACATTTTTAAATAGTTCATATATACATATACATGTTTTTAAACAGTAGGTAAATATATTAATTATATTTTTTAATCAGTTTAAAAATATTTTTTTCACCAGTTTACATTATTAAACAGTACAAATTAATATATAAAATATTAAATATTGCCTTAAAATAATACAAGTAATGTTTATTTATTTATTTTTTATCTATCTTCACAAATTAAAATCATTTGTAAAAACTAATAAATAACTACATTTAGTTATTTAACTAAAGTTTTTTTTTTTTTATCAAAGTGTCTATCAAAGCTCTGCTTCAAGACGAAGTTCTTGACATGTGAACCTGTGGCCAACAGTTGCTAATACATCACAGCCTGTACTATATCATCTTCAGCCTAGCCACAATGCTATTTTAACCAATCAGCATCCAGTATCAGATCTATCTGTTTAATAATAGCCCGGTATAATAAAAGTTTCCTCCAAGTTTTTTCCAAACTCCTGCTCTGGCGTCTTTGAGACATTAGCTGAGCTAAGCAGCAGGCTGTTATTTGAGTGGTCAAGCCGTGCAAAGAGTGTAATACACAATGACAGCGTGTTGACCATAATCATGCAAACTTGACCTGACACATCCCGACTCCCCCTGCTGCCACGGCCTGCCAATCAGCAGAGCGGAGCGCAGGTTGCCAAGCAACAGTCTGAAAAACAGTTCTGGCGACGTGTGCGGGGGGTTAAAGAGCAGCGGGCACACGGCCAGTGTGACACATGCTTAGACGCTGGTGGTGGTGCTGCTGCTACACACGTGTCAAAAGAAGACAGCAGTAATACCTACAAAGAGACATTCAGCATTTACACTCAGAGTAACCTTTCTACACTATGCCATCTCTGATCACCTGGCCCAGTTTGTTTATGAGTGAACCACCTGAGCACTAAATGCCATGTTACTAATCACCCTGGAGCTGATGACAGCACACACACACACACACACAAATAAGATTTATAAGCTTGTTTCCTCATGGGGACAAAAAAATGTCCCCACAAGAAAAAGGGTTTTGGATATTGCTATCTTCATAACATAGGGTATACCTGAACCACACACACACACACACACACTTTTAAGAGCCATTGAAAAATAAATATATCTACCAATAAATCTACCAAGAAATAATGAATATATATATATATATATATATATATATATATATATATATATGTGTGTGTGTGTGTGTGGGTGTGTGTATACATATATATTTTATAATTTATACATATATAAAATTGTTAATTATTAGTTTTATTATTTATAGTTCACACATAATCGTTTTAAAAAAATGAGTAGATGTAAAATGCATATATAATAAAGTATAATACAGCAATAATTAAAATAATAGCAATGTTAAAAATAATACAACTTATTAAAACAATATTTATGTCATGTTATGGTTAAAACCGATATTTAATAATATGAAATATATGTGTAAAACACATGCAATAATGAAATGTGCAACAGCAATATTACAAAAAACACTAATGTCTTTATTAGAATTTTAAATAATTTTTAAATAACACTTAACGCTATAAAATAATATTACTTTTAAAAAGATATATAAATTAATATAATTATAATTTAATATAAATATAAAATACATTTAATTTATTTTACAGCTTCAAAATGTTTCTTATCCCATCATAATTGACAGCTGGTTCGTTTTACTGTGCTGAGAATTTTGTTTTTGTTACAAAATACAAAGCAGCTTTTGTAATGATGCTAGATTTATCATTTTTTTATGGATAATTTATTAATGCATTTTATGCATAATCTTGTATTTTGGTTTGTGTTCATTAAGTTTGAACAAAAGGAGAAAATAATGAAAAAAAAATCATTCATTTTTAAATGTAAACTGTAAATTAGCATAAAAAGTATTTAATACACTGGAATATCAGATTGCATGGTTATTTCATATACATATGCATTTTTGATGCATACACTGTGATATGCACCATAATCATGATATGAAATGACTCATTAAGGGGGTCCGAGACAAATGGATGACGCCCTCATCTGAGGAGTAGTTCGGTCGTACCTCACACCGCACAAACCCGCACACTGTAGACGTATGAAAACACAAACAGCATGTGGAGCGGAGCGCCTGCTGATAACGTGCTCCAAACCAATTCATCATCCCTGCGCTTATAGAGCTGTTGTGTGTCTGTACGGCGGCGCTAGCCTACCCTCTTGCAAAAGCATTAAAAGCAACTCATTAAGTCTGTAGAGCGTGTTGCATCACAACAAAAACAATGTAGAGCTCGCTCCGGCTCATCGGCAACATTAGCGCTTTGTCAGCCAAACAAGCTAACTAGCTGCCTGCTCGTGTTGTTCGTCTTTAGGTTAAAAGCTTCTTACAGGTATATTGGGGATTGTGCTTTTTTTTTGCACCGGAGACACTTTCCCTGAGTGTGAACTTAATTACTCTGTCAAAGAAGAGGCTCATTAGCGCCTCGCTAACACTCCCATACTCTGGGAAACACCGCGGCACGCTCATCCAGCCGGCTAACACGTAAGCACCTGATAACAACTTGTTTTCCATTTAAACACCTTGCTTTTCCGTCTAAACAGCTTTTTCTTTCTTCATTAAGTAGACAGAGATGTATTTCTGAGGGCGATCGTTTCTCTATAGGGGTGATGTGGCGTAGCGGCTAAAGTTATGCCCTCGATCATGGCGCCGAACCCTGGGCTAATCCTGAGGGGACTGTTCCTATAACAAGCGTACGACGAGTCGCTCTGGATGAAAGAATCCGCTACATGTTCTACCTACTAAGCACTTTGGCCCAGGCTAATGCACTGCTGCCATGTTCACTTACTTATATCACACATGAAAAATACCTACTTTATTGTTAATGAGAAAGTCTACATATTTTTGAGTGTGCAGCAAAATTTTGCCCATATTGTGACATACCACCACATCATAAATATGCATGTGGAAATGAATGAAGGCATGAATACTGTTAGCAAAATAACTAAATAATTAATGAATAAAGTAAAGCCAAACAACTTGCTAAATGAATGCACAAATAAATATCTTATGCAGAATAAAATTGGTTAATAAACAAAAATGACTTAAAATGCATAAATAAATAAATATTTTAACATCTAAATAAATGCATACAAATAAATATTTACATAACTTTGGCTAAATAAAAAATAAATTAATTAAAAACAATGTAGGCTAAAATTATATGCATAAATAAACTAAAATAAATAAATAAACCAAAAATAAATAAATAAATAGTTTATGGATCAAATGAAACCAAACAACTTCTGCTAAATAAAGAAGTTATGCTAAATTAAAATAATTAAGTAAACAAAATAACTTCAGCTAAATTAATACAGCAGTAAATAAATTAATAAATTATGCAGAATAAAATAGATTAATAAACAAAATAACTTCAACTTTAAAATGCATAAACAAATATTTTAACATCATCTAAATAAATGCATTACAAATAAATATATACATAACTTTTACTAAATAAAAAATGAAATAATTAAATGTAAAAAATATTTAGGTTAAACTTAAATGCATAAATAAACTAAAAATAAATAACTAAATAAATAAACAAATAAATACAATTATTTCAGCCAAATATATAACTAATGCTAAAAAAAAATAAATAAATAGGTTCAGCTAAATTAATGCATAAGTAAAAAAAAACAATGAATAGCATGCAGAATAAATAAATTAATTAAATAAAATGTCTTCAGCTAAATAAAAGCATAAGTAAAAAAAAATATTTATTTTAAATTCATCTAAATAAATGGATAAAGATGTAGATGAATAACTTCTACTAAATAAAACATAATTGCATAAATAAATAAATAAATAAATAAGTAACTCCAGCCAAATATATAAACAACTGATGCTAAATAAAAAATAAAATAAAATCAGCTAAATGAATGCATAAGTAAATAAATAAATGACTAAATAAACAGCATGTTGAATAAATTAATTAATTAAATAAAATGTTTTCAGCAAAATAAAGATAAGTTAAAAAAAAATGTTTTAAATTAATCTAAATAAATGCATAAGGAAGTAAATAAACTTATACTAAATAAAAAAAATACATAAATAAAAATAATTTAAATAACTTTAGTTTATTTAAATTAAAATTTAAAAATAATTTCAGGTAAATAAATAAATTCAGCTAAATGAATGCATAAGTAAATAAATATATATCATGCTGATTAGTTAATTAAATAAAATGGCTTCAGCTAAATGAAAGCATACGATTTTTTTTTTAATTCATCTAAATAAATGCATAAGAAGTAAATACATAACTTCTACTAAATAAAAACAATTACATAAATAACTTTAGTTTATTTAAATGAATATTTAATAATATTTTAAATATCTAATATTTAAGTTCAGTTAAATACATAAAACATGTAAACGAATAAATTCTTCTAAAAACTATAACTTCAACTAAATTAATTAATTAATTCCGCTTAAATGACTGTTGCAAACAATTTCAGCCAATTTTTCATTGATTTGCTCTTCACAGCTAAGTTTTATTCTAATTTTGGAGGTTGCACACATCAAAAAGCAAATGCTTTGCCATGACAGTAGTTGACTTGAAAGAGAAAACTGAGTGTAAAAGACAGTTTATGCTAAAGCTTGCTATAGCTCCTCTTGCACAGTGTGCATACTTGTAAAGGAACGCAATGACACCGAAATCATAATGTAAAGTATCCCGTAAAGATCTAAAGCGAGCACATGGGGCCAGACTGGCCCCGCTGAACGCCGCTGACACATCCTGACCCCCGGTCTAGGCGGCAATGTAAACTGCGGCGGTTCGACTTAATTTGAACTTCACACGCTTGCTTGCTCTTTGCAGCAGAGGCCGCCGGGAGCCGGTGAAAACAACAAGATCAAAGTCAGACCAAATGGAGTCTTTCCTCCGCCGGCTGACGGTACTCACCACGGGCGTCTCCTCACATCATACAGGTCAATCTTGTTGGGTGCTCTCCACTTTGTGGCTAGAGAGAAAACAGGACACACTTAGAGTCTGCTGGCAGAAATGGATGTACTGTGGGTTTACAGCAGGGATTTCATCAGAAGAGCTCTACCTGGGTAGTATCTGGTGACTCCGGTGGCGCTGCCGAAAACCTGCCAGCGCAGCGAAGGATCCTCACGACTGTTTTCAATGAAGACCCTCTCCAGAGACTGAGTCCAGTTTAGCTCATTCAGAATCGTGGGAGCTGCAGCAGACACCAAAATCACATGATTATGAAACATCATTTAAGCTTTCACATTTGATTTAGATTTTGCTTCCGATTCATATATTTTTAGTCTTTTTAGTTACATACACTAATGTTCAAAATGCGGTCATGATTTTTTTTGAAAGAAATTAGTAGTTTTATTCAGCAAAGATGCATTCAATTGATCAAATTCTGAACCTGCTCTTTTAAACCACTGACAAACAAGTCCTCATATCCACAAACAATATCAAACCAAAACGCAAAAGCAGATAGTTCTGATAACAGAGACACACACGTCAGAACTCCATAAATATGGAAATATTCAGAGAGGCACTTGTGACTGTCGCGAACGGTCGGACACCATCTATCCCTGCGGTGTCTGAGGAGACTGTTCACGCATCACGCCTGACCTTGCACAAGGTCATCGCCGTATGGAGGGAGAAACTGCTCACTACTGATCCACACACATTCTTAAAGGAGAAAGCAGGAAAGGTTTTACTATGGGAGAAGCTCTAGCATCTTTTATTCTCTAGTTCAGTAGCATCTACTGCAATGCAATATAACAACAGGAAGTTTATCAAAAAGGCACAATGACAAAACCTGACCTGTTAGTTGCTATTGTTAGTGTTTATACATTTTATAGGTGGCTAGAGAGCATATTATTGGACACAATTTGTATATACTCCTGCCAAAACAGATGATTGTTTGTCCATTTTAGTCGTATTAGAGAAAAACAGTACATTTTTAAAGTACAGTACCGTTCAAAAGTTTGGGGTTGTAAAGTTTTTAATTTTTTATTTAATTAAGTCTCTTCTGCTCACCAAGGCAGCAGTTATTTGATCAAAAATACAGTAAAAACAGTAATAAGTACCTGTTTTCCGTTTGAACATATTTATAAAATGTAATTTATTCCTGTGATGCAAAGCTGAATTTTCAGCATCATTACTCCAGTCTTCAGTGTCACATGATCCTTTAGAAATCACTCTAACATGCTGATTTGCTGCTCAAGAAACATTACTATTATTATTATTATCAATGTTGAAAACATTTCATACTGCAATAAATACTGTTCATACTGTTTAAACTGCTTAATATTTTATGAAAAACTTCTGTGTGGACTTCTTTAACGTCTGCCTTTAACGTCTTATTTGATCAATTGAATGACTTTGTTCTGAATAAAAGTGCTAATTTCTTAAAAATATATGAATCAAAAGTAAAATTAAAATCAAAAGTGAATGTTTGAAGCTCAATGTTGAAACAGTTGTTGAAACAATGTTAAACAATGTTGAAACAGTTGTGCTGTAGGCATATTTTTGTGGAAACCATATTATTTTTTCAGGATTTTTTGATGAATAGTTCAAAAGAACAGCATTTGAAATACACACACATATATATATATATATATAAATCTAAATGTCTTTAATGTCACTTTTGATCTATTTAACGTGTCCTTGGTCAATAAAAATATTCATTTCCTGAAAAAAAAATTAATAAATAACTAAAATAAAATAAATCCTGACCCTAAACGTTTGAACGGTAGCATATTTTATAAACATTTTATCAGTACATTAGCTTTTACATGACCTTAAATCTCACAGAATCTAGATAAAAGCCACAAAAACAACTTTTTGATTTCAGAGGTCTTTATGCTTGGTCATAAAGTTAATAAATCCATCATAAGGTTAGATCAGCAAGGCATGATGCCCTTTATAAAATACAAAAGCAATACCGTGTCTAAAAACAAACGCAGCAGCCTTACTGATTTGCTAACCAATAACTGACATAACATAAAACACTTCTGCATGAAAATACAGATGGAAACCAGCTTCTAAATGCACCATAACATCATGTCTAATGACCTCAAACTAATTCAAGCGAGCTTTAGAGAAGACTAAGCAAATGTTTAATGACCACTTATATGTCAGCTTTTCATAACCCAGGCGGATGAAGGAATCTCGGTTGACAGGACGCTCTGCACACATTGGATTCGGTCGTGTCTTGATATCTTCCCACCTCCATACGCCGCTCGAGAAGGTTTTCGGACCCAGGAGTACAGTAGGTGCGCTAGCTTCATTTAACTGACAAGCGTACTCCACTTTTGTCCAATGCAGTTTGTCTCAGAGAGCAAGTAAAAGTTTTGCAGCGTGTCTCACTCTCTCAACTGTCTGTCTCTACCTGTGCTGCGGTTCCTCCGCACGGCTGTCTGCTCCGCTCAGCTCTCTGTTGTTCTCTTCTGTCTCTGTTTGTTACGCTCAGCGTGTCAGTAATGTCTCTCCATCTTTCGTGGTCCCTCCGTCACCAGCGTTCGATCCGCAGCTACCCACCTACATGACACACAGCGCAAACGCTGACCTGACGCTGCCAGAAAACGTCCTCCTCTGTCCATTGCTTCTCTTCTCTTTATATTCACATCCTTCTTATTGAACTAACACATCTTTCATTCACTTCCTTACTCTCTGATTCCTTACATCTATCTATCTATCTATCTATCTATCTATCTAGTTCATATAGTTCCCAGTATGTCAGCTTTCTGTATGCATGCAATAACTGGATGATCTACAATATTTGACAAAATGTGCATGCATGCAACCAAAGCACATGAGACTGCACTCCACAATGCAATGCAGCTCACATTTAGTGAGTTGACCTGGAAGCAATATCAAAATTCATCTCCCTCAAGCTGGCAAAAGTAAGTGATAAATTAGACATATATTCATATATATATATTTGTGCTGTCAATGAATCGTAATAAGTACAAATTATGTTACATATATATATAATATATTTATATATGTATATATATTTATTTATTATTTATTTTTAATATATATTATATTATATAATATTATATTATATATTAGTGCTGTCAAACGATTAATCACAATTAACCGCATCCAAAATAAAGGTTTTTGTTTACATAATATTTGTATACTGTGTATATTTATTATGCATATATAAATTTACACACATACAGTATATATTTTGAATATATTTACATATTTATATGTATATATATTCATATTTAAATATAATTTATATTATATATAAATATTTTTAGTATATAAACATAACACGTTTTTCTTAAATATATACATATGTGTGTGTATTTACAAATACACAATCAATATACACAATACACACACATATAGTATGCAAACAAAAACTTATTTTGGATGTGATTAATCATTGCACTTGTATGTATATATGTATGTGCTATTGAATGATTAATCATATCCAAAATAAGTTCTAACTATATGCTCACAAGACTGCATTAACTTGATCCAAAAATACAGCAAAATCAGTAAAATTGTGAAATATTATTGCAATTAAAAATAACTGTTTTCTATTTGAATATATTGTAAAATGTAATTTATTTCTGTGATGCAAAGCTGTATTTTCAGCATCATTACTCTAGTCTTCAGTGTCACATGATCCTTCAATAATCATTCTAATATGCTGATTATAATAAGCAATGTTGAAAACAGGTGTGCTTATCCATATGTTTTGGAAACAGTGGTGCATTTTAATTTCTGGATTATTTTACATATAGAAAGTTCAAAAGAACAGCATCTATTTGAAATAGAAATCTTTTGTATAGTATGTTACTACTGAAAGGTTAAAGCTCTGCCATAGATAAAGTTGTTTTTTTTTAACTCTTCCATATAAGAGGCTGACGTGTAAGTGTGTGTATAAGTGTGTCAAGGATACACTGACAGACTCCCGCACACACTGCTTACAACACTATCAGACACACACAGGGTGGTATATGCAGATTCAACCATACTGGAGTGGACAGCAGCTGGGACAAACACACACACACAGGGCTGTGGCAGGTCGTCCAAGCAGAATTACGAGGGCTGGGTAGATAAGGAAACAGACGCAAAACAAAGGCCCTGGTTGATTTATTTACAGAGGACGCGACGTGCACCGGACAATTGATAAAAAGAAAAATATCCTCCGAGGGAGAATTTGCGTGTGGTGGGGTGGGACTACATGGGGATCATCCTTCAAAATAAGAGCATGTGTGTGTGTGTGTGTAAGTGTGTGTGTGTGAATCCATCACGCACAATCCCTCAGAACCTTTTAAGAGCAGCGGTTGTGCTGAACGCTCGGCCTGTTATGGAGCAAAGCGCCACAGGAGGAGCGGCCCAGGTTACGAGGCCGATTTATGGGGTGTGGTGAGAGCCAGAAATCCTTCAGACCAGATCCAGTCATGCTTATTACTCAGCAAAACAGCTGTACGGGACTCCATGTGCTGGATGAAAGCGGTTCAGCGCAGCTGCTGAATGACGGAGGATGTTAATATAGACGCTTTTCATCATATACAAATCCGTGGTTACAAAAACGTGCATATAATCAGAATCAGAAAGAGCTTTTCTAAAGATGTTATATTTATGTTATTCATTCTAGAATAACTGTTATGAACCATTTCAATAAAAACATGTGTAAAATGGATCATTCTGATACTAATTTCTGGCTGGATCAGAGTTTACTTTCATTATTGATTCACTCAGATTGAAGCCGGAAGCCAGACCTATAGAATTTACAAATGGCTGAGCCCGCTCTTATGGGGAAAAAAATAAGGTGGAAATATATCATTTATTATTTGTAAAATAATTTATAATAAAAATATATATTTACTATTGATTTTATATATTTAATTATTAAATATATTTAAAAATCCTCAAAGATAAGGCAATAAAAATATTTTTCCCTTTAAATAATAACAATTTCAACAATATTTAATATTTTTAAAATCAACTTAATATGAAAGTACTGACAATTTAATTAATGATTTAATTTAATTAAATAATTTTGGCCACAGTAACAAAAGACAAACTATTGTTTTTTATCCTAAATATTTATAAATAATAATAATATATATTACAAAATCCTTCAAAAAAGCTGTTACAGCATAAATAATATTTCTTTAAAAATGTAGTTTAATTTTTTTTTTTACTTATTCTGTTCGAATTTCTTCAATGTTTATATCTGTTTTATATATGCTATACATTTTTATGCTTTATGTTTTTTTTATTATTTTTATTATTAACGCAGCTTCAAATTTGTATTTATTTATTTATTTATTTTAAAATAAAATAACTGATCGTTTCTTGAGATAAGACCCTTCTTCCTCGGCTGGGATCGTTTAGAGCAGTGGTTCTCAATCCTGGTCCTGGGGGCCCCCTGCTCTGCACATTTTGCATGTCTCCCTTATTTAACATACCTGATTGAGATCATCAGCTCATTAGTTCAGTTCATGGATCTCTCTCCTAATGAGTTGATTATCTCAGTCAGGTGTGTGAAATAAGGGAGACATGCAAAATGTGCAGAGCAGGGGGCCCCCAGGACCAGGATTGAGAACCACTGGTTTAGAGTACTTCAACATAAACGTATTTTCACTTTTTTCCAATTAATAATTGTATTTTATTACAACTTCATTTCAATTAATGATTTTTTAAAACAGTTTTAATTAAAAATCTATAAAAAATTACTCAGTTGTACCATTATTATACAGTATCATAGCACAAAGTTTATTTGAAATTAAAAATATTATATGATATAAGATATTATATGATAAAAACATTATAAATTTTATATGAAAAATTGCTGTCATTTGAAGCTGCATTTAAACTGCATTTCGGAAGTTCAAACTTGCAGGCACCATAGAAATCCTCTATATGGAGATAATTCCTGAAATGTTTTCCTCAAAAAACATAATTTCTGTACGACTGAAGAAAGAAAGACATGAACATCTTGGATGACAAGGGGGTGAGTAAATTATCTGTATATGATCTGTACACTCTTATATTCTGTATTTGTGCACGATGACATTCACAGCTCTCACACTGAAGTTCAGCTTAGTATCCACATCTCATCCACACCTGAGCACATCAAGGCCACAGACAGCGAGACACATCCACTGTCACTGTCAGCAGTCTGTCAGAGCAGTGGATCATATGTCACAACACACACACTGACCTCAGGTGATGGAGCGAACACTACGATACAGACACACACCGCATGATCTGAAAGAACAATGACCTTACAAATCACAGCAACAACCAGCCATCAGGCCATCAGACACATACACACATTAATTAGGCAAACATACTTCTGTACTCGAGTACTTCAAGTTTGACAATACAGTGCTATTTTAGTATTATTTATATCATTTTTATATACATTTTTTATGATTTTTATAAAAAAAAGAAAAAATATATATAAAAATGCATTTCAATTTTGTCATTCTTATTTTGGTTAAGTATTTCTATTTAGGTTTCATTTATTTTTATTAATTTTAAACGGCAAGTTTTTCCAATTATTGTATTTTATTACAATTTTATTTCAATTAATGAATTTTTATTTAAACAGTTTTGAAATCTATAAAATCCATAAAAATTGCTCAGTTGTACCATTATTATACAGTATCATAGCACAAAGTTTATTTGAAATTAAAAATATTATATGATGTTAGATATTATATGATAAAAACATTAAACATTTTATATAAAACATTGCTGTCAGGTGACCTAAAATGTACTATATGACTTATAAATGAACTGCTTGTATAAATAAAATTAATTTTTATAGTCCAAATTATAGCCAAAAATATTAATACACTGAAAAAAAGGTGTAAAAACTATTTTTACTTAAAAAATTGCAAATAAATTTCACTAATAACTGCAAAGAAACAGAAGAAATATAAAGTTACACATTTAATTAAATCTGAAGTTTAAAGTAAAAAAGACTGAAAGAGTAATTTCTTGTAAAATAATGGGAAATGGAAAATGGAAAATATGTGGTGTAACTTTTTCTCTGTAAAACCGATCTTAAAAAAATACACGTATAAAGATCAGTTTTTTTTAAAAGATAAAATAATGGGTAAAAGTCGATCCAAATTTAAAAAACCTAAATGATTCACACTGTTTTTAACCAATTTGAAAAACAGAAACACTAATATCAAATGCAGATTACGGTTTGCTAACTAAAGCATGTCTCAAGATTAGTTTTGACCACATATAGTATTCATCTTCCTCTAAAAAAACAACCAAAGAACATTTATTCTTTTGTTAAAAGACCTCCTGCAAGAACAACAGAAGAAAAACAAATGACTGCTTATGGAGGGCAGAATCTCAAAACTGCTGGTGGAAAATGGAAAGGAAAAAAGTCTTTAATTAAAATGATACTGTAACCAATAAACAGCGGAAATATAATTTGTGAATGTGCTGGTGAATGAAGGAAGGCGTTGGCTGCGTTAAGGTTTTTAATTAGTGTGGCGGAGAGCGATAGTGCCCCTTCACTGAGCAGGACGAGCGCGCGGAGCGAGGAGGCGCTGAAGAGGAAGAGAAGAAAAAACGACTTCAAATCCACCGTTTATAGCAGTCCCACTTCTTATTGTAGAGTCACATCTCAAAGGGGGTTCGCTTATATCTCGTTTCCAGCAGAGGGAAGAAAACGAAATCTTGGGTTGGCACGCACGCAGATGCTGTGATTGACGATGGTTTGATACTACAGTTCAGTTCTGGTAATGACACGGTCAGGATATACAGAAACTGAAAGCATGTAAAACACCATTAGAGGTGGTGGTAACACTTTCTATGAAACCTGTAATTTATAATGCATTATGTATTCATAATGCCTTATAGTACACTGTACAGTCAGTTGTTTGTTCTCATAAATTTACTTTAATTCATATTAATACCAGTTAATATATATGATTAAAGACAGACTGCGTATAAAGTGTCACTAAGATAGCAAAAAATTATTTTTACTTTTATATCGACATTCTGCTTGTCTTATTCATTAATTCACTTATTCATTTATTCATATATTTATTCATTCATTCATTCATTCATTTATACTTTTATATTTACATGTTCCTGGTCTTATTTTGTAAAATAAAATAAAATAAAATAAAATAAAATAAATATTGAAAATGATAATTTATAAAAAAAAATACATTAACATTTATTATATTAAAATTGTAAACAAGTTATTTATATTTTTATATTTACATGTTGCTGGTCCTATTTTGTAAAATAAAATAAAATAAAATAAAATAATAAAACAAAATTTGCTCTGAATTAAAGCATTTGCCAAGTGCATAAATGTACTTAAAATATGACTTCTAATTTTGGTATGTCAACCTGCGTGTCTTGATCTTTTATTTCCCACAGATGGCAAATGAAAGGAACGAAAAACACCATTACAATCAATCCAAACTTGCTCTCACAGTACCAGCTCCTGGTTTATTTTTCCCGAAGTCTGAGATGAACGGTGAAAAAAGGTCGTCATCATCCACGGGAGGTGCTAATCCGTTCATTCAGACAAATGAAAGCTGCTTCTCCTTGCCTTTCATCCACACACACAATTAGTCTTTCAATTTCACTTTAATAAGCACCATTTCCAACAGTATCTCCAACAACAATTGAGGCCTGAAAAACAACTTGAGACGGGGACAGTTTCTTACAGCGGGGATTAAAATCAAAGCCGTTTGCTCAGAATAATAACCAACGAACTTGATCTGTATTAGCATATGTGTCAGGACTAACGCAGCCGGCTAATCTGCCGGAGTTGAGCTGACGCTACGATAGTCTTCATCACTGGAGGGGTGGACCAACGGACAGAAGTGTCTTCACGTTGACGTTAAAAAGCATTTTCAATGAGAAGATATTATGCAGCAGCTTTAAAGGCATGACCAATCCATTTACATGTACAGTATAAACCCCATTACAGTCAACTTCAGGTAGACTGTAAAACACTATAACAGCAAAAGTGTAGATCTTTACTGTAAATAAGAAGGGGGGGGGGTAGTGTTGTAATTTCTAAATTCTTTGTCCTAGACAAATAACATCAAACTGACATAAATGAATACATTTGTTGCAGTATTCATTCGTTTTTATTATTATTAGTAGGACTTATTTATCTTTGTAAATGCTTGTTAATAAAAATATAACTGCTCATTATTAGTTCATGTTAGTTTAGGTTCTATTAACGTTAGTAAATGCATTAACTAACAATGAGCAATACATTTGTTGATATAATTATTATTCTTAATAAATCAACAGTATTTATTATTATTAGTATGACTTTTTTATCTTTGTTGGATGCTTGTTAAAAAAATAAAACTGTTTATTGTTACTTCATGTTAGTTTAGGTTCCATTAGTTAACATTAATTTAAGTTAATGTATTACCTAACATTGACAATGAGCAATAGATTTGTTGCAGCTTTTACGATTAGCAGTATTAACAATATTTTTTATAATTTTTTATTTGTAGTAGTAACTATTCATCTTTTTCTAATGTTTGTTAATAAATTAGGTTCCATTAGTTAATGTTAGTTAATGCATTAACTAATTGTTGCAGCATTTATTATTAGCGTTATTAATAATATATATCTTTTTTATCAGTACTAGTAGGTATTAATTGTTTAATAAAAATAAAACAATTTGCTGTTGGTTCATGCCAGATTAGTTAACATTAGTTAATTCATTAACTAACATTAACAATAAGCAATGCATTTGTTGCAGCATTTATTATTAGCAGTATTAACAATAGTTGTTATTATTATTTTTATAAGTAGTACTAGTTATTAATCTTCATTAATGTTATTTAATGTTATTTATTTATTTATTTATGTTTTTTTTAAATGTTTACTGTTGGTTCATGTTAACTCAAATTCATTAAATAATATTAAAAGATTTAATATGGTTTGGTTTAAATAAGTATTAGTAAATGGTGAAATTAACATCAACTAAGACTAAATAAATTCTTTTAGAAGTATTTTCCATTGTTTATGTTAACTAGTAACTGATGTTAACATCTGTATAGTGACATTAAAATATCTGAGATGAAGTTAAACATAAATGATATGTTCATTAAGACACCTGCGTTCTGAAAGAGCGACATATGAGCACTGGACTTGTGCTGCTGTATTTGTCTAACACCTCATCTGAGCATCGCACCACCCACCTCACTATGGCTTTCCTCCAGTGTCCGTTCCGTAATAGGCGTCGATAATTAGACGGAAACTGTGTGGCTGTTTGACCCGTGCTAATTAGAAAGTTTGCAGACTTGGCAGCGGAATTCATCGGCGGGATAATGAATCATAAAACGGTTCATTACAGGCGGGCGAGGAAACGTTCTCAATCTCAATAAATGGCCAAGGAGGCCTGGCAGAGCCGCCAAAGCTGGACTCACACACACGCCGGCCCATTTACTGCATGAAGAGTGACACACACACACACACACACACACACACAAAACATTTTCACTCTGAGCTGCTGCTATTAGCAGAAAGTTTCTGCTTTGGTCTCGTTCTGTCTCTCAGACGTCCGCTCACACAATACGGCCGGCTAAAGCCTGACTGAGAGCACAAGTCCTCACTCGACCTGCGTGTGGAGAATGGGAATTGTGGAGAGTTTCCGATGGGACACAACCCTGTTTGTGACAAAGAAAAACTTTGTGCTTGTGGTTCTGCTGTGATTTATTAGTGTGGTTTACTGAGGAAAATGCCACTCTTACACCTAACCTAACAGCCAGATTTATTCAATCTGGACAAAAAGTGTCACCAAGATGGTAAAAATAACCCAACATTTATTACATTAAAATTGCTTACAATTTATTTTTACTTTTGTATTTACATGTTCCTTGTCTTACGTTGTCCAAAATAAAATACAATTAAATTAAACAGTCAACAACATGAAAATGGCAATTCTGTCTAAATTAAATGATTATTTTGTCTAAAATAAAATAATACAATAAAATCAACAACTTGAAATTGATCTTTTTGTTCTTTCTTTCTTTATTTTTTTAAATATATTAACATTTATGACATAAAAATGGCTTACAATTTATTTTACAGTTATATTTGTATGTGTTCCTGGACTTATTGTTAATAAATAATAATGGACTTAAAATAAAATAAATAACATATATAAACAATACATAAATACTATAAAATAAAATACTTGATATCTTTTTTCTAATATTGTGGAAGTTTTACAATAAACAACTTGATTGTACATCTGTTTTATTCTTTATGAGTTTTGAAAATTACAAGAATTTCTACCTTAAAAATATTTATAAATGCTTTTTTTTTCATTTAAACTGTATTTGATCAAATTGAGTTGGACCAACTCAATTACATTTCATTTCATGAATCTTTTTTTTTATGAGCTGGGGATGGAAATCCTGCCTTAATTAAAGAAAAGAGTCAGTGTATTTAAATTAAAAGATTTTAATCATTACAGTTAGGTTTTAGTAACAAAATCCACTTACAAGTCACTTACAGTATGAGGATTCATCTCTGACAGACCCAATAAGATCAGGAACAGCCATTAATAGAGCAAACAGGGACAATTTTGGATTTGAATTTGGTTTTATGAAAGCAATAAGCCACTTACAGTGATTTTACCATGGTTAAGGGGTGTTAGGCATGAAGTGAAGCAGGTAGGGTTTCAGTTTTCGCCTCTCAGTTGAATTTACTTTGCAGGACTATCTACAAGCTCCACTCTCCGTTTACCGTTTATCTCGATGTGTTCATCCGCTGAACTCCTAACCCTCCGAGTGTCAGGTCAGAACATCTGCGCTGCCATGGTGATGTTTAATCCCATTTTTTTTTACCGGGCCGCTAATGCTGCTTTCCCTCCTCATCCTCCACTGTCCTCTAAGCCAAATTAGCAGTGTGAGCCGAAGAGAGGTGGAGAGGTTATCGCTCATGCCTTTATTGAACTACAATTCCCATGAGCCCACGGTCACGCCACGTTACAGTGGACAGTCAAGACCTCACAAAGACCTTTTTACTTGTTTACAATTTTTTTTTTTATATTTATATTCTCAGTTTAATTATATATATATATACACAAAAATAGAGTTTATTTAAATTTCAGTTGTTTTTAGTACTTTTACAGTTTAAACTCTATGAAAATGAAACATGTTGCTGTGGCAAATAACTGAAATAAAATATTTTTATTTTATTTTAGCTGATGTTTATTTTATTTAAAGTACTGATTTTTTATAGGAGTAGTTTTAGTAGTTTTAGTTTTAGTTCACAATAATAACTTATAAAGTAACTCATATACACTTATAAAATAAAAATCAACAACTTGAAATTGATCTTCTATTTTTTTTAATATATTAACATGCATTACATTAAAATTGCTTACACTTTGTTTTTACTTTTATATTTCTATATGCTCCTGGACTTATTTTGTAAAATAAAATAAAATAAAAAACTGGATATCTTTTTCTAATATTGTGGTTGTTTTACAGTGAACAACTGTATTGTACATCTATTTTAAACTTCTTTTAGGAGTTTTATATAAAAAAGAATCTCAATCATGCTTTGTCATTCTTGTCTTTAGATAGGGTGAACAAAATTACAAAAAATTTCAACCTAAATATTTTAATGAGAATTACTTTTGAGTTCGACAGACATAATAACATTTCACTTTATAAATGCATGCATTTCATTTAAACTGTATATAAAATACTCTGCCCTTTTAATGCTTTCTAATTGGGCAACAAACAGTAAGTTTGTAGTAAATAAATCAAGACTTTCAGCTAATGTAAGTGCTGAAGGACAGGATTTGACAGTGAGACAGGATTTGGCCGGATAACAGCATGTGCGTAAACCACTAGGCCAGTGTGTTTTACTTCCATTTACGCATTAGCTTGCTTGTTTTTACGTAAATAGTCATCTAGTACACGGCTGAAATATATTCCGTTCACAGTTTACATATCCTTCTCAAATAACCTGTGTTATTGTTCCCGTCATTGTTATGCATCAAAGAGCTCTGAGAACCTCTATACAGTGACATGTGATGGTTATGCATTAGAGCAGAGCAAAGGTAACAGCGTCCAAATGTTTGATCGCACTCTGCCAGCATCCATCTTTCAGCAATCATCCATTACCCATAAGCCCACAAACATCCACAGACAGATGAAGGAGGCACTCAGGATATTCTACAAACATCAGTCCTAGTCGACACACTAACAAATCACTGAGCGACACAGAAGCACTTTCTAAACACCAAGAGTGAACATTTGTCTCCTAAAGCTGTACTCTCAATGTAAAATCTAGTATATATAACGTGTGTAGTTTAAAACTGTCAGTCATTATAGACCGTTCTGTGTGCCTTTAAGAACATGTGCATTGAATCTTTCTATCACTTCGAAGGAACGCTCAAGGGATTCCCAGGAGATGCTATCAAAGATACAAGACTGCGATTCAGTTGTAAAATCCTCCACAGACATCAGACATACAGATAGCACATTGCGCACACAAACCGCTGGATATTTTCAGATACTCGGCTTAAAATGAGAGATGAAAATGCTTCAGTAACACTCCGCATTCCCACGAGGAAAGAGGTAAAACATAGTTCACGTCTAAATAAATCCTACTAAACAGTACAGCAATGCAGCCAGTCAACATTAGACACTGTAATAAAAGAAAATGTATCTAAGCTTTACAAATGAAGCTGAAGGTTATTAAATTACAGTACGGTTCATTTGGGTCAGAAGTTTATAATTGGTGATTCATGACTCATTGGTCACAGGTTTGATCTCACAGTATAAAGAAAAAACAATGCACTAGCTTTGTTATTATCATCCATATGCTAGTGAAAAATAAATACAATAAAATGTATTTAAAATACATCTATTTCATGCTAAGTATACTACAAATACATTTCCATATTATGTACTTTATAAAAAACCCTGCAATTGTACTTTTGGTAAACTTAACTGGTATATTTAAAGTCTGCTAAATTGGAACAACTAATTTTGTATTTAATGCATTATAATTGTGTGGAAGTAGTGCTGAAGTCCAACTAAAGATATTCTTAAGTATATTTGATTGTGCTAAATTGGAATTATCGCAAGTATACTTTAGGTACACTTTTAATATTTTGCATTTAAAGACCAATATTATTTAAAGATCATACAATCCTCATCAATACTGACATTAAAACATATTTTAGGCTTAATGTTAAGAAATGTGCATTGTGCATATGTAGTACTGCAAATAAAGTTTAATTACAATTTTTATATCAGTAAATCTCAAGTGATATGCCAGTAAATATGTTAATAGACTTTTAAATCTATTACTTTTTTACTACGGTAGTAAGCAAAATAGACATATTAATCAGTGGATGTCAATGGGAGTGTATCTAATCAAATTATCCTTCACAAATTAGTCAAACTAGACCGATGTCAAAATTAGGAGTAATAATGCAAAACTTAAACAAAAGTTTATACACCAGTGTTCAAATATGTAGGGTTTTTGAAGGAAGTCTCTTCTGCTCACCTAGGCTGCATTTATTTGATCAAAAACAGTAATATTCTGAAATATTTTTACAATCTAAAATAACTACTTTCTATTTGAATATATGTAAAATGTAATTTATTTCTGTGTTGCAAAGCTGAATTTTCAGCATCATTACTCCAGTCCTCAGTGTCACACGATCCTTCAGAAATCATTCTAATATGCTGATTTGCCGCTCATGAAACATTTTTAACTTTTTTAATGTTACAAACAGTTGTGCTGCTTCATATTTTTGTGAAAATCATGATGCATTTTTACTTCTTAGGATTCTTTAATGAACAGAAAGTTCAAAAGAACAGCATTTTTATGAAATAGAAAACCTCTGCAACATAATAAATGTCTTTACTGTCAGTTGTGATCAATTTAATGCATCCTTGCTAAATAAAAGTATTCATTTCTTAAAAAAAAAAAAAAAAAGAAAAAGTATACATTTGTTGTCAGTACTCACAGCCTTTGTAGATGTCAGTAGGAATCTGTACGGCTGTATATGAGTAGTTGACTTTATTCTTGAAGTTGGGATCGTCTACAAACTCCAAAGACAGAGAGTTTGGGTTTTCCAAGAGATTTTCTCCATCATCATCATCCGGCTGCAACGAGAAGAAGCAGAGAAACATCAGCACACACACACACACACACACACACCGAATGCATTGATTGACACACAGCAAACCTTTGTGCAGAAAATCATTTAGACACACACACACACACACATGCATCCATGATTAATTAGACAAACACTAATTACACAGACATGACGGGGGTAATCCTGCCTCCACAACTCAAAGGTGGCGGCTCTTTGGAGGAAAAGCCGTAATACATCCCCAGTCTATTCATCCACGACACAATACAACAGCAGGTATCAAAGTGTTCGCAAATTGCAGAAAATCAATTAGCGTCGGCGATGGCTATCGCATTCGCATTGAAGTCCTTCAGGCGATTAACCCTGTCAATAAATCACCACAATGATTGCCGAACGACGGCCGCTCTACCCTCTACTTGAGTCCGCCACACAGGCAGCTAATTAGCATTTTAATGCATCTCGGATCAAAATTCGCCACCAAAAGTCTGGCTTTGAAAGAACTTCAGTGAAAGTATCAAGCCAGCAACAATAAATAAAACTGGCAGGATCATAGGATTTTAATGGTTTGCATTTATTAAATACCTTATTCTTGTATGCTAAGCATAAGAATTGAGTCTATGCATAAACTGCATGATAATTGCATTCAATACTAGTTTTGCACTATACATACTATGTACACTGCCAGACAGAACTTTGGAATAATTAGGATTTTTAATGTTTTTGAAAGAAGTCTCTTTATGCTCACCAAGGCTGCATTCACGAGATCAAAAACACAGTTAAACTGTAATATTGTGAAATAATATTACAATCTAAAATACCTTCTTTCTATTTGAATATATTTTAAAATGTAAGTCATTCCTGTAATGCAAAGCTGAATTTTTAGCATCATTACTCCAGTCTTCAGTGTCACATGATCCTTCAGAAATCATTCTGTTCTAAAAACATGAAAAACACAAACAGTATCCCACAATGCAATGCATTCAACTTTATAATTTTGAGTGTGACAAACAAACCTGAAATGATAATCATGATTCATATCACTTTCATTATTTCAAGCACAAACACTGGATCAAACATGCAAAATAAGCAAGAAAATGGCAAATTTTGTCATCTTTAATCTTCAGTCTGACCTTTTCGTCACTAATTGTCATCATTCAATCATTTTCCACTCACTGTGCTTCATTAATCTTTCTCTTTGTCTTTGATTCTTCATCTCACAATCAAACACCCTTGCCTTCATGGCAGGGTGAAGTGCGGTATACAGTAATAGAGTGGCATGGGTTAATTGAGGTTGACGTAGTAAACACTGTTTGTTTTTTTTGTTTTCCTCAAAATTAAATTCAAGCCTCCTGCCAAGTCTGAGGGCTGATTTATGGCCTGCCTTTAATTGTCTATTAAAATGCAATTATAAACTGTTGTTGAGCCGAACATGGAGACGGTGGTTTTCCAATACTCCTCAATGTGACATGCACACACAGAGGATACAAATAACCTCTTGGAAATGGGAAAACCTGTTGGGATTTCTTTCAGTTTTACAAATAATTTGAAATGACACGGTGAATTGACTTTCACATATGACTCTAGGTAATAATGTTTTGGCTCCAGTTTCATACATGATCTTTAGTAGGTCACGATTAAAGATGAAACCCGGACCTGGATCAGCTAACCTGAACTAACAGGATTAACCACTTATAAAACAGCTGTTTTCAAATATTGATACTATGTAGAGAAACTTAAAGGAATAGTTTATCTAAAAATGAAAATTTGCTCATCTTCAGGCCATCCAAAATATAGATGAGTTTCTTCATCAGAACAGATTTGGAGAAATGTAGCATTACATCACTTGCTCACCAATGGATCGTCTACAGTGAATGGGTGCCGTCAGAATGAGAGTTCAAGCAGCTGATAAAAACATCACAGTAATCCACAAGTAATCCACACCACTCCAGTCCATCAATTAATGTCTTGTAAAGGGAAAAGCTGTGTGTAAGAAACAAATCAATCATTAAGGTGGTATAAAGTGGAGGAAGTGTTATTATGGATTATGGACTCATATTTTGGCCAGAAGCAATGGTTTACTGTTAAAATGCCTTAATAATGGATTTGTTTCTTACAAACACACAGCTTTTCACTTTACTAGACGTTAAGTGATGGACTGGAGTGGTGTGGATTATTGTGATGTTTTTATCAGCTGTTTAGACTCTCATTCTGACGGCACCCATTCACTGCAAAAGGCCATTTTTGGGTGAACTGTTCCTTTAAATACAGCAGCTGTGTTCAGAATACTCAGGTAACACTATTTTTAAAAATTGTACATGAAATAGTATGCAATATGCAATGACAAATGTTGCAAACAATAGTGTGCAACACATAACCTCACTATTTTGCAATCCATGGTGATGTAAAGTAATAGCCTGTGAAATAAACAAAGGTTAATATAAAATGGATTTCACATTTTCAATTCAATTTTGTGTGAAAATGTCTTAACCTTTGCCATTCAGATCAAACAATGAGTCAAGATGATTAAAAATGGTAGCTGATATTACTTACGGTTCTTTAGTCACACTGGAAATGGAAGGTCAAGTGGAGGACATTGCATTGTGGGATACAGTATTCACCTCAGTGAGTTCTAGATTTGCACTGCATTTTCTGGCAAATGCAGAAGGTCATGTTGCTTTTTCATGCATAATGGCATTCAATGTACATACTGCAGAAATAGTAGTATGCTAGTATGTTCTTCTGAACAAAGCCAACATGAAAATGACATTTGCAATGCATTTTACTTTAGTCAGGTGACATTTCTGGGTGCAACACAAAAGAGAAAGCAAAAAAGAAAAAGTGTAGGAAGTTGCATTGCATTAACATAAAAACAAACAGTGAATTTCTTTAATGCACAGATGAATCATTTATAATAAAACTAGGGATGTTTATAAAGGATGTGCATAAAAGTCTATTTTGATGTGATGCATAAAATCACTCTAAACTCCTGCAGTCTGCTTGTTAAACTGAGATATTAAACTGAAAGAAAGCTATAAATGACCGCACCACCCCGATAACAAACGTTTCAGTGTTTTTCAAGGCGACACATCACCGGCACACACAATTACACCCCATTTTCTGCTCGTTTAGACACGTTTCAGGCAACTGATTTGGAAAAGTCGTCTTTGAGGGGATCTCAGCTCGGTGTCCTTTATTTGTTTATTCTTCCACCTGACTATCCTTCACTCGAGTGTTTTTTTACCGCCAGTCGAGCCCAGTCATAATTACCCAAGACAGCTTCTAATTAGGAGCTCAAAATCCACACAGGACGGAGTGATTGGTTCATTTTCCCCGTCCATACACCACCTGTTTAACTCCATTCATTACCTCATTTGTTAATTTTATCACCCTGTTTTGAAGGTTTAATTAAAGGTTGAGAGAGCCAAAAATGACATTTTGAGGACTCTCTCAATCGCACCTTTATCTTTCAAGGGTTCATTTTAATCACAAACAAAATTATATGCGGATTCCACTTCTGCCTTTTGAGAGTGTTATTGTGCGTGTGTCATAGTCTAAATTTAGCAACATAATAACGCTAATAATGACTCTTAGAAACAAAAATTGCATCCTCATATTTTCCAAACCCTGCACAAAGAGCAGATCTTCTTATGTGGAACAGTATGCATAATGCAACATTAAACATTTCAAACAGTTGCACGCTACACCGTTACATGACTGTATCACATGCTACACTCTTCAAAATAAATGTTCCAAAAGTGTGTTTTTTTGCAGTGATGTCATAGAAGAACCATTTTTGGTTCTGCAAAGAACCTTTCAGTGAATGGTTCTTAAAAAGAACCAATTTGAAGAATATTTTAAAAATCTAAAGAACCTTTTTTTGACTATAAAGAAGCTTTTCTCCATTTGAAAGGTTCCTTGGATGTTCAAGGTTCTTCATGGAACCATCGATGCCAATAAAGAACCTTTATTTTTAGGAGTGTAGATAAAATTGGAATCTTTTTTTAACAGCACTTTCTTGCAACAAAGGTTCCATCTCTAATATAAACAGGCTATTTTTCCTTTGCTTTCTATTGAAAAATTAATATAGTTACTAAAATTTTTAAAACAGTATACCAGGGTTTCTGCAGGTTTTATTATGCTAAATTTAAAACTATTTCAAGACCTTTTTAAGACCAAGTAAAATAAACTGAAGAACACAATACGTCAACATGTTCTGGACCACAATGAATTGTATTAGCAACACTTCAATGTTTAAAAATATAGCTTCCAACTGATTATAATCCATTAATCATTTTACAAACAAATAGCTGAGGCTTGAATACCTCTGTTCCCAACCACCAGAATATGAAAATAATGATAACTTCTACTGTACCAGCAAAAACGTGATGCTCTTCCTCAGTATTTTGTCTTGTTTTCAAGTGCAGATGTTTAAAGATTCGTAAATCAAGACATGTTTACTTGAGAAGCTAAATTTAAGTGATCAAAATGAAGTGAGCTTTTAATTAAAACAAGAACAAATATCTGCCATTGGGCTCAGAAGAATCAACTTCATTTAAAGAGAAAACAAGATTTCATGTTTTAAAGACAAACTCACTTAATTTTGCTCAAATTCTCTGAAACAAGGCATCCTATCTTCATTTGTGAACACTTTAGTATAGGGACCAATTCACACTGATAACTAGCTGCTTATCATCATGCAAAATTAGGAGTTTATTGAGGCAAAATCATAGTTAATGGCTTGTTAATAGCGAGAATTGGACCTTAAAATAAAGTGCGACCCTTCGTTTTGCATCTGGAGTAAAAGTATCTTTATATAAAGATGTTTAGATATTTCTACTGGTTAAAAAAGACAATCACTGAATTTTTGTTGCAGCACATGCAACATTTAACGCAAAAACTTTATGAATTTAAAACTTTCCAACTAAAGTCCTTTTACAGACCTGCAGAAACCCTGGTATACAGACATAAAATGAACATACAACACAAACAGCATATGGTAGTATGTCTTATTATGCTACACTAATCGTAGGAAGCTAAATTTAAAACATACTTATTTTGTTTTAGAGAGACAGTGCTATTTTAGCACCTACAACACATCTATGTTGTACCTAAATCTGCATTCACCTACATTTCTTGTCTCTCCTCTAGCGTGCACATGGCATTAGTGAACCTCTAACTCTTGTGCTTTTCTGTTATTTGTGCATCAGAGCACTTGGCAACTGACATACAGCAGGCAGATGTTGGTGTTTTAATGTAAATAACTTTGTGCTTTTGGACCAATGGCGACGTAATCAATTAAAGATGAAGCCATTGGACCATCTGGATTATGATGGTGTGCTATGAATTTTAATTTACAATTTATTTTTTTTATTTTAGATATGCGTTTACCATCTGGATTATTAAAACTACTGTATTTTTCTGTTGTAAAGTATCTGAGGTACATCTCAAAAATACATTAGCACATAAAAGTTTTCTGAGACGCATCAAGCCAAAGGTTTCCTCTGTAGGTCTGAGGAAGAGTCAACACCATTAGAAGAGCTTGTGATGGAGATCTGCCTGCAGGACGGAAGATTACAACTTCCAGAGCAGATCTTTCTTGCAGTAGGTGGAGGAGAGCAAAGCTCCAAAGGGCATCGCAAAACAGCATGGAAGAGGAGGAGAGTGGGAGGGAACGGAATGGCGCCGTGCCACGGTTTGCCGAGCGAGACGACGGAGACGAAATGGATGGAGAAGACTGTGATGATAAAAAGAGAAATCTCAGCTTGGGCTGATGGACCTGATTTCTACTGCCAGTCACAAAAAAAAAAACAGCACTTGTCTGACTTTGCAGACTAAAACACTTGTTCCTGGAACTGCAACACCTCTATTGTTATTGGATTCATACTCATAGATATTCATAAGTGAAGCATTTATGTACATTTGAATAGATACTGAATCAATATCAATATATTGAAAATGTAATCACTTTTACAAATGTGCAAATTCAAGACATGTAGTAATAAAAATAATAAAAATGAATTATTATTATTATTATTATTAATAGAAGTACTAATAATTAATTAAATAAATACTTTTTTTTGACAATCTTCCGATTGCTGTACAAAATTAATTGAATAATAATAATAATTATTATTATTATTCTCAGCAATAACTTTATTAAAAATACTAACAAAGAAACAAATAAATAAATAATAAAAAATAATTGCCAATCATCTGATGGCTGGACGAAATTTAATGAATAATAATAATATAAATAATAAATAAATAAATAAATAATAATAATAATAATAATAGTTATTATTAATATTACTATTATTATCATCATCATCAGTAGCAATTAATGTAATAAAAATAATACTAAAAATTAAATAAATGGATGAATAAAAAATAAATAAACTATTATTATTATTATTATTATTATTATTAATTTTGGACAAAATGTAATGAATAACAGCAAAATATTTATTACTGAAACTAATGGATAAATTGGTAATAAGGTAAACGTGTTAAACTGTAATGCCATTAAACATATTCATTATTATTATTATTATTATTATTATTATTATTATCATTATCATTATTAATGTAATACAAGTACTAATAAATAAATAAATAAGCAAATAAATTAAAAAAAAAAATTGCCAATCATCTGATGGCTCGACAAAATATAATGAAATAATAATAATAATAATAATAATAATAATAAAAGTATTATTGAAACTAACTGAATTGGTAATTGGTAATAAGGTGTCAATCTGTAATGTCATTAAAATATTTAATTAATCTAATTAATTAAAAATACAATAAAACCAAATTATAAATTCAATATTCTGTAAATCTCAAAGGAATTGTAAATATTTTTATGTCTCTAAAGTTGCACAATAATGGCATTAATACAGAAGAAGCTGTATTGATATTGTTTCAGAGTGTTTCTGTAGATGTGCAGGTGTGTGTCTGCAGTCGGGCGTATGAAGGAATCGAGCTTCACACACTTTCTGACCCAGCGTTTCTCGGGCCGGCAGGGGTCACGAGGGTGTCGGTGGGCCGCCGTCCCCTTGGCCCCTTTAATGATGAGCGATGTCCTCCAATTAGAGACGCTGACAGCCCTTAAAGCGGCCAATCATTAATCACAAGCCTGCCGTGCTTCTACCACACAAAATCACTTTCTGATTTATGACTTCTCGGGCTTTACTGTTCCTTCTCTCTCTCATTGTACCTCCATTCCTCCTCTACTCATCCGGCCTGATATAACCGCGTCCTTCTGCACGGCGTGAAATCAATCAGCCGCAGAAGAGAGTCACCGTGACCTTTCACTTATACAATGAAAAGGTTGTTACTGAGTACATGGTACATAAAAATATGGTGACGTGTATATTTGTGCCACAGAGGAGAATTTAGTTGCTTAAAGGTTGCTCTTTCATAACTCAAAGTATCAACATCATCTCACGTTTCTCCTAAATCATTGACGTTTTATTGACAAGCTTTAAATTGACACAATGACCCGGAAACTAAATTTACAGTTTTGACTGGCAAAGAAACTTTTAATTATTTTAATTATTACTTTTATTATTAATTTATAAAATTGCATATTATTATTATTATTAATAAAATTATATTATATGATGTTTAAAATATGATATAATATAAATATATAATGTTAATCAATATGAAACACACATAACTTTTGAAATAATAATAGATTAATTCAAAGTAATTCTTTAGTGCAAACTATATATACAAAATAATGTTACATGCTATTTGTGATTAATTTATTATGATCTAATTTATTCTGATGTGATGACACACTTCAAGATATGAGGAAAAAAACTAATAAGATTTAGGCAAAACCTCTAGAGCTATTAAATAATAAAAAAAGACAAGCACTCAAAACAAAGACATTTCAAACAACAAAAACAACAACACAAAACAAATAAAAATATCTGTGACTTACAACATCCGAGTCAGCTTTGGAGTCGTAGTACTGGATGTCATTTTCCTAAAATGAAACAAATCAGAAATATTAGTGATGTAAACATTTATGTAAAAAGTATCACCTTGAGGACCATTAAGACCTTTCCAGCTCATGTCGTATTAATTTACCTGCCTTCTATGTTATAGTTTTCATGTGAGACCAAAAAACATATCCTTATTAGCTCATTAGTTCCCCAAGAAAATAAAGCAATAATGAAATTACAGGCCTGTCCTGAGGGCGCTGTCGTGAGACGCTAATTGTCATTTGTTTTGATGCTGTCTGTTGTGCTTTTGTATTCACTGTTGCATGCGTGCCATATTTTTTGTTTCCTGAATTAGGGATTTGCTGCTGAATTAGACATTTGCTCACAAAGCAGAAAAACTAAGCCTTCTTTTAAAATAATAACTCACTGACTCTTGACATGAAACCTCACCTGCCATTAGTTTTAAACAGATGATCTTCTGACAAAATGTTCATTTACTCATTATTACTTAATCAAAACGATGACATTACAGGATCACTTACTCACCCAAACCTCACCCAGTTATCAAACATTTATATAGATGTTTAGCTGACAAGTGTGAAACCAGCCTGTACTCACAATTCACTCATTAATCAAAGGGAATGCTAAATTTGCCAATATACATATAATAAATAGTGAGACATTGCATTTGGATTGCATTTGCAATTTTTCAGATGAAAAAAAAAACAATGTGTGCAATAATAATAATAGTAATAATAATAAACATTATTAAAATATATACTATTAAAATAAAAATGTAAAATTCAATCTAAAAATATATGTTTAATCAATATTAAACATAGGCCAGCATATCTTTTAAAATAATATAATGATAATATACACTACCGTTCAAAAGTTTGGGGTCAGTAAGACTTGTAATAGTCTTTAAAGAAGTCTCTTATGCTCATCAAGGCTGCATTTATTTGATTAAAAATATAGAAAAAAAACAGTAATATTGCAAAATGTTTTTACAATATAAAATAATGTTTTTTATTTTAACATACTTTAAAATAGAATTTATTCCTGTGATGAAAAGCTGAATTTTTATCAGCTGTTACTCCAGTCTTAAGTGTCACATGATCCTTCAGAAATCATTCTAATATGCGGATTTATTATTAGAATGATCAATGTTGGATAATATCAACAGTTGTGCTGCCAAATATTTTTTGGAACCTGTGATTTTTTTTTTTCAGGATTCTTTCATGAATAACAAGTTTAAAAAGTACAGTGTTTATTCAAAATATAAATATTTTATAACAATGTAAATTATTTATTATTAACTTTTCATAAACTTTTAATTATTAACTTAATACATCCTTGGTGAATAAAAGTATTAATTTCTTTAAAAAAAAAAAAAGAAAGAAAAGAAACAATAAAAATGTACTGACCCCAAACTTTTGAACGGTAGTGTATATATTTTATATATTTATGTTTTATAATATATATGGGTAAGGGAAAAATGGAAGAAAATGGAAGCAGGAAAAATAAATAAATAAATAAATAAATAAATAAATTTGATTAAAATATAATATTGCATATTCATCAATACTGAGCATACATAATCTTTAGTAAACTGGAGCGAAGATAAATTATTGTACCTCAGTAGCCTATTTTTCTCAGTATCCATTGCTTTAAAATCATTTTTCATTTTTTTAACGAAACTGCAGGACTGGAGTAATGATGCTAAAAATTCAGCTTTGCATCACAGGAATAAATTACAGTTTAAAATCTGCTACAATAGAAAACAGCTGTGTTAAACTGTAATATCTCACAATATTGTTGTTTTTACTGTATTTTTAATCACATAAATGCAGCCTTGGTGAGCATAAAAATCTGCTTTCAAAACCATTTATTAAATAGATATAAACAGATAAATAATATATAATAAGATATATATAAATACAAATATATAACATAAATATATCAAATAAGATATAGATAAATATTATGCATATAAATATTACTGTTAGATGTGTTTAGAAACATACTGCATAATGCATACAGCATAGTACAGTATATAATGCATACTGCATATAATTTTTAATATATGCAAAATAGTATGCATGCCTAATATATTACTGTTTATGCATATGCATGAATAGTTCAATGACTGCAGTCATTTTACATCAATGCATTTTAAAAATTGGTCTTAATGATGTTTAAAACTGAAGTATTCTATGAATAAAAAAAACTATAAGCAGTATGCATACTGCAGAAACAGAATAAGTAGTATGCTAGTATGTGATTCCAAAATAGCCTGTTTCTCTCTGGTTCTCAGTCCATGCCAGTTCTATTCCCGTCTCTCTCTCCAGTGCCAATCCAAACAAACCAGACGCCAACACCACAGTGACAACAACAGCGCCTGAGCTGGTCACAAGGCAGCGGTCAAAAACGCTGACAAACCTACACAACCCTGCAACACACACACACACACACTCACAGCGGTGTCTCCTGAGACTCTGTCAGGAGATCAACAGATAGAGACAGAAATAGAGCGAGAGAAAGTTCCATTCCTTCAAATCAAAAAGCCAGTCATTCGTGAGCGATGACCTCCCGCCCTCTCCAAACCTCTCTTCCGGCCCCTTTGGGTCTCAGGACAGGACGTGGTGCATCTAAAGCTCCTTTCCACAAGAATCCCAAATGCACAACACTGCTGCCAATGTCATTCTATAAAAACAGGTGCCTTTTCCATTCCAAAAATCTGAAGGGCAAATCTAGTATTTACATTTATATTAGAAAAAGAATGGCTTTACACGACTTTACATAGCATTGTTTCATCATTTTAATGACTTAACGGATGCCTAAAAGGCAGTTCAAGGTCATGACAATTTTAGATGTTTATTAAAAAAATAGTTTCATTCTGATATTTCAGATTTTTCTTTTATCACACAAAAAACATGGTAAGAGGGTTGAAAGTTCTTCAAACAAATCTAACAAAAATTAAATGTAATGTAGTACTTGGTGAGGTAATGTGATGCAATGATGAAAAAAATATGGAAAAAAAAACTTATTTTGAATATATAAAGTAAATATGCAAATTAAATTAAAATATATAAAATATGAAGCATATGATTTTAATAATATTTATTAAATAAATATAGATAGATAAATAAGACGTAGATAAATATTATAATATAAACATAGAACAAATATAATAAAAATAATATATAAATAATACATATATTTACATACATAATATTTAAGACCTGTATTTTATAATACGCACACATTCACACACACACACACACACACACACACACACACGTAATACTATTTTAATATTTTATTTCTAAAATAAAAATACATATTTTTGACAGACAGAAAATATAAAAATACAATGTAATTTAAAAATCTATATTCAAATAATATAATCATATCACTAAGATACCATAGCATTTACCTTCTCCAGGTTATATTTCACAAAATTTAAAGAAAAAAAAGAAAACCAGATATTTTGAATTAGACCGATTTTATATTTATGACAATTAAATCACACTATTTGAAGATTCTGAATTACTATGATTTATTTATTTATTATTAAAAAATAAACCTAATGTAGTCCTTGGTGAGGTAATGTGATGCATTATTAAAATATATATATATATATATATATAGAATATATAAATTAAATATGTAAATAAAATATATCAAATATGAAGCATAAGATTTTAATAATATTTATTAGATAGATATACATAGATAAATAAGATATAGATAATATTATAATATAAATATATAACATAAATATAATATCAAATAAGATTTAAATATTTTGTATATAAATATTACATATTTACATACATAATATTTATTAACCATATTTTATAACACACACACACATAATACTATTTTAATATTTTAACCAGTTATATTAAAAATAAAAATACATATTTTAAAATATTTATTTATAGGGTACATTTATAAATTGAAGTCATAAATTTATTATCTTTTATCGATATACTGTCAAAAAAAAAAAAACATTAGTAATTATGTGACCCAGGACCACTAAATCAGTCATAAATGTCAGTTTTTTTAAATTAAGATTTACATACATCATCTCAAAGCTGAAGAGGCATTCCACTGATGTATGGTTTGTTAGGATAGGATAATATTTGTTCGAGATACAAGTATATCTGGAATCTGAGGATGCAAAAAAATCTAAATATTGAAAAAAAAAAAAATCACCAATAAAGGTGTCCAAATGAAGTTCTTAGCAATGCATATTACTACGCGAAAATTAAGTTTTGATATATTTACGGTAGGAAATTTGCAAAATATCTTCATGGAGCATAATATTTACTTATTATCCTACTGTAAAAGAAAAACTGATCATTGCTACAAATACACCTGTACTACTCACACATGTGCATTACATCAGGCCAAAAATCTGCCTGAAAAACACAAGACAAGGAAAGAATGACACGGACAAATATATTTATTTTACTGAATTTATGCTGACACGCTTTGTTCATACCAGCACACAGAAAAATGCAGCGTTAAATTCATTATTTACACTTATGTTAATAAGGCACACGTGTTGTAGAATGACCCTCATACTGTGCAAAGGTCACAAGCTCTCTGACGGGTTTAAAGGAGGGATCCAAATGACAGAGAAAGCGACAAGGACTAGGAGGGACAGAAAATGAAAGAGAAGACACAATGAGCAGAGAGATGGAGAGGGACGGAGCAATAAGAGCTGAAGCGAGAAAAGAGGAGCAACTGATAGAGAGGAGAGGAGTAAAGCGGAGAGGATGGGCGGCAGTAGACTCTATTAATAGAAGTTCTCTGCAGAGACAATCCCTCTGGCGGAGTGTGGGTGTCTCTAGTGAGCCAGTGGGCTGCAGAGTGTGTGTGTGTGTGAACTGTAAACATGTGAACTGTGATCTTACAGTCGTGCTCAGCACTCAGCACAAGCGGTCTGTCCTCACACACCTGTGCTCAACACACTAACACACCTGTCAAACACTAATAATGGACTACAGACACATACTATAATTTTAAAGACTCTCATACTACTAACAAAAACAGGTATGAGGGTATTACTATGTTCTTTGCACATCACCATACTGATATATTTTTTTTTATTTTTTTGGGATTATTTTTAGTTTTTGCTTTTTTTTTTTTTGGCTTTTTTGTTTATTGAATGATTGGGTAATTAGTTGACTAATTATGTCAGGTATGATAGATAATGTTGATAAAAATTGCACTCCTCTGTGCACTTGTTTGCCTGACAAACGCTTAGGGTGGAAATGTTGTGTCGATTTTAATAAATTGATTTTTGGAAGCAGCAGTGGCAGTACGCAGATTTTTGTTTGTTGATACATCGCTATTCTGTACCATTGTATACGAGTAGGATAATCTATTACAGCTAAACAATGGTATTTAATTCATGGTCATTACAATTTTATTAAAACTAAAAAATGGAAATGAAAACTATTATTATTTTAATAATAAAAACCCATATAGACACATTTTAAATAAATAAATAAAATAAATAAATAAATAAATAATAATAATAATAATAATAATGACAAAAACTAAATTACTAAAACTTGAACTAAAATTAAAATGAAAACATAAAATAAAATGTAATTCAAACAATTAAATTACAATATCACTAAGATACTATAGCATTTACTTTTTACTATATTATACTAATTTATCATTTACTCCAGGTTATATTTCACCACCAAATAAAAAAAAAACAAAAAAACATTATACTTATGACAATTAATCACACTGTTTGGAGATCCCATATTTAATTATTATAATTTTTTTTCTCACTGTAGTGTTAATGTCTGTAGTAACTAGGTGGAAAAATTGCATTAAATTACATTTTATTAATTATTTTCTATAATGTAATATTAAATAATATCATTTACATATTCATTTTGTTTATAAAAAGTTGAACTACTACAATTACTCTAAATTTAAAAAAATGAAAACGAAAACTATTATTATTTTAATAATAACAAACCTATATAGACATATTTAAAAAAAATTATAATAATAAATACTTCAACTAAAATTAAAATGAAAACAGAAAATATAAAATAAAATGTAATTAAAAAATTATTTGATGTATTTCAAACAATTATAAGACTTTTTGAAATAGACTGACATTATATTTATGACAATTAATCACACTTTTTTTGAGATCCCATATTGAATTACTTTTATTGATATTATTTATTTATTTATTTATTTTTACTGTAGCGTCAAGGTGTAAGCAGCTAGGTGGAAAAATTAAATTACATTTTATAAACTATTTATTTATTAGTTAATATGTATTATATTATTTCAAATTATATTAATTGAATTATATTACAGTAATTGTTTTTTAAAAAAATAGTAATACAAATTGAATTATAATAAAGTTTAAAGAGAAACACTACAAAATATTTACTATAACACAGAAAGATTTTACTATTCAATAATATAACAGACCGAGACTGGTCATAACATTTATATAGTTTTTGGGGTGATAATAAATGTCCCTCAATATCCACACCCGAAATCAATTCCATCCTGAAATCGATCCCCATGTGGGATTTGATTCTAAATGAGATATTCCAACCAATTTCAAAAATAAGTGGCAGAAATGACTCAGCAGAATATGAATTAGGAATCACTCCTATATGCGAGTACAGTAAGTTTTCCCAGGGCACTCGAGCCCATCGTGTCCCTCAGGCTGCAAGGCCCATCTGTTATGACCGGTCTGTTTCTCATCTGCACCCTGCTTCAGCTCCCTCCATCCCTTCACAATGAACACATATTCATACACATGCCTATTTATAGTTTTCCAGCCTATAACAAGAAATATAAAATCAAACTTTAATTTAGTAGAGTATTACATTAAAGACAACAAGGATGGATGATGTTCAATTGCAAAATACCACAAATCAATTACAGCGTGCTACGGCCAACAGAAACGCAAATGGATTGAATCAGCCTCCATTTTACTCATTTAAATTGATTGCACCCAATAAAATTGTGACAAAATGCTCAAGAATTGTGTTGCATTAACTCATTTTAATTAACTAGACCGAAACAAGCAGCAAATCCATTGCTCAGTTTGTGCATTTGCTCCGCCAAAGCGCTTGCAGCTTGGCTGCGTGCAAGTCAAATGTAGTAAAATGATGACAGCCAATAAAACAATTGAAAAAAAACAAAAAAAAAACAAATGAAATATCAACAGAGTTTCCGTTCAGCGCTCCTCTGTCTGTGATTACAGCCGGGCTACTGGCGGTCAGCTTCTGTTGCTATAGAAACAAGCATCTTTGTTCCACATCCATAATAATGCTGATTTGTTCTTTTCATTTCAGTGTGTTTCACCTTCTTGTCAGTTCGCTCGCTATCGGATTTGACAGGTGGGTCATACAGATGTAAAAATCTGCCATCGTTTAGTCGCCCTCATGTTGTTCGTGACAGAAACACAGCTTTCTTTTGTTAGGTCCGTTTCCACAGAAGAAAGAAAATCATACAGGTTTGGAAAAACATCAGGGAGAGCAAATAATGACATTTTACTTTCTTAACTAGTTAAGCTGCTTGTTGTTTCATGTTTGACCGGTGTAGCAGTGATGGATGACCAGTGATTTTTTTTTCTACCAGCAGGGGGAGATGGACTCATCAGCAGACACTTGTTACATTCAGAATAGCATATTCCCATTATAATTGTCAATTATACAGTCGAACTGACTTAATACATTCACTAAAATGTGTAGTATACAACTAGAGCACATGGCAGACTGCATCCCATGATGCAATGCACTTGACTTGATCTTTTTAAGGAAAAGGCAAATGTTTTTGAGTCATTAACTGATCAGATTGCCAAGTTACATCATTTTACAATAATTACTTATTTATTACTTACTTATTTCCAAAACAAAAATGTAAATGTAAAAAAGAGAGATGCGGACAGATTTGAAATACCATGCAAAATATCCTGCTAAATTAAAAAAAAGAAAGAAAAAAAATATTATGTTTTTTTTAAAATTTCTAATATAATTATTTGATCAGACTGCAAAATTAAGACATTTCACAAAAAAACGATACAACACAAAATATCTTGCTGAATTTTTTTTTTTTTTTTAAAGGTATTTTACAAAAAAAGTATTAAAAAAAAATGTCTATTTTAAATAACGTAAAATATCTTGTATTAAAAATAGCATGTTATTTTATGAAATGTTTAATATAACATTTAAATGTTTAATATTATTGGATAAGACATTTTAAAAATAACAAAACGGATGCAAAATAGATTAAAAAATAAAGTAAAACATATCATGGTATTTTCACAAATGTGTAAAATAATTATTTGAAATAGTGCAGAGTTAAGACATTTTACAAAACAATAACAAAAAGTAAAAAAAAAGGAAACATATTCAAAATAACAACATATCTAGTTGTATTAAAAATAGCATGCTATTCTCTAAAGTGTTTAATATAATGTTTAAATGTTTAATATAATTGGATAAATAAGACATTTCAGTACAAAAATAACAAAACATTTTTAAAATATTAGAATACTTAACGTAAAATATGCTTTAAAAAGAAAGTGCTATTATTTTAGGAATGTCTAATATAATTATTTGATCGGACTGCAGTTAAAACTTCACACTTCACACAAAATTTCACACTTACAAAACAAAATGCAAACAAATATCTTATTGAATTAAAAAATATACGCTACTTCTTTTTCCAGACATGTCTAATATAAATATTTGATCAGACTGTTGAGTTGAGACATTTTACCAATGTACTTTTACTTTAAAAAAATAAATAAATAAACAAACAATGTAAATAGATTTAAAATAACATCATGTCTTGCCAAATTTAAAATGTAAAAATGATAAGCTATTCTCTTAAGTTTTTTACAGAATTATTTGATCAGATTTTGGACATTTTACATAAAAAAGTAACAAAAAAAAGAGATGTAAAAAGATTTCAAATAAACAGATATTCAAGCAAATAGATATAAAACGTACACTATCAGTCAAAAGTTTTTTAACAGTAAGATTTAAGTTTTTTTTTTTTTTTTTTAAGAAGTCGCTTCTGCTCACCCTTCTGCATTTATTTTAAATATTTAAATGTTTTTGAGCAACAAATCAGCATATTAGAATGATTTCTGAAGGATCATGTGACACTGAAGACTGGAATAATGATGCTGAAAATTCTGATTTGATCACAGGAATAAATTACATTTTAGAATATATCCAAATAGAAAACAGTTCCCCTTCAGTCGTTTCACTACGACGTTACATATGGGAACTCGCTTGAGAGTCCAATCAACTCCAAGCCTTATTCAAAAGGCCAATGAACATTCATGAACATTGGCGAGTGGTATTTGCATGCTGAGCCACTCCCCCGTACATACGGGTATATAAGATGGCGGCGTGCAACCACTCATTCAGACTTTTGCTTTTGGAGCCTCGTCTTCTGAGCCATTTAAAAAAAAAAAAGAAAAGAGTTCCTGAGTTCATACTCTCTCTGTTGGCGTGCTGCCGAGCTACTAAAAGAGCTTCATCTAAAAGAGCGTTCGGCAGCCGCCAGCCTAATCCTGCGGGCTGCCGTTTTCACGGCATTCAAGCCTCCCGCACTCCAGCGAGCCCCGCCTGTTTGAGAGCACAGTTGTGCCGCGGTTTCTCCCTGGGCGGACCGGGATTTCAAAAGAGTGAATTTCTCGCGGCTGTCGAGGACATCTTCCCGGTATGTATCTCCGGCCGTGCGCTTCCGGGTGCGGTAGTTTCCTCGCCTCTTTGGACGGACATGATCGCTGTCTCACGTGCCTGGGCCGAGAGCACGCTGAGGCAGCGTTCACGGATGGTACGTGCGTTCATTGCGAACGTATGTCCATGGCTGCGTTAAAGTCCCGCCGCTCATTCATGAGTAGGCACCCCTTGTTGTCTTCCCGCGGTAAGTCGTTGAGCCGTCAAGGTTTTTAAAAGCCGCGGTGAGGCACTTGGGGGACATTCAGGTGACTGTGCAGAATGTTCCGTCGGCCCCCAAAGCCCCGCGGACTTCTGCGTCACCGCGCAGTCCCGTTGAGCTGCCAGAGCAGTATACCTCCCCGTACAGCGGGCTGGGTATCTCCTTTGGCGCTCCCCAGGAGATCGAGATGTCTGCTGCAGCATCAGAGGGAGAGTCTGACGATGAGGCTGACGACTCGGCGGGTCGGTACCCCTCTGCGGTTGCCGCCCCGTCTGAGACGGATGCTGAACTGTTGGCTATGCTCCTCCGAGCCGCCAAGGAGATCGGTCTGGAGGTGCCCAAAACACCTCCGGCCGATCCCTCTAGGCTGGATGATTGGTTTCTGGGGAGGGCTCCCGCAGCACCGCCGCGCTCTCCCCCAGTGCTTTTCTTCCCGGAGGTGCATGAGGAGCTGGTGAGGACTTGGCGAGCCCCGCACTCTTCTCGTCCACGTCCCAGCTCTTCTCCCCTCGCCTCTCTTGACGGCGGTGCAACCCGGGGTTATGAGGCGGTCCCTCAGGTCGAGCGCGCTGTCGCGGTGCATCTATGCCCGCCCGGCGCTGCCACCTGGCGGGATCGGCCCCATCTCCCCTCCAGGGCGTGTGAGTTCTCGTCCGCTCTCGCGGGCCGGACTTACCGCGCCGCTGGACAGGCTGCCACCGCCTTGCACGCCATGGCCACCTTACAGGTGTACCAGGCCAAGGTGTTGAAACACCTGCACGAGAGGGGTTCTGACCAGGGTGCAATGGAGGAACTCCGCGCCGCCACCGACTTCGCCCTCCGGGCTACGAAGGTGACGGCGCGTTCCCTTGGTCAGGTGATGTCCACCATAGTGGTCCAGGAGCGACATCTATGGCTGACCCTGGCCCAGATGGCAGATGTCGACAAATCACGGTTTCTCGACGCTCCTATCTCCCAGGGCGGCCTATTCGGCGACACCGTCGAGGACTTTGCCCAGCAGTTCTCGGCGGTTCAAAAGCAGACGGAGGCGATTAAACACATCCTGCCCCGCCGCGACATTCCAACCACGTCCGCAGGGCCCCAACCTCCGCCTGCTCGTCGCCGAGGGCGCCCTCCCGCGGCTTCCAAACAACCAGCTCCGTCCCCTGCTAAGGTACATGACACCAGATTGGCAGCCCGACGTCGAGCTGGCCGTGGGAGAGCGGCGCCGCCCGCGTCTCAGGGACCGGTCACCCGCAAAAGATCTGCGAAGCGTCCCTGACGCGGGCAACCCGGAGGTGGAGGGAATCGCTCTTTGGGGGATGACAACATCAACGTCCCCACTCCCGGTGGAGGGCCGGGAGCTGTCACAGAAAGAGTCAATTCTCTCACCTCCGGGGTTCAGGCCCCGAGTTCCATCTTTGAGCAGCGCCCAAGAAGTGTCTCCTCGGATTCGGACTCGGAGCCTGATGTCGCCAGCGCGGGAACCAGGGAAGAAGGTAAGCGCTGCCCAGTGCAGTCTGACTTTTCTCCAGGACGTTCTTCCTTCTGGGATCAGTCCCCTTCCCCTTCCCCCCCCAGGCTGCCCCACTGCGGTCACGTCGGTCAACGTCCCTTTGATACCCCTGGCGACCAGGCTGGGAGCCTGGCTTCAGCTTCCCAGCCCCTCGCGGTGGTTGATTCGGACGGTACGTCTCGGCTATGCGATTCAGTTCGCCAGGCGTCCGCCCAGGTACAGAGGCGTCCTTTCCACTTCTGTCCATTCGGACACACATGCCGCTGTGCTTCGTGCGGGGTTGCAGTCCTACTGGCGAAGGACGCAATCGAGCCTGTCCCTCCAGCCGAGATGAAGTCAGGGTTTTACAGTCCTTACTTCATCGTGCCCAAAAAGAGCGGTGGGTTAAGACCCATCCTGGATCTTCTAGCTCTGAATCGGTCCCTTCTCAGGCTGCCGTTCAAGATGCTCACGACGAAGCGCATCCTAACATGCATTCGTCCCCAGGATTGGTTGCAGCCATCGACCTGAAGGACGCGTACTTTCACGTCTCGGTCCTGCCTCGACACAGACCCTTCCTACGGTTTGCTTTCGAGGGTCGAGCGTATCAGTACAAAGTGCTTCCATTTGGCCTCTCCCTCTCTCCCCGCGTCTTTACGAAAGTCGCGGAGGCTGCCCTGTCCCCTCTTTGGCAGACGGGCATTCGCATCCTCAACTATCTCAACGACTGGCTTCTCATAGCTCACTCGCGAGATCTGTTGTGCGAACAGAGGGACTTGGTGCTCCGGCACCTCAGCCATCTGGGCCTTCAGGTCAACCGAGAGAAGAGCAAACTCTCCCCAGTGCAGAGGATCTCTTTTCTCGGTGTGGAGCTGGACTCGGTCAGTATGACAGCCCGCCTCACCAACGAGCGCGCGCAGTCAGTGCTGAAGTGTTTGGAGTCATTCAGACACAAAACAGCGGTCCCTCTCAAAACATTTCAGAGGCTCCTGGGGCATATGGCAGCCGCAGCCGCAGTGACGCCGCTCGGCCTGCTTCATATGAGACCGCTTCAGCGCTGGTTACACGATCGAGTCCCGAGATGGGCATGGCACCGTGGCACACTCCGGATTGGCGTTTCCCCGCAGTGTCGCCGCCTGTTCAGCCCGTGGTCAGACCCGGCCTTCCTTCAGGCCGGAGTCCCCCTGGGACAAGTCTCCAGGCATCTTGTGGTATACACGGATGCCTCTTCCACGGGTTGGGGTGCTGTATGCAACGGGCAAGCAGCATCGGGCTCCTGGACAGGACCTCGACTGCAATGGCATATCAATTGCCTAGAGTTGTTGGCTGTGCTTCTGGCCCTTCGTCGCTTCCGACCGACGTTGCGTCACAAGCACGTGCTTGTTCGCACCGACAGCACAGCGACTGTAGCTTACATCAACCGTCAAGGTGGTCTACGCTCCCGTCGCATGTCACAACTCGCCCGCCATCTGCTCCTATGGAGTCAAACGTGGCTGAAATCGCTACGTGCCGTTCACATTCCAGGAGAACTCAACCGTGCAGCCGACCAGCTCTCACGGCAGTCCACCCATCCTGGAGAATGGCGACTCCACCCCGAGACAGTCCAGCTGATTTGGAGCCATTTCGGGGAGGCCCAGATAGATCTGTTTGCTTCCCCCGAATCCTCCCACTGCCAGCGGTTCTACTCCCTCAACGAGGCTCCCAACAGCCTCGGCAGGGACGCACTGGCACACAGCTGGCCTCCGGGGCCCAAGTACGCCTTTCCCCCAGTGAGCCTCCTTGCACAGACACTGTGCAAGATCAGGGAGGACGAGGAGCAGGTTCTGCTGGTTGCGCCATACTGGCCCACCCGGACCTGGTTTCCAGAACTCATTTCCCTCGCGGCAGCCCCTCCCTGGAAAATCCCCTTGAGGAGAGACCTTCTTTCTCAGGGGATGGGCACAATTTGGCACCCGCGCCCCGACCTGTGGAACCTGCACGTCTGGTTCCTGGACGGGACGCGTCAGACCTCTCCGGCCTTCCACAGGCCGTGATAGAAACTATCACTCAGTCCAGAGCCCCCTCCACAAGGCAGGCTTATGCGCTGAGATGGGGTCTGTTCGTCGACTGGTGTTCCTCTCGCGGGGAGGACCCACAGAGATGTACGATTGCAGTAGTGCTTTCCTTCCTGCAGGAAAAGTTGGAGCGCAGGCTGTCCCCTTCAACTCTCAAAGTGTACGTTGCTGCCATTGCAGCGTACCACGATGCAGTGGATGGAACATCCCTAGGTAAGCACCAACTCATCGTGAGGTTCCTGAGGGGTGCGAGAAGGGTTAATCCCCCCAGGCCGCACCCCATACCCTCTTGGGACCTCTCCGTCGCCCTCCAGGGCCTGCGGGAGGCCCCATTTGAGCCACTTGCGTCGGTTGAGCTAAAATATCTGTCACTTAAGACAGCGCTCCTGACTGCACTGGCCTCCATCAAGAGGGTAGGGGACCTACAAGCTTTCTCTGTCGACGAAGCGTGCCTAGAATTCGGGCCCGGCGATTCTCACGTCATCCTGAGACCCCGGCCTGGTTATGTGCCCAAGGTTCCCACCACGCCTTTCCGCGATCAGGTGGTGAACCTGCAAGCTCTGCCCCTGGAGGAGGCAGACCCAGCCTCTGCGCTGCTGTGTCCAGTTCGCGCTCTGCGTATATACGTGGACCGCACTCGGCACTTCAGACGCACCGAGCAGCTCTTCGTCTGCTTTGGAGGTCAGCAGAAAGGGAATGCTGTCTCCAAACAGAGGTTGGCCCATTGGGTGGTAGATGCCATCTCCCTGTCGTACCAAAACCAGGGAGAGCCATGCCCCTTAGGTGTTCGTGCCCACTCCACACGGAGTGTTGCCTCATCCTATGCGTTGGCTCATGGCGCCTCACTAGCAGATATCTGTAGAGCTGCGGGTTGGGCGACACCTAATACCTTCGCCAGGTTCTACAACCTTCGCGTAGAGGCCGTATCCTCCCGTGTCTTAACATAGACATCACAGGCGAGCGGGAGTCCGGCTGGTGTCGGCTTGCTGCGCCATTCCTAATGGATCCGTGCGCTATTTCCCTCAGTTGTTCCCTCCGGCGAACCTGGGTCCTCCATGCCCCGCAGTCAGGCCTAGTGCGGAGTAGTGCTTGTCTGTGCTCCGGTTGGGTCTCCTTCGCCCAGCAGGTTGTGGCAACATGTTTCAGTATTTTTCCACGGTCAGCCAGAAGGCCGATGTTTCCCTCATATATCCCTAAAATCTATGGATATATTGAATTTCTTGTGTTCCACATGTAGAGATTTCATGTGCTCCGCCCCCCCAACTCCTGCTTCAGTACAACTGGCATCCCTGTGGGGTCCCCTATTGGCCCCCAGGGCGTTGGGAAGGTTACGCTCATATCCGTCTGCTGACACGTCCGCCTGTCGGCACGCGGTGTGTTGCGTAACGCGACGTCTGGTTCGTGGCCTGTTCCATGGGTCTGTTCCCATATGTAACGTCGTAGTGAAACGACTGAAGGGGAACGTCTAGGTTACGTACGTAACCCTCGTTCCCTGAAGGAGGGAACGGAGACGTTACATCCCCTGCCACGACCTGACGTCGCGCTGACGCCGGGCTGCAGCTCGGCTCCTCAGCAAAAGCCTGAATGAGTGGTTGCACGCCGCCATCTTATATACCCGTATGTACGGGGGAGTGGCTCGGCATGCAAATACCACTCGCCAATGTTCATGAATGTTCATTGGCCTTTTGAATAAGGCTTGGAGATGATTGGACTCTCAAGCGAGTTCCCATATGTAACGTCTCCGTTCCCTCCTTCAGGGAACGAGGGTTACGTACGTAACCTAGACGTTATTTTAAATAGTAAAAACATTTCCAAATGTTACTGTTTTTGCTGTACTTTGGATCAAATAAATGCAGACTTGGTGAGCAGAAGAGACCTCTTTAATAAACATTAAAAATCTCACTGTACAAAAACTTTTGACTGGTAGTGTGGACACATGTAAAATCTCTCGGAATAAAACATACTGAAACATCTGATGGTGTTTAACATCCTATTTTTAAAAAACAGTACACAGTATGCAGAAAACCGTACCACACGCAAATGAACTGACACCTGCAACAAACCCCACATTACAAGCTGCTATTTATCAATTAATACCTACTCAGTATCAATTAATACACACGGACTCAAATGAACACATCTTTCATCTTTCAAAGGCTCTTTTGAATGTGGCTCAACTCATTTCATCATCTCCATCCACATACATTCACAGCAGCCTTTCATGACGGCCTCAGACACTTTGACATTTAAATTACAAATGATCTCTGTGTTATCCATGGAGACAGCTTAGAACGGAGCCCGTATCTCCTCCAGACACACACTAATTAGTTTATAATTACAGCACACACACACAGACGCCCTACCCCCGATCAGATCTTTAAAACACACATCGCACAGTACGCAAACCATTTATTTAAGGAATCTGATGGATTTCAGAGTGAAACGGGATATTCACCTAGAATATGAGCGGGCAGTAGGCAGGATTTGATTTTGTCCATCACAGATTGATTAGATTTCAGTCTGGGAGCAAAAGATTCAGAGGCGAAGCAAGAATTATTATCTAAATATTATTGCCTCTTTGTGCCATGACATGCAACACTGTCATTAAAACTTCAATATCAAATCACAAATTGATTGGATAATGAGTGACTCTGTACCACGGTTATTATCGTTAACTAAAACTTCAATAAAGCTGAACATATTTTTAAAAAAGCTCATTCAAAATGGTAATTAAAAATGTAATAGTATTAACCGCTAATACAAAAATAACACTGCTCTATACAACAGTTGAAAAAAAAAAGAGGCATTTGTGTCATCAGAAAAGGAAGTCGATTCAGAGGTGGAGCTTCATTAAAGATTACAAAAAAAAAAAAAAACACTTTTATCACTTTAATAATGTGCATTGATGAATATAAAACCAAGAACAGTGTACGAAAGTAAACAGGGTATATTAATAAATACAAATAAAATGCATACAAATACAAATGCATTATTTTTCATTACAGAAATAATAATAATAATAATAATAATAATAAAACAATGTTATTAATTACTTATAATGCTAATATTTATTTATAGTTTAAAATAAATAGGATTATATATTTAATATTTATATTTAAAGGAATATTATAAAATATATAAAATACACATGTGACCCTGGACCACAAATCTTTAAGTCGCACGGGTATATTTGTAGCAATAGCCAAAAATACATTGTACGGGTCAAAATTATCAGTCTTTCTTTTATGTCAAAAATCATTAGGATAAGTAAAGATCAGGGTCCATGAAGATATTTTCTACCATAAATATATTAAAACTTAATTTTTGATTAGTGATATGCATTGCTAAGAACTTCATTTGGACAAGCGATTTTCACAATATTTGGATTTTTTTTTGCACCCTCAGATTTTCAAATAGTTTTATCTCAGCCAAATACTGCCCTATCCTAACAAACATACATCAAATAAAAAGCTTATTTATTCAGCTTTCAGATGATGTATAAATCTCAATTTCATTTTTTTCTTAATTTTTGTGGTCCATGGTCGCATAAATAAATATAAACTAAAAAAAGGTGTGTATGTGTGTGTATAGAGACATCCCATTTTGGTATCCGCATTAAATTATATTTAAACAGGGTCATCTTGAATGGTGATTGTGCTAAATTTAAAGCGGCTGTCAGACAAGTTCGCTGACGGATGATCCACCGCAAAGGAGCGACGTTTGGCACGGAGCAAGAATTACTGCTGGAATACAACTGCGCCACATTCCTGTCAGAAAAACTTCAATAGTGCAGATGCGCTCATGTTTAAAGTTTAACATGCAGTTGTTTTCTGTTTCCTGAATATATCAGTGCATGCTTTATTCTGTCTGACAGATGACTCGTCTATAGATTGTAGTGGTGGGTGTCAGGACGAAAGACAAAGTGACAGGAAGGCAGAGAAACTGAGATTTGCTCACTCATATAGTAGATGATCCTTGTTGGTCTTGCACTCAGAGGGCCTGACTTTCCATCAAAACCCATTACATTTACTCATTACACACTGGACAGTTAAGACAGAGAAAAAGAGAAATGTGAATGTATTGAATCCTCTAAGAAACAGGTCTGATTTAACTTTTCATCACTTTGTAAGCTGTCTATATCTTCTAGTCTGAGCGCTTCACTGATCATACGTATCGCAAACCAAACTGGAAAGCTATGGCTGAAGTCACTACTTGTTTTAGTATCACTGATATACTATTATATACTATAAACATTTTTTACAAGTTATACATCAAGATTACTGGAGCATATTTTCATTTAAAAAATACTGTCTTTGTGTTACTTGCTGTTTCTTTCTAATTATTTGTAAAATACAAGTATTTACTGAGTTAAAATTGCTTCTAGACCTTTTTTAGTGTAGTTTTTGTAGTTTTCACTTCAATTTTAGCTAAAGAGCCAGGCTGTTGTTTTGCATAAGTTTTGTTTTCTTGTGCACAATACGACTAGAGTCATTTGTTAAAGGAGAAGAAATTATGTTTTTTGAGGTAAGCATTTCAGGATTTTTCTCCATATAATGGACTTATCGCTTTAACATATCTTCCATACATTCAATCCCCTTGTATAATTTGTATATAGCACATCTGTGCTTACATTATATTGTCTATTTTGTATTGTCTTTCACATATTTATTCTAATTAATTGTTTATTTGCCTATTGCTTGTGTCTTTTCATATATTTATTCTAATCACTTGTTTATTTTTGTTATCTGTGTCTTGTCACTTGTGATCCTGTCTGTGCCCTGGAAGCTTCTGTCACCGAGACAAATTCCTTGCGTGTGTAAGCACACTTGGCAATAACGCAATAAAGCTCTTTCTGATTTCTGACTTCATTGGTGCCCCGATTTTGAACTTCCAAAATGTAGTTTAAATGCAGCTTCAAAGGAGTCTAAATGATCCCAGCTGAGGGTCTTATCTAGCGAAACGATCTGTCATTTTTTCCAGAAATAAAATATTTGTTTACTTTTTAAGCACAAAAGCTCATGTAGCACAGGCTCTGGGATGTGCGTTCACGTACTATTGAAACACATCGGAAGGTCACATGGACGTAGGTGGAACTACAGACCCAGTGTTTACAAAGTGAACACGCAAAGACTAATAAAGTGCAAGTAGCGTTAAGTCAAACGCTGTTTACAAACAAAAAGGTACAACGATGTCGGACTATTCTGAAGTTGTAGGAGAAAATAACATGGAGTTTTTCGACTTACTCTACCTTTTTAAGCCGGAGTACACAGACGATGAACTTGTGGCGATTCAAAGACGTGATTCGTAGTAGTGATGGGAAGTTCGGATCATTTTACCGACTCGGTCTTTGAGTCTCATTCAGCAAAATGAACGAATCTTTTTTCAAGTCATTTCATTTATTTTAGCAAAATCAGCATCACGTGACAGCCTCATAAGATGAACGAATGACTCAAAAAACCTGAAGACTCGAAACAGGTGAACTAATTCCAGTACCGAACCTAATAGGATGTTGCACATGCGCGACTGAATGAATCACTGAACGAGTCACACAAGCTGACTTGTTCTTCCCGAGTCACATTAAAGATTTCAGAATTCAGAATCAGAATCATCAGAATCAGAATTCGCTTTATTCGCCAAGTGTGCGCAAACACACAAGGAATTTGTTGTGGTTTTTTTTTTAAGGTGCTCCTGGTACATACATACATACATACATACAACATTTAAATAAAATAAAAACTTAAAAATAAATAATAAATGTATGAAACTTGAACAGATGATTTATGTACAGGTTTGTGCATTATCTTCTCTATATACAGCTATATAAATAAGAGATGTGCATGAGTACTTACATAATAATTGTTCAAAATTAATGAATCGTTCAAGAACGCGCATCCCAGAACCTGTGCTACACAAGCTTTTGTGCTTAAAAAGTATACAAATTTGTATTTTTCGAAAACAATGACCGATCGTTTCGCTAGATAAGACCCTTTTTACACGGCTGGGATCATTTAGAGCCCTTTGAAGCTGCATTTAAACCGCATTTTTGGTTCAAATTTAGTTCAAATTCGGGGCACCAATGAAGTCCATTATATGCAGAAAATGTTTTCCTCAAAAACCATAATTTCTTTACGACTGAAGACAGACAGACATGAACATCTTGGATGACAAGGGGGTGAGAACATTATTTGTAAATTGTTGTTCTGGAAGTGGACTTCTCCTTTAAGAAAATATATAAGATCAACTTTAGTTCGACATCAAATGCAGATTTGTCTGAAGGGCCAACTCCTTATTAGAATACGACCCCAATCCCAGGGCTTTTAAACAATTACTGAGTGTTTGGGCAGCATGCAGATGTTCATTTTATTGCCAATAAACAAATTAACATGTAGAAATAAACAGCTGCAATTGCCATGCGTAACGCATCAGTGTGCTGTATGTAACACAGTCTCATTTCACCGGCCAAAACAAATCTAGTCCAAAACAGACCAGGATTTATTTATAAAATGGTAGCATGTAAATAAATCTATCATTAATTAATTTAAATAAATGTATAATAATAGTAATATTATTATTATAGAAATTAAATATATAAACAATATTTATACAGTATTTGTTATGTAAAGAAGATGGTGGTTATGTTATTTCTTATAATTGATGCATTCAAATCAATGTATAATTAGTGTTATTACAGAAATTAAATATATAAACCTATACATTATCTAAACCAGGGGTGGCGAACTCCAGTCCTGGAGAGCCGCAGCCCTGCAGAGTTTAGCTCCAACCCAAATAAAAACTCACCTGCTTGTAGCTACCTAGTAACCCTTCAGATCTCAATTAGCTTGTTCAGGTGTGTTTGATTAGGTTTAAAGCAAAACTCTGCAGGGCTGTGGCTCTCCAGGACCGGTTGGTTATATTATTTTATTTATATTTTCCTATAATTTAAATAAATGCATAATTAGTGTTATTATAACAATTAAATATATAAACTTATAAACTATACATATTTTGTGTAGGGAACTTGATTATATTTAGCATTTCTGATTATCTAATTCTATACAGTCAAGCCAAAAATTATTCAGACACCAGATATAATTTTTGATATTGTTCTACTAGTGGGTGCAGGACCCTATACTTCATTTAGGTAAGTGAGGGTAGCAAAATAAAATAAACTGTGATGTATTATAGCCAAAAATTCTTCATACAGTGGACTACCAGTAAAATTGACCAAAAATTATTATTCAAGTGTTTTTTCTTTAATTGCTAATGCGACCTTTTTTCACCACAGACTGATCAAAATTAAGCATTGCTTCTGCATATATATATATATTACCATTTTCTAAACTATATTAATATAATAAATAATTATATAAAATATTATTTAAAATGTAAAAAATAAAGTATATTTATAGTTGCATGCATACAATGCATACTATTAAACTGTGACAATTAAATTACATGTGAAGTTTTTATATGATATAATTAGTATTGTAGAAATTTAGTAGTCCTACACTTTTTATGCATATTCTTATGATTTCTGATTATATACATATGCATATATACACACACACAATGTAATTTCTCTAATAGTAATACATCTTTATGTAAGCAGAAATATTACTGTATAAATTCTTTTTTCTTTTTTATTGAATTTTTACATATACTTTTGTATGAAAGGTACTACATTTTATTATCATGAAAATATTAAGTATGCAGCAAAAGGGCATTATAATGAGTGTCAAGCATTGTATCTTTGTGTCATTCTTCATTTAAAACTGTATTATTTAAAATCCCTATCCTTTTATGGATCTCTCCGCCTTTCTCCTTCATAACCTGTTTTTCTTACACCTTATTTCCTTCTAATTTCTCTCCTTTTGTGGCTTTTCTATTGCCCGTCAGATCGTTGGAGCTGCAGGCAGCACTATCGCTCTGTGAATATTCCAATCCTCCGATAAGGCGAGGGAATGCTGGCCTGTTGCATTGTGGGTAATGCGGTTGTCTATTGTTCTGTGAAAGGGCTCCATTGAGGAGTCTGTGTCTAGCGGCAGATAAAATCGTAACACGGCGTGGACACACTGCCTGATAACGGCACGATTCACGGCAACACGCGCATACACACTGCAGCAAGCTTAAACTGATCTGGATAAGAGTGTTTTAACGAACAAAGACGAATATCAAAAGTCAAAAGAGCCCACCCACAAGAATCTATGATATTCTGGACTCTAGATACGGATCAAGACTCTAGATTCCTCCTTCAGTGGGACTTTTTCACTAGTTCATCGTCTTCCAGGAAGAAATCACAGGCATACTCGCTTAGAAAACATATAACACACAATTTGAGAAATAATTTGTGTAAATAGAATGATAATTAGGGTTATGGGTTTGTTCAAATAACTCTAAATATGACACCACAGCAATAGTTAAAAGTCCATTAAGACTTACATTATACAGTATGTGTAAAATTATATCACAACACATTAATCACAAAAACATGGTTAATTTTTTTCAGAAATTCAATCCAAAATATTTTATATACTAAATAATCATGTACTTACAACACAGACATTTGGCAAATTTAACAATTTAAAAAATAAAATTAATTTTTAAAAAAATAATGTTTTTTTTTTTAAAAAAGTAGTTAAAGAGAAGCAGTAAAAAAGGAAAATAAAGTTTAAAACTATAATTATCTATCTCTTAACAAAGGTGCAATAATTGGACTATGCAATGAATTCAATGAATCTTTAACAAACATCACTAATAAACAGATCACAACTGCATTAACAGCACCGATGCATTTCACACTAAATGTATCTCTCCTTACTATTTCAGCACATCTTGTCCTACATTTGTTCATTTTTCTCCTCTTTCTATCCTTATTTGAAATGTTTTTAAATAAGCGCTTTTCCAGGAGAGAGCCAAAGAGCTGCTGGCCCTCTTCAGAGCCGTCCTGAGAGCGGCCAATCAACAATCAGCCGCTGCCGTCATAACCCTGTTATTTGCGACCCCGTAATCATTTCCATCAAAATGCAGCGATGTCCATAAAATCTGCAGACAACATCCAAATCACAGGCAACCTTTTAGAGAGGATACGCATCGAGTCAAGGACACACAGAGAGAGAGAGAGAGAGAGAGAGAGAGAGAGAGTGAAATATATAGATGCATGTCAGTCCAGATATAGTTGATGCACTATAGGCTCATTTATTACACATATGCATCGACCAGACCAACACATAACCAGATCATCTACCAGCCATTCTGACACTCACACACACCGTAATCACCACGCAAATGGCCTGTTAACATTTCCCAGGGATATCATTTACAATTGAAAAGTGTGAATGTGCTTGAAACGTCCGGCAATATTGAAGGGACGAAATTGTTATCTGTCATACGAGCGCAAACATATTTATACATACGGCAGCCGCTCAAATGGCTGTCAAAACAGGTTTTCCCTTGAATACCGTATGTTTTTTACACTCTCGACCAGCAATAGAAAACCAAACATTTTGTCAGTTATTTAAAAAAAACATCATGAAGATAAAAAGGAATGGCAAATAAAGCAGGTTATTTCAGTTTTTATATATTTTAGTTGTGCTGCAAATAAAATTGTACTCAGGAATACAAAAAAAAAGAAAACTTTAAAAAAAAATTCTACTGATCTTACACATTTACACAGAGGAGATAAAAAACTATTCAGAAATTGTATAGAAATTATGCCAAATTTAACAATTATCAAAAAACATGCAAGGAGGAAGAAAAGAAATAAAGTTTAAATCTATTATAATCTATCCTTAGTCATAAGTTGCACTGGTATATGTGTAGCAATAGCCAAAAATACATTGTATGGGTCAAAATGATCAATTTTTCTTTTATGCCAAAAATTAGGATAGGATATTAGGATATTAAAATCAGGATATTAAGTAAAGATCATGTTCCATGAAGATATTTTGTGAATTTCCTACCGTAAATATATCAAAATGTAAATTTTTAGTAATATGCATTGCTAAGAACTTCATTTGGACAACTTTTCATATTATTATTATATTATATAATATTTTGATTTCTTTGCACCCTCAGATTCCAGATTTTCAAATAGTTGTATCTCGACCAAATTTTGCCCTAACAAACAATACATCAATGGAAAGCTTATTTATTCAGCATTTAGGTGATGTATAAATCTTAATTTAAAAAAAAAACTGACCCTTATTTTGTGGTCCAGTGTCACATATGTAAAAATTAACATTGAACAAACAGTTAAGGTTATTACTTTAAATACAGAAGTATGAGCAATGGTAGTTTTGAATGATGCCTTTTTAGCCAACACTGTAATAACTTTTCAGAATTTGAAAATAAAAACTTCAACGGTCATTTTAAAACTGATCTAAGACCACATACAACAATCACAAAGATTCAGACACCTCAGACTATAAAATAAGCAATGACAGACAAATTATGTTTCATTAGAAGTCATTTCAGTTTAGTTTTTCGGTGCGGCAGAGAAGCAAGCATGATTTTTATGTTATTTGCCTCAGCGTGAAAGACGCTGGATGATAAACAAAAGAAAAAAGCTTGTGCTGCATGAAAAACAGGTCCCGAGTCTTCATTTTTCCACTGGATAAACAATGTTCTCTTGCAAAAGTAAGCAAGAAAAACCCTCAAGACTTCCTGCTTTTATGCTGAACTTTCAAACATGCATTAAATTGTTGCAGTACTTGAATCAACGCTGTATCGACGGACTAACTAGCTGTGAAATAAACCACTGATTGTTTTCCAAATGACTTTATGCTAAAAGAAGCAGAAGATTACGGCTGATCAACATGTGGCGCTTTACTTTATCTGAACCTGCGAGTATCAAATTTATGACAAAATGACTCTGCAAACAGCACCATTTAATTCAATGCAAGTGTTAAAAACCTCATCAACAAATTGTGAACGTGTCCACGGGAGAAAAGGTGCCATTTTCAAAAGAGCTAGTTTTCTCTTTTCACTTCGCCTGCAGTCACACACACGCGCACACGGAGAGAAAGCCCTTCATGGAGGTTTAGTGTGTGATGAGATGGGCTGTTGTCTTTTGGAGCGTGGCGAGGTGGATTTGGGGAGCTATCGATCTGAATCGCAGCTGTATGGAGGGATCGATGGAGAGGCTTTAGAGACACCTCAACCCCTGAGCCCCGTCTCCTCGTTTGGCTGGCCTCGTGACGCCACGCGGTAGACCACAAACTCCTCGTGGTCAGGCAACTTTCATCCGATTTATATATAGACTGCGCAATCATTTACAATTATGTTCTCTGCGGATGCTTTCGTACTAAAGCGACTTAAAAAAGTGCACATGTGGTGTAAGTGGCAGTTACGAAAGCCGGTCTCGAGGAAAAAAAAAAAGTAATAAGGCGAGACCTCAGGCAACAAGACGAGAACTGCACGGCAATTGCATACATGGGGCTAATAGCGTTTCTGAGAACACGCTTTAAAATAAACTATCTTTAATGGTATTCGCAGAACATTAGAATCTTTATAAGGTCTTTTAGAGATGAAAGTCACTAAAATTATAGTTAACCTACACTGCTGAAAATTGACTCACCCTCAGGCCTTCCAAGATGTAGATGAGTTTGTTTGTTCATCAGAACAGATTTGGCGAAATGTCGCATTACATTACTTGCTCACCAATCTGCAGTGAATGGGTGCCGTCAGAATGAGAGTTCAAACAGCTGATAAAAACATCACAAAAATCCACAAGTAATCCACACCACTCCAGTCCATCAATTGAAGCGAAAAGATGCATGTTTGTAAGAAACCAATCCATCATTAAGACGTTTTTACTTTAAACTGTTGCTTTTGGCCAAAATAGCCAATTTATCCATAATCCATAATAATGCTTCCTCCTGTGAAAAAGTCATCTTGTCTGAATCAATAAATATGCACAGATCAAGCAATGTTTACAAGAAAAAAAAACAGTTCTCAACAAATATGCTGGTGGATTATAAACTGTTATTATGGATTATGGACTGATTATGAATTTGTTTCTTACAAACGCGCAGCTTTTCACATCACAAGACTGATTTACTGAAGTCTGGACTGGAGTTTGGACTCTTATTCTGACGGCACCCATTCACCGCAGAGGATCCATTGGTGCAAGGGTAATGCTAAATTTCTCCAAATATGTTCTGAACAAACAAACTCATCTACATCTTAGATGGCCTGAGGGTGAAAAAATTAATAATTGGGAAAGTATTCAAGTCACATGTAAGAATATCTGGATTATAACAACATACTGTATTAAAGAGAGGAAGTAAAGCACAAATATGACCCTGGACCACAAAACCAGTCTTAAGCAGCACGGGTACATTAGTAGCAATAGCCAAAAATATATTGTATGGGTCAAAATAATCATTAATCAATAATCAAAATAATTTTTCTTTTATGCCAAAAATCATTAGGATATTAAGAAAAGATCATGTTCCATGAAGATATTTTGTAAATTTCCTAGCGTAAATATTTTAAAACTTAATTTTTGATTAGTAATATGTATTGCTAAGAACTTCATTTGGACAACTTTTAAGGCAATTTACTCAGTATTTTGCACCCTCAGATTCCAGATTTTCAAACAGGCCAAATATTGTCCTATCCTAACAAACCATACATCAACAGTAAGCTTCAAAAAATTGACCCTAATGACTGGTTTTGTGTTCCAGGGTCACAAATAGTTCATGTGACATTAGTAGTTCAACCGTAACGTTACAAAGCCATGAGAACACTTTTTATGTGCAAAGTAAACAAACACAACTTTATTCAACAATTCTTTCTCTTCTGTGCCAGCCTTCGACATGCGTTCATGAGAGTACGACGACACACGCATGTGCTGCTGATGCAGGAGCCGGCGTTCTGACATAGCTCATCATCACTATATTCTGGCCGGGCAAAAAATTGCAAGTCATCCTCTCTGTCGAAATCTTCAGAAATGTTTACAAAGTTCTATGTACAGGCAGTAATAAATGACAATTTCTATGTTTAGTTGAACTATCCCTTTAAGTGAACAAGTACAGTATCTCACGGCCAATGCAGAAGGTTTTCTGAAGAACTAGAGAGTGCAGACAGTACAACTGAAGACGAGTGATCTTGTGTTAGGACTGAAAGTATGCAGTGCTGGTAAAGAGTTTCTCTCTTTCTCTCTCTTTGACCTTTCTATTTTTCCTTGACTTTGATGCGAACTACCCGCTTCTTCCGCATGCAGAAGTGTGATGGCTCCCGGAGAGAAGCATCAGAATATTCAGTGAAGACGTGGTTTGCAGAAGTGCAGAGGAGGCTGAGAGCTAAAGCAGCCTGAGTGTTTCTACCTGGAGGAGAGACACTCCAGTAAATTACAGAGACGACTCCAATCAGGATGCTAAAATTACAAAAGCTGAAGGGTCACCAAGGCAACCACTGGAGGCAGCGCGTGCAGACGACATGCATGTTGATGTGCGCTGGACTGAAAGTATGGGACGAGATTAAGAATTATTTCATCATGAAGAAGGCTCTTATATCTCTCAGGCTGTTCACAGCACAGCTCACAATAACACACTACTTATGCAGTACTGTACATATACTGTGCCCAGTATGCAGATTTGTATTTTTGCATTGCAGGCAACCTACAACATTCATCAAAATACACTATAGATATAGTATATGTGTGTGTAAATGTATAATTTAGTGTATAATAAACAAATTAAATACATATACTATACGTTATCTCTTAATTTTTTTCTGCCAAATAATAAAAATAAATGTACAAAGTAAATGCATAATATAATAACAATATTTAGTGTATAATGAAACTACATAAATAAATACATACACATTTTCTCTTCACTCTTTATTCTTCATTCTAACATTTTAAAATAAATAAATAGAAATAAATATATACTACATAAACAAAATGTATACTATAACGATATTTAAGGTATAACTAACTAAATAAGTAACTAACTAAACAAATGATCTCTTCATTTTGTCTGCCAACATTTTTAAATAATATAAATAATGAATAAACTCAATGCATAATATAATAATATTTAGTATATAATAAAACAAAAAATGCATACATTATCACTTCTTTTTATTTTCTAATCATTTTAAAAATAAAATAAATAAATAAATAGAAATAAATATATACTATATAAACTAAATGTATATTATAAGAACAATATTTAGAATACAATATAATAAATAAATAAAACATTATATGCATGATTTCTTAATTTTGTCTGCAAACATTTTTAAAATAAATTACATAATATTTTTAAAAATAAACTAAATATTTAATTACAAATATATGTTTAAATACATAAAATGTTTAGAATAAATAGATGTTTCATTACAATTAATAAATAAATAAACAAATAACAATATTATTTTAGAAATAAATAAATACAATTTACATGACCTCAAATTAAAAATAAGTATATAATGAATAAACTAAATATATAATTTAAAAAAAACATATTTAGTGATAATAAACAAACTAAATAAAAAGAAATACATATCATATATGATTTTTTTCATTTTTTAAAATGTAAAATAAGTATATAAATATAAAAAATATATGATAAAAATAAACTACATATATATATATATATATATATATATCTGAACAAATGAATGCATGCAGACGCAGGATGCCACTTGCTGAATGAGGCCATGGGACATGTCTAAAAAGTTTTGCATATACTTCACTTGCTATTTAAAAAGTATCCATTCCGATCATTTTTGTCATCTCTTGGCATAATTTCCCAGTGTGATTTTCTGGTATCTGTACAGTACGTCCATTTCTCTGACCACTAATGGCACGGATCGGTACTACAGTTGGTGCCAGCTTTGCCCTGCAGCCAAGCAGCGCAGCTCTGCCACAATAAAAACAGTGTTTGAGATAATTGGCTCTTCAAAGTGGAACGAGAGCTGCTCTCTCTCCCCGGCCCCTCTAAGTGCCTGGGGTCCATTAGCCATTGAATACATTACCGGCCTTAGAGGGCCATCTTTAAGACCTTTAATCAAGCTAAAAGTAGAGATGTATAAGAACAACCACCATTCTGGACCTCTTCCATTTTTACGTCCTTGAGCGTACAGAATGTACGGCTGTGAATTTGTTCTTGCTGTTGTATTTTCTTCTTATTTTGTTATGCCATTTATTTTATTTCTATCAGCTTGATACTTTGGTTTAACACAGTGTTAAATTGTATGTGTTTTTTAATCACCCTCCTATTTTTTTTTAACAAGAATTCAGTGAAATAGCTGTCTGAGTTTTAAATTTTAAAGACAGTTTTCATTTGTCTCTATTAACTTGAAGGGGTAGTTTGCCCAAAAAATTAAATTTGGTCATCAATTATTGTTCCAAACCTATATGACTTTCAATGAAACACGCAAAGACAGTTGAGGTTACAATTGGGGACATTCAAAGTTTTTTAAATGGACATTAAAGCATCATAAAATAGTCCATACGAAGTCTTTTGAATCTGTAAAACAGCTTTATGTAAGGAACAGAGTCAAATTATTTCAATGAATCAACTGATCCAAACTGGTCTGACACTGATTCGATTCTCTAGTTCAACTCAGCGAGTGATCAAACCATACCAGCTGACGGTAGCCATTGACTTCCACAGCATTATTTTTCAATAGTATATAAGTCAACGGCTACCGTCACTTGTATGGTTATCAACGTTCTTCAAAATAGCTTCTTTTGTGCTCAACAGAAGAAAGGTTTGGAAAAACTTGATGACGAGTAAACAATGACAGAATTCCAAAAATGTTTAAGGCACTTTTTCACTAAGCCGTATTTCTAAGAAATCCATCTGCTGCGGGTGTAAAATGCAGATGTTGAAGGCTGTGGGAGTCTGTGAACTCTTTGTGAGTCTTTATAGCTGCAGGTTGAGCTTCTGGAGGCAGGAGGCATATCCACGGGAGAGATAATGAACACACAACCTGCGTTTCTGACCCTCCAGAGGAGAGAGACCCACAAAATGAACATGATGGAAGAGTGAGACGTGTTTGCCTCAGGCGTCTGATGTTACTGCTCATGTATGACTGTCCAATACATTGAGTGTGTGTGTAACACTGAACTGAAATCCTATACTACCATACCATGCAGTACATATTACTGTTTTTGTTTTTTTGTTTTTTAAATGTGACAAACATCATGACCTTATTACAATGCTTGATTTTGGAAGTGGAGAATAAATCATTATTAAAACTATGTATAAAAAATATGCATAAAAAATGCAATACTAAAGGTAACAGAATTTCACATTGCATTGTGGAATACAGTGTTTCAAATCAAATCAGAACACCATAGCAACTGCTTAGCAACACAAATAACTGCACAAAACACCTCAGCAACCACACAGTGACATTTAAATTACTTACAACACCTTAGCAACTGCATAGCAACACATTCAAACTACTCAAAACACTTTAGCAACCACAAGGTGAGACATAAACTATTGAGGACACCTTAGCAAACACAGCAACATACTCAAAACTATTTAAAATACCTTAACAACTGAACAGCAGCACATTCCAACTACTCAAGCCACTTCAGTAACTGCATAACAATACCTAAACTACTCAAAACCATAGCAACCACACAGTGACACCTTAACTACTCAGAACATCATAGTAACATACTTTAAAACTATTCAGAACACCTTAGCAACCACATAGCAACACACTCAAACTACTCAAACCACTTTAGTAACCGCATAGCAACACCTAAACTACTCAAAACCATAGCAACCACAAAGTGACACCTTAACTACTCAGAACACCATAGTAACATACTTTAAAACTACTCAGAACACCTTAGCAACCACATTACAACACATTCAAACTACACAAACCGCCTCAAAAAACACACCGTGATACTTAAACTACTCGAAAATATAGTAACCACATAGTGACACCTGAACTACTCAGAACACCATAGCATCAACACAGAAACATACTTAAAACTACTCAGAACACCTTAGCAACCACATAGCAACACACTCAAACTACTCAAACCACCTTAGTAACCGCATAGCAACACCTGAACTACTCAAAACCATAGCAACCACAAAGTGACACCTTAACTACTCAGAACACCATAGTAACATACTTTAAAACTACTCAGAACACCTTAGCAACCACATTACAACACATTCAAACTACACAAACCGCCTCAAAAAACACACCGTGATACTTAAACTACTCGAAAATATAGTAACCACATAGTGACACCTGAACTACTCAGAACACCATAGCATCCACACAGCAACATACTTACAACTGCTCAGAACACCTTAGCAACTACATAGCAACACATTCAAACTACTCAAACCACCTTAGTAACTGCATAGCAATACCTAAACTACTGGAAACCATAGCAACTGCATAGTGAAACCCAAACTACTCAGAACACCATAGCAACTGCACATTTACATACTTAAAACGACTCAGAACACCTTAGCAACCACTAGTTTAGTACCTAAACAAGATACCTAAACTACTCAAAACCATAGCAACTGCACAGCAACATACCTAAAACTACTCAGCATGATACCTAAACTACTTTAAAACCATACAAACCACATAGCAACCACACAGTGACACCCAGACTACTCATTTGCACATTTAAACTACACTGAACGCCTTAGCAACTGCATAGCAATACATTCAAACTACTCAAAACACCTTAGCAACTGCATAGCAATACATTCAAACTACTCAAAAACACCTTAGCAACTGCATAGCAACACATTCAAACTACTCATAACACCTTAGCAACCACAGCAGCAACTAAATTGCTCATAACACCTTAGCAACTGCCTAGCAATACATTCAAGCTACTCATGACAACTTCGCAACCACATAGTGGCACCTAAATTAGTCATAACAGCTTAGAAACTACATAGCAACACATTCAAACTACTCATAAAACCTTAGTACCTGCCTAGCAACACATTCAAAATACTCAAAACACCTTAGCAACTGCCTAGCAACACATTCAAACTACTCATAACACCTTAGCAACCACAAAGTGGCACCTAAATTAGTCATAACACCTTAGCAACTACATAGCAACACATTCAAACTACTCAAAACACCTTGGCAACCACACATGACTACTCAAATTTCGTGGCAACACCCTAGCAACATATCAGCAAGTTTTGTTCATTTTATTAAAAAAACTTAGTTACACTTTTTATACTTCTTGTTCCAGCAAATGTAGTGTAATGTAGTGTCACACATACAGTATCTGAGTGACTTCATATCCCGTAACATACATTTAAACACACACAGGGCGCATTTCATGAATGCAATGTCAAAAGAAGAACTGCTTGAAAATAATGCAAGCTTCTTGTTTTCTGATGAAAGGCTTGATTGATTACAGAATGATGATTATGGCAAATGGCCTGGAAGACGGCAGTGTCTCTCTCAGCACAGAGCGCTCTCCTCTCCTCTCTCCTCTCCTCTAATGGCACAGCTATTAGCGCTAATGCATTTCAAACATACTGCTGACACATTGGATGGAAAGTGCACATTTCTTCCTCCTCTCTCTCTCTCTCTCTCTCTCTCTCTCTCTCTCTGTCGCTCCTCTCGTTGCTGTCTTACGCAGCGCCAGCCTTTCCTCACAACACCCTTCAAACACATCTAATCAAACAGGCCTGGGCTTCCTCGCAGCTCTTTACCTTCAGACTGACAGCTACAAGTACAGCGACATACGCTGATAAGCACAGCTAACGCTAGCAGAAATAGATACGGACCGAACCATCCAAATGCATTCAGTGATAATAGAGCAGTAATTGTAGTGATGGTACGATTGTAGCCGCATTAATGGGTTGTGCCACATTGAAAATAGTTATTATTTTAGTGCTAAGCGCAGCAAAAACAAATGTAGCTATTATCATAATAGCATGTTGCAGAGCTTTATTAAAAAGCAGCTACAGTTTGCGATTGCAGTGGACTCTGCTTTTATTTTATACACATTCACTTTATGCAAATATACATCAAAAGGTACTAGTCAAATTCAGTAACAAATGACTCTTATGAGTCAAATTGAGTTAATTTTTTATCATATATTATTTATATTTATGTACTATTTTAAAAATGTTGACAGATAAAATGAAAAGATCATGTATATTATATGTATTCATTTTTATTTGGTTTATTATCAGTAAATGTTATTTTATTGTACATTTAATTTATTATATATTTGTGTATATTTAGAAGATATGTACATTTTATTTTATATATATATGTATGTTTGTGTGTGTGTTTTTCGTTTATATAAATAAGAATGTTGTTATTTAGTAACTGTGTTAAACATCTATTTATTCTACATATTTTTTATATTAAAACATTATATAAAAATGTTTTGTAATATATGTAATATTTTTTGGGGAGGGGACAAAAAGTTTATTAAGATTTCAAATTAAAATATATTACTTAATGAGATATATTTCCAGTCAATAAATCAATAAATAATACTATTTTATTATATTTATATTTATTATATAAAATATATAAAATATAAAACTAAAATGTTTAAAATAATATATAAAAACCATACTAAAACAAATACATTTATTAACAAAAATATGATTTTTAAAATATATTTTAATAGAAAAAGTTTCACATTATATTCTATATTTTTATTCACATTTATATTCTATATTTTTCAAACATATACTTTTATCATATTATATATCATAGATATGTAATATTTTTGGGGGGAGGGGATAAAAAGTTGATTAAAGTTTGAAATGAAAATACATTACTTAAGAAATATTTTCAATCAATCTATAAATAAATAAATAATATAATTTTATTACATTATATAAATATCTAAAACTAAAATGTATAATATATAAAAACAAAACTATTACAAAAATAAATACATTTAATAACAAAGAAATTAGATTTAAAAAAATATAAACATTTATATTCTATATTTTTCAAAATATTATATACTTTTACCATATTATATTGTACATGTGTGTGTGTATTCAAAGAGTACATGCATACTGTATGTCTGAGCAAATATAATTAATAAAACCAGATGTATAACAGAAAAACAGAATAACACTGACATACTGAAAATACTACAAGCTGTACTACCGAATTAACTGCATTTACATTGTTGAAATCCATGATGCCTGACAGATATACAAGACAACTGCATGTTCTCATCACGTTCAGGTCTAGAATCTGACACAATCCTTGTTTATTCTTCTCAACAGCGTCTCGTCAGGCGTATTAAATATGGTATTGCAATATCCAGTGAAAACAGTGGTCTAGGCAGTGAGCCGGAGGAGATGTAGTCTTTTGGTAGTCGTTGTGCTGCCTGCACCAGTTTAAACGAGACAATCGCATTAATCAGCCAAGAAATGGCTCTCAAACCAATTGTGACAGAGAGGCTGGCCTAAACGACCTTGAGAAATAAGACGCAATAAAAGAATTTAACGACTATTTCACACACTATTGCATTCAGATGGATTTAAAAGGCCGGCGTGCCACGACTAGCGCTGTTGTTATTACAAGCCGAGCCGCGAGAGCTCGATACTGTGGTCAAACATGACAAGAGCTGCATTCAAACAGCTCATTCTGTATTGTGGATAGAGATGGGTGGCTGGACAAACAAATACAACACGTCAAACGTTATACATCGCATGATATGGGATCATACAATGCTATCTTGACGATTCACATGCCATTATATTGACAAGGACAGTCAGGTCATGTCTGTTATGCAGGGCCTTATGAATATTTTGGACTTCAGAAATATGCTTTGATTAATCTCTGACACTTTTGGTGTTATTAATTACATTACTTATTACAAAAAATAAAAAATAAAATAAAATAAAATAAAAATAAATAAATAAATAAATAGTTGAATATAATAAAATAATAGTCAACATATTAAAATATTAAATAATAATAATAAAAAATAAAAATAATAGGTATAAAATATTTTTTAAAGATAAAAAATGTGTATATGTATATTATTTTGTATTATATTATTTAAAAATGTTATATATATATATATATATATATATATATATACACACATACACATGTGTGTGTGTGTGTGTGTGTGAAATATATTCATTATAAGTTAAATAAGTATATAAAATTTAAGTAAATGAAAATTTGTATTTTAATTTGACTTATTTAGAAAATACAACAAATTATGCTAATATGCTATTGATTTCTTATTTGATTTCCCTCTAAAATGACATCACTTCCTAGAGGACAAACTAACTCAAACGATTTCCAACTTTAAAAAGTACCGAATTTAATATTACATCAAAGAAAATTAAAAAATTAAAATAAAATAAAATAAAATACAATAAAATACCTGGAATATTTCTTAATAAATGTTCATGCTAACAATAAACAAACTAATATAATTTCCATCAGTTTAATATTTAATCCAGGAAAATAAAATGAAGAAATACCTGGAATATTTTAAAATAAATTTTTGTGTTAAAAATACAACAAAGTAATATGATTTCCATCTTTAAAAATACTGCGTTTAATATTTTATCCAGGAAAATAAAATAAAATAAATACCTGGAATATTTCTTTATAAACTTATAGTATTAAAAATAAACAAAAACTAGCATGATTTCCATCTTTAAAAATACTGAGTTTAATATTTTATTCCGCTTATTAATGCATATAAAACTGCACAGTATGATGTACGTCAATAATTGACGTCTTTATGTAAAGTGTCTCATAGTGTTTGACGACAGTGATGAGCGAGTATGCACGTTAACAGAGTGACGGTGAGGACAGACGCACAGATGAGGTGTGCGGGTATCTATCACGGCTGTCATGGTAATTAAGTGTGTATGGCAGCTGCGATGTCTGGCCATCAGGGGAAGCGCACGGGGCAAAGTAATGGTGACTCGCGCAATGAAGTACGAGCTGCCTCGCCGGTCGCTACGGCAACAGCAGCCACGGTATTCTGGGAATCTGGGCCGATGATGTCACCTCTGTTAGCACAAAGCACAGATGGACTGAGGCAGGTACCGAACAAGAGCTTCGCAAACACACGCGGACGGCCAGGTGTTCTCGTTCCCACAGTTGGCCATGCATAGAGAAACACACATGCGGACGCGTTTATGGGAATACACTTAAGCAAACAGACGCGGCTGCGGGTTTGTGTACTGTGCGCACACTAAAGGACATTTCATTTGTGTCAGGGCTTCAAAGCAAGCTCTGACCTTGACGTGAAAAGACCATCAAAGGAAGGTGATTTTAACCAGCTTTTCTAGTTAGAAAACAAGCGCATGCATATCATATCATATATCATAGAGTCGGGGAAGCTACTTTAAAACTAGTCAATATTCTTGAACATTACAATCTACTAATAAAAGCAGTGAAATTAATTAAAGGGGCAAATGTCACATGATCAGACAAACTCAGTAAAACTACAATTTTAAATAGCAGTTTTATATTTTAACTGCAGGTGTCACTAGTGAGAATCCCAAAGTGCTTTAAATCAGAATTGTTATTAAAAAAAATAAAATAGAAATATTAAAAATAAAATTTAAAATGTAAAATATAAATATTAAAAGAAAAACTTAACAAAAAATAATTTAAATTATTATTGAAACTTAAAATGAAATTAAAACTAAAAAAAATGAAAATCAGAAATGCCAGCTTGGCAACTAACTGAAATAAATTAAGTGTAATTTAAAGTACTAAAATTATTAAAACTGAAATAAAAATAAGTAAAAAAGAACTAATAAAAACAGCACAATTACATAAAACCTAACTTAATATTAAAATGCAAAATGAAAAATGTACATTTTAATAGTATTTAAATAATATTAAAATAACTGCTTTAAAGTAAACTAACAAATGTGCACAAATACAAATTAGTGACACATTAAAAACTAAAAATAATTTATATAGCAGTCAAAAACACAGTAATTAACTATTATTAAAAAGAAAGATTTAACCAGTGCTATTTGAGATCACTGAGACAAAATAAATAAAATAAAATAAAATAAACAGAAATATTTCTTAATAAATGACTGTGTTCAAAATAAACAATCTAATATGATTTCCATCTTTAAAAATAGAGAGTTTAATATTTTATCCAGGTAAATAAAGAAAAAACTGGAATATTCTTAATACATTTTCATGTTAAAAATAAACAAACTTAACATGATTTCCATCATTAAAATACTTAGTGTAATATTTAATACAGCTTATTAATGCATATAAAAATGCAAAGTATAATTTACTTTAAAAAAGTGTCTGACAGTGTTTGACGACAGCGATGTATGAGTTAAAATTTTATTATTTATTTTATTTATTTTTTATTAATATTTTGAAACAGCATTTATTTTTATATTTTCTGTTTTCATTTTATCTTTAGTTAATTTTTTTGTGTGTGTTTTGCAAATTTTTATTAGTTTATTTTATGTCATATATAGTTTGTACTCTTTTTTTATTTCAGTTTTAGTCGTTTTCGTATCAAGTTAAAAAAAGATGTTGCCTTTTCACCTAGTTTAAATACAGTTTGTTAATATTTAATTTCAATTAATGTTTATTTCTACAATTTAAAATGTAGATTTTTGAAAATGTTTTTAATGGTTTTAGTTAGCAATAATAACCCTGAATCGAACAAACAATGATTTTGTGAAAATTTTCTCCGAAATTTCCCTGAAAACATCTCTCCACTAATATCACCTGCCCCTGTAGCTAACTCTACCAACACTATTTCTAAACATGTCTCCCTTTTGCATCTGAACCGTGTGACACAAAGGCCTCTTTTTCTCTCCATCTCTCATATTTCCTCCAGCCGTCGCTCTGAGACGCGTGCGTTTTTGCGCTCCTAATGTGCTAAAGAGCATGTGAGACTAATCTAATTACAGCGTCGCTCCAAAAGAGAGGGCGAAACTGTTACAAATCTAAAAGCGACAAATGGAGAGACCCCTCGCCGTATCCCAGCATCCTCGACGCCCCTCCTCTCGCTCTTGTCTCTCCCGTGAAGACGGTGAATTGGTTTGGCCCCTACAGTGCTTCATTACCTGGCCTAATTATAAAGGCAAATGAAATCAGCCCCGCAATACATTATTAATGTCCGCACGCCATTAGGATTCAATTGCAGTATTTGCAACAATATGATATTTTCAAACTGTTTTCACGCCTGATTAGAAACGAGGACAGATAAGAGGGAGGTGCGAGAGGAAAGAGAGAGATAGTGAAAGAGGAAGGTGAGCGGAGAGGAGAGACTGATGAAACTGAGAGAGAGACGCCATATGTGAAAGACGGCTAAATGAATACTGCCAAAATAGACACGAAAGACGTGATGAAACAAACAGACTGAAAAGAATGTAAAGATGTGACAGTTCTGACCTTTACCATTAGTGCAAGTCAACACGTGTTTGTGCTTTGACTGTTTTCAACAGTCAGGAAAGCAATGGTTTCCAATGCATAAATGAGAGTTTATTAACGTTTTAATTGTGTCTCCAAACAATGAGCGATGGAAAATTTCACTTAAAGGAACAGTTCATCCAAAATTGAGCATTTACTGAAAATTTACTCATTCTTAGGCCATTCAAGATGTAAATGAGTTTGTTTCTTCATCAGAAGATTTAGAGAAATTTAGCTTTACATGACTTGCTCACCAGTGGATCTTTTGCAGTGAATGGGTGCCGTCAGAACAAGAGTCCAAACAGCTGATAAAAACATCACATTATAGTCCAGAAGTGATCTCATTAAATGAAAAGATGCATGTTTGTAAGAAACAAATCCATCAAGACATTTTTAACAAAGTCATTTCCCCTGAATCAGGAGAGAAATACGCACAGATCAAGCTCCGTTCACAAGCCAAAACAATCCTAAACAAATATGTGGGTTGGATTTTTGGAGAGAGGACAACAGAAGATGAACTTTTTCCACTGGAGGAAGCCTTATTATAGACTATGGACTATGGTATTTTTTGGCCCGAAGGGATGGTTTAAAGTTAAAAAACATCGTAATGATGGATTTGTTTCTTACAAACATTCTGCTTTTAGCTTCACAAGATGTTAATTGATGGACTGGAGTGGTGTGAATTACTTGTGGATTATTGTGATGTTTTTTTCAGCAGTTTGGACTCTCATTCTGACGGCACCCATTCACTGCAGAGGATCCACTGATGAGCATGTGATGCGATGCTAAACTTCTTCAAATCTGTTCTGGTGAAGAAACAAACTCGAATGTCCTGAGGGCGAATACATTTTCAGCAAATTTACTTTTTTGGGTAAACTATTTATTTAAGGCCAGAAACATGCTTTGCTATAAGTGTGCTGTTCTCACATTATAGTCGATACATCTTAGTATTTAAGATACTAAATCCTAAGATCTCAATATGAGATCTTACCGGAATTAGCCGGTTTTGACGTCACACTTACGGTGACTGATAATGTATTTGTGTCGTGTCAGATGAGGCTTGCGCAGCCTTAGTGAGTATGTGAGAGAGACTCGTGCAGAAATCAAAACAAATGAGCGCAACAGCACTCACAGAAAGTTGTAGATGCATACTGCGGTACAAAATAAAAAAGATATTTATAATATATGATTTAGGTAAGCAACATTGCACAACATTTCCCCGAATATCAACATGATTGCAATGTGACACTGATTTTTACAACAGTAGTTCAATAAACAAGAAGTTAAAATTAAGTGACTTACATTTTAGACACAATATTGCCTGTGTCTAAGTGTCAAGTGTCTCTGAACAAAACAGTGGAGTTTTGTTACTGAATGAATCCACGTTTTTGAACGAATCAAGTGAGTCAATGATTCAGAAGCCCATTCATAAAAGACAGTCATTTGCCTCGTTTCTGAATTAACCTGCATTTGAACGAACCGACTGAATGACTAAAAGACTCACAGTCATTTGCCACCTCCTACTGGTGGTTTGGTTTCATATTTAAAAGTATCATTCAATTTTTACCAACATTTCTTAATTGTATGTTTTAAAAACATTTAAAACAGTAATCTTATAAATGTATTTATGCATTTGAAATTTGCATAATTTGGGGGAATTGTAATGTAATGTAATCATGATCTTTTATTATGTAATTTGGGTTTTTTTGCATTGGAAAAAAAAGATAGTTTTTGGTTTGAATATGGTGTCAATTATAGTTCTTAGAAAGAAAATTGGAATCTGCAAAAATCGGTATAGGCAGGTCACACTTAAAAAAAAAAAAGAAAGAAAATTGCAGTCGGTGCATTTCTACATTAAACTCTCAAATGATCTCAGCTGCGATCTACATTCATGGTGGTCGACCATAGGATCAATTTCCATTGCGTGCCGACTTTATGATTAATCGGTCAAAAAATAAAACATTTAAATAAAACTAATGCATGGATGAATCATTCACAATAAGATCAATAACATGCATTTAAAATATAGATGCTGACTTCCCTACCCACCTACAAAGGCAACCAAGGCTTTACTAAATCTTCCGAAACAGCCTTCCACTAATGCACAGAGGAAAAAAACAACAACCTATGTCTAAGTATGTGCGTGTGTGTGTATAATATAATCTGTAGTCTATCAGAAGTCTGTCAGGTCATATGAGCTGATGCGGCCGCATGCGGGGTGACAGACAGCGTTCCGCGTCCTCCATCGCCTCCCTCCTTCACTGCTGACTTTAGTGCCTAAGCAGCCATGAATAGAGATGGGCTCTCAGAGAGGAGGTCTCATAATTATTAGTTTTAGAGCCTTTTCTCAAATATCCCGCGGGAGCAACGGGGTTAAAAATCCATTTGTGGGAAGTGTAGCATGACAGCAAAGCACGGTCTCCCTGGAGACAGCCGACATCACACAGCAGTGTGTGTGTGTGTCATGTATGTGTGTTTGTATCAGTGTGTGTCCTACGTATGGTATGCATTGGTATAGTGTCTGTTTTTGCAGCAACGATGAGGCCTGTTTAAAAAAAGGCTCTGCCTAAAGTTCATACACATCACCATCACCATCACATTTATGCATTTGGATTTGGCATAAGGCTATTCAGACATGTGCAATATCATGATATAAAGTGTTTAAGTACATGCATCATTGGTATAATTTGAAATATGGAGTATCATACAAATACAAATTCATTAGATATCACTTCACCATGCATATACTGTATCACTTCAGCATAGTATCACCACAGTAATTTTTTTGTAAAGGCTACAAGTGCAAAATGTCTAGTAATAGGGAAATGAAATATCAAACTAGTCAGCGATCTGCACAATCCCTTGGTTGTCACTGCACATAAGCTCACAGATTCAGACTTTTCCTCATAATGCCACTGTGGCGTCTGAACTCCGTCCCTCCAAGGGCGCCCGGGGCTTTTGCTCAAGGAGCTTTCAATGAAAGAGTTACTCTTGCATTTGACAACGTGACTAACTCAGCCAGTCAATTGCACTGAAAAATAGGCTCAGTGAGTAGTCAATGGGGCATCCCAGACCAGGGACTATTTTAAAGCAACTCTGCGCCTATGTAAAAATACAGGCCAACTGACACGCTTAATGTTAACTTACCAGCTAGTTATAGAAGAACACAAGGCTAGTGTGGGATTTGTTGACATGTCAATACATTAGCAGCTGTGTGTTTGTCTGTCTATCTATCAGACAAACTTTTTATGCACATTTTTGAAAGGTCTTCATGGCATTGTTCACAAAATTATGAAATAATGAATTTTGTCATTTTTTTGTCTGTATAGGTTCTATATATTTTTTAAGTTTAACTTTTTAATTTTAGTTGTCATTAAATAAAAATAAACATTAAAAATTATTATCATTAAAAATAAAATCTATTTTAAATCTAAAATAAAATGTGTATTTTTTTTAATATATATTAAAAAAAAAGCTTAAGCAAAAAAAGTTTGAGCTATAAACATTTCTTATTTTCATCTAGTTTAAGCTAAAGTACTAGAATAACTAAAATTAAATAAACTAAAATTAAAAACCTAAACTTAAAAACTATAGAGAAACTATACAGACAACAAAAATGACAAAAACGCACAAAATGACAAAATGAATTTTTTAATGTTTAATTTAGTTTTTCTGAAACTTAAAATTGAAACGAAACAAATAATGTAAAAACCTAATTCAAAATATTACCAAAATATATTATATAATATTACCAAAATAATGTATAAACCTTAATAATGATACTAAAGTAGCACTTATTCATAAAAACTGTCATGTGAATGTCTGAGGCAGTAATTATTACTGAAAGAAAAGCAAATAATATTCTTACTTTGATTGCATCTTGCCATGAATGCTCTCGTTGGATATCTTCAGCTTCTTTAGCCAATCTCTGAAAGATAAAAAGATACAAATGTCAAAAATGAAGGATCATGGGTAACAGTACATGAAGTCGTACTGACCGGAAGTCTAAAATCCAAAAAGACAACTGTTTTAAAATCAACATCAAGATTTTTGGCAAAAATATATTTAAATGAAAAAGTGAAAAAGCATATATTAGGTCCTGTGAGTGACCAGCATTCAGAAGTTTCTTCACGATTTGTGATCTGGTCCATCATTTTGGGTCACTTTGACTCTTTTAAGTAAAAATGGAATTATTATTTTCATGTTTCTACTTCTAACTGTTGCAGATGCATCATTATTCAAATGACGGCTAAGACTTTGCTTTTTATTTCAGAGCTTAAAACTCAAAGTGACTCAAAATTGATGGAGCCATCCACAGTTTCAAACACTTTTTTGTCTTCACCAGTTCATTTTAAAAAAGGCTATGAGGCGTGAGAAATGAATTTTTGTAAGTACAAAAATTCCATGAAGTTTCTCAATTAATATGAGCTCATGCTGCACGAATAATTATAATAATTGTAAAATAATTATAATAATTTTAAATTAGCAGTTTTAGATGGCGTATAGCATGTCAAACTACAGGAAATCCTTTTCCAAGGTGCACTGGTAGTAAAAGGAGAAACACAGATGTACACATTTTATCTGAGATAAAATGCAATGCAATTTACAAGTTAGCGTTAAAGAAGCAGCACTGGAATCTTACAAATCTTACATTAAGTGTTTGATGTATTGTTTTTAACATAGGACAAATTGTCTCTTGACACAGTTCTCAGAACACGTGGGCCGCTCAGCATGTTATAGATTCATTACATGCGTCATCATCATTGAAAAGCTCCAGCTCTACAGAAACAACCCACTCCTCCGTGCTAATGGTGATAATTCACTTCAACCTGCTCAATATGTCAGCAAACTTTTCCCAGAATGTCAGTGTGACAGATGTTTCACACAAATCTACATTCATGAACAGATTCACTTTCCACTACACTGACTCACAGGCTGCTCCACAATTTGCATTCTTCTACTGCACACTAAAAGTATGTACTTTTCAGTATGTAGTAAGCCAAAGTACAGAAGTATTGAGACATACAGTAGTATAGTCATCAAATAAAAAAAAAAAACCTTCTTTGTAGCATCTGCATTAATTTTAAATTCATTATTAATTTTTAGGTTCTAAAACAGCTTCATGGAATTTCTTGATACAAAATAACCATCCCTTTTGGGTAATATTAACCAATAAACTATATTTCAGCTCAAAAATATACTTAAGTAGTACTATTAGGCACATAAAAGCAATATTAGGCTGCATCCTAATTTGCGTTTGCTTTCTTAGAAGTATGCAAAATTAGCATTAGTGCATCCTAAATCATATATCTTTTGATGCAATGCTAATTAGTAACACCTGTATGGTCAATATTAGTCCAAACACCATGCATACACTGAAAATAGTACACCAAACAATAGGATTTAGGATGCACCAATGCTAATTATGCATACCACTAAGAATCTAGATGTGGGATATTCTTACTTAAATTTGCATGCTTTTGCACTTTACTGAAAATAGGACGCAGGAAATTCCGAGTTGCAGTAACAGTCCAACATGTTGCCGTTTAAAGGAAGCATGTGTTTAATTGGCTGCATATTGATTGCATCAGCACTACTAATTGGTTAAATGTGGAGCATGCAAATTTTATAAGTAGCTGATCCTAGTAAAAGTGTGGAAAAGATGCGCTCCCCATCTGGAAGAGAGAGTGGAGTTTTTATCTGACCTATGCAGTTCTCACTTCCTGTGCTCATGAAGGGGAAACGAACACCTGACAGCTTCAGACGGCACCACAGATCAGTGAGTTTGCCCGGATAAAGACGAGGGGAGAGTTGGCAAAAGTTTTTCCACTAATAATCTCTACAACTGTTCAGGCTGTGGCTCCAGAGTTTGAACGAGCTGTTCTTCTAACGAGAGCCCATTTGCTTGAGGTTCACAGTCGAGATGTCAGCAAAATAATGATAGGATAACCGGACATGGAAGAGTCCTATTTCTTTCCCTTACGGGGTAACAAAAAAAAATCGCTTAAAAAATTCTGAACTGAAGAATCGGTTCCCTTTCAATTCCTGAGTGTGTTGCATTGCCATATTAAACAGCAAGTTGAACTGGAACTTGAAATGATCGTTATGGGTATTTACAGTACTAGAATTTAAAGAAACTCAACACAGATGCATTAAGGCAAATTAAATGTCTATCTATGTCTATCTATCCATGCATTCATCCATCCATCCATCTATCTGACATTCAAAGTTTCCATGCTTTCTAAGTTCTATGAATTTCTTTGGATTTTAATTATTTTTTTAATTCTACTTCTTACATTTGAATTCTAAGTTCCAAACTGATCATTCAGATTAAAACAATTAAATCAAATTCACTCCACATATGAAAGTGGTTTGGTGCAGGTTGTTATTTTTATTAAATGTTTATATTAAATTAATTTCTAAAATAATTTAATTCTATTTTATATTTAAATTAATAGCAATATGTTATTCATTTTTAATATTAATATTAGTCAAACCTAACACCGCTGTATTGTGTGCATTATGTATAAAGTATCCTGAAAAACAAGTTTGGATCTAATTCAGACTGAAACACATTTTAATAAATCAGGTTAAAATCTAAATCACTCCACATATGAATGTAATTTATTTATTTTATTTTATTTTATTTTATTTTTTTATTACTGTCAGAATAGAATAAATAAATAGCCAAGCAAATTAAACTTATTCCTGTATAAAAACAGAACTGTAGTACTATTCATTTTTTACTTTATTTTATTATTTTATTTTATTTTATTTTATTATTTAACTTTATTATTGTTTGCTTGTCAGACTACACACAATGAAACTGATTACATTTGGAAAGGCAAAATAAATATTTTATTGTCTGTTTTTTAGACCACAGACAACTAAATTGATAAAATTTGGAAAGGGAAAATAAATAAATAAATAATTAATTAAATTTTTGTTTATTATCTGCTTTTCAGACTACAAACAATTAAATGGATTAAAGAGGGAAATACAAACTAAATAGATAAATAAATAAATAATTGTTTTGTTTTCAAACTACAAACAACTAAATTGATTAAAGTTGGAAATGCAATAAATAAATAAATAAATAAATAAATAAAAAGAAATAAACAAAGAAATATATTAAATACCTAAATAGGCACCTGGATTATTAGCAACCGCTATTAAATCCTACAAATACTACAAATAATTTCTAAAATGACTGAATTATATTTTATATTTATATTAATAGTAATATATTATATTCATGTTTTAATGTTTTATATTTATATTATTATTTCATTATTTATATAATTAAAAATATAATATAAATGATATACAAAATAATTTATTTATTAAAAAAATGACAGTTTTATTGCAGTTTAGTGCAATAAGTCAACAAAACAACTTGCAATTTATTATTTATAAAGTTCAATGCAATTTTGCAAGGCATTCTTATTCAGTTCTGAATGGTGCACCACCCTGAATAATCATGGGTTATATTCTCGGGGAACAACCAAACTGATAATAATAATAGAACTTGAATGCAGTTCAGTCCAGTGAATCTGTCAAACATAAATATGCAAAACTATTTTTAGGGTGCTTTTTTGCCTTTTTGGACAGGAGCGGCGTGAACGTTTATCTGAATATCTCCTTTTGTGTAGCACAGAAGACAGACAGGTTTGGAACAGCATGAGAGCGAGTAAAAGATTAGCCAGAATATTCCATTCTGGCTGAGCTACTGATTTAATCGTGTGTGGGAGTGCGATATTGTTTTCAATCTCCATTTTCGGACACCATCGGACGTAGTGTAATCAGAGCAGCTCCCACACAGGTGATTCACGCTCTCTTGTCTCTCTCTCAAGCCCTGTTTTCGTGATTCTCCTGGGGAGATTCACCTGATCCGCGTCCAGACTCACCCACGAACACCTGCCGCCCGTCTCCGGGCTCAAGGTGCAAAAACTCCCACTCGTTTCCAGTGGGAACACGGGCAGACTTCCAGACGTTCTCCTTCACTCGGCTCTCGACAAAAGAGCCCTCATAAAAAGCCTTCGAAAATATCAATTACATACCTTTCATTGACTGCATTTGAAAGCTTTCAAACTGCGGCTTAAACGACTAATAGGCTGGCTGTGGTAATGTACCTAATGTTAGAGAAATAACAGAGCGAGCGTTTGAGAGGTGAGTCTAATTCAAGGGCAGTTGCGTTTAATGGCTACACCATTAGGAGTAATGTAAGCGCCAAATGACACTGCACTCCAGGGTGCCAATTCAAACCGTATTAAACACTATGTCTTATTGACCAGACTTGCGTGAGGGACATTATCCACATCTATACGCCATCCCATGCTTTTCATGCATTTTACGTCACAGTTGTGTTTATAAGGAAGATTATGAGTAAGACTTTAATTTAATTTAATACGAAACAAATTGGTCAAAGTTATTAAGTGTAACCCAATGTTTGTTGTTGAAGTTGAAGTGTGTAATTTCTGCACCACTAGCAGCACTAAACGGAACTGCATCACTGCAATCCTGTTTGGGGCCATAGGTGGCACTAAATTACACTCAACATTTACTCTACAGTAAAAGCTGTAAAGTTCAAGATATAAGGTAGATGTGAGTAAAAATATGTGAAGTGGAACAACTGTAATATGTGCACTGTGTATAAAATATCCTGAAAAATAAGTTTTGATCTAACAATTCAGACTGAAAAACATTTTAATAAATCAGATTTAAATCAAATTCACTCCATACCAATGTGATTTGGTGCAGATGTATCTATTTATTTATTTACTTACTTATTAATAAAATATATAATATATGTAATAAATAATATTAATAATAATAATAAATATTTATTTACTTATTTTAATTTAAACAAACAGAACTGAATTACTCTATTATTTTATTTTATTTTATTTTTATAGTCTTTTCAGACTACAAACAACTAAACTGCTTACATTTGGAAAATAAAAATAAAAAATATATATAAATTTTATTTTAAATTTGTAATCAACTAAATTGATTACATTTGCAAATAAATAAATACACTTTTATTTAAGTTTATTATCTCCTGTATAAAAACTGCATTTATGTTATATTTTATTTTATTTTATTATTTTATTTTAAATAAATAAATAAATAAATACTAATTTATTGAATTTGTTTATTTTATTGCCTGTTTTTCAGGCCACAAACTAAATTGATTACATTTGTATAGAGTAAATAAATAAATATATAAATGTTTATTTTTATTTGCTTTTCAGACTACAAATAATTCATGTATAAAAACTTACTTTTTAGATTACAAACAACTGAATTAATTAAATTTGGAAAAGCAAAATAAATAAATACAAATTTTATTTTACATTTGTTGGTTAACGTTGCTGTTTTATTTTATTTTAATTATTTTATTTTTATTGCCTGATTTTCAGTTCACAAACAACCAAACTGATTAAATCTGGGTAAGTTAATAAATAAGTAAAAACAAACATACAAATAAATTAAAAAAAATATTGTAGTTTATTATCTGCTTTTCAGACTACAAACAATTTGAAAAAGCTAAATAAATATAAATCTTATTTTTATATTTGTTTGTTAAATTTGTTGTTTTATTTTATTTTATTTTTATAAAAAAATATTTTATTTATTGCTTGGTTTTCAAATGACAAACAATTAAACTGTTTAAGTTGGAAAGGCAAAACATTAAAAAAATAAATAAAGAGATATATTAAATAAAAACAGCCACCTGGATTATTAGCAACCGCTATTAAAACCAGTTTATTTGTGAAAGTACTACAACTGATTGCCACAGCTAGTCTACATTAACTACCTAACCGGTTACACAAAAGCTGCATGTGACAGACTGTGGTCCCACACACACAGTTTTACAAAATCTGTGTCTGAATATAATCAGCTCGGTACAGTTAACCTAAGGGCATTCGCTGTTAATGTGGAGACTACATTAGCTGACATTTAACTCTGAGAAGCCACAGGATCACTGATTGATGACCGCTAAGCTGTGCACAAATCACACATGCACAGTTAAACAGCTATGACACTTCTGATTGCTGCAATATTTACAGTAGACAGCAAATTTGTCAAGCGTGTTTAGCTTGGTAATACAGACAGACAATGTAAAGTCAAAACTGATTCTGTGTACTGTCTTAATAAATTATATTGCACACAATACATCAATGCAAGATATTCTTAAAACAATTATAATCTTTCATTAAACATGCAATTATATTTTTATCCCTGAAATTAAGATCATACAGGTAAAGAAAAAAAATATATAATCTAGAATATTTTCTTAAATAAAAAATAAATAATGTCATAATCCGATTTTATGTTCCAAATACAATGGAAAACATTTTTATTTTACCCTAATCATCAAAGAATATAAATTTAAAACTCAATTATTGAACCTATTTATATTTAGAATTAAAACCTCTTACTTAATATTTAATTTCAGTTAAAAATATGGCAATGTTGTGAATGCCATTTCATATTTTTCTTTTAATTAAGGCACTGTCTCAGAGTTTGCAAACAGCAAAGTGGCATTTTAAAAGTCAGCCAAACTGTGCAGAGTGAAAATTCAATATGGCTTCTTTATCTGTCTGATCAGTAATCGTGTCTCTCATCTCTGTGTCACAGCAATTCAATCTCTCAGACTTATTGTTTTGTACCGTCTTGCTGTTTTCCTCTTATTGCCTCAACTTCCTTTCTATCTATCCATCTTCTTCTCCTCTGCTCGTTTTGTCCATCTTTCCTTCGCTCCATCTCTCTCCGTCAGACAGTATTTGGAGTGATTGCCGAAGCACGCTTCAGTGTTACTATTGCAGGGATTTAAACAAAGCTCAAACCCCTGACCCACAGAATTAAAGTGCAGCACGTGACCCGTCCTGAATCGGGTGATGATCCGCACGCAACTGACATCAATACACTAAACAAATGGCTTATAAACCAACAGCAATGACAGATAGATCTTTTCCTCTTTCGCCTCCTTTTTCATTTCACTCCCTCTTTTCCCTTTCAGCTCACCCTATCTTTCTCTCTCCCTCTCTCTCTCACTTATTTCAGCCATTCCAGGAATATAAAATCCTTTCCAAGAGCTGTAAAAATGAAAAACTTTAATATTCATAACTGCTTTTTCACAGTAACTCAAAGGGCAACTATAATCACATACATACTCAAAGAGAACACACACACATACACACACACACATACACATACACATACACATACAAAGGCTGTGTTCAGAACAGAATGCATACTAGCATACTACACAGTATATACTAAATACTACCTACTGCTTTTTTTGTCTGTTGTTTTTGTAACATGCTTGTGTGTGTATATATGTTATCTAAAATTTAAACCATAAAACCTTTAAAAAAACATTTATGTTAGTTGAAATAAAAAACACAAACTGACATAAAATTAAATATAAAAAAAAAAAACATAAACCTAAAAAAAATTAAAATATTATTGTGACTTTTTAAGCTCATAATAAATAGTTTATGTCTTACAGTTCTGACAATTCTGAGATATAAACTCACAATTGCGAGTTATAAAGTCAGAATTGCAAGATATAAACACAATGAGAAAAAAAGTATTTGAGTTTGCGAGTTTGTATTTCTCAATTCTGACTTTATTTTTTTAGAATTGCGAGATATAAACTCACAATTCAGATTTTTTATCTCAGAATTTTGTGATAAACTCACAATTGTGAGAAATGAAGTCAGAATTGTGAGTTTATATCTCGCAATTCTGACTTTTTTAACTCAGTATCTTGTAATCGTCAGAATTGCAACATACACTCTCACAATTGGATGATGAAAACTTACAATTACGAGTTACAAAGTCAGAATTGCAAGACAGAGTTGCAATTCTGAGAAATCAAGTCAGAATTGCAACTCTGTCTTGCAATTCTAACTTTTTAACTTGCAATTGTGAGTTTTTAATCATCCAATTCTGAGGGAAAAAAAGTAAAAAATTCTGACTTTATTTCTCAGAATTGCAACTCTGTCGTGCAATTCTGGCTTTATAACTCGCAATTGTGAGTTTTTATCATCCAGTTCTGAGAAAAAAAGTCAGAATTGCAAGATTATAGCTCGCAATTCTGACTTGTAGTTGTGAGTTTATATCTCACAATTTTGAATGTGAGGAGGATAGTTCAGATCATTCAGAACTGTGCAATGTAAACTCGCAACTGTGAGAAAAAAGAAATAATTGTGAGATTAAAAGTCATAATTACCTTTTTTTTTTATTTAGTGGCAGAAATGGGCTTCCATTAAATTTCAGCCAAGTGCAGAAGAAACTTTTACAAGTTTCTTTACAACTATATTGTAAATAAATACGGTTATTTTGCATTTTAATCCAAGTCTGAGCAAAAAATGTATTTAAATCAAAATAAAATGACTTCTGCAACTTATTTACCTCTGTAATGTGACCTACTTCCAAGTGAAACAGGATATTCACTGAAAAAATAGATTGAACTGATTGCAGTGTGAATTTATGCATCAGGAATTGATTGGTTAGTGAAAACAGAACATTTTGCATTCTTTGCACAGTGTGCATACTATATGGCAGCATGTTATTCCAAATAAAGGCAGACATGTCACACTGGGATCATAAAGCCTACATGTAATTCTAATTGGCCAACAGGATGATAAAACCACACATGAAATCTCTTTAATATCTCAAATGTTTCTCCTGGAAAGCAATGAAATTAAATGGAGACTTGAGATCCTTTGAAAATGTCAAAACCCTCAATATATCTCAGTGCTGCTGTAGAAGAACCATTTTAGGTTATAAAAGAAAAAGAAAAAAAAACATTTTTTAAAATAGCCATTTTTCTTAGTGTGAAGATCGTTTAAAGATCTAAAGATGCTTTTTCCGTTGCTACAAAGAAAGTAAATGATGACCTATGAGATCACTTTAAAATCACAATCATATCTCTGGGACAGCACTGAAAATAAGGAGACTTTTGCACAAAATTCTTCTGCTTCTCAGAAGAAGAAAACCTGAGTGATAAGTCATAAAAGATAAGTCATAAAAGGGCTCATAAAAGAGCTCAATAACTCATATTGCAATGAAAAGTCACCGACTTCAATATAAAACAAACATTTCTCATCAAATTCTCTGATCTGAGCTGCTATCCACATTGACTTGGTACTTCTGTACAACAACTCATCCCATAAGGAATTTAAGAAGAAACATCTGAGACTGAGAATGCAATTTGAGTTTCATCAGCAATGAAAGAGCAACCTCAGAGCAATATAATCTTCCTCTGTGCATGTCAGAGTCAGTTTGGTCCAAACCAGAGTTCCCAAATGCACAACTTTACAAGATCAGGCCTCAACCTGAGGGAAGATGCAGCAGCTTCCAGGTCTCAGATGTTTCTAGACGTGGTGGAGAAGCGAGGCTGTGCTCGGCGGCTCTAAACCCCTCATTCACTCCTCAGCGCTCAGCTGGGATTAAACCCAATCACTACAGCCACTGAATCAGAACACACGCACAATAACAGATGGGCACACGCTCACACAGATACGGCCACAGAGAAACTGAGAGATTGGAATTCAAAACTTTCAGCTTCTGTCCATCATATATTTGTGTGTGTGTTTCCCTCCCTCTTATTAATCACTTGTTTGCCCACACAGCAGCCACTTATTTAATCAATTCCCATAGAACACATCAAGATCAATTCCAGTTTTGCTTAATATATATCACATTATGCTAGTAAAACAACTGCCAACAGCACTTTATGTTTCAAAACATTTGTGACCCTGGACCATAAAACCAGTCTTAAGTAGTACAGGTATATCCCAATATCCCAATAGCCAAACACACTGAATTGGTCAAAATGATCTATTTTTCTTTTATGCCAAAAATCATTAGGATATTAAGTAAAAATCATGATATTATGTAAATTTCCTACCGTAAATATATCAATGATTAATAATATGGATTGCTAACTTAACTTAATTTGGACAATCTTAAAGGTGATTTTCCCATTATTTTACAAATAACAGATTTTCAAATAGTTGTATCTCAGCCGAATATCCTAACAAACCATACATCAATGGAAAGCTTATTTATTTCAAATTATTTAAAAAAAACTGACCCATATGACTGCTTTTGTGGTCCAGGATCACATTTTAGTCAAACTTGTACTGAAATGCAAAATCACTATATTTATTCCAGAACTCACTGATTAAAACATGCAAAATGATCGAGTCAAAAGTCACTGTTTTAAGTGTTTAATATTACATACTATTTCACATATTTAGAAATATAATTCAATATAATATGCATACTACCATTCAAAAGTCTGAAAGAAATTAATACTTGTATTCAGCAAGGATGCATTAAATTGATTAAAACTGAAGCTGAAAATTCAGCTTGCATCACAGGAATAAATTACATTTTAAAATATATTCAAATAAAAAACAGTTTTTAAAATTATAATAATATTTTACAATTTTACTGTTGCTTTTTCTGTTCTCTTGTTCGTCCTCCTGGTTTCATTCCTCTTTTCTGTCTGACCAGCCTCTCTAATTCACTCCAGCTGACTAAAGCCAAGATTGTCTGAATTTAACTGAAACTCTTTGGAGACAACAAGCACAAGTGGACGAGAATAAACAGGATAATGGGTCTGATGGCAAGTAAACATGACAAACACACAAAGTGAAGTGGGTGTAGAAATCCACTGCTAATCTACATGTCTGCTCAGACAACCTAAAAAGCCCATTCTCCAGAAAACCCTTGAATTTCGGATGTCTCCGTCTGTTTAATTCAGGGGTTTTCAGAGTCCCAGACAGCAGCCCTTCCCTCCGACAAAACACTCAAGACGGCCGCTGTCGATCAGCATACTGAAGCTTCTGGTTGTGAGACGTAAGAGCAAACATTGCTCCTAAATCTGACGTCTGCTCTTGTGTGTAAATGCACAAGAGAATCTGTCTGATGTGACGACACACGCAGCCGCTGATCTTCCTCACCCACGTTAAGCACTTGTTTGTAGGAAATGTAGCAACATTTTTGCAAATGAATAGTCAATATAAATGCAAATGCAAATTCTGTCATTATTCACCTATATTTCATTCCTCATTTATAGAAAAAAGGAGAAAAATGTTCTAAAACAGAGAGCAAAATGCACTTAAAAAATGTAAATGTATTATAAAAGTACTCCATATGACTTGCACTCTATATTTTTTAAAATATATTTTAGAATATATAACTTAATTCAATATTTACTAATGTATTATTAAAATCAAAACATGCATCTGTTAATATTATGTATTAACGGGACCTTTTTGTAAAGCACTACTGATCTAGCTTCTACAGTACTTATAATGTTAATAATGCTGACTCCTGATGAATTTAATGTTTTAATTAAGAATATTTTGAATAAATGTTTCTGCTAAATGAATAAATGCAAATAAATAAGAGTAAACAATAACAACTTTCTGTTTTGGGTGGACAAGTTGAAGATAGTTAAACTATCCTGCTAAAGCAAAATAAAAATTTTGATGCAAACCCACTTTTTAAATGATTTTAGTTGAATTTAGTCTCTTTATGAGCTGTTTAATTCACTGGCATCTTGAGTTATGCCTCCACAATGCAGGGTTTTTTAGGTTTTACACGTGTTCCCTACAAAGATAGCAAAACCTCACACAAACACACACGCGCGCTTGTGCAGGTAGCATAAGTGCTGACACGGGCTGAATAGCCTCAACAGTTTTTGTACAAAAGCCAAGCGTGGGCTGAAGAGGACGGCATGAGGACACTCGCAGCCTGCCGTCCTGTTCCACACAAACAAACAGAGAGAGACACGTCGCCACATTGAGTCCGTCACCTGCGCTTGTAAAGCAAATAGAAGACACGCACATTCACACACAAACGCCGGTGCCCTGAAAACCCTTCCGTGGCGCTCTGATGTTGATACGAATATCATCTCAATGTGCGTTTGGCTAGAGGCAGAAGGGAAGGTCAGCTTTTCGGGTCTCATAAGCTCTGTTGCTAGTCAGCGTCCTCGCTGCCTGCGATCTACATAGACAGCTACCTTCTAAGACAGCATCCTAACTCAGAAACAGCACAGAGGCAATAACTTTGCACGTCTCGACACACAACTGATTCAAAATAGAATTTCAAGCATGCTGTTATACAAAAAGCTTGGTACTTTATTTAATTACTCTAATGTCTTTCCAAACCCATAAGACCTTTGTTCATCTAAAAAAACATAAATTTCATTTTTGATGAAATCTGACAGCTTTCTGACCCTGCATAGACAGCAATGCAAACTTTCATGTTCTAGGCCCAGAAAGGTAGTAAGGACATTGTTAAAATAGTCCATGTAACATCAGTGGTTCCAAAGTAGTGTTATGAAGCTACATGAAGATGTTTTATGTGCAAAGAAAACAACAATAACGACTTTATTTAACCCTTAAGTGCCTGTGATATTCTAGTCTTTAAATATGGCTCAGGTCCCTTGTTCAGTGTAGTGTTATCACTCTAAAAACTAACAGTACATAAAAAATAAATAAATAAAAAACTCAATTTCGTTAACTGACATTAAGCTGAAATAAAATAAAATAAAATAAAATAAAATAAAATGTTGCCTAACTAAGAGAAATAAGTTGAAGTAGTAAAATTACTAAAACTAAAAATGAAATAAAAAGCTATATAGAAATACAAAAAATTAAGACAGAAATGACTAAACCTTAAACTGAAATAAAAATGAAAACTAAAAATAAATAAATCCAAAATTAAATTAATAATATTAATAAAACATATTTTTTAATAAAAAACAACTAAAAGTAAATAAATACAAAATTAATATAAAAGTAAAAATATTAATAAAAATATTATTTTAAATAAAAAATTGTACATTTAAATAAAATATTAATAGTTAGTATATAATATATTATATATATTATATTAGTAATTAATATATTAGTAATACTAAGATAACACTACTTCAGTATAAGTCTAGGTATTTTTTATTTTTATTTTTTTTTAATTGTCTTCCAGGTGAAAATCAGTAGTATTATCACACCAATTCTAGAAAACACGTGATTTTGATACCGCTCATGTCTGTAGCACAAATAAACAGTGAAACACCAAAGTTCAAAACTAAAGGTTTGAGTTTGTTCACATTATTACAATGAACAGCAACAGTGATGCTTAACTTAGCAAACACCACTTAATATGGGGTTAAGTAGTACATTCTTGTTAAAATTTTAGTTTTATGTAGTTAGATTGATACTGTAGTTAGACGTAGTTATCTCATACTTCTAGTACATTTTCTAGTCTGATTATGTTCCTCATTCCGCCATGTCAAAATATTTCTTATGTTTTCTTATATTAAACATGAAACGAATATACAAACTTATATTCAAACTTATATAATATACCAGCTGCTGAACGTTTCAAAACCCAAAATGAAAACAGACTCAAAAATCTACTATTACAGTCATGCAAGACCAATTCCAATCTAAAACTACAAAGAAAAACAACATTACTAGAATGAACACCAATCATATTTCTGAAAACTGCACACTTATGAAACAAGAGGGAAAACATTTCCATCTGTCTACTGGGTTTAGAAAAGCTCAGACGTCTTTATTAAAATAGTTTAAGGCATACATACTATTGTAAACTGTATACCTTTATTACTATAACTTTTACACCTTCATCACTGGACCCCAAACATACACATAGACATACAGAATATGCTGTCTAGGTAGGCAGCACACTAGGCTTTAGAACAGAGTCTGGTAATATAAACAGCAGCAGAGATGAAGAGAGAGACAGACAGAGCGGACGAGATAGTCGGAGAGAGATGACAGCCAACAATGTTCTTTTAGGTACTGACATGGCAGTGTTATCTTAGTCTATCAAGCCACCCCACTCTCTTCCACGTCCTTCCCTCCCTTCCTCGTCTGAAACACACACACACACACAGAGTCTGGAGCTCAAGGGCGAACTGTTTATTTTTGCTTCCCATCTCGTTGCCCTTTACTTCAATCACGTTCGTGTAGCTTCAGATCCGCGGCGGCAATCATGAAACGCTGCGAGAAAAAAGAAAGGTCACGCGGAGCACGTGGTGACAGATATCTGTGCCGCTGAGTTATTGTATTTTTCATATTCAGGAGGGAAAGATCTGCGGTGAGATGACAGCGTCGTAATGTCGCCGCTTTGGTGAACAGACAGCGCTTGTGTTCGACAACGCGCCTCGGCCGTGTTTTCCGTGGACGTGCCATGGCGTGTGTCCGCTCGTATGCGTCGGAGCTGGTGTTTGAGATGTCCACGAGCGAACACACACACACATATACATGTGTGTGTCAGATTTGGGGGGGTGGGGGGTGGGGCGGTTTGAAGAAAATATGCCGAGCCAGCCAGCTCTCAAAGCAATTACAACAGATTGGCAAATTAAAATGGAGGCCTTGAGCAAACGGAGCGTGGAAACGTGGATAGACGGGTGGATGTTGAGGGGGGCAAAATCATTTCCATGATACGAGCAGCTCAGAGCAATTCAACATCCCACCTCCAAAATCAGCACTCGCTCACTTCATTACATTTACATGGACTTCATACCAGCCGCTGCCTATTTCAAGACCCAACATGAAAACGGTCCGGTCTAACAGCAGAAATTACATCGGTTTGACTGCCGTTTACTTACCGTAGCATGCGGGAATTTAGTATGCTAATGTGATGCATTAGAAGGAGGCGAGCTAATGTACGTGTACCAGTGCTGTTATTGCTAACCAAAAGTAATTTTCATTAATTGAAAGCTGAAATATAAATATAAATATAAATATAAATATTAGATGAAAAACTTAATCATAAAAAAGAAAAACTTGCTTGGAAATAAGTTGAATTAAGTGGAAATAATAAAATGACTAAACGAAAGAAAGAAAGAAAGAAAGAAAGAAAGAAAGAAAGAAAGAAAGAAAGAAAGAAACTAAAACTTAAACTAAAATTTAAAAATTATAAATAATAATAAATAATTTTTCACATCTTCATTCTGTTCAAAAGTTTTCACCCCCCGGCTCTTAATGCATCGTTTTTCCTTCTGAAGCATCAGTGAGTGTTTGAACCTTCTGTAATAGTTGCATATGAGTCCCTCAGTTGTCCTCAGTGTGAAAAGATCATACAGTCATTGTTGGAAGGGGTTCAAATACACAAAAATGCTGAAAAACCAAAGAATTTTTATATGATCTCTCTTATTTTGCTCAAATAATTAACATTTTGCAGATTCTGCAAGGTGTATGTAAACTTTTGACCTCAACTGTTTAATTGAAGTGTATTTGGCTAATATGTAAATGTTAAAATACTCACCGTTTCAATAAAATTGCCTCAATGTTTGCCTTTTTTTAAGAAAAAGGATGAGGAAAAATATGCCCCAAATATCATCAATTAAGTTTAACTTGCACTGAACCTGAAGTATTTCTTTGAAAGGTGAAGTGAAAGTCAATTCTACTCCACTAGTTGCATCAAAATTACTTTTTTAAATGATGTTTCGTAAGACTACATTTGCTAACGTGAAACACCGATCAGCCTGAACTCAAACTGGATTCTTCATGTGTCCATCTGATGGACGGATCTGTAAAAATCAAAGAAGATCAGACAGAATCAGTGAGTTTAAATAGTCCAGACAGCACCGTCCTCTGGAGGTCGTCCACTCCTTCAAAAATACATTTATTCATCTAAAGATGATGTAAATGAGGGATTAGATGTAATTTGAAGAGTTTGAAAAGAAAAAGTGCAAAGGAAAGTGTAAGAGATGTAGCGTGTATGTGGGAGACAGAAAGAGCTCTCTAATCTAAGACTAATCAGGTAAAAGGCCCTTGAGAAATCCTCACACCAAGACGCTGTTAATGTCAAGCCAAGACCAGCGGCATGGCTTTCTAATGAGAGGCCAAAAGAAAATACTGTTCTTTAGTTAGTCCTGTAGTCAAGATTGAGTGTCGGTCTTAAAAGCTTACAAAAATAAAACAGATACTAGTCTACTCAAAAGCATTGGGTGACCTTGATTTAGAAAGAACACTTTTAACCATGACATTTAGTTAATTAAATGAACACAAATGAAGTATCAGATATGGACATTGATTAGGATTTCTAAAATGATGAGAAAAGGAAATCCATAAGATGCAATCACATTATTTACATTTTAAAGTTACAGTGCATTTTATGATAAAATACACAAACAATAAATCAAGCAAGCAAGCAATGATTTATAATAACAGATTAAACACATATTCTAAAATAATCATGAATAAAATGAATGACCTTCCACTGTTAGCCACACGTTCTCTATCATTTTCAGAAACCTACTTCAGGACCTCATAAACTAATGGAAGCACATGTACTAACTCCACCCAGACTATTACACAGCATACTTTGATAGTGTCGTGGGATGCACGTGTCCTCAGAGGATTCACAACATCAGTTTTTAATCTTCCAGGATGAGCTTTTTAAATTGTCGCCGTCTTCTGAGAACAACTGGCCTGGATTTTAACCTGATCTAATAGCAAATTTCCTGCAGACACCTTTTAGAAACCTTGTCTGTCTCTTTAGGGTGCAAAATCGCTGTAGAATGGAAGTTCAGACATAAAAGTGACCCATTTTAGGCACATATGGCTCTGTCTGTATTAGTAGTATGGCATACTCGAGTATGCAGCATGCATATATGCAAAATGAGTACACAATTAAGAGAACAATGCATGGGACACTGCATCCCAGAATGCAATGCGAACACCTATGAAGACCCTATGGAAGCTTGTTTCAGCAATAGAATAAAAATTACTTAGTTCACAAATTAGATTTTTTTCTTGCAACTGCGAGTTTGTATTTGACAAATTTTTCTTGGAATTCTGAGTTTACATCTTGCAACTCTTTTTTCCCCCTGAAGTCTAAATTTACTTCTTGCAATTCTTGAGTTTTTACTTTTTTAATTCCGTGTTTTTCAGGGTTTTTCTTAGAATTGTGAGGAAAAAGTCAGAATTGTGAGATAAAAATTTGTAATTTCCTTTTTTTTTTTAATCCCATGAGGGAAACAATCTTCCATACCTTCTTGACTCTTGACTCCCCTAGTAAAAAAGTAATAGATTTAAAATGCATTTATTTTTATACTAAGTATAGTTTACGTCTAGCAGACTTTAAATTGATCAGTTTAGTAAACTAAAAGTACAATTGCATGGTATTTTTATTAAGTACATAATATGTAAATGTATTTTTAGTATACTTAGCATTAAATAAATGTATTTGTTAATACATTTTAGTATATTTATTTTTCACTAGGGTCATCTTTTTTGTTTGTTTTACACAACATTGAATTAAAACAAAATAACCCTATTTTCTTCAAAATGATAATCATTTATCTAATTAGTCACTTATTAATGAATTGCTACATACAGAGAAAATACTGTACCATAGTGCTGTCTAAAACAAGTATGCAAATAATATGCATTATATATAACATACTGTGCAGTACACAGTATGTCAGCACTCATTCTGAACATACACATCAATTATGTCATTTAACATAAAAACAGCCTGACAGCACACACATTTACACATTCATGCACATTTCCTGACGACACACACTCGATAGGTATGGAGAGAGTGTCTGCGTCTGAGGAGATTGTTTGTATTGTGATAGTTTAAATAGTGAAAGGATAAGCTATAGCTGCCTTGAAACTTCTGATCTAATCTCATTTTCTTATTCTCCCAAGAAAGCAATTCATCTCTTATCCATTTCCTTCACTCTTTTCCCCTTCACTCGCTCTCTCTCTCTCTCTCTCACTGCTGCTCGTGGTGTCTCTCTCCACTCGGCACCATCAAACATTTGTTCACAGTTTGGCATATCATCACTCTAAAGCTCCATCACAGGTCTTTCCAAATGTTTCCTGCTCTCTGTAAACCTGTCTGATATTTATAGAACAATTACCATACAAACTGAAGTACTTTAATAGTCTTCAGTTCCTTGATAACTTGCCATAAATCTGCTGGATTTATCTCCTGGAATAGATATCCAGTCTGTCCAAATTAAATCAAGCTTACACAACTCCTACGATACCTCATAACTAATCATGATAATATATATATGTATCAGACTAACATGGCAACAGAAGACAAGACAGTTAAAAGGTCTGGAGAAGAGAGAGCCCGAGGCCACAACGCTTCCCAAATGAACATCATCCAAATTTAACTTCATAAACAACCAACATGATTTCAATTTGCTTACAGAAGCAAATGAAAACAAATGTATGAAAAGTAGGGCTGCCAATAGATTCAAATAACTTTCTCTTAATCAAAATTTGCTAAATGCAATTTATTATTGCAAGTTAATACAATTTTACCAATGAGGTAATACAAATAAAACATAAATATTTGATTATATGTGCTCTGGAAACAAGATTTATTAAACTGTGCATGAGGTATTTTGATTGTTTTATTATGTTTAGAAGTTTTTTGGTGGCAAATGAGACAAAATTTGAGATAACTTGAGATAATAAAAATAAAAAAGTAAATAACTGAACATATATGCTATGACCACAATGCTTATAAAATGATGTGCCAAGTATTTTGATTGTTTTAATATATTTAGAATATACTTATACTTATGGAAAACAAAATACTGTATTTTTTCATTTTTTTTATGTTTTTGCAGGGCTCTTATAAGTAGATGAAAGCCTAATTAAATTAGTGAACAGAAGGAACAGAATGAAGCTGCATAAACAAACAAGAAACATCATAAAACAGTATAAACCTAAGGTAATAAATATAAAACACAAATAAATTATATTATATGATCGGAAAACAAGCCCTGTAAAATCGTCTAAAAAAGTATTTTGATTGTTTTATTGTGTTTAGAACGTTTTTTTTGCTGGGAAACAATACTAAAAATACGGTTTATTATTTTTATTATTAATATTTTTATTTATTTATTTAGTTTAGTTTAGTTTTTCTGCAGTTCTCTCATTGGTTAATCAAGTTTTATCAAATGATTTCTTTCATGAATAAATCTAAAAATAACAGCATAAAGCTGTAGAAACCAGATAACTGACATATATGATCTGAAAACAAGTTTTATACAATTATGCACCACATCTTATGATTGTTTTAATGTTTAGATAATAATGGAAAACAAGACAATTTTTTTTTGCACTACTCTTATTGGTAGATGAACATTTAAACCAGTTTGCTAAAATATCTTATAAGTAAACACAAGGGAAATTGTGAATGCGGGACATAGTGATTTTGCAGGTGCAGACTTTATGTGATTCTGCTCACAGGTGATATTTCATACCTGTTGGGCTCAATGATAATTACGTTCAACAATAATTATGCCATGAAAAGCCTGCAAATGACTTTATTTTTGTTAAAAGTCCCATCTGGATTAGATTTATAAATAAATGAGACTGAACTAAACATGCACGCCTGAGCTTATATTCCCATCAGTCTTTAGAAGGAGGACAGAACCAAATAAAGCCGGTTTAAATGTCAAATGAGGTGAATGCGTAAACTGCATTAAATCAATTTAGCGGCATTAAACATTCAGCTAATTAATCTGGAAAAGTTAACTCAAATGTGCGGATCTAATGAAAAACAAACATCTTCATCAAAAGTTGCTTGAATATGCAGTAGGAAATGAGTGAGATGTGCTTTTAGAAGGTAAAGTCCCTCGCTCGTTCTGTAGTAATGTTTAGAGCAGCGTAATCACTTGAGAGGAAACACATAAGCTGATTAACGGCTGCTCAGCCCGCAGGATTTTAATGGGGGAGATATTTGTGTTTTTGGATGCCAATTGTGAACCTGCTATTGCATAATTATAAAATCTACATCCAAAACAGCTCTTTATTTCTGTCTCTGCAAATAACGCACATTTTGTGATCATAATCGCTCCAGCAGAGCGTAATTACATTCCTTACACAAGCAGGAATCACTACCACTATGACAAAAAAAAAACACGCCAAAGGACAGCAACAAATTCAACAAGCAAGCTCCAGTCATTTATATTTATTTATTTGGGATCAGTAAGATTTTTAATAGTTTTAAAGAAGTGTTCATCAAGGCTGCATTTATTTGATTAAAAATATAGAAAAAAACTTTAAAACTGTGAAATATTATCGCAATTTAAAATAATGGTTTTCTATTTTAATATAGTTTAAAATGTAATTTATTCCAGCGATGCAAAACTGACTTTTCAGCATCATTACTCCAGTCTTTAGTGTCACGTGATCCTCATTCATTTTTGTAATATGCTGATTTATGATAAATGTTTATTTATTTATTAATTTATTTTGAACATGTCATACTTTTTTGGGGACTCTTTGATGAATAAAACATTAAAAACAACAGCATTTATACAACATAGAAATTTTTTGTAATAATATACACTACATTTTGTCTTTCTTTTTGGAAAGAAATTAATTATTTTATTTAGCAATGATGTGTTCAATTGATAAAAACTGATTGTAAATATCCTGAAAAAAGTATCACTGGTTCCAAAAAAATATTAGGCAGCACAACTGTTTCCAGCATTGATAATAATGTGACACTGAATGATCCTGAAAATTCAGCTTTGCATCACAGAAATAAATTATTTTCTAAAGTATATTCAAATAGAAAACCATTATTTTAATTTGTAATAATATTTCACAATAATCCTGATTTTTTTTCCCAGCATTTTTCATCAAATAACTCCAGCCTTGATGAGCATAAAAGACTTTAAAAGCATTAAAAATATTATTTATCTCAAACTTTTGAAATGCAGTGTATATAATCCAATTTTTAATATATACATTTGTGACCCTTTCTTTTGGTGTAAATCTACATGTCGAAAGCAGCATGAATGTTAATTCTAGAAATTTCAGAAATCTGTGGCGCCGCAGCGAAGTTTTGGCCGTATCATTTCAGTCGATCTCACTGCCAGTGGCGTCCCTTTTCCATCTGTCTGAACTTTTCTTCCTTTCTCTATTCGTCTCTTTCCATCTGTCTCAGTCATTTTATTCTCTCTCTCTCTCTCTGATGGATGTAATGTGGGGGTTGAATGGAGAGATCGATCAGACGCTGTGCGTTGAAGCAGTCAGGCTGCTGGGCCTCTGCGAGCGCAGATTATTTCCCAAATTATTACAGCCGCCAGATGCTTGTCAGAAGACTCTCTCCGTCAAGGTTAGACTTGCTCTCTCTCTCTCTCTGCCTCTGCCTCCATCCCTCTTTGTTTATTCCTCCTCTTTTCTCCTCTGCTCTTGTCAAGCCATTAACATGAAGTTTCCACACCGCAGCTAATTTTGGCCAGGAAGCTCTTACTTAGACAGAAAGAAATTGTGATGGAGGTGATGGATGGGTTGTGACGTCCCTACACGATGAAGACTTCAAATTAATATTAATTAGCTCATGCTGATGTTGCTCGTAATCTTCCAAAACACCCAACCACATTAGCAAATTAATATTCATGAACCAAGTGTTACAGATTTATAAAGTGACATTATTTACAGATATCCTGTGTGACCGTGCAAGCATTCTACGTTGTTTTGATGCATTTATTTAGTAAACTATAAACATGAATACATTTAATTATGCAGTACGTAGATGTGGCAAGGATTTGTATTTTCTACAATACAGCACACATTCAGACAGGCGGAATTCATAATGACATATCAAATGTTCACACTTTGATAAAGCGCTGCTGGGAAATCAGTCGTAAGTAACACAACATGACAAAGAACTCGAGCTAAAAGCTGTCTACACCCTGAGCAATCTTTGAAATTTTCAGAGGTGTCCCAAATGTATCTGTGCTCCATAAAATCTCACAGTTCTTAGTTATGTGATGAAGTCTGGATACCATGTGAGATCAGCAAACACACTGCTGAAAGCATTCTACCACATTTTACAGCTATTTAGAGTACATTTTATCCATAAGGACTTTCACAATATTCACAATATTACTTTCACAACTGTTAATCTATCTTCCCATATTTCCCATATCTGCAAATGCTAATTAATTATTACTGTATCAATCCAATATTAAGACCGAGAATAATCACAATTGTAGACTATAATTTTCTCCCAATACCGCATTTAAAAGTACAGCAAACTGAATATATTATATTTTAAACAATATTTTTTAAATAATATATGCTGCACTGGTCATTCAGAAAGCAAAAACGGCAGACAATAAGATAATTTTATTCATTATAAAATATACTGACATCTAATAATATAATATAATATAATATACAATATTAAGTATACAAATTAATTGTAAAATAAAATAATATATGTAATAATTAATTTGTCATTATTCAGAGAGCAAACAGAATAGAATAGAATAGACAAATTAATTATAAAATAAAATAATTATATGTTGGGGATAATGTATTGGTCATTCAGAAAGCAAATATTGCAGAGAATAAGATACTTATATGATTAATTTTAAAATAAACTGACATCTAATAATATAATATAATATAATACATAAATTAATTATAAAATAATACATGTTAGGGATATTCTTTGGTCAGAGAATATTATGATTATATGATTCATTATAAAATAGAATAGAATAGAAACTATATTATATATTATATATAAATTATTCCAAAACAAAATAATACATGCAATGGATAATGTACTGGTCATTATTCCAAAAGCAAATATTCCAAAGAATAACATGTTAATTATTTAATTTATAATAAAATATAACATGTAAGGGAAAATTCAAATGCAATGGTCGTATATGGTCAATATTCCAGAGAATAATATAATAATGATTATATGATTTAGTTTTTCACACCATTTGCTACCCTACTTGTAAATGACATCTAATATGATTCTTTAACCTTTGTATACCAGTGTAGTACTGTTGCAATTCAAATAGTAGAAATAAAAGTATAAAGCAGAAGCATAACAGTACACCTCCACTCAACAAGGTGCACTATTTACTGCATTATTCCTGCCCTAAACACAAGCAGCGTGGAGTGGGTTACACCAAAGTTCAATCCCTAACCCTGAACAATGATAACAGTGATGCTTCACTCAGCAAACACCACTAATAATCAGTGGAGACACCAGAGACGTTTCATTATTACCAGAAAAAGGATAAAGAAATCTCTAGAGATGTAAGAATTAAAACCGCTAAACAAAAAGCGCATAACAAGCCACACATGCATCAACGTGCAAATGGACACAAGTGTGGCACAGCGCAGCGGGTGAACGGTTTAAACCAGGTAGAGGCTTATTTTGATAAGCTGTGCATAAGCTTGTAAGTTTGTAATCAATGAGGGGGATTAATTTGTATTAAAGCAGTGAAGACACTGGAGTCAACGCCAACGCTTTTATCTTGAGCCACTTGGATTACTGGAGTGAGAGATCTCAGGAGAGAGAGAGACCGAGATGAAGGACAGGGAAAGGAAAAAAAAAAACAGAGGTAAAAAAAGAGCGAGAGGCAATCTACACGCATCCCATAGGTTATTTAGTCAAGGTCAAAGTTGGCCTTTCTCCTCCAGGCTTTACATGGACAGAAGCCATAAACCAATCGGCAAGTAGAACTCATTTCACGTTCATTTAGCCAGCGGGACGGCTAATGCAACGGCCTGTTGGAAAAAAAAAAAAAACACACACATGCATGCATGCACACACAGGGCCTAAAAGTAACATTTTGCCTTTCTGCCAATGGCTGGTGCATGACTTGAAAAAATTTACCAGCAATAAATTTTTATGGAACTGTTTTTGCATTATTTCATTAAAAATTAGGCAGAACAAATTGGAGAAACACATGTAATTGCATTTATTATTATTATTATTATTATTATTATTATTGTTATTATTATTATTATTATTATTATCATTGTTGAAATTATATAAATGATACAAATTAAAAAAGAAATATATAATACCAATATATAAATAAAACTACTGACCTGTAAAGTATTTAATAACAATAATAATAATAATAATAATAAAATTGTGGTTTTATTTGTCTTACTTCTTGTGTTGTATTTAAATGTGCTTTAAAAATGAACTGAATAGATATAATTATTTAAATTCATATAATAATAATAATAATAATTATTATTATTATTATTATTATTATTATTTATTGAATTATATTAATTATACAAAAAATATAAACTAATAAAAATTTATATCAATATAATGCTACTGACCTGTAAGGTATTTAAATAATAATAATAATAATAATAATAATAATAATATTGTTGTTGTTGTTGATGTTGTTATTGTTGTTATTAAATTATATAAATTACACAAATAATATATACAAATAAAAAAGAAATAGCAATATAATGCTACTGACCTGTAAGGTATTTAATAATAATAATAATAAATAATAATAATAATAATAATAATAATAAAAGTATTCCGCATCTGTAGTTGTAAGACTTGATCCTTTTGTGTTGTAATTAAATGTGCTTTATGTATATTAATAATAATAATTATTATTATTGTTGATGTTGTTGTTGTTATTATTATTATTAATTATTAGTAGTCGTAGTACTAGTATTTTATATAAAAACAGTACAATTACAGTATTAATATTTATGATTATTATTATTCATTAAATTATACAAATAAAAAAAAATATACAAATAAAAAGAAATATCAATATAACACTACTTACCTATATGTTATTTATAATATAATAGAATAGAATAGAATAGAATAGAATAGAATATAACATAATATAATAAATATTCTGGATTTGTGGTTTTATATGCCTTGTTTTTTGTGTTGTATTTTAAAAATTAACTGAATCGAATATTTCATTATTTTAATTCATTCAATAATTATAATTATTTTTGTATTATTTATTAGTAGTAGTAATTTATATAAAAACAGTACAGTTACAAAACTAAAATTTATTGTTGTGTTTCTTTGCCTTTTAAACGTTAAACCACAGAGCTTTTATTTTGGCGGAAAAACAAAGGGAAGCTTCTCTTTTGCTGACAACATATTCATAAACCATTCATATAATGTTTGTTGCATATTCAAATGCATGTTATATCAATATCATTATAACATGAGTTTTATAACACTGTTTCATATACTCACCATGCTATTTTTTACTTGTGTTTCTTTACTCACTTGGTGAAAGTTAATTTTAGGCCTTGCACACACATCCGCAACACACCAGCTAAACGCATTAGGGAAATTAGGAAATATACAAACAGCTGAATTATGTCCCAAACACATGCAAAAAAAAAAAAACAATCTGCCAATCAATATGACAGTCAGGTCTTCACCCAGTGAGATAGCGTCAAAAAATGACAAGCTGTCAGGCGCAGGCAGGCGTTCGGAGCGCTCTCTGACAGTGAGGCTGTGAGTGATCGGCTGAGATCGAGGCTGAACGCAGACCCGCTTCTGCCGTAAACTGATGGAGCAGTCTGTTATTTATGGGGGTATTAGGGCACAATAAACAATCATCCACTCTAATAGACAATCATTTATAATATCAAACAATGACTCGGCCTCAGACTCTGAGCGATAACGCGGTGCGCTGCTATAACAAATCAAACGCCGCTTCTGCAATAATCTCAGACAAGCTGCTGCCTGATAGTAAGTCAAAGCAGCAAACGTCTTGAACTGGAATCTAAAGGCAAGCATCAATATTATTTACAGCAAGTCTTACATAATTAACAAAAATCAAATGTGAATGACACCTCAAATTGCACAGTTTACAATAAAAGGTGTGCAAAAAACTGAAGCAGGAACTGGAGCCATACTACAGTAGGTAATTTTAACAAAGTACTACAGATAATGACAAATTCAAAGGCATTTTAACCCAAAAATGGCTAACAATGGAGCTTTCTTTAAACAAATTAATACTTCTACTCAGCAAGGATATATTAAATTGATCAAAAGTGACCGTAAAGACATTTATAATGTTACAGAAGGTTTCTGTTTCTATAAATGCTGTTCTTTTGAACATTCTGTTCATCAAAAAATCCTGGAAAAACTATTACAGTTTCAACAAAAAGATGAAGCTGCACAACTGTTTTCAACATTGATAATAAATAATGTTTCCTGAGCAGCAAATCAGCATATTAGAATGATTTTTAAAGGATCATGTGACACTGAAGACTGGAGTAATGATGCTGAAAATTCAGGGTTGAATCAGAGGAATAACTTATATTTTACAATATATTCACAGAGAAAATGGTTGTTCTAAATCATAAAAATATTTCACAATTTTACAGTATTTTTGATCAAATAAATGCAGCCTTGGTAAGCAAAAGAGTTTTGCCAACTCCAAACTTATAAACTGTAGTGTCGAAGTATACAAAACATGTTGCAGAATACAGAAGCATTACAGTGAATAACAAGTCCCACCGATGACACATTCAAAGGCACTTTTACCCAAAATGGCTATAAATGGGGCTTTCTTTAAACAAATTAATACTTCCACTCAGCAAGGATATATTAAATTGATCAAAAGTGACTGTAAAGACATTTATAATGTTAAAAAAGGTTTCGATTTCAATAAATGCTGTTCTTTTGAACTGTCTGTACATCAAAAAATCCTGGAAAAAATAAAAAAGTATCTGAGTTTCAACAAAGATAATGTTTCCTGAGCAGCAAATCAGCATATTAGAATGATTTTTAAAGGATCATGTGGCACTGAAGACTGGAGTAATGATGCTGAAAATTCAGGATTGAATCACAGGAATAAATTACATTTTACAATATATTCACAGAGAAAATGGTTATTCTAAATCGTAAAAACATTTCACAGTTTTACAGTTTTTACTGTATTTTTAATCAAATAAATGCAGCCTTGGTGAGCAAAAGAGTCTTACCAAACTTTTAAACTGTAGTGTAGAAGTACACAAAACTTGTTGCAGCATACAGAAGCATGACAGTGAATAAAAAGTCCCACAGATGACAAATTCAAAGGCACTTTTACCCAAAAATGTCTAACAATGGGGCTTTTTTTTAAAAAAGAAATTAATACTTTTAATCACTCAGGACGCATTAAATTGATCAAAAGTGACTGTAAAGACATTTATAATGTTAAAAAAGGTTTCTGTTTCAATAAAGGCAGCTCTTTTGAACTTTGTTCATCAAAAAAATCCTGGAAAAATTAAAAAAGTATCTGAGTTCAAACAAAAATGAAGTTGTACAACTGTTTTTAACACTGATGATATAAAAGGTTTCTTGAGTAGCAAATTAGCATATTATTATGATTTCTGAAGGATCATGTCACACTGAAGACTAGAGTAATGATGCTAAAAAATTCTGCATTGCATCAAAGAAATAAATTACATTGTAAAATATATTCAAATAGAAAACAGTTATTTTAAATTGTAAAAATATTTCACAACTTTACCGTTTTTACTGTATTTTTGATCAAATAAATGCAGCTTTGGCAAGCAAAAGAGTGTTACCAACACCAAAGTTTTGAAGTGTAGTGTATAAGTATACAAAACTTGTTGCGGCATACAGAAAAACCTTTGAAGCTAGAAGATTGTGAATTATTTATTAAAAACAGAAACCACAGACTTGGCGTAACATCATATTCTTTTGCCTACAAGATGGACGAAAGGTTTAACCATCTTCAGCCTCAATCTCCACCTTAAAAAAAATCACCTCGGATGAAACTGCTGAGAAACTAATCCGGCAGAAGAAACAAACAACTCAATTGATATACGACACAATATAAAACACTCAAGCACTTCAGCTTGGCCAAAACAGTCAGCATTTGTCAAGACATATGCTGTTTGCTCTCTTAAGAAAATCAGACGAGTCTCCAGTGTAGACGTGCAATTTGCGCCACCAAGCTAATCCTCCAGACTTCCCACACGCTGACCTTCAAGCCTGAAAATGCAGTCTGTTCTCCAAATCTGACAGCCAGGCCGACAGAACCAGAGAAAAGTAAGAGAGAGAGAGAGAGAGATAGACAATCTCACAGCGAGGAGGAGAGGGGAAGCGCTGATGATAATTCGGCAGAAGTCTCTGGAGCCTGAAGGCCGTGGAGAGGCAGCGTTCTCCCTCAGCGGAGCCCGTGGAAGTCAGCGAGCGGCCAGCCAGCAAGATAAGAAGAGGTGAAGCGTAGATTAGCCGTCCTCGCGGACAGAAACCCGGGCTAATGCTCGCGAGTGACCTCAAGTCTCATGCTATTTGCGTAGCCACATACCGAGGCGTAAAAGATAGGACGGCTACAGAACGAGTCGAAAAGGTTAGCACTTCAACTAATTAGGTTCAATCTGTGGAGCCAGCGGACTGCTAATGAAGGCCATTTTAAAAGGATCCACTTAAAAAGACAATGCAACACTAAAATATTAAGTCAAATTCATTTTTGAAAGATAATTTATCGGCTCTGGTGCCAATCAACGAAACATGGGAAAACAAAGCATATTTCATTGTCCTTCTCTCGCCTTACGGATTTTTTTTAATTATTATATTCAATTCATTTATTATATTATATTATATATATATTTTTTTTAAATTTATTTTATTTCTTTTTTTTTTTTTTTACAAAATTCGTATTCTAATTTATTCTAAAAAAGAAAAACATCCGTTAATGGGTAAGAAAATTTCTTTGTTTGCAACCTATTTTACTTTTTTGAATTAAAATGTTATTCTAGAAAAGGAAAATGTTTGCTAATAGGTAAAAAAAAATAATAATTTGTGAATTTGTTTGCAACCCATTTTACTTTTTTTAACTTACAATTTATTCTAAATTATTCTTAAACATGAAAACTTTTGCTAATAGGTAAGATAATTAATTTGTATATTTGTTCACAAACAATTTAGCTTTTTTTTTTTTTAAGATCATAATTTATAATAAAAAAGGAAAACATTGCTAATAGGTAAGATAATTCATTTGTGATTTTTTTTTCAAATAATTTAAATAATTTAAAATAAAAAAAAACTGAATTTGTTTACAACCCCTTTAACTTTTTTTTAACTTGAAATTTATTCTAATTTATTATTAAAAAACTTTTCCTATTTTACTTTTTAAACTTAAAATTCCTTCTAAATAAAAAACTTCTAAAATTACTAATTCTAATGAATTAGTATATTTGTTTACAAACAATTTAGCTTTTTTAATTGATTATAATTAAAAAAAGGAAAACATTTGCTAATAGGTAAGATAATTCATTTGTGAATTTGTTCGCACATAATTGTAATTTTTTTTCAACAGCAAAAACATTCTAAAAATGGAAAAGATTAGCTAATTATTACTTATTAATAGCCAAAAATTATGTTTTTGTGAATTTGTTTGCAACCCATTTTACTTTTTTAACTTAAAATTTATTCTAAATTATTGTTAAAAAATGAAAACGTTTGCTAATAGTTAAGAAAATTAATATATCAGTATTCGTAAACAAACAATTTAACTACAAAAAATTTAATTTATCCTTCTGAAATTAATTGGACAGAGAAATGTGTGCAATCAATACTGATTTTATTGCAGTGTATTATTCCCACCACAGCTGTGATTTCTGTCTTTCACACAAGCACTTTCGTTTAGCCGCTCGAATGGAAATCAAAGACCTTGTTTGACTGTGGCCGACCCCACGGTGCTGCCGCTTGCTCATCAAACAACTTCATATGGTGACATGAAAGCGTTCTGTGTGTGTGTGTGTGTGTGTGTGTGTGTGTGTGTTATGGACAGACTCCTGATCAAACCCTGTCTGAGAGCGACTGCAGCCCGACTGTCTCCTCCTACTAGTCACTAACAAAATGAGAAGAAAGGAAGAATAAAGTGAGAGCTCAACTCTTCAAGCAGGACAAGTCAAGCACATGAATGCTTGTACATACATGAATACAAAAAAGTACTCGAATAAAACAACTTCCTCAAAAAAGTGCACTATATTGTAAGTTCAACTACACTGTGAATGCAACAACAATATTCTACATTGTTCATTCAGTGATAAACATTGAAAATATGTCTTTTTTGTGTGGATAAACAGAGGAAAAACATATTTCTTTAGTTTTAGCTTTTTGTTTTTGCTCTCTTTATCATTTTTATTGACAAAGATGGCAAGAAGCATAATTGAAGTCGGCTTCAAATTCTCATTTCCTGCACAAAATGCATGTGTGCTACCATATTTTATATTACATATTTCCAAAGTTTAGTCAGATAACAAAGTACACAAGACTTCGACAACATAAACAGACTTGAGCTATTCTGATTTCATCTTATTTTGTCCTAGCTTTGTCAAATTAAAGTCAATATATGGTCTTATTGTATATGATTCCTCAGTGCACATTAAGAAAAAACTAAATTAAATACTATAAAATAAAAAATAAGTTATAATAAAATTATAAAACAAAAATAAAAGCATGAATAATTGACTCAATAAAATAATAAATAAATAAAATAAAATAATAAAAGAAAAGAAAGTTATAAAAAATAAAATCAATCAATACATCAATAAATAAATAAAACAATAAATACATACAATTAAGGAATAAATAAATGAATCATCAAAATATTGAACTAAATAAAATAATAAATAAATAAAATAATAAAACAAAATAAAATAAAAAATAAATAAATGAATTAATAAAATAATGAATCAAGAAATAAATAAAACAATACATACATCAAATTAAGGGATAAATGAATCAACAAAACACTGAATAAAATAAAATAAAAAATAAAAAAATGAATAAAAAATTATAATACATAAATAAATCAATAAAATAATGAATCAGGAAATAAATAAAACAATAAATACATAAAAATGAAGGGATAAATAAATTAATCAACAAAACATTGAATAAAATAAAAAATGAGTAAATAAATAAAATAATAAAACAAAGTAAAATAAAATAATTAATAAAATAAAATAAAAGAATAAATAAATAAATAATTATATAAAATAATGAATCAAGAAATAAAATAAAATAAAATAAAATATAAAATAAAGATTGATAAATACCAAGATGATTTTTTTTTCTTGTTATATATCCTGTTTCACATAATATTATGGTTAGGGAATTAAAATGTTTGTGAAGGCCATTTCATGTTGACAATAAGGCATCTAGTTTATATATTCTCATCTCATATATGCAATTGTATAAATATGCAAATCTCACACGTGCACAAGCCTATATCTCTCTCTCTCTCATTCCCTAAAAGCTCTACACTCATCACTACTCTTTATTTGCTATTCAGCAGAGAGTCGCTGTTCATATTAGATTGTAAAGGGGAACATTTTCAAAAGCCCTTTTTCGCACAAAGCGATCGCTTTCAATTGTAGCCCGCAGCCGGGAAAAACAACAAGCTGAATAGACTCGTGAATCAACTCTAAATGCAACCACAGACAACAACAGAGGAAAAAAGCCAAAAACATTGTTTATGTACTTTGGATACAGTTGGTATTTTAGGAGATACTCTATAATTGTCACGCCACACTTACGTGTTTCACGTGTCTCTACAGAAAATGCTAAAAGTGCTAATTTCTATTCATCTCGCCGCCCTTGTCTTGCTCTTCCACAGGAAACGCGGGAGTACGGCGAACAGATGCTAGTCGAACAACTGCTCCAACACAGGAGCCATTTCTGTCTCCTCAAGAGTGTCTCGTAACAATTAAGGCGACAAATCGATAGTGTCGGACGCACATACAGACCCCAGCAACCAGTGCAATCAAGGACTGTGTCAGATGATGCAGTACTCCTGCTAAAATGGAAAGTGTATTATGTTTGAGAGAAAACAAAAGACTACTTGAATCAGCAGTAATAGTATGAAGAAATGTAGATTGTTTGTTAGTAAAAACACTGCAAGCTTTAGTGGATTAGAGCTGTTTTAAACAGATAACACATTTCTTTTGTTGGTCAGACAGACCGCTTTTATTTTTTATGTGGCGATAGATTCTATTTGTGGATTTTGGACTTATAATAGACTTTAATCCCCTTTTAATAAAGGACATGTTCCAGTCTGATCCAAACTTGCTGCTCCCTCAAGATTTCTGCTGTCCTCTCTTAAGTTATTCTCTATTTATGCTAATGCATTGTTGAATTCTTGACTCTGATTGGCGAACAGACATCCAAGATAGTCATTACATATAAATGCATTGCAATGACGTAGTGTCAGCTTTGTTGTGTCATTCAAAGTCGCTTTAAGGCAATCAGTTAATTTGGTGGCCATCATGCAAAACAAATTCTGAAAATATAAAAAATAAAATAATATAAAAAATAAATTACTTAATTAATTAATTAAAACATCCGACACTTTACAGCAAAGAGAAAGAATTTGGGGACAAAATTACTCAATTATTAAGAAAATAATGTAAAAAAAAATCTAATTCTTTTTTAAAGTTGTATATTTTAATTCTCTAACCGGTTTCATTTTAATTATGAAAAAATATAATTTATCTTTATTTTTTCTTTTCTTTAAATAAAATAAAAATACTGTATTGCAGAACTTAAAATGAGAATATAAACATTTATATTAAATTAAAAAAAACAAAAAAAACAAATGTAACACATTACAGCAATGAGAACAGCAATGAAAATGATCAAGAAAATAATGTAAAAATAAAAATAAAAGTTTTTTTTATATATATTTTAATTCTCCAACACGACTTTCATTATGAAAAATATAATTTCTCTTTTTTTTCTTTGATTTTGTAATTCAATATGACAGGGTAACACACTAAGAATTTGAAGTGAAACCACATCCAGCTTGTTACATCTAGTTTTTTCTAGTTTATGGGATGAACAAGATGAGATGTGTGAGTTTGATGTAGTTTAAGAGGGCTGTAGCTGATTGGCTTAAAGGTTTGTGATGATTTGACAGCCAGCAGGTGAGTGAGATCGGCTTGTCGATCAGCGGATGTTCTGACCTGGAGCTTCAACATCATAAAGGTGTTCATCTGTCTAATAAGCCGAGCAGGAGAGTGAAGCTTTGCATGGCAACGAGCAGCTGTAAGTTTACGTGTGTGTGTGTGTGTGTGAGAGTGTGAGAGAGAGATAGAGAGATAGAGAGAGAGACACCGAAAGAGGCCAGGAAAGAGGTGTAATGGCTTTTGCTGCAGGTGGTAACAGATGGTTGCTAATGGATGTTCATAGATCTGAATGACACAGGCTAGAGGGTGGTGTGATGTACGAGAGAGAGAAATAGTGAAATGGGAAGAAATACAAATCAGAAGAAAAAGAGAACAAGAATGGGAAATTGTTTTGCTCTGTGTTTGCTCTTACAAAGCTCATATAACTTCAAGGAACATTTAATTTAAGTACCAAATTCATCTCAGATGTTTCTCCTAAAATTCATCTGGAAAAAAAAATTAAATAGCAATTAAATAGCCAAAAATGCACTGTATGTGTCAAAATTATCAATTTTTCTTTTATGCCAAAAATCATTAGGGTATGAAGATCATGTTCCATGAAGATATTTTTTACATTTTCTACCATAAATATATCAAAACTTAATTTTTGATTAGTAATATGCATTGTTAAAAACTTCATTTGGACAACTTTAAAGCCAATTTTCTCAATATTTTGAGAATATAGTATCTCGACATCAATGGAAAGCTTATTTATTCAGCTTTCAAAGTATGTATAAATCTTAATTTCAAAAAATAGCTGACATACATTAAGTGTACAAAGGTTGATCAGGTCTATTAAATAATATTAACAGATGTATCTTTTGATGTTAACAAAGTATTAGTAATTTAACATCAACTTTTATTGATGTTAAATTAGATTAATGATACTTCAAAAGTATTTTTCATTGGCAGTTCATGTCAGTGTTATTTTAGTATCTTTGAGATACTATTATAGCTTTTATTTCATTAAAGAATATTAAATAAAATTAAATAATTAAATTATATTAACAGATGCAACTTTTGATTTTAATCATTTATTAGCAAATTAACATTAAATAAGATTAATAAATATTTTATAAGTACTTTTCATTGTCATGCTATTTTAGTATAACTGAGAAGTTTTATTTGTATATTATCCATTTTAATTTTAGGTAAAGTTTTTGTAATTGTTGTGCTTTTGTCATTTTTCATATAAATATATACAGTTTAACTAAAATGTACTAAAGTAAACTAAAATTGGAATAAAATTCAAGTTTTATTAATTTTATTTTCTTATTTTACCAGTTCAATTTTTATTTTAGTAAATTAAGTTGTACTCAATTAAAACGAGAAAAGTTGCATTAGTAATGAAATTTTTGTTTGTGGTTTTAGTTTGTTTAAATTTTACTTTTATTTCAGTAAACACTGATTTTATTTCAAGTAATGAAAATGCATTCAGTTTTAGTTAACTATAACAATCCTAATTTGGTTAACTAATAACCAAAACATCTTCTGGAACTCTACAAGAGATACATATGAGGTTTACTACGGGATTTTTCTCAGGAGACATATTTGAGAAGAAACACTTCAGATATTAAAGCAGTCACGTTTGGGATTTTTGAGACAATTTAAGACAAACCTGTTGTACATCTGAGAGGAACGTGTTGCTTTGATGTCGCAGACGGACGTCGTAATTCACAGAACTGTGCTCTAATGACTGCTATGATCTGAACAGGATGCGCACGGATAATTTACAGCTATTCAAGTCAAATGTTTGGAGCGCTTCTGTGTGATTTTCGCACGCTGATGTTGATGTGTGCTATTTTCGTGCAAGGAGACTGCGGCCTAGTTCTCTCCCTTTCCGAAGGGACCGGAGCGCTATAACCGCTTCACTGTGGGCCTGCAGGAAATTGAAAACTAAATTGCTTTTCTTAGTTTTTTCTTTCTCTTTTTCTGAGGCACTTGTATGGAGGGGGAGCACAATCACGCAGCTTTTGTTACTGCCGTAGCAGTGGACACAGAAACTTCAGGCCAATGATAAGTTTCAGTATAGTACGGTGAGGGAGTAGGTTTGCGGCAAGACTGCAAATGGAGGAAAGTTTATTGAACTAAGTGCGTGAGCGCATGTAGATTAGCGCTGTGAAGTCGTGCGATTGTTCTGCATACATTAGCAGCCCCCAACGCCGCCTTCCTCTCAATATAACTCCTCCATCTGTCATCGTCATACTCGCCTCCTCCTGACTAAGCATGTACTGCACCGCATCCTGGAGTTTTTCTGCACCACAGATCAACAGGAACTGAATATTTTCTTACCATTAGCTTGAAGAGGATTTCATGCCATTTGAAACACAATGCCAATTAAATAGACTGGCTTTTTTCAGAGTCAATTAGCAGTGCTTGAAATAGTGTTAAAGGCACAGTTTACCCAAAAAATGAAAATTTGTTCATTTACTCACCCTTAGTGTTGGTAAGCAAACACTTTCATACTATTTATTTATTAATTTATTTACTTTAATTCTGTGGAAGTCAATGGTAACCAGCAATTCTTTGGTTACGTACAATCTTCAGAATACTGTCTTTTATATTCAACAGAAAAAATAATTTTCATTTTTGGGTAAACTGTTACTTTAAATTAACATGACATTTGTGTAATAATAATAAAAAAGATATTAAATACTAAATATGTCAGTTAGTTCTAACTGTAAAATTAATCAAATTTTTAGTTTCTATAAGTATAATTTATATTACAAACAAATGTATATTAACATTTATAATTTTGCAAAATATTTCGCAAATATTTTATGTATGTAAATAACATGACATTTGTGTAATTTAAAAAAGATATATTAAATACTAAATATGTCAGTCAGTTCTAACTGTAACTGTAAATTTTTTTTTTTTTTTTAGATTCTTTAAGTATCATTTATATAACAAACAAAAATATACTTATTCTACAATTGTAAATTTGCAAATCATATTTCATCAATACGAATTAGGTCAGGAGTTATTTAAACTTAGTTTGTGAATGTGAATTACCTCAAATTGTGAATCATATTTTGCAAACACATTAATTTTGAGACCATTTCAGCTCCATAAACTCTTGATTTGTTGTGTTTCATACATTTTTTAATACTACTAATAATAATGACAATACGTATAATTTATGAATCATATTTTGGTAACACTTTACAATAAGATGCCATTTGTTAACATTAATGTATTAAAATGAACGAACAATGAACAATACATTTATTACAATATCTTTGTTAATGTTAGTTAATGAAAACACAGTCGTTCATGTTAGTTCACAGTGCATTAACCAATGTTAACAAAAACAACTTGTGATTTTATTAATGCATTAATAAATGCCGAAACTAACATTAATTAATATTAATAAAGGCTGTAGAAGTATTGTTCATTCTTAGATTATGTTAACTAAAATAATTAACTAATGTTAACTAATGAACCTTATTGCAGTGTTACCCATATTTTAATGAATTTTTAGCTCATGCATTCAAAAAAAAAAAAAATCTCAACCTTCGACCCCCGAACACATTTCAGTGCCAATGATTCACTATGTTTACAGTAAACAATAGAAAGCATCTTAGCAAAGTCATCTAGGCTTTTCTAGAGTAGATGGAGCTTCCAGCACAATAATACCAGCCGACTAAACCTGACAAGTCCTCACAGAGACCAATTGACTGTCTGTCGCCTGGATCGCACTCTCCAGCTCCCTCTGGGTGCCATGTTTGTGACACGGCTCAAAGGCCCAACAAGAGCGAACTCTGGGTCACGCTTCCCTTTATTCATCACTCACCGGGCGCTGACATGACCGGACTGAACTCTGAGGGGAAAAGCGCATGAGTCACGGCATGACACATGGTCAGGTGTACTGTACAAATGACAGATTCAACTGTACTGATGAATGATACAGTATCTGCCGTGATGCTGCTGCTGTTCTCTGAAATTATAAAGTAAGCAGAGAACTGTGTCTGTTAATGGACGGTTTCAAAAATCAGGAATATTTCAGTTAACAACCTAATTATTTAGTGTTTCCTAAAGAATAAGTAGTAGTCATTGTGTAGTTGTACACACTTCTGATAACTACATCAGCCTAGGGAGCTTATGAAGATAAAATGCACTTTTTTCTAGCCCTAATTTGGATCTATAATCAAATCTACAAACAGAAACCTCCTAAATTTAAGCAGATGTCTCAAATAAACCCTAAATGTGACCCTGGACCACAAAACCAGTCATAAGGGTCAATTTATAATTGACTATACTATCTGAAAGTTTGTTAGGATAGGACAATATTGGGCTGAGATACAACTATTTGAAAATCTGGAATCTGAGTGTTCAAAAAAAAAAAAATCTAAAAATTAAGAAAATTGCCTTGAAAGTTGTCCAAATGAAGTTCTTAGGAATGCATATTACTAATCCAAAACTAAGTTTTGATATATTTGTTCTTCATGGAACATGATCTTTACTTGACATCCTAATGATTTTTGGTATAAAAGAAAAAAATGATCATTTTGACCCATACAATGTTTTTTTGGCTATTACTAAAAATATACCAGTGGTAGATAAGACTGGTTTTGTGGTCCAAGGTCACAAATAGTTTGATTCAATTTACTATTGCTCAGCTGATCAGCTGGGCCTTTAGATCAATTTTTGATTTAAAAAGGAGGAACATAACTCAACAACCATATAAATTATGGCTAAATTATGGCTTTTAAATGAATCACTGAGTTCAATCATTCAATCAATCAATCAATCTCTCTCTCTCTTTCTCTCTCTCTCTATATATATATATGTGTGTTTTTTTTCTCTTTAAAAGGAGGTCTCTTCTGCTCACCAAGGCAGCATTTATTTGAATAAAAATACAGTAAAAACAGTAAATATTGTGAAATATTATTACAATTTCAAATAACTGGTTTCTGTTGTAATATATTTTAAAATGTCATTTATTTCTGTGATGCAAAACTGAATTTTCAGCACCATCACTCCAAACTTCAGTGTCACATGATCCTTCAGAAATCATTCTAATATGCTGATTTGCTGCTCAAGAAACATTTCTCATTATTATCAATGTTGAATACAAACTTCAATTTTAAAAATAGAAAACATTTCAAAATATTTCAGAATATCACTGTATTTTGGATCAAATAAATGCAGATTTGGTGAGCACACAAGACTTCTTTCAAAATCATTAAAATCTTTTGACCAGAAGTCTAGTATATACATCTAGATTTTGTTAAGAGTCTAGACTATTTATTTGCTGCACCGTAATGTTACCGTAATTAACAAAGTTAATATAAAGAGCTGCCCACCCCTATTAATGTGCCCCTACAGAAACACAAAAGCACTGTGTTCCCCTACTGAGTATTTCCTGTTTGATGAGGCCGATCAAAACCGTCCTCTCATTAGCGAAACAGCAGGAGTAATTAATTGTGTGTTTATTTTTAGGGGCGGCAGAGAGCACGGGACTAAATTTAGCACGTACGTAAATCAGTGGGGCTGGCAAATTAAATGCGGGCAGAGATGAGCCCACCAGGGTACCTCAGTCCAAAAACTGATCACGATATGATGAAGTGTGTGTGCTGTAATACAGTACACTACGACAAACCCTTGCTTCCCTTGTGTGTCTGCTTCCACAATGTCATAACAGATTTCACAGCGAGTACAAGAGAAAAGTCAGGCTGATTCGTTCGGTCACATGCTGCATCTGCGCAACGTCCAGTCAATACGATCCAGTTCATCATAACAGTTCTAATCAGAGTCTATATCATACAATCTACATCACATACGAGCACACACAACACCAGTCGTTGGAAATGATGCTTGCTAGTCTGTAAGATTGCATTAGTTTGTATTAGGAGGAGGAGAATATGACATCACAAGCCTGTAAAAGTGACATAATGTAAGCGATGCCATGACTGACAGCTTCTGTTCTGCAATATCAGCTGGTTTGGGAGCAATCCATAAAAGCGAGAAAGAGAGAAAGAGAGGGCGAGAGGCACAAAGCTGATCCGTACGGCTGCAATGCTGTTCGTTTACATGACAGCTTCCCATGCCCGGCCTTGACATCTGTCAGTCACACGCGCCGCGGTCACAGTAATAAAGATTTAAGAGCTTCTAAAAATACGCGGCGGGACACTAACACACAAACACGGGCAGAAACAGTCAGGGCGTTCCAGAAGAGCACCATCTCTCCACGAGCACAACGTCATGAGGAGTCTGTCTCAGATCATTAAAATGCTACTAAATGTAGCCGCGAAACTACCAGACAGGAAGTGACTCGTTTCAGGACAACATGGACGACCCAAATGCACATCAAGCCTCTAGAGTAAAACAGGGGAGACTAAAAAAAAAAAAAAAGGTTGGAAGGAAATAGAGCAGAGAGGGATCTCATTCATGAAACATGAAACATGGATCTCATTCATGAAATGTTTGCACAGGAATTTGTTATATATGCAATTGAATGCAACAATTTATGTAAGAACTGAAATCGCTTTACATAAAAATCTGTTGTGCACAAACAAGCAACCAATGCAACAATGCATTTGATGAATGAATAAGAACAGAAGTTCAGTATGCACATAATTATATGCTGTTTTTATGAACAATTTACACAAAATTTGCTAATTGAAAAGCAACATTTTACATAGGAACTGATCCACAAACAGATTTATTATGCACATAATTCTATGAAATCATACATAATTATTTTCAAATCCATTCAATTCACACCAATTACAAATGACAATTTACATACCAACTTTGCTACTTATAAAAAAATGTTATGCACTTAATGCAACAAATCCATGTGACAATATACTTAAGCATTATTTCATGAACTATTCATGTAGAAATTTGTTGTGCATAATGATTTGCAAAGGTTTTACATGAGAATAATTTTATGAACAATTTACACAAAAATTTGTTCAAATACACCCAATTCAAAGCAAACTATTTTAAAAAGAATAATGTACAGACGATCTACACAAATGTATTATCATAGTTCACATAAGAAAAATTTTATGAATGATTTACCCAGAAATCTTCTATGTACGTAGCCAATTTAAAGCAACAATTTACGTATACATTTTTACAATTCATTGATTATTAATTAATTCAATGTGACAACTGACCATAAATTAATTGTAAGGGCCCTATGAAATCCATTTTATTTTTTCCCAGTTTGTTCAGTTTTTCAGTTTGTTTTTTTTCCTAAATTCTGTTTTTTTGTCCTTTATATATTTTTTGGTTTTAATTATTCTAGATCTTGTTTTAATGGTTAAATTAAAATAGTAATCAAAAAGCATGTCTAATAAACTAAAAGCATGAAACTTACACAATTTAACAGTAATTTATTAAAAGTTTAACAAAAAATACATTTTTAAGGTCCTATGAAATACATATAAATCCACACATTTTCTGGATTCCATTTTAATGGTTTCATTAAATTTTAATAATCAAAAGCATTTTTTTTTCATTAATTGTTATATTATAAATATTTTTGTTGTTGTTTTGTTTTTTGTTTCCAGAAATACTGTGTTGTGTATTTAAAATTTTCTGGTAAATAAATTTTGGAAAATATTTTTTTCTGGCAAATATTCTTTAAAAAATAATGTTTTAATAATCATTTTATTAGTAGTAGTAGTATTATCATTACATTAAGTAGTAAAATGCTAACACAGTTTTTTCGAGTTACAGCAAACTTTTATTTTGACAGGTTGCTGTGAAGACCTTTAAGTTTCTAATTGTATACGATATAACAATTATGTTTACTGACCTACTTTTGATTTATTTATCCCATATTTGGCAAATTCCATGACATTCTGCATTATACTGTTTTTAAATTCTGTTTTTATTACTGGATTCTGCAATTCCACGTTTTCCACATCGTGTAAATCAAAATAATTTACATAGACATTCGCCCTGTTCGCATTTCAGCTCGTTAATAGAGCCAGTGAAAAAATTACACCCTCCCACCAACATTGGTGAACCATTTTCAACAGACTACGATTTGGGACACACTAATCTTAATCTCACATATTATTTAGGACAGATAGTACGTGAACTGGGGCGCGGGGTCTATCTATCACACTCATTAGCGGTGACCTAAAGAAGCAGGTGCGAATAAACAGGTCGACGCAGGTGTGGACCAGTTCCTGCGCTGGAAATGGAAAATTAATTTCTTCTGAAGTAATCCATAGAAACTTAAAAGCAAAAATACATGTTTTGCAATTCTTTTACCCAATTTTGAAAACAAGTTTCTATATAAAATACTTTAGATTAGATTAAACCAAAATTAACAACTATTGTAGAAAACCCTAATACATTTTTTGTTTTATGATTTTCACAACGGCTTTCCCAAATTCTGTTGATTCTATGCACGCAGAATTTAATTATTTATTTTTTTTTATGTACAAAAGATTATGAGATCGCATCTTATTTATTGACACTGAAACATTTATTCGATTGTGCAAACAGTCATAAATCACAGTACAAGATTTAATATGATCCATCAATGGGCTTCTATTAAACACTGTCAAAACTCATCCCCTCCAACTCTTTATCATGAGATTACAAGACGTCTCTTCATTCCTCTCTTGCTTGTTCTCTCTTGCTTTACCTTGTTCTACATCCTATGTCCTACATTGCTTGCTCTTTCCTCTCGATTTCTCCCGTCTGCAGCTCATTTTGAAATCAATGATTTCAGAACTTCATTTCCTCGCATTTCCTGACGCCTGAAGGGCCGTTCTCATTCTAGGCCCATTTTCTCTCTCCCTCCGTCTCTCCCGCTCGCTCTCTTTCTCTCAGTTGTGCTGGGCTTTGGGTGATGGTTCGTTCTAGTCGCCAGCATACTGCTGGCCCCGATAGCAGCGGGCCCTATCTTTAGCCGTTCAGTCAAGAAAGCTGCTCGGAAGCACTCGGAGCACTAGCGCTTTGTGGCCAACCAACTCGATTCCATAGCACTAAAACGTCGGCTCCGTTCCAAACCCTAGCAAGCTGCCTAGCAAGACGGCAACGCGCTAAAATCTTCAGCAGGCAGCAAAATTACATTGCTTTACCAGATGTCTCATTTTGGCACGCATTTAAATCAGCATCGCTTGCATCATTCGCAGTAAAGCCAATCCCAAAATGCACTGTAATGAATCCAAAATGGCGAGGGAAATATAGTTTGATTGTGTTTTCTAAACAGAACTCCAATTCAATCAACAAGCAACATCATAAACAAACTATTTTTCATTAGTACAGCAAATATAGAAGTAGCTGGTAGGGATGGGCCAGAATTGCTGAGATAGTATATTGAACCTAAAGTCAAATAACAGTAAGACAAGAAGTATGAAAACAAACATAAACAACTAAGATTATTCAATTAACTCTGCTCTTCTTTTCCATCAGTAGTATCATCAGAACTTTGTTTCCTGCTTCTGCCTTTCTCTGGGTTTCTCAGTCAACTTCTTGACTGAAAGACGACTGTTAATACAGTTTTGGGTACCAGAAACTGGTATCACTGGTTTAGGACAAAGAAAACTTGCTGTTAACAGCTTTTGGGTATTAGACAAATTTAAGTTTTTATTTAATTGCATTTTATCTATTTGCATCGGTAGATTTCAATTGCTATATACATATATATATCTTTAAAGACAGTTTCATTATTTATATTTTTATGTACATTCTAAAGTTTATACAGAGGGGATTGTTAAAACAATTTTTCTGATTTTAAAATGTTTTTCTTAGAAACTTAGTGAAAATTTGTATTTTATTTTTTTGGGCTGTTAACAGTATTTTCTTCATGAAGTGATAAAAACAGACTTTCAAAATCCCATTTGTAAAACCTTTAACAAATTTTAACCTCGGTATATCTAATATTTACATTTTTGTTCAGTAAATGTTTGCAATTTTAGTGCAAATAAGTGCATATTCAATTAAACAATGCCTCATTTGCATTAAAAATTTTCAATTCTTAATGTAATAATTCAAGTATGGTAATATACAGTATATTTATTACATTAATTTACCCCATTTACCTGTGGTGTCTTACCTTAATATTTCTGCATTTGTTGCATTTCATGCATTTCTTAATTGTTTAACTAATTATTTTATATATATATTGAAATATATCATATATTTTATTATTAATGCAATTAAATATCAATATTTATATAAATGTAAATATATACTATTTAATATTATACATTAATATTAATGTAAGTAAAACATATTTTATGTATATATATATATATATATATATATATAATATTTTAATATTATTAATAAAAACATTATTAATATATGTATATAATATTAGTTCTACTATTTAATAAATATTAGATATACTATAAATAAATATGAATATGTTTACATTTATTATTAGATTACATGTATTTACCTGTGGTGTCTTACCTTAATGTTTTTGCAAAGGTGCTTTACAAAGGTGACGCCACTTCTCAAAGAGATGCAACTTCTCAGCAAGTGTTTTTAGTGGTGAAACTCTAAAATCTAAAAAGCGAAAGCATTACCACCATTAAAGTATCATTTGTGCATTTCGTACGCATTAGAAGGTCGCTGCCTAAATAGGGAGTATTCAGCGAGGTAGCACACTAGAATGTGGAGCAGTCATTTTGAGTCTCCTGTGTTTCTGCATGGCATGAGTCACACCGGAGAATCTCAGCTAATCTCGCTCGAACACCAATTTATGATAAGAAATTCTGAGTGTCTCCCAGTGAAAGACCTCAGGCAGTGTTCATATGCTACTTTTAGTCAAAAGTACTAAAGTACTTTACTTACCAAACACATGACTCATTTCTAAAGCTTAATAAACACTCATTTTTCAGCTGTAATTGTCACATGCGCCTGCACATTCCACACATTTAAATCAGCCTCTAAAAACTCAGCGAAAGGCACTGCATGATCTTTAAAGAATACCACATTGCAAACATGGTAGCTCCATAGCATTTTTCATGGAAATGTGTAAATGCGATGCTCCGCTCATCCCTGAATTCATCTTATGTGTCGCTGTGTCGTGTCCCGTGGATTTGAAGAGGGAGCAGATTGGAGGAAGACAAACTCATTACCTGCTTAGTTAAGCAGGCTAATAGAGAACAGTGGGCATTGATAATATTTTTTTTAGAAATCCAATTTTTTTCTGATTAAAAGAGACAGTGGATCGATTCTTCTTTTTAATGCAACAGATAAGAGTTTTACACCACGATTATCAACGGCTCGACTTCCTGCTGGGAGAGAGCGATTGTTAGTGCTGCTCACCTCCAGAGCTTTGCGTTTCCTGTTGAGCAGTCGGGCGATGTCTCCTGCCACCTTCTCCACCAGCTGCTTGGGTGTATTTCGCTCCACACCGAAATGATTTCTCTTGTCAATATAAATCTGTAAGAGGGCAAAGGTCAAAGGTCAGGCACACAGTAAATTTCTTTGAAACCAAACACATTAAAAATGACAGAATTTTGCAGCTCAAAAAATTGATATTTTACAAATGAAATTCAATATTTAACAAATCAAATTATTTATATATTTTCTAAAAAAGGTTATACATGAGGTAAAATTTTAATTTAATTAAAACAACAATATATATATATAAATATAAAATTTTCAGTTTTCACCTTGAAATAAAGTTTCCCAGTTTACCTAAATCACCCCTATTAATTCAATTCAGACATAAAATTATTTATATATTTTCTAAAACAAAAAAGGTAATGCAATAAGTAATAAAGTTTAATTACTTTCATTATATATATATATATATATATATATATATATATATAATTTAGTGCAATATCTATATTTAATTTTTTTCAAAAAAAGAAACACACATATATATATTTTTTAAAAAAAGGTAATACAATAAGTACAAAAGTTTAATTTCCTAACAAAAACAGAATTCAAATTCAAAGAATTTTTAAGTGTCAAGTAAAAAGTATAATTAAAGTATATATATAGTATATAGTATAAAGTATATATATATATATAATCTACAAGTAAATATATAATATTTAATATTAATAATAAATAAATATGAATATGTAAGTAAACACATTTTTATTACATATAAAATATGTTATTATTATTATTACAAAATATTGTTAATATATTTACATATTACACATACTATTTAATATTATAAATAAATATTAATATATACAAATACAAGCCAAATATTGTTTATCATATAGGAATATTTGATTATTACTAAAATTGTTATTAATATATTTATATGATATTATATAAATATATATTAATATATTTATATCGTATAATATTAATGTAATTAGTATATATTAATATTATAGTTTATATAATATAATATTATATACACTATTTAATAATATATAGTTATTTAATACATATTAAATTAAAACCTTTATTTCTCTGATATTAAAAATCTCTTTTACAGAAGTGTCCTGGCCAAGATTGGCAGCACATGTCATAATAAAACAGCATACATACATTAAACACAATGTAAACAATTTCAGTGCAATGACTCATCCTCCAGTTGCCAAATAACACATTTATTGTTCCAACATAATTTAAAATATTCCAAAATATTTTAGATTTTGTTGTATAGTTGTCTAAATAAGACATCCCCAAAGCTAAAACATGTGACCTAGCCATAACCACACAGAAAATAAGCACTGCATAGATATTTATCCAAACATAGTGCATTTAAAAAACAATCAACATGAATTTAATTCAGTTAAACTAAATGAAACAGAGTGCAAGTCAGGCCACAATCTGATGTGGACTTATAGGTCAGCATTGTTCCTAATGTCAGCGTTTTCCAGCAGTGATTTACACACAGCAGGTCTGCTCTTACAGTCTGACTCAGCACACCGCCGTGCCGTCCACGGTAATCTGACCCCCTGGGACGCCCACTTATCCCCTCCACCCCAGGGACTCCATTACCCACAAATCCATCTATGTCAAACTGAGGACTAGGCAAAAAGCCAATAGCAATCTCCCTAGCAAGAGCGATCCGTTCACTCACACACACACAGATGTGGAGGCTGTAGCAAGGGTTTCGGCCTCTAACACTGTGTTTGAAGCTGTACGTTCCCCTGTTACCAGATAATGGCTGAACCACAAGCACTGGTTTACGTCAACTTGAGTGAACTGGGACAGAACTGGCGTCTGTGAGAAACCATTACATTCAATGGGCAGGCGACTGGAGAGGGAAGAGACATTAGCGTAACCTAGTTTTAAAACTGTGATACTTGTTATTTTTGGAATACAATTATAAAGCCCTTGAAAAAGTCATTAGCGTGTTTGAAATAAAATACACACAGTTATATCAGATACTGATCTCATAAAACAAAAACACACTTCGCATTTAAAGTCAGTTCACACACACACACAATATACATACATACACACATATATATATATATATATATATATATGTATACACACACAATGTATAAAATATATATGTTGTTGTCTGATGTGATGAAGACGAATGTAGTCTAATATACAAAACATTTCTGTCTGAACACAAACGCTGCCCCCAAATGCCAGGAAGGTCAATAACAGCATAAAACAAAATTAAAAATAAAATGATTTTGTCAAAATTTACAAGCAGCTAGACCAGAAAAGGTTAAACATGAGAAAAAAAAGGTATGTTGGACACATTTATGCTTTTCCTTTACTACCTCATCCAAATAAATAAATAAATAACAAATTTGATAGAGATTTATTAAAAAATATGTTTCTAATATGAATAAATTACATATCTATATTATTAAATATTACCAAACATTTCAAGCATTTATAAAATGTAAATTGCTTTACAAGATCACCAAGTGAAATTCTGTATTTTATATTTTAATTTTTATATTTCAAAATTAAAAATAAAATTAATTTTGTCAAAATTTTAAAAGAACCTAGACCAGAAAAGGTTAAACATGTTAAAAAATTTTAAACAAATCACTGTATATTGGACATATCTATGCTTTTCCTTCACTACCTCATCCAAATAAATAAATAAATAAAATAAAAATAAAGAAATAAATAAGCTAGAGATTTATTTAAGAATGTTTTTAATATAAATAAATTGCATATTTATATTGTTTAATAATACCTAACATATCAAGCATTTATAAGGTTTAAATTGCTTTACAAGATCACCAAGCAAAATTATTTTACATTTTAATTTTTATATTTCAAAATTAAAAATAAGATTAATTTAGTCAAAATTTTAGAAGCACCTAGACCAGAAAAGGTTAAACATGTTTTAAAATAAAAAAAATTAAAATGTTAACATTTTCCTTCATTACCTCATCCAAATAAATAAATAAATAAATAAGCTGAAGAATAATTTTAAAATATTTTAATATAAAAACCTGCATATTTATATTGTTAAATAATACCTAACATATCAAATATTAATACGGTTAAAAACTGCTTTGCAAGATCGCCAAACAAAATTATTTTATATTTTAATTTTTATATTTCAAAATTAAAAATAAGATTAATTTAGTCAACATTTCAGAAGCACATAGAACAGAAAAGGTTAGACATGTTAAAAACTGTTCAAATGTTAACATTTATGCCTTTCCTTCACTACCTCATCCAAATGAATACATAAATTGGAGAATGATTTAACTAAAATATGTTTTTAATATAAATAAATTGCATATTTATATTGTTAAATAATACCTTACATATCAAGTACTTATAATGATTGTTTTACAAGATGAAGCAAAATTACAATTAGCTGAACACTTATTTATACAGTTCAACGCTGAAAACAAAAATATGCGCTTGAAATTAAATTTATATAACATTAACATTTTCTATATATTTTATAAGGTCAGGCAAAGTGGCTAGAACCAATAAATAATCTTTCTTCTTTTTAATTTTTGGAATTTTAATGCCCTTGATATGTTCAAAGGAAAAGAAAAACACCATTTAGATTCACAGCCAGTGCTAAACCGCCCTTATTGAGATGCAGTAGGCTATTATTAACAAAACAGGTTTAAATTTAATCTGTAAATATTTGTATTCAGTAAAGTGTGAAATGCTGGAGTGACTCATGGACTTTAGCTTTCAGGAGAAGAAATTAGGTCAAAATGTGGAGAAAATAATATACTTTAGATTGTGTGTATGCGTGAGTGTGTGTGTGAGTGTGTTGAGATGGAGGAAGCAGGAACAGCAGGCAGGAGGGTCTGCTGTCTGGGTCGGGCCAAGAGATCTAGATGAACTGGGCCAAACACACTCACACCACTGAACCAGAGCGAGTAAGAGCCCGTCCAATTCAATATGCTTCCATTGGCAGTCACACATCACACACACATAAGTACATAATGACACTCTCAAACAAACACACACGACACAAACTAGCGTGATCTCCAATAACAGGACAGAAACAGAACACATAGTGTCTCATTAGTGAAGAGACTCGTCCCAGTATGCCAAACTGAGACTGTGTTAGTATAAACACACAGATGGTGCAAGAGAAAGAGAATAAGGGAAAAAAACTCAAATATGGTCTGAGATCACACTAAATGCAGACAGTAAGAAAGAAAGAAAGAAGCGTACCCATCAAGACAATTACACTTATACATTAGTATAATACATAATTTATTAAATAAAACAAATCTTTTAATTAATATTTTTCTGACATATATTTATATATATAAATAAATATTTATATACATTATTATAATTATGTATTTAAATATATAATAACAATAATTATGAGTTATTATAGTATAATTAGTAATTATACATTTTTCACACATATATATTTAAATACGTATATATTTAAAATTGCATATATTTTATACGTATATGTACGTATATTTTTTAATACGTACATATTTGTAAACGTATATATTTTAAATAATTGAAATCACTTTATATATTTAGATACGTATATTACGTGTGTGTGTATTATAATTATTATAATTAACAGAAATGAATAAAAACAATTCTACATTTATAATCCATATATGTAAAAAATATGTGTGCGTGTATGTGTGTGTGGATATATATAAATAAATATTTATATACATTCTGGAAATTATTTATGTATTTAACTATATATGAAAAATAATAAATAATAAATTATCATTTCTAATATTTGTTTCATATATATATATATATATATATATATATATACATACATATATATATATATATATATACACACATTTATTTAAATAGATTATATATTTTATATACACACATATATTTATATATTTAAATACATTTATTAAAATAAATTATATTTTTGTACATTTATATATATATATATATAATATAATAATTATACATTTATAATCTATATATGTAAAAAAATATGTGTGTGTGTGTATGTGTGATATATATATATATATATATATATTATTTATGTATTTAACTATATATGTAAAATAATAAATAATAAATTATCACTTCTAATGTTTTTTTCATCAATATATATATATATATATATATATATATATATATATATATATACACACACACACACACACACATGTCTGGTTTATTATCCTTGTGGGGACTCTTCATAGGTGCAATGTTTTTTATACTCTCCACACTGTATTTTCTATCCCCTTACCCTAACCCTACCCCTAAACCTAACCCTTACAGAAAACTTTCTGCATTTTTACTTTCTCAAAAAAACTCATTCTGTATGATTTATAAGCTTTTGTACCCATGGGGACCTCAAGCCAGTCCCCACAATGTCAAAAATTTCAGGTTTTACTATCCTTGTGGGGACATTTGGTCCCCACAATGTAGCAAAAACAAGTACACACACACACATATACACACACACACACACATATATATGTATATTTATATATATATACACTATATATATATATATATATATGTATATATATATATATATATATATATATATATATATATATACTGTATATATGAATACATTTATTTAAACAAATTATATATTTCTTTACATTTATACATTATATATTATACATAAATATATATATACTCATTAATACAGTTATTTAAAATGGCTTTCTCAAATATTTGAGTTACCAGCACTCTTTGGGTCTACTTACATTTATTTTTCATGATATTAAATGTGCTTATTGATCTACTTAAAAATGCTAAACATCACCTTTGTGTCCTACTGGATAAATAAAGCCATACAGGACTGTAAAGCCATGAGGATGAGTAAACGATGATAACTTAAAACAGCTTCCTCAGTAAACACTTCAACAGACGTGCCTTTACCTGCAATTACACTCCAGCAGATTTACTTTCCCAGCCTGACAGCTGGTTGCCTTTTCCAAACACCAAAGACAAAGCAGCAAAAGAGTTTCAATTTGACCTTGTGTCTTATTTTTCTTCGCAAAAAGATTTGTTTGAAGTTTTCTCTTTTTTTTTTTTTTTAACACGACTGGCTCGCGTCTGAGAGAAAAACGGCTTCGCTTATCAGCCCATGAAGGCGGACTGTTGACAGAGACAGATGCTGCGTCATTAAGGAATATTAGTGGACTCCACCAAGCAGACAGTGCACGCATCCCGCCAGGCAGAGGAACAGTTCAATAAAACAGAGAGAGCGAGAGAGATGGCGAAACTCTGAGTCAGACAATGCTAAAAGGAAGCAGTGAATGGAAGAAAAAGATACGGCCTCCAGAGATTCCAACGGAGAGATTCGATACAGATGTGGCGAGACGGAAAGGACTAAGGGACTTGAGTGACAAGAAACATACATAACGTGAGCGCTGCTCCTGCAGAGGCTGGAGACAACAGACTAATAGAAAAGGAGGTCTATAGATCAAGCAGGATAAGAGCAGGCGAGGAACTCGAGCTCAGGAGAAAGAGAGATGGACGTCTGTTGTCATGCCGGTTGTTTTTGTTGTGTTTTTAATCCTGGTGTCTTTAAGTCAACATTAAATGCCATTCAAAACCAATTTACTTTCACAAAAGGACATTCAGTTGGACTTTTATCAATTGGGAATGAACTGGGTGATCTTTATACGACAGGTGGTTGAAGGGGAGGGGCTAACAATAAACTGTCTTGATGACATCATCTGAAAAGAGGCGGAGCAAGTTGAATGAAAGATTACAGACACACACTGAGGATGAAATCTGGGCGCTCAAAATAACTGACAGGCAGATTCTCTATGGCTGTCACAGAGACAGATGTGATTTGTCAACTATCCAGCGATATCTGACAGGTAATAGGGACATTTTACACAGCAGTTTAACTAGCTTTAACACCACAACATCTTTGGTTAACACATTTAGCAGTGACTACTATACTAAGACATTTGGACTTTATTTACTGTAAATGACTTAAACTCGCTTGTACAAATAAACTCTCACTTTTTAAATTTTAAAAATGGTTTATGTAATGCATCCTCAATGATTAAAAATTTGCTAATAATTTGCTAAAATTAGCATTAATAAAAAACATTTTGTTCAAGTGACATTTACTATTACTACTATATATATATATATATATATATATATATATATACATATATATATATATTGAGTTCAGTAAGATTATTCTTTTTAAAGACGTTTCTTATGCTCATCAATGCTGTGTTAATTTTATCCAAAAAATGATAAACTGTGCTTGTTACCCAGCTGCCTTAAAATTTTAAGTTGAATGAACTCAAATATCTAAGTTGTCACTTAGTACAACTTAACATTTCAACTTTTTTTTGAGTTGACTGAAAGGCAGCCGAGTAACAAATTATTTTAAGTTGACTGATTTTTACAGTGGTTAGTGTGTGTGTGTGTGTGTGTGTGTATATATATATATATATATATATATATATATATGAACAGTTCAGATGCAAAACCAGCTAAAAGCCATCTCAGTCAAAAATGAGATAATGATACTGAGTGAAGGCTCCTGACACATATTATACGTCCATCAAATACTTTTACTTCAAAATCACTAAATTCCAGCCTCAGCCCAATCAGAAGTACCAGTACTTACATAGAAACCTATACAAAGTAGCCAGAAAGAAATGCTAATTTTAAAGAAAAACATCAGATGGATTTAGCTGGTTTTGCATCTGAACTCTCCATATATATATATATATATAGACAGATAGATAGATAGATAGATAGATAGATAGATATAGACATAGATATAGATATATGTATAGATATATATTATATAATATATAGTAAATATCACTTGTGAACAGAATGTTTTTCATTAAAGCGAATTAAAGCGAAACAAGTACATTAACTTTCATAAAAACATTATTAACGTGCAAAATTCTAGTGGAACAATGCCACAGTTGAAGTTAATTATTTTCACAAAATATTGCATTTTTTTATTTAATGACTTGATTTTAATAAAGGCTTAATGTTTATGTATTTATTTAAACCCTCATAGCTCTAAAAATGCCATAATTTAAAGTATTATTATGAATTTTAAAAAAAATTCAAGAAAGTTTTAATGTGACCTTCATTTAACAAAAAGGAAAAAGTTGGTATTCATTGTTTTACTAAAAATCAACTCTTAGGGAATAAAAGTGCCTGAATCTAAACCAGCTTAAATTTATGTTAGTCTCCAGTTGAACTCTACAACAGGGATGGTAATAAATCAGACACGTTTTCAGCGATTATGTGTCCGATTGAGCCAAACTACTCTAAAAGACATCACATTAACTGCTGGCTCATGTCACTGTTTATGAGAAAAGCTGACCGTTTGAGCAGATGGTGCATTAGATGAGTGTGCCGATGCTAAGCACCAATGCAGCACATTCAATTCGCTGCTCAAATATACAGTTGATCTGTTTGTTGCCCATCATTTCAGACAGACCTACACACACACACACACACACACACACAACATCAGCTTTAAAGTAACACACAAAGACAGGGTCGGAAGAACGGATATGAGAGATGGAGACACCACACGCTTCTCAGTGAGAAAAAAGAGGTCGTCATCTCTTATGGTATCAGTCTTTAAGACAGATATGAATGTCAGCTCTTTATTAACTTGCTGATAGAAGGGATTGTGTGCGCATCAGCTTCTGCTCTGAATCTCCTTTGACCTCTACCTCTCAATCACGCTTTCTTTCTCCCAACTAGCGGACAAGTTCAGTCATTCATGCCTGATTCATTTAAAGTCAACATGAAACGAAATACAGACAGTGTTTCACAAACTTTAAAAGATTAACCTGTTACCTAAAATATCTACTTGAAGTTTTTTAATTAATATTTAAATAATTGATTTTAAATAACAATTGACATGTTCACAGTTTCCTTGATGTTGGTTAATGGTCACATGACATGCAGGTAAACAAATATATTATTTATTTTTTAGTAAGCAATTTTATTTAGTTTTTCATTTTAAAATTATTAACTTATATATAAAATTATTTGTATTATTTATTCATAAAATGTTATTATTATTTTATTTATTATTTATTAACAATTATTTTTAAAATATTTTATTAATTACATGTTCTTATTATCAACTCACAAACTTCAGTTTTGCTATTACTGTTGTAAACTTTTATTGTCTATAATGCAAATGGGGGGGGGCTGTTTTAACAATAGCTAAAACTACTGGTTAACATTTACTATTAATATTTATAACTTGCCCTTAGTTGACGTTATGTTGACTTCCATTATATTCTATTTAATATATTGGTGTTAAATGCATTATATTCATTACAATAATGAACAAATTTACACACAAGGAATTTTACAACATTAACTACAGAAATGCAAACCAAAAATCCACCTATAAACATTGTTTTAACATTATATAATGATTAGGGTAGTCAGCAGATTAAATTTTTTTTTATCTAATTAATTACGTTTCGATTAATTAATCGCAAAATAAATTTGACTGTGAAAATACCCATAAAAGATTATTTAAAGCTATTTTTGTGTTACCAAAAAAAGTACCAAGTAGCTTTAAAAGACATATTTTGTTTGATTCAACATACAATTTATTACACATAAACATTTAGGCAACAATGGCCTAACATAAGCTATGTAACATAAAAGAAGATCATCTGAGAAACATCTCAGTATTTTTTGTTCATACAATGAAAGTCAATGGTAACCAAAACAAATTTCCAACAGTCTTCAAAATACCTTTCTTTACGGTCCACAAAACAAAGGTTTGAAATGACATGAGGCTAAGTAAACGATGACAGAATTTAATTTTTATTATGAAATGATACTCTAAATAAGAAACAAAATCTGCCAGCAGGTGGTGGTAAATGTCTTTATGAGTCATTCATTCATTTTAACAGCTGATTCATTCAGGAATTTGGGCGGGGCCAGTGCGTTAACAGTGTTAAAATATTTTAATCACATTAATTTTTCTTAACTAATTAATTAAGTTACGCGTTAAACTGACAGCCCTACTAATGATACAATACAATAAACTGGAGGGCAAGGGGCTGATGGAGGTTCAGGTTCAGTATGGGTGGGTTAGTTACTCGCCTAAAGTCAATGTCACAACACAGGATGCAATTAAGGAAAATTGTGCTGTAATCTGCCAATTACGTCTGCGTTCCTTGGATAGAGCTGATAACTAATTAATGTAGAGAAGGTGGAAACAGGAAACCAGCTGTGACACATAAGTTCTCTCTCTCACACACACACACACACACACACACACACACACACATGCAAGCAGACAAACACACACTTCAGGCTGTCTTTGATTGAGTTTGACACACAAACTCTCACGGCTACAAACCCAGAAGCCTCCCCTTGTGAGCTGATTGTACTGATAGCTGGGAGGAGTGTGTGTGTGTGTGTGTTGAGCTCATCATGCTAATCACTCCTCTATTTCCTGCTTTGCTGATGAAGGTCGTCATCTGTCCATCAACGTGAGCACAATCTATCGGCTGCACACTCTTATTCTCCTCCACTGAATCACTGTATTAATAATGGCATTTGTTCAATCATCATTATTACTATTGCTCATACTTGTGCTTACATATCTTAAAGGAGAAGTCCACTTGCAAAACAAAGATTCACATATATTGTACTCACCCCTTGTCATCCAAGATGTTCATGTCTTTCTTTCTTCAGCCGTAAAGAAATTATGTTTTTTGAGGAAAGCATTTCAGCATTTTTCTCCATATAATGGACTGATATGTGGCCCCGATTTTGAACTTTCCAAAATGCAGTTTAAATGCGGCTTCAAGCGATCCCAAATGCGGTTATAAACGAGTTCAGCCGACGAAGATGGGTCTTATCAAGTGAAACGATCTTTGTTTTTTATTTTAAAAAATACAACTGAAATACTTTTTAACCTCAAACGCTCGTCTTGTCTTTCTCTCCCTGAACTCTGTGTATTCTGCCTCAAGACAGTCGTATTTTCCAATCGTACTCCCTCAACTTCAAAAATTTCTAAATTATCCTACATCGCTGCAGAAGTACCGACCCAGTCTTTGCAAAGTGAACATGCAAAGAAGATCAAACACCCTTAACAAAAAAGGTAAAACAGCAATATAGGATGATTTTGAAGTTGAGGGAGAACATGAGATGGGAGTTTTTCGACATACCCTAACTTGTCTTGAACAGGAACAAAAACAGTCCAGGCAGAGATGAGACAAGATGAGCGTTTGAGATTAAAAAGTATATAAATTGTATTATTTTTATGAAAATAACTGATGAAAATATCCCTTCTTTCTTGGCTGGGATTGTTTACAACCACATTTGGGATCGTTTGAAGCTGCATTTAAACTACATTTTGAAAGTTCAAAATCGGAGGACCATACCAGTCCATCATATGGAGAAAAATGCTGAAATGTGTTTCCTCAAAAAACATAATTTCTTTACGACTGAAGAAAGAAAGACATGAACATCTTGGATGACAAGGGGGTTAGTACATTATATGTGAATCTTTGTTTTGGAAGTGAACTTCTCCTTTAAAAGCTCCTAAGCATTAGGCATGTAGCTCAACTTTAAAAACAAAATATCATACCATAAATCATAAAATTGTGCTTGTATTTTTTCAAAGTGATCAGATGAACATGTTTTGCTCTCCAAAATGTCCCCAAACACCTCGAATCACGCCAGTGTGTTTTGCACACCACTTCCATTTGCTTCAGTTGTTAAAGTCTCGTCTAGTTTCCATCTCTTTCTCTCTGGCTCTTGTGTGAGCGCCCGTCGCCTACAGGCTTTTACTCAGGGTTGAACTAAAATTAAAGTGTGTGTGTGATTAAGAACAAGAGCATGTTTAGATGTTGCTCCTAATTGTTCTCAATTACTGAACACCCGAAAGCCTTTTTTTCTGTTTTGGATTAAGTTACTTAATTTATACCGAATGTACTCGAACTCCCAGAAACAGATCATACCTCAGTGATTCATCATTAATCCTCTCTGGGCAGAAGACTAAGGCATGTTTTATGATTGTCCATACGCACGGACCCAAACATAGACTTAATCTTCAAAGAAGACAGACTGAATTAAGATATCACTCGTAGTATCACCATAAATAGATCAAAATCATTAGTCAGAAACCTCAAGCTAATCAGAAATAATAATGTTTGTGCTACGACATACAATCAAACTGCCTGATCAAAACGCATTAAGTCTCATTCCTAGACTATTAGTTATGCCTTATTTAAATATCAGCTGTCTCAGTTTTTTCCTAGAGACTTCAGGTGACATAATAGTATTGAGCTAATTAATAAGTATGGATGGCAATGCTTATAATTGGGTTATATAATTATAATTAAACTATAATTAAAAATCATTGTTATTGTTCAAATAACTTAACTTAAAGAGAGAGACACTTATTATTATTATTTTTTATTTATTAATTAATTTTTTAAGTTTATTTATTTGTTTACTTCTTTGTTTTTCCAGGACAAACATCTGAGAAGCAGGAAGAAAAGTCTCAGTTTGCTCTCCATTCAATCCCATTGCTGTCTAGTTGAAAACAACTAAAAAGATATTATTAGATTTTTTTTACTTTATTTATATTTATATTTTTTATATCTATTTTATTCATTAAAAATAGACATTAATAGATATTAATAATTTCACTACACAGGAAAAAATGGTGTAGGATTTACTTTGAAACAATTTTCACTCAGAAATTGATAAATTCCACAAATAATTACAAAGAAACGACAATCAAAAGTGAATTCGACGTGAAATTGTGAAGGACAGACTAAAACAGCATTACCCCACAAATTAAGACATTTTTTCTTAAAAATCATTTCTCCTGCTTTTTTCTTCTGCTTGAAAAATTCAATAAAAATTAGATAAAATTTAGATTGTTTATATTATTATATTATTTTCAAACATATTAATTATTTGGTGTAGAAATTTTCATTTAGAAATTGTTCACAAAAAAAATACAATGAAATGGCAAGCAGCACATCGTATTAAACGTTACATTTTAAAGTAGAAATACCAAAGTATTTTCTTGTAAAACACACTCTAATTTTTGCAGTATATTTTGATATTATTTTGAAATATTTTGATTTATTGCTTTTATTGTAAATTACAATACTAGAGGTTCAAAGTCACTCTATAAAAATGTGTTTTCTTTTTGAAAATGCTCTAAAAATGCATAAAAGATGACTTTAGATGGCTTTGAGAGCAGAATCTGCTTTCATGAAGGGATTTGGGGATTTTTCTTCTACCTCCAGAGCATGTACGGGTCAGTTGGTAAAATTACATACGAATGTGTCCTTGGACAATACGTGAAAAGACCGATGTAATCGCAGCCTTTCTTATCTTTGAATTCTGCCGGACGCATTTCTGTAAATGGCGGCGAAATGTCACCAAACGAGTCCCCTGCCACCTCAAATGTCAAATGAATTCTAAACGCGCAGCCATTGCCCTTGTGCAGGCTAAGTCAATAAAGTTAGCTCTCACTTAAGGAAATATCCCTGTTTCAGTCCATAGAAACCCGTTCAGATATGAAGCCATTAAATTCAGTTTAGAGTGATTTATTCAGCTGCGCAATGAGGCGTGAGCGAGTGAGAGAACCGGACCAGCGTCAAACGTAATGTATATAGGGGCTGTTTTCACCCCCGTGGACAGCTAATGATGGGATGACCAAGATGTTTGGGAATGTTTGAAAATAGGAAAATAAAGGCAGGTTAATGTCAACACGAAATGGCATTCGTAACCCATTTTACTCCAGTGCAACAGTGGGGATCCGGAAGCAAAAACTCCATTCATTTTCTCCATAGAACTGATTTTGAAAAATAACTTATAAACCTTCAAAGACAGACCTGTTGTGAGCTACGAGGTTGTTAAATGATGGTATATGCTTTTTTTTGAAGCCACATGTTTGCATTATTTCAGCAAATTATTTTCAGAATGTGTTGGAAAAACTACATTACCCATGATGCGGTGTTGCTGAGTTATGGCACACGTAAGTGTCAGTCTCCCTATGCTATCAAAATATTATGCATATTTTGTATTAAACTAAACATATACTGTGTCTATAGATATAATCAGCAACTTCAAACATCACCATTTTCACCATTTTGTACATTTTATGTCATTTGCAATACATCATAAGATTGTAGGTTTTTTTTTTTTCCCTAATTAAAGTAAAACAATCTTGTACCTGTCTGATTTGCATTTTTTCCCTTAAATAATAATAAATTACGTATGTTTTAATGTTGTGTTTCACCTTGTAGCTGGTAGGTTTGGTTCATGGCTATGCATTTTATTAATGTATGTATTTATTTATTTATTTTTATTTATTTATTTATTTATTTTTGTTAAAAAAAGACTATGGGAAAATAAATGGGAAAAATATTTCTGGAACCAGCACTGCTAAAAAATTGGTCTACACAACAATTAATAATGAAAAAAATGAGGATGAGACTCTATTTTTAGGGGGTTTGACTTATTAGTAAAAGGCAGGCAAATAAATTTACACAAAATAAACTCTATAAATTGTACTGTATAAATTTAATAATCTACAAATTCATGATTGTACATTTTATTTATTTCTTTTTTACACATATATATATATATATGTGTGTGTGTGTGTGTGTGTGTGTGTATATATATATATATATATATATATATATATAAATTATTATTATTTGTTTTATTTTGCACTGATGCTCTGATGAATTGCTCAGGCAAATTTCATGTTGACTTTAACACGTATGCTGAAAATTTTTAAAAATATGCACACCCATGTGCCAAAACGATTCCACCCTGTTACAGTCCAAATCATCCCTCATGGCTTTTTTTCCCCCTCTCCTTCTTATCCTGATAAGTGAAAATGTAATTTAATTGATGGCCACATACTGTTAATTTCAAACCGCAAAAGAACACTGCTTTATGGCTACTACTCTGATCCGCTGTTTGACGGGAAGTTTGCAAACCCAGACAGCCGAGGAGGAGGAGGAGGTTGATGAAGGCTTGCCAGATGTGCATCCCGCTGGCGAAACGACAGGTCTGATCTGCCTTTAATTGCTCGCCATTATACCCCCCGAGGAACGCAATTAACACACGAGGAATCTTTTGATAAATCGAAATTGAGATTGCGTCCACTGACGGGATATTTTATTTTAATCCAAAGTGTGGCTTTATCTTTAAACATAAAATGATCTAGATTTCTGCAACTTCTAAAATTTCATCTGATATTAACAACTATGTCACAATAAAGGCAGTTTCATTTTTACTAGCAAATATACATTGCAATGTATGTTAGAGATGGTAATTGGGATGCAAGTTTAAAGCAAACCTCACTGACAAGGTCACTGGAGGAAAACATAATCACTTGTTGAAAACAATAATTGGGGCGAGTTGTTCCCATCATCGTACAAGTGCATTTGACCTTCGCTGCCGCATGAGCGGTGTGTTTACCAGCCCTTTACAAACAGACTTCTGTTCAAGTGCAGTATGAAGATTTTAGAAGACCTCCAAAGGGCTGTTGAAGCTCATAAGACTGCAAAGGGTTACCAAAGGATTTCGCTTCACAATCAGAATGAAATCCAGCACCGCTGCTTCTCTCCGCTGGAGTGGTTGTCCTACAAAAATAAGTCCAAGGGCACACTGTAGAATCCTCAAACAATCGACGGAGAACTCTAGGGTGATAGCTACAGATCTGCAGGGATCACTCGCACTTGATAATGGCTGTGCTCCTGAGCCGACTAGAGGAAAAACACTGAAGATTGCTGTTCATAGGAGGTTCATCGACAATGACAAACACAGTGAAATGATAAAACACTGCTGCACATACTAAAACAGGTTTGAATCAGGGTGAACGTCATGCAAACATTTACACATTACATTCCTAAAAAATACACATATATTAATTTATATTTTGCATGACCAACAATGTCCATTAAGATTTTTTGCAAGACTTTTTTGTGACATTTTCATGACAGTTAAGCACAAAGTACTGTAAAGTGTCTGCATTTTATTTATTTATTTTTGGTCATTTTCAAATTATTATTTTTATGTGTTTTTTTGGTTGTTTTTTGTTTTTTTAATTTCTTAAACATATAATTTTTTTTCCAAGATATTTTACAATTTAAATATATATTTTTATAGCAATAATTATTAAATAGTTAATAATAATCATAATAATAATAATAATAATAATTACTACTATTATTACTCTAATAATATTTTTTATAATAATGTTTATAATAATTATTAAATAGTCCATAATAATAATAATAACTATAGTAACTTATCATAATATCATTAATGAGCAGCAATAATAATTTTAATTTTGATTACATAATAATGGCAATATATACATGTCAAAGTCAGACATGCCCCTTTGCCAGCTGTGATGCCTGGTTACTGGTTTAAACTTGGCCCAGGTTTTTAAAAGATTTTTGGGTCAGCACACCTTAATAGCTTCAACAATTGATTGCCAATTAAGTTTAGAATACAATGAATTTAGGCTCAGATTATGCAGAGCTGTGATAGCTGCTAATGGTGGATATTTCGATGAATCGAAAATGTAAGTTTTTTCTATCACAAAGAGGAATCTCTCATTAAAATAAATATCACAGTGCATAAAAAAGCTCTATATACCTTCAGAAAACACCTAAACTACTTTAACACTCTCTGCTGTGCAACATCACTGCACTGAACAACATGTTCATATGCATCTGTAAGTGTATTTTGAGTCTGTTTACAAAAGAAATGGCATTTATGCATAGATACATTGGCATCCAAGAAGCATTTTCAATTTTCATATATTAGGTTTTGACATCTCATATATATATTAGGGATGCACCGATACCGGGCCCGATACTGAGCTCCTGTACTCGTACTCGTACTCGTTAAAATGCCCCGATACCAAACGCCGATACCACATCATGTGACAAGTGCGTATGCAGGCAAAGAAACACCGACAACAAAACAACAGACAGCGGAATGGAGTCATTAGAGTATAAGGACGTCTACGAAGTATGTGTATGTAAGTAATATAATGTTAAACATTCAGTATTAAGCTTGTATAACTGGTGCGCGTCAGGTGATAGGCAAAGCACGCAGATTGGATTGAGCGCGCGGCGGCCAAGATGTGCGGGCTTGTCGAGTTAAAATCCCGCCTTGACATCACTGGAAAGTTTGTAGTTCGGTGAGATATGTCAAAAACAATTTAAGTAAATCAATGCACAAGTTATTTAACGGTATAGAGAGAGAGAGGGAGCGAGAGAGAAAGCGCGAGACAGAGAAAGAGAGAGAGCTCGCGCTGTTGTGTGATCTTCATTGATGTTTGCATATTTACCACATGCATCTTTTGGATTAAAACAAATTCGCAGATATAAAAAAAAATATATATAGGGGCATTCGCTATAAACATTGTTTTTTTTTCAACCTTAAGCATACACGAATGTCCGGCGAAAGTGAAACTATAGCAGCCTGTGTGAAATGCGATGCGATGTTCTGCTTGCTTCACGAGTGATTCTCCATTATTTGAGTCGCTTTGGATTGTAGCCCAAATAGCAGCATATTTCAGATAAAAAAATGTGACTTATAATTCTGAAAATATCAGAGTTGATTACAGTACTGAGCCGCTGCAATTGAGCAGTTTAATGCTATTAAATTGAAGATGATGTACCATAGAGCAAGAAAAAAAACAAAACAAACAAACAGTGAAAGTAACAAAACACATTTTAATGGGCATATAATTAAGTGTAAAAATAAAAATAATTAAGGGATATATAGTCAACCCAAAAATTATTCAGACAGCAGATATACACCATCTTTTGACAATTTTTGATATATATATATTATATTTATATTATATATATATATATTATATATTTATTTATTTTTTATTTTTTTTTACTAGTGGGTGCAGGACACAGTTTATGATAATTGGTTCTAAATACATTTTGGTTTGACTGTATCTATTTGATAAATAAAGTTGACCAACCAACATTATACATATTCTTTTAGTTTCTGTACCCTATATTTTACAAATCTACCTGTAAGTTTTAAAATATCGGTATCGGTACTCGGAATCGGCAAGTACCAAAAATAAAAGTATCGGTATCGGGCGAGTACTGAAAAAAGTGGTATCGGTGCATCCCTAATATATATATATATATATATATATAAGCATGTCTCGCATTACAAAGCAGTCTTGGATATTCCAACATTTCCCCACAATTTACGCACAAACCCACACACACACAACATTCAACGTGTTGCCTGGCGAGTCAGATAGAGCGAGCAAGACAGTGTTGGGAGACAAAACTGTTGAGAGAGTAATTAAAGGGACGTGCCGCCCATGTAAAACGCCAATAGGGTCAAAGCCCTTTAAAAGGGACTGGTGAGAAGAGAGGACACTTAAAGCACAGTGTAAGGAGATAAGGCTTTTAGCACGCCTTGTTAATGCGCGCTTTCCGTTAGAGCAAATAAAGACTGGACGAGGTGACTCTGAGGAGGTCAGGAAATGGGCGATCCGTGTGAAATCCTGATTTTTTTTTGTTAAATGAGCAATTCACCCATAAATGAGCATTCTATCATCATTTACTCACCCCTGTTGCTCCAAACCTGTATGACTTTCCTTCTTCTGTGCGACTACGCGATATATTTTTATGCAAATTTTGATTAAAAATGCTGAATGGAAATGCCAATAGGCACATGAATTCTTTAAATACATAAATACACTCACACAGGTTTAACTAGACAGTGAGTAAATGTTGACACAATTTTCATTTTATTTTTATTCATATTTTAAATTATTTTACATTTTTTAATGATTATTTTTGTATTTGTATTTTTGTTTTGTTTTTTATTGTGATATTTAATTTTAAAGCTATTTTGTTGTGTGTTTTGTCATTTGAATTTGTATTTATTTATTTATAGTTATTTTAGTACATCAATAAAAATAAATGAAAATGAAAAATGTTTCCTTGGCAACCAGCTGAAAATAAATATGTTATTATAAATATAAATATAAATATAAATATATAAACATTCAATACATTCAAATTTGGCACCTGAAGGCTTCATTGTCAAACTAACTCAAACAGATTTGGAATAACTAGACAGTGAGTAAATGTTGACTGAATTTTCATTTTATTTTTTATTAATCTTTCAAATTATTTTTAATTTTTAAATATTTATTTTTTTATTTTTTTATTGTGATATTTAAATTTAAAGTTATTTTGTTGCGTTTTGTCATTTTTATTTTTATTTATTTATTTATTTTTATTTTTTTTTTAGTTATTTTAGTACATCAAAAATAAATTAAAAATGTTTCCTTGGCAACTAGCTGAAAATATATGTGTTATTTTATATATAACATATAACGTTATATTGTTCAGTACATTCAAATGTGGCACCTGAACCCTTCATTGTCATTGCTGTCTGTCATTACTGATGTAAAAACTAAGGCAATGCATCTTGGGCTCCCATATTTATTATACATGTGTCCCAGTCCCCATTCACTTTCACTGCATTTAAATAGAAGTGCATTCAAAAATGGTGCCTCAAGACATGTCGCCGCAGCTTTGACATCAAACCACACTGATTTTTGTACATCTCATAATCGACATATAAACATATGCAATGCATCTTCAGGTGTTATTTGAATGCACACATGTGCCAGTCCCCATTTACTTTCATTGCATGGAACAGAGCAGCCAGGACATTCTGCAAAACATCTTCTTTTGCGTCCTACAGATGACACACAAGGGTGAGCAAGCAATGACAGAATCTTAATTTGTGGGTGAGCTAACCCTTTAACTCCGTCTCACGCATACATGCATGCCGTGACCTTCGCATGTACACCGACAGCTGCCGCAAAAGCACACCGCGGTGACCTAGAGGAGCACGCAGACCTTTGCAGCGTGACGAGGTAATTTCACCACGTTAGACCAGAGGCCAGTTTACACCCTACCAGGCCATCTCCAAACCGCCGTCGCCATGGAAACCAGCCACTTAATGACTGATAACGGCAAACGACCAGGAAACGAGCAAAGATTGAGAGCGGGAGAGAGAAAGAGAGAGAGATATTACGTGGAACAAAGACGGCAATTTAGTATCGGAGGACAGCGTGAAGCCCGATTATGTCGTCAGTGCAAATGATCATTAATTTCCCTCTGTCCGACCGGCGAAGATTAATGCCTCCTTCTCCACACCGTAGCAATGGAGAGGGATCGTACCATTTAGAAACACCCCTATCTCATCTACAACCGGCATCCAGCACCATACGGGAAAGAAATAAACAGTGCCGCTTGCGATTTCGCAATTGAAGGGGTGATTGTAAATGATGGCGCCTGGTAATATTAATACGTCGAGCGCTATCTGCGTTTCGGCGCCGGCCGGGTCTTTATATTCGGTGTCAGAATGAATTAAAAGCCACTTAGGAGGTGCAGACATAAACTATTAAAACAAACTCATTCGGTGGTTTGACTAAATATGTGGCCGGCGCTCATTTCTCCGAGCCGCTATCACAGAAACTCCCAGACATCCACGGAGGGCATCATAACCCTGGGGTTCTTCTCAAATGCACTCCCATTTCTGCTCGGGGAGATTTTTTACAGACTGCCATTTCGAGATATTCACTCGGCTTCAAATGTGTAATCTAAAATGGCTTACCTGTGCCAGAAGTGCTTTTATGAAAGCTTTGATTTCTATCTTGCCTTGTGAGAGCTGTCGGAGAGTATTTTTGTGATTTTACGCTGCATTATGCCAAAAAAGCTGCCTATTCTGTGGCGTCCAGAAAAAGGCATCTAGAAATCAGTCGCAGCCGTGAGAAATAAATAATATGGTAATCCCATGCATCACGGAAGCTCAGTTAAGCGAAATAACGGAGGTGGTTTTTTACGTGTGCTAATAACCTTGAAATTAACCTGAGACTATACTGGGGTTCATATCAAGTGCCACTTAAATATTAAAAAAGCAATTAAAACAATACTTTTTCCATTTTGTTCAAATGTGACCATTTATGCATGGCTAAATGAAGTGTCTTTATGGATTATGCAATATATATACACTTATACAAGTATTTTATATACAAGTTTTATTATATATAAGTATTATTTAACTTAAATATAAGTTGCAAAGAGTCATTTTTATTACATTATCATAGTAAAAATTTTAGTTTAGAAGGGAAATATCTTTTTGATGAAGAAAATAAATTTACTTCTGCAAAAATAAATAAATATAACATTTGGTAACATTAGTTTTATTCATTAGTTTTAAACATTAGTTTGTTGAACAAACAATGATCAGTACATTTATTACATTATTTATTCATCTATGTTAATGTTAATAAGTTAATAAAAATACATTCATTAATTGTTTGTTCATGTTATTTCACAGTGCATTAACTAATGTTAATAAACATAACTTGCAATTTCAATAATGCATTAGTAAATGCTGTAGAAGTATTATTCATTCTTAGTTCATGTTAACTAATGTAGTTAACTAGTGTTAAATTGATGAACCTTATTGTAATATTACCAATATAACTAAAAAATAAGATGTCATTTGTTTTTGTTAGTTAACAAATGACTAAAATAAAACATTCAACCTTTTATTGTTGGAAGAAATAAATCTAACTACAAAACTAGCTTCATGCTCATTTAACAAGACATTTTATTCATTTATAGACATATGCATGCGTGCAACCAACAAACAACATTATTCTATACATAAAATATAATTTTTATTCATTTATAGACATATACATGCATGCAGCCAACAATCAACATTATTCTATATAAAATATACTTTTTCTTTTACCTATTGCCTTAAAATATTGTGACATTTCAAAGAAGCTCACTAAGCAGGCAGTGAATTGTGAGTAATTTTGGGTAACTCTGCCAATGTGACTTCGTATTCACCTGGCCAAGCATGGCTGATTCTCTCACAGCCCTTTCTGCTGTTTATCAACCTCAAGCCTATAATTTCTCCCCACTTTGATAATAAAAAAAACACCCAATTATGAAGCGATTAAATTCGCTGAACACAAAAGCAGAGCTCTGATAAAAGGTGTAGAAACACAGGGTCATTCACTACAGAGCCACTGACTGCTGAACACATGGATAAAAAGATGCTGCAGCTCTGACGAAAATAAAGTGTCATCAAGAAACAAATGAATGGGGCTTTTAGTCTTTTTCTCTTTTTGTAAGATTTTGCAAATAGATTAAAAGCACACGGAAATAAAACAACCGCTAAACTGAAAGTCCATGTCGAAAAGTCTATTTTTGTCTTCAATGAAATGTCCTCTGAGAGTAAATATGAAGATCAATGGGATATTTGTTGTTGAGTAATCACTTGGCCTATAAAAGAAAAAAAAAACTATAAAAGTAAAGAAAAACAAAACTGTGTCACCTTATTAAAACAAATAGATGCATTTGCAATACAACTGAAAACCAAGAGGATCTGGGTCAAAATCCAGTGTTCTGGGTCAAAAATGACCTGCCTTTTTAAAATTGCTTGTAAATCATTCATTATGCTATATTATCACCAAATACGGGATTCAATCTTCTTATCAACTTCTTTTAATTAGCACATTTTGGCCTCATTGATCTGAGCTTAGGCACCACAGCTTTTGAGTAGAAAGAAGCATTATTTTTTTGATAATTTTGGCAATTTTCACTAAGAAACTAAAGCGGCTGAGCTCAGATCAATCAAGCCTATGATCAACCACATCCAAAAAGAAGTTGATAAAAAGACTGAATCCAATAATTGGCAATAATATAGCATAATGAGAGATTAACAAGCAATATTTTGTAGGTTGGATATTTTTTGACTAGAAACACCACAAGTGTAACCAGGTGGGGAAATTAAAAAAAAAAGTAAAAATGTCAAATAATTTATTTATGTTTTTTTTATTTGTATTTAATTTTAATATTATTTTTTATTTTTTTTATTTTGTTATTATTATTATTTATTTATTTATTTATTTTTTGTCAGTAAGTTTTAATGCAATCTATTAGGTCTGTTGCGATAACATTAACTAACATTTTCAGGAAAAAGAAAATCTGTGTCAGAATAACCAGAACACAACATGGGTTAACAGGGTTAAAGGTTAAGCTCTATTATCAACATCTGTGCTATGTTGAAGATAGCACATCAACGATGTGCTATCTTGAACTTTTGTAAATAAATAAATAAATAAAATGTATTACATCATTTAACAATATTTAATTTCTAAAGATAATTTATAAAATAAAATAAAATAAAAATGTGTTTATTTATTTAGATTTTTATTTCATTAATTAATTAATTGTTATTATTATTATTATTATTATTATTATTATTTATTATTTTTTTGTTGTTGTTGTTAAAACATGTCAGTAAGTTTTAATGCAATCTACTAAGTCCACTGCAATAGCATTAACTAGCATTTTCAGGAAAAAAGAAAATCTGTGTCAATAAAACCAGATCACAACATGGGTTAACAGGGTTAAAGGTTAAGCTCTATTATCATCAACTGTGACGTTACCATTAAAAATGATGTCAACTTGTTAGTAAAAACAAGCAAAAATAATAATGCACTTACAATAGAAGTCTATTGGGAAAGATATTGCACTGGAAAAAAAAAATTTAAATACACACTTTTTGATAAAACCACTTACTAATGTAGTCTATGAAAAGTTATATCCAGTGTTTCACCTCCTGCAACGACCATGTAAAGCTGGTAATCCTGGTAAGTTTACAGAAATATTGATATTGGTTGGTGATGCATATCTAGAAGCTCCTCCAACAGTAGTCTCATGGCTAAAAGATGGATTTATGCAACTTTAAAGCTCAAATAACATACTTTCAGTATGGATGAATGAATTTAAGCAGTTTTACGTTGCACATTTCTGCTTTAAAGCCTCCATGTCTTCCCCCATTGACTTCCATTGTAAGTGTATTACTGTAAGTGTGAATTTTGCATGCGTTTGCAAAATAAAGGACTAGTCAAAATGATTATCAGTGTGGCAATCAACATTGTATCACAAATTTTAGTCTGTAGAGTTCGTTATGAATGCGGAACATTTCTTTAAACTAGCAGTCAACCCTAAAAAGGATGGAGAAAACCGACACTATGGAGTGTGTCTGATCCGTTTAGACTCGAGGAAAGTTTCTGCTGTTACAAATTCCACAAAAGCACCAAACTTAGCCTGTCTGGAAGACGAACAGAGACACAGAGATGGCAGCCAAACATGGCCGTAATGCAAAAGATACATCTCACATGTTAACATTTTACAAAACAAACGTGTCTTTTCTCTCCTGTGTTTTCCCCTTTTCTACTTTGTCTTTCAGTCACATTAGAAACGAACAAAGACTTTGAAAAGCTGCCTATTGAAAATCATGTTCCTTCTTTTGTGTCTTTCATTTCCATCACTATGATAATTGCGGCAGGACAAAGGACCTGACAGAGAGAGGCAGAGTCGGAGAGAATTCACGCCGCCTTCCAGACAAAAAAAACGCGAGGATTTCACCGCAGCTGCGAGACAGAACAAGCGAAGGGAAAAAAGACGAGCTCAGGAACGTAAAGAGAAGAGAGTAAAAGGTCTTAGCGGATATATAACCAGGAACTAGCACTGAGGACAAAACGCAAAAACGTGCATCAAGCAATGATGATGAGCGCTTACTGTAAATGAAGTACAGTCACATACTGTACGTCTGTCACATGCTTAACACGCTAACATAAAACATGACACTATTGAGTGTAATTTGGGATTTTTTTTAATCACACTTTCTGCAAAATTTTGTGGAAAATCTGAGGGGTGAACTGAAATACGATGCAATGTGTTACAAGTCAGTTTTCAGCTAACTGAACAGTACTTGTGTTCAAAGCTTTAAAATTACACCCATTAAAAATTTCATTTTTCATTCTTTCCAATGTAAATCCAAAAACGCTGTAGGTCTCCAATGCCAAATTTTAATGACATAAATGCAGAATGGGTTTTACTGTACTGTTTCTTATTTTTTAAAACATATATATTTTTTGTAAAAATAAATAAATAAATAAAACAATTAAATTATTTAACAATATTTAATTTCATAAAATAAAATAGAATAAAATAAAAGCACTAATTGCTGCATTTGGCAAAGTTTGCATCATGGCATCAAATTTTTAAAGGATATTCAAGAGATTTAGTTTGAGACAATTTTATGATAGTTGAACATTTAGTTATTGTATTTTTATATATTATTTTAATTCTGTGCAAAAACATGCATTTTTTGAGGATTCTGAATAGATTTTTACTGGTAGAAACAATGCTTTCAAACTTATTTTAATGACATACATAAATGTTTGGTGCATTTTTATGTTTTTATGATGATGATTATTATTATTATATGACATAAATGCAGGATGTGTTTTACTGTATCTTTTTATTTAAAATATTATTTATTTTTTTGTTAAATAAATAATTAAATAAAATAACCACATTATTTAAAAATATTTAACTTCTTAAAAAAATAAAATAAAATAAAATAAAATAAAATAAATAAAATGTATTACCAAAATTACCAACACCTTCCATAGAAGCACTAATTGCTGTGTTTGGTAAAATTTGCTAGTATTTTATTACTATTATTTATAATTTGTTTTAATATTACTTATTTTCTCAAATAATTTAGAACAAAATAAAATAAAATAAAATAATTCCCTGGAAGCATTAATTGTTGAATTTGGCAACGTTTGTTTCATGACAGCAAATGATTTTCTGTGTTTTGTATAATACTGGATGTGAGTTAATATGAGTTACTGACCATCAATCAAGTAAAGTTACAATCCTATGTACTACACAAATCCCATGTCATTCTGCTATCATGTGTAAAACACATCCACGCTGCTAGTGTTCGCTTAAACCATATGATGAAGAACTCATGTGGCGTTCTCTGTAACATTTCACAGGACTGTGCTAAATGGGGTCATTCAGGAAGCCATGACTAAAAGCTGTTAATTAGAGCAGTAACGTCTCACTGGTTAACACCAACAGAACACACATGCAGGATTTAGTCGTTTTAAACCTTCACAATAAACTGACACACACACATAGTGGAATCATCAGTGGCTGTATAGAAAGCCGTGTCAGACATGTAGACACTCAAAAAAAGTTATATAGAAGAATAGCAAAAGCTGTGTAATTTGCGGTCACTTAGTACAGAGAACATATTTTTCCCCAAAGTTTACATTAATGCACTTAGAATGGAAGTGTATGGACATTCTGGTAAAGGTAAAAATTGCGCAGCTTGTATTTTTGTTTCTTGAATCAATTCTATGCAAGAATGTGATTATTTGAGCAATTTTCTGTGGTGGAAATAACATTCTAGGTCTACAAATTGTAATGGTGTATTTTTAACATCAGATGTAATTATCTTTTTTTTTTTATAAATATTAAAATATAAAATAAAAACATGCAATTTAACATTAATCCCTGTGCAATGACTCTCCCCATAGACGTCCACAGAAAGTGCATTAGTGTAACCCAATATTTTTACAAACTGAGGATGAAATTAATTTCTGGTAATCCACAATATGCCACAGATGCAGTAGATTTGTGGTGAAATCTCTGTCCTGATGATTGTGCACTTAACCCCATGTTGCTTCACAGCAAATGAACCTGTGTAAAGTTGTACTGCAGGTCGCTGTGAGTATAAAAACAGCTGTTAAATGACAAATAACTAATTACTCCCAGTGACACACAAACACACATACTTCCAAACATACAAACTCTATTATACAGCTCAATCAGAGATTTGCCCGTCGTTTTTATCATCTGCTATCTGGGGCAAATCCTATCCAATACAAACAGCTTTATCCCTGCCTGAGACCGGTCCAGCCACACACATGCACACACACACACACACACACACACACACAAACAACATTATCCCTGCCATAACAGACCAGTCCAGCTAGAGATTCATAATTCATCAAGAGCCAAAGCCCTGCAGTTCAGCCCCAAACACAGTCAGAGTTTATACTGTAAAAAATGACAAATCTATAGCACACTACAGTAACACCGCTGAGATCAAACCAGAGTTAGTCACAAGAGAGACTGTATCTGTGAGAGAAAATATAGAGCATAGATGATGGTTGGGTTATTTTACCTTAACCCAGGTCTTCAACATATTGCTGCAAATAAATATTATTTTATAATAGCCACTAAAATGCACTGTTTTTAATGTCTCTTTACACTTACATAATACTTTGAAACTAATATTTTTTATTATGTATATCATGATTTAATATTATTTAATTTCTAAAGCAAAATAATTGTATACATATCACCAAAAACTTCCAAATTTGTTTGTGAGCTAAATAAATAAACAAATAAAAAATATTATTTAAAATAAAATAAAATAAAATAATTATGCACATCACCAAACACATCTATGAAAGCACAAATTGCTAAATAAAATAAAATAAAATAAAAAAATACAAACATTTCCACGGAAACACAAATTGCTAAATAAACAAATAAATATTTTAAATATTTAATTTCTATTATATTTAATAACTGTACGTATATCACCAAAACTTTCTATAGAATTTTGTTTGTAAGGTAAATAAACAAACAAATAAATAAATATTATTTATATAAAATAAAATAAAGTAAAATAAAATAAAATAAAATGTTATGCATATCACTGTTCTAGATCTACAAACTTATTTTAATGAGAAACACTGGGTCAGTTTTACTACGTTTACTTCAGTTATTACATTATTTCATATTATTTATTTAATTTCTGAAAATAATTTACAAACTAATTTCTAAAAGAAAATAAAAAAACAATAAAAAGCAATAAAAAAAATAAAGGTGGAAATACTGTTCTAGATCTACAAACTTATTTTAATGACGTAAATAAATACTGCATCTGTTTTACTATAGGTTTACATTAGTTATTACATTATTTGATATTATTTATTTAATTTTGAAAACAATTTACAAAATATTGAAAAAATCCTAAATATTCTAAAATATTCTAAAATAAAATAAAATAATAGAAGAAAGTATTCACATTACCAAGCTCTTCCACAGAAGCACTAATTGCTGCATTTTGCAAAGTTTGTGAGCTACATGGCATCAAATCTTTAAAAGACATTCAAGACATTCAGTCCGAGACAACTTTAAGATGGTTAAACAACTGGTTATGCATATGATCATCAGGCCATCATCAGCATATCACATTACAAAGTTTATCATTATCATTGTCATTAGCACACAGTTATGTGACCATCATTAGCTTTCTGGTGCCGTCATTAAGACTATCAACATCTTAACTACCATCATTATAATCAGCCTAATTGTCACACAATGATCTTCGGGACTCTCACAATTACTTAACACTCAGTTAGATTAACTGGTTGATCTCTAAAGTCTGATTCTGAAAGGCTGCAAAGTTTGACCTGCAGAGGCTGATTTCAGACTGACTCGTGGTTAGTGCATCATGACATCTATTTTAACTTTGCATCAGCTTTACCATGGTGTCGTTCTATGTCAATGTCACATGATCAAGTTGACACGTTTTAGGACACAGAGGAAGTCAGTTTCCCAATAACATCAACACTGATTACAGAAGCATTCAGATCCTCCTCTTCATGCGACACCTGTGCGTCGTCTCACACCTGAGGCGAGGCACTGACTTTACACACACCTGACCGTGTGCATAACTCGTTTGAAGTTTTATCTTTGACAGACGAGGCACACATCGGGTCATTTCAATATGAATGCGGGTGTGAAGGGAGACGATGGAGAGCAAGGCAAGACGGGAAATGCGGTTTCACGCAGGGTTCTGCCACACAGGGTTAATGTGGGCTGCCTTTGAAGTCTCAGCTGTGTGTGAAATGAGCTGCTAGTGCCGGCCATCGCCATGCACTCGCACACACACACACACACACACACACTCACGCTACACGGTTCTCTCCGTGTCAAGTGCTATGTCACTCACTTAGTTTCTCAAACACAGTTGTACATGTACAAATTTACACATTCCTCTACAGTCACACTCAGTCAGTCACCTGAGTGAATCTCGTGAAGAATTTCACAACAAAATAAAAAAAATGCTAATAATATGTGTAACATATATTTAATAAATATTTTAAATATAATTATATATCATTTAAATATATATTAAAATTAAAAATATATTATTATTATAGCGTATTATTATTTTTGAGTCAGATTCTATCATAAAAATTTGACAGTAGAAAGTAGAAAATATTAAATATTTGAAAAAATAATGATATACAATATTTAAAAAAGCATAAATAAATATATACAAAAAATATAAGACAAATCAAAAGAAAAAAATAATAAACAATAAAACAATTATAATATACAATTTATATATATATATATATATATATATATATATATATATATACACACACACACACACACACACATATTTTTCTTAAATATATCCATGCATGTGGAATTATACATTCATAATAAATATACACAGTACACACACATCTATTGTGTTAACAAAAACTTTTATTAAAACTTTTATTTATTAAAACTTATTTAAACGTTTATAATTTATTTTAATATGCATTTATGATACAAAATACATATAATATATAATGCATTTTATAATGTACATGTAATATAAATTTATAATAAATATACAATAATATTTAATATATATATATATATATATAAAATACATCCTGAAGTAATAATATATCCTGACATTACCAAATACATTCATTTATATATATATTTTTTAAAAAGTATAAGTAAATATATACAAAAAGTGACAGAAAAATCTAAAGAAAAAATAATATAAAAATAATAAAATATACATTTAAATAATTCAAATACATATAATTTTTTATATTTTTTTATTTTAATATGTATTTGAATATATATATTATATAAATATATAATAAAAACTGTATATAATATAAATATATAATACATCCTAAAATCATATAAATATATAATATATTCTGACATTACAATTAATTAATTTCTCAAAATTTCTCATTATTTAAAATGTGTAAATTTATTAAGTACACTTGCAATCACACATCTCTAGTATTTGTTGTACTAAATATAATTCATGGCGATTTTAATAATTCAAAATAATAATTTATAATAACCATTATGTCCTGACAGAATTATTTTCATAACTGTATTACAATGAACAAAATGAAGGTGAATTATGGCCTAAATTATTGTAATGCAAGAAAATTGTAACAGTCCAAAACAGGCATCATTTTCGTACTGAAAAGTATAATTTCCTACATTTTCTTTTGATTTTGAAGAACAAAGTCTTTGTGAGATTGACCCATCTACCAAAAAAGGCATAATATATATTACTTATGACATTTGTAGTTCTTATAATAAGCTTTATATATTTTTTGTGAATAAATAAACGGACAAATAAATGTTTTACTTTCAATGACATATCCAAAGTGAGGTATTATGTGATTTAGATAACAACTGCAAATTTGTGTCTTCGAAGTAGAGCCAAGCAAACACACCCACACACTCTTCACACATCAATCTCACAAATGTGTTTCTGGGAAAGGTCATGGAAAAGACACAAAACATAAAGCACTGTATACTTGCATACAGTGCACACACATGCAGACTGCTCCAATGCAGTTAAAAAAAGCGGATAAATCATTCCTGTGTAGGCTGACAGGAAACCAGGCCGTAGTAAAAGCTCCGGGAGTAGCGCAAACGCAGATAACCTTTATTCTAATTCCTCTCGCATTCATTTATGCATCTGCACTCATACGGCAGCGAAGAGCGATTCTTTGTCTTGGTCGCATATGTGTGCATATGAGCTGCTCTTTCTCTGACAGTAATGGAAGTGCATGCAACTGTCTGATTTAGCTTTTATAAGCCGGCATACATGTGCAGAGTTCCTAAATGCAATCATTTTTTTTTTTGTAGGTACTGCAGGAAGTCTATGTGTGTGTGTGTGATAGAGAGATGTTGCAATTGTAATGCCAAAGCACAAATCCCATCAAACAACGAACACTGGGAGAAGGGCCAGAGGCGCAGATCAGAACCAAAGCCAGCTTTAAGAGTGTGTGCATGCTGGAGAGAGAAAGACAGACCATGAGGAGTGTATCAGAACCGATCCACTGGAGAAACAAGAGTGAATAAACAAATATGAGGGAGAAAGCAAGGAAGAAGAGGTGTGGGCTGGTGTTTCAGAAGGAAGGATGGATAAGCGTTCAGCTTTAGGTGCATAACAATGGATCGAGAGGGCGTTCTAAGATTCCACAAGAAGAAGCAAACACAATAGGAACCGGTGCGCTGATCTGAATTCAGCTGAACGCATCCGCTCTCACATTTCCCAGCATTCCCTGCGAACTGCCGTGTCCTTTTAGTCAGATCGGCAACTTGTCTGCATTTGCTCAGACTTTAGGTGGGAAAAAGAGAGCTGGGTACAGGTTGACACAAAGAAATGGGAAGAAAATCGGGCCATTGTTAGAAGATAGAAGATGGCAAGAACTAGCAACTGGCAACCACCCACAGCACTCTAGTAACCACCTAGCAATATATAAAATTTAGAAAAAATATATTGTATATTAATAATAATAATAATAATTTTGGTTTTGAGTCTGATTTACTGGTCAGGACAGAGAAGAAAATATATAATGCAAAAAACTCAAAATCAAAGTCAAAATATATAATATATATTCTGAACATATAAATATATATCATAACATAAAAATACATGTATAAATAAAAATATTTTATCTATATAAATGTCAATGTATTGTATGAATATATTATTGTTTTATTATTATTATTATAGTAAACAATTTTGGTTAATAATGACAATAATAATAATAATAATAATAATTTTTATTATTATTATTATGATTATTATTATTAGCACAAACAATTTCGGTTTTGAGTCTGATTTACTAGTAAGGTCAGAGAAGAAAATGTATAATGTAAGAAAAAAGTCAAAATATATAATAATATTCTAAACATATAAATAATACATACATAAAAATTGTCACACCCCTGTGGACTGTTTTGTGTGTTTTTCCCAGTGTATGCCCTTATTTGGTCTTCCTGTTCCGTTTCTAATTCATTACGCCACTGTCTAATTGTTTTCACCTGTCCTTCCCTGATTAGTCTGTGTATGTAAGTTTGGTTTTGTCCTCAGTTAGATCGTCGGTTCTTGTATTGTCATCCAGTTGTAACGTCATATTCAGTCAGTTTACGTTGTGTTTGCGTTTGGTCCCCTGCTGTTTCCTGTCCGTTCCTGTTTACGTTTTGGATTATTTAATAAACTTACATGTTCTGGATCTCCTCGCTCCTCCTCATCATTCCCTGCACACGACGCCATTGTGACAGAAGAACTGACCAACAAAATGCTCTGGGCTGAGGATTTTCTGTTCAACATCCAGCAGGCGGAGAGGCCATTGGAGCACTACGTGGAGGAATTTCTGAGCGTTGTTCATCTGGTGAGTTGGAGCGATGCAACTATTAATGCGTGTTTTCAGATGGGGCTAAATGATGATAAGTTGTTCCGTTCCATAATTCCTGACGATTGCCGCAAACCCGTAGCGGAATTTATCAATTATGTCCTTGCTCTTTGTAATTCCAATTACTATGTCGATGTGGAAGATTCTAATCTTCCCCCCATCTGTAAACACGCGGCCGCTCCAGCTCACCACCAGCCAGCGTCCTCCACGTGCTGCTCCAACGAGCTCGCTCCCTCCGGTCCTCCCTCGCTCAACCCCGTTCTCCATAGCTCCTCCCTCATCCTCAGCCCAGAACCCGCGACCAGCTCTCGGACTCCGCCCGTGGTCGCGGCCAGCTCTCGGACTCCAGCCGCGGTCGCGGCCGGCTCTCGGACTCCAGCTGCGGTCGCGGCCAGCTCTCGGACTCCGCCCTTGGCCAGATCTCGGATTCAGGCATCGGCCAGCTCACGAACTCCAGCCACACCCCCGCGCTCAGGATTATCAGCTGCGAGTGTGGCTAGCCAAATTAACATTAAGGATAATATGGACGTATGTGGATTATTGTCTCCTGTGTCTCAGCTGGGTCCATCCAGCTCTCTTTCTTCTCCGCTGGTCCCGTCCAGCTCTTCCAAGCCTCCACTGATCCCGTCCATTCCTCCAGAGCGCCCTCCAGAGCCCGAGCTGCCTCCAGCGCGCCCTCCAGAGCCCGAGCTGCCTCCAGAGCCCGAGCTGCCTCCAGCGCGCCCTCCAGAGCCCGAGCTGCCTCCCGAGTGCCCTCCTGTGCCTGCGCCTCCCGAGCGCCCTCCTGTGCCATGGCCGGCTAGACTGTGTACTCGGCCGTGGCTTCCTGAACTCCGTGACCCCTCCATGGCCGGCTGGATTGTATACTCGGCCATGGCTTCCCGAACTCCCTGACCCGCCATGGCCTTATGGACTCTGTGCTCGGCCGTGGCTTCCCGAACTCCCTGACCCGCCATGGCCTTATGGACTCTGTGCTCGGCCGTGGCTCCCCGAGGTCCCTGATCCACCATGGCACCCAGGACTGTATGCTCCGCCGTGGCTCCCCGAGCTCCCTGACCCGCCATGGCACCCGGGACTGTATGCTCCGCTCGGCTCCCCGAGCTCCCTGACCCGCCATGGCACCCGGGACTGTATGCTCCGCCTTGGCTCCCTGAGCCCCCTAATCCACCCTGGAGGCGTACCTCCTATCCCTCCTGTGTCTGCCCTTCACGAGCCTCCAGGGCGCCCACCCCCCCTTCCTGGTGTATTTGTTACGGTGCGAGTCGCCTTTATGGGGTAATGTCACACCCCTGTGGATTGTTTTGTGTGTTTTTCCCAGTGTATGCCCTTATTTGGTCTTCCTGTTCCGTTTCTAATTCATTATGTCACTGTCTAATTGTTTTCACCTGTCCTTCCCTGATTAGTCTGTGTATGTAAGTTTGGTTGTGTCTTCAGTTAGATCGTCGGTTCTTGTATTGTCATCCAGTTGTAACGTCATATTCAGTCAGTTTACGTTGTGTTTGCGTTTGGTTCCCTGCTGTTTCCTGTCCGTTCCTGTTTACGTTTTGGATTATTTAATAAAGTTACATGTTCTGGATCTCTTCGCTCCTCCTCATCATTCCCCGCACACGACGCCATTGTGACAAAAATACATGTATAAATAAAAATATTTTATTTATATAAATGTCAATATGTTGCATGAATATATTATTGTTATTATTGTTATTATTGTTATTATTATTATTATTATTATTATTAGAGCAAACCATTTTGGTTAATGGTAAATTGAATTGTTATTGTTCTTGTTCTTGCAAACAATTTTGATTTTGAGTCTAATTTTATATATATATATATATATATAATATTCTAAATATAATACATAACATAAAAATACATGTATTAATAATAATTTTTAATTAATATTTGAGCAAGTCATTTTGGATTTGAGTCTGATTTGATCATTACATTTGACAGTACTGGTCAGGTCACGGGTGAAAAATATAATAGAAAAAATATTTTAAATATCTTTAATAATCTAAATATATAATATAATGTAAAATATAAAAATGCAATACATAATAATATGTTTCTATAAAAATAAGAAAAGTCTATAATATTCCAAATATAACATATTTAAAATTATCATTTTAAAAAATAATACTGCAAGACAACACCAAGCAAATCAGAGAGTCTCTCTGAGCAAGTTAAGTTAGTTTAGCAGTCAAATTGCTTATAAAAAGCTACCTGAATAATATCACTTCTGGTATAATTTTCTGCTTCTATTTAGTACTGAGGTTTGTAACCACCACAGTTACTGCTGTATGATATTTTCTAGTGTGTGTGTGTGTGTGTATGTGTGTGTGTGTTCAGGAGGAGGAGATAAGATACAGGACTGATGACATCTCCAATAGGGGGTTGGTGAAGGATGAGCGAACAGTGGAAATCATCATTCTACATTATACACACACACCACAGCCAGCGTTCATGTCTTTTGATCTCATTGTACAAGGAAACAAGGGGAAAGGAAATGTATTTTAAGACACAGAGCAAAGTGATACAACCTTAATCTTTCCTCTGCAAGGAAACTGACACATATGAAAGACAAAATGTGCCAATCCTCTTTCAAACATCACACAGACCTTCTACAAACACACATGCATAGTGCACAGATGGACACACACAATCTCTTGTTCAAGTGTTGAATTTAACGCCAAATTAAAATGCCACTAGCTATTTTTTCACTATATCTATATCTATAGGATGTACAAAAATAGCTGTACTAAGATAGGGAAAGACTTGCCAAGTAAGCAAAAAAAAAAAAAAAGTTCTTGTAAAGCAGCAAAAGAAAAGTTTTCACATGGGATTTTCAGCTTCTGTTCTGTTTAAGTGAAGTGCCACATCAGAGTGTTTTAACTTAACTAGGTGGTTAAATAGATACAAGAAAGAGAAGACCAATCACAATTTAGAATGCAAATGCAAGAAAGGAGACCAGTTGTGACATTATATGCAAATGTTACAATGGCATCATCACTGAACATTCTAAACAATGTATTTTGTCAGTTGGGGATTTAAAAGTTACATTTAAAAGTTACATTTCTTGAAGCATTAAATGCATAAAAGTAACATATAGAAAGAAAAAAAAAACTACAAAAAGTTGGAATGAAGCCTATACATTAAACTGCTCAAATTGAATTAACCACTGAAATTTGCAGAAAATAAATGAACATGATTGAGGAATATCAATATAATGCTGCTGTGCAAAAGCAACACCAAGGCTTCAGTCTGTGAGGGACATGCACTGAAAGCGCAATAATTGGATTTTCAGCCAATACACGATATTGTCTTCACGTAGGGAAATGCAGAGGATTGTTTCTTCCTGTGTCTCTTCCACTCAGGCCAAAGACACATTGGTGAAATATAACATTTGTACATGCAAAATGCAGTTTGCTGAAAACCAGAGTGCAGAAGTAACAAAACTGTTGCAGAAAAAGTAACATTATAGACAGAGGACTCCATTTTAACTGGAAACAATGGTTTGACTTTAAAAATGTCTTAATGATAGGGATGTTTTTTACAAATACGCAGCTTTTGGCTTTAGAAGATGTTAACTGATCCACTGGAATGGTGTGGATTATTTGTAGATTTTGGTGATGTTTCTATCAGCTGTTTGGACTCTCATTCTGACAGCACCCATTCACTGCATAGTATCCATTGGTGAGCAAGGGATGTAATGCTACATTTCTCAAAATCTGGTTTTGATGAAGAAACAAACTCATCTACATCTTGGATGGCCTGAGGGTGAGTAAATGTTGTGCTAATTTTAATTTTTGGGTGAACTATTCCTTTTTAAGGAACGTTTCAGCTGGTTTTTGAATCTGAGCACACAGTTGTTTTCTTCTAAAGAGGACACACTGTGAGATTACTAGAGTCTCAGGAGAAACATCTTAGAAGCAGGAGATTTAATCTCCATTTGCTCTCTATGTAATCTCATTGCAGTCTAGGCAAAACAAATGAGATATCAAAGAGATCTCATTTGTGATTTTGCATTCCCATGGGTAATGATGTGAATGCCAATGTCAACTAGTTTAGTGAAAACCTTAAAGAGGTAGTTCATCCAATTCTGCCATGAGAGTGAGTAAATTATGACAGAATTGTATTATTTTTTTTTATTATTATGCCTTTAAGACAATCCTAAAGGCACAAATACACAAAGACAGAGAGACAATCCCTGCAAACTGCGGACTCTACATTTAAAGGCACGCTATGCACATTGATAAACACACATATACACACTGATGGGTGAACCTGGTTCACCGGGTTTGCTTTAGGCTTTTATCACCGAAAGACAGAAAACTGCTCTGGGCGCATTTGAAGTCTATGTGATTTTATTTTCTTTTTGGCTTCAGGCTGCGAGAGACAACAAATCAGTAAAAGAAAAATCTCCTAATATTTTGAGAGGGGGGAGTAGCTTAGATGAGATCATTTCTTATAAGTCACTAGGATGCTGTGTTTTTCCTCTTGAAGTCAACACGAAAAGGCATTCATTTTAATCCTCTAAAAGACTTAAAGTTTTGAATTTAAGTGAATTAAAATGGTCAAAATTATTGTCCTAACACAACATGAATATAACAAAAACGTCAACCAGTGAGATACAGTTAAAAGTTTAATAAATAAAAAAATGTACTGTTTTGAAATAAGTCTATTCTGCTCATCAAGGCTGTATTTATTTGATCAAAAACAAAGCAAAAAGGTAATATTATGAAATAGTATTACAATTTCTATTTCCCATCTGGATATTATTTAAAATGCAATTTATTCATTTGATACAAAGCTGAATTTTCAGCATCATTACTCCAGTCTTCAGTCTCACATGATCCCTCAGAAATCATTCTAATATGCTGACTTGCTGCTCAAGAAATATTTCAGATTATTATCAATGTTGAAATCATTCAGTCAAATTGAATTTCATGTTGACTTCAGTACTAAGTGCAATTAAACCAGAAACGTAATTATACCAAACCACCAATCAGCGATTACATCTGCAGTCCCTGATGAAACGCCAACGTCCAGAAATGTGTGTGTGTGTTACTGTGTATATACATGGGTGTGCGTGAACAATTCATGTATAAAAGATGATTTCAAAGTGCTGTTGTCAGCTGAAGCCTGAAGCTATGATTATAAAGACCACTGAGAACAAACCGCCCACATATACACACACCTGCATCGTACGGCTTTACAAATCAAGCCTGTCCAGACAAAAATCTATCGGCTAAATGCAAAGTTCTTCATTCTGCAAACTTCTCAAATGCCTTGGGAGAAATAATAACACAAACCAGTGAATAGTTATCAACAACAAGAGTATAGAGCCATAAAATCAAATGTGTGAGATTACTGGGGTCTTTTTCTCAGGAGAAACATCTGAGACTTAAGATAAAGTGGCAATCATGTTAAATCTTTATCGGCAGGAGGATTTGCCACATGCTAATCAAATCGATGTTGACGTTGCAGCGTCAAGCTATTAGAAACAAGTCAGACTCTCTCTCAAGTTTGGGCTTGTGTTTTTAAAACATCAAACTACGTGGGCTGATGTTGTAGACGCTTCAGCCTGGAACATCAGCTGCATTATGGGTAATGAGCTGGAGGCCTAAGATCTTGGTTAACGGCTAATGTATTTTCTTCCCATTCTGAGCATTTGAGCAAAAAGAAGAACACAAATGGCGCTCATCATGTGAAACATAGTAGACTCAAGTTTCACATTAGCACATTCCTACACTGATAAAATAAAAAATTAAACAGAAACAACGTTCACTGAAATGTAGCATCACTTGCTCACCAATGGATTCTCTGCGGTGAATGGGTGCCATCTTAAAAACATCACAATAATCCACAAGCAATCCACACCATTCCACTCTCTTGTGAAGAGAAAATGTTCATTTTTTGGTTAACTATTCCATTCAGGTCTGATATATAGTTGTTTTCACTGTGTTATGACATGAAATATGCAACCCTGGACCACAAAACCAGTCTTATGTTGCACGGGTATATTTGTAGCAATAGTCAAAAATACATTGGATGGGTCAAATTTATCGATTTTTCTTTTATGCCAAAAATCATTAGGGTATTAAGTAAAGATCATGTTCCATGAAGATATTTTGTAAAATTCCCACCGTAAATATATCAAAACTTAATTTTTGATTAGTAATATGCATTGCTATGAACTTTATTTGGACAACTTTAAAGGCGATTTTCTCAGTATTTAGATTTTTTTGCACCATCAGATTCCAGATTTTTAAATAGTTGTATCTCGGCCAAATTGTCAGGATTGTGTTCTGTTTTGTCTTGTTCTTCCTAGTGTTTTTCCCTTCTGTCTCTAGTGTATTTGGTTTAGTCTTGTCTCCCCCTTTGGTTTTGTATATCATTGGTTTAGTCCTGCTCATATTTGTACTTCCCCTCGTTTGCTCGTTTGTAACCACTCCCCTGGTTCTGTGTATTTAGTTTGGTTGTTCCCCCTGGTCATTGTCGGTGATTATTGTTTCACTGTGTTTTCGTTGTGGTTGCTGTTCCTTGCTGGTGTTCTTCAAGTTATGTACTTTTTGGATTGTTTAAATAAACGTGCATTGATTGGATCTCCGCTCTCCTGCTGTTCGTTCCTGCACATGACGACAACCCTGACACAAATATTGTCCTTTCCCTCCAAATATTGGCTTATTTATTCAGCTTTCAGATGATGTATAAATCTTAATTTCGAGAAATTTACACTTATGACTGCTTTTGTGGTCCAGGGTCACATATATCAATTGAAATCATTACATAATGTGATAAAACAAATCATCCCGACTGCAGACTTGTGGCTTGTGCTGTATTTCTTTAGGGGGCATCAGTAGCAGTTCCAGTATTATTAGCTGTGACCCGTCAGATTGAATTATGCATGGTCTCCAGCAGAAAGCAGGCAGAGATCAAAGGTCACAGAGGGCAGCTTTCTAGCGTCACTCTCAACAGTTCACATTACTCCAATATGATTCCTGACTTCATCCTAATTAAGTCATTCAAAACACTAGCTGCTGGCTGCAGGACAAAGAGAAGGAGTGACATCATATCCTGTCTCAGAAAGCTTGACTTAGTCTTTTTACATTTCAATTCTAATCATCAATCTGCTATTTTGAAACAATCTTTATTGTATAAAGCGCTGAAAAACAAAAAAAAATATACACATTTTTGGTGTTTCCATTTTTGGTTAAATAATTTTACATAATGTTAATGTTACACTACAGTGGTGTATACATATAATTATTGTGTATGCATAGTTATTCAATAACAAAATGTTATAGTATAACACATAAAATTAAATGGACTCAATTAGATATATGTGGCCCTGGACCACAAAACCACAAGGATAAAATTTTGATAAATAAATAAGCTTTCCATTGATGTATGGTTTGTTAGGATAGGACAATATTTGGTTCTATTTGAATATCTAGAATCCGAGGGTGCCAAAAAAAAAAAAATCAAAATATTGAGAAAATCACCTTTAAAGTTGTCCAAATGAAGTTCTTAGCAATGCATATTACTAATCAAAAATTAAGTTTTTATATATTTATTTTAGGAAATGTACAAATATCTTCATGGAACATGATCTTAATATCCTAATGATTTTTAGTATAAAAGAAAAATCATTTTGATCCAATATATTATTGGATCACAATTGCCACAAACATACACGTGCTACTTACGACTGCTTTTGTGGTCCAGGGTCACATATGTTAGAGTAGCTGTGCAGCATGTCAAAAAAACATCCATCAAAGTACCAGCTTTGATGATTAACATGCAAATTAGTTTGGTTGTGTTGTGATGCACTGCTCACTTTCAGTACAGACAGTATGTTAAACACTATTCTTCTTGCAAGCGCTGGTATTTTTACTTCAGGACAAGCAAATCTAGTTCATACTTGTATCTGAATCAGAGAACAGCCTGCATTCAGCAGGACTTTCTAAACCTTTTCTTGACTCAGTGTCTATTTCTGTCTCTTACACAAAACACATAACAGTCCAGGTGTCCAAGCACCCAACAAACACACACAGCTGGCTTCAGAGAAAAAAAAGAATTAAACAAGAAAGAGATAAACTTAGGACAAGGCATAAAATATGCAGATGTCTGGCCCAACATGAGCTGTCATAACCTTGAAGAGGAGCCCAGAAACGGCCACACGAGTGTGTTCTATTTATAGCTGCGCTACTGAACTAAGTGTAGTTTGTTAGGGAGTGTGTGTGGGAGTAAAGCTGTACGACTGCTTATCTAACATCACTGACTAAAGACACAGAGAAGGACGGAAATAGAAACAGAGAGAGAAAGAAAAGGAGCAGTGCTTTCAGCGTCCGTTCTATTTAATTTCGAGAAGCCGGGTAAATCAGGATGGAAGTGATGCAACTGAAAGGATGTTCATGTGTCTCAGGGGTTCCCAAACTGTTTTTGTCAGATGGATCTCTTTAATCTAAATTATTCAGTTGGAAAAATGTTAGCTGCCCAGGACATACACAGTAAAAATGTTTAGTCAAGGAAAACAAAATGTGGTTTGTATGGTAACATCTAAATTAGTTGGTTTTATTTGAGTCGAAAATACTGAGACTGAATCAACTTGATGACAATATTTTAAACTAGTGTTTTTCAAATCAGGTTTCTCTCTCTAATAACCAGGAGGTCAGTGGAATATTTCTGAATTGTAAACAAAAATCTCACTGTAAAACCAGCCGGGGCTCACATTCTTTCTTTATTTTCATAGATATTTCAACAAAAATAGCAAGAGATTCATGATATACCTAAAATTATTTGTTAATATTATATATTTATTTACTTGCATATTAATAATAAACACTTATAAACATTATTTTTAAAGGCTTTATTATATATCTATATCTATATACAGTGCTCTCCACTAATATTGGCAAATATGGTAATATTGGTAAATATGAGCTAAGGTGGCTGTGAAAATAAATCTGCATTGTTTATCCTTTTGATATCCTTTGATATTCATTCAAAATATTTCACAAAATTCTAACCTATCATTGAAGTACAAGAATCATGAGTGGGGGAAAATTTTCAGTTAACACAACCTCAAATATATATATTATATTACAAACACACATACACACACACACATACATATATATACACGCACAAACACATATCAATTTATATCAAATTAGTTTAAATTAATTGTACATTTATATTAGCTTTATTTATTTTGGTTAATTTTTCTTAAATTAAAGGTTAAATTTGGTTAAATTGTTACACTCTGTGTAAATTATAATCTAAATAAATAAATACAAAAAATAAATTGTCATGGTTTCAGAACATTTAAATATTATTAAATATCAACCAAAAAAAATAAAAGAATGAAATGTTAATTTTAGAAACTAATGTCAAAATCATGAATTACAATCACAAAGTATAAACCCATGCCATGTGTTATGAAAGTATACTTTTTATTTTTCCATAGATTTTTTAAGTTTTCATAAGTTTCAAACCAAACTAACCAACTCCCAGAAAACGCATTTAATTTTTGAAATAAATAAATAAAATAAATAAATAAATAAATAAACCTGATCAAAAGAGGTAAATAAAAGGTCAATCATCTGTAAAATAAAACACTCAGCAAAGACATTTATTTATTCATTTTGTATTTTATTATTTATAGATTTATTTATTTATTTTTTGCTTTACTAAACTTTTCATTTATTATCATTTTTAAAAGGAACAAAATTCCAATTGTAAATCTCAAAGTTTTGGATGCTACACAATATATTCATATTCAGACAAACAGGAGAAGATCAGCTGATACTGATCATTTCAAAACGATCAAATGTCATCAGATTCTATCACTAGTCCTAACCATGTTTACTGAGTTTATCTAACCAGAGGTCTGAATAACATCCGCTATCTGATATTTCGTCATGGTTAAGTATTAGTGTTCAGCTTGCATTGAGATCTTTCTGATTCATTCTTTCTCCGTTTCTCCAAATATTTTCAACTCACCTGCTTGCAATTTTTCAAGCAATATGCATTCAAGATTGTCGCACGCTAAATGCAGCAAGTCCGTTCCATTTACTTTCCCTAAAATAACTTTGAGAAGCAAAAAAATGCTTAGAATTCATTTGCAAGACTTTTTTTACAGAAAGGGTGGGAAAAGAATATCAGAATAAACTGGGCATGAAGAGGAAAGAGAGAGTGACGAAGGAAAGCAATCTTGTTAGCGGGCCGCCGTAGCCCAGGGAAGATTTCTATCAGATGCACATATAGGGAGAGGCATCCATTTAGAAAATGGCTTTTTCTGCACATGCTGGGCCATTTAGCACTCCCTGTGACGACTCCTGTTTGGGCCGGAGATAAATGCGCTTTCACAGACTCACTGCACACACACACACACACATACACTCAGACCACAGACTCAGCAAACACAGACTTGCATGCATTCAGTATCCCAAACTGATTTTCTAAACGACACACACACACACATATGGATGGACAAATTAAAATATATTTTGCCCTTGCAAAAAAAACTGAGAATGTTTAGCCTCCCTATCAGTTACTCTGCTGTGTATGCCAGCAGAATATATTGAATGCTAACAAACAAAAACTGCCAGAGCGTGAAAACAGAAATAGCCTGAGATACGATTTACTTACTCACATATTACTAATATTTTTATTATTATTAAGTTGTTATTATTATTATTATTATTACTATTATTATTATTTGTATTTCAGACAGTGATAATGATAAAACAATTCAAAATTTTTATATTATTATTATTATTATTATATTATATTCTTCTTTTCGCTCAAAAACAGCAAAATTATTAAAAACAAAAACTAATAAAACTAATACAAAAAGTAAATTAAAATAAACATTTTATTATAATTTTTTATAATTTATAGAATTTTTTATAATTTATTTAAATTATATAAAAATTTATTATATTATATATTTAAAAAAAACATCACATTTATTACAATTTATTACATTTATTTTATTTTTATTTTTTTTTTTTTTTGTATTTTTTTTTTACAATATATATTATTTTTAGCCCATATTCTAATTTGTAAAAAAACAACAACAATGCATTTCCTGGTCTCAGACTATTTAAATATTACCTAATTATTTCTCACAATTTCACAAATAATACAGAAGACACATTTAACAATTGAAACATACATGTGAAATACTGTATACAAAACAAAATATATAGTACTTCAGGCTTTCAGAAACTGTGAAGACTGTGAAATTATTGCTTAGTGCTCAAGACTGTGTGACCGCTGTCAACAGAAAAAGATTGTTATGAAATGTCACTACTGAAACGACCACAAAAAAACTGCTATTACTGTAATCATCTTACGCAAGCACTGTTATCATAACATCAGAAACAAGTTAAAGCTTCTTCCTAAGGCACCACAACAAAGGTAAATAATACAGCCTGATTATTATGGTCGCTTTTACACTGATGTACTGAAGAGAAGAGCCTTTGCCTTAAAGCTCTGAAACTACATGATATTTTTCCATCTAGCACAGCAGTACAGTGTAAAACAAGTTAAAAATGTTCAACTTACTCCTTTCATTTGCTGGACTCCAGTGACAAGCTGCAGCACCTTCTCCAGTTCCTTCTCTATGCGACCTGCCCAGTGCATCATCCTGTTAGACACAGAAAGCACAGGTTAACAGCAATGCAAGTTTGTAATAATTACCATCACATAATGGCTAAATGTCTTATATAGTAAGCAGCAACAGAATTTTGTGCTTCGTACAATACGACACCAGCATATATGAGATTAATGAAGCTACTTTTTCCAACTGTCCAGGAGTTGACAAGGGACAAAATAAAATAAAATAAAATAAACACGGCAAAAATAAGAATCATCTTTTATTTTTTTTAATAAAATAAAAATAATAAAATAAAATAAACACGACGACAATAAGAATCATGAAATAAAATATAAATTAGAATAAAATAAATTAAATTAAATTAAATTAAATTAAATTAAATTAAATTAAATACAGCACTGAAAATGTTTGCATTATAAATTAGGACAATCAAAGACAAAAAGCCAAAGACATTAAAACAAAACAAATAGAAAAACAGTATTTTCAGACAAACAGCAGGAGTTTTAGGCGTTATTAGCATTTGACAGTGATTCTGTATCAGAAAACTGACAGTCTGTTTCATTCATATTACAATTAATTAATATATGATGTTTTTATTTTGACTATGACCTTGTGACCTTGTATGTTTCAGGAGCCATCAGTCTTACATTTTTACTGAATTTCCGAGGTGTAAACGTTTTTTAGTAGTAAAGGCTTCCAAATTACAATGTTAAAGATTTCAGTGAAATCCAAATTGAAGTTGCATTGCTCTTAGTGCACGTCCATTAGCTTTAAGGTCATCTAATGCACTTCATCTTCTTGTTTTAAAAGGTAATATGGCAACACATTAAATAAAACCGTGCTCACCGAGTCATTTCATTGGGTCTTATATTTAAATTATTCCAGTGAGCGATCTGCAAACGGACTATATTACCGCTCTGTATTCATATACTGGTTTTACAGACAGTGTGACATTTCATAAAAAGCGTAATATCTACTAGAGCACATCTGCAGTCATGAGGTGTTTTAACATTCAGTGTTCGAGAAACTGATGGAGAACATTACAGGGGAATTTCAGCAGTGTCACACAAACCCTATAACAGTTTTATCTGCTCGAGCCTAATGGTCAGAGATTTGCAACCACGGCCCGGGGTCAGAAATAACCCTTATCTGTGTTACACAGCCTGAGAATAGCCCCAAAAGAAATGCTGCATGCGTGTGTGTGTGTGTTTCTGACTGAGCAGTCTTATTTACTTGATAAGAATGACTGAACCCAGCTATTCTATTAACATTTAATAATATAATGTGTTTAAAAATAAATATATTATTTCTTAAGAGTGCACATTCCCTGTAAATTTTTCTGTTTTTCCCCATACACTTGCTTCTAGCTGAACTCCAGAAACCGGATTGTGAACGAATCACTCTGTGAACTGAATCAACTGATTCACTATAAAGACTCAACAAATAATTCATTCGCCAAACAGCTGTTGCTTCTTCTTTTATGAATGACTGAATGAATGAATGAATGAATGAATTGTGGTTTGTCATTACAAAAAAAGTTATTGTGTGACTTTACTTTACTGAACTACTTTTACAATACTGCTAGGTGGGGTTTTTTTGTAGCTTAAAAAGGAAAAAAAAATAAAACATTACATAAAAAAATACATAAAATATATTAAAAATAATTATTAATGAATAATGAAATTATTCTTCCCAGCTATGAAAGAGTTGACAAGGCAGTAAAAATAAGTGTATACAAAAAAAATAAATAAAAGGAATTAAATTAAATTAAATAAAAATGGAATGACACCAAATGTACAGGAGTTGAAAAGGTGAATAAAATAAAATACATTTTTTGTTTTATTTTATAAAGTAAGTAAAAGTTAATTTTATTTTGTAGTTTGCATTCCACCATCACTGTTAAAATAAAATAAAATAAAATAAATAAATAAATGTACTCGCTAACAGTTTGTATTTCAGCATCACTGTTAAACAAAATAATAAAATAAAATAAAATAATATAATATAAAATAATATAAAATAATAAAATAAAATAAATGTACTGGCTAAAAGTTTTCCACCATGACTGTTAAAAATTAAATTAAATTACTTTTTAAAAAATAATAAAATAAAATAAAATACATAAAAATGTACTGGTGAAGTTTGTATATTTTACCATCACTGTTTAAAAAAAACGATACATATAAGCAAAATAATAATACAAAGGAATTCTCTGTATGAATTTTTTTTGCAATTGTGTGATTATTGTGTTAAAAGTATGCTATTTGAGATCCAGCAAATAAATAGTATTGCCACTGTTATCATTAATTATGTGTCATACCATCAAAGATATTAGAAATTAGAAAAAAAACAAAGGCAATTAATCAAAACAGATGGACAAAACAGTATTTTCAGACACGCAGCATGACTTTTATGAGTTATTAGCATTTGAGAGTGACTTTATATCAGAAAACTGACTGTTTCATACTCCAGGGGTGACAATTTTGTACAATGAGTACAATTTGTACAATTAACATCAAGGCTTTTATTTGGATTGTGACCTTGTGACCTTGAATGTCCCAGGATGAGAAAGAACAGCATACAGGTTTGCAAAGACATTTGCATGAGTACATAATGACCGGATCTTTATTTTTAAGTTAGCTGTCACTTTAAGAAAGTAAACAGGCTCAGTTTGGATTCATCTTGACTTTAATCACTACCCTTCCAAACTCTCATCTGCTCTTTCTCTCTCTCTGGCAATGAGCTGCTCGCCTGTTGGGAGGTAAGAGTGGATGTTTAAGGAGCCGAATGATAAAGAAAGGCCAGTTCTGACAGAAGTGCCTCCCTAAGCAGCAACAACACTCGCTAACTGGGCCAAACCCGAATGAAGCGATCAAACGTCCACAGATCAGAGCTGTATATCTTCCTGCAGCTCCTAAAGCTCTTAACACAATGAGATTCAGCAAAAGAGAGATGGATAGAGGGTGGAAGGTATGAAAATGCTGTCTTAGGCCAGGAACGTTCTGTACGCGAGTACACAAACACAGACGTAAATGAGCTCAGGCGACTACACTGCAAGACTACAGCTTGTTGTATGTACTTATAGGGATAGTGGGGCTTAAAATGACATTTCTGTCATCATTTAGTCATGTTCTAAGCTTTTTGTCATGAAACACAAAAAACATACTGTTGTTTTAAATTGCCCTATATGAAAAAACATGACACTGACATAACAGTAGTGTGTAGTCATATAACAGCTTTGCTTGAGGAATAGACTGAGATTTACAGTGTTATTCACTGAATGATATAGTCACCATTCACTTTCAACAAAACAACACTTTTAATTGTAGCATTTAATTACAAAAACTAAAAATAAAATTGTAAATTATAAAATGTAAGTGAATTAAATAAAATGCATTTAAAAACAGCAATGACAGAGCTTGTTCTTTCCAACTGTGCACAAGCTGAAAAGGAAGCAAAAAGAAGTAAATAAATAAAAGGAATATTAAATTAAATTAAATAAAAAAGGAATGACAGCAACTGTCCGGGAGTTGAAACGTGCATATTTTTTAAATAAAATAAAATAAAATAAAATAAATGCATTCAAAAAAAGAAACAGTGATGGTGATGGTGAGTGTTCTTTCCAAGTAAATAAAAAAGGAATTAAATAAAATAAAATAAAAAGGAATGACAGTTACTGTCCAGCAGTTGAAAAATGCAATACAAAATTCTAAATAAAATAAAATAAAATAAAATAAACTAAGGAGAACATTTTTATTCAAACAAAAAAAAAACCTTTTTTGGGTAATCTTGGGTAGTCATTTTTCATTTTATTCTATCATAGCTTAAACTTGTAAAAAAAAATACCTTTAAGGGTATTGTACTGTATCTACACAAATAAGTGAAATAACAAGAGCAGTCATTCCAGTGGAAACAGACCAATTAAAAGCAAGTTTATGAAGAAAAACAAATATCGTTGTTGTTGTTTTAACAAAGACACAAAAATAACTCTGCAACATGAAATTAAATATATATAATAGTACATATAATAGCTAAATTGTGCAATTATCTTATAAACTGCTGTCTTTACTTTTGGGAACAATCAGTGATGCATCAAATCAAGTATAGACAAACTATTAACATACTAGAGTACGTTTCCGAGTTCAGACCTAAGATGAAAGATAATGGATGCCCGCATAAGCAAAAGCACACCCACCTATGAATGGGCTGACTGTTCTAATACACACATGCACATATTCACACTAAAAGCTTTAGGGGCTTTTAGCACCTACATCTCAATGTACACTAAGCTGGGTAAAAAGCACTAAGAAACATCGACTGGAACCAAATGAATGGCATGCATAAACACAGTCGTAACTTCATTCAGTGCTGAGTAAACCTTAAAACACCCGCAAATAGTCCAGTGCTTTCAGCGCACTAATTTCAGATATTTACGCTCTCTATTACAGCTGTTTCACTGCAAATCCAAAGACGCCTGCAACAGCGCGACCCTCTCCCGTCTATCTCCACCATCAGCCGAGCAACATGGTCATTTGTCATTTAATGATAGCACAGAAAAAGAAATGTCAACGGGAAATGTCAGCTTCATCTGAATGACAAGGATAGGAAGATCAGCAGGAGAATGAGTCACAACGGCAACAAAGAAAACACACTTCTCCACAAATCCACAACTCCCATCTAATGCGGTTAAAGCACTGCTTTTCTCATATGCAAGTGACGACTCACCCTGTTTTGTAAGATATAGGGTTTACAAAAAAGCACATGCAGTGCACAAATATTTTATTTCCTCTAGAGTGCCAAACGTCACATAATTAACTACTTTTTTTCTCTCATTTTTTTGAAGAAAATTTATCAAGTGCTTGCCTATGCAAAACTCACCACCATGATGCGTGAGTTGGCCTGAAAACTATACTTTTGGTAATGTTTTTTAAGGTGTTCTAAGTGTTTTCTACGGTGCTCTGAGGGTTTCTGAAGACATGCTTAAGGTGTTCTAAATGTTTCATAAAGGGCCATCCACACTGAACATGTTTTTCCATTTCAATGTACTACTTCTTCTTTGTTTTGCTATGTAAACGCGCTGTGACAGATGTGTATGACCATTGCGTCTTTTGTAGCGTCTCGCACGAGCACTTTTTAAGATGCTGTGTCAAGTTAAAAGAATTTTAACTTTTACATGCAGCACCGCTCATCAGTGTCAGTTATAAAACAGTGGACCAATCAGAAGACCCCGGAGGCGGGGCAAGCATTGCAAGCTTCTGTTTACAGTAGCAAGTTGGCACGGCAACTGCTTTGACAGCAACCATTCCTGAGCACTGTGTCTCACACTTTTAGGCGTAAAGATGTGACCTGTGTGAACGTCGGGGACTGTCTAAAAACGCAGGGGGCCCCAATCCTAAAATTTTAAAGGGATTTATATAGTTTCTTGTATAATGACTCTTCTTATTCTTTGAAAGATTAATATTATGTCAAAATATTATTTAAAAAATACTTAATTTATTATTTAATATTAAGTTACATTATTAATTTTCTTAATTATAGTACTGTACTGCTAGATGTAGTATTTTCTTTACCCATTTATTTAGTTATTTTAATTTGATCTATTTTTTTTTTATTTTACCTTTACCTATTTACCTTTTCATCTATTTTTATGTATTTATTTAAATATAAATGCATGTATTTATTCAAACTTTTACTCATTGTTATAAAATGTTTATTGGTTTAAATCTTAAAGTTTTTGAACAGTAAGATTTTTTATGTTTTTTTTAAAGATTTCTCTTCTGCTCACCAAGCCTGCATTTATTTGATCCAAAATACAGCGAAAACAGTTATATTGTGAAATATTTTTACTATTTAAAATAACTGCTTTCTGTTTGAATATATTTTAAAATGTTATTTATTTCTATGATCAAAGCTATATATTCAGCATCATTACTCCAGGCTTTACTGTCACATGATCCTTGAAATCATGCTAATATGCTGATTTGCTGTTCAAGAAACATTTTTAATTATTAATAATAATAATGATAATAATAATAATAATAAAAAATCTTTTTTGAGTAGCAAATCAGATTATTAGAATGATTTCTGAAGAATCATGTGACTGGAGTAATGATTCTAAAAATTCAGATTTGAAATCACAAATAAATTACACACTAAAATAAATTCAAGTAGAAAACAGTTATTTTAAATAGTAAAAATATTTTAAAATTGTATTGTTTTTGGCTGTACTTTGGATCAAAAAAATGCAGGCTTGGTGAGCAGAGACGACTTAAAAAAAATAAAAAAAACATTAAAAAACATTAAAAATCTTTTTGACAGGTAGTGTATATATTTATTTTAATATTACTTTTTGATTCTTTTTGTTCTGAATATTGAATCTTAAACCTAATTCTGATAACATTTAAAAGTGCAGCACAATCTCTTCATTGCCACACAGGTTGTGGCAATAGTGTTCCAGTATGTTCTAGTAGATTTCTAGAACAGTATGGTGCTTTCAACATCAAGACTGTGGGGTTAATTCCCAGGTAATACATGCAATGATAAAATACTATGAGATATAGTCAACTCAATTTGAAAGCTACTTTGGTTTAGTGTCGTCTTACAAAACATCCATTAGAGGTTGATCCAGTTAAGTTAAATGTCATTTGGCAGCTGAGATTCAATTCACTTAAGGAGAAAGGAAGTCGATTCACTCTCCAGCCAACTCAGCATCTTTTGGCAAGAACAAATCTCCAATATAGTTTGGTAAGATTTTACCGTAAAAAACATATGTTGAATCAAATAATGCTGTCATTTTCTTTAGCGTTTCCCAAATGTGTTTTTCCCATCTGAGACTCACTGCTTCCTCTCAGGTTTCATGCCTTTCAAACGTAATTAACCGAACTAAGTCGAACTCCGTTATTACAGGTACTGTGACCTCAGAAAGCCCTAATGCAAAACGGCTGAGCCACTGCAGAGGGAGATTCCTGTAATCTATCGATCTGATACTGACAGACACACAGGAAGTGAAGAAAGAATTGAGTGTGTTTAGATTACACAGCTCGTAATGAAAGATCTAGGAGGAGATGGTAATAAATGGTTTGCGGAGACAACGGCGATGCTGCTGAAGGAAACGTGTCAACTGAGAAAAGGTCACAGAGGGAGAAATAAAGGTTTTTAAAGTGAGGGAGTACTGATGCTAACTGCTAATGACAACACCTCCAGCATGTGCGGGAATCTAGAATGCTTGCTCTTTTATACTCACATAGGCAATAAAATGTGCCAGGTCATACTTTATGACCCCATCATCTAAACGCCTTTATATAGTGAAAACCAGGGTGTACCAGTAGATGTTTTGTCAACATTTTTTGTTTCTCTATAGGTAGATAGATAGATAGATAGATAGATAGATAGATAGATTAAAACACAGCACTGACCACAAAAGGTAAATATTAATTTTCTTAACTGGCTGAAAACGGTCTCATACTGGCCCACCTCTATTGCTTTTTACAACTTCTCTTTCCAAATCTCTCGTCTTTGAAGTTGCCTTACTAACCAGACTGAATATCCCTGGTTAAATACCACAAAACCAGCAGTAAAATCCAGAGAGGTGCTCCTAAAAGCAGGGTTTCAAATGTAAGAAAGAAAGCAGATTAGGGACAGCAAAGATTGAAAACCAAGCACAAAACTGGTGCCTAAAGCATGTTAGACAGGATGTAATCCTCACATTATCTCCAACAGATGCTACAGGTTATTTTATTGTGTTTAGTATCCAAAAATAACCCAAATAGCCTAAATTAAACTTTAGTGCCTACTACTAATCATTGCCTGTGAGTCACTGATCCTGGCACAGTAATCTATACAAGCTCTACATACAATGCTCATCATTTCATAACAGAAAACAAAAGCACTTTTTGAACATGACAGACATTTCAACATCATTACAGGTTTAAAAAAAAAGTTTTATTTGTGTATATTTGCTTTTCTTTGAAGAAAAATCTCAAATTCCCAGAACACATGTAAATGTGGTTGAACAGTGACCTTTCAGCACCATGGAGAGCGCACTACAAAGACATAAATAACACTGAGACGGCCAAAGTATTTTTAGACTATGTTAGTTTTGTAAATATTATATAAAAATATTTTAGTCTGTACACAGCTAAATTATTTACAGCTAAAACAAATGCTATTTTTAATATTACATGGCCATGTGTCTTGATTTAACCAAGCTTAATTAGATCAATAATCTTACAACATAAAATAATAATAATAAATAAATGCCATTCAGGAGTTTGAAATACTACTACACTGTAAAAACGTTTTTTTTAAGTTGTAAATACAATAGATTACTTTAGCATGTTTTACGAGAAAATATTATTTCAGTCTTTCTACTTAAATTGATGTTTAATTCAGTGTGTTGCTGTTTCTTTGGAATTAATTGTAACTAGCAACTACAAAGCCATTAACTAGCAATTACAAAGTAAAAATTGTTTCTGCACTTTTTTTTAGTGTACAATAACAATGATACTAAGAATTTTAAAAATATTGAAATTCGGCATTTACTGCAAGAACTGACTTCTAATTTCAACGCATTAATTGGAATTTGAATTGAATTGGCCACACCCTCAAAGGAAGTTGAACTGGAATGTCAGGAAGCTGAATCTACCGAATTGGAATTTAAAGAGTGTTGTGACAAAACATCAATAATTTTGACTAATCATGATATTTATTCACTGGATCCTGTTAACTACCTTAAAACTAAACTATAAATATAAAAGCGATTCCCATTTCTTTCTATAAAAGTTTACATTTAAGAGGAGCACAACTATATCCACAAGTCTTTTTCAATCCCTCATCTTAAAGCTATATCTGAATAAAACGAAAACACAGATGAAAGAAGACAGGAGACTCGGTTTGTGTCACTAAGAAGAGGTTACTTTCCTCTCTAATTAATTATTTAAATGCTGAGTCATTTAGCCATTAACCAGCCTGCCGTGTGACTGGAGGTAATCGGTACCACGAGAGCGCATGTCTCTCACACGTATTGCGTCATCATGATGCAAATCTGTAACACAAAACACCCTTAAATGCTATCAATGAGGAGAAGTTTAAGTTGACCTGTATATGACCTACACAACAGGTACACGACTAACTCAGTGGCTGATGTTTATGAATTAAACACCAGGATCTTATGGCATTTAGTCACATTGAGCTACTTTATCGTGAGCTGTACTGTGGCCTTATAAGGAAATCATAGGCTACTTGACAGGAACAAGGAACTTTATACTTGACAAATCTGTAACGTTTTACAGACACAGCAACATACAAATTTGAACTAGATGAAAATAAGTTTATCACTGCTTTTTGATAATGAAAGAAAAGCATTTGCAATCAATATTTCCCTTGCTTTGTCTACCATACTACAGCGTTTCAAAATAGCCTCCATGTCAGGAGTGTGCATATGATGCCTTAAAACACTGCCAACGTAGGCCTTCATACGATTGCAACACTGAATGGAATAGGCTTTGATAAACCTAAGCATGATTTAGTTTTGGTTATTGATAGCTTGTTTTGGCTTTTGTTAAATCCTTCTCCATGGTGGTCATGCTTCCTTACTGACTGGGTTTGGTAAAGAGGAGCAGGCCTTGAGGCTCAAAGCGCTGTGTAAAATAAGCGTTACAAATCTCTGTGACTACAGGCCACAACACCGCAAGCAGAAAGCACACAAACAGAGCAAAAGACAGTCTCTATCAGCGTATTATGAAGATTATCAGTTATTAACCATACTGGAATTGAAAACCAGCCTAATGTAGTACTTAAGCATTATACTATCCAGACATGGGCTATTTGTTCCCTGGCAGCGTCTCTGTGCTTCTGACAGGTTGATAGACGTCGCTTATCAAGGTTGACAGATTACATATGCTGCGCCGCTTGCAAAGTGAAACAATCCTTTCAAATGCACGACACTGTTCTCATGAAATGCAGGAATCGTTTAAAGACCTATAGGTTCATTATCATGCTATGCGTGGAATAATATATCTTTATTATATAATTATATAAAATGCCCAGATAAAATACTATGCAAAACATAAAGATCATACAAGTGTCTAAAATTGTACACCTATCAAAGATTAATCATTATTGTCCCAAATACAATTATTATTATTATTATTATTATTATTATTATTAAAAATTGTACTTTCACTGATAATTGTCTCAAACAGTGAGACATAACAATAAAAAAATAAACAATATAATATTATCCTTGCAATATAATGCAAAATAACCCTAATACAAAATAAAATAATATAATACAATGTAATATATTACCAATGGATGAAGGGTTGCAAAATTGTTTAAAATAATATTTAATAATAATATATATTTTATTAAAATAAAATGTGAAATTATATTACATATATAAAAATATATAAATACAAACATTTACCTTTTTATATTTGTTTAGTTTTAGTTGCTAATTTTATTTCCAGTGTTTTTATAGTTTAGTTTTATAGTTTAGGTTTTTTTTCAAAATTGCAAATAAAATAAAGATTTAAATTTAAATTTAATTAAATTAATAATAAAATTTAAGTTTTTCTTCAAACTTTCATGTTACTTGCTGCTGTTTTTTAAAATTTAGTAGCAATTTCTGAGTAAAAAAAATTACTTATGCATCATTTCTTTAAAGTATAATAACCACAATAACCAGTTAATATGCCTATTTTCTTATACTGTCATAACTATGCCTGATTATACAGTTATTTGCAGTATCGCAAGCCTATCTGAACAGACTTGCAACCCATTTTTGGAATGCAACCCACCAGTTGAGTAGTGAAAACCACTGCATGCATAATTTGCAATATAAAAAGAGTGATATAATTTTTTAGCTGCAAATGTCAACAATAAGATCACACACAACTTCATTTCACATTATGTAAAACCTTACATAAACGGCATCAAAATTCTATGATTTCATACAGCATGAGAGACGAGATAATCCACTGGGGACAGGCATGTGTGGGCACACAGCGGACAAATCCAGCCTCTGCCCCATACGAGCACACAACTGGCACGGACCCAACACCCTCACTTTAGAAAGCGGCTGGTGCACAGCACAAAAATGAGACGCTTTACATGCCTCCAGGACAAACACAACCGAAAGTTTGCTGCAGTACATCTTTGTACACAACAAGAACCATTTCTAAACTTCATGAATGAGAATATACTTGCATATCAGACTGAATTCATTAGAAATCTAATGCCATTTTTGGAGAAAATAAAAGGGGGAGAGTTGATTTACACCCACATGAAAGAAAAATCACATAAGAGATCTCAAACATGTCAGCTGTTTCTCCTAAACACCAATGAATGCATTAAATGAAGAGCAAACCAAATCAACAGTTGTCTCACGTGTGTCTAATTTTAAAAGAAAGACATCTCAGACAAAGTTAATGCTTAAACAAAATAAAAAGAAACAGATTTTCCTTCAGGCACTTACAGTATGATGGGTAGTTTAAGTGATAATCAATACAGACAAGAGAGCGTAACCAAACCTAAAACTAACTTACGCGTTAAAGAAACTCAAGCTACAGGGTTCCCAGACCTTTTCACCGATAATTTAGTCATTTTACAGTCACTGTACTTATAAAAAAATCATTGTGATGATCAGCGGAACTAGAAAACATTTCCCAAAATGATTATTTTGGGACTGTAAAACAGCATTTTTAAAATATCCTTATATTTTTAGGTTAGTCATGACTGTGGGAATCCTGCATCTACTAGCAATCTGTACAATAACAAAAACCCGTTTGAGTGATGCGCTTCCGTCAAAAAGTAGCAGCGTTCAAACGCCCGGAACACTCTCCCGTCGTTACCGTATCCGTACTCGGTAACATGACAGCAAAAACAGCAAGCAACTACAAATACATCTACGTTAAAGCACTAACTATCGCCGTTTTCCTGTCACGCCTCTTCCGATCAATAATTGAACGACTAAGCTCCTTGGAAATGGTAAACAATCGTGTAGAATTGCTTAGAACTACAAATATGAACGGTGATTAAAAATAAAAACAGTCTGACGCGTTAACGTCCCCGTTAACGGACATATCTTGAGTGCCCGCGAAACTGGGACGCTGTTCGACGCCGCGCTTCCTGAGGTACTTACGTGTAGTGCTGAGGGAAGAGGAGCGTCGCCGTTCCCGGTGAGGAGAAGCTGAGGAGCAGCACAGTTTGAACGGAGAGGAGGCAGAACAGACTGGGGGACTGAGCAAACATCGCCATTTTCCATTAAAAATTCAAGAAACTCGGTAGATATAAACGGAACCGGTAGTCAGGCGAAAGGGGGCTGATGCCGAGCTGTCGACGAGGATGGAGAAGGCTCGTTAAGATCCAAAGCCGCTGTTAAATCTCAATCGGTAACGGGGCTGAGGGATTGATTGGCCCGAGACAAGGCAGTTCGGAGACGCGCAGATGCGTTGACGCTGCTGCCGCCACTGGCGCTGCTGCTGCTGCCGCTGCTGAGCCTTATTTGCTCGCTCTCTCTCTCTCTCTCTCTCTCTCTCTCTCTCTCTCTCTCTCCCTCCCTCTCTGAGACGAGCGGGAGAAGCGCGCTTTCACTACGCGACAGACGGGGGCGCACGTCTTAAGAAGACCCTCTTGTCCCCTAGTTAGCCAAACTATCCCATTAAATAAGACAAATGCTGTATGTGAAATACAATGTTGTATAAACTACCAAATAACAAAAAATATTCCTTTAAGAAAGTGACCTAAATAGTAGCCTACATTTTAGTACCATAACCACCACCTGATAACATTGCTGTACCACTGTACTGCCACTGTATTTTTTTTATTTGTGGTATTTTTGTATAGTAAGTGAGGTCAAGATAATGATAATGCCATATTTTTTTAAGCCACGCACCATTATTTATTTATTTATTAAATGGATCAATGCATCAATCAAACAATATGATGTATCAATACAACATGTAAAAAAAACATATAAATTAATTAGATTTAAGGGGATTTAAGGGGTTATTTTTATTATTTTAATCTCTGTTTTTTAACCACGCACCATAGTAATTTTTTATTGATCTATCTTTTGATATGGATCAATGCATCGATCAATCGATATGATGTATCAATACAACATGTAAAAAAAAATGCTAGAAATACATTTTAAAATTTAATTTTCATTATTTTATTCTATATTTTTTAACCATGCAGCATGGTAATTATTTATTTATTTATCTTTTAATGTTTTGATATGGATCCAATGCATCGATCAAATGATATATCAACACAACATGTAAAAAATTATAGAAATCAATTTTAAGATTTAAAGGGTTATTTTCATCATTTATTTTATTCTATATATTTTAACCATGAGAATTTTTATTTATTTATTTTTCTTTTTAACTTTTGATATGGATCAATGCATCGATCAAACGATATGATGTATGTAAAAATGATAGAAATCTATTTTAAGATTTAAGGAGTTTTCATTATTTATTTTATTCTATATTTTTTCACCATGCACCATGAGATTTTTTATTTATTTATTTATTTAATCTTTTGATATGGATCAATGCATTGATCAAATGATATGACATATACAACATGTCAAAAATGATAGAAATCTATTTTTAGATTTAAGGGGTTATTTCATTATTTATTTTATTTTTGTCAGACCTGTGTATGTACCCTTTGGACTGTTTGTGTGTGTTTTCCCGGTGTGTACCCATATTTGGTCTTCCTGTTCCTGTTCTTGTTAGTCACGTCATTGTCCTATCATTCGCACCTGTCTTGTTTTGATTGGTTTGTCTGTGTATATAAGGTTGGTTGTCCTCTCGGTACCTTGCCGGTGATTGTATTGTTACTCAGTTCTTTTACGTTGTGGTTGCAGTTCCCTGCTGTTTTCCGTTGTTTATGTACTATTTGGATTGTTTAATAAACCCTCACACATTGGATCTCCGCTCTCCTCCTGCTTCATTCCCGCACACGACGACAACCGTGACAATTCTATATTATGTAAATATTTATTTTTTAACAGTATTTACACATACAGATTTATTTTAATATTTTAATTATTTCTAATTTTAAACCTTACTGTAACTGTCCACAATTAAATTAAATTAAATATAGGCTAAATCAAGTATCATTATTACTATTGCTTATGTAATATGTATTAATTATTTACAATATACCTTATTTGTAATGAAGATTAAAATATTTTTTTAAAATATAAAAAATGTAAAAAAAAAAATGTTTTTTAAAAATTGTAAAAAAATTAAAAAATATTTTAAAAATTAAATTACAATTACATAAAATGTAAAAAATTAAGTGCAAATACCATTATTTATTTTTCCATATTATTTAAAAAACTACAGTGTATCTTTTGTTGGGGATTTCCAAATTGGGACAAAAAAAATGCCATTTTTCGAGACTAAATTAAATGTTCAATCAAAGCATAATTGTGTGGCATGTCTGAGGTTTAAGCCAAAATCGTATTGATAGCTAAGAGAATCAATGTCAGATCATATTGTGATATTCATGTCACAATATCATGATATTGTGGCTTCACATGGTAGTAGTAGGGTACTTTGAGATGTACTATGGTACAATTCATGCTTAATAGTTGTTAAGCTTTAGATGATAAAAGGATATACTGTATAATTTAAGTGATGCATTTAAAAAAAGGTTTGTGAGGAACTTAAAAACACCAGTTGATTAAAAGACATGAGCAAAAATGAAGCACAGTCAGCGAAGACAAAAGATTCTGCAGCGTTCAATACTGTGTTATATAATCCAGTGACATTTAAAATTCATTTAATCAATGCATAGATGAACCAGTAACATGAACACACACACATACACAGACTTTGTTCTCTGTGCTCAATGAGCAGAAAGCCTGAATTCATTCCATCTTGTGGGAATTCCCTAATTCATGAATTGGTTATTCTCTTGTTGTCTGTACTAGTTAGAGCGTGAAACACAGATGTCCTTCAGGGCCGCTGCGTCACAAGGATGTTATCGCACGATCCGATCAGAAAGGGACAAACGACACACTGCCTCTTCCTCAAACACGCTGTCTCAGGTGCCCTTGACTCAGTATTGATCAGAGCAGACAAAACACAGTGTCAGCCTCTCTCTCTCACACTCACACAACACTGTCACTCCTGCATCCAGTGTGTCCTTATTTCCCGTGTGCGTTTGCATGATGGATAATTGCATCATGATTTAGGTTGCCAGCATCTGGTAAATTCTGTTCCATTCATTTTTGGCTCCCTGCTGCGCGTGTTTGTAATCGTACATTTACACGTTCGAAAGATTCAAACAAAGTAAACCTCTTTTGTCCATTTTGAAAGCAGTAGTGGACTCTGAAGAGGTTGATAATGACAATATAAAATCTCTAGAAAATTGCAACAAAAATTGATGTCACCGTACATTTATCTGTCTGTTAAATTTTTCATATTCTATATTCTATTTGAGCTTAGATGAGGGAAATGCATTCATGCTGACATGTAAACCTCAGACATTTGGCCATTAAAAGTTAGGCTGTCTAATGCATGATGACAGCCTCTTTTTATTTAGAGTCCAGTGCATCAGGGTTGCTGTAAAAACACATCACACCTCCCCTGGAAGGAAGGAGTGAAAGAGAAGCAATGACAGACAGGAGAGAGAAAGAGAGAGCGAGAGACTGAATAAAAATGCAGTCTTATATAGATGTGTGGCATGCAAGCAGAGAGATGCAGGGAAAATGTACTGGAAATGACCTAAAGTGGTAGAAAGCTGCATACTGTATTGATCCCTTGAGTAAAATTCAGCTGTAGTTATAGGTGGATTAATGATAATCAATGGTCACCTTAGACGGAGGGCATCCTCTGAATTGCTATCACTGTATTCACCTTCACATTTAAATAAACACTGACCATTGATTTTACAAAAAAAAAAAAAATCTACCAAAACAAAACTAATAAAAGAAAATAATTTAGTAATTAAATGAATGTTATTATTTTAATTTTAAAATATTTAAAAGAGTTAAATAAAACAAAACTAAAATACAAAGTAAAATAAAAATAAATTAAATTAAATATAAAAAGTGTAGAATACAATATAAAAAATGTAAATAAACATAATAAAATTAAATAAAAAAATAATAATATATATATTTATAATAATAAAAAAGTATAAAAGTATAAAAAGTAAAAATACAATTAAATGAAATTAAAAAAATAAAATAAATAAATATATAAACAGTAAAAATAAAATAAATATAATTGTTTTTATTTTATTTATAATATAATAATAATAATAATAATAAACAAATATTAAAATAAGTTTAAAATAAAATAAAATAAAATCTAAAAATAAAATTTTTAGAATTCCATTTTATTTTTTCCAAACCCTCACATCCCGACCAAATCTCTCAAATGTGAAATATGTATATCTAAATTACTCTGCCACCTAATCTCAGTACAATTATGAGTGTATGTTATTTTTACCAGAGTAAATGGGTTGAGCAGGCCTCCTTCAGCCTAGACACATTAAGTATCAGTCCCTTAGTGTAAGCGTAATGAGGAGACCCCGCCACCCCCTTCCTGAATCCAGCCAACCATCAGAAAACTATTGATTCCTGGGAAGTGGCCAGTGCTGAAAATGAGAAGTAGGCACTGATCCCTCTTCCTCAGCAGACGCGGCTGACACGCAAGCAGCTTAACTGAGCATAGAGGAGACCAATGGAGTGTGTTTGGCATTGCTGTAGATCGCTGTTCTCCCTAATTGAGTCTTACATTGTGTCGAGGAAGAGACAGAGAGAAAGTGAAAAGCCTAGAGGAAAATTTTATAGCTCGGAGGATGATCTTAATGGAGTTCACAGCTCGCTTTCGTTTAAGGATCAGCTTTCTCAGATGTTTCTCCTGAAACGCCTGAAGAAATAAAAATAGAAACTACATTTTTGCATTTTCTGAAGACATGCGAATGTGTTTCTCACCGCCATGATGCTGGGCTGTTTTGAATTGCTATTAGGGTGTTTTGGATGCTCCTCCTTATTTTGACATACAGCATGACCACTGTATAAAAATGATGTATAAAATGAACGTGTATTTTAATGACAATTTAGTGAGAAATAATGAAGTTCATATTGAGATCTCAAAATTTTATTAGCAGATTTTAGTATCTTGGAAAATCTAGGCAGTTTGATATATAGTTGAGATCTAGAGGAGACACATCTGACAATACTGGGATTGTTTACCCAGGAGAAAAATTAAACAGGACTGTGTGACTTCTGATAAAAATAGTGATTTTTGATTTTGAATTAGATTTTGAATTGATTTTGAATTTTTGATTTTGAATTTTTGAATTAAAATTGTGATTTGAAATAAAAAAAAAACAGTTTTTGTGTGATGATTTATTGATATGACTATAAAATGTATATATATATATATATATATATATATATAATAACAGGGCTGCATGACTTGGAGAAAAAATTAAGTGCAATGTTTTTATTTAAAAAAATTATTGCAATATTTTTTTCTGTTAAAAAATGTGTAATTTTGTTTGTTTGTTTGGACAAAAAATGTGAAAATGTATCAATATCACTAAAAAAAAATAACAATAATAATAATAATTATTATTATTATTATAGTTGTTATTGTTGTTGTTGTTGCATAATATTAACATCTGTTATTTTGTTTACAATATTTACTAATATAGTAATAATAATTTTATTATTAAAATTATTTTACAATAGTAAATTTCTTTGTTGACGATTTAGACCAGGGGTGGCGAACGTCGGTCCTGGAGAGCCGCAGCCCGGCATAGTTTTGCTTCAACCCTAATCAAACGCACCTGAACAAGCTAATCAAGGTCTGAAGGGTTAGTAGAAAGCAACAGGCAGGTGCGTTTTAATTAGGGTTGGAGCTGAACTCTGCAGGGCTGCGGCTCTCCAGATTTAGACATTAGTATTAGTATGTCATTACTATTATTATTAGTATTATTATATTACAAAATATTTTTAACAAAATAATTTTACTATTTTTATATTTCTCTGTAAAATAAAAAAAATAGTATAAAGAAAAATAATACAATTTTTATTTTATTTCAATAAAATTACAATATTAATATTTGATAACTGCACTAAGCCAGATCATGTTTTCGGGTTAGTTTTGATTAATCATGCAGTCCTATAAAACAGCATTTACAGCTCTTTTTATTTTCATTAACAAAACATTCAATAAAAAGGGCATGTCCCGATTTTCCAATCAGGAATTCATTGGATTGTGAAAAGTGGGTATTAACGTTCATCAAGAGCTTGCGTGGTCTAGGTGTCATCATTCAGTAAAGAAAGTCATTGCAGAGACAGAGCAAGTTACACTTGCAAACAAACTATTTTCGGATTTGCATGCATCAATGAACTGTTTACAATAAGACCAGGAGCATAAATACAATCAATATGACTTCATGTTGACGTCTCCATTTAAACCGAATGCTGTCTAGGAAAGGAAATTGAGATGTTATAGAGATCACATTTGGGATTTTCCGTTCCTACAGGAGGCAGAGAGACAGACAGCGCAGGAAATAGGGTAAAACGAGTTCTTCAGCAATCGCAACATACTGGAGCATGTGAAAGACAGGCCGAGAGTAAAACACACCGACGAATGGCCTCAAACTCAATCGATCGCAGCCGGTCTGAGAGCCGTGAGTGGTGAAAGAGCCTGTCAGTAACCATCAGATACTGATCAAGAAAAAGAGGCAGAAACGTGTAGCGTTAATCCGAGACGCTCAAGGCAGAGCCGAGGGGGAAACACACATACTCACATACCTTGATACATAAACGCATGCATGCACGGCCACACACACACATGCAAGTAGGACATGCTTGGAGAGAAATTAATCATAGCGTATGGCTCCTGTCTCTAAGATAGGAAGAGGGCACGAAGCATTCTCTCACTAATACTAAAATAACCCGTTCACACGCGGGCTCGAGCGGCCCACGCGCTTGTCTTATCTTCTGCTCTCTTTATCCATTTCTCCTCTCTCTGGCCGTGCAGCAGCATGTTCAGCTTGTGAGAAAAACGACCTGGACAACAGACCTCTCGCCCGCCGGGTGCAGAGACCCTCAGTGCTGGTCTGTGTTTAACAGCGCTTTACCACACAGAGTCATGTTTGCTGATATATAAGCCTGGAAACCAAGGACCCACGATAATAGCACTTAAAGTCAACCTGTATTTACCAATTCACTCCATTATGTGATGCATTTTGCGAAACAGGGAACTCATATGGGGAGACAAATCACCTTTACATATCCACCACAAGTATGAGGATATTTTTAATTAATTCATTAATTAATTTTAAATTTTATTTTATTTTTTGAAAAAGAATCCACATAATAAAATTACATACTTAAAAGAAGACTTGTTTTGTTTATAAAATCTGAAATGAACACAAAATACACTTTATATATAAAAAGTCAAATATAATAATATTTATACTATTTAATCAATTAATTATTGTAGTAATTAAAATAATTACATTAAAATGTAATACATTATTATTACTAATGAAAACGTATGAAAAAAACAATTGTTTGTATGCATATATATACACACACACAAATACACAGAACAATTATCAATATAAATATGTATTAATTTATTTACCTATATAATAGTAATTTATTGTAATTAAGTATTATTATAAAATGCATATATATTTATTTAGTTATTTATAAATAATATTTACTAGTACATAAAAACATATAGAACCATTATTAACAAACCAACCAACAAATAAATAAATAAATATTCTTATAAATAATTGTATATCATATCATATCATATCACATCATATCATATAATAATTTATTATAATTAAGTATTATTATAAAATGCAAATATATTTTTTTAGTTATTTATAAATAAGTACATAAAATATACCAGTACATAAAAATATTGAATAATTATTAACAAACAAATAAACAAACAAATAAATAATTCTTATAAATAATTGTATAATATATACATATATAAACACATACATACTTTCTTCAAAAATAATATTTACCATTTTATATATTAGTATTTCATGATTTTTTAATCAATCCTTAAAAAGCTCAAATTTAACTGCTTTAAAATTGCTTATTTATCTATTTATAATATAATATAATATAATATAATGTAATAGTTATTTATTGTAATTAGGTATTATTATAAAATGCATATATACTCATTTAGTTAGTTATTTATTAATAATATTTACTGGTACATAAAAACAGACATTGAACAATTATTAGCAAACAAACAAATAAATAAAAACAATTCTTATAAATAATTGTATAATATAATAATAATTCATTATAATTATTATTATAAAAGACATATATACTTATTTATTTAGTTATTTATAAATAATATTTACCAGTACCTAAAAAAATATTGAACAATTATTAACAAACAAATAAATAAATATTCTTATAAATAGTTGTATAATATATACACATATATAAAATTGTGTATATTGTTATTTGAAATTGTAATGTCAAATTCTGTAGCACTATATACATGTATAAATGAAAACATATTTTCTTTAATAATATTATTCACCATTTTATATAGTAAATCACAATGTATCTCAGGATTTCCAGCCATTTCCATCTTTAAAAATCTGAATGAAATTGTAATGTTAAATTCTGTAACACTTGCGCTTTTTTTCCTCCAAATAATTTCAAACAGTTTGAAATCCCCTGGCATGAGGAAATCTTGGCCTTTATGTACATTAATGTTTTAAATATGAGTATGCTAAATAAACAAAGTGAATTCATACACTGTCATTACACCTAATGGCAAGTCAATAAACTGTCATGGGCATCATCTGATTTACAATAAAGATTCATCACAGCTGACAGGAGACAACGGTGTTGTCCTCAGACTGCAAAACACTAGCAGAGACCTTTCCCACCAGCTGCAGGGCATTCTGGGAGTTTTATGCTCAAATGCCAGAGTGTCTTAAACTGATGATGAGTCACACACACACACACACACACACACACAAACACACGCTCAGCCAACCCTCAGAGATGGCGTAAAGCAGTGATGTTTCATCAGTCAGATTCATTAGAGCTGGAGGAGTGCACTAGCAGCTGATCTGAGTTGTCTCAAAGACATTTTTATCACTATTTGGACTGGATGAGCTCTCAGTTATGAACACAGAACGTCTGTCATGCACTGATTCAGACGGGACTGGGATCTGCAGTTCATAGTCTGGATGTGGGTGTTACAGATGCTCACTAATGTGCATCAAGATGGCAGCAAAGAACAAAGCAAAACTTTTGAAGAAACACCAGCTTTAATCTCTGCGTGGAGCTCTTATTATTTCCACTTTAAGAAATGCAAAGTGTGCGAGAAAACCTGGGAAAAACGGTGCAAACATTTGTCTGAGAGCACAAAGCCCATTCTGTATGTCATATCTCAATCTTATCCCAAATGTGTGAGAGCTTGAATGGAACCGAAATGACAAAGTTTGTCTGTGAAACACAAATTTACCTCCTTAGGGAAATTCAGTCCCATCTGAATAATGCTTTTAGATGTGTTCGACAGGAAAAAATGCAATTTCACAAATTTCATTTCTATTATGATAAGATTTGTGCATTTGGAAGATTTCTTCCCATCCTGTTTTTAACTCCCACGACGTGACTGTAAAAGACATTTTACTCTGAATATTGCATGAGCAATAAAAATATGCATGCTTTTAATGCTGTTTCTAGAGCTTTTTGCCTGGCGAGAGCCAGCGGGGGCTAAATGTACTCTGAGGGGGGCGATCATGCTATAGATCACCTTAAATGTCAAGAATAAAACAAACGTAATGCTGTTTTTGAATAAGACAACAACTGAAGACTGACCAACTAAAACTGAATAGAAAAATGATTAAATAATAGCCACAAATAAAGTCTAAATTACCATTATTTGATTAAACACTGAATTTAAAGCAGCAGTGTTTCTATTAAAGACATCAAGAGTCTACAGTCATTTGTGAACTCATATGTGCCAAAATGAAGATGTGTGACACACATTTCTCCTGCATGTACAGAAGTTCATGCAAATGTGTGTTATGAACACACACACACACACACAAATAGAGTTACAGCGCTGACATGCTCTACTTGAGGCCTAATGACCCCTGGGTAATGGCCCTCTTTGGTCTTCAGGAAATCCTCTTTCATGCATGCCCCGCCACTGTGTGTGTGTGTGTGTGTGTGTGTAGGAAAGGAAGAAAAACTGATTAATGGGGAAAAGCAAAAGGAAAGACAAATGGAAAGAGGTAAAAATGGACCAGAGCCAACACATATGGGAAAAAACTCAAACTTAAATAGCTAGCTACTGTAATAACATATCTTTTTTAAAATTTCTTTGTACTTTCACAAAAAGTACAAATAAATTTAAAAGAATACATATTTTATATATTTAAAATAAGTTATATATTAATTTTTATTTTTAAAACAGACTATTTCTTTGATCATTTTCAGCAAGTATAATACTTTACTGACTTTGTATCTCATTTCAACCAGCAAAATAAATTTGTGATATATTATCAATATGCTATATTATCATATTTTATCATATGTGACTCTGGACCACAAAACCAGTCATAAGTCGCACAGGTATGTTTGTGGCAATAGCCAAAAATACATTGTATGGGTAAAAATGATCAAGTTTTCTTTTATGCCAAAAATCATTAGGATATTAAGTAAAGACTCCCTACCATAAATATATCAAAACTTAATTTTTTAAATAGTAATATGCATCGCTAAGCACTTTATTTGGATAAATTTAAAGGCGATTACCTCAATATTTAGTTTTTTCTTTTGCATCCTCAGATTCCAGATTTTCAAATAGTTGTATCTCAGCCATATATTGTCCTATCCTAACAAACCACACATCAATAGAAAGCTCGAAAAATTGACCTTTATGACTGGTTTTGTGGTTCAGGGTCACATTTATATAAATGTATATTATAAATGTATACATATACTGTTAAAAAATATTACACTGATTAAATATAATACATTGAAGATGTTTTGTATATAAAAATGATAATAATATACTTTGGATATAGTTTTCAAAAATATACTATTTTTCAAAAAATAAATACATTTTTATAAAAAATATTTTACGAATTTTATAATCAAACTATATATTTCATATTACAAAAAAAATAAATAAAATAAAATAAAATCGTTGTTCGTCTCCGACTTTTTCGCATTGCGCTCAATGTGGAAAGGCCTTAAGACATTATATTAACTTTGCATCTCATTATTTTTACCAATTTTTTTTTATTTGTGCGATATTAAAGGATTAGTTTACTTTCAGAATAAAAAAATCCTGATAATTTACTCACCCTCATGTCATTCAAGATGCTCGTGTCCAAGAAATTAAGGTTTTTGAGTGAGGAAAACATGCCAGGATTTTTCTCTATATAGTGGACTTCAATGGTGGCCAACGAAATGAAGGTCCAAATTGCAGTTTCAATGCAGCTTCAAAGGGCTCTACACAATCCCAGCTGAGGAATAAGGGTCTTATATAGCAAAACGATCTGTCATTCTCTAAGAAAAATACAAATTTATATACTTTATAAGCCACAAATGCTTGTCCTGCACCAGCAGGTGTGATCACATTGGAAAGTGTCATGTGCGGTTAGTATTTCATCTGTGTACTTTGGTTCAAAAAGGTAGGGTAAGGCATAAACCTCCGTCTCATTTTCTCCTCCAACTTCAAAGTCATCTGACATCGCTGTTTTACCCATTTTGTTAGGGTCGTTTGAATTTCACGTTCGCTTGTAAACACTTTTGTTGGTCGGTACTTTTGCCTACGTCACACATGCCTGGTGCAAGACGAGCATTTGTGGTTAGAAAGTATATAAGTTTTAATTTTTTTTAGAAAATGACAGATTGTTTTACTAGATAAGACCCTTATTCCTCGGCTGGGATCGTGCAGAGCCCTTTGAAGCTGCTTTGAAACTGCAGTTTGGACATTCAACCTGTTGGCCACTATTGAAGTCCACTATATGGAGAAAAATCCTGGAATGTTTTCTTCAAAAACCTTAATTTCTTGGCAACTGAAGACAGAAAGAAATGAATATTTTGGATGGCATGGGGGTGAGTAAATCATCAGGAAATTTTTATTCTGTAAGTGAACTTCTCTTTTAATGAAATATTATGCTTAGCTGAGAATTTAAAATTTAAGCAACATAATGCTAACACTATTAAATAATAAAAGATAAAAAAGCAATGCACTGACGTTTAGTACTTAATGTTTGTACTTGCTACTTGCTCTAGTTTCCTTCCTAATCTAGTTGTCGAATAAACTTGGCATTGAATATTACAAATATTGTTGGCTCGTTGACAAATTGCTTTTGTTCCTCTTTTGTAAGTTGCTTTGGATAAAAGCATCTGCTAATTGCATAAACGCAAGCGTAAAAGACTTTTTTTTAAATCTCTGAGCAATAATAATAGTAGTACTGCTGTCTTAGCAAAACACCTCTAACAAGATACTACGTCTCAGGATTTCAAAAGTGTTTAGAGCTTCAGGGTTGTGCTGTGAAACACATCCGATTGCATTTGCTCATCTCTACATCCATCTTAATAACACCTACAGTGATGTCAGGCCTGAGCGTGTAATGCATCCATCTCCAGCTGAGCGCAGAACTGAGTCGGTCCCGCGCCAAAACACACGGCCCAAAACAACAGCCCTACACACAAGAGAGACGCCCACAGTCCAAAATACACACAGACCTGTGCATAATGTTATCTGCATGGCACTCCAATGTAACGTAAATACATAAAGGAATCACCATGGCATAAACTAGTGGTAGAAAGTTTTTTTTTAAAGTCACTTATGCTCAGCAAGGCTGCATTTATTTATCTGATACAGTAAAAACAGTAATATTGTGAAATATTTTTGCAAATTAAAATAATAATTTTCTATTTGATTTTATTTCAAAATGTAATTTATTTCTGTGATGCAAAGCTGAATTTTCAGCACACGTAATCCTTTGGAAATCATTCTAATATGCTGCTCAAGAAACATTTATTATTATCAATTTTGAGATAAAAAGTTATTGCTGCTTAATATTTTTATGGAAACTGTGATACGCTAGCATTCAGTTGTTTGGGTAAGCATGATTTAAAAATAATAATAATATTTTTATTCAGCAAAGCTGCATGAAATTGATCAAAAGTGGCAGTCAAGATATTTATAATGTAACAAAAATGTATATTTTAAATTCATGTCGTTCAACAAACTTTCTTTTTATTAAAAAACCATAAAAAGTAGCAGTGTTTTCAACAAGCCAATCAGCATGTTAGAATGATTTCTGAAGGATCACGTGACACTGAAGACTGGAGCAATGATGCTGAAAATTCAGCTTTTCATCACAGGAATAAATTACATTTTACAATATATTCAAATAGAAAACAGCTATCTTAAATTGTAATAATATTTCACATTATTACTGATTTTCCTGTATTTTTGATCAAATAAATCCAGCCTGGGTGAGCAGAACAGACTTCTTTGGAAAACATTTAAACACCTTAATCATTACAAACTTTTGGCTCCAGTGTATGTCCAAAAATAAAACAACACACGGAAAACATTCAGGGTCTATGTGGATTTGGAAAGGAATTTCAGGCTGACCAGAAGTTCTGGTTTGATTAATGCTAGTCACTGAACGGATACACTGAAAAGTGCCATTTAAAACAGTCGGAGGACATTTACTGAGAAGGATCTGAGCAGCACATGCTGGCTTTAATTGAAGACTGTTGAGAACCGAGGGCTGGCCGGTGTTTGGGTCAATGAGAGGCTTACAACGAAAATGGGACACTAACAGACTGCTTCCGTGTAGATCTGTAAGACAGAGACTGTTTATATAAACGTTCACGTGTAAATATGAAAGCGGGTGACTGTAATGTTCAATATTCAATATAGTGCAGAGTGTTAATTGCAGTAATGTGAATGCTCATATATGTGCATTGCATACTGTTCCTCATTAGCTGTCACTTTAAACTGCGTTTTAATTAGCATTAAACCATTGATAAGGTCCTAATGAGTGTATTAAGAGATAAAGCCTAATTCTACCACACACAAGCTTCACTTTATGGTAAAATGGACTTTAAATAGACTCTGATGAGCCACATTTGACACTTTCATGAAAACAGCTGATACACACACACACCTGTGACTGCAAATTAATTGTCTGGGAACTATAAGAGTCTAAGTAAAGCCCATTGGACTGTATTACTATTAGTATAGATGCTAGTATTGAGGCAGATTTTGCAGTGCTGTTGTTGGGGTTCAGCTAGATACTAAAGTCATCATGGTAAACAAACCCTGACAATGAAATGCAAAGAACAAAAGGCCAGTTCACAAGGTAAACCTAATCAACAAAGCAGTTCAAGAGGTAAATCTGTATGAGAAAAATGCCTGCAAGCCCCTAGAGCCAAAGCATGCCGGTTTGTGATGATGACTTTATCTATATGCATGTGTAATCTGTTTTAATTATGAGTTAACTAATGAGTTCATGGTACTAAGCAGCAGAGCATGTCTGAAAAGCCATTTATCAAGGGTTCATCATGTCAAATAAGTAAAACAGTTTTTATAAAACAGACTCTAAAATCCGATTGAATGACTATTCATTTGCCAACTATTGCGAACTATATTTCTTAGCTGGTTGTGGTTGTTATACACAAAAAATGGTGCAAGTAATTTTCACTCAGAAATCGCTACTAAATTTCAAAAACAAACAGCAAGCAATATGAAAGTTTGAAGAAAAACTGAAATTATTATTATTAATTTTATTTATTTTTTATTTTATTTTTTGAAAACTTACTAGAATAATCTTTGTTTTATTTATCATTTTTGGAAAAATATTTTACGGTGTTATAGTTATTAACACAGCTTAGGTAATATCAAAATTAATGCACTTTTTTCAATTTTTTAAAAATAATTTAAATAATTTGATTTTTTTTTTTTTATAATTTAAAATGGACCTCTATTTATTATCTATTTACACTCTAACACCTCTTTCGCTATCATACTGTGTTTGTTGGTCTGGTCTGGTCTTCCAGTGATTCGGCTGCAGATGCGTCTCTCAGTCCCGCAGGACGGCATGGCACACATGCTAACCCACACTGAGCTGGTCACATTATACACACCATGTGCGCTCCGTGATGTGTGGATCTGTGTTTGTGTCCGACAAGGAGACACTAGAGACCTGATGGAGCAGACACACAAATAACAATTTGCACAACTGATATCTGTATAATTAAACCTGTATTTGCAGTATAATTAGATATGTAAACATAGAAACGCTTCGACTACGCTTCTGTTTTTTACGGCTTGCAGACACTGAGTTAATTTTAACATACTTTTTTGTACAGCAACTAATGGAAATCTGATTTAATTAGCAGTGAGTTATAATTCACATGAGCTTTAAAAGGATAGTACACCCCAAAATTAAAATTAACTGTGTATTTGTTCACCCTCAGGCCATCCAAGATGTAGATGAGTTTGTTTATTCATCAGATTTGGAGAAATTCAGCATTCCATCACTTGCTCACCAATGGATCCTCTGCAGTGAATGGGTGCCGTCAGAATGAGAGTCCAAACAGCTGATAAAAACATCACAATAATCCACAAGTAATCTACACCACTCCAGTCCATCAATTCTTCTGAAGTGAAAATCTGCTTGTTTGTAAGAAACAAATCCATCAAGGCGTTTTTAACTTTAAGCCATAATCGATAATAACACTGTTCCCTGTTGTCAAAAATACAATAACATATTTGTTTAGAACTGTTTTGGACTGCATACAATATCACAGATTATGGACTCGGACTTTGGTCAGAAACTATGGTTTAATGCTAAAAATGCATTAATAATGGATTTGTTTCAAACAAACACACAGATTTTCACTTTACTAGATGTTAATTGATGGATTGGAGTGGTGTGGATTACTTGTGGATTATTGTGATGTTTTTATCAGCTGTTTGGACTCTCATTCTGACGGCACCCATTCACTGCAGGAGGATCCATTGGTGATCAAGTAACATAATACTAAATTTCTCCAATTCTGTTCTGATGAAGAAACACAGTCATCTAAATCTTGGATGGCCTGAGGGCATTTCAGCATATTTTTTTTTATTTTTGGATGAGCTTTTCCTTGTGTTTCTCAAGTGTTTTTAAACTCTTCAGGGACAAATTGAAGTCAGTTTTATCAGATTTTGTTCTTGTCAGTCTTGCCTGCATCATTTATAATACTCAAAAGTGGATATTTAAATTAAATTCTCTTAAATTCTCTCAAAACGTCTGCCTCATCTTACTGAAGGCATAATTTCATCCTGACATGATATTCCAGATCAGTTTGATATGACAAGATACAATTTACTGACACAGCCACGTTATTTGATAGAGCATGTTTAAAAATCATCTTATGAAACTAAAAAGCCACCTGCTTTATAGAACGTCCAACAAACTTACACTGTTATGTGGGAGGCGGTTTATTTGTGTATTCACAAAGCCATTAAATGCTTCCTTGTGTCCTTTAAATGCACGGCAGCTTCATAAGAGGTCTGAAGCAGGCTGGACTTTGTGGCGAGCTTCCATCAATTAGACTAATGGGCTCTCTATGGGCACAGACCGGCGCTTTCAAAATCCCCCTCTGTTTATCTGCTCCAAAATATCTTTTTACTTTTGGGAATCTGTCAGACATTTTTTTTGGCAGCACATTGTCAATTAACTCACACAAACATACAGTACACACTGAAGCTCATCTTACATGCAGGCTTTTTTAAAGCCAAAAACATATGATAGCATACACCAAAACACTCTCTCTCTCAAATACACATATGGCTTTTGTTTTTGGAGAACAGTCTGGGTTTGCTGGTTTGTGGTGAGGAAAACAGGCCAAGAAAATTACCATATACTAGGATGATTTTTGCCTCTGCATTTTCTATATACATGCTAAAAACATTTAAGTGTGGCATAATGAACGCCAAGGTGAGGCCAGTCGCATGTTTAACCAATTTAAACAACTGTGAGAATGCATGAAAGCACAATGTTCTGGCAAAATGTTGTAGCATGCACACTTCAGAACATGGAGTTCATAATAAAAGTCTTATTGCTTATTTTAAGAATATGTATTACGACTCAAAAAGTAAGATTTTTAATGTTTTTAAAAGAAGTCTTTTCTGCTGACCAAGCCTGCATTTATTTAAACGACAAAAACAGTAACATTTAAAAATATTTTTACTATTTAAAATAACTATTTTCTATCTGAATATATTTTAAAGTGTAATTTATTCCTGTGATCAAAGCAACATTTTCAGCATCATTACTCATGTCTTCAATGTCACATGACACTTCAGAAATCATTCTAATATGTTGATTTGCTCTTCAAGAATCATTTTTTATTATTTATATTTTATATAAGTAATATATATTTTATATTTTATATTTATATTATATTTTATACAAGGATATTTATATTATTTTTATTATTTATTATTATTATCATCAATATTTAAAACAGTTGAGTTGAGATTCTTTGCTGAATAGAAAGATCCAAAGATCAGCATTTATCTGAAAAAAAAAAAAGCTTTTGTAACATTATACTCTATACCATTCAAAAGCTTGGAGTCAGTATTTTTTTTTTCTGGGAAAGAAATGATAGAAATCAATACTTTTATTTAGCAAGGATGCTTTAAATTGATCAAAAGTGATGATAAAAACACTTAGAATGTTATAAAAGATTTCTATTTCAGATAAATGCTGTTCTTCCAAACTTTCTATTAATCAAAGAAACCTGAAAAAAAAAAAAATTCTACTCTGCTGTTTGCAACATAATAATAAAAATAAATGTTTTTGAGTAGCAAATCAAAATATTAGAATGATTTCTGAAGGATTATGTGACTGGAGTAATGATGCTAAAAATTCAGCTTTGAAATCAAAGGAATAAATTACATTTTAAAATATATTCAAATAGAAAACAGTTATTTTAAATAGTAAAAAAATATTTCAAAATTCTACTGTTTTTGCAGTATTTTGGATCAAATAAATGCAGCCTTGGTGAGCAGAAAGACGTCTTTAAAAACATTAAAATCTTACTGTTCAAAAACTTTTGACTGGTAGTGTACAATTTACTAATATCAAAAATGTACTTGCCCAAAAAAGGATGCTTTTAGAAATATATACAATTACACTCTCAAAAACAAAGATTCCTTATAGGCTTTTTCTTTTGTTTTGTTTTTTGCACTTATGCCAGAATCACCATTTTTGGTTACCAAAATAACCTTTCAGTCAACATTCCTTAAAAGAACCATTTGTGGGTGTGTGAGAAGAACTTTTTATAAATTAAAAAAAAAAATCCACTATAGAACCTTTTGTAGAATGGAAAACTTGGAAGTTTCTTCATGGAACTATAAATGTCAACAAACAACAGTTAGTTTTACAGAGGTATAAAATTGCGAACAGCATTTACATTAAAGGTGCTAGTAGCTAGTAATTGAAATGGGTACTGTGGTCCAAATTCGAAATATTAGAGAGCGCCATTTCTCCCGCTGCCTCCTCCTCAACACTCACGTGGGTTGCCAGATTGAGGACACACAACAGAAATGAGCGCAAGTGACAATGACAACAACCCTTAGACTAAATTCATGTGCTGATTTTTCAGAGTTTAATATGCCTCTGGAGTTTGTTAATTTCCTTCCATGGCTGCAGTACGCTGTGTTTCCCAACAACTGGCAACCTGGGGTGTCAAAATCCTATTGAGTAAATTGGCAGTGGGTGGAGTCACACAGACCAAACCAAAAACAGAAATTCCAACACGGAACACACATTTCAAAGTAGAATAACTGGCTGTAGCACTGTTTCCAAAAAAACAAATATGTCAACTAAGCAGGTTTCACAAATATCTGCAAGGATATTATGGTATTTTATGCATTACTACAGTCGAAAAAAGAATTATTGGTACTTGCAGCACTTTTAATATTAAGCAATTGTTGGAATACGTCTCACTATCTTTGAGAATTTGACAAACTGAAACACCACCAGCAGAGATTGTGTATAAGTGATGCTGTTTGATTGGTTGAGGCTTGTATAAATGCACGGGTGAGTCTGTCTATTCCCAATCATCTTCTCTCTGATTAGGTGACAGATAATGTCTGCTAAGAAATAAGTGCTGCAGCCTCTGAGACAATTATGATAAAGTCGTTGAGCGGCATAATTCACACACACACACCTCAGATGCTGAAGTAAGATAGCGAACGAGGGTTGTTTGGAGAAAGCGCAGCTCCCCGCTGAGATTTCCCAGGAATTACCACTGAATATCTTAAGATAAACTCTTCTGCTAAACACATTTACACATTAAAGCAGGACTACAAAATTACACACAACAGACCACTGAAGCCATCGCATAGGTTTTGTGTAATTTGGCTTTTAAAAAACAAAGTCTTACATTTTTTAAAGCACATGTGAGTGGTGCCAGACGATGCAAAACTCACAGTAATGATGCTTGTATGATTGCTTCAAATTGTTTTTGATACAAAAAAAAAATAAATGTCACAATGCAAAACTTTCCTTTTTAACTTACTTTCCTTCTTCCATGAAACACACAAAATGTTTTTGCCCTCTATTTTCCATATACTGCAAGAAAAGTAAATCATGACTAGGGCTATCCATCTTCAAAACAATAAAAAAGCCCCATAGAATTATTTTAAAACTGGCCGATATGACGTATTTGCAATACAAGTCTTAAATAATCAATTACATTTAGCAAAAATATGATGAACTTCAAAAGTAATTGACAGAATCTTACAAAACTGATATTTTAATTAATGGTATATGATTTAAACTGATGCAATGTATTTAATAGTGAATGCTGTGTTTACAAAAAAAAAAAGAAAAAGAAAAAAAAAACACTTAATTAACATTTTTCAATATAAATTTTAAATATATTTAAATATTTTTAGTTATAATATACTTGTATAATATTTATATGTAATTTATTCCAAATAGAAATCATTTCTAACAATATAAGTCTTCACTATCATTTTTATCAATTTAACACATGATTTCTAAAGTATCATGTTCTGATGTGACACTGAAGACTGGAGTAATGATGCTGAAAATTCAGCTTTGCGTCACAGGAATAAATTAAATTTTAAAGTATATTAAAATAGAAAACCACTATTTTAAATTGCAATAATATTTCACAATATTACAGTTTTTTCTGTATTTTTAATCAAATAAACGCAGCCTTGATGAGCAGAAAAGTCCTTTTTGAAAACATGAAAAACTTTTGAATGGCAGTGTACATAAATATATTTATATATTAACTATAGACCCTAACGTACATATAAATTCAACTCTAGTGTCTGACATCGTAAAAAGATAAGGCAGCATTCTGTTTTTTTGCACCCATTACAGGTGACAAATGTCATACATAAAAATTTATTTTCAAAGACAAATACACAAGTGCAATTTTTGACAGATGCTGCACATCCCACACACACTCATTTGTCCTTTACACACCAACACACATTTGCCCTTGAGTCGCAGGGAGCAAAGATTCTCCTAGTGTTCACTGCAGGCAGCGTATCCATGCTAGTGTTAATCTGCAAATACGTCTCAAACACACACACACACACACACACATACACAGAGGATTTTAGATGTATCTAAACATTCCCTCATCTGCAGAGGCACAATGATTATTGATTGGCAGCTGCTGCTGCTCATGGAGGGGAGAAAGCCTGAGTTTATCAATTAAGGAGTGACAGTCAATTCTCTCTCCTACTTTAACGCTTGACAAGAGCGGAATTCTGATGAGGGCGAATCCTAAATCAGCAGAGCGCAAAGTGACACTGCAGACTGACCACCACATACACGCACACACACACTCACATACATATCAGTGATCGAACTACAGGAGTCATTTAAATAAGTTCAATTACAGGCTTTTGAAAAAAATTGTCCACTCCAAATTAAATACTAACAAAAAGTAGCTACTCTCAAACTAATTAAGAGAATAATGTCTTAGATTATCATTCAAAGAATAATAATACAAAAAATAAATAAATAATAAACTTTATTTAAATATTATATACATTTATACTAATAGGGCCATATAATTTCCGAAAACGTGGACAGAATCATGGAATTCAGTCATAAAAATGGAATTTGCTGTATAATGCGGAATGTCAGAGAATTTGCCAAAACTATAATGTCATATCATATACAAACAGAAACTTGAAGGTCTTTACAGCAACCCCTCAAAATAAAAGCTGTGTTTAACTTAAAGAAATTGTGACAGAAATATATTACTTAATGTAAAATTAGTACTACAACTACTAAAAAATTAGATTACAAGAATTGCAACATTATTTTTAAGGAATATTTACCAGAAAAAGTATTTACCAGAATTGATTTACCAGAAAAATGTAGATGCATATTATTTTTGAAAATAAATAAATAAATAAATAGAATAATAAATTAATTCTTTATAACATCAATTATTTAGACATAATTTGATTATTATATAATATTTGATTATTATATACTATTATTTATATATTAAATTTAATATAAACCAGTAAAATGGAGTCCAGAAAATTCATGGAAAACACAGAATTTGAAAAACTGAATTTGAGAAAGAAAAAAAAAACATTTCATAATGCCTTAAAATGTTGTTTTTTTTTAAACTTTTAATAAATTGTGGTTAAATTGTGTAGGTTTCATGATTTCAATTAATCTTGCTTTTTGATCAATATATATTTTTTTAATTTAACCATTAAACCAGAGTTTAGAAAACTTAAAACAGAAAAAAAAACCAGAATCCATAAAAATTAAAAGGGAGAAAATGGAATTTGGAAAAAAGAAAAATGGAAAAAATAAAATGATTTCATATGGCCCTATACTAAAAGCAATTATTAAAAATGAATAAAAATATAGTAATAGACAGCCATATTTATGCTAAAATCAAAAAGTTTTAAAACGTATACAAAAAAAAGCAAGTGAAACGATCACAAGGTCTTTCATGAAATTAAATTAAATCGAATGAATCAAGAAATCAACTTTTAGCAAATGATGCGCAAAATGACCAGAACAAACCAATGTTTCAGGACAGATATTTGTTTAACACTACTGAGTGATTACTCTAATTAATCAGCAAAATAATCCACCAAGGAACAAATTCACTGTACAAACTGACTTATTGACTTATTGAGTGCTGGATTAAATGAATCTGTGGTTAACGATTGACGACTATTCAAATCTCTTAATCCATTCAGTCAAAACTGAATTTTATGAACACTACTGAGTGAACATTTAGTACTTTTTAGTAAAGTCATGCATGAATAAATCATTTATTTAAAGCATTTCACTAAAATAAACCAACTGAATCGCCAAAAACAGTCCACAATGACTTTTGCAAACACAACTGAACAAATGCTTCAGTGAATCTTGTTTTTTGAACCAGTTCACTAAAATGACCTGTCTGAATGAATCTATTACCTAAAATGAACCACACAAACTAAAGTCCACAATATGTATTCCCTACACAGCTTTTAATAAAAACATTTTGAATCGTGAATCACTGCAGCAGGTCGTACCTGCAGGACTGATGAAGTCTGAGTGTTTGTGGCGGTGAGAGACACCAGTGATAAACTCAAGGTGTTTTTCTAGCATGTAGCTGCCATGGTAACAGTAACATCCCGCCGCTAGTCTGATGTGGACTGATGAGAGGTTGCTTCAAAGGAAGACTGACGAGAATGCAAAGTTTCCTCAGACAAACTTTGATTTTCGTCCGGCACAAGCGGTCATGAGAGGCTCTTGACGTGACTGTGCTAATGCTAGTGGTAAATGGGCACATCTTTGAAGTCTAAAAGCATAAGATTGTATCCGAGTTGCAACCTCTACTATTTCAGGCCTCTAACTGCTCTAATTTGTTTTAGTTACTTTTCATTTTTCCTTTTGCCTCCATCTTTAAACAGCAGTGTGATTAAATGGAGCGCAAACGGAGACTTTTGCTTTTTAATTTTTTGTATTAATGCCTAATGTAATACATTTTTTAAAGCAAATTAAAGCAGACAAAATGCTTTAGAAAGTCACTTCAGTCCAGAGTGCACATTATTATTCATTTTCATTTTTAAGCACATTTTACTGAAAATCATAGCACTGTCCACAAAATATCCAATTCATTCCAATGAGACTTAAAAACTTGTCTGACCTAGTGGGCAAAGCTAAGCAAAGAAAAATTGCCCCACGTTGCAAAAATATTTATTATTTTATTTTATATTTATTTATGTTATTATTTTTTTTTATATATTTTATTTTTAATTTATTTAAAAAATATTATTTTGTTTTATTTAAAAATAATTATTTTATTTTATTTAAAAAATATTATTTTATTTAAAAATTATTATTTATTTTATTTTATTTTATTTTATTTTATACTTAAAACAAGAAACATTTCCATGAGAAGCAAAACTGTTTTTAGAGAATATTTATTGAATTCATTTAATTTTGTTTTTGGCATTAAACTACAAAATAGTGATGTTAATGCTGAAATGAAAAGGTTGGAAAAATAAACAATTTTGTTTCTCAAGTATCTCTATAAAATACATTCCTGTTCAAAAATTTGAGCTCAATTAATTAAATTTTATTTAGCAAAGACACATTAAATTGATCAAAACTGACAGTAAATACATTTGTAAATGTTACAAAAATTTATTTTTAAATAAATGCTGTTTTATTTTTAAACTTTCCATTTATCAAAGAATCTTGAAAATAAAAATGCATCATGATTTCCACAAAAAACATCAAGCAACAAACCGTTTTAAGCATTGATAATAATGAGAAATGTTTCTTGAGCAGCAAATCAGCATATTAGAATGATTTCTGAAAGATCATGTGACACTGAAGACTGGAGTAAAAAATTCAGCTTTGCATCACAGGAATAAATTACATTTTCGAATATATTCACATAGAAAACAGGTGTTTTAAACGGTAATAATATTTCACATTATTACTGTTTTTACTGTATTTTTAATCCAATAAATGCAGCCTTGAGAAGAAACTGAAAAACTTCTACCAGCCCCACACACTGTGAACAGTATTGCAATGCTTTTTTTTTTTTTTTTTTATTTCTCTAAATGACTTGGAGAAATATTTGAGACTACGCTGATCATTAATGCGACATAACTATATATTTCTGTCTGTTTTCTCTCAAACGAACATCTGAATTGTTGTCTTTCCCTCTTGCCCTCTCTCTCCTATGAAACACAAAGGGCTCCAGTGACTTTCTCTTCGATCGAGTTACCAGAGAATAAAATTGGCTCTCGAGCGGCTCTCCAGAGCCCAGAAGTCCTCTAATCCCGACCAACCTTCAGCCAGCAGGGTCTCTCTCCTCTCCTTACCTCTCTATTCCTTTCGCTCTTGCGCTCTGATTCACATCTGATCCGACCACCAATTTCATGGCTGCTTTACCGCCTCCTCCCTCTCCTGAAATTCCATCATCGGGCCTCAATAAAACAAATCCTGCTCCAACTCCTCTGGAGTCGCACACTAAAACTCCTGGATAAATATATCCCGCTGCACTCTCTCAAAGTCTCGGAGGAATCAAACACATTTAGTGAAGGTCATACAAACACAATGTTTGAGTTACAGCTGTATGAATGCCAACCAAAGCCTTCCATTTTGGTCAACGTGTTTGCGTTAAGACCGTTCAGTAGGTACAATAATCCCAAATGGCTCTGCTAACAGGATTTAGAGTTACAGGAACTTTTAAACCAATTTATGGATTATATTTATGGACTGTAGGGTAATGCATTGCCGAGTGTGTGTGCGCGAGTTTGTGTGCCAGAGATGGACTCCAGAACATTCTCAGTAAGGGCTGCCAAAAAAAAAATAATAAAGTCCAATAAAAACACCAACAAAACTGATTCCCTTTGAAGTACAAAAGTGCTGAACTTTAAATAACTACACATAATAGTTATTAGTCAATAATGATTGAGTAGTAGATCTCACAATATTCTTAAACAAGTCTTTTCCTTGCCAAACTAAAAGTTAATAACCTTTGGTAAGATGTTTTTACATTGTGAACTTATCAAAATAGGTTAAACAATTTAAGCATTTTTTTTTTACATAACAAGATTTTTTTTAGTTTAATCTATTTGGTTAAAGTAATTTAAGTTATAGTTTTCAATTTAATTTAATGTAAAATGCTGTTTAGAAGGAAAAACTAAGAAAACGAAAAGTAATGAAAATGTATGAACATGAAAAATCTAAATTTTAAATAAATAAATAATTAAAATGAAAATGAATAAATAACTATGCCAAACTGTATACATATAGTATACAAGTACACATATACAGACAGTAATATTTTTGTAAGGTACTATAATTTTCCAGTAAAATATTGTATTTATTTTATGAACTATTAATCTTTTAATTTATGTAGAAATGGGCATTCAAGTTATTGATTTGTTTTAAAAACTATTAAAACAGAAAACAGTAATTTTAAGTTTGTTTGGTTTTTTTTGTTTTTGTTTTTTGTTTTTTGATCAAATAAATGCAGCCTTGGTGAGTAAAAGAGACTTCTTTTGAAAAAAAAAAAAAAAAAATTGTATTTAAAAAGACATTAAAAATTATGTTTAGAAGAAAAATTATAAATTTTGGTAATGAACAAAAAATCACCTAAATTAAAATAAAAAATGACTTAAATTACTATGATAAAAATGATGCCAAAATGAAAATGAAGGAGAAAGATATACAGAGAGATATATAGAGAGTATATTTCATGAAGCTGAAATCTGCGGATGTGAGACAGTTGTCCCGCTGTCTGTCTGTCATCTCTCTCTCCTCACTAACCTCTGCTGTCTGAGGTTACATAATACTGACCTCAAACCACACACAATGAGCACACACATAAAACATACACACAAACATAAAATAGATGGACAGGGATAAAGAATAAACACACACACACACGTTCACAAAAGAAATTGGTGTAGAATCAGTTTTCCCTCAGAAATTGTTAGTAAATTTAACAAACAATTACAAAGAAACAGCAAAGAAACTAAAGACTAAAATATTGTAAAACATAGCTCAATTAACTTTATTTAACATTTAAAAAAAACACTTTTAATACTGTACCAAAACACTACGTTTACAATCTACACTGTGAAAATAAATAAATAAAAAATGCATGGTTAGATATTGTATTTAAAAGGTATAATTTGAATTTTACTGAAAAACTGTGAATTAAGATAAAAAAAAGGAAATAAATAATTGACTAAAATTACTAAAACGACCAAAAACATGGCAAAATGTTTATGTATACAAATATATGTAAGACTGTCATATTTTTTATAATTTTCTGGTAAAATATTGTTACAAATTTCTACAGTTATGTTTTATGAAGTATGAATTGCCTTAGGTAAAATTTGCATAAAAAGACAGTAAAATTTTATGTAGCAAAAAAAATTGTGACATTTATTTAGCGCTTTTCTAAGCACTTAAAATATTGTTTTAAATTTTGTTTTTATGAAGTATGGATTGCCTTATAATTTATATTAAAAAATCAAGTTATTTTATTACCCATCACACTGTAAAATAAGAAAGCTTACTATGAAGGAAAAATATTGTTTACAGTACTTCTAAATATTTCAACTTCATCTTTGCTTATGGAAAAAGATAAACCTCATGAAAAACACACACAGACACAGCCAATCCTTATCATAAAGAAACACACAGCTCCTCAGAGACTTTACTGTCCTTCAGCAAATAAACAGCAGCCAAATAGGTTACGCTGTACACATGTGAACATAACATTTCCATTTACGACATACACAATTATTATAGGTTTGATGCATTCGAATTTTAGCAACTGATGTTTAAATCTAAGCACTTAGATTTGTGCATGTTGGATTAAAGCTAAAGTACATCTCATGAATCAGTGCTGTCTAGTACATGTGTATGTCTACACTTAAATCTATGCACAAACACAATAACAAAGCAAAAAGCAATCATGAGTTATGACCGCATGAACTTGTTCTATTTACTGTTTGCAAAAGCTCATTCTCCTATCAGTTCTATAGACACGACTGGAGCCATTCATGCACAGATACACACACAAAAGCACAGACACACATGCACACAACCTGTAATTGTTTGAAAGAGAGAGAAGGAGATGTTGGACAGAGTGCAATGGGGGTGAAAATGTTGATTGTTTACACAAAGTGATGTCGCAACAAGCAACGCAGTGGAATTCGTGCTGTAATGAAAGTCCTCATTGTGAGGTGAAGAATACTAGATATAACTGTCTGTGCAATATCTGATGCTGTAGAGATGAATCACAATACAACTGCATTCAAAGTAGGTGTTGATATATTCAGTGTCGTCTTTAGAGGTCAGAAGTATAATGCAACCTATTAGATCTGAAAAACTATATTGAATGTTGAATATATGAATTTTTGAAAGAGCTGATAGCAGAGTGTATGGAAGAGTTAAGGACAGAGCTTTGGATTTTACTGTGATGAAGCAGCCATTATTACATTTCACAACTGTTGAGTAAAACCAGGAGAGAGAGAGAGGGATGTGGGGACGGATGGAGGGACGGACAGACACACGCTAGATAGAGATGGATGAATGCATGGATGCATTGACGAATGCATGGAATAATAGAGATGGATGGATGGTTGGTTGGACGGACGGATGGAGGGATGGGTGGACAAAATAATAGCTAGAGATAGATGGATGGATAGATGGACGAATGGATGGAATGATAGAGATGGATGGATGGACAGACAGATGGACAGATGGATGGATGGAACGATAGCTAGTGATAAATAGATGGATAGATAGATGAATGGATGGAATGATAGAGACGGGCAGACGAATGGATGGATGATGGATGGACAGATGGAGGATGGATGGACAAAAATAGCGATAGAGCGGATGGATGGATGGAATGATAAAGATGGATAAAAGCGGACAGGCAGACGGATGGACAGATGGATGGAATGATAGATAGAGATGGATGGATAGATGGAATGATGGATGGAATGACAAAGACGAAACGACAAAGATGGATCCCGATGGAATGGTAGATAGAAATGGATGGATGGATGGCCAAATGGAGGACGGATGGACAGATGGATGGAATTATAGACAGAGAGATGGATGATAGATAAATGGATGGATGGAATGATAGGGATGGATGGATGGATGGGTGGATGGATGGAATGATAAAGAGCGGACAGGCGGATGGATAGAATGATGATGGATAGATGAATGGATGGAATGATAGGGATGGATGGATGGATGGATGGAGAAAACAGTCAGACAGATGGACAGACAGATGGATAGACGGATGGATGGAATGATAGATAGAATAGGATGGATAGATGGACAAATGGATAGATGGATGGTGAATGATAGAATAGCGATGGGCGGACAGATGGATGAATGGATGGAATGGATGGAATGATGGATGAGATGGATGGATAGATGGATAGATGAATGATAAAACTGTGGACAGACAGATGGAATAGCGGATAGAGATGGATGGAGCGATGGATGGAATCATAAAGACTAGCGGATAGATGGAATGATAGGGATGGATGGATGGACGAATGAAAGAATGATACAGATGGATAGATGGATGGATGGGTGGACAAAAATAATGAGGATGGATGATGGACAGACAGACAGATGGATAATGATAAGATGACAGATGGAATGATAGATAGAGATGGATGCTAGTTGGACGAATGGATGGAATGATAGGGATGGATGGATGGATGGATGGATGGATGGAATGATGGATGGATGATGGATAGGATGGATGGATGGATGGATGGATGGATGGATGGATGGATAGATGGATGGACCGATGGATGGCGGACAAAACGAGAATGATATAGAATGATATATAGGGACAGATGGATGGACAGATGGATTGATAAATAGAGAGACAGGTGGATAGAACGGTAGAACGACAGACAAACAGATTAAATTAAAAAAAGATGCTGATTAAAAACATGAATATGCAACGTGAATGAAAGAATTTTGTCATGAGCATAAGCACGCCTTCTGCAGAACTTCCTGTGAATATGAGATCAGTTTCCAGCTCAGGTTTCTCATTGCTTGAGGCAACGGATTTGTTTGTTCTAAAAGATTTTGCTTCTAATGGATAACATTAACCAACAGGACAAACACTAGCACAGATCATCCGTCATTTATCATGCAAACTGGAGCATCACACACACTCATGTACATGCTGTTATATAACAGGCCTGTGAATAGAAAGAGGTGAAGGTTAGCAGGACAGCAAACAAAGGCCATCTGCTGGGCTGAGGGTTATCAAAGGTGACAGACTTTGTGTGTGTGTGTGTGTGTGTTTCCTCAGTGAGGCAGGCTGATATGTAGCGGCAGCTCTTGTGTAAAATCACACAGCAGTTCAAAGGAACTAATCGAATCCAGCTCAATCAATACACTCGGAGGAAACACACACACTTGCATGCAGATGCACACAAACACTACAAGCTCTGTTTTACCATCTAAGCTATATATTTAGTCAGCAGTCTGACTAAAAACGGAAATGGGCAGAATATAAAATAAAAAATTATTTAAAATATTAATAATATTTAATAATACCATAATAATATCCCAATGATACTGAAATAACAGTCATCCCAATATTTTATATATTTTTTAATCAATTCAATTTTTCTGTATTGTATTAAATATTGTTTTGTATTAAATTAAATCTGTCTAACATTGTTCACCATACATTGCAATGCACTCTGGGATTGCGTTAACCATGAAGGATACATGTGCCTCAAGACACAGTCTACAAACATGATGCTTCTAGCTATGCAAACCAAATTTAATGCAAATATATAATGAAATATGTCAATGCAATTCATAACATAACACAAATGCACATTACAATATATGTGACCATAAAAAGTACTATAACAGATATTAATATAAACAAACATTTTCTTTGTTCAGGTCAACTACAGATTAAAGAGAATCTTGCTGAGCAGATTAGTTAAAATTAGTTTAACCGTCAGCATGTTTATAGCTAGGTTTATAGCTGTTAAGATCAGAACAATGCGCAATAAAAACTCCATCGAATGCACACAACTTGAATGCCTAAAAACGCTGTCTAGGTAGGCAGCTCGCTACTTTTCTTGATTGTTTGGAGCTAATTTCTCTCTAATGTTACACACACACACAGCCCATTTTATCAAGTGGGAACAGTCAACTGCACAACAGAGTAGCATGTGACACAATTTGCCCCCTCCATTCTCTTCTCCCTAGTTTGTGTGTTGTAGGTGTGATTGAATTAAATTGCACAGAGATTTGCTTTTGCAGACGATTAAAAAGAGAAATTTGATTGCGGTTTTAATTAACAAACATAACAAGCCTTTTCATTGGCTCTGAGGATTACAATTACGGCCCACAATGCAGCAGCATCCCTGCCGGTGATTCGGCCGTTTGCATTCGAGACCCAGCGGTGGTCTGTGACGGAGGACTGATCTAGGACCAGTTTAACTCAACTCAAGACATAAGCAGCTTTTATATGGTGTTTACAATACCGTTCATTCCTGTGGTGTTTTCAGGTGGCTGTACTATTCAGCCTCAACTCTGGATAACTACAACTGTTTCTCATTTACTGAAGCAGAGAAATGTTCACAAAATAAATTATGAATAAATGATAAATGACTAACACCACTATCAATTTACAATTATTAGATGAAAAACCCTGAAATGTTACGCTGCCTTAGCAACTAACTGAAATAAAACAAGTGAACTGTAAGTTTAGGTACTGAAATAACTAAAACGAAAAACCAAAACTGAATAAATGCAAATTACCATATATATATATATATATAATATTTTTTTTTTATTTATTTTGCCGCAACAATAAGAATTTTATATAATTGTGATTATACAACAAATTTAACGAAAACTAAAATACATTTGGAATACAAAAATAAAAGCTAATTAATTTAAATATGAAGTTTACTTTGTATACTTGCAAAATATGCACTTTAAAAGAGAATTTACTAATTTATTATTTGTCCATTTTTAAATTGCAATTAATTTGGATCATTTCTAATTGTAATTTTCTGATTGTGATTGTAATTTAAAATGTGCCTTAAAATAAATCCAAAATAAAATTGCTGTGCTTGTTTGTTTGTTTGTTTGTTTGTTGTATGTCCACCAAATTTGGCCAAAATTTTGATGACATATACACACACACACAACAAAATTACTGAAACTAAAATAAAACTGAAAATACGAAAATAAAAGCTAACTCAATATATGAATAAATACTATGACAGTACATAAATTAAACTAAAATAACACAGCTAACAGATGTGGCCTAAAAAACACATAAAATTTTATTTCATGGGGTCAAAGTTTTTAATTAAAAAATTACAAATGTAGTATAAAAATATATATAAGTTCATTTTTATATATGTAAAATGTGCATTTTAAAAGAGCAGTTACCTATTGCTTATTTATCCATTTTAAAATTACGAATTAAAATAATTGATAATTCAGTCATTTTTAATAGAACTTTAGCTTTTGTGCCATGCGATTAAACAATGGAGCATGCATTATGGGATTTATTTTGTCATTATTGATCGTACATCGTACAGAGGTCTAAATTATCGTACAAATACGATAATTATCGTACGTCTAGCCACACTGCTTTCAATATACATCAAATCATTTATATGAATTGAATTGAATTGAATTATATAAACTCTTTAAAAGGTCTTTACGGACTGATTGCTTAGACTCTACAGCTCCACCTACCAGCGATCACACGTACTGCACTCCACCATTAGCGGCATCCAGAACTATTGATAATTCAGTCAAATGTGTTATCATCAACATTTTTTGTATTACAATGCCTGCCAGCTCAAGAGAAATAAATAACCCCTTAGCGCAGACATTTCATCAGCTTTGTGTTTTAAAACTACATATTAGCGTTAATGATACCCTCCGCGAGCGCGCTCAAGTGCCGGCGCAATAACAACAACAACAAAAACAACACTTAATCGCTCGTATGTTTTTAAATTGGAAGATTTCTATTTTGGCCCCCACGGCTAATTCCTGGGGTGAGAGTGTAATATTTGTTTCCTCCGACACCAGCGGCAGCAACAAATGGCGGTACAAACCGCGCTTTATCAAAGGGTGCCGCCGCAGATGCGGAGGCCGTTCTTATCGCCGAGCGGCCGGGAACGAATCAACGCGACCGCGCCACCTCACACGAGAGCCGCAGCGTTTATCGAGAACAACACGGTGGTCCTGGGCGGCCGCTGAGGGTGGGACTGGGTGGATGTGAGGGGGCAGTTGAGCGGTAACCGTGGCGACAACCTCCGGAGCATAAAACTCATGTTAACTAGGCCTTTTCCGCGCCTCTATCTTATCAGCTCCGAGCCGCCGATGCTCGTCAGCGAGCGTAATTGAATAAAAGCCAGCCAGGCGTCTGTACGCCTCTCTCTCTCCCCCCATTTGTACCGTGCGCTCTCTAGCTTTTGTCCATTTTTTCTCCACCCTTGTTGCACGATCTCTCTTATCTTGCTCTAGGGGGGAGGGGATGGATGGAGGGACGGGGTGATGACTTAAGAAAATGGGACATGCTGATAAGAGCGGCGTGTGCCCGCTGCGCTGTAAAGACAGAGGCAGTTGTGATTATCACATCCATGTGAGTAATCTCTCATTATCTCCGTCTGATCCAACACCACTGCTGACTGTATTCACACAGGGGCTGCAGCCACAAACCCCTGACAGATTCAATCATGCACATACAGTAGAGCAGGCCATGCATGCATGTAAAGAGACAATTTTTAAGAAAAGTGTAGACAGTCAAAAATTAAAAATGTGTTAATACATATGAGCTCAATAGGAGACGTTCTGATGTATGTTCACGCTGCTCTTTTCCATTGGATGAAAGTGGGTTTTGATGATTTGTGCTGAAAAATGTGACCCTGGGCCACAAAACCTACAAATATACCCGTCTTAAGTAGCACGGGTATATTTGTAGCAATAGCCAACAGAACATTGTATGGGTTAAAATTATCTATTTTTCTTTAATGGCAAAAATCATTAGGATATTAAGTCATATTACGTTCCATGAAGATATTTTATACATTTCCTACTATAAATATATCAAAATTTTTGATTAGTAATATGCATTGCTAAGAACTTCATCTGGACAACTTTAAAGTTGATTTTCTCAATATTTAGATTTTTTTGCACCCTCAGATTCCAGATTTTCAAACAGTTGTATCTCAGACAAATTTTGTCCTATCCTAACAAACAAACATACATCAATGGAAAGCTTATTTATTCAGCTTTCGGATGATGTATAATTCTAAATTTCCAAAAAAAATGTACCCTTATGACTGGTTTTGTGGTCTTGGGTCACAAATATCCAAAAATACTTTTAATTAGGGCTGCATGATTTGGGGAAATCAAATTAGAAATTTTAAATGAAAAATTACGATTTCAATTTAAAATAAGATAAAAAAAAAAAAAGAATAACATTCAAAATTTTATTTTACATTACAACAGTAAAATTACAAGTTACATTTACACATTGCAATAATATTATTAAAAAATTGAAAAATGCTAAAAGACAAAATATGCAATATTACTATTTTAATATTTCATTGTAAAATTAAAAACTTGAGTATTTAAGACAATATTATTAATATTTTATTATAATTGTATATTATTTTACACTATTATAATTCTAATTATAATAAAAACCTTTTTACATGCTTTTTTTTCAAAGGCAACTGTATCTTAATTTGATTTTATTATATAAAATGAACCAAATAAAAAAACCCCTTAAAAACAAAATTACTATTTTAATGTTTCACTGTGAAATAAAATAAAATAAAAATATTAAAGACTTTATAATATTATATATTTTTTTATTTTACAATTGTACTAATTATTTATGTCTTAATTTCTTTATTTTTAAACCCTTATTTTGACAGAAAACCACAAACCACAAGCTTCTCTTCTGTTAAGCACTTCAGAAGATGCTTGGCACATTTTGCCATATATATAAGTTATAGTTAAATATAGTTATACATCTCCATCATATTCTGGTCTTTTGTCATATGAAAGGCAAAAAAACAAACAAAAAAGCAGCATAAATTAAATCCCTTAGTAAAGTAACAACACATCTTTCCTCCACACCAAAGTTGATATTGGGGTTTGTTCAAATCTCTAATTTAGAGCATGAATGCTAGCAAGGGTCAAACAGCACCTGCACGTGTTCAATCTGTACATGTAATTTCTCTACACAAAGCAGTCCCTCATTTTAACTTCAGGGAAGCTTTCTCTTGTCATTAGCCTCCCTTTCGCTGCCAAATATGAATATACCAGTATAATTTACTTACAATAGGACAGCAGAGGTTGAAATCAAAGCTGCACAAGGCCATTTCTATGAGTTATGAGACACGTGTGACTCATTCATCAAAAGGAATAGCAGGACCTACGAGCAGAGCGCATTACCATCACAGGGATGAGATCATGCTGAATTCAATTTACGATCTGGACGATATTTTCTAGCTACTTAGAAATGAACACCAAATATGTATAAAAACAAGTTTGTTTAACGTTAAGAGAATTAACCTAACTAGCTTTCTAAAGGCTGACTTTTCACACTTGAAGTGTATTTAGTGATAGAATCTGTAATAGTATCACAAGCGTTGTTTCTCAAACTGTCAGACGTGTGTGTGTGTGTGTGTGTGTGTGTTTCAGAGGCCCTGGCGAGCGTGCGGGTGTAACGCTGTCACTGATGAGGTCACCCGGAGAGGGGAGGCGGGTTAATTGGGAGGTGCTTGGCAAATCTCAGGATGAATTACGATAACTAAGTCTTCAAGTGTTCAAAACGAGACAGAAATGATAAATATAGCTGTGAGCTGCTCCCAAACCACTCTGCTGCAGATGAAAGAGATTCACCTGCAAGACTGGATCTTACAAAATGAGGTCATGATAGCAGATCGGGAACAGGACGATTATCTGGACTGAGAGCGCTAGCCAGCACACAAGAGAGTGAATTAAATACACATTGGCGTCTCCACACGCTACAACAGATAAGATGATTTTCCACTGGTAAAGACAATGTTTTTAAGCTGACATGACAGGCTTACAGACTGGAGAGTAATGACAAATACAATCTCAATGCAAACATCATAAACTGTGTTCAAACCACCATGATATTGCTTATTGTCTTCATTAAATGCATTTTTAATTAATGTCAATATAGTAAACTTCAGTCATGCACTTAAAGATACAAAACAAAGAGTGATGTAGTAATTACTTCAAAGTAGTGTATTAGTGTAATTTATAAGACTAATGTTTTATTATGTTTTGAGAAATGAGAAAGATTGCTAAAAGAGATTAGCAGAAAATAAGTAACATTTTGTAGAATATAAATCAAATAATTTTGGATAATTCTCATTCTTATAAATTAACAAATAGACCACACAAATAAAATAAAATAAAATAAAATAAATAAAAATGCAAAACATAAAAATAAGCCTCATCACAAAAATGTGACAAAAAAATGAAAGCAAAAGAACAGATGCATTCATGCCATATCCTGCAATTTAAAAGAGGAACATTAATTTGAGATTTCCTAAAAGTGCTTTTATCTGTTGAGTACAAATCAATTTAGCCTGTCAGACATACAGTCTCCGCTAATGGAACTATTTCAAACAAATATAGGCACCCAATCCACAAACACACACACACACACCTCACTCAAGGTTTTTCCCATTTCAGACAGTATTTTTAAAGATCTGTTGCTCGTTTGGCACCCAAGTACATGTCCACAGAAAATGGGACATGCAAACAAAACATTAAGGAAAAATCATGAATCATAACAGCGTGCACTATATATTAGGAACATTGCTCAAATCAGAATTCTATAGTATGCGCATATATAGGAACATATGGAAAACATATGCAAAAATGTTTAGCGCACACTACAGTATATACTAGCAAATACTAGAAACATTTTACCAATGTTGAAACCGTGTCATTTTAGTATGCACTTCATGCATAGAACATTTACGGAGCATACAAAGTATGTTTCTACCATGCACTACGTAGGGACCATTGTCTAATATATGCATATGAAATTACCAGTAACATTAACCCAATCAGGAATATTTAGTATGCACTGCATGTTTGTAACATTTACACAGAACATTCAATGTTTTTTAACATGCACTATATGCTAAAAACATTCAGACAATGTCTCATTGGTATACACTGAATATTCCATAAATGTTCCTAGCATGCAGAGAATGTTTTTTTTAGCATGCAGTATATACTAGGAACAATATTAAAATCAGGATTCATTAGTATGCAATGCATTATAGGAACATTTGTGCAACATTAAAGGAATGCTTCTTTAGCGCACACTACAGTAGAAACATTTAGGCCATGATTAGGTCATGTCTCTTTTGTATGCAGTACATGCTAGGAATTATTTTAGACAACATTCAAAGAATTTGTAGCGTGCACTATGAATTAGAAACATTTAGCCAATGTTCAGTCTCTTTAATATTCAAATATAATATTCATGTTTGTTTAGCATGCAGTATATACTAGGAAAATGTAGTCAATGTATGCACTGCATGTTTGGAACATTTACACAGACTGTTCAAAGAATACTGATTTCACATGCACTGCATGCTACATTTAGCCAATATTCTTTTTTTTTTTTTTTGCATGCACTTTATACTACAAACATTACATAAATGTTCAAAGCATGTATTTTTAGTATGCACTACAAACTAGGACACATAACATTTAAAGAATGCTTGTTTAGCATGCACTTTATACTATAAACTTTTAGCCAATCTTTAAAGCATGTCTCTTTAGTATGCACTGCTTTTTTGGAACACACTATTCAAAGAATTATTTAATATGCAGTACATATGAACATTTAAGCAAACTTTAAAAGTATCTATCTTAAGTATGCACTCTATACTAGACATATTTAACCAATGTTCAAAGCACGCATTTTTAGTATACACTGCATGCTACGAACATTTACACACAGCATTGAAAGAATGTTTGTTTAGCATGAACTTTATCCTAGAAACATTTATCCAGTGTTCAAAGCATGTATTTTTAGTATGCACTACATTTCTGGAACACAACATTTAGCATGTAATACATACTACAAACATTTAGCCAATGTTTAAAGCTTGTCTCTTTAGTATGCACTGCATGTTTGAAACATTTACACAGAATGTTTAAAGAATATTTATTTCACATTCACTGCATACTACAAACATTTATCCAATGTTCAAGAATTTTTAGCATGCACTTTATGCTAGAAACATTACATAAATGTTCAAAGCATGTATTTTTAGCATGCACTGCATACTAGGACACATAACACTGAAACAATGTTTGTTTAGCAAACACTTTATACTACAAACATTTAGCTGAAGTTCAAAGCATGTCTCCTTAGTATGCACTGCATTTTTGGAACACAATATTAAAAGAATTATTTAACAGGCAGTACATACTATGAACATTTAAGCAAAATTTCAAAGCATCTCTCTTTAGTATGCACTGCATTTACAGAACATTCAAAGGCTGTTGATTTAGTGTGCACTATATACTTAAAACATTTAGTATGCAGTATATACTGGAACATTTATGGACCATTCAAAGAATGTTTGCACTACAGTATGTACTAGAAACATTTAGCCAATGTTCAAATCATATTGTTTTAGTATTCAGTGCATGCTAGGAACAATCTAGCATATTTCTCTAGTATGCACTGCATCAGACACCAGTGTCCATGTGGCGGCAGATTGCGGTCACTCAAGGTTAAACCCATCTCAATCAGAATTTGAGACATGAACCAGCAAACGGGCTACTTACACGCCTTCATTCCTCCAAGAAAAAATGCTGCATTAAGTTGCTTTAAAAGAAACTGCTTAAAACACAGATATAACCTTGATCATGCAAGCAGACAGAATACAAAAGACAAAGTCACAGCTGGGAAGCACTCACCATATGGCCAAGACTGCTGGCTATTACTCACTACAAAGGGAATAACAGGCAACCCACTTTCGCAAACAGCCCGGGACATACAAATGCATTACTTTCATGCGCGTTTTTAGGTTCAAAACACCAAACCTGCCATTAAAGCTCTCAGCGAGCCAGGAAGATGAGGTGCTCAGAACTCTTGAAAGGAGAAACCCGTGAAGCGTTTGGCCTTGACAATGACTATTACACATCCTCAAAACATGGATAGATGACTCTGCGGTTCAGGACATTTGCAACCTCTGCTCTCAATGTTTATTGCGCCGATTTTGCTCGTGTCACATTTCCAGTTGTGGTGTCATACCTGAATGATAAGCATGCAGTGACATTTCCATGGTTAGAGTGGTGATACAGTGTAGACGTGTGATTTTATATGGTTATGGAAAGACTGCCACTTTCTTTCATCTGTGACACGGGTCCTCTTATGACACAGACAGATCTATGAATATATACCAAGTGATACCATCTGGGTATATATATACAGGTGCATCTCAATAAATTAGAATGTTGTGGAAAAGTTCATTTCAGTAGCTCAAATTGTGAAACTCGTGTATAAATAAGTTCAATGCACACAGACTGAAGTAGTTTAATCTTTGGTTCTTTTAATTGTGGTGATTTTGGCTCACATTTAACAAAAACCCACCAATTCATCTCAACAAATTAGAATAGTTAATAAGACCAATAAAAAAATAAAAAATCAATTCATTTTTAGTGAATTGTTGGCCTTCTGGAAAGTATGTTCATTTATTGTATATATACTCAATAGTAATTAAATTGAGGCTTTAATTACTGCCTCAATTCGGCGTGGCATGGAGGTGATCAGTCTGTGGCAGTGCTGAGGTGGTGTAGAAGCCCAGGTTTCTTTGACAGTGGCCTTTAGCTCATCTGCATTTTTTGGTCTCTTGTTTCTCATTTTCCTCTTTACAATACCCCATAGATTCTCTATGGGGTTCAGATCTGGTGAGTTTGCTGGCCAGTCAAGCACACCAACACCATGGTCATTTAACCAACTTTGGTGCTTTTGGCAGTGTGGGCAGGTGCCAAGTCCTGCTGGAAAATGAAATCAGCATCTTTAAATAGCTGGTCAACAGAAGCAAGCACGAAGTGCTCTAATATTTCTTGGTAAACGGGTGCAGTGACTTTGGTTTTCAAAAAACACAGTGGACCAACACCAGCAGATGACATTGCACCCCAAATCATCACAGACTGTGGAAACTTAATACTGGACTTCAAGCAACTTGGGCTATGAGCTTCTCCACCCTTCCTCCAGACTCTAGGACCTTGGTTTCCAAATGAAATACAAAACTTGCTCTCATCTGAAAAGAGGACTTTGGACCACTGGGCAACAGTCCATTTCTTTTTCTCCTTAGCCCAGGTAAGACGCCTCTGATGTCGTCTGTGGTTCAGGAGTGGCTTAACAAGAGGAATACGACAACTGTAGCCAAATTCCTTGACACGTCTGTGTGTGGTGGCTTTTAATGCCTTGACCCCAGCCTCAGTCCATTCCCCCAAATTCTTGAATCGATTTTGCTTGACAAGCCTCTCAAGGCTGCGGTTCTCTCGGTTGGTTGTGCATCTTTTTGCTGCTTTCTGTTAACATGCTTGGATACAGCACTCTGTGAACAGCCAGCTTTGTTGGCATTGAATGTTTGTGGCTTACCCTTCTCGTGAAGGGTGTCAATGATTGTCTTCTGGACAACTGTCAGATCAGCAGTCTTCCCCATGATTGTGTAGCCTAGTGAACCAAACTGAGAGACCATTTTGAAGGCTCAGAAAACCTTTGCAGGTGTTTTGAGTTGATTAGCTGATTGGCATGTCACCATATTCTAATTTGTTGAGATAGTGAATTGGTGGGTTTATGTTAAATGTGAGCCAAAATCATCACAATTAAAAGCACCAAAGACTTAAACTACTTTAGTCTGTGTGCATTGAATTTATTTAATACACGAGTTTCACAATTTGAGTTGAATTACTGAAATAAATGAACTTTTCCACGACATTCTAATTTATTGAGATGCACCTGTATATGTATATATATATATATAGTCTAAACATCAGAAAAATATCAGTCTATGCACAAGTTTTCTGTGTAAAAAAACAAATAATCATCCGTTATGGATGTGACAAAAAAGGACACAGTTTTTGAGAGACTACATACTTCGTAGGATTTCTGCAAATTAAAATGCACAAACCAGATGCAATAATACCCAACAAATAGAGAAAGTGGCTCTTCACAGAACATATAATTGTTACTTTATTCTAATTTTGATGTGCCTATTTATGAGCAATATGTACTGTTATGGATGTGACAAGTCTGAAAATTGCACTTACCAGACTATGGAAAATCATGCACTATAATATACAAAAAAAAAAAGCTTTAAAAACGTTAAGAGACCTCACATGGGTATTTGAACCACCAAATGTTAACATCTGTGCTATCAGTATAGTAAAAACCTTTTGTAAAAACTTTATTTTTTCACGTTAAGGTTAAGGTTGAAATTTGCATGAAATTACCCATATATATATATATATATATATATATATATATATATATTGTGTGTGAGTCAATACATTACATGCACATTATAAATGAAGCAGTTGCTCTATTTATATATAGATTACATAACCTGGATTATCTAAATAAAATATACAAGATGCTCTTAGATTAAAATATTGTCCAAACAAGATCATTTCTTTAAAGCATGTGCAGTGACATTGGTAACTAAACAGATTTCCCAGCATGCAGAGCAGGACCGGTTAAAATATCCCTGTAATCAGATTAAATCTGAACGCTGGTGCTCTTAAATGCTGCTCTCTTACCAGTACCTGTTCACTTTGCTCACTTATGAGTGTTTCCCAGCATGCCACAACAGCCACGAGACCAAATTCATGATGAAAGCAGGATAATTGAGCTAATCAATCACAATGATGAGAAGGCAGGAGGTGGCGGAACTGACAAAGTGGTGCCACAATAACAATCTGCTGCTGATTGTCAACAAAACGAATGAGCGCACACAAGATTTGAGATGACAGACCTGCTCGCTTTAGCATTAATGCTGATAGTTTACAGTAAAAACTGTTAATGATCTCAACTTATATCATAAAGCAATAAGCCCTGAGAGGTTATGCAACAGTGATTTACTGCAAATAAAAGGTGTGGATGCTATGTATATAGCAGACCATCTTGTGAATATCATTGGTGTTTTTATGCTGTATTCCAGTAGCCATTATAAAAATAAGTGACAATATTCTGTGAAATTGTTGCTCACATAATATGTAAATAAGCAATCAGTGGCAGTAGCAGCAAACAATCACTAACTGCACCTTTAAATGTGTTGAATTTTGCTGTCATATTTTGAGAAATCAGTGAAACTTTTTGCTACAGCATTAACTCTCTGATTAGCATGAAATGATGTTTAAGGAAGCATGGGATTATTGGCTGGTGTTTAAAAATGTAATTTGTGATTAATTCAGCTGACACACCTGCATTGGATCCAGACAACAAATGCTTTCAAACTGAATTTAGCCCTGTAGGTTCTGTAGAGCAACTCCAGCCGTGTGCTGTGCTGAGACCGTGAAGTTTTGACACAACATGCAGATCATGTGAGGAAACAGTACTAACTAGGATAGAAAGAAAAGCTGATGGCAGAACACACTGCTGTTGTGTTTTCGTCAGTTTTCGCCATCAGAAGTGTCATCATCCGTGCACACTGTCCACATATAGCTCAATTTTTGTGTCCGCATACAACAGTGCAGACACAGGGTGAAGACTAAGACTCTGAATCAATCACTAATGCGCAGACTTGGGCTTTAAATGAATCACTACCGCACAGACTTGGGCTCCAAACACAAGCTTCAAATGAATCACTACTGTGCAGACTGAGGTTCCAATTTAATCACTTCTACGCAGACTTGGGTTTCAGATGAATAACTGCTGTGCAGACTTGGGCTCTGAATGCATAACTACTGCACAGATTCAAAGCTGGTTGCATAAAAGGTTTAGACTAGTCTTAAAAAGTTAGTCAGCTATTTTTTCTTTAAGACTGGTAATAATTTATTTAAAAACAGTTAGAGAAAAATGTAAATTATTCTAAGCTGAATCCAAAAAATAATAATGATTATCCTTTGGTTAACTGCTAGTTAGTCAGACTAATAGTTAAGACACTGTCTTAACATCGAGGCTAAGTTTATGCAACTGGCCCCAGATGAATCACTACTGCACAAACTCAGGCTCGGAATGAATCATTACTGCGCAGACTCAGTCTCAGAATGAATCACTACTGCACAGACTCAGGCTCTGAATTAATCAGTACTGCACAGACTCAGGCTCCAATGAATCACTGCTGCACAGACTCAGGTCTAATGAATCATTACCGCAGACTCAGTCTCCTGAATGAATCACTACTGCACAGACTCAGGCTCTTGAATTAATCAGTACTGTACAGACTCAGGCTCCAAATAAATCAGTACTGCGCAGACTCAGGCTCTGAATGAATCAGTACCGCGCAGACTCAGTCACTGAAATGAATAACTACTGCACAGACTCAGGTTCAATGAATCGCTACTGTACAGACTCCTCCTGAATGAATCAGTACCGCAGACTCAGGGTTGAATGAATCGCTACTGTACAGACTCGGCTCTGAAATGAATCAGTACCTACAGACTCAGGCTCTGAATGAATAACTCCTGCACAGATTCCAAAGTCCAATTTAATCACTACTGTGCAGGCTTCAAATGAGTCACTACTGCACAGAATCTGCATTCAAATTAATCATTACTGTGCAGACTCGGGCTTCAATTTAATCACTTCTACACAGACTCAGGCTCCAGATGAATCACTACTGCACAGACTCAGGCTTCAAATGAATCATTACTGTGCAAACTTGGCCTCCAAATGAATCACTTCTGCGCAGACTTAGGCTCCAGATGAATCACAACTGCACAGACTCGGGCTCCAGATTAATCAACACTGCACAGACTCGCTTCAAATGAGTCACTACTGTGCACACTCAGGCTCCAGATGAAATCATTGGTGCAAGACGACAATGGCCATATCTGGGATATTTTGGCTTCACTTTTCAGCAGTGGAAAGGAAGTGGAGATGCGTCGTCCATCTTTCTTATTTTTTTTTTTTAAACTATGGTTTGTTTTTTTTGTAAACTTTGGTTTATGGTGGTACTGTGCATGTGTCAAACACATCCATCCACACTCATCTACATTTAAGTATACTTTGAAAGCTGTGTGGACACGGCTGTGCATGAAACAGAGCAGAATAAGTACGCCTGGGCCTTAACCCTTAGTGTGAGCAAAAGTAATAATGATGTATGTCTTAGCTAACACCACTAATTAATAATATTGGTTTTCATTTAATAATTTTCCTGGACCATTTTAAGAGCAGCCAAGAGTCAATAGCTTATGTCTCTCATGCCATTCTGTCGTCAATACAAACTCTTACTAAAAAACACACAAACAAATGAAAATCCCCCGCCCTCTTCAGCACTCGGCGATAGTGGCACATGTATAATTGCATTGTGCAACAGTGCGCACCTTAGAGGAAATAATTACCACCATAAAAAGAGCAATTACTAACCTGGCAGAGAGCAGCCGTGGATTTTAATGCATCTGCTTGGTGACGGCAGCTCATACAAATCTGTTTGTTTATTTGTCTGAGTTACAGCATTGACAGACATGAAAAAAATGAAAACCCTCCAAGTCACGCCAAGCAGATGCACCGAATCAAACCAAATGTTTCAAGATGCGCAATGAAGGCACTTCTCACTCCACGTTTCGCTCGTGCTCATAAAGATTTTATTCCAGCGTCAAAAATAGAACTCATGCACAATGGGAACTATCCATTTTCGATTGAGTCGAGGTCGTTCAATTCATCTCACTGTACTAAAGCTTCTACAAATTGGAAGTCATTGTCAGAGGGTAATTCGTTTTCATCTTAAAAACCCCAGCTCGTAATAAAGAATCATTTAAACGATATGAACGCACGACTGAATGGTTTCGGTAATTTGCATCACAAGCAGCGGCGCGGGCCTCGGGTGCCGTGACACAAGCAAATGAAAAGATGCATTAAAGAGAGCGCCGAGAGCTCCGGCATCCGGTCAACGACACCCGAGTGCCCCGAAAAAAAGAGTCACGTTTTGGGGGGACGATTCTAGTAGATTCTCGCCGTCAGAAAATGAATCACAATCTGCTAGCTGTCTCCGTCTGGCGAAACGCTCATCAATCACAGTCCTCCTCGCATTATGATGGCTGGAATACGACTGTCTGCGATTCGAACTCTTTTGAGGGTGAAAAATTAAAAACTGATTGATTGTAAGAAGCGGTTATTAAAGGTCATCGTTTGTAATATTCTCAGTGAACATTAGCATGGTGTCGTCTTTCAGTCGGAATAACAATGGAAAGCCTGACATGTTCGGAGAAAAAGTGTTCATTTATTAGGTTCCGCTTAGGAAAAGGAACAGTACTTTTTACAGCCTGTGAGTTGACAGCAGAAGGATGGATGGTTTTTGCTTGTCGGGGTGTTTATTATTTCACTGCTACAGTATGTTATTGCTAACCAATGTGAAAAAAGGGGGGAAAAATGGCAGAATATGTTTCAAATGCATGCTAAGTATGTGAACAGCACAACTTATATTTCAAATTTTAAAATATTTTGAAACTCACATGACATACATATTACAAAATATAATGCAGAAAATATATTTCTAAACCTAAAATACATTTTTGGTTAAATGCAAAATGTGATTTTAATATAAAAATGTGATTTTATTATAAATAAATCTGTATGTATATATTTATGTATGTGTGTGTACATATATACATATAAAAATATTAAACAGACAATTTCATCTGCAATTTCATTATTTGTATAAAATCTATATTCATATACATTTGTTTATAAATTTTTTAAAATTTAGCTAAATATTTTTAAATACAAATTTATATGCACACACACTTACTGAGCATATATGAATATACACTACCATCAAAAGTTTTTGAACAGTAAGATTTTTTGTTTTTTAAAGAATTCTCTTCTGCTTACCAAGAATGCATTTTGATCCAAAATACAGAAAAAGATATTATTTCACAAAAAAATATTGTGAAATATTTTTACTATTTAAAATGACTTCTTTCTACTTTAATGTACTTTAGAATGTAATTTATTTCTGTAATCAAAGCTGAATTTTCAGCATCAGTACTTTAGTCTTCAGTGTCACTCATTCTAATATGCTGATTTGCCATTCAAGAAACATTTTTGTTTTCTTATTATTATCAAATGAGAACACCCTAATAAATTATCATATTACCATATTATCATATTGGCAAAATCACTAATATCTTCAGAAAATGTAAAACTGAATTTTTTCACTGTTCTTCTGGTACATTTCTAGCTCATTTCTAATTTTGTCTATCTGGCACAGTCAGCCTGTGTTCTCAGATCACTTTAAATTCACTGCAGCCTCCATCAAATCAAAGCAAACTCCTAAAAATGCCTTAGCACAAGCAACACTGTCAATGTAGATTATGCTGTTGATTGATGACTGTAAAATATGCTTACAAAACGTGTTACGGCCACGGTGTCAAAAAGAAAACTTGTGCTATTGAAAGCACGGCTAGATGCAAAGAGCGCTTTCCCTTTTACAGGGCAGCAGCCGTCAATCACAGCATTCAGCGCGGTGAACGCCGCTATAGTGTTGCCAATGAGACTGAACTTGATCTGGCATGACTGCACTTGCTACCAGCAACGTTTCAATATCATTTATCACTCTCAGCCGAGTAAGCACCGGTGCATTTATTTGCTTAGATTTACTATACTGTATTAACATCAATTCCATTACCTTCACGTTTAATCTTTATAAACAGTATAAACAGTGAGTTCTTACATCACAATGTAAAAAATCAGTGTCATTTTCTATATGTAGTAATATACTACTAAGCACTTTACAAGTCCAATCTAGTAGGTTAGTCCCAGCAGGCACACAACGTCATAAGATGCTGATATTTGGTTAAATTTCGGTTTGCGACATCAGCTGACCAAAATTCAATGTAAATTCAACGTTTAATGTCAACGTTAAATTGATGTCCAATACCCATGTCAGCTGACGTTGATATTTTGTTGTTTTTAGGTTGTGTAACCAAAATCCAACATTAACTCAGCGTCAAATTGACATCAAATACTGACGTCAACACGATTTTCATTCTCAACCAAAATGCAATGTCTGTCTGACATCATGTCCAACGTCAACCTGACATTATATAGACGTCCAGTGCCTGCTGGGGTAGGTTCTATTTAGCCCCTGCTGGTAGATGTCATAATTACAAAATAAAATAAAATAAAAAAGGATAAAATGACAAAAAGGGAAAAAAAAATAAAGTTACAAGATAAATTAAAAAAATTAATTAAATTTAACGACATAAAATAGATTAAATAAAATGACAAAAATACAATAAATAAAAAAAATATATGGTGACTAGGTAGATGATAGATAGATAGACAGATAGATAGATAGATAGATAGATAGATGTTCAATCAAATAAGATGTTTTGCAAGTGATGGGCACAACAAAATAAGTTTCTAAATCTGCTGTGGTCATTTTAGACGCCTCAAACCCATTCTAACAGAGACAGCTGTTGCTTCATTTTCTTACAGACTAAGGTCAAACGGCTACAGAAACAAAACACAAACAAACAAATAAACCCGGAGCTACGCCCGCAGTCGGCCGCCGTACCCCGAGAGCCTGAGATCTGACAGACTGCACTCTGGATTATGGAGCCATCAGCGTCTCTGGTACTGCTGGTGTAAGTAACACAATCTGGTGTCTAATTTCCACCAGCTGTTCACCACGCCACCGGAGAGGAGCGGCTAGCGACCGGGGCAGAACACCTTGATGATCCGCGGCCAAAGAGATGACAATGAATTTTTCATATTGAGCAGATCGCATTAAAGAGGGACATGAGAGCGCTTAGCAAGAGGAGGAGCGGAACCCAAACAGATGGATGGGGACAAATACACACACTTCTGGGTGTCCATACATATGGTCACACAAACAGCAGCTAGAAAAAAAGAGACGTATAGAGGAGCCGCATATTCATTATTTGAGGAGAAACTGATGGAGATTTTATTTTGGAACACTTCAGCAACTGCATAGCAACACCCTAGCAACCGAATGGTAAAGCAACTGTAATTATTTAGAAAACATTTAGCAACTGCAACTTTGCATAGCAACATGCACTTAAAACATTCTACCTAGCAGCTGCATAGCAATGTCCCAGCAGCCATACAGTAATGCACTTCAAACCATTCAGAACACTTCAGCAATTGCATAGCAACTAGCCTTAGCAACCACCCTAGAACCACACTCTAGAAACCCAAATGCAAACAAAACCATTTAGAACACTTAAGTAACCGCATAGCAACACCATAGCAATCACCCATAATACTCTAGCAACAAAAATCCACACAAAACCAATTAGAACTCTTAAGCAACTGCACAGCAACACCATGGCATCCACCTATACACTCTAGCAACCCAAATGCACACAAAACCAATTAAGCTACTACTTAGCAACACCCTAGCAATCACCCATAATACTCTAGCAACCCAAATACACACAAAAACAATTAGAACACTTAAGCTACTGCATAGCAACACTCTAGCAACCCACAAGCGCACAAAATCATTCAGAACACTTTGGCAACTCCATAACAACACCTTAGCAGCAACTTACAACACTCTGGCAACCCAACTGCACTCGAGACCAGTTAGAACACTTAAACTACTGCATAGCAACACTATAGTTACCACCCATAACACTCTAGAAACCCAAATGCAAACAAAACAGTTCAGAACACTTTAGCAACCACATAGCAACACCATAGCAGCCACCTATAACACTCTAGCAACAAAAATCCACATAAAACCAATTAGAACCTACTGCATAACAACACCATAGCAACCACCCATAACACTCTAGCAACACAAATGCATACAAAACAGATTAGAACACTTAAGCTACTGCATGCAACACCCTAGCAACCAACCATAACACTCTAGCAACAAAAATCCACACAAAACCAATTAGAACACTTAAGCTACTGCATAGCAACACCATGGCATCCACCTATAACACTCTAACAACCCAAATGCACACAAAACCAATTAAGCTACTACTTAACAGCACCCTAGCAATCACCCATAACACTCTAGCAACCCAAATACACACAAAAACAATTAGAACACTTAAGCTACCGCATAGCAACACCCTAGCAACCACCCATAACACTCTAGCAACCCAAATGCAAACAAAATCATTAACAACACTTAAACTACGCAATATCACGTTTATAATCGAATGCAATTCATCTGCGATTATGAACGCAACATTGCGTAGCTTGTCAGTGATCTATGGCTCTGTGTATTAAATGTAGATTTACTACTAATCACAGAACCGGCTTTACTGACAAGACTCGCACGACAATCACATGCGATTTATTGTGCAGCCCTACATAAAACCATTCAAACCAGTTCAGCAAATGCATAGTAACACCCTAGCAACCAACCATAACACTCATTCAACCAAAATCCAAATAAAATAATTCAGAACACTTAAACTACTGCATAGCAACACCATAGCAACCACCAAAACACCCTGACAACTGTATTACAATGCACTTAAAACCATTCAGAACACTACAGAAATTGCATAGCATTGCCGTGGCAACCACTTGTAACACTTTAGCAACCTCAATACAAATAAAACTATAAAACCACAACAATTCAGCAACTGCATAGCAACTCCGTAGAAACCTCCCATACAACCCTAGCAATCATATAACAATGCACTTAAACTGCATACTGCATAGCAACGTCCTAGCAGTAAACCATAAAATTCTAGCAACCCAAATGCACACAAAACCCTTCACTTCAGCAACTCCATAGCAACACCCTAGCAACTTCAATGCACATAAAACCATTCATAACAATTCGGCAACTGCCTAGCAACTCCCTTGCAACCACCTGTAATACCCTAGCAAAGTGACAATGAGTTTTTTAAGGGCAAGGGCCGCTGAAATGTTTAGAGAATTGCGTTTGGTGCTGCAAGTAGAGAAATTACACACAGCAGCTTTAATAAAAATATATGCGTTTTCTTTCTCCCCTATTTTCTAAGTGCTGCCACTCTTAAATGCAGATTGAAGAACTCAAACGCTGTCTCAATAGCACAGGTCTGAGTGATTACTTGTGGAATTGCAGCAGGAGGAAATTGTTTAATGCGTGAGCAACGGTGTAGATTGATAATGAAGCTGTGTGGGTTCGTGCCCTTAAACACAAAGCAAATGTAATACAGTAGACAGAACGTGCTCTATGAAGCTCATCTGAATGTGATATTAGGATGGCAGGGACTTCAGAAACATACTAAAAAGAAAAGCCTACTGCGTGTGGCGTACCCTAGCGAGTGTGTTTGTGCGGTTGGGTCCCTTGTTAAGTGTATTTCCAGGGGTAAATTGAGTGTATGACACTGTATAATTCAGTCGCTGAGCGGTGGGCCGCCTGCTTGGTCATACCAATTCACTGAAACAGTGACTGCACAAAATCCATTGCACTAAATTTTCCGTTTATACAGCAACACATCCCATTAGACCGCATCGCTTAGCAACAGTGACAAAACGCACGTATAGTAACATTAACATCACAGCGTCCATAAATTACATAATATACAATAACACACTGTAATTGCGCAATAAGAATGTGAAATACAATCCATAAAATTATTATTACGACTTTGAAATAAAACGGATAACTCTGGTACAGGAAGTGTTTTATATTAAATCTGTTTGTGGTTTTTAGTACATTTGCTATTGTTTTAAATCATATTTATGTTATTAAATCAAATTTACTTTAAACAGGCTAAACAGAATTTTAGAAAGGGATAAATTTAGTTGTTTTTTTTCATTCATTATTTCATTTATTTATATGAAAAAAAAATTGTACATGAATGTTCTATAGTATTATTAAAAAAAAATTACATAATTAATCTAAATTGAAATTATTTACATGATTTAAATATATACCATTTTATATCTTTATTTGAACTTAGTGACTAACAGGGATGCAAAAAAATAAATAAATAAAATAAAATAAAATAAAATATTGAATGAATAACACAAAATTATTGCTAATTAGTACACTAATAATAATGAAAAAAAATCACTAATAATAATAATAATAATAATAACAGAAGGCCCTAATATATTCTACTTTTCCATATTCACTGCTGAAGTATAATATCAAACCACATAATAAGATCATGATATCCATCACAATATACCAAATGAGGTCACATCTTTAAAAAACATCAAATGTAATTTGAGAATATTTATGAAGGAAAACATAAAGCAAACTTGTCATAGTCAAATCAAATAAATAGCAATACAATACATTTGATTCAAGTATATTTGTAGAGCCATAAACACCTCAGTAAACAATCTTTCATTATTGACCTGCTGTGCATTTTCCCCATCAATAGCGTGAAGGATTCTAGATGTTTGGTGAGCTTTCAGGGGTCAAAGGTCACTGTTAACAGCCACTTACATGAGCGACAGTGGGATGCCACCTGCAAACCATCTCTCAAACATAAAAAAACTGTGTTGCATCCGGAGCTATCACTTCACACGCCATTAAACTGCCCGCGGTTTGCTGGAGCTGATATCGATTCTGCAAAGGCTACTTGGGCAAAGCAGGAGACTGATGCGCTGTATCGCTCTAAATCATGGGGTGATCCGGACGCTTACGAAAACCGCATAATTTCCCGGTAATATTACAGCTGTGCTGCCTCACGTTCTGGGTGATGTGTGTGGGAGAGAGCGGAGCGATGTGTGTCCGAAACCGTCCAACAGGAAAAACAATCAAGCTAGTGGTAAACCAGAGAGATTATGCTGCTGCTGCTTGCTGGCCGTATTCAAAACATGAAAAAAGCTGTTTTTACAAGCAGTATACAGATGTACCAAGACCTAAAGGCACAAACAAATTTCAAGTTTGCTGCCAATCTGGTTTTGAGTGATATACACTACCCTCCAAAGGTTTGGAAACGCCCTAGAAAAGTGGGGTTTTGGACAATATTGGCATGAATCCTTTTAATTCGTGATCATTTTGCACTGATAAAGGACAACACAAACTACACAAACATAGTTTATTACATAAACAGTTTATACATAGAAAAAACTTAAATTTTCGGTTCATCAAAATATCCACCATTAGCAGCTCTGCATAATCTGAGCCTAAATTCATTGTATTCTAAACTTAATTGACAATCCATTTTTGAAGCTATTAAGGTGTGCTGACCCAAAAATCTTTTAAAAACCTGGAGCGAGTTTAAACCAGTAACCAGGCATCACAGCTGGCAAAGGGGCATGTCTGACTTTGACATGTATATATTGCCATTATTATGTAATCAAAATGAAAATTATTATTGCTGGTCTTCAATGAAAATATCAAGTTACTTTAATGTATTTGCACCAAAAAATGATAAGGATTTATGCTGATAACGTTGTACGGAGTATGTATTACATTGTATATAAGTACGTATACTTAAGAGTCCTCCATTTGTATAATTAATGAGCTTTTTTTCATATCATTCATTAAATTATATCTGTATACATTAAAAGTATATGCATTATAGAATATGTATTATAGTATGTATATGTATTATAGTTACATGAAACATATGAATTAATATATTAATATATATTGTAAAAATATATATCATTAAAATAACTAAACTTTTAGTATAGTTCCTAGCCATATTTGCTTAGAAAATCATTTTCATTTTCTGTCAGTCTTAGTACACAATGTATCTACAGAAGAGTCAAGTTTTAAATAGGAAAAATATCGAAAATCTATGGTCATTTTTGAGCGAGATGCAAACAGTCTAATCTGATTCAATGATCTATGCTAAGCTATGCTAAAGGTGCTACCGCCAGACCCGGAGATCGGCTGAATGGATTCGAAAACAGTAAAACTCAACTGTTTACCTCTAGGGGAGTTGGAAAATGAGCCTATTTTAAAAAAAAGTGGAGTGTTCCTTTAAATAAAGTTATACACATAACATTACATACATTATGTATTAAATACAATACTTGGTACTATTTTATTTCTATTTAAAAAAATAAGTTAACCAATTCATGCAACACGCTAATTAATTTATACTTACTAATATTCACATTTCTAGTTATTATGTTTATTGCATTGTTTGATTATTTGTTTTCAGCGAGTATTTATTGGATTTTGGGAGTATTTATTATGTCTGTATTATTTGATTGTTTGTTTTCAGAGTATTTATTATATTTTGGAGTTTTTATTATGCTTCAAATATTGTTTGATTTGTTTGTTGTCAGAGAATTTGTTGGATTTTAGTTTTTATGATGTTCATAGTATTGATAGATTTTCATCCCCCAGAGTATTTAGTGGATTTTGGAGTATTTATGTTTATAGTATTGTGTTTTTTTTCCTCCCAGAGTATTTATTGAATTTTTGGAGTAGCCTATTTATTATGTTTATAGTATTGTTTCATTTTATGTATACATATATTGTTTTTATTTCTATTTTTTTAGCTTATGATTCAATTTCTATTGAGACAAAAAAAAAAACATTTGTCACCTCTGAATATTTGCTTGATTATGTCTAAAGGTCACTTCAATCTATTCTAGAACAGTAGATCTCAACTGAATTTGGTTTAAGACCTATATTTTACTTGCTTGTGCAAAACTAAACACAAATAACCTTAAAACAAATATAACCTTAAAAACAAGACATTACAGTGCAGTAATGTTACCATGAACAGAAATTATATTAAAATGATTAACTAAACATGCAAAATAAGAATAACTGACAATTGTAGTTTCTATTTAAAGCCTATTTAAAGCTGTGCACAAGATGCATTTTATTATTTGCATTTAATATTGTTGACCTGCAATCCATGGGTCGCAACCCAGCAGTTGAGAAGCACTGTATTCCAACACCAGACATGACATGATGGTGCTTTAAAAGCCCATCTGAAACAAGTCTGATAAGTCAGCGATGCAGCTGCCTTGGGTTTGGGCAGCGGCTGCATCTGTGACACACCAGAAAGCTCTGTGTGTGCGCAGGTGTACGAGTGGACAAATGAGACACGCTCTATCATCGAGTTTCAAGAGCACTTTTACACACAGACATCTCTCCGGAGCATATGCCCGGATCCTGTTGCGGCAGATGGATTTGCGTGTTTGTTAGCTGACTAATGTCGTGGCAGGGACTGTATTGTTTGCTGCTGAGGGTCTAATGACAGGTAATTTGTCACACGCTGACTGAAACTGTCAACCGCAGTCAGGTAGAACGCTGTCATGGCGACAACGTTCTTTTTCACCATGGTTACCACTCCCCTGAGCGCATAACACGGGGGTCTGGCAACAGAATGTGTGCTAAAAGGGTTCTCAGATGCTTCAGAAACTTAGTCAAAAGTCACTTTGCTATCTTTACATATCACTAGCACTGATGACTGAAGCAAAATAAGCCATGCAAAGCAAAGCAATAAAATAAAAGACAACAATTTCACATTTAGTCATATTAAAATTAAGAATAAACCATTCAACACCTTCAACTGTTGCTCAGAGTCAGAAAATAATCACATTTAATAATATTACAGATGACAACCAAACAACCATGAACATAATAAATACTCCAAAATCCAATTCATGTATTTCCAAAATCCATTTTCATGTATGGTGACCCATACTCGAAATTGGTTGGAAAACAATCAAACAATATTATAAACATTATAAATACTCCTAAATCCAATAAATACTCTGGAAACAATCAAACTACTACAAACATAATAAATACTCCAAGATCTAATAAATACTCTAAAAAACAATCTAACTATACTACAAACATAATAAATACTCCAAATCCAATAAATACTACGAAAACATTAAATCAAACAATATTACAAACATAATACTCCAAATTCCAGTGAATACTGTAAAAACAATAAATTAATCAATAATATAAACATAAATCCTCCACGATCCAAAAATACTGTGAAAACTAACAAACAATACTATAAATAATAAATATTCTATCATTCATTAAAAACTTTGAATTTGAAAACAATCCAACAATATTATAAACATAATAAATACTCCAAAATCCAATAAATACTCTGAAAACATTAAATCAAACAATATTACAAACATAATACTCCAAATTCCAGTGAATACTCTAAAAACAATAAATTAATCAATACTATAAACATAAATGCTCCACAATCAACATTCAAACAGTATTATAAATAATTCAACATTCAAACAGTATTATAAATAATAAATACTCTATCATCCAATAAATACTTTGAATTTGAAAACAATCAAACAATATTATAAACATAATAAATACTCCTAAATCCAATTAATACTCTGGAAACAAATTACTACAAACATAGTAAAAACTCCAAAATCCAATAAATACTATAAAAACGTTACATCAAACAATAATACAAACGTAATACTCCGATTCCCAGGGAATATTCTGAAAGCAATCAGAAAAAAGAAATCAGAAAAAAATTATTCTACATAATCACATTTAAAACATTATAATAATTCTTAAATAACTCTAACCATAATAAAAACTCCAAAAACCAGTAAATACTCTGAAAACATTAAACCAAGCAATATTACAAACATAATACTCAAGCAATAAACCAATTAATAATATAAACCAATTAATAATATAAATACTTCACACTCAAAAAATACTGTGAAAACTAACAACCAAACAATACTATAAATAATAAATACTCCATCCAATAAATACTCTGAAAAAAAAACAAACTACCATAAATAGAATATATACCTCAATATTCAATGGATAATCTGAATACAAACAACCAAACTATACTATAAAGACAATAAATACTCTAGAATTCAATAAAAACTAAAAATCAAACAAACATTCAAACAATACTGTAAACATCCAGTATTCAGCTGTTCCCTACACAGGGGTCACGGTCAGTGTGAGCAGATAAAGGACACTATGAATGTTTCCACAGGAACATTTCAATCATCATGAACTCTGACTGTGTTTTCCCAAGCATGTTAATCTCTACTCTGATTTGCGAGACGTTTGGTATCAAACTGAGACAGTAATTAAAAGGGAATGAGTTTAATTGTGTGGAAATGGAGTCACACCTAGTCAGTTCTGAAATATATCACTGCCAGAGATGATGCAGGTCTATCTGTAATTCAGAACGACAGGTGTGTGTGAGAGACAGAGAGAGTGAGACCTGACCCAGCCTGACCTTCATCTCAGTCTCAATACAGTATGTACTGTATGCACATTTCAATACTTTCATTCAGCAAGAATGCATTCAATTGATCAAAAGTGACAGTAAAGACATTTATAATGTATTAAATGCTGTTCTTTTGAACTTTATATTCATCAGGAGTAATGACGATGAAAATTCAGCTTTGCATCACAGGAATAAATTACATTTCACAATATATTGACATTGAAAAACGGTCATTCGAAATTGTAATAATATTTCACAATATTACTGTTTTTACTGTATTTTTGATCAAATAAATGCAGCCTTGTAGAGCAGAAGAGACTTCTTTTAAAAACATAAAAATCTTATCGACCACAAATTTATAACAGTAATGCTTTAAAAGCCAAACATCATATTGCCAGAACAGTCAAAATATTCCGCTGCTATATTCTGTGCTCTATTGGAAGAAAACCTCTATTATGAAAATGGACCTTGTTTGTTTATACAGCAGCACAAATAATTCTTTAAATGAAACTTATGAATGCTCCATATCAAAAAAACACAACAAAGGCTCACAACAGATGTACTAAGAGTTGAAAGCATCAATCTGGATCAGAACAATTCAACAGAAAACAAAATAAGCGTCTAATTTCAATTGAGGTTCTCTAGCGGGACTGTTCATAATGGAATTTTAAAAGGCAAAATGAAAAGAGGCCGATGAATGACAAGGATAATCTCTATTGTCGATGCTTGTTGGCTGTATGGTTGGTTTCTCTTGTGTAAAGACACGACATGACCATCTGTCTCCTTACAGTGAACTCTGTACTGTAGATAATGAGAGTTAGCCATGCAGTCAGAGATTATCAATCTGTGTTACATTAAGTCATTCCACATTCATCTGAAGCTCTGCTGGGACGTGCTGTAGGGGCGAGATGGCTTTCGTCAACAAAAACAACCACTGAGAACCAATGAGAAAGAAATGCCCCAAAAAACAAGCAAAAGTATGATTACCATATTCATACCTTGACATTGACGTAGTGCTGAAGGTTACACAGAGAATACTGTAGTTTTATAATGGTATCATTATCAGTGTTACTGTCTGAAATAAAATATCAATATTAGATGAAAAACATTAACTATTTATTTCAGCTTTTATTTCCATTTTATTATTTTTTTAGGGTTAAGTATTATAATTGCTAAAATTAAAGAAGCAAAAAAAATTACTAAAACTTATTTAAACACAAATACTTTTATTTAAAAAAATGACAATTAATTAATTAATTAATTAATTTTTAATACAATAATGAAACTATAATAGCGTCTACTGCACAGTATGTCCAAAAACATGGTACTCTAAATTATTTAAAGAAAAAACCCTGGTAATACCATGGTAATTTCTTATTTACTGCACTTCAAAAAAAGTACCTAAAAGGTACCATGATAATAGAGGTATGTACCATGGTTTTTTTTTTACCATGGTACCATATAAAAACCATACTACATTAAATTTAATACCATGGTATACTTTAAAGTAGCATAATGGCATCTGAAACCATATCATTTAAAATAAAGCTAAATTGAAATATTTTTTAAAAGAAAAAAAAGTATGAAAATAAAGCAAAAGCGCAGAACAAAATTACTAAAATTAAACAGATTTAAAATAATACTCAAAAAACACTGCGTGGTACATGTCCTAAAATATGGTTTTATGATGTATTTTAAGAAATACCATGGTATTACCATCATAGTAGCGTCTGAAACTTGGTAAATGGTAAACATGGTACTTTTATTTACTCAACTTAGAAAGAAGTACCAAAAGGTACCAAGGTACTTGAGGCATGTGCCATAGTACCGTGGTTTTCTTGGAAGTACCTAGGAATTTCAAGCTACATGTATTCCTGTACCGTGGTACTTTTTAAAAGTTCCATAGTATTGTCATCAGATGCCATCACTATATCTTGGATGGGTACTTCGATGACACATCATGGTATTTACGTGGTGCATATTAGCATGATTCATGTTAAAGATGTAAAGCATAAGAAGATGCACCGTCTGCTGTGTGAGAATGTATGTGCTGTTGTTGCTCTGCACTCAGATGGACAGACCAGTGTCATTAGTCACAGCCCTCTCCCTCTCATTAGCTCGGCCGGTCGCTATGGCAGCCACACAAAGGCCGTCCCCTCCCTGCCTGCACATGGAGGGTGACAGGCCAATTAGAACAGGGCACATTGACACACTGTGATTACCTCTCCACAAGCCGAGGAAAAACAGACTGCGAAAAACAGGGGTGGCAGAAGGTAGAGGAAGAGGTGGAGGCCGTGAAAGACCAGACACATCTCATGTCATCGAGCTTTCGTGTTTGAACACATAAGCTCTGCTCCGAACCCTAGTGAGCTGCCTACATAGACAGTATTTGAAGGCATCACAGGTGTGCTAACCTTGTAAAGCAAAAATTCTGCACAGTGCAGCAGCAGCCAATCAGAACACACGTGATGTTTAATATTCAGCAATAGGGAGTGGCATTTTGAACCAGTGGGCGGAGCTTCACAACATGACACTGCAGAAATAGCAATCCAATTAAAAAACTCTGATTTACATGGAAGAGAGAATAGTATATATTTAGAGTATTTACCTTTTTTCTTTAACACAGAAGTAAGCCTATGGGTGAGACTATAAGTGCCTCAATAGGGAAATAAAGAGAAGAATAACACAGTGCTATGGTAAAACTGTTTGCATTACAAACCAGTGTGTGCATAGTTAAGATAATATATTACAATAATATGGTAAAACACACCACTTTGCAATATCAAGCAGCAAAACAAGCTGTTTTGTACAGCTAAAAATAGCTGGACGCAGATTAGAACAGAAGCCAGACCCATAAAATTTAAAAATGGCCATGTGAAGAAAAAGGTGGATAGAGATGAAGTATTTTTATAGGCCAAAACCTGGAAATGCATTTTAGAAGTTCTGGTTCACTGGTTCACTAATAAATTATTATTAAATTGGTTAAATGCCTGAAATAAGGTCTGTGGTGAACACAAGCTCAAAATATTTTCTCAATTTATTCTATAAAATAAAATAAATCAGTAATATCCCTTGTGAGTTTTCTAAAGCTTTTACTCTTTTTTGCTGCTCCCTAGTGAAAAAAAAATATACTAAAATGTATTTCAAATACATTTATTTCAAGTATATTACAAACACATTTGCATATGTACTTAATAAAAATACCCTGCAATTGTACTTTTAGTATATTAAACTGGTATTTGAACAATTAATTTTGTACTTAATGCACTTTAATTGTGCGGAAGTAGTGCTGAAGTCCAACTAAAGACATAATTTAAATATATTCGATTGTGCTAAAGTGGAACTATTGCAAGTATACTTTAGGTACACTTTAAATATTTTGATATTATTTAAAGATCATACAGTCCTCACCAACAGTGACATTAAAACATTTTTTAGGCTTAATATTAAGAAATGTACATTGTGCACAAGTAGAACTCCAAATAAAGTTTAATTCCTGACTGAAAGACTTGTCAGAAACTACATCAAGTCATGTAAGCTTTTTACTTCTAATGACTGTATTTAGGCTCAAAATTCATTGTACAAGTTGTGTTCATTCATAATAACTTAAACTTTTGCTGGTGATAATTCAAACGCCAATGGAAAATGTTAACATTGGCATACAAAAATATCACTATTGGAGAAAATTCAATGAAACTAGCTCGAAAATGTCCAAGATTACATAATAGAATGTAATTCATTCAGTACCTGGAAGTATTGATAAAATTTGCTCACCCTTTAATTAAAAATTAACTTTTTACTCTTAATAATTGTGCATGCTGAGTCGTTCACCCAGACTACATAATTAATGCAAATTAACAATGCTAATTATTCTAATGCATCCCGGACAAAGGCAAAGCACTACCTACTCAACTATAATTAAACCGTTGTGGTATAAAAAGGTTTTTAAACTTGTGGGTGCATGCGGCTTTCAAAAATAGTAATTAAAAAACAAAAAGCATCTGATTGCAAACTTTGGAAAAGTTCACTCAAATGCATGCATACTTTATGCTAATTTGTCAGTCCAAATGTATGTGCATTAATTGGGCAATTAAAGTCAAGGATATTTGACTTTTTGAACTTTACCAACATGCAGTGATTTTAATTTTTCAGTTTTCAGTCACATGATTTGGCATGGAGACCAACGGTAAAAACTTCTATAGAACTGCAGCACAGGCCTGTTAATTGATTCATTTTAAGCCACACATTTTTAGATCACTTTTCAATACATGAAAAACACATGCGGACAAACTTTTTGGGCACTTATCATCACTTATGTCCACCTGCTGCACTTTTGATAATTGATGGACTGAAGTGGTGTGGATTCCTTCTGGATTATTGTGATGTTTTTAATCAGCTGTTTGGACTCTCATTCTGACGGCACCCATTCTATGCAGAGGATACATTGATGAGTGATGCTACATTTCTCCAAATTTGTTCTAATGAGGAATCAAACTCTTGGATGGCCTAAGGGTGAACTATTCTTTTAAAAATATAAATATATGCAATATGCATATATGCATTGGCTACTGTTAACAACAAGTCGAAGCATCCAACAGAATTTAAGTAGCATAGATGCACATTATTAGTAAACTACCTTAATATTTGATATAAAGTGTATTTTTGAGTCTATAATTTTGCATTACATAATTTTGTGCTTCTCGGTTCTTCTAAACAGGCAGATGGGAGCGCATGAGTCTCTAATAGTCTCAGTGTCTTGCTTTCATGTGCTAATTTGCAGACTGCCTGTCTGCACACTAAATGACTAAAGAGGGTGAGAAATGAGATATGGAGAGTTATTGGAGTTCAAAGTGATGAGCAGACGCTTGCATTATGATAGCATTAGTTGTCAGCTATAATCTACCTTACTCACCGCAGCTGTCCTTGTGTATCGAGCTCATCAAGCACAGTGCAAATGGATGTAATGTTTTGATCTCACGAGTACAAAGGCGGCCTACAGGTCAGAGTGTGGATCAAATCAACCAGTAATTATGGTAATATTCTAAGACATTCAGATCACGTAACTTTTCAAGCTTACACTGTATGAAGTGAAAATACAGAAACCTGATTAATGTAATCCTGAGAGCAAAAAAAGCCATTATTTAGTTACAGTACAACAGTATTACGGGAGTAACCCGAATGATTTTAGAAATGTTTAAGAAACTTTAAAGTGACATTATGTTCATATATCTTGTATGTATACACTCCTAATTTTAATGCAATGTTCATCAACATGCACAAAGTGGTTTTTACACTAAGTTTGGGGTCGGTAAGATTTAAAAAAATATATATAATAATTTAAAAAAGTCACTTTTGCTTACCAAAGCTGCAATCATTTGATCAAAAATACAGTAAAAACTGTAATATTATCAAATATTATTACAATTTAAAATATCTGGTTAATATATATACATTAAAATCCAATTTATTCCTGTGATTCAAAGCTGAATTTTCAGCATCATTACTCCAGTCTTCTGTCACATAATCCTACAGAAATTATTCTAATATGCTGATATACTGCTCAAGAAATATTTAGAAATATTATTTATTTATTTTTTATTAAATATTGATTATTATTTTAGAATGTTTTTTTTGCAGGATCTTTTTTTTTTGATTTGTCACTTTTGATCAGTTGAAAAGTATCTTCGCTGAATTAATTAAAAAAAACTTGTAATTCATTTTTATAGGATAAAAAAAAACTAATTTTAACTTAAAGTTTAAAAAATTCATTAATTAATTAGTTACTATTAATTAATTAATAACTTATTATTTATAATAAATAAATAAAAACTTTCTGACCCCAAACTTTTGAATGGTAGTGTAAATATTTTTTTAAAATAATAAAAGTAAAAAAGCTATAAATAAAAGCTAAAATAAAACATATGTGGCATCTATATCAGAGTGGCTTCTATATACACTATGCAACAAAAAAAAAATCTCATTTTTATGTATATATTAACATGGCAACATCACTTTTTGATTAAAAGAAAAATAAATACATTTTTTAATTAAATTACCATCAGTACTTGCCATTACATCAAGAGTGTATCTTGAATATTTCCCTCATAATTGCTAAAGATCAATGTGTGTTTTACTCCAGTATTACTCCAGAAAACATCACACACATATTCCCAAGATTATTTACATTAGCACTCAGTGTAATCCCCAATAACCCCATTACACCAATCAATAGCAGTGAGAGTGCTGAAATACATGCTGATGTACTCTGACCTTGAGAAAGCTATCGAGTCAGTGTTTCACCGAGTTAGTGAGTTAATTTAATAGAGGAATCCATGCTGGCTGTTACCGACGCCGATGACCTTATTCTTCCGACCCAGCGTTTTTCTGGGATCCTTTAGTAAGAAGAATCAAAAAAGACAACACGCTCCACACACAAACGGGTCAATTCCCGGCCCAAACCCCTGAAGAAATCTCACCGCTCGCCATTCTCAGTCGACGCTCATCTCGTCTCGCTGTCTGTAAGGATGCCGCCACGGCTACGTGATGTGTATGTGATGCTTTAGACAAAGTGAAAAGTTTTAGCATATACAATTGAGGTCAAAAGTTCACCTGCTCCTTGCAGAATCTGCAAAATGTTAATTATTTTACCAAAATAAGAGGGATCATACAAAATGCAGGTTAATTTAGTACTTTTCTGAATAAGATATTTCACATAAAATATGTTTACATATAGTCCTCAAAACAAAAAAAAATAGTAGTAAAATTTATAAAAATCAAATTAAAAGTTTACATACACTTGATTCTTAATACTCTGTTGTTACCTGAAAGATCCACAGCTGTGTTTTTTTGTTTAGTGATTGTTGTTCATGAGTCCCTTGTTTGTCCTGAACAGTTAAACTGCTTGCTGTTCTTCAGAAAAATCCTTCAGGTGCCACAAATTCTGTGGTTTTTCAGCATTTTTGTGTATTTGAACCCTTTCCAACAATGACTGTATGATTTTGAGATCCATCTTTTCACACTGAGGACAACTGAGGCACTCATATGCAACTATTACAGAAGATTCAAACGCTCACTGATGCTCCAGAAGGAAAAACGATGCATTAAGAGGGGTAGGGATGGCGATATGTTATCGTTTGCAATATACGGTAAAAATTTTCCCCACGATAAGAATTAGTCTTCCCACAATAATAACAATAAAGTCTAGTTGTTGACATTTCAATGTGCGACAGTACATAGTAAAATACTGAAGGTGGACGTGAAACTATTATATCACTAAATGAGGAGCTCCAATCTGAAACTGGTTTGGTCAAAACTGTTCAGTGCGACAAAAATCAGTCTGAGCCTTGAATAACGTTAACTGTACTAGTAGCAAGTGTGCGATGCAGTTTTGTTTTGTTGTCCAACAAAGATATCATTTATTGGCATGCTTTTTCTCCACATTAACGTCATAACATAGTCAAATGTTTGAAATAACCTATTGTGCTCAGCCATGGTTTCATATCACAGAATGAGGCTAAAATTATACTATTTTTTATAGTATTATAACGGCTATGTCAATTAGCATTGCATTATAAATATATTTATCCTTATAAAAACACCCAAGATTGTTTGAAGAACACAGACAAACCATATATTGTAGCAATCGTATGTTTATTGTCCTCAAGTTTCCTCAGTTAAAATACCTCTATCTGCGCTTTATTCAGCTACAGCGATAACTGGATTAGAGATTCCTGAATCGTCGTCAGTACTATTACTTCTGCTATAAAGCTCTCAGTAATGCTCAAAACACCCTATTTTGGGTAAAAATAGGAAAAATAATACTTTTCTCTAAAGAAACTATATAATGTATATTTAATTGTAAATTATCGTCATTGATATCGTTATCGAAATAAATACCAGAAATTATTGTGATAAATTTTTAAGCCCATATCGCCCATCCCTACCGGGGGGTGAAAACTTTTGAATTTGAAGATCAGGGTAAATTTAATTTATTTTGTCTTCTGGGAAACATGTGAGTATCTTCTGTAGCTTCTAAAATGCAGTCCTATATGAACAAAATATGACATTTAGGCAAAATAAGAAAAATGCACACATCTTCATTCTGTTCAAAAGTTTTCACCCCCAGCTCATAATGCATTGTGTTTCGTTCTGTAGCATCAGTGAGCTTTTGAATCTTCTGTAATAGTTGCATATGAATCCCTCAGTTGTCCTCAGTGCAAGTGAAAGATGCTGCAAGGTGTATGTAAACTTTTGACCTCAACAGTACATGCATAAATATACTGAATTAATAAATATTATACTGATACTGTATCATTATCAAAACAGTGACAAACTGATATTTTTGCACCAGTTTAGGTATAAAGGCTCAACGCTAGAAGACTCAGAAATGAATAACAGAATATGACACCTTGTAAAATGCAGACCAGCGAGTAAAACAAACCCACAGGACTCAAACGAGGTGGGATAGCTCATTTTCACAAGGTACATTTGACTTCTGTGTTTTTTTTAGAGAAATTGAGTCAAAGACAGCGAGACAGAGACAGAACATTGTGTCCAGGCAGACGAAGGCGTTCCCCGTCCTGCTCTCATCTTGCTGCTTCTATGAGAATGCTTCACTGCCTTTCAATAATAATAAAAAAACACATGGGGGAAAAAAGAAAGAAAGAGAAACATTTTATCCAGCGTTCTCCAGGCAATTCTCCTCCCTCCACACTGACCTCAACAAAACACAGCACAAACACACCCACACAAAGGAACAAAATCAAGAAGCTCCAACACATATGCCACATTTCTCAAACACAAAGACGCATTATTTTCATAATGGTTTTCATAGGCATTTTGTCCCTGTGGCTGAAGGAGAGAGGCTGGATGAATGATGGGAGATCATTGGGGAGAAATGGCCGGGTAATAATTTAATAGCTGGTAAATTAAGTGTAAGAAAGTCACACACAGAAAAAAGAAAGTCAGAAAAAGCATTGACAGAAAAAATATAATGCATCTAGAAAGAAGAAAACCAGTGAAATGGGATTTTGCCAGGCGTGAAGCCAGAAGAAAATTTTATTGCTCAGATGTTGCTTATGGAGACTACATGGAGACTTGTTTAATATTGCAAAATCAAAAAAGGACACCATTTACTTTCATAACACACTTTTCTGGTTATATTTTGCATAATTATTTGGAGCACATTATTCTAAAGAAAACAAAAATTCACCTTTGTGATCTTTCATCTACTTTTAAGCTGAAATTATCTACAGTAGGCTGCATGGAATGGATAAAATAAAATAAAATAAAATAGTATTTTTAATTTTTAAAGTATAAGCTTTTATATAAGTATTATATATAAAATAATACAGATGTATATAATATTTTCATTGATGATTTGTGCACAATAAGAACAAAACAAGCATTAAGAAATTAAATCCATTTTAATTGTGTTAACTTTTTGGTCTATTTAATCTATTTAATCTAAGTCTATTTTTATTACATTCATCGATTACAATCGATGAATGTAATTTTAAAGTGCTCTTACTTGTCATTTCCCTATTCCTATGGGAAGAGTTAATGAGAAATGAATTACATAAAAAAGAGAAAAAAAATATATACATAATAAAATAAAATGAAATAAAATAAAATAAAATAAAATAAAATAAAATAAATTAAATTAAATTAAATTAAATTAAATTAAATTAAATCTTCGTATAAACATTTAAATGTAATACAGTTTTATATAATATTTTCATTGATTATGTGTGCACAATAAGACCAGGACAAGCATTGAGAAATTAAATCCATTTTAATTATGTTGACTTTTTGCTCTATTTGATCTCTGATGAATTTAATTCTAAAGTGATCTTATTTGGTTTTGCCATTCCTTTTTAGTTGGAATCATGTAGGCTGAATAAAATAAAATAAAATAAAATAAAATAAAATAAAATAAAATAAAATAAAATAAAATGCTGACATTTTGCTCTACTGGATCTCTGATTTTTAATTTTAATTTTATGTAATTTCCCATTCCTATGGGAAGGGTTAATGAGAAATGAATTACATTAAAAAAAAATCTTTTACATGATTAATTGGTGCACATTAATCTGAAAAATGTTAATGTTGTAATCTGTAATTAAAATAACCCAAACAATGATGAACAAACAACCAAGCTAACATGTTTTGGCAAAATAGTAACATTTATGATTTGTACACTTTAAGACCATGTAATATGCATTAAAGTAAACAGGCTCCACTTCCGTTCATGTTCTTGCTCTATTTGCTCCATTTAATCTCATGTCTGTCTACAAGGAGAAGCATTCAAGACATTACACAACATCTCATTTGTGACTTGTCTCTTTCCTATAGGTGGAATAAGTGTGGGAAAGAAAAACACAGAGAGAGAGGGGAGACTGAAACAGGTGATTTGGTCAGATGTGAATTGACAGCATGGCGCAGTAAGACTAGAATGAAGAAGAGGGTAGGAGGAAGAAAAAGACCATAGAAAAAGAGCAGATTGGACGAGTGGGGCGGAGGGCAGAGGGGTTACAGATTTGTGCAGGCGGCGCGGCAGTATAAAAGAAGAGCGTGCGGCACACAGAAGCTGTTAGTCGGAGAGCGGCGTGGCATAATCGATTGTGAACACCGCCACCCAGCGCAGCCAATCACAGAGCTTCACACAGACTTCTCTGGTTTAGAGCACTTGCACTTAGGGAGGGGGGTAAAATGAACAAAAGAGCAGTGATGGAAAAGAGGGAGGAAGAAAAACAGACTCTGAAGACGGGATGGAGAGCGTAGCAGACAGCCCAAGATTGGCGGGGTGCAGATTTTTCAGCGAGCCGCTCAGATGGAGTGACCTTGAGACGACAAAGAGCGTTTTACGCCTAATCTGAGATGCACGCTCTCGAGAAATCACAATCACACATGACAGGGCGGTAATTCACGATGCGTTCGAGATGAACTCGTCTCATTTCGGACTGTTCGATGCCCAAATGTATCCGAAGGGCTTCATACAAAAGCATCTGTCATCTAAATGCACAACAGAAAAGGTTGTGGCCACAGGATGACATTTCTGTAATCTCCTTTTCTCAGCTTGATGGAGATCCAAAGGCTTGCAACACAGATTTTAAAATCAAATCTAACCTGAACAAATAAAGTTAACACTAGTTTGTAGTAACCCACACAATGTATAGACTCAAACTCAACATGTGTCAACATAAGGCTGTAATGTGACAAGCCTGCATGAAACCATAACTCAAAGCTCTCAAAGCATTTTCTTTCCACTGTTCAAAAGTTTTCATTGCCGCAGTCACCTTTGGTTCACTCTCTGAAGGCTCTAAAACATTAAGACAGGCTTTGTGTAAAACAATGTAAAAAAAATGGACTTAATTTAATACTTTTAGCATTCTTATTAATTGATACAGTGACACATAAGCTAACTATCAATGATTTTAAAATAGATTTAAGGCATGCTTTATTTGTCAATTTTAATAAATTAATTACAACTAATTAATTGAATAAAATATATATTTATAAATAATGTATAAATAATATAAATATTTATTTATTTGAACTAATATATACACACACATACATTTTCAATTAATTACATTTATTTATTTATAAATTTATTTAATTTTAATTCAAATGAAATATTAACTAATTAATTTTAATTAATAACTTAACCTAACTAAATAAAATATATAAATATTTATGAAATATATATATATATATATATATTAATTCTCTTTTCTTTGTCTCAATTTTAATTAATTAAAATTAATATATATATATATATATATATATATATATATATATTATATTTAATTTTTTGTTCTTTTTTATATGATTTTTTAATTATATTAAAATTGAGAAACAAAGAAATTTTTTTAATATATTTTATATAGTTCATATTTTTGTGTGCGTGTGTGTGTGTGTGAACTAATATATAAAATAATTTATATATAACTGTATTTCTTTGTTTCTCAATTTTAATTAATTAAAATGAATTAAATAAAATATATCAATATTTATAAAATATTTATAAATATATAAAATGTTAAATATAAATCTATGTATGTATTTATATATTTATGTTCTGATTCAGATCCATTTAATGTATAAACATTAGAACAGATTTCACCACTTTAAGTATGTAGGGTACTTTCCAAAGGCAACAAGAGTACTGACGTAAAACATACTTTAAAACCTCAATTACTTAATTGATCAGATCAAATACGCTACAGTCCTCAAACACAATAGTAATAGGTTTAAAACATTTTACGCAAGTATGCAGACAACACATTGAAAGTATGTGATCCTGTAGTACATATTTAAAGTGTGTTCCTATTAAGTGTCAATAACAAACTTCAGTGAATAGCGACAGAAGCTGACATGGAAGAGAAGAAATTGCTAATTAAAGTGGTTATTTTTGTTTTCTTTGCACACAAAAACTATTCTCGTAGCTTCGTAATATTAAGGTTGAACCTGATGTAACATGGACTGTTTTAATGATGTCCTACTACCTTTCTGGGCCTTGAATGTTGCATTGCAGTCTATGAAGGGTCAGAAGGCTCTCTCAGATTTCATCAAAAATATCTTAATTTATGTTCCGAAAATGAACGAAGGTCTTACAGGTTTGGAACGACCTGAGGGTGAATAATTAATGACAGAATTTTAATTTGTGGGTGAACTATGCCTTTAAGTTGCTCCACTATGAAAGAATAGATAAGATAAGATGTTGCCACTGAAGATTCAAGCATTTATAGTCACATCTAGTTTCCTTGCTCTAGCAGAAGCTAACATAAACTCCCTGCCAAAAAACGCAGTTTAAACTGGCCTAAGGTGATCTGCTGGTCTTGGATCAGTGTTTTACTCCACACTCAGGGTCACAGTGATGCCGGGATACAGCTGTAAGACACTTCATCTATCTGTAGTAAAAGTGGAAACAACCAATTAACCAGCCCTCTCCCTGTGACAGGCACCATCTTCATTAATTTCCCATTTTGTTTTTTTTCCACGCTGAAAGAAAATGGCAGAGGTCGCTTAATAACGCTGGAAAAAGAGCACTGAGAAAGCAGAGAGAGAGTCGGAGAGAGTGAGAGAGATCCCATTCGTCACGCCTGACAGACATCACCTGTTCAGAAAAACCGTCTCAATTATGAACAGGCATTAAAAGATGGGTTGCCAGATTAAGCCGACCTCCCCCGCTGATAATGCAAGGCTCGGACGCACCGTTGCTGGACTGGCACCGGGAAGATGGTGATAAAAATGGCAAAGAAGAAGGGAATGCTGTGTGTACAGACACTCAGCAGGTGCAGGTAGTGCAAAGTACGGCAAAAAAAACATGTTGACTGCACCTGAGACGACAAGAAGATAAAGCACGAGTATATCACTGAATTTGTCCTTTAAAGAGATCACTATACACTCTAAAAAATAACTCAGTGGCTTTGTAAATATCACAATATTGCTAAGTGTGCTTACACACACAAGACGAATTCCTTGTGTGTGTAAGCATACTTGGCAATAAAGCTCTTTCTGATTCTGATCCTGACAATAATCAGCTATCCACCTTTTTCTTCAATGCAAAAGTAAGCCTATGGGTGAGACTTCTGGTTCATTAACCGCTATAGGGAAATAACAAGAAGAATAACAATGTGCAGTAAACAGTAAAACTGTTTGCACTACAAACCACTATGTTCATAATTAAGATAATATATTGAAATAACATGGTAAGAAAGACACACCAAGTTGCAATTTCAAGCAGCAAAACAAGCTGTTTTGTACAGCTAAAATAGCTGGACACGGAAGAGAAAGAAAGCCAGGCCCACAATATTTACAAATGACTTTACAAATCACTAAAAAATGGACAAAAATGAAAATTCAGTCATCATTTACTCATCCTCAAGTTGTTCCACAACTGTATGAGTCTCTTTCTTCTGTTGAACACAAAGATGATATTTTGAAGAATGCTGGTAATCAAACAGACGTTAGCCATTCACTTCCATAGTACGGAAAAATACAATGGAAGTCAATGGCTATTGTCAGATGTTTGGAATATCTTCTTTTGTAGAATGTATAGAAGCCTTTCTCCACCACTGCATGTGTGTATATATGTGTGTGTGTGTGTGTGTATATATATATAGAGAGAGAGAGAGAGATAGTGACTTTATCTAACAGTCACAATTCTGATTTTTTTTCTCGCAATTGCGAGTTATAAAGCCAGAATTGCAGGATATAAATTCAAAAAACCTCTGACTTTTTTCAGAATTGTGAGGTATAAACTCACAATTGCAAGTTATAAAGTCTAGTTTTGAGGGGAACTCATAAGAATTATAAGAATCAAAAATGTTGGATTTATATCTTGTAATTCTGGCTTTAAAAAAAATAACAATTGGGTAATTCAGTGTCAGCTCAACCAGAGGTCAACTCAAATTTTTGATTTTGCTAATATTATTTCTGAAGAAAAAATGTCAATTTTCACCTGAGATTCAAAGTCAAATTACTGGGGGCTAAAAATGACTTCAGAAAGATGACAGCATCATTATCTTATTTTCACACAGAGATTGGTAGTTCTGTTAGTAGAATCTGTTGACCTTAGCAATCTTTGCCAGTGGTGACTTTTCAAGTTTTTTCTCCAACGTTTGCATGCCTGTAACTCAAGAAGTATTAAAGTTATCTTAACGCCCTTTTAGATATTGGGTCTTAACAAACTTTGCTTTTGGCATCTTACATTTTAAGGCCCTATATCGTTCGTTTCCAGAGATATTGGAATTTCAATATGGCTCCAGGAGTAAATCATTATATTGTACACACTTTCAACAGTCAAAAACCAAATGTCCAAATGTGGGTCACTTCACAAAAGCCTAATACTTATTTTCTTTTAAAGAGGAATATCTGAAGAACAAATAATGTTGAAACTAGAGATGTATCTTGTTTCCTTCTGTCAAGACAACTGCATTGAACATACCTGTCTGAGTGCCATAAATATTCTTTTTCTAAAGTTTGCATGTATATAATGCAAGTACTACTAAAGATGCCAAAATATGATTTTAGATTCTAGTTCTTAATAAACTTTTCTTTCAGAATCCTCTCTTTTAAGGTCCTACATCATTCAGTCCCAAAGATATGGGGACCTCAATGAGGCTCCTTGCCGATACTCATTTTATTTAAAAAACAATGTCTTAAGAATAAATAATGTTGAAATTAGAATTGTATCTTGTTTCCCTAATGAGTTTTCATTTTTGGGTGACCTTTGCCTTTGGGTAGCTTGGGTTAGGAGTTGGACATACCAAAGATGCCTATAAACACATAAGTATTTGAAATAAATTATATTTTTTAAGATATACTTAATATTTGTTAAATTTTGGTAAAAATATTTGGGAACAGAAAAATTATACTGGCAGCTAATGTCAGCTGCTACTGTTAGTGAAGCTCACTCTTAATTTGGTGGGTATAACAAGTTATTGAAGTCATTTTATTTTCAATATCATACCAAATGTAGTTATTTAGATGTACTTACAGTTTTATTTGCATTTATTCAATTCATAAGGTATATTTCATAGATTTCAGAGCCTTACTCAATATTTTTATTAAAAAAAAATTTCAGAAGTTAGAATAAAAATTTCGGGCTCTTTTATCATTTATTCACCTTTATGTCTCTTCAGGTCTGGATGAGTTACTTCTGTGGAACAGGATATTCTGAACAATCTGTCAACTGATTTTGGCCATTCAATTAAAGTCATTGTGGTACAAAATGACACTGATTTTCATTGCACGGACAGTTTTCGAAATATCTTCTTTTGTGTTCCAAAATTGCCATGAACTAGGTCAGTAAATTTACTATGGCATCATTTTAAGATATTTGAGAGCAAAACCTCGCCTCATTTCACTACCGCCTCGTTCCTTTGATCGCCAACCGGGCATGAGAGAGAAGGTATACAACCGTGATTGCTAATTGCTAAATATAAAATGACTCTTTACTAGGCCTGAAATCTGATTTGTCTATATGAATGCTACACAACAAGGCCGTCGATGCACATGTCCTGCTAGTGAAAAATCACATTACACACCACCTACATCCCTGGCTGACCGAACCGTAAGCATGTCCACCTTTTGATTATTGATTTTGTTGACTGCAGTAAACAGCGTCAGTAAGATTTACCACTGACCGAGTAAATGCGCTTAGCAAAGCCGTTTTAGCGACTTTACCCGCTTCCCCAGTGCATGTTGAGCCCTACACGGCCAGATAAAGATGCACAGAGACAGACAGCAACATTTGAAGCTCTCTCCACGGGGTCACGTGTGTGTGCGCACGCGTGAAGCCATGTATCCGCGTTGTTGAACTGTGAAGGGGAGAGCGCCTCAGGGCCAGACGCTGATGGGGACCTTTCAAATCCCATTGCGTTGTCTCAGTCCTTCATTTTCCCATTGCATTGCCATGGAGGCAGATAACATGCTCGAGTAAAGGTTACAACGCACGCTGACATTTCTGCTGAAACCAACAACTACTAGATTCTTAATAATAGTGGCCCACTTTGTGCCCGTCGTGTATGTGTGGTCATGTCTGTGTGTGAGGAGAAAGAATATGCGAAGGAATGAAGAAGGTGAAGAGTCTGAATCACAGCGCTTACCAGGAGTCTGACTTTCTTTACAGTACTTTAAAGCAGTGACACACAAAAATGGGAATTGGATGTCTTCTGATGCTGAATGGAAGGTAATAAAATGCAACTAGCCATATAATCATCCAGAGTTATGATTGGAAAATAAATAAGCTAATAAAAAAGGGGGAAGACTTCCCATATCTTCTATTGTTGTTGTCAAAGGTCATGTGATTGTTAAATTCTCATTACTTGGTCAGAATGTAACATTTTACACAACGAATGCATTTGCAAACATTTATTCATTAAGATTTTTGTTAACATTATTATTTATATAATTAGATTAGCAGAGAAGACTTCCCAGATCTGTCATTGTTGAGGTCAAAGGTCATGTGATTTTTTAGATGCTCTTTACTCTTTCTTTTCTTTCCACAAAACTGAATTAAAAATGTATTTGCAAAATGTATTTATTAATGTTTATATAATATTTGTATAATTAGATTAGCTGCGATTTTTAAACTCTCTTCACGTGATCAAAATGTAAACTTTCACAAGTTTGAAATAAAAATGTATTTGTAAAATGTATCTATTAATATTTTCATGTTAAAACTGATATTTAAAATACTTCAAATATCTTTCATTGTTGATGTCAAAGGTCATGTGATTTTAAAATTCTCATTACTTGATTAGAATGTACTTGTTGCTAAAATTCATATTTATATAATTAGATTAGATGTGATTTTTCAACTCTCTTCAGTTGATCAAAACGTAAACTTTCACAAAATGAATTAAAAATGTATTTGCAAAAATGTTTTTATAAATATTTTTATTTTAAAACTAATATTATATAACTAGTTTAGTGGAGAATACTTCAGATATATTTCATTGTTGATGTCAAAGGTCATGTGATTTTAAAATTCTTATTGCTTGAGCTGCCTGTAATATTTTACACAAAATTTAATTTAAAACGTATTTGCAAAATGTATTAATGAATTATATAATGAGATTAGCAGAGAAGTTCCCATATATTTCATTGTTGATGTTGTTTAGACTATAACATTATAAACAAAACTAATTAAAATGTATTTGCAAAATGTATTCATTTTATATTTATTTTATTTTTACGTTAAAATTAATATTTATATAATTAGATTAGCGGAGAAGACTTTAACTGTTTTTTTTTCATTATTACTGCTGTCAAAGGTCATGTGATTTTGAAAACTGTCAATACTTAATCAGGTCGTAACATTTTACACAAAATTTAATCAAATGCATTTGCAAAAAATATTAATTTTTGTTAAAAGTCAGATTAGCAAAGAAGAATTCAAATATCTCATCCTTAACGTCAAAAGTCGTGATTTTTTAAATTCTCATTGCTTGATCAGACTGACATTTTACACAAAATTAATTTAAAAATGCATTTATAAAATTATTATTTTTATGTTAAAATTAATATTAATATATTAGAGAAGACAAAATCTTTCCTTTTTGATGTTGAAGGTCATGTGCCATATGAAACACTATGGTATTTTGGCACAAATTCAATTGTCATTTGGTATAAGTCAATAAATTAAAAAAAGGAAATTCACTTTAAAAAACAAATCTGCCGCTTTTGTCCTACCGTTTTTTCCATTTACTTTCATATGATAAAGAAACAGTGTCACATCGACATTCAGTATCCACTGTTCAGATGGAGAGCGGCACCTGATGAATTTGCCAAATTAAACATTATTTAATGAGGATGTGTGACTTTAATGTTTTTATTTTATTATAATTGTCTCATAAAAACAATAAGGAAACTCCTGTGTCCCAATAGTGTTCAGGCGTGGCTACATTAACAATGCAGCACAGCCTCAAATGCCTAGAAGTACATTAGAAAAGTTAATTCTCTTGCTCTTCAAAATAAAAAAAGCACATATTTCTAAGGCCTGTAAGTTAATTAAAAAGAAAGCCTTGCTGAATATCCCACAATGCACTGGGGTGAGTGATAAGAGCGAGCAGGCTAATTTGACTGAAACTGGGATAACAAAATGATGTGTGGAAAAAAAAAAAGTGCAATGGAAAGTGCTCTAATCGGGCCCAGTCATGCTGTTTGTACGCGTGCGGTTTGCATTCAGACGCCATTAGGTTTGAACCACTGCACCACGAGACGTTGACAGATGCTTATCTCTTATCTAGCAGGGTTTAAACACCAGTGTGTGAGAATTGGCATCATGTTTGATTATATAGTTATGCTTCTTATTCCAAATAAACACACTATTTTTGCATACTGTATCCCAGTAAGCAATGCATTCAACTTGACCTTTTAGGCACATTCTGAACCAGAAGAACAGCAACCAAGAACTTGATCAGACTGAAACATTTTACATAAAATTAAATAATTTTCTAGTTTTTTTTAATTGCAGTATGCTTTTTGAAAAAAATATAGTAAGCAGTATGCAGTACGCAATGAGCATTATGCTGTAGTCAATACACTATTCCCATTCAACAAGCAATAAAACTGACCCCAAAATGCATGCTAATATTACTCGAGCAGTACATAAATAAGTATAAAAATCAAATATACGAAAGACTAAGATGAAAACTGATATACAATCCCCAAAACCTGTAAACACAGAGGCAGTGGGTCAAATAACAGGCTACAAACACTAAATAAGCAATGCCTGTGACGACAGAAACTCTCTGAAGGTTGATTAGGGAGTCTCTCTCCTCCTTGCAGATAAATTGTAATCCTTCACACAAAAAAGTGTGGTTGCCATTTTTGCGGGAGCAATCAGCACACACTTTCAAATAAGTGACCACGGTGTCACTCCAATTCTGCGGCGAGGCGGCCCGATGGGCAGTGAAGCGACGCGGCTCCGATAGCAAACACATTGCTCCTGCGCTATCCAATTTATTAGCCAGATTAGCGTAGAGAAAGAGAAATGTTTATTCAAAATGGGTACCGAGTAAATGCTGAAAGATGAAAAAAAATCTGGATTATGGGAATGCACAGCAGAAATCTTATTTAAATTAATTATGAAAACAGAAGAAGGTTATCAAATGAAATACTAATAAATGTGGCTGAGGAGGTGAATGGGTTATTATGCCGGCATGTGTCCGCATATTAATGGATAACATTTGCGCTGTAATGCGCAAATTGTATATTTGACTGCAATACTCGATTTTCATCTTTGATTGGTTGGCATATAAGCAGCTTTTTCAAGGTGACTGATTGGTCAAAATTTTATCATAACAAATCTGATCAAGACTTTGTGTTGTTTTGGATCTTCAAGGTCCTTCAGAGCGTGTGCTTATGATGGTTACAGGTAAAAACTGGGAAGATTGTTCTGAGTTTTGAGTGCCACACCAATTCAACTTTAAATGCAACTTCCAAAGAACTACACGCATCTCTGAAAATTAAGTTGCAAAAGTATTGTAGCAATTAAAAAAAATGCTTTTTGGAGTAGAACAAAATGTGCAATTCTTAACTATGACAGGATGCATGTTTAACTTTGGTTTGAGGGGAAAAAATACAAATGCACTGGGTAATTTCATATCTTCTGCTTTTTCCACTTACTGACAAAGACAGAAAAGTTTTTTAGCAACGAACAAAGTGCAAAAATGCACTTTAGTTCTGTAAATGCTTATGAATTTCATCATGTATTTTTCTTCCTCCAAAGTCTGCGGCCTCTTTTTGGAAAATAAACAGTGTCTTCTCGCAATGTTTATAGCCAATCTTCCTCAACAGAACACAAAATACATCTAAACAAAATTGTGCGGTCAATATTTAAAGCAAAAATGTGATGTGCATAATGCCATGTAGCTTTTGTCATGGTTTTTTTTTCTTTCACTAAATTCTCCAAAAATTTGAATAAATAAATAAATTAAAACACTATCCACATATTTATTATGCTGTATCATTAAAATCATTTTATTTAATTTAATTTATCATCAATAAATACAATTTCTTTCAATATACACTTATCGAATTGAGTGTTGCTTGTTCCACAGCAAGCCATTTGATTAAATGCATTCTGAAAATATGATTAATTACATAATATCCAATAGGTGCACATAATAAATAATAAATAAATAATAAACTATGCCATGTGCAGTTTCTCGCCCATTTCATTTGACTGACAAATATACATATACTTTTTTTTTATTTGTTTATAACTGTGTAATCCAAATGGATGGAAATTGTATAAGTAATTCACATACATAAATCTTAAAATTAGGTCTAAATTTAAGTGTATATATACCAAGTCTTATAAAGCCATACTATAACTTGTGTGAGGAACTGGCTGAAATTCAAGTCATTATTTACTATTCGGTTACAAAATACACTGGAAACAACAGCATCAAGCCTGTTTATATAATATCTTAATATCATAAATACAAACATTAAGGGCCATGCAAACACACCATCCCAAGACTACTTTCACTTCAAACTCATTTCCAAAAGGTCTACAGCTCCAAAACCTCCCAAAGCAAGTGAAAAGATGGGCGGCCCTGACTGAAGACAGAGTCTTGCTCAAATACACATTCCCCTCACATGCGATCCATATGCCCACTCTTTCTGAAGGACAGAGGCCGTGCGTGACGAACCGCTTATTAAAAAGCGGTGAGTGAGTGAGATGATGCTGGCACTCGCCAGACCACCAAACAGCAGGGGAATGGAAAGCATGACCGAAGATGGGACTCAGGTCACGACACCAAAGAAAATAGATGAGAGGAACAGAAGCAGAAAAACGGGGTTGGGTGTCTGGGAATGGTTAGATGGGCATCTGAAACGTACAATAGCTTTAATTAACAGTGAAATTTGTAATGCTGTTCAACTGTTGAAGGTCCATCAGATGCCATTTTTAATGTTTCCACCAAACACTAATCTACAAGAAGTCTCTGCTCATCAAGGGTGCATTTATTTTACTAAAAATAGAATAAAAACAGTAATATTGTGAACTCTTATTATAATTTAAAATACCCATTTAATTTGAATATATTTTAAATTATAATTTATTTCTGTGATGCAAAACTGAATTTTCTGCATCATTACTCCAGTCTTCAGTGTCACATGATCCTTCAGAAATCATTCTAATATGCTGACTTGCTGCTTAATTTGTGTAGATTATTGTTGGTGGTCTTTTAATAAAGGTTTTTATTATTTATGTTGAAAATAGTTTTTGCTACTTTTTCTTTACATTTTTTATTTCTGACTAAGAAAAACTGACCAGATGAAGAGCCATAATGTTACTAACTTTGTAAAAGCAGCATTTTTTAGATGTTGGACACACTTGCTGTCTCGGAAACTGTGGCGAGCTGTCTTAAGGGACCGCTGTTCCAGGTTGGAGACCGATAAAACACAAAAGTTGCAAAGGGACGTCTATTATCATCCTCTGCGGCTGCTTATCTGTCTAAATGTGTGACTTTGGGTCAATGCAATCAGTTCTGGGGGAATGGAAGTGAGCCTAAATTTAACGGCCTTTGTTTACCTTATCTCATGAGCGCGGGTAATTCTTTCACTGCCGCCACAGACCAGAATGACCAAAATGTAAAGTTTCTCTTCTCTTAATCAGTGATCCGGCCATTCTTGTAGGTTTTGTCTAATGTGATTTTTTACTGCCAATCCACCACATTTGGATTCGGTAGTTTAACTAAATAACAGTCTCAGTTGAGACTGACTACATAAAGTATGGATGAACATATATGGATGGGTTGAAATGGATGATTAAAATAATAGAAAATAATAAAAATTATATATATATATATATATATATATATATATATTATAATTATTTTCTATTATTTTTAAACAGGTAATCTTTATATATATATATATATATATATATATATATTTATATTTATTTATATATATATATATATATATATTTTTTTTTTAACTGCACAGTTTTGGATGTCTCTAGGCACCAAATATGAAAAAATATATATTTTTCATATTTTCATAAAAAATATTACAAATGTTTTTTGTTTTTTTTTTCGATCAAAAGTGATCAAAGTGGGGCTTTTTTCAATTACCGAATCAACTTTAACATTTAGTTACATCCAATTTACTGAGATTTGTACACCAGATTCTAAAAATTCAATTATTTTGTTCAGATTACTGATTGGATTCATCTTCTGTAACCTATTTCAGCTGGAAAATACCCGCTTAATATCATTCTAGGTCTCTGTGACCCCTACAAAGGTCAAACCTAAAAAGATATAAATTATTGCCATTTTCACCAAGATTAAGCAATAATGATGAGGAGATTACATTTACGATTGCAATGATTTTTCTTTTCACTCTCTAAACCCAGGTCTGTTCACAGCATTTACAAAAAAACAAGTAAAATACTGTGGTAGTACCACGGTATTTTGGACATTACCTATGGTAGTACCTTGGAGTAGCATGTAAATATCATTTTGTTATATTTCAAAGTATCATAGTTTTACCGTCCAATGACATCCTGTACCATGGTACTTTTTTGTAAGAGAAATACATTGACATAATTGCATAATAACGTCTAAAATATTTTAATGGAACCATGAGTCATTATTTCAAAGGAATTATCAACAGTATGAGGAATATGAATATTCATAGTACAAATTTTAATGCATAATGCGGCCGACGAATCTAAGTAACATTAGTACACAAAACAAAGCCATTTCTAAAGACCATCATAGACAATCAGGTCAAAAAACATCTAGAACGCCCTATCAACAGCATAACAACATGCCAACAACCAAGCTAAACACCTTAGCAAACGAACACATCCACATCTAACGTAATTTATGCTAAGTTTATGCTAAGTGTTTCTAGCCCAGACAATTAGTATTAAACAAGTGTTTTATATCTGCTGTGTCCATATATTATACAAATGGTTTGAACTAGATGTTACCACACTCATCTTAGTATACTTGACAGTGTGCTTCTACTGTCATCTAGTGGCCCTACAGAGTAATTTCAGACAGTTTGTGGTGATTTTCGCTTACAGTGACATGGATAACAGCAAATATCCAAAAAAAAAAAACGTCATCTTACCTTCATACAAGGCTGCACTGTATTGATTTTCCTCACATTTTGTATTATTCCTCACAGTTTTCTGCAGTTAATTTAGTTTTCTTCCCATAGCTGATGTATTTCTAACTGGAACAAAAAGTTTGGGGAGGATATATCGAACGCCTCATTTAATATTTCTAAACCTTCAACTATGATTTGCTTTTCAGATCAGGTGGTATTAGGGGGCGGGGCGTATTGAAACTATAGAGCGTTTTATTGGACAAAACTTGCATATATCTTAACTTTTTTCCATAAAAGATAGACCGATTTTGAAAAGTTGATTTTGAAAAAAGTTGATTTTGTTACATTTAAGCGCATATGTCTGTCTGATATTTGGATACTACATTTCTATCTTTTTGCATTTATTTGCATACTAAATTGTGATTTTGTGCATTTATTCATCTATAGCAGCTTTTACACTATAAAGATGGTGTCAGATACAGATGTGAAAGATGCTCATAGTGTGGAAGGCAACAAGTATTCTGATCTGATGTGGCATTTCTTTTGCATATAAGCACTGACTGAAACCAAAAAATAAAAGTTGATTTTCACACTACTGCTTCTGCCTAACAGGCTTTTCTGTTAAGAGTATTTTACAGTAAATTAAATAATTCTTAACCATGCATGCGTAACTGTTTGTACAACAGACATTTTAGGCAGAATTATAAATGCAATCACAATGGAAAATGAGGAAAAAAAATGCAGACTTATTAATATAACACAATTTGTCAAAATAGTTTATTTCATATATTCCATTACATTTCAATGATTTATTTGATTTGTTGATGCTGTTTATGAATCAATTTGATTAATATTAATAAAATCAACATTCATTTGCATTCTCAGGGTTTTGCACGTTTGATGTAAACAAACACTCAAAATTAAATTGCATCTTGATTTTTAAAAATCATCATATATTATAAAGTTTAGCTAGCAAGCATGGAAGCACATAGTCACTTAGCACACACTTTATCTAAAACTACTTCAAGTACATTTGCTTAAGGCACAGTCACCCTGTAATGTTAGTGCACATTGGTAATGTGTTGTTCCTTGTGTTTATTAATTCAGAAAGCTTCAGGTGACCTGCCCTGAGCTTTATCCACCATCATCTTCTAGTAATTTCTGTCATGTAAAAGTCTCTATAGGTACTGGTTTCTGGCACTGTTCTCCTTCCCAGCCTGGGAAACACTGGCACCTGAAGCTGGCTGCAAATCCACGTTCTCCTTCAACCGTCCTGAACCTCCTGTGAGCTACATAAGACGGACCACTGGTAACAGTCCCGGGCAACTTAGTTCTGGGAACGATGGACCATTCGGCTGGGTCCAGATGCAGGTAGGCCGCACCACTCGGGTCTTTCCTGATACATCGGCCCCGGGACGTGCACACGGTCTGACTGCAGAGAAATGCCGCCTCCGTCACGTTGACAATGTAATGGCCGAGCGTTTTGTCAAGATAGTCCCGAACCTTTACACAGGCCGTCTGTACAGAGGTCGGGGTTATTTGTTGTGTTTATGTGTACAATTTATATGTGCAAGTTAAAAAAATTATATAGAGTTAAAGTAAAAAAATGTAACTCTAAATGTAAAATAATGAACATTTTGCTGATTCTGCAAGGTGTAGGCCTATGTAAACTTTTGACCTCAATTGTAAATTGTATAATTTATATTTAATTACATTTTAGTAATATATACAATTTAATTATTTAATTAACAAGACTGTATATGAATGCTGCATATTACTGCCTGACATGAATTTAAATGAATTTAATTTCTAATTTTCATAATTATTCGTGGTTAGTAATCATACATTTCTGAAACAATTTGAATATCTAAATATTGGTCAGATAAAAAATTCATTTGCAAAAGACATTTTCAGTTGCTTCTGTTTGTATAAATAATGAATTATAAATAATAATAATAAACTATTGATAACGATAAATGGTTTTTGTAACACTGCAAACCATGCAGCTTTTCTGTTTAACTAAAGTTTTTAAAGTGTTATTTCAGTAATTTAGGTTTTACTTTTATATCATGAGTTTTTATTTTAATTTTAGTTTAAGTGTCAGTATTTTTGTTACAAGCTTTTTGTTTTTCTAATATTTCTATTTAGTTTTTGTTTCTTTCAATTCATTTCAGTTTTAATAATTTTAGTAGTCCAATGTAAATGTCTACATTTTATTTTACTTTAGGTTTTATCATTTTTATAAAAGGACATCTGTGACAATTACATCTTATATGGTCAAACTAAATGAACTTGGAGGTCAGAGCTCACCAAGCTTTAATTCTGTTGTATACTGTAAAAAGATACGTCCTTGTGCACCCGCTTTCATGTGTTCACATGAGAATGTGTTAACGCCGGAACAATTCTAGTGTGACAGCAGTTTCCATATGAGTCATTTTTTCTGATCTGCGAAAACTTGTCAATGCATAATGCACTTCAGCTCTCTAGCTAACCACTAATATATAATTATCAGAAGTGTATGAGTGCATTTGTAACAATCCCAATCACTCCAACCTTTGTTTGGGAGTAGTTTCCATCTCCCCACAGCACGACACCAGCAGCTCCTAGAGCGACGCTCTCACCGATAGTGTGCACCAAGTCCTCCTGAAACACAAACGGGTGACACATGAACCATTTTTGTTAAATTATATATTATAACCCTTCTTTTTTTTTTATTTTTATTTTATTTTTAGTAGTTTCTGTGTCTGTTCAAAAATGCATCTTCTATCATTTTTAATGGTTTTAATTTCAGTTTCAGTTTTAGTTAACTATAATACCTTTGGTGCTACCCTGACTAAACAGATATAAAACAAGTAATAAAGGTGAACAGGCCTTTAGTTTGTGCTGACCTGTGAGAGAAACTCCATGGAGTATGTGTAGGCGATCCTGGCGTAGGGGAAGACAGATGGAGGCCGATGGGTGGTCTGTTCCCTCACCCTCATGGCCTCCAGGATCCGATGGCGGCTGTACAGCAAGATATCCCGACCACGGCCCCGGAGTCCGAGATCCAGATAGATTTCAGGGTACAGGGCCGAGCTGACGTTCCACAGCCAGGCCAGTTTATCATTCCTCTTCATCTCCAAAGGAGGACACTCACCGGTGTACGTCTCATTCTTCTTGTACTGATAATTATAGCAGCAGGGGAAGCCATAAAACCCCCATAACCCTCCAGGACGCTCTCCCCGGCTCAGTTTCAACGTCTTCTCCATAAAGGCCCGTGAAGCGTCCTCGAATTCACTCACGGCTTCCTTTTCTATCTGATCCGGCTTCCAAGTACGATGTTTGGCTTTCACTAAAGCCCTTGAGGCGTTCCAGTAGATTTCCTTAGCATCCCAGTTACGTTCCCACAGAGGCCTCCACTTTTCCCAGTCGATGACAGCCAGCCCGTGAAATCCCTGATCTGGGATGTCAGTCCTCAGGTCGTTGCCGGCTTTCAAGAGGTGCTGGTCCAGGCTGGCGTTTTGAGGAACGCCTCCAAACACTGGTTCACCACCAATACCATAGTAAGGATACTCTCCCAACTTATCCGAGTAGAAGATAGTGATGTTGTCACCCATGAAGGCCTGGTCATGATTGTGCACGATGTCGAAGACACTCAAGTCCAGCTCGACCCCAAATCGAGATGCGCAGCGCTCCGTTGGTGCGTTCCATACGGAAAAAAACGGGAGATGGGTGAGGAGGGAGGACTGACGGCCGAGAACGGATGTGAAACAGATGGCGAACACCACCAGAGGACACGTCCCACGTCTATGCCTCTCCATCCCTGGAAAAGGTGACACGCTGGACCTGCAATGATGGGAACGCAAAGCGTTTAGCATCCAGCTCCACATCTGATGTCACATGAGCCGAGGCAATTTAAATGGAAATGAAGCAGAGCTGCAGTCTAATTTCAAAAGGTAATTTCAATGATGAGAGACAATTTTTTTGAACAAAGGTATACTTTATCCTGAACAACTCATTATCCATAATAATCATCCACTTCAGGAAACACTACATTAAGTGTGTGTGGTGTGCAGACCTTTCACCTGAAATGTGACTTTATAATGTACATGATTTTTCATTTCAATGTGAAACAGAGGCAGGCAGAGAAGACAATTACTTACAAAAGATGATTAACATTATTATTTAACACTACTAACATTTTGGGTATGTTACTATGGTAATACTGTGGCATTTTAGACACTATCATGATGGTAATTTCATAATATCCATTGAAACGTCTAAGAGTATCACATTAATGTCATGATATCATGACATAAAGCGTTCTAATAAAACAGCAGTACCAAAAAGTACACTTTCACCTCTGTCTTTCAGATGAATTGTAGTACCACGATATATTTCAAAGTACTTATAGCACTACTATCAGTGCTTTTTGTAAAGGAAGTGTCCCACAGCAACCTGTCCGAAAAAACATGGTATTACCATGGTACTTTTATGTTAGTGTTGGCCACCAAGGTAACTTTAAACAAAACTTAGGTTAAAAACAGGCATTACGTTGTCAATATCTGACAAGATAAGTGTAGATCTTTATGATTATTAGAAAAGTTATCGTTAAACACATTTTGTTTATATTTCGAATGGGCTAAAAAGAGGAACTGAGACTTTTCTTAAGGAAACCGACAGAAACAGAGAAATGTAGACACAACTCACACTGTTCACATAATGAAATTCGTTCAAACTCGTTCAAATCATCTGAACATAAATTGTACTTACTTATCCAGTAAATCTTAACAAACTACTCACGAAATAAATGGTTCCAGCTTCACTCGTGACCCTCTCTTGTTAAAAGCCGAACGTCCCCCGTTTAACCAATAGGAACGAGGGGCGGAGTCTAAGGAAGAGCGTAAAGACGTTCACACGTGAACGTCGGTCCGTAATATAAATACTAGCGCCAAAGAATACAATAGTACGTGTTTGAAAACCAAGGTATCAGCGCATGGTAGTAGAGTGGTACTTTTTAGTAGTGTATCAAACTGGAGCACTTTGTACACTAACGAGAATATGAAAGTGAAATCTAGATACTTTTTTTGTTGTGTTTGTTTTTATAAAATTGTGCTTTCTAAGTCATTTATCACCTATATTTCTAACATATGCCTATGTAACGTAGGACATATTAGCCGTATTCAATTTTAATGTTTTTTATAGGACAAGACTCAACACAATGCTCCTTTAAACCATTTATCCTTAGCATAAAAAGTATATGATTACTAGATCGCTGCAATATCATATTTTTCCACACGTTTGGTGGTTATATATTTAAAATACCATTGTAAATGCCACATTATTGCCTATAGTACCACTATAGGACTTCTTCGGAAAAACTGCTTTAGGGTCATTCCTGATATCCAGTGACTTTTCTGTCTCTGTGATTTAATTACTCATATTTTCTCTAAAATGACTTAAATTAGATATTTAAGTCTTCTTTGTCACCTAAACAGAGATAATAGACATTAAACTTTTAAACTTTTAATTGATATATGCATTCAATTTTATCGTATCCTCAGTGCAAAGTAATCAACTTCCACAAGTAATATAAACCATGAAATGATAAAAGCCTCAAAATATTTTTAATTATGTTACAGACTAGGTTAAACTGCATCTAATCATACATATAAATAATAATAAATAAATAAATGTGAAACTATTCATTTATTGTGTATCTAAAGTCATCTTTCACCCTGTTAGCAAAACAGACTACAGTCTCTGGTAGTGTACCCAAGGTTGAAGGAAGATAAATTGGGACAGTAGCATTCAGCTAAAGTGGGACATCTTATAAAGTAAAATATAATACATTGCTTGTTTTTCAGAAAATGTCACAAAATGTAGGCAGAAGACAGGGGAAGAAAAAAAATAGGAACAGATATTTGTAGATATTAACGTTTTGTGCATAAAAGGTGCCTGTAAACAAGGGCATCACTGTCCATTACTGTTGTTTGTTAATATAGTTAAACAAAATTAATTACAGAATCTATATGTTAATCAATTATAAAAAAAAAAAAACATTTGTAATTGTAATTATTTCTCTAGTCACTTGAAAGAGAATTGCTTTGCCTCTTGTCATCATGACTGATTGTGATAAAGAACCACATAGGTTTTTTTTTTGTATTGTTTTGAAACAATATTATACAGGTGCAGTTCCACATATTACAGATGGCAAACCATGCAGGACAATGACGGTAAGCTCATCCACTGTTATAACATTGGTGTTCCACCCTGTTATACTTCATTCCACCCTGCTAGACAAGTCATTTTAAATAATAATTTGACAACAACATATATATAAATATTTGGCATACTTTTGTCTTATTTTGTGAGGAACATTAACAGCATATATATGTTTTTTGAGCAAAATATTTGTATTATTTACCATCCTGTTGACAAAAATGGGCACAAAAAGTACCTGTACTTAATAATCAAGACATATTCTATTCATCAATTTCTTATTGTTTCAAGAATAAAAAATACTATTATGGCATAAGGGACATATACCATACAAGAAAAGCTCATTATTGTTTAACATTTACATTATTAGCATTTTGTGATAACTATGTATATGTCCCTAACAGGGTGGAATACTTTCACAGCCAGTGTGTACAATCTATCCGATTATTCACACATATATCCAATATGTTTTTCCTATTTGTTAAACATGTCACTATTTTGGTAGAATGCTAAAAACATGAAAAACATTTAACTTTTTTCCAAAAATTATGAAGCCAAAATGTTGCTGAATACCAGGAATGACCCTTTAAACTTGTTTTAAAGAAAATTTGCTTTCCATGTAGATGGCTTGTCATTTATGGTCATGTGGGTAACAGCTTTTCAAGATGATGACTTGAATTCTCAAAAACAAAGAAGCAATTTTCGAATCTCTTATCTTGATAGTCAGAAAACATCCTCGCATGAAAAGAGCTAAAATTAACAAATGGGAACCGAATGTTACAATCGTGGGTAACACCATAAAAAACTGCAGCTGCACGCAAAGCAACTTAAGTAATTTCTACAGTGATTAAAGATTAACAAACACACCATATTTCATATTGCTTCCGATTCTATTTTGAGTAAATGCTCACAGAGTTAAAAGCAACAAATATAACTTCTTGGTTTGTAAACCCTGTAATTTGGGCTGGTCCTTGTGCTGAGCAGACCCTATGGTTGTAGTCTCATTCATTTCCTCCATTTAGTTTGTTCTTTTTTTCTCAGAAAAACTTCCAGTTGAGAAGAACTGAATGGTTACTGGACAAAATACATTTGAGGCAAAAAATGTGAAAAGAAATGAACATTCTTTAAAATAAATGCACAAGATTACCACTCAATCTTTTTAATCAAACACAGAAATCATTTTGATCAAATATAAAACAATTTCTCTGTGCATCACAATTTCTAAAAAAGCAAAATCTAATTCTCAATAGTTCTCAAAGATGTCATGCAAATGCTTCTCTCACAGTCCAGTGCCTTTTTCACACATGAATATAAGCGCCATCACATATCTCTCATAACCATAACAATCACTGTTTCAACACTGACAGAGATGCTGAACGAAGCTAAAAAAAAGTCCATAAAAATATATGCTGATTTGGCAACAGTTAAATTAGTCCATGAAACAGTAAAAACAAAGATGATACTGTCCAAAGTTGCAAAATACTTTTAAATAACAGGATATAAATAACTGTCAGTTTTTTTTATTTTTTAGGGGTTTTTGCCTTTATAGAACAGGACAGGGATGGGAAATGGGGGTGGTGATCAGGAAATGACACACGAGCCAGATTCAAACTCAGGTCAGCCAGCATAAGCATCATTGCACGACATGCATCCACATTTCCAGCACAGTAGTCTCATCTTAAAAAAATTGTTCACCTAAAAAAATGTTTGTTAAAATGTACTTTTCATCAGGCCATTCAAGATGTAGTTGAATTTGTTTCATCACAAGAACAGATTTGGAGAAATTTAGCATTGCATCAAACACCAATGGATGCTCTGTAGTGAATGGGTGCCGTCAGAATGAGAGTCCAAACAGCTGATGAAAACATCACAATAATCCACAACCTTTAAATAAGTAATAACCTTTAACACTTTGATGGATTTGTTGGAACTGTTGCTTCTGGTTAATATACAAGTCCTGAATCAGGAGAGAAATATGCATAGCTGAAGAGAAGCACGGTTCAATGTTAAACCTTAATGATGGATTATTTTCATACAAACACACAGCTTTTCACTTTACAAGATGTTAATCGATGGATGGAGTGGTGTGGATTACTTGTGGATTTTTGTGATGCTTTTAATTTTTAATTCTGACGGCACCAATTCACTGCAGAGGATCCATTGCTGAGCAAGTGATGTAATGCTACATTTCTCCAAATCTGTTTTGATGAAAGAACAAACTTATTTACATCTTGGATGGCCTGAACTAAGCACTTTTTTTAACAAATGTTTGTTTTTGGTTGAACTATTCCTTTAAAAATTATTAAAAGTGGTTCACACAACTCATGTACTACAGTATATTCCAAGTCTTCAAATACATGTGTATTTGCCTAACTACATCTGACATTTGCAGCCTCTTTATAGTCTCAGACCAAGACAGCCACTTGAAACCAAAGTCCACCGCTTCAAATTGTTTTAACAGTGACTCAAGTGCAGCCTTCTTCTGAATGAATCCACTCATCAGTTAGTCATCAATTTTCATTAGATGTTCCCCTTGCACAATATCCTACTTCTGGCTCAGACGTTGTGTGTGTAACGCGTGACAAAAAACAAAAGTGCTTATTTAAACTCCAAGGAACTCTGAGTTTCCTGTGTTTACACATATAAATTCAGATTTCATGCTCACCCACATGACTTAATGAAAGCGAAGGACCTTTTCACAACAGCATTTGGAGCGCACTGACCTGCCAAAGGTTTCGTAATCAAGAAAATGAGTTAAAGTGTCTATGGCATGTGCTCAGCTCAGTATATGCAGCAGCAATGGAGTGAGAAGGTATATCCATAATGCTTTCAGTGCATGTCCGTCTCCTCGCTGCTGAAGAGGGTCCTCGTGGTCACATCTCTCGCCCTGATATCCACTAAAACACTGGCACTGGAAGTCTTCGCTCATCCGCTGTTGCTCTTCAGCGCTCACATCTCCCTTCACGCGCAGTTCCTTCCCCTGGCCTACTATGGTGTGTGTTTGTGGGTCAAGATGGAGATACGTGTCCGTGTCGGGATGTCTGCGCAGGCAGCGGCCGTGGGAAGTGCACAGGAAGCGACTGCACTCCTCTGCTGCTGTGGAGACGTTGACGAGGTATCGGCCCAGTGGACCTCGCAAGTACTGGTTTAAACTGGAACAACTGGCCTGAATGATGAAACAGAAAAAAAGAGAAAAACTATGTCAAAAACAAGATTTTTACATTTTCTGAAGAAATTGGAAGTGGGTGGATGGCAGGCTGTTGCTAGGCAGTTGCTAAGGTGTTGCAGGCACTTTAGTGTATTGCTATGTAGTTGCTAGACTGTTTTAGGTGGTTGCCAGGGCATTGCTAAGGTTCTGCAGGAATTTTAGTATGTTGCTATGCTGTTTCTAGGATGTTTTAGGTGGTTTCTAGGGCATTGCTAAGGTTTTTAGGCATTTTAGTGTGTTACTATGCAGTTGCTAAAGTGTTGGGGTGGTTGCTGAGGTGTTTTAAGTGGTTTCCAAGGCATTGCTAAGGCATCAGGGGCACTTTAATGTGTTGCTATGCAGTTGCTGGGGTGTTTTGGGTGGTCGCCAGGATAGTGCTGAAAGTGTTGCTATGCAGTTGCTATGCACTTTAGTATGTTACTACATAGTTACTAAGGTGTTGTATGCATTTTAGTGTGTTGCTATGCAGTTGCAAGGCTGTTTTAGGTGGTTTGTCGGGGTATTGCTAAGTTCTTGTAGGCACTTTAGTCTGTTGCTGTGCAGTTACTAGGGAGTTGTGGCTGGTTGCTGGGGTGTTTTGGGTGGTCGCTAGAGCATTGCTAAGGTCTTGTATGCACTTTAGTGTGTTGCTATGCAGTTGCTAGGCTGTTGTGGGTGATTGCTGGGGTGTTTTGGGTGGTCACCAGGGCATTGCTAAGGTATTGTAGACATTTAAGTCTGTTATGATGAAGTTTCTAGGGTGTTGGGAGTGGTTGCCAGGGCATTGCTAAGGTGTTGTAGGCACTGTTGAGTGTTGAGTGTAAGCAGTTGCTAGGGTGTTGTAAACACTTACGTGTGTTAATATGCAGTTGCTAGGGTGCTTTGGGTGGCTGCCAGGGCATTGCTAAGGTGTTGTAGGCACTTTACTGTGTTACTGTGCAGTTGCTAGGGTGTTGTAGGAATTTTATATGTGTTACTATGGTGTTGCTAAGGTGTTGTGGGTGGTTGCTAGGGCATTGCTAAGGCGTCAGTATTTTAGTGCGTTACTATGCAATTGCTAAGGTCTTGTAGGCATTTTAGTGTGTTACTATGCAGTTGCTAGGGTGTTGTAGGCATTTTAGGTGTGCTACTATGGTGTTACTAAGGTGTTGTGGGTGGTTGCTAGGGCATTGCTTAGGCGTCAGCATTTTAGTGTGTTACTATATAGTTGCTAGGGTGTTGTAGGCATTTTAGTGAGTTTCTGTGCAGTTGTGTTTTTACAATAATACTAAAGACTTGCTACAAAAAAAGCATAAACTATAAATCAGACAACAGAAGGCATGTAGTAGATTGTGTATAATAGGTTATTCAGCAAAGGTTTGATCATGTTGATCATTTAGAGGCCTTCATTTGTGTACCAAATATGATACAGTTGGCTTTATAGGGTTAATATGAGCAACAGAAGCACCATTAGAAAAATAATACTATTTATTAGTATTAATATTATTAGCAGCAATAGAAACCCCCCAAAAACACTATTACTGATTAAAATTACAGATATAAAGTGGTGTGTGAGTGCTTACATTTGTGCTGGCATAAGCAGCTTCACCCCAGAAAACGATTCCAGCGGCACCCAGAGCCACACTTTCTCCAATGGTGGACACCAAATCCATCTGCACAGACACAAATGAAGGAATCAGTGACTGGTTCTTGTTAACAAATAAGAGTTAATTCAGCTCATTTTGAAAGCTGTGTGTTGAGGTCACAAATATTGAATGGAGACAATTTTGTAACAGCAACTTGAAAACAAAAAAATAGGAAATCAGGTGGTGTGGTGTGGTAGGTGGTGGCACTGAAAATGTGACCAGCATCCTTCCTGTTCTCCTGTGCACACACACACTCACACACACACACTCAAACAGAGATAAAGAGCAGAGATGATGGTTATGTAAGGAAACGTTTTGTGATACACCACACAAAAATCATATACACGATACACTCGCTTTAATCTTCTCTAAAATTGCAGGGCCAGAATGGCTGAATAAACACCGCAATGTTATGAAAGCACCACAGAATCACATTTCTGGATGAATCATATAGTTATAACTGGGACAGAAGAAAGTAAGTATACAGTTCACCTTTAACTCCTATAATCTTAAAATCTTCATGAATATATCTTGTTTTAAAGATGTTTAGTTTTTTGTTCATCTTTAGGGAGACAAAACTAACATACACAATAGAAGAACTATTTGCAAACACTCAGAAAACATCTCTCTGGCCTCTGAACAAACAGACTGGAGAGTCACTGACAGTTGAATGGAATATTTTGTCCTTTAAGGTCAACCGTCATTTCCTCACATTCTGTTACATGTCAAAGTTTAGCCACAGGTCATATAAAGCGATTTACGTGGTAAATGGTAAAATGTTGTTTCGATAAAATTTTACAAATCTTTAAGCATCAGTAAACATTTAGAACATGAATAAAACCCCCTACACTTAAATAAATGTAAATAGTAAATGTAAATGTAAATATTTTAAATGTGATACTATCTATAATATTTTAAATCAATAATACTGTAAAAGAGACATATTTAGCTAAATATTTATTAATGTAAAATTACTAATTTAATCTTAATTAAAGTTATTAAAGGCCCTAGCAAAAACAAATTAAGAATAATTTATTTTAAATAAAAAAAATCCACCCTACACATATAGTAATATCCAATAAATAAATAAATAAAAATCTATAGTTCATTAAATACTGAGATTAAATAAAGTTTTGCTTCAATCTTAGATGTTTCTCCATAACAAAAGTTTCTCAAACAACACTCAGATTCGACAAGAACAAGAATTCGAGATTCGACAAGAATTCGACATTCAACTTTAATCTGCAAAGTCAGAAATCAAAAATTAACATTAGTAACTTAATTTAACATTAACATTAGTAACTTCGAATCATTTTCAAATCGATTCAGATTATTGGAATAATATTAAGAATAATATCCAATCAATTTAGCTGAAAATCACACTGTTTACAAAAACTATGAATGGGATTACATAAAGAGCAAATGGAAAATTTATTTTAAATTCTTAGATAATCTGACATGTTTTTTCTAGGGCTGGCAAAGATTATTCACGATTAATCGCATACAAAATAAAGGTTTGAGTTTGTCTAATAAATGTGTGTGTACTGTGTGTAATTATTATGTTTATATAAATACACACAAATTAATGTATATATTTAAAACAAAATATTTTTATTTATATATAATATAAATTCTATAAAAAATTATAGTAAACACATATACTTGTAAATATTTCTTGAACATATACATGAATGTGCTTGTATTTATATATACATAATAATTACACACAGTACACACACACGTATATTAGGCAAACTCAAGCTTTTTTTGTATGCAGTTAATCATGATTAATCATTTGCCAGCCCTAGTTTTTTCATCACAGAAGTTCATTAAGGAGTAAATGAACAATTTCTTTAAAGAAAATTGTCTAATAAAATGCTGCACTTAATTCCAGCCTACATATAAATAACATCCAAAGCATTTGATCACTTTTGTTGGTTCTGCAGTTTTGCATAAAGCCACAGAATCCTCAGTTCATCCTTATGAGAAGTTCTGTTAAGCTTGTCTATGTTAGCAACAGTAACTAAGGGGGGCGGAGCTTAGCTAAAATTGTGTTAAAGCACATTATTACAAACTCACCTCTGTCAGCAGTTCCAGCTCTTTGGTGTACGTAGGACGGGTGTAGACAAAAACAGGACGTGCCAATCCCTCTCCCACCGATGCCAATCTCATTCCCTCCTTCACCCGGTTTCGGACGAACTGGCGACCTGAGGATGTCGAACGCAACTTCGAGCTCATGTATATGGATGGAAACAGAGCCGTGCTTTCATTCCACAGCCATTTCAGCTGGTCGTTCCTGGCCACTTCCGCATCCGGGCAGCGTCCCGTGTAGTTCTCCAGACTGTTGCGATAGTCGTGGTTGTAGCAGTCGGGAAAGAGGTAGAAGCCCCAAAGTTGGTTGGGACGCAAGCTTTTGGCCATTCGTAAAGTCTCTAGCATGAACATCCGACTGGACATCTCGAACTCCTGCTGGGCTGTTTTGCTTATCTGGGTTGAAGTCCAGCCCGGTTTTTTCTGGGCCACTAAGAGCCGCGACTGACTCTTGTAAATGTCTTTGGCCTCCCAATTGCGTATCCAAATCGGACGCCATTCCTCCCAGTCGATCACGGCCAGGCCTCGCGCAGACGGGTCAGGAATGTACTTCGCGATGCCCTCCGGCATCTTCTCTCGATGGTGCGTGAGGCTGGCGACCTGCGGTAGGCCTCCATTGACGGCCACGCTGCCCTCAAAGTGCGGATACAAGCCCAGGCGGTCTTTGTAGAACATGGTAAGGTTCTGTTTGGTGAAGCCTTGATTCGGAGAGGCCACGATCTGAAACTGCTCGAGCTGGAGGTGAACCTTGTGCCGAGGCCTGCAGTCTTCTGTTGGGGCGTTCCAGACCAGAACCAAAGGCTTCTCAGGGTAAAGAGGCCATCTGGTGGGCTTCAAATCTTCAGCGAGAGCAAGACGATCCAGAGCCAGTGGAACCAACAGCCAGATTCTCCAATGAAGCTGGATCCAGTAAGCCATGATTTCAGGCATTCACAATACAGGCCGTCACTTCTGCTGGAATAAAAAAAAAACACACATTGTGTATTATAATCTATTATGATCATCTGATATCTGATATCTTTCTGATATCAAAAAGAAAACAAGAAAGCACAAATCTTTCATGGAGGAAACATTCAAGTACATTTCTTCAGTCTTAAATCAACGATATTATGATTTGCTTGACATAACTCACCTTTGACATTAAAAAAATCATTCTCAGAAAAATAAATCAATGACATTATTACTTAAAATAAAAAAAACTCAAAGTTGATTGATATTATAAAATTATATAATTATATAATAAAAATCCATGGCTCCAAGTGTACAAACGTTTAAAACTATTAAAAACCAACATCATCCTGTTTAAATTATCCACAGAGCAACAATCATGAAATCAATACAGCTTTTTTATGAAATATGTCACTGTTGACATTAAAAATAACAGCCATTCCCAGATAAATAAATGAAAAATGTTATGACTTGGAGGTAAGTTTTTATTTGAAATAAAGTTGATTCAGATTATAAAATTATATAATTATAACAAATATCCCAATCAATTATTGCTCATTTATTGTATTAAATATTATATTATATTAAATATTTTCAAATTAAATACACAGAAAACAATGATATGATATAATGTAATATAATGACAATTTTATATATATATATATATATATATAGAAATTTTTGATACAATATAATTTATCATTATTTAATATTTACATAAATTCTATTATTTATAATAATAGATAATATTATTTTATTATGCACATTAATATTTGCTGGGAGGCCTAATAATCTATTTTTAAATGCTAGTTTTGTAACATTGTTCTAAGTAACACTTTTACACAATGCTACAATTCATACAAAGACACATGATGATATTTCAGCTAAAGGCAGAATGACCTGATGAGATATTAATCTTACTGACCCATAGGACAGAAAAAGCACAATTAAGACGCCTTTAATTGTCTATCTCAATTGTTTCTTCTGTGGCACTAGGATTAAATGAAAGCCAAATGGAAAGTTTTGCTTAAGTCTCCAGATGTTTCTCAGACAGTGCTCAGATTTGATAGTCTTGAGATCAAAAGTCATATCTCAATCTAAAATAATTCTCATTAAATATTTCCTAAACCAATTTTCTGAGCTACGATCTTCACATAAACTGTTGACAACTGACTCTTTTCAACTGACTGATTTATGTCTACTTACTGTATTATGATATTTACATAAAATATAAATGAGAACCACATTAAAGCCCTAGCGCTAATAAAGATAAAGAAATAAAATGTGGTACTGTAGTACTTTGAAATTCATGTATAACGGTATTTACATGCCACTTCGAAGAATACCGTTGTAGTACCATGCTACATTTACCAATGTAGTGCAATGAATCTTTTTGTGAGCGTAAAAGTGTTTAAAACAATTAAAAACCAACATCAGCCTGTTCACATCATTTTACAGAGCAACAAAACAACTTCTTACATAAAAACAACTCACCTTTGACATTAAAAATAACAGTCATTCCCAGATAAATAACTCCATCCTGTGGTTGCGATGTAAATCATTGCTGTTACCACGTCGCCTGTTGCCTCCTACAGAGAGACCTTCGCGAGTGTTCCTCCGTTCATAAAGGCTTGAGAACAGGCGGACTGATGTGGCGTGAGGTCTGATCTTTCAATCTTCTATATTCTTCATCTGAGACGCTTCTATGTTTCCGGCAGAGCAACAACTTCAAAGCGCCACTTTCGTAAGTTCCATTGATTCGGTGCGGGGGCGTGGCTTTATTACCAGCTCACTGGGGGCGTGTTTGTCTTTATGCAAATGAGCATAATGTGTTCATGCGGGTCTAATAAACATCATACATGCACCTTTTCATTTAAATCTTGAAATTACACATTATACAGTTATGTATATAATAACAAAACGGAAAAAAGAAAAATAAACAACTGCAAAATAAATAATTTAAAAAGAACATTTTTGTTGAATCACTAATAACATGTACTTGTACATGTAAAAAAGAACCAAAAAAAAAAATAAATAACGTTAAAATAATAAAACAGTAAAAAAAAAAAAAAAAGTTTATTTTTTTCATTTATTTGTTTAGAGTGAAGAAGTAATAAAAATAAAAAATTTACAGAGTCCAAAAGTTGTTAAAATTTAAATAAATAAATAAAAAAATGTGGTAATACTATAATCTATTTTAAACATATAATGATTTACTTTTTTTTTTTAATAAAGGCCAAATTGCCCAAAAATAAATGATTTTCCATTTAGGCTAGATGTATTATTATTATTATTATTATTATTATTATTATTATTTTAGAGTCAAATGTAATAAAAAGGTACCATCAAAGTCAAAAAGAACGGTTAAAACAAAACAAAACAAATAAATAAATAAATAAATAAATGTGGTAACATTGTTAATTGCAGTTTTTTTTTTAATAAAGGCCAAATTGCCCAAAAATGAATGATTTTCCATTTAGGCTAGATGTATTATTATTATTATTATTATTATTATTATTATTATTTTAGAGTAAAATGTAATAAAAAAGGTACCATCAAAGTCAAAAAGAACGGTTAAAACAAAACAAAAAAATTAAATAAATAAATAAATGTGGTAACATTGTTAATTGCAGTTTTTTTTTTAATAAAGGCCAAATTGCCCAAAAATAAATGATTTTTCTATCTAGACTAGATTTATTTATTTATTTTTTTTTTTTTTAATTATTTTATTATTTCAATTTCTCTTCCATTACATATTTGTAATATGAATCTATGGTTAAATTCATTTTAATATTTAGCCATATTAGGTATTAGGTTTGGTCCATAAAACTGTGTGAGCAAAAATAGTATGAATTCATTGAAACTTTTCTGACGTTTGAGGATGCACATGATGGATATGAAATCAGAGTAACATCGGGCGGCTTTCAAGTGGTTCCTTTCTGACAGTGACCCACAGAGATCCTGTTCCGCTGTCCTACATATTCTGCTGACTCAGCTGTCGCCTCTGTCAGTGCATGTGTGTGCTCATGAAAGAGAGAGGGCAACTTCCTTCCTCGGGCCTTTTCCTTTTCTCCCCGTTCTTGGGGTTTTACATCACCGTTTCTTCCAACTAGGCAGCACCAGGAAGCTTTAACAATATGAGAGGAACTGGACGCACACACACCCATCACACCCGCCTCCCAAAAATGGCAAACTCACATCCTCGAGCACTAGGAGAGATCAGAGACAGCGGTTCCCCTATATTATCACTCCATCTCTACTCCTATAAGACACTCCCATACTACACCCTAAGGTCAAAGGTCAACCGGCAGCTTGACCAAGTCTGTTAAAACATGCCTTTCTTTAGATAAGATCAAATATATATATAAACCCAGCTACTTTAATTTGATTGGCCATCACAGTAATTTTGACATTGACAAGCAGAGTTGACAATGACAGAACTGTAATTTTTTGGGTGATCTGTTCCTTTAACAGTACTTTCATACACGCTGAAGCCCCTGAGGGCCGCTGTAACCTTCACATGTCTCGTCACGCATTCTCTCATAAATCCTCCAAGCGTTTATTCTCTCTTATCAGTGTCAGTGATTGTGCGCAGACATGGCATCCTGTCGGAGCTTCCTGTATTTCATTCACAGGGGTGGGACAAACATTCCCAGTGAAGTCATTTACACCAATACAGCCATCTGTTTCTAATGAAACGTACCTTTGAGGGCCTGGCCTGCTCTGATAATGCATCTATTGCATGTCGATGGAGATCAAGCCACTGTCCGGGAGTGAAAGCCTCCCGACGGTGGTATTCAAAGAAGCGAGGAAACATTGAAAACAGCTTAACCTCTGACATTTCACCATATACCACACCCAGATCCTCGGTGCCAGGGGAATTACAGCACCGACAGCCAAAATAAAATAAATATGGGAGAAGAATGCGTTTTCAATTCACAACCCAGAGAAAAAGTGTCCAAAAGAAATATGAAAAAAACAAAAAAGATTTTAGTTTATTAGAGAAATATTTGTAAAATCTCTTACACCTACACCAATAGTAAAATCCCAATAAGTTCCAATAATTATTTTAATCTCAGAACCAAAAACTGATAAACAGCAGATGAAAATTCTATACTAATAAATGAATTAATAATAACTATAAATAAATTATATATATATATATATATATATTATAATAAATTAAAAACAAAATGCAAAAACACTTCAGGGTAGCAAATAAAACCACAAAAATAATGTTACTTTAAAATAAAATAATAAAAATCTTAACCATATAGACATTTAAAAACTAAAAAAAAAAAAAAAAAGCTAACAAAAAATTAAATAAAAATATAATCTAATGCAATACATTATCAAAAAACTATAACGGTACATTAGTGATGCCAAAATACCACTGGTCAAAACATGATGTACTGTTTGAAAAATAGATATTTATTTTGAACTTTTGCTAAAGGTTATATTTAACATTGTTAAATATCCACAATTACTATCCAGTGTCAGCTGATACAGATATTAAAATATTCTAATATCAGCTAATAACTGATATGGAGCAAACAAAATCTTTTATTACTGAATATTTAGTTTCACTTTAACATTATGGATGTAAAATGAACTGTGACTTGTCATTTCATGTTATTCTAAACATTTACATTGAGTTACATAAATAATTACTACTGTGTAATCTGCTAAACCATTTTATTCAAGTAAATCAACTCATAATTTACTGTACAATAAATGAGAAAAAAGTGCAGATGTGGGTTGCAACCCAACAAACAGAGTCAGACTTTGATACAACAGAATATTATAATATACAATACAACGATAAACGCACACTGCAACAGGCTGACATCAACAAACATGAGTGATTTATGTACAATCCCTGCATTGCTTTAGGCTCCGTACTTACACGCTCTCACCGCACATGCATTCCTTACTGTACATCACAGAAGACTAGATGGCGTACGTCTGCTGTCTATACATCAAAGATACAAATCAGAAATTGTGATTCATGTTTTTGGTCAAAGCCACGTGAAGGGCAGAACGCCCTCGTTGTTGTAACACAGAGCCACGGCATCTTTTCAGAAGAACACCAGGGTGATTGTGACGCTCCTAAAGTCATGACACGTCCCACAGAGTCTGTGATTATATTTCACACAGGATGACAGGGAAGTCGACGTGGATTCGTGGGTGGTCCAACTTAATGATTCCCTGTAGAAATGAAAAATACAAATTTTGTTAAAAAAAAACCCCAGAGCTATAAAACTAAATTATGTGGTTTAATGTAAATAAAAACAAACAAATAAATACAATTAAATGTCAAAGAAGTGTTTAGACAGAAGACCTGAAATAAATAACAAATATCCAAAATGAATGAATGAACAAATTAATGTGTAGATGAGAGTACAGGAACAAAGAAACAAATAAATGAATGTAAAAGAAGTGTTTAGATTAAAAAGAAACAAATATCAAATATAAACAAATAAATAAAAAATAGGTAACTTAAAAGTTTAACCAGGAATGAATGAATGAGTTTAATCATACTTTATCATTATTTTATATAAATTTCACTTGATTTCTTGATCTGATGCTGTCGATTTGCACTAAATATATAACTGATAGGATCAGTAACTCTGACCTGAGGTATGAGATTTTTCTGAATTCTCTTCAGTTTTGCTTTCTTTCTGCCATTCTTGGTCACCACAGTCTCCTCATAAAATTCATGAGCCAGATCTCCATCTTCATCGAAATACAAGGAACTGCAACAACAAACAACAGCTGGATGAATATAAACACATTCAAGTCTCATTTCATCAAAAAAGAAGAATTATTATTAAGAATTTAAAATATTTAAGTTAAATATGTATGTACACTACCATTACACTAACATTTTTTGAACAGTAAGATTTTTAATGTTTTTTAAACAAGTCTCTTCACCAAGCCTGCTTTTATTTGATTCAAAGTACAGTAAAACACTAAAATTCTGAAATATTTATACTATTTAAAATAACTGTTATTTATTTGACTATATTTTAAAATGCAATTTATTCCTGTGATTTCAAAGCTGATTTTTTAGCATCATTACTCCAGTCACATGATCCTTCAGAAATCATTCTAATATTCTGATTTGCTGCTCAAAAACATTAATTATTATTATTATTATGTTGAAAACAGCTGAGTAAATTTTTTTTGAGGTTTCTTTGATAAATAGAAAGTTGCTAATAAAAGTGTATATATATACACTACTGTTCAAAAGTTTGGGGTCAGTACATTTTTATTGTTTCTTTTTTTTTTTTTTTTTAAGAAATTAATACTTTTATTCACCAAGGATGTATTAAGTTAATAATTAAAAGTTTATTAAAAGTTAATAATAAATAATTTACATTGTTATAAAATATTTATATTTTGAATAAACACTGTACTTTTTAAACTTGTTATTCATGAAAGAATCCTGAAAAAAAAAAATCACAGGTTCCAAAAAATATTTGGCAGCACAACTGTTGATATTATCCAACATTGATCATTCTAATAATAAATCCGCATATTAGAATGATTTCTGAAGGATCATGTGACACTTAAGACTGGAGTAACAGCTGATAAAAATTCAGCTTTTCATCACAGGAATAAATTCTATTTTAAAGTATGTTAAAATAAAAAACATTATTTTATATTGTAAAAACATTTTGCAATATTACTGTTTTTTTTCTATATTTTTAATCAAATAAATGCAGCCTTGATGAGCATAAGAGACTTCTTTAAAGACTATTACAAGTCTTACTGACCCCAAACTTTTGAACGGTAGTGTATTTATATATATATATATATATATATATACACACATATATATATATATATATATATATATATGTGACACTGAAGACTGGAGTAATGATTTGATCACAGGAATAAATTACATCTTAAAACATATTCAAATAGAAAAGAGTTATTTTAAAAAGTAAAAATATTTCAAAATTTGACTGTTTTTGCTGTATTTTGAATCAAATAAATGCAGGCTTGGTGAGCAGAAGTGACTTCTTTAAAAAACATGAACTTAAACTGTCACATGGCCTAAACCTACAAGAACTGACCAGACTAAATTAAAAGCTTTCAGAACTTGCAAGCTTCTGACCTGGATGATTACAGGGTTTTTTACATTTACCTTCTTCTTGTGAAGACAAATGGTGTTGCATTCTTGGAGCCACGTAGACGTGCTAAACACTGTTCAGTGACCTCACCGGGAGCTTCTCCTCCAGCTCCCGAGCTGCTAAAAGGCCAGACTCCTTTGGTTTTGGATCCGCTGCCTCCCATTTTTATTGACAACGCATTATTCTACAGGAGGCGGAGCAGCCAGCAGATCACATCAGTTCAGTCCTGGAAAACAGAGAGTACGTTACAGACTTCTGCCATAAAGGCAACATATGGTAATGCATCTGGGCATGTGCGGCTTGTGGTGTGGCTTCAAAGCGCTGCTGCGGCTCAACCAGCTCTCTGAACTCTGAGCAAGAAACTGTGGTCAGGTCTTTTTATAGTCTTTTTATAGTAGAAATACCTGGAGGCAAGGTCCAAAATGAACACTCACCGAGCAGATGTGAGGAAAAACTTGGGGGGATGGTAGGTTATATAAAAAATGCAACATACCACCTGATCTGTTCAGTTATCTTTTTAGGGCAAAAATAAATAAATAAACACATAAATAATAATAATAACTAACAGAAAGGTTATTTTGACAGGAAGAGTTAACACCTGTCTGCTTAAAATGGTCAAATTAAACTGATTATGTGACAAAAATAAAGATCTGAGAATATTATATATATACTACTTCACTAAAAACAAGTTAAAAGGCAGCAAATAGCTTCTCATCATCTGTTATGATACACCAGCATTCTCAACAGTCTCTAAACAAAAAAGATCCGCTGGTTTAAACTGTAATCCCAGTTGGTTAAAGCAGTAATCCCAGTTAGTTAGCAGACTAGCTGATTATGCCTGAAGAGCGTCACTTTAACCAGCCTTATTTTTACAACTAACCAGTATTTTACAACTCTTTGAAATTGAATGTATTTGCAGTACAAATGACCTTATTTTTTCCTCAAAATGTTACTGATTTGGTCTAATAAGGCTGAATGTTCTAGAGGTGTTTGCAGTGTAAACAAGACATAAGCTATTCACAGCCATTCAACACACAACAAAACACGACTGTCACGCATTTCAGTTCATCGCTTCGATTCGGTTTCAAACTAGAAAACACTTAGATAAAATATAATGTGAAACGCATACATACAGATCATGTAAATCTCATTGTTTTGATTCTTCTAGTCTGCTGTCTTCAAGCACAATGACGTAGTTTGACAACGTCACATTTACGCGCCCAGTAACGGAAACGAACCGACAAACTAGAGCCCCTTGGTCCAGTCACGTTTTATTATTATTATTATTTTTATTTTTTTTTTTTTTTGTAAAATGCAATATTACAGTTACAATTTTGAACATTTACACTTTTGTTTGTGTGTTGTTTATTTATTGTAAAGCTATTTGAATATTATATTATATTATATTATATTATATTATATTATATTATATTATATTATATTACAAAACCAGTCGTAAGCGTCAGTTTTTTTTAAACTGAAATTTATACATCAGGGCTGAAAACCTAATAGCGAGAAAACCGCCTTTACAGTTGTCCAAATGAAATTCTTAGCAATGCATATTACTAATCAAAAGTTAAGTTTTGATATATTTATGGTAGGAAATTTACAAAATATCTTCATCCAACGTGATCTTTACTTAATATCCTAATGATTTTTGGCATTAAAGAAAAAACGTTTTGACCCATACAATGTATTCTTGGCTATTGCTACAAATATACCTGTGCTACTTAATATACTTTATTTATATATAAATTATAGTATAGTATAGTATAGCATAAGCTTGACGACTTGTTTATTTTGTGTATTTTGTTTAAGCTTTTTTGCTTTTTATTAATTTTAAAAAGAAATTTTATCTATCTATTTATCTATCTAGTTTATTTAATTATTTATTTATAGACTATATTATTTATTTATGAAGCTATTTAAATATTATATTATATTATATTATAAACTTGACGACTTATTTTGTGAATTTTGTTTTAGATTTTTTGCTTTTTATTTACTTTAAACATATTCCATCTATCTATCTATTTAGGGATATGTTTGCTTGACGACTTATTTTGTTCACTTAATTTGTTTTATTTTAAAATTAAAAGTTATTGATTATTATTCGTTTTTTTATTTTTATTCTTTTTTAATATTCTATCTATCTATCATCTAATTATCTATGCATAAGTAGATCATTTCATTATTTATTTATTGTGAAGCTATTTGTATATTATATTTTCAATTTATTTTATATTTTAATTTATTTTATCTATCTATCTATCTATCTATCTATCTAACATCTATCTATCTATCATCTAATAATCCATACATATAATTATCTATGCATATGTAGATCATTTCTTTATTTATTTATTGTGAAGTATATTATATTTTTAAAGAAGCTTGGCGACTTATTTTGTTCACTTTAATTTTTCAAAATGTATTTTAAAAGTAAAAGTTATTGATTAGGCTGTTATTCCTTTTTATTATTTTTATTGTTTTTTTAATATACTTGGTATAAATAATTTTCATCTGTCTATCTATCTATCTATCTATCTATCTACTTCATTTATTTACTTATTTATTTATTTTGAAGCTATTTGTATATTGTATATTTTATTCTGTTATTTAAAGAAACTTGACGATTTATTTTTTTTCTTGTATTTTCTCACTTTTTTTTTCTTTTATTTTTCCTGAATTTGTTTTTGTACTTGGCGCCAGTCATTTGTCACAGCCATTATATGCAGCATATGGCCCTTGAGATCCGCCTCTCTTCCCATCAACCTGCGGCTCATCCTGCCTTTCCATTGGCCTTTTATTCCAGTGACAGGCGGCTATTCCTGAACTCGTTTTAATCGCATCTATTCCGCGTCTCTCTCGATTCGATCGGAAGCGACAGAGTTAATTTCGCTCTTTTCCACACGCATACGTCTATTTACTTCGGAATTAGACTGTGCTTTATTGGTAGACGGTCGGTTGCGCTCTAATTCAATCAGCAGACATCGTGCGGGAGGTGGGGCCACCGAACAGAACAGCGCTCGCATCACACCATTATTTTCCTGTAAGTGCATGTAAGTTAATGTTTCGTTGTGTTTTAAATGGTTGCACGAAGGCTCTGCTGCTCATTTGCACGTCCGCCTGTAAGTGCAGAGCACGCTATATGGCTTCCATACAGATTTACCGTTGCATAACCCACTGAGCGCCTCGCCTGTGCATCAACACAGTTATTTACCAAAGTAACCAGAAGGCTTACAGACATGAATGCAATTAATAAACTTTATGAGACTGACTGTGCATTTATTTTTTGCTGTATGCGTGAAGATGATCACAATATATCGTTCCTTTAAACTTAATCCATTGCATCTATATCTTTTAAAGGCTCCTTAAGTAATTGGAGGACGTTTAAATAGCTAATGCATTCAGTGCAACTAATAAACCTCTATTCAAGTCATATTAATAGGTAATCATTTAGGCTATGAATTCAAATTGCATCTCCTTGGATGTAAAATCAGCTGTTTGATTCATCTAATTTCTAGCCAAGAAACATGAGTGATTCAGAGAAACAAACAGTCTCCCTTAAAGACAAGGATGGAGTGGAAAAAAGGGGACGAGGAAGGCCAAGGAAACATCCAAAGGTATAAAATAATATTGTGTTATTAGTGATCAATTATTATTGATCAGTATTAAACCAGTATTATAATGCATAATGCATTTATTTTTTAATATAAACACAATGCATTCTCAGCTTACAGTGTTGTATTAAGACAACTTCTTAATAAACATGTTTTCTTCCAGGAATCGAGCGGGTCGCCGACTGCGAAAAGACCAAGAGGACGGCCAAAAGGCAGCAAAAACAAAGGCCCAACAAAGAGAGTAAGTCTTCTTCTTTTTAATTAACTCGCAGTATGAATATTTAGTCTCTTTGTGTGATTATGGCATAGCCAGTTGCATAGATGTAAACATAGACACTATTTTTCTCACTGTTGCCGTGTAGTACAACACAGCTGTCTCCGGTTTGCAAACACAAGGAGACATATGCATTATTAATTTTGAATAGCGTATGCAGGTTTTTCGTTGACAGCTCATCCGCCGACCAAATGCAGGTGACCCGCTGTTAGCCACTTAGCCCTGAGCAATGCACTGTCAGCTCCCGCCTCAAGAGTCCTCAGTGAACTCAATGCCCCCTCCATCTGTTGTCATGTGCAGAAACAGACTCCCTCTACTGGTGTATTTGCCATGCAATGCCACATTGGACTGTGAAAATGCTTTGAAAAAAATAGAAGTGCCCTAGGTTTTATCCAGTGGTTTAGCCTCGGTGGAACTATTGCATACAAGTGACCGATTTTTTGACACTTGAACAATTGTTTGTTAATTTAATTTTCTGTTTAACAGAAATCGTCAGCTTCTGGCAGCAAACCTAAGGGAAGGCCAAAGAAAGAGGTAAATCTTAAAATAATAATTTGTGCAAAATAATTATATTATTGACTTTTTTCTGTTTATTTTATTTTATTTTTAAAGAAGCCTGACAACTATTTTGTTTAATTTAGTTTTTATTTTAAAAGTAAAAGTAATTGCTTTTATTGATTTTTTTGTTAATTTTTTATTTGTTTTGTTTATTTATTTATTGTGAAGCTATCTGAATATTATATTATATTATATTATATTATTTAAAGAATCTTGACAATTATTTTGTTTAATTTAGTTTTTTGTTGTTTTTTATCTATTTTAAAAGTAAAAGTAATTGCTTTTTTATTTGTTTCATTTATTTATTTTGAAGCTATTTGAATATTATATTATTACTAATATATTATTTAAAGATTTATTTATTTTAAAAGTAAAAGTAAATGTTTTTACTAATTAAATTGTTGTTTATTTAATTTTTATTTGTTTTATTTATTTATTTGTGAAGCTATTGGAATATTATATTATGTTATATTATATTATATTTAAAGAAGCTTGACAACTATTTTGTTTAATTTTGTTTTTTGTTGTTTTTTTTTAATTAATTTTAAAAGTAAAAGTAATTTAATTTATTATTTTTATTGATTTTTTTAAATGTAATTTTTATTTGTTTATTTATTTATTGTGAAGCTATTTGAATATTGTTATATTATATTATATTATATTATATTATATTATATTTAAAGAAGCTTGACAACCATTTTGTTTAATTTAAGTTTTTTGTTGTTTTTTTAATTAATTTTAAAAGTAAGAGTAATTTAATTTATTATTTTCATAGAGTTTTTATTACATTTTTATTTGTTTTGTTTATTTATTTATTTATTCATTGAGAAGCTATTATATTATATTATATTGTTGTTTTGCAGAATATATTGTCTATGGCCAAAAATATATACTTTATGCAAGTATGCAGATGTGAATGCTTGGCATTAAAAAGCAGACAGTCCTGTTGAATATTTTTAACATTTGTTTTTGCAGCATCAGGTTTTTTGCATAACATCCATGGAAAAAAGAAAATCATAACAGCATGAAAGTAATTGTTCAGTAATTTTACACTACTGGTCAAAAGTACAAAATCTCACCAAGGCTGCATTTATTTGATCACAAATACAGTAAAAACAGTAAAATTGTGAAATATTATTACAATTCAAAATAACAGATTTTTATTTTAATATGTATTAAATGTGAATTTATTCCTGTGATGCAAAGCTGAATTTTCAGCATCATTACGCCAATCTTCAGTGTCACATGATCCTTTAGAAGTCATTCTAATATGTCGATAGCCCGTACTAGTGTACATTTTGGTGAACTGTCTCTTTAAATTTTATATTTCATTTTATATTTCAAGTTGCACAGGAGTGGCGTGCAAATTTAAAGGTCAAGCTATCTTGCTAAACCTATTTAAAATGGCATTGTAAATGTCAAATATGGCATGCGAAAGAGAAGCTTTGCTTCCATGCATTTCACCCGCAAATGTTCGATTCGGTTTCACACAGGAAAAGGAAAAACCTCAAGACTCATCTGAGGACGCTGAGGAAGATGACGATGATGAGCAGTAACAGTCTAACCCGGAGCACTACCTCATACTCAACCAACCAAACAAACCAACCAACCGTCTGCTCTCCGACCTGTGAATAACATGGAATGTCGTTCACGTCTTTCTACAACCACAAAAGGACAGTAATAGATGTAATATTCTGCATACTACATGAGTTTTATGTCATTAGATCAAATATACTGTAGAAACCAGAATCACACTGCATTCAAATGTCATGTGTTTCCAGTTACTTTTACTATATATCTATTGGACTGAGGTGCTTTTCTACTTACACTTTGTTTGTAGTTCTTAGTAATTTTGTGTCCATGTTGTAGACTAGATTTAGAGCAAAGCTATAATTTAATGTGTGACATCATGGGCTTAATAGTTCTCATAGAATGCATTCATTTTGAATGTAGCTGTTTACAGTTTACCAATTAACAGTTTACCTAGCTTTTTGTTAGTGTAGAATACTGTGCAACCATCAGTGAATATTTGTTTCAGGGCAGGTTCTTATATTTTCTAATCAAATATAAGTTACCCAGGCCAGACGTTGAGGGAGCACGTAGATTTAGCGTACAGGAATAGTTTATCCAGAAATGAAAATGTTTATTCACCCTCAGGTCATCCAAGATGTAGAAGAGTTTGTTTGTTCATAGGAACAGATTTGGAGAAATGTAGCAATTTATCATCTGCTCACTAGTGGGTCCTCTGCAGTGAATGGGTGCCGTCAAAATGAAAGACGAATTGCAAACATCCATCTTTTTACTCCACAAGATATTAACTGATGGAGTGGAGTGGTGTGGAATATTATGATATTATTATATTCTGACTGCATCCATTCACTGCAGAGGATCCATTGCTGAGCAAGTAGCAATGCTTCATGTCTCCAAATCTGTTCCCATTAAAAAACAAATTCATTTACATCTCGTATGGCCTAAGGACGAGTACATTTTTAGCAGATTTTTGGATGTACTATTCCTTTAACAGCAGCTTATGTGATGTTTTCCACTAGAATCCCCAGGAATCAGCATTGAGGATAATAGCAAAGGTTTGTATTTGGATGTATATTTCTGTGTTTGTTTGTAATTGTTTGTCACTATAGAAATTTAAGGAAGCATTGTTAAATTTTGAAGCCATCATTGACACTGATCTTGCGGGTACAAACTGCACTTTGAAACTGATTCGCAGAAAACAGACGTCTTTGCTGGTGTATTGTGTTAGAAGACATTCCAGCTAAAGCGATTGGTGTTTTGGGTCTACATGAAGATATTATTGTACTAATTCCTAATGGGGAATGAATTTGGCACAACACTTTGTGTTTCTTAAATGGTTAAAAAAGATTTGTGGATAAAAACTTAATGGCGAAGAAGGAAATTACACATTAGCTGATATAGGTTTTGCTAGAAGAGGTTCTCAGGTGGTTTTGCTTCAGGACGCCATCAAGTGGTGACTCAAGGTACCAAAAAGTAAATAAAAAATCCTTAAGAACCGAACATTGAATTGTATTACTGTTACAAATAATATATAACATACACAAACCACCTTCTTGCAGCATCTCATTGAAGGACTGTTTGCATTACAGGTATCAGCTCAAGGTTCTCCACACCCAAGTGCTTTTGGAATATTTATTTCAAAGTGATTTCTTTGAATCATCTAGCTGTGCACATGACAGATCACAACAGTGACAATAAGCTATGCTTCTCAAGGATTCAGATTTATTCATTTCAGGGTCCCTAAAAAAATGATACACTTCCTTGAAATACATATATTGAGCAAAAGTGCAATCTAAATTATAGCCCATATTAATCCTCCTTAAAACAATATTGGATTGTATTTTATACGTTCAAATCCTCATCACTTCTGAAATATTCACCTCAGGTATTACAGTGTCATGAACAGACAGCAAAAGCCCATAAGACAATGTCAATCCCTTCGGTAGTAGAAATACCCTTTATTCCGCAGTGATTGTCCGTGTAGCAGTAAATAGCCAGCAGAGGCATATGGTGTGTGACATTTTATTAATACAATATTAGAGTTATAAAATGTGTATTAGATTTATAGACTTTATTTGTATGTATAGTGTGTTGATCTTAATAAAAAATACTTTTTCAAATTATTTGTTTGTGCATTTACATATTTTTTATAATACTAATCGTTACTGTTATATTTTAATAATTTAGTATATAATATATAAAATATAATATTATATAAATGTATATATATATATAATTTAAATATATTATTATATATTATATAATGTATTAATACATTAAATGTAATTTAGTGACAGTAATTTTAAGAAATATGTTACTACTTTAATTTAAATACTAAATAAGCTGCAAAGGTAAAATTTTGATTAATTTTGTTTACTTTTTACATTTTTTATGATGTTTTTTTTTTCTCAGTTTAATTTAAATACATAATATGTGTGTACTGCGTATGCTTATGTGTATACTTATATATGTATATATAAACACATGCATGTATGTTTAAAAAAAAATGTTGTTTACATATTAAGAAAATATATAATATCAATTACATGAATTAGCGCTGTCGAACGATTAATCGGCTCCAAAGTAAAAGTTTTTGTTTTACATAATGTGTGTGTACTGTGTGTATTTATTATGTATATATAATATATATATATATTATTATGTAGGTATACAATCTTTAAATGTATTTGCATGTATATATTTATATTCATACAACTGATATTATATATTAATATTTTTATATATAAACAACATATTTTTTAATATATACACGCACGTGTGTATTTATATATGCATAATTAACACACACAGTACTAAATGACTGTGTAATTATAATTAATTACGAAAACGTAATAAAAATAAATATTATTGATAACAATAATATGAACGTGTACACAATGAACGGATTGTTACGCGGAATTTTATATCCGCAGGCCGTATTCTCTAAAATCAACAACGTGCTTTTTATCAGTATGCGCTGGGCAGTTTGCGCACATCCCGTAGAGGTTTGGATAATGGCGTCTGTCTCCGAGATGCGCTCGGCTTTGGAAAAATGAAGCGTAGAAGAGCTTATTTCCAGTGACTGACGCGCGGTTTCCATTCGCGGACTTTGCCTCGCTTCAGGTTCAGGTTCCGATCTCAGTCGTGACGCCCAGCCCGAGATGATGAAGCTCAAATCGAACCAAACGCGCACCTATGATGGAGACGGCTACAAGAAGCGGGCCGCCTGCCTGTGCTTCAGAAACGAGACCGAGCAGGAGGTGAGTCAAAGCGCTGCCGGTGGAACGGGCCGCCGGGAAAACGCAAGATGCGTGCGTCTTGTCAGCCCGTCAGCTGTGGGATCTTAAAGCCTCCGGCAGCGCGGTAGCAGCGTGCTATCAGCCGCTAGCCTGAGACTAGTTAGCGAAGTCGGCCTAGCGTTAAACGACGCGACGAGCGATAATCAATGAACCTGCGGCTCGTTGACAGCTTGATTGATTTGTTGAAATCCAACCGATGTGAGCAAGTGATACAGAGATTACATCAAATTTTAAATATTTCCTTGGATTAAAGTACTGTGATGTACCACGGTACATCCGTTTGTAATACTATGGTAGTTTGATGGCGTTTACATGTTACTTCCATTGTAACAGCACTGTTTACAATACCATGATACTTTTTTGAGTACCACTAACATGGTAATCATGGTATTCTTTGAAGATTTTCGGAGCAAAAAAAAACAAAAACAAAAAATGGTTCAATGATGGTATAAGGTAATACTATGTCTGAAATACCATGGTACTTTTTATTTTAAACCCCGCTAAGTACTATGGTATTCCTTGATGATAGTGTCATTGTTTACAAAAAGGTAATGTGGCAGTACCATGGTATATGGTTATAGGCCTACTATAGTACTTTGGATTATACCGTGGTACAGTTTTGTAAATGTGGAAAACCATGCTAACCCATGGTTCATCCAAGGAGTAAATTAAAGCATTTGATTACATCATTCAAAAGCATCAATCAAAGTTCATCAAAGTTGAGGAATAAATCAGGATTTATTAAGACTGAAACTGACATGAAAGAACCTTCTGTTCTCATAAACCAATAAATAAAAATCCAACATTGATTATTAAAATGTATTTATAGTAATAAATTCATAATACTATATGTGACTTTAAGTAGCATGTGTATATTTGTAGCAATAGCCAAAAACACATTGTATTAGTCAAAATGATTGATTTTTCTTTTATGCCAACATTCATTAGGATATTAAGTGAAGATGTTCCATGAATAGATTTTTATAAATTTCGTACTGTAAATATATCAAAACTTAATTTTTGATTAGTAATATGCATTGCTAGGAACTTCACTGGGAGAACTTTAAAGGCGATTTTCTCAATATTTTAAATTTTTTACACCCTCAGATTCCAGATTTTCAAATAGTTGCATCTTGGCCAAATATTGTCATGTCGTAACAAACCACACATCAATGGAAAGCTTACTTTTAAAAAAAATTGACCCTGACTGGTTTTGTGGTTCAGGGTCACATATAAGCCAGTTGAGCAACATTGTAGCTGCTTTGCTTTGTGGTAATTACTTAAATGAAGTTAATTAATTAAATTAAAAAAAGTTATTTTTTTACTTTTTTAAATGGTTTATGATATTTACACTTAAATTTAAGTACTAAATAAAGTAAGATAACGGATATATTTTGAGAAATAAATCTTTTTATAGTATTTTTTGTATATTTAATAGCTATTTGTCATTGTTAGTGTTGTTTAATTTGTATATTAATTGGTTATAGGGATATTTTTTCATAATTTTAATTTGTAAGAAATCATTGAAAAAATCATTAGTATTTACAACTCCGAGACAAATAACAGTACTATTTATTTTTATAAAATTTTATTTATATTTTATATCCTGCTATATTTTATTTTATATTGTATTAATTTGATTTGATTAATATTTTATTAATAACTTTTTAAAAATTAAAATTATATTAATTATATGATATAATTAAATTTATAATAATGATTTCCTAAAAAAAAAAAAAGATTGATTTCATTGCAAATAAGTATTATATAATAAATATTTAGAAACTTGCTTTATAAAACATATTTCAGAAGCGGTTACACGTTAATCTTTGTTTAGGATTGTTTTTCCACAAATCTTTACAAACAAGGCCCCAGAGGTTCACAAAAATGCTGAAATTACCTCTATTGTACCAAACAGTGACTCAAAATGAGTTCAAATCAATTGTGCCAGGAGATTGTGAACAAGGGGAACTATTTGTTCTGTTGATGTTTATTGGCCAATGGTGATTATTTCACAATGGCCCATTATTAGTTGGTCTGGCCGATATATTGCTGACTATCATTAACTTTCAGCCAGTACAACGGACTAAAAACTTGTTAAATGTGTCCTCAGGTGTTATTGGTGAGCAGCAGCAGATATCCAGACAAATGGATCGTACCCGGAGGAGGAATGGAGCCCGAGGAAGAGCCCAACGTCGCTGCTGCCCGAGAAGTCTGTGAAGAGGTTTGACTTTATCTCTGTGATTATGCATGAAATGGATTACCATCATTATTTTTATTTTTTTTTATCATACTCAACTTTTATCGTACAGCCAAATATCAGCTGACTAATAACTGATGTTTTTGCAAGTATTTTTTTTACATGTTTTGCAAACATGGGAACTCTAGGTTTTCTCTCTGCTGACACTTAACCTATGGGGTTTCTCGTAAAGAGAAGTGATAATGTTTCATCAGCTGGGATCCGCCATACTCTCTTACTTTCGCTGGCCGTCTGACAGACGGCAAACATGTCGTTCATTCTGCCGGGACGATCGCCTTACAGTTTTAAAGGGCATTACACTCAGATTAAGAGCTGCTCTTCACACCTCCACTGCCAGACAGTAGCCAAGAGTGTGCGTAGACTATAAACGTACCATGACACAATGTCATCAGTGTCTGTCGGGACCGCATATGTGGGATTGTCCTGAAGTCTGAGAGCATATTGAAAAGTTTTAAGATTTTGAAATGTCATGTTGTGATGTTAAAATAGGAAGGAGTGTTCAGCATTTCTATGTGTGTAATTAAATATAAGTATTATTGATCATGTGACTCTTTATATAGATTGTCAGATGATTTTGTTTACACTAAAGCTCAAGATGCTCTTTGGAAAAAAAAAACACTACTGTTCAAAAAGGATCAGTTTTTTTATTGAGAGAGGGAGAAAATGCTTTCATTTTATTATTAAATTGATCAAAAGTGGCAATTAAAATTTTATAAATAATTTTAATTTATAAGAAATGTTTCTTGAGAAGCAAATCAGCATATTAGAATGATTTCTGAAGGATCATGTGACCCTGAAGACTGGAGTATAATGATGCTGAAAATTCAGCTTTGCATCACAGGAATAAATTACATTTTAAAATATATTCAAGTAGAAATCAGTTATTTTAAATTGTAATAATAATTTACATTTGTACAGTTTTTGCTGTATTTTGATCAAATAAATGCAGCCTTGATGAGCAGAAGAAACAAAAAAATCAAAATCTTACAGACCCCACATTTTTAAACGGTAGTGTATATTAAATTGAACATTTCCACTAGTGGTCTCAGACTTTTCGACCATTGCTATATAATCAGGACTAAATTTAGCCCGTGTTTGACGACAATCATCTACTCAAGTTGAGGTCAGCGCCATGTTGTGTACATGACATTTGGCCTAAAGAGTGTCATGATGGATCGCTATCACTCAGGACGGGTGTAGACTGTCACAGACTGAAAAATGCCTTCATGTTCCTGTTGATGTGCCGTCCTGCTTGTTTTCACCACTGTTCTAGTCTTTTCTTGACCTCATACCAGTTGTCAAATTCTCTCTTACGAATTAATGCATCTGTCATTGGTTTTGCACTAATGACAATAAACCAAAGGACCCGATCATGTCTCTTTAAAAATAATAATAACAGAATGATTTCGTTTCATCCATTCATTGTTTTACAGGCTGGTGTCAAGGGCACTTTAGGACGACTAGTAGGAATATTTGAGGTAAGTACTATAAGAAAGAATGGGTTTCTATAAAAGCATTTTAAGTGTTTACTGCTTGTCTTAACTGTTTTAAACATTTTGTTTTGTCAGAATCGAGATAGGAAACACAGAACGTATGTCTACGTTCTCATCGTAACCGAAGTTCTGGAAGATTGGGAGGATTCGGTCAGCATTGGTTAGTATTTTAGAATAATACACTACTGTTCAAAAGTTTGGATTTTAATTGTTCTTATTTATCACTGAAAAATCCAGTAAAAATGGTTATATTTTGAAATATTGTTACAAATTCAAATTGCTGCTTCATATTTTTGTGGAAACTATGATAAATTGCACTTTTCAAGATTCTTTGATAAGTTCTAAAGAACCAAATTTATTTGAACCACACTTCCAGTCAGAAGTTTTCGAACAATAAGATTTTTAATGTTTTTAAAGAAATCGCTACTGTTCACCAAGCCTGCATTTATTTGATCCAAAATACAGCAAAAGCAGTAATATTGTGAAAAATTTGTACTATTTAAAATAACTTTCTATTTGAATATATATTAAAAAGTAATTTATTCCTGTGATTTCAAAAGTGAATTTTCAGCATCATTACTCCAGTCTTCAGTGTCGCATGATCCTGATTTGCTGTTTAAGAAACATTTATTATTATTATTATTATTATCAATATTTAAAACTGTTGAGTACCGTTTTTTCAGGATTCTTTGATGAACAGAAAGATCCAAAAATCAGCATTTATCTGAAATAAAGAAAGCTTTTGTAACATTATACACTATACCATTCAAAAGCTTTGAATCAGTATTTATTTATTTTATAATTTATTTACATTTTGGGGGGGGGGGCGGGGGAATGATGATAAAGACATTTATAATGTTACAAAAGATTTATATTTCAGATAAATGATGTTCTTCTTCTTGAGCAGCAAATTAGAATATTAGAATGATTTCTGAACGATCATGTGACTGGAGTAATGCTTCTAAAATTTCAGCTTTGAAATCACAGGAATAATGAATTAAATTTAAGAATTAAATTTTAAAATATATATTAAAAAACCCCCAAAAAAACCCAGTTATATTAAATCGTAAAAATATTTCAAAATTTTACTGTTTTTGCTGTCCTTTGGATCAAATAAATGCTGGCTTGGTGAGCAAAAGAAATCTTACTGTTTAAATACTTTTGACTAGTAGTGTATTTAGGATTTCTAACATTGCAAACATCTTTTCTGTCGCTTTTAATTAATTCAGTGTGTCCCGTTTTTAAGTATTCATTTCTTTCAAAAACAAGAACAAAAAATTGTACTAACCCAATTTGAACTAGGGCTGCACGATAAATTGCATGCGATTGTGAGGCGCGCTTAGTCAGTAAAGCTGGTACTTTGATTAGTAGTAAAGCTCCATCAGGTGCGTTCAGCTGGAGCGGCAATTAATACACAGAGCCGTAAATCACTGACAAGCTATGCAAAATCACGCTCATAATCGAATGCGATTCATCTGTGATTATGAACGCAATTTTGCGTAGCTTGTCAGTGTATTAATTGCCGCTCCAGCTGAACGCACCTGATGGAGCTTTACTACTAATCAAAGTACCGGCTTTACTGACTAAGCGCGCCTCACAATCGCATGCAATTTATCGTGCAGCCCTAATGAACTAACAGTTGTACTAACAATTTTTCTAAACAGCATGATAGAATATGTCTTTACAGTGTATATATTAAATAAAGTGCATACATACAGGCAAAGTTACCATGATTTACCATGAAATGTGACTAAATCGTGGGATTTGCAAGTGTGTAAAACTTTAAAAGGTCAGAAATAAACGCTTGTGATTGGTCAGTTGTCTTCTGTTGGCCAACGTCAAACCATCTGGCTTGTCTTTTTTGTTTTGACAGGGAGAAAAAGGGAATGGTTCAAAATCGAAGATGCCATAGAAGTGTTGCAGTGTCACAAACCAGTACAGGCCACTTACTTCGAGGCCCTCCAGGAAGGCTGTCTGAACAGTAACGGGACGCCCCTGGTGGCCACGATAGGCGGCGATCTGTCGCCCACCTACAGCATTAATCAGAGCTCGGTCTCTGATATCAGATAACTAATGCAAAACACAGACACTCCGGATGCTTCCACCACTCTTGCTCTTACTCTCATTTATTTTATCATTCTCTTGATTATTTTCCTTTAAAAACAGACACGAAAACAACGGTTTGCCAAGGCTTTTTAAGCACCGAGACGGTGGCGCAGACATCAAGTGTTGGTTGAATATTCGAAACGACGTTTTGTAAATGTTTTGCTTTTTCCTGTTTAATCCTCCCTTCATGCGAACTGTTGCATGAAACACGCGCCCCACGTCCTTTTAGCGGCCCAAGTGTGAGATTAAACGAATGCAAGAACTACTTTATACTGTTGTGATGTAAAAATATACACATGGTGCGTCAGCATGTGGCTTTCAGTATTTTTACACATTCGATTTCCTCTACGTGCGTATGTGCGAACACATTTTTCGTTAGTTCTCTTTCCACGGTTGCGAGAGGAAACGCTTGGTCGTCTGAATGGTGGAACTGTGAGAAGTGAATAGTTTTGCATGAACACTGGTATTTATTTGTCTTACGAGTTTGCGTGATGCGATGAATGTTTAACCTGTACTTTGTGTTAAATTGTTGCTCTTAACTTACCCTTTTTTTGTCTTGCCATCTTGTAAATAACATATGGGCCTGCAAAAACATATACATATTTAATTTATACTAGTACCTGATTAGACTGGAGTGCAATTCTACAAGCGCACACGTTTTTTTAATCCAGTACATTTTTCTCTGAGTTTTGAAGGACTGAATTTTGCAAACTTTACAATGACTCTTGTAAGTTTGTGCCACTAGCAGTTCCAATTCATTGCAGCAGAATTGTTCGGACATTATTTTTGCAATTCCATTTGGTGCCGCTAGTGATGCAGAAACAAAACAATTCCCCTTTCAGCAGACTGTGATATAGTGGTGGTTTGATTTGGCAGGTCGTTGTTGTGCTGTAATGGTTTTCTGTAGCACTTTTTAAAATCAACATGAAAAAACCTCGATTTACTTTTTTATATATTGTTTTGGTTTCATCAATGCGCTGTTTTGTGCAACTACAATCCCATTCTGGTAAAAAAAAAACACCCACTTTTCTTGATGCAGTCACTTCTAGATGGTTACAAGTCTCATTTCATTGCTTCCTCACAATATTCTAGACATTTTAAAGAAGTAAAATGGGTTGCACATACCATGTTGAATTAAAAAAGTGCCACGGTAGATGGAGTGGACAATTTAATCAGAAGTAGCTTGAGAAACCTCTCCCTCAACTAGAAGATTCACTTTGATTTTCAAAACAATCAAACTATGAACTATTATAACATTACCTGGCAGTTTAAAAAATCTTCACGAACCACATGAATTCAGAATAGACTTTTTTAGTTTCTTAATGTGTTTAATATATTATTGAGCATGATTCAAATACCATCAATAATGAGTGGTTGATCCTGGATAAAAAAATTTTCTTCTAGAATATACTGAAATACAACAGAATAGTTCACCCAAAAATAAAAATTGTGTCATTATTTACTTATCCTCAAGTTGTTTCAAACCTGTATGAGTTTTTTTCATCTGTTGAACACAAAAGAAGGTATTTTGAAGAATGTTGTTAACCAAACAATTGACGGTAGCCACTGACTTTCATAGTTACTATGGAAGTCAATGGCTACCATCAACTGTTTGGTTACCAACATTTTATTTTTGTGTATCTTGTGCGTAAATAATGACAGAATTTTAATTTTTTAATGGAACTATTTCTTTAAGAAAGTAAAATGGGTTTTGTGTTCATTTTAGCTTTTAGCAGATGTTTACATTTCATTGACACCATAACAACTCTCAAATGAGCTTTTTCAGTGGAAATGTTTATGTAGGCTAATATATTATTATTTTTTGCACTAAACTAGCTCTAGTCTGCACTAGGACAGTTTTCAAGTCATGTTTTGAGGGCGCTCTTGATGGATCTTCAGGAGATCCCTGAAATCCCTGAATCTTCCCTTAGTAGATTTGGCCATTAATATTCTTCTAAGGTGTTTTCATGGACTTCAAGTCCAGCTGATGAGGTTTTCGGTTGTTTTAACCGCTCACCCTTTTTAGAAATCACATCATCTTCATCTACAACTCATTTAAGCGTCTTCTTTTGAAATGTCCTGGAAGCCGAACTGCGCGCTCTGTAAAGCGCTTTGAAAGCAGCGGTTGGTCGCAATACTGTGAATCTTGAGCCACTGTAGTTAGCGAGATTTTTTGGTGTCTTTTAATTGCTCTTGTACAGATCAAAACGTCAAATTCGAGTGCTTGTCGTTATGATGTATAGATATGGTACACGTTAGGTTGGGCGATTTATTTCCTTTGAGACTGAACCGCGTCGTTTTGCTCCTCCGGGAGTTTAAAGTGCATTAATGATGCAAGATCCTTATGAAGTACATTTTTAATTCAACACTTTTTATTGTTCGTCTGACTGCAAAGTGAGTAATGGTGAACCCAAGATCTAAATCGTGAATGAACATATGTATGAATTTATGTTTACATGCCTTTGATTAATATCTATCAACACTAATGATTTTGAAGCTGATTGCAAGTCTTTCTTTCACTTTTAGTGTAGCATGTAATCGCTAATTGAGAGTGTTTTCATGATTGAAATATGTGCTGGCCATACTAATGTACCCTTCATTTTTAATAGCACAGCAGTGTATAAAATAGCTTTTTGACTTGTGTAGTAAGTGGAAGTGGCTGCGTCCGTAGCCGATCATTGCTGTGAACAAACTTCTCTGAGCGCAGTCGTTTCAAAATCCTACTAATCTAAACTGCTGCGTTTAAAGTATATCACAGACCATGTGAAATACTCCTTGACGAACATCTCACGGAAAGCACCTTAAATTTGCCCTGCTTGTGACTTTGAATGTAAACTTTCAAGAGTTCACCCTGGTAAACATGATGTAATTGGTTTAAATGGGATGTTGGAAGGATGACTGAAATCTCCAAACACTCCGAAACAAAAGCTGTGACTCTTTAGTTTCACAGCTGCACCCTTCACTGGAATATTTTGCTTTTTCATTTTGGGATTGTGAAATCAACCAGTAATGAGAATGTAATATAAATGTGCCAACTAATAAACACCAGTATTTCACCTTAAGGTTTCAGTGACTTTTTGTCCCCACAGAAGTTAAATATTCTGATTTATGTAACATTTTGTTTGTACTTCATGGCTTTTGAGGCAAACTATATATACCAGTGTAACGTTAAAGCATTGTCAAACTATATACAGTTCAGGACAGAAGTTTACGTACATCTTGCAGAATCTGCAAAATGTTAATTATTCGACCAAAATAAGGATCGTACAAAATGCGTGTTATTTTTATTTAGTACTGACCTAAATAAGATATTTCACATAAAAGACATTTACATGTAGTCCACAACAGAAAAGAAGTTAAATTTATAAAAATGACCCCGTTCAAAAGTTTACATAGACTTGATTCTTATTACTCGGTTGTTACATGAATAATCCACAGCTGTTTTTGTTTGTTTAGTGATAGTTGTTTATGAGTCCCTTGTTTGTCCTGAACAGTTAAACTGCCCACTGTTCTTCAGAAAAATCCTTCAGGTCCCATAAATTCTTTGGTTTTCCTTTTGCGTATTTGAACCCTTTCCAACAATGACTGTATGATTTTGAGATCCACCTTTTCACACTAAGGACAACTGAGGGACTCATATGAAACTATTACAGAAGGTTCAAACGCTCACTGATGCTTCAGATGGATAAACAGTGCATTAAGAGCTGGGGGGTGAAAACCTTTTGAATTTGAAAATCAAGGTAAATTTAACTTTTTTGTCGTCTTGGATACATGCAAGTATCTTCTGTAGCTTCTGAAGGGCAGTACTAAATGAAAAAAAAATGTATTTAGGCAAAATAAGCAAAATGTACACATCTTCGTTCTGTTCAAAAGTTTTCACCCCGTCCGGCTCTCCACGCATCGTTTTTCCTTCTGAAGTATCAATGAGTGATTGAACCTTCTGTAATAATTGCATACGAGTCCCTCAGTTGTCCTCAGTGTGAAAAGATGGATCTCAAAAATGAGTCATTGTTGAAAAGGGTTCAAATACGCAAAAGGAAAACTAAAGAATTTATGGGACCTGAATGATTTTTCTGAAGAACAATGGGCAGTTTAACTGTTCAGGACAAACACAGGACTCATGAACAACTATCACTAAACAAACAAAACACAGCTGCGGATCATTCAGGTAACAACAGTTTTAACAATCGAGTGTATGTAAACTTCTGAACATTCATTTTTATAAATTCAACTATTCTTTTCTCTTATGGACTATATGTAAATGTATTTTATATGAAATATCTTATTCAGGTCAGTACTACATAAATAACATGCATTTTGTATGATGCCTCTTATTTTGGTAAAATAATTTTGCAGATTCTGCAAGATGTAAACTTTTGACCTCAACCGTACATTTAAAATTCACAGGTCACTTCCAGGATGATGAACCAAAATTTACAACACATGAACATAAAAAAACATTACATTTTTGGATTTTCCAAAAAAAAAAAAAAGTTCGTCCAAAAATGACAATCTGCTCAATTTCAAGCCATCCAAAATGGTACATGAGTTTGTTTCTTCATCTGAACAGATTTGGAGGAATTTAGCATTTTATCACTTGCTCACCAATGGATCCTCTGCAGTGAATGGGTGCCATCAGAATGAGAATCCAAACAGCTGATAAAAACATCACAATAGTCCACAAGTATCTTGTGAAGTGAAAAGCTGCATGTTTGAGAAATAAATCCATCATTAAGGTGCTATAACTTTAAACTGTCCATAATAACACCAAAATCCACTGACATATTTGCTTAGAGGTGTTTTGTACTGTTTTTCCTTATAAACAGTGCTTGATCTGTGCATATTTCTCTCCCAACTCAGACAAGGCAACTTTTTTTTTTTTCCCCTCAATGGAAAAGGCAATATTATGGATTCGTATTTCAGCCAGAAGCAAAGGTTTGAAGTTAAAAACATATTGATGGATTTGCTTCTTAAAAACACACAGCTTTTCACCTCACAACATGTCAATTATTCGCATTGATTGTGATATTTTTATCAGCTGTTTGAACTCTTCAGTAAGTTTTCAGCAAGTTTACACTTTTCTAGATAATTCCATTCCAGGCATTAAATATCGCTTTGAATGCATTCATATGTCCCTGCAACCAATATATAAACGAGTCAGACACAGAAGTACTTTTGAACCTTTATTGTACAGATAACGTGGAAAATTACTGTGGCTGTTGTCCTCGGCCACGGCCAAAACCACCTCTCTGAAAACACAAAGAGAACGCATGCAAAAGGTAAGCGTCAATTCCCTATTCCCAGCTGGATAATTCAAGCTTGCGTTTCTGTAATTGTTTGGAGTCATGCATTTAAATGCTATTTAAACGGGAGTACTTACAAACTGGAATTCTGTGGCAGCACCTGCACCAGCCTCAGCCTTCTTGTCTGCACCAGCTGTAGGATGAACAGTTTTTAGTTTAACACAATGCCACACAGAGGCTAAAGATTACGCTGATGTCGACAGTATGTATTGTGTACTTACGCTGAGCTGCAGAGCGTCTGTAAGCATCTCTGTCTCCCTCGCCACGGGCCAGACGGGCCGGTCTCTCTCCCTCAAGACCTGTAAAAGACCGAAATTAGTCTTTTAAATTGACTATAACACATTAAAAATGACATTTTGCATTTATATAACCATTTATCAATTGAGCTTCCAAAAAAGTGGTCAATGCAGTATATTCAATATCTTCTGAAGCCATAACATGGCTTTCTATTAGAGATACACATTAGATCTGAACTCTTATTGAAGTTATTCATTATGATCATCACTGCATGGAAAAGTTGTGTGGATTTTCTTCAATATACGTTGCACGAAAAATCATGAAGGTTTGATATGGCTTTAGGAGAGGATAATGAGTCTCTTACCCTTGGGACGGGGTCTGGCGGTCTCTGGGCGGGTCTGGCGGCGGAGGGTGGCGGGCACGATCTCTGGGGGCAGGTGGAGGAAGTCCCGCAGGTACTGGATGCCCTCATTGGTCAGGTACCAGTAGAAATGGCGCCAAGCAAACTGCTCTTTGACGTACCCGCATGACTTCAAAGACTGTGAAGGTAAACGTATTTTAATATACATTTACATCGTCATCGACTGGTCCAAGTTCGTGCCATTCACGATGGGTGAAGGACTCACCTGCATGGCCTTCATCACGTGAAGGTTGGGCACATTTTTGTCAGCGAGCTCTGGATGTTTTGCAAGATGCACGTCTTTTTTGGCCACCATGACGCCCTCTTTAAAGAGGAGCTCATAGATAGCAACGCGGTTCTTCTTGGGCATCAACATCTACAGAAAGAAAAATACAAACATTTGTTTACATTTATGCTTTTAGCAGACACTTTTACCCAAGGTAACTTTATCAAAGATGCCAGATTTATTGGATTAGGATGCAGACTAAAGAAAAATAGAAATGCAAGTACGTTTTCATGCATTTTATGATATAGAGACCAGTTTTGCTAGAACTATCATTAACACATGTCAGACTGACAGCACCCTAAAGTTACCACACATACCATGAATTATTTAGCAAATCGTATAGTACCATTTGCATAATGTAAATATGACAAACAGTACTATGGCATTTCGGTCAAAACGCCCTGCTATTACTATCAAATATCTACTGAATCAAAGTAGATCCACATACAAGGAAGCACTGCTGTAGTACCACAGTACAGTGATGCTAATACCATGGTATTAAATGTACATACTATGATACAAGCATATAGTAATCATGTTAGTACCATGGCAAAAAGAAAACATGGTAATAGCATGGTCATTTTTGTCAGCGATGACATTCCGCGCGTCTCTGTACGCAATAGCATGCTAAACGCGTTGATGTATACACATTAATAACCGTTTCAAGTAAGCATTTTGTACTTAAAACGATTTACATTCTTGAAAAACAACAAAAAACCTTTTATTCAATGTTATTTTCCTCGTTTCATGTTAATATATTGACTTAAATCGAGCTGTGGAGCAGCATCGCGTCGTAGCGTACAAGTCAGGCGCATATCCTGCCTTATAAATGGCTTTTTCAGTTTACATATGTTCTCAAGATTAAGATATATTCATTATAATGATTTATTTTATCTTAATTCGGTTGAAAAAAGACATAAAATAGTAAGATGATGAAGATTTTGAACGGATTTTCGGCTCTTGTTTCGGCCTACCTTTACTCTTGCTGAGAGACCGGAGCCGGAAAGAACGTCCACAGCTCTACTTCCTGTATTATTTCGCTGCGCTGTAAACGGTCACATGTGAAGAGCGAAGCGCCAGCTAGTGAACTGGATGTGTTTTTAATTTGTCACCGCTTGAGACGAATTAATAAGAAATAATAATTATGAACAAAATGAAATAAAAACACGTGAATATACTGTATTACCAGATATATATATAGTAAGTAGCTACGGCAAGGTTCCATTTGTTAACGTTAGTTCATTACCTAATATGAATTATGAAAATACTTTTAAAGCATTTTTTAATCTTAGTGAATGTTAATGTCAACATTTTAAAATAAAAAAGATTTGACCCAAGGTACAGCAAAAGCAGTAATATTGCGAGATATTTTTACTATTTAAAACTATATATTTTGAAAATGTAATTTATTCCTGTGATCAAAGCTAATTTTTCAGCATCATTACTCCAGTCTTCAGTGTCACATGATCCTTCAGAAATCATTCTAATATGCTTGTTGTTCAAGAAACATTTATTTATATATATATATATATATATATATATTATTATCAATATTTAAAACAGCCAAGTTAATTTTTTAAGGATTCTTTAATGAATAGAAAGATCCAAAGATAAGCACTATACCATTCAAAAGCTTGGAGTCAGTATTATTTATTTATTATGGAAAGAAATTATAGAAATTAATACTTGTATTTAGCAAAGATGCTTTAAATTGATCAAAAGTGATAATAAAGACATCTATAATGTTACAAATGATTTCTATTTGAGATAAATGCTGTTCTTGTGAACTTTCTGTTCATCAAAGAAACCTGAAAAATTCTACTCAGCTGTTTTCTACATAATAATAATAATAAATGTTTTTTGAGCAGCAAATCGGAGTATTAGAATGATTTCTGAAGGATCATGTGACTGGAGTAATGATGTTAAAAATTCAGTTTTGATATGGCAGCAATAAGTTACATTTTAAAATATATTAAAAAGAAAACAGTTATTATAAATAGTAAAAAATATTTCAAAATTGTACTGTTTTTGCTGTACTGTGGACCAAAAATAAACGCAGGCTTGGTGAGCAGAAGAGACTTTCTTTAAAAACTTTTACTGTTCAATCTTTTGATTGGCCGTGTGTATAGATAGATAGATAGACAGATTGATAGATCGATAGATAGATAGATAGATAGATCAAGTTTTTTAATAATTCATAGATTTCTAGAATTTTTCTAGAACGTTCTGAAAGTAATTCTCTGTAATCTTTGTACATTTTCTCTGTATTAAAAAAATGAAATGATGTCCTCAGTCCTTATTCAGTGTGATTGCATGGAAAAATCAACCAGTACAATTCAGACATTGCCTGTTTTGACTACAAATACTATCCTGTTGTGACATCAAATACAGTCAAAACCACTTATTTAGTCGTCAGTTCTCTGCCCTGCCTTTTTTCTGGGTCGACAGAGTTGAATGCTAAAGGAAATTACTTTTTTCCTTGCTTGGCTGCTTGAGGAATATATTTATATCTCACAATCACTGTCTAGTGACAGAGAAAAACATCCCTTCATACATGAGAAGTAAGCATGCAATTTACAATAAAGGTTGAGTGTACATAGTATTTTTAGAGATATGTCTGCCATATGGTCTCTTATTTGTAATTATTTCACTGTGTTACTATATCTGTGTGAATAACCCACAAGTGGATATGTATGGACTCCTAAATGTTTTCTATAGTTACTGGCTTTTTGAAACAAGGTGTTTTTATGTTAACCTTTGAAAGTAGGTCTGTAGAGACTAAAAATATGTTGGTTGGTCTGTTTTGAAGTAAACAGTTATTTAAACTCTTTTTAAAAGGTTCCTGAAGTTTGAGTTTTGGCATGAGATCTGGGAACATTTCAATAGCTGTTGCTCAGTTCAATTGCAAACGAAACCCCTTCACTGGATGCGTTAACAAGAAATGTGTTGGTTAATATTTTAGCGCTCAGCTCATTTCTCTGGCAGTTTGTGTTTGGCAGTGAACAGTGTTTTCCTGTTTTCCCATCTGTGTTACGAGGCGGTGATGTGTTTAGTGCCTGAGGTTTGTGGACTTATGGGAATGAACCTTACAGGAGCTTTGATTGTTGTTCCACCTGAGCCAACAAATTGAGAAGTTAACATTGCAACACCTCCATCTGCTTTCATACACAGACCACCTGTGCTGCTCTGGTTTTGCAGTCAAATGCCTTTGATGTAATATCACATTTAGGAGTAGATTTGCTATAAGTGGTTACTACCATTTTTTTTATATATATATATATTTATATATTTATTTTTATTTTGCTTTAATTTTGTTTGTTTTTTTAATTGAAGCATTACTTAATAAATATTTTAGTTCATTTAACTTAAACTGAACAAAAATTTGAAAATGTTGCTTTGACAACTGGCTAAAGTAAAATATCCTATTTATTATTTTATTACATTTTATATATTTTATTTTCAAGTATTTTTTTTTAATGATTTTAGTCTTAATGATAATAAATTATTAAGTTTAAATTTAACTTTTTTGTAAAATGCAAAGTAGCTTATTTTATTGCAGAACTTGTAAAAAAACATACAAGAAAAGGAAAATTAGACATCGAGAAATTCCTACAAGGACCAATCATAAAGATGAGGACAGAAAATGAATATTTTGGATTTGTGTACAAAATGCAAAGTAGCTAATGAATGACGTCACCAAACTTTTATTTATTTGCTTTTTTACTGAAATATGCACACACTGCAGCCCAAAATAAGTAGGTATTAGCAATGTTTCACCAATAGATGGCAAAAACGAACCTTTATGTGAACCCATGTAAATACCATTAATTTTAGTAGCTGTTATGGTATATAATATCATAGTACCAGGGTAATTAACATCACTGTACCATGGTACTGACCCACAACTTTTTTGTGAAAACATCCCCACCACCATAGACATGTTTTTGGTACTTTTTTTGTTAATTAGGAGTTTAAATAAATGCATAATCAATTGTAAGTCTTGCACGAAAATGTGGCATGCAAATCATATATTTGATATATTCCTTGATCTTAGTACGATGCTTATTTCACTAAAAGTCATTAATATGTAACGTGGGTCTCCGGACTGACCATCCCCCATCTGATACACCCGCAGCACAACACTGGCTGTGTTCATCCGATACCTTTGTGTTGTACTGATGTTCGATTCGCAAACGAATCGTTCGTTCGAACCGATTCATTTAAACACTTTCGTAATGCCTTTTTTAAACCACGTCACTGTAACTTAGAATGCATGGTTACACCATATAAATGAGTATTCCGTGTCCAACAAAATCTTTAACGAAATACGTATTTGATTACATGAGGCTGTTCACAGACTCAGTGAATTTGAGTCGACTCGCTAAAACGAGTTCGCCGAGCGAACCGATTCCCTAACCCGAATCAGACAGCTCACCGTTATTGTGTTTTACCAGAGTGGAGGATCGTGTGTATCACAGAGAAGCTGGATACGGGTTCATCTGTGTTTGGTATGTCTTAACGCATGATTTTGTTCTCATTTATCTGTAGAAATGAGGTTGCGTGTCGATATATGCGGATAGACGTGTCGTCTTGCCTTATGACAATTATTTCTAAACGCTTGCGCATGCATTTAAGATCGCTGCGGATCTTCGCAATGCTGAACAGTGAACGCTGTGTGCACCTGAATTAATATGCATGTGTCGAATGAATTTGAATTACATGAATAAATTAGACTTTTATGCATCATTATAGACAATCATACCATTTTGCATGCATTTAGCAAAATATGATGTATTGGAATAAAATTAAACTACTTAAAACCTATTAAGTTAACTATTAACTTAAGACAACATTGCATACTTTAAAGCCAGTTTAGACTTAAGAGAGAGACTTAAGGAGGATTGTTTTACTATTTATAAAATGCACTTACTAATTAATTAATTCATTAATGTTTAGAATTACGCTATTTTAAAGTTATGTACATTCTTTTAAACATGATATCCTTGCAAAAAGTGTAATGCAATGTTACTGTGATGGTATCATATGGTAACGGCATGAAATATACTGAAATGTTTATACTGCGTGCTTTTTGTACTTTTTATAAGTGTATCTTGTACCATATTTAAATAAAAATGTTTGTAGAGAACCTGTTGTCTATACTATTGAAAAAAATGAATCTTTAAAGTTATGAATAGCTCTTTAATTTGACTTAAGTCATTCTTCAAAAATGAGTTAGCAACGTTTAGTTTAAAATTGACAGTTTTTGTCTTTAACAAAGGTTTGTGCTAACAAAAACAAAATACCAAGTAGTGTGGTTTTTTTTAGATATGGTGCCATTAAAAAACCTTGGAGTGGCTTGTGAATGAAGCTAATTTAGGACACTTGTTATCCCAGTCCTCTATTCTGAGATCCACAATAGACCGTTTTAGTAAATGCAATCTCTGTCGCTCCCAAAGGAGACTTTAATGCCTTCTTGCATGATAAACTGAAAAGGTCTGCTTTAATGAATCAACAGCAGGTCTCGCAGCTGTAAAGAAGATGAATCATTACAACAGTGTGTTATTTGATTAGTAAATGTCTGATGGTTGTCTCTGCTCTCATTTAGTTTTATCAGACATTGCTGATCCCATCTGTCTCCACTAACAGTAAATATGCATGTGAGCGAGTGTCTAAAGTGAACTGCTGGTTCAACAGACGCCAGATGTCCTTTTGACTTCTTCTGTTCAAGTCAAAGGTGAAATCCTCCCCTCGGAGGGTCTCGAACTGTCCAAGGTCCTGAATAGTCCCTTGGCACGTGATCTTTTCAGCTCTGGGTCAGTTAGTATTTGTTCTGCCAGGAAAAGCTTCTGATTTTTGTGCAGTTTTATGGGTTTTGGCATTTCTTATATACTTGTATATCTAGTCTCAAATATATAGTTCTATCCATTAATTTTTTTTACATTTTCATCTTGTTTGTATGGAAGCTTGTTTTCACCACAGAATAAAAAAATGCAATTTTAGTATTTTTTTATTTAGACTTTTTTTTATATCTGATAATTATGTCTGAGTTTATATCTTGCAATTCAGACATTTCTTCTCAAATATGCAAGTTTTATGTCACAATTCTTAGTTTATATCTTGCAATTCTGACATTTTTTCTCTTTTTCTCTCAATTCTGAGTTTATATCTCTCAGTTCTGACAGAATTGTAAGAAATAAACTTGCAATTCTGAAAAAAAAATCTTAAAATTAATTATTTTCTTTCCCTGTCAGAGAATTAAAAATAAGAAAGCAAATTATGACTTTTTGTCTTACAATTCAGATATTTCTTCTTAAATTTGCAGGTTTTATGCCACAATTCAGAGTTTATATCTTGCAATTCTGACAGAATTGTAAGAAATAAACCTGCAATTCTGAGAAAAAAAGAAAAAAAAAATTTTTTTCTTTCCTCACCACAGAATTAAAAATAAGAAAGCTAACTGAAACAATCTCGCAAATCAAACATTTCTTCTCAAATTTTAAAGTTTTATGTCACAATTTTGAGAAAAAGTGTGGGAAACGGTCAGAATTTTGTCACGATTCTAAGCTTATATCTTGCAATTCTGACATAATTTTGATAAACTTGAAATTCTGAGAAAAAGTCTTAAAAATAAGAAAGCTAACTGTAACTTTTTATCCCACAATTCTTCTCAGGTTTGCAAGTTTATATCTTGCAATTCTGACAGAATTGTAAGAAATAACCTTGCATTTCTGATGTTTTTTCTTTCCTCACCACAGAATTAAAAATAAGAAAACTAATTGCAACAATCTCGCAATTCAAACATTTCTTCTCAAATTTTCAAGTTTTATGTCACAATTCTGAGGCTATCTCTTGAGAAAAAGTCTGAGAAACGGTCAGAATTATGAGATAAAAAGTCCTGATTACCTTATTTATTTTTTTATTTTATGGCAGAAACGGAAACAGAGTTTATATCTTGCAAGTAGACATTTTCCCCTCAATTCTGAGTTTATATCTCTCAATTCTGACAGAATTGTAAGAAATAAACTTGCAATTCTGAGAAAAGAAGTCTTAAAATTCATTTTTTTCTTTCCTGACCACAGAATTAAAAATAAGAAAGCTAATTGTGACTTTTTATCTCACAATTCAGATATTTCTTCTCAGATTTGCAAGTTTTGTCACAATTCTGAGTTTTAATCTTGCATTTCTGACAGAATTGTAAGAAATAAACTTAAAATCCATTTTTTCCATATCACAGAATTAAAAATAAGAAAGTTAATTGTGACTTTTTATCTTGAAATTCAGACATTTCTTCAAATTTGCAAGTGCCATGTTACGATTCTAAGTTTATACCTTGCAATTCTGACATAATTTTGATAAAAAAAAACTTGCAATTCTGAGGAAAAGTCTTAAAAATTCAGATTTTTTTCTTTACCCACCAATTACCCACAATTAAAAATAAGAAAGCTAATTATGACCCTTTTATCCCACAATTTCTTCTCAGATTTGCAAGTTTTGTCACAATTCTAAGTTTATCTTTATCTCTAAGTATATCTTGTATATCTTGCAATTCTGACAGAATTGTAAAAAATAAACTTGCAATTCTGAGAAAAAAGTCTTAAAATCATTTTTTTTCATCTTTCTCGACCACAGAATTAAAAAGAAGAAAGCTAATTATGACTTTTTATGTCATGTTTAAAGTTTTATGTCACAATTCTGAGGCTGTATCTTGAGAAAAGGTCTGAGAAAAGGTAAGAATTCTGAGATAAAAAGTCCCAATTACCTTATTTATTTTTTATTCCATGGCAAAAATGGACTTCCATACATTTGCTCTGAATATGCAGGAAAGCGTTTTGCGCAAGCAAGCACTGCTTTCATTTTCTGCATATTTTTTTTTTTCAATCCTTTCACCTGATGAAGTCAATGCCATAAAGTACACTGTAGCTCTTTAACTGGATTGTGCTGGAGGACTCATTCACCTTGATGGTTACATTGTTGAAATCTCGTTCTGAATCTGTCCTTCAGCCTCTAGCAGCTTCAGATGGCGACTAAAAACCAAGGAGAGCCTGTCCTTATAGGCTTTTAACTGAACTCAAGGTACAAGATCATTACAGTCTGAATGCTTATCGCTCTGGGACAAAAATCTCAGTGCATGTGCTTCAATTTCAACGCCGCTGAAATTTCTTTAGGAAAGTAATGATCTTTGCATATTGTCTGGTGTATCACATACTTCATACTGTTCAGTTTGCATTGAGTAGCACACTAATATTCTGTTCTGAATGATGTCTCTGTTTGATTGCATAACCCAAACTGAATCATTTGTATCTTATCAGTCTTGGCAAGTTCATGGTCAAGCACCTGTCATTGTGAAGGTTACCCAGGGTTCACCAGGGCTGTGTCTTTGCTCACTTTAGGATGATTGGGGTCAAGAGTTAGGCTCAAAGGCGCAGATATTATCACCCGGATACCTGCTTTCAGCCTTTACTGCCCACGTGGGATTCCAACCTATAACCTGGTTACAGCCCTGTTCCTTTGATTTATCGCTAGCTTTTGTTGGTAGTTTTGGCAACAAGCTTTAGTTGTAATTTTTTAGCTAACTGTAGTATTTGTATAATTGGTTTGGGATTGTATTACCAACAGTAAGTACTTTATAAAATCCATTTTATATTTTATATATAAAAATAATGTAATAATGGAAATAATATAACATTATTTTATTTATAACATTAATTTAGTACTTTATTTATAACATTTATTATTTTATTTGTAAAATTAATTTGGAGCTTTAATTGCAAATTTTTTAGCTGATTTTAATTGCTACATAGTATTTGTATAATCAGTTTGGCACTGCATTACTAACATTAATTAAGTACTTTATAAAATCCATTTAATAATTTATATATAAAAATAATATAATAATAAAAATAATATACAATTATTTTATTTAGAATATTAATTGAGTATTTATTAATTCAATTAATTTCACATTTTAATTATAACATTAATTTAGCATTTTATTTATAACATTTAATATTTTATTTCTAAAATAAATTGTAATTTTTTAGCTAATTTTATTTTCTATGTGGTATTTGTATAATCTGTTTGGCACTGTATTACTAACATTAAGTACTTTATAAAATTCATTTAATATTTTATATATACAATTTTATATATATATTTTTTATTAACTTAATTTCATATTTTATTTATAAAATTAATTTATTTTATTTATAACATTTAGTATTTTGTTTGTAAAATTAATTTGGAACTTTTTAGCTAATATTATTTGCTAATATTTGTATAATCGTTTTTTAATATTTTAATTTATATAGTAAATAATGTATAAAAATAATATAAAAATGAAAATGATATAAAAAAGTTTGTATTTCATTTGTAACTTAGTATTTTATTTGTAAAATTAATTTATCATTTTATTTACAAATTTTTTTAAATTACAAATTCTAAAATTTATCAGTTTGGCATTTTATGAATAAAATAATTTAACATTTTATTTATACAATTAATTCTGTAGTTTATTTGAAAATCTAAGCTGATATTGTATGAACACAATTAATATCTTTTTATAAAATTGATTTATTTAAAAATGTAATTTGGTATTTTATTAATAAAACTACTTTTGCATTTTATTTACAATATTTATTGAGCATTTTTTTTACATAAAATTTAATGTATTTTGTTAACAAATATGTATGTAATATGTATTTTAATAATAAAATCAATTTTGAAATGTATTTATAAAAGTAATTCAGTTAAAAAGTAATTTGGTAATATTAATACATTTATTTAGCATTTTATTTCTAAAATTAATTTGGCAATTTATTAATGTAATTTGGTATTTTATTAATACAGTTAATTTAACATTTAATTTCTAAAATGAATTTATTATTTTATGTCATAAAATAAATGAATTTTTTACATTATATTTGAAAAAAGAAAAGTATTTGCTATTCTTTTGTTATTATTTACATGATTCAAATCAATATGTGGTTTCATTATATGATTTTATAAAATGTAGATTTGGACTTTTTGCCATTTTATTTAGAGAGTATAGGAAGAAAAGAATTATTTAAAGAATTCTGTAGAGATGAGAGCAAAATATGATCAGAACCTCGTTGCTGGTTGAATTTGAACCAGTAGAGAGCATTTTAAGAGTCCAGGCCCATATGACGTCTTTGATAGGATAGATTACGCTGTTCTCTGAAGCCTTAGGGAATCCATGCAACAAGATCTCAGCTGCTGCATCTCTCCAGCTTCGTATTACCAGGAGGCTAGCTTGCTTTTTGACAGATTCTCGTGTGTGTCTGAGCCGGTGTGGATATCAGCCGCGTCGTGACCTTGTCTTACCACACGAACATGTGCAAATCCGCACAGATACGCTTCTGGCTGCTGCGAGATATTTCATTGATCTCCTCTCTGCAGTCTTGCCCAAGTTTCTGTCTGTCTGTGAGATGGACAGAGATAGAGAGAAACAAATTGAAGAGGTGGATGCTAGGACGTATCGATTGAGACTAAACGCTCGAGAGAAGAAGACACCAGCGAGATGCTGAGCAAAGATGTGAGATTTATGCTTTGAACATTGCCAAGCAGCAAGTCTGCAACAATATGATATAAATAATCCGCTTTCTTGGTTTCTGAACGTCTCTGAAGATGTTTACTTGTGCTTCATGAATGCTAAAAAGATGTGGGAGTGAGAACTTACTTGAAGCTTAGTGCAGTCTGTTAGGTATTGCCACCCATAAGAAAGAAAAATCATGAATAAGATCTCTATAAAATCTCAATTGTTTCTTTTTACTGAGTCAAATTTGCCAAGATTGAGAGTAAATCTTGTGTACTTCAGTCTCTGAAAGGTATAGTCCATTAGAAACAGATTTGGAAAATAGCATTACATCACTTGTGCACCAATGAATCCTCTGCAGTGAATGGGTGCCGTCAGAATGAGAGCCCAAACAGCTGATAAAAACATCACAATAGTTTACAAGTAATCCACACCACTCAAGTCAATCAGTTAACATCTTGAGAAGCTAAAAGCTGTCAGTTTGTTAGAAACAAATCCATTTTTAATATGTTTTTAACTTTAAACCATTGCTTCTGGCCAAAATATTGAGTCCATAATCCATAATAATGCATCCTCCAGTGAAAAAGTCCATCTTCTGTTGTCTCTCACATTACAATCCACCAGCATATTTGTTTTTAACTGTGTTGGATTTGTATATTATTGAACACCCACTACACTGTAAAAAACAATTTGTTGAGTCAACTCAAAATAATTTGTAACCTGGCTGCCTTAAAATTTTAAGTTCAGTCAACTCAAAAACAATTATTCAGCTTGAAATGTTAAATTATACTAAGTGACAACTTAGATATTTGAGTTGAATCAACTTCACATTTTAAGGCAGCTGGGTTACTTACCCATCTGTTAAGTTTAGCAAACACAAATATCTAAGTTGTTACTTAGTATAACTTAACATTTTGAGTTGACTAAACTTATTTTAGTTGACTGAACTTCAAATTTTAAGGCAGCAGGATAACCAATTATTTTAAGCTGACTCAACAAATTGTGTTTTTTATTTTTTACAGTGTATGTGAATGCTTTCTTTACTGTTAAAAATAAAGGCTCTTTATTGGCATCAATGGTTTCATGTAGAACCTTCAACATCAATGGAATCTTTCCAAAGTTCTTTTTAGTGTTCTTTTAGATTGTTCAAATGTTCTTCACAAATGGTCATTTTAAAAACTGTTTACTAAAAGGTTCTCTGAGGAACCCAAAATAGTGCTTCAATGGCATCTCTGTGCAATCTTTTTGAATCCTTTATTTTAAGAGTGCTTTTTCTTCAAGTGGATTTCATATCCTCAGTGGTGTGCTTTTCCAGGGTGTGACTGTCATCACTGTTGTTAGCAGTTATGCAACCCCTCCAGCACATTATTAAGAGGCACACGCACGAGAGAGATAAAGGGAGTGTGCATGGCTCTCTTGAGTATGCAGTGAATGAATGAATCACTTTCAGTTTATGACTCTCTTCCTACACAGAGCATCACCTACGATGTTCAAATCCAGACACAGCTGTGGAGCTTTTGTGTTTTACTAACACTAACACAGCACTTGAGTTCCATTAATCAGAGGCGTTTATCATCGCTGTTATTGCTCATGCTTAGCAGTTTTGTTTTTGTGAACAGAAACGAACAATAAATCATTAATAAATCTTTAAAAAATGAAAGGGGTCATTGGATGCAAAATTCACATTTACATGTTGCTGGAGCATAAATGTGTACACAACCACCCTATAATGATAAAAATCCACCCAGTGCTTTTTTTTTTTTTTAAATCCCCAATAATAATATTCACTAAGATTCCTGGCAAAATGACGTAGTTCTGCACAGGCCCCTCCCACCACTACTGATTGACACGGCTGTTTTAGCATAGTCCCGCCCTGAGTGAGCTGTGAACAGACGGCCATTGTTTCGACGCCTGAGCAGGAATAGACAAGAATGACTCCTAAGGGATTGAGGTGTTCTGTTGTTAGATTTACTCTGTTGTTCATTTACTCCCGGCATCTGAGCTGCTGAAGACGCAGTGTGAAATGAAAACTGAAAATATACAAATAAAAGCAAATTCAAAATCTGAATAAAAATACTATAATAATATCTAAATAATACTAAAATAACGCTGATTTGAACAAACTCCAAAATCAGTTTTTTAAACCTTGCCTCTGCCAAATGCAGGAATGAACAAAATCATTATCTAATGCAACTGTCTTGCATAAATTGTTTCACTTTTATGGCTTTCATAGCTTCTGTCACTTTTTATGGGAATGTAAATTCCGCCTTTCAGTTAAAATAGCCAGTCAGCTTACTGATCATGCATATTCATTAACTGGACCTATGAATTTGAGCCAAAGAGGCAAAATTTTATGTCACTGTTGTCAGATTATATTCAAAATGAGTCATTTCGAAAAATAGTTCAAAAAATGAAAATTTGTTAAAAATGACTCAACTTTAGGTCAGATTTTAGAACAGATTTGGAGAAATGTAGCATTACATCACTTGTTCACCAATGGAACCTCTGCAGTGAATGGGTGCCGTCAGAATGAGAATCAAAACAGCTGATAAAAACATCACAATAATTCACAAGTAATCCACACCACTCCAGTCCATCAATGAATGTCTTGTGAAGCTAAAAGGTGTGTGTTTATAAGAAACAAATCCATTATTAAGACTTTTTTAACTTTAAACCATCACTTTGGGCTAACGATTGAGTCTATAATCCATAATATCGCTTCCTCCAGTGAAAAAGTTCATCCCCTGTTGTTTTCTCATATCCAAATTCATCCACATATTTGCTCAGAAGTGTTTTGGACCACTTTGGCTTGTAAACGGTGCTTAATCTGTGCATATTTCTCTCCTGATTCAGACAAGAAGACTTTTTCATTGGAGAAAGCAATATTATGGAGCCATATTTTAGCAAGAAGCAACAGTTTAAAGCTAAATATTACCTAAAAATGAATTTGTTTCTTACAAACACACAGCTTTTGGATTCTCAAGATGTTATTTGATGTACTGGAGTGGTGTGGATTACTTGTGGATTATTGTGTTGTTTTTATCAGCTGTTTGGACACTCATTCTGATGGCACCCATTCACTGCAAAGAATCCATTGGTGAGCAAGTGATGTAATGCAAAATTTCTCCAAATCTGTTCCCTTGAACAAACAAACTCATCTACATCTTAGTTGGCCTGTGGGTGAGTGAAATATCGGAAAATGTTCAAAGTTTGGGTTAACTACTCATTTAATGCTAATCTAGTTAAAAAGTATACTAGTCAGTGTGACTGCAGCAAATATTTGCTGGCTCTCATGTCAAACAGATCCCCTGACTTTAGTGTTATTGAGCTCAGGGCTGTGTGTGTGTGTGTGTGTGTGAATGCAGTGTTGGGAATGGATGCTGTGTGCTGCCTCAGCCTCTGTATTTCACACTTGAATGCACTGAACAGGAGCCAAGAAATGTGTGGTTGATATATATTTATTGTATTTAGAGGCTCAAGCCTGAGGATGAGAGAGGCATGTATGGGTTTATTATATGCAGAGAAACTTTGAAATAATGTAAAGGCCAAAAACTCATTTGTTGGTAGCTGCTGACTGCTCATTTTAGTCGTTATGGTTCATTTATGTGGCTTTCATTAGTATCCGGTTTGCAGTGAGCCGCTCTTAGATTGGGTTTCATGCTGAGGAACAAACTAAGAGGGAAAATACACGGCCTGAACATTAATATGGTTATTTAGGCACAGAATAGAAGACGACCCTTTGAATTTCCCTTTGGGTCGTGGAGAAAATTGGACTTCTGAAGGTGAAGAATAGGCCATTGTCAGCGTGAACTGGGGTTGAACTCATGTGAAATTGGAAAGACATTAGCAGAGTGAATCTGCGAAGCTCATCTTCTGGAAATTAGCCAGTGCAATTAACCTGACTGGAGGTGCTGAGCTGGCTAAAGACGAGCGAGTTACCTATCAAACTCTGATTCCCACGCAGACCATCTCTGGCGTCATCTCTGTCATTACATGTACTCTGAGGTTCAGGATAATCACACTGCAGAACAAAACAGAAAAGCATTGCTGACACTGTTTATATAAAGATGATAGATAGATAGATATTTTATATTATTATATATATCATATATTTGTGTGAGGTTTTATTTCATATTTTTAGTTTTATTTTAATTTTATTTTATGTTTTATAAAATGTTTTATGTGGTTTTGTCATTTTAACATTTCTAAAGTAATTATTTTTATTTTATACTTAAATGTGAACAATTCTATTTTATTATTGTTGTTGTTATTATTATTATTATTATATTTCTATTATATTTTATGATTAAAATATAATATTTTATAGTTTCTTTTGTTTTTTATTTTAGTATTTTTAGTATTTATTTCATTTAGGCAGCTTTTCTATTGTTAGATAGTTGCTAGGGTGTTGTTATTTGGTTGCTAGGTTGTTCTTTGGTTGCTAGGGCGTTGCTTTGTGGTTGCTTCAGTGTTGTAGGTGGTTGTCAGGGTGTTGCCATGGGGTTGCTAGGGTGTTCTTCATGGTTGCTAAGGCATTGCTATTTGGTTGCTAGGTTGTTCATTGGTTGCTAGGGTGTTGCTATGTGGTTGCTTCAATGTTATAGGTGGATGTCAGGGTGTTCCTATGGGGTTACTAAGGTGTTCTTAATAGTTTGCTTGGGCATTGCTATGTGATTGCTAGGTTGTTCGTTGGTTGCTAGGGTGTTGCTACGTGGTTGCTTCAGTGTTGTAGGTGGTTGTCAGGGTGTTGCTATGGGGTTGCTAAGGTGTTCTTCATGGTTGCTAAGGCATTGCTATTTGGTTGCTAGGTTGTTCGTTGGTTGCTAGGGTGTTGCTTCGTGGTTGCTTCAGTGTTGTAGGTGGATGTCAGGGTGTTCCTATGGGTTACTAAGATGTTCTTATGGTTGCTTGCTTGGGCATTGCTATGTGATTGCTAGGTTGTTCGTTGGTTGCTAGGGTGTTGCTACGTGGTTGCTTCAGTGTTGTAGGTGGTTGTCAGGGTGTTGCTATGGGGTTGCTAAGGTGTTCTTCATGGTTGCTAAGGCATTGCTATTTGGTTGCTAGGTTGTTCGTTGGTTGCTAGGGTGTTGCTTCGTGGTTGCTTCAGTGTTGTAGGTGGATGTCAGGGTGTTCCTATGGGGTTACCAAAATGTTCTTAATGGTTGCTTGGGCATTGCTATGTGATTGCTAGGTTGTTCGTTGGTTGCTAGGGTGTTGCTACGTGGTTGCTTCAGTGTTGTAGGTGGTTGTCAGGATGTTCCTATGTGGTTACTAATGTGTTCTTCATGATTGCTTGGGGGTTGCTATGTGATTGCTAGGTTGTTCTTTGGTCACTAGGGTGTTGCTATGTGGTTGCTTCAATGTTATAGGTGGTTGTCAGGGTGTTGCTATGGAGTTGCTTCAGTGTTGTAGGTGGTTGTCAGGGTGTTGCTATGCGGTTGCTTTGATGTTGTAGGTGTTTGTCAAGGTGTTGGTAGGGGGTTACTAAGGTGTTCTTAATGGTTGCGATGGCATTGCTTTGTGGTTGAAAATCTGCACAAACAGCACAGGACTAATTACGCACTGAATTTTAATACTTAAGGTTATGGGTTTGTTCTCTCAGTATGAGCAATAGCCTGGCTTATAGCAAACTCTACTAACATTATCCGTTTAGTTATCACCTCAGCAGTGAGCATCTCAGCTATTGATATCTGCTGGCCTCAGTCTGGCCTGATCAATGGTATTGACTGGTTCCTGAGGTGGGCGAGATCCAGTCCACTGTGTGCTGAACAGCTTTTAGTTGGCAATTAGCACCATTTTGCTCCCTTTTTTGACCACAGTATTGAACAGCACCGTATCCATCAGTATTAATCCTGATACTTTTAAGAAATTTTTATTCTCACATTTAAAAATGTTTCTCTCAGTTACTTTTTGGGACTTTAATATCCATGTCTGCTCCCCAATTCGCTTACTACTACTAGTATTCACAAAACTTTATGTATTAAAATAGGAAAAGCACATATAGGGGTGTGTAACATGTTTTTGCAATAATATTTTTGCAACTTAGTGTTTTATTTTAGGCTGCGTCTGTATTTTTAAGACTCTGCATGTGGTAATGTTGACCTGTCATTCCTCTGGCTAATCATTGATCGTCTGCCTTCTTTCTGGGTGGGGTTGTCAAAGTTCACTTGAATGCATGAGTGTGTTTCAGAGCAAATGTTTCTAAATGAGTGTATACTGTATGTGTGTTTCTGTAATAGAAACTGGGTGAAGTAACGTTTGGCGGCTTTGGACGCTCCCACTAGTCCAACACTGGTCTGATGTCAGGAGTATCCCGTGTCACTCGCAAGTCCTGGAACATCTTTCTCTTTTAGGCCGGATTTACCAGGTGAGACACCATCTTATACTGAGCAAATATTTTAAGTCTAAATTAAATGCTATAAGCCTATCGTGTGTATATTATAGCATGTGTAAGAGTGAATGTCACGAAACCTGTTAAGAATGCTGTATGTCCAGGTTATATTTCACACAAAAACCAAACTAAATTATATTATATTATATTATATTAGTTTATGTTAGTTTAGTTTAAATTATATGTGACCCATGACCACAAAACCAGTCATAAGGGTAAAAGTTTTGAAATTGAGATTTATACAATGGAAATCTTGAACAAAAAATAAGCTTTGCATTGATGTATGGTTTGTTAGGATAGGGCAGTATTTGTTCTTAGCAATGCGTATTACTAATCAAAAATTAAAATTAAAGTATCTTCATGGAACATTATCTTTACTTAATATCCAAATGTTTTTTGGCATAAATATGCCAAATAAATAGCCATATAATGTATTGTTGGCTATTGTTACAAATATACCCAAATATACCTGTGCTACTTATGACTGGTTTTGTGGTCCAGTATATAATATATTATATTATATTATATTATATACTGTAAAAAATATTTTTAAGTAAGTAATAGTATGTAAAAAAAAAATACTATTTTAGTCTTTTTACGTCACAATTTTTGTTTAATGTGTTTAATTCAGTGTGTACGATGCTTTTTTGTAACTATTTGTGAAATTTTCTAGTAATTGTTTCAAAGTAAATTCAACACATTTTTTCAGTGTATAAAATGAAGTATATTTTTTCTTTGATATGTGATTACCAGTATGTGATTTTTAAAAAAATAATATTTATTGACATAATTTAGTTCATAATTTATTTATTATATTAGTTTAATAATTTATTCATTTATTCATTATATTTTTGTATTGGCTAAAAAATGCATTCCTGTACTTTTTAATATAACAGAATAACTTTTTTAATAGAATATAATCTACTAAGAATCAATGAATAATAATAGGATTTCCAAAAAAAAATAAAAAATTAAAACATCTAGATGCATTATGAAAATAAGAATTTGAGAACAAAATGTAGTTAAGCATCACATAAATAATGCGATTTAAAAATAATTGATTGTTTTTCTTAATTTATTTGTTTTCCAAATATAATTTCTGTCATTTGATTTTGAGGTGAATCATAATTTATTGGAAAGATGACAAAAGCTGAAAAAAAAGTGAGTTATAATGAAAGATGATGATGTGACATCACATGTCAGTTATGCAAATATGTCTGTAAGTATCACATAAAAAATGTGATGTCATGCATTATGATTGAATGTATCATCTGCAAGGCTTCTATGTCCAGCCTCTTTTGCTGTAACATGAAGCTTTTCTCTCAGTATCACAAACGTTGCTTGAGGATGCGCTGAAGTTCGTCTCAGCTCAGGAAATTACGTCTTCTATTGTTTCAGTATTGTCACCTTTCAGGACTGCTCTAATCAGCTCGATGTGGAGCCGATAGGCTAAAATTGTGTTGACTTGTTCAGGGCCTCAGTGTGTGCGGACATCCGGCCTGTTTTTGTTGGCTGTGTGGAGAGCTTTTGGGAGAGAGGTGTTTAGTTTCGGCGCGGGGTGCCGCTTGAATATACTTTATTTATAGCTGCAGACAGCAAAGAGAAGCCGGTCATTTGCCTGAGGAGGAGAATAAGGGGTAGAAAATCATTCATTTATATGCAGAGAAAAATACCCTGAAAGAAAATTGGTGTTGGGTTTACTTTGAAACATTTTTATATATTTATCGGAATAGATGTCTGTACAGAATCTTATGAGGGTTTTGCAAGAACCTGAAGTGGTCTTGTGTGAGGAAATCGGCATCATGAGCCGTGACATCAGATCTGGAGTCACATCACACATGCATGATGAAGCATTTCAGCCGACTGAGAGAAAATACAGCCAACATGGCTCAAGTTATACGAGCTTTGACGTACGTGGGTATGCAGGGACTCTAGAAACGGTTGCGGCTGTGATCCGTTAACTGAAAGCGATGAATTATTCATCAGTCCTGGGCTCTGAAGAACAGCTGATCATAATCCTGCCACTCTTGCATTTTCAGAAATGGCAAACGTGCACTGAAAATGAAAACAGGTGTAGGATTTGCCAGCAATTTTGACTAAGAAATTGCTAGTGAATTTCACAAATAATTTCTAAGAAATAGCAACGCATGAAACTAAATGTATTCTATATAAAATAATGATAGAATTTATTTATTGATATAATAATTTATTTATCCTTATTATTTTTTAATGATTTATTTATCATGATATTTGTTGTATTGGTCTTGGTTTTTGCTAATTTATATGATTTTATAATTAAAAATGTGCATTCCAGTACTTATCAGTGTAACAGAGTAACTATTAATAGAGTAGAATCTACTGAAATAATAATAGGATTTACCAAAAAAAAAAAATAATAATAATTCAAACTTAAAACATCTAGATGCATTATGAAAATAAGAATTTGAGAACAAAATGTGCTTTATCATCAAATAAATAATCCAAGTAAAAATATTTGATTGTTTTTATTAATTTATTTTTAATAATTTATTTGTTTGTAAAATATATTCTTTACAATTTACAACTTTGAAAAATAATATTGTGGTGGTAATGCAAAACTGACATTTAGTGGGTTTGTCAGTCAAGCGTGAGAGAGAGGGTAGATTATTTTTGCAAAAGCAAAGAATCTCTGCTGAATCCAACAAATTCATAACAATACCGATATTCAGTAAAAAATAATAATTGTTTCAACTTAAAATCATTTGTTACCCCACTGACATAAAACGTTAAGTTTAGTTAACTAGAAATGTCAAATTACTTAATATTAATTTAAGTGACAACTTGGATATTTTAGTTGACTAAACTAAAAGTTTTCGTTAAAACAATTATGTTTTTTACTGTGTTGGTAGTTTTGCATGTTTCCTGTGTTGATTGTGCAGGTAAATGTGGTAAAATACTCAACCAACAAAATGTGTTCTAATAACGTTATGCAAATGTTCCCATTAAGTTATGAAAACCTTATTTCTAAATATTCGCTGATCGTTTTTTCACTGAACATTAAAGACAATATTAAAGGTAACATTACGTATTATTATTTTGCAAACATGAAAACGTTACTTTTGAATGTTAAATTGTTTCAGAGATTCCATAAACAACGTTTTTGGGCTGTTGTTTTCAGAATGTTATCAAATACCAGATAACTTTAAACGAACATTCTATTAATGTTATTAATGTTCTTAACTTTGAGAGAACCTTGCCAAAATGTTCCAAGAATGTTCCCTTTTCGCTGGACATGTGGTAAAACGCAATTAAAACTATACCTGACTTTTACTGGGAGCTGAAAGCATGATCAAATTAGACAGAATATTCATTTAATGAACATACAGTAGCAATCGAATATGTTTAAATGAATGACTAATAAGCATCAGAATCCTTTAGAATTCCGTGCAGCTCGAGTCGTCGGGCTCTGTGATCTGGAAGTGCTTGTATGTTTCTGTTATGGAAGCGATGTATAGGCTGAGCTTGGTTTTATTGATCTGCAGGTCTCATGAGTGCTGCAGTGGAGGACTGCAGAGATGCAGTCACTGCAGATGTACAGCAGCAGGACACTTTAGGGGCTTCACAGGTTATTACAGGTCAGATTATGATTGTAGTGCAGGTCAGTATTCACTGAAGACCTTCATTCAACAATAGAGATTTAATAAACTGTAAAAAAAAAATGGTCAGGTAGCCAAAAATTTAATTTGGAAACATACAAATGAGCTTTTTTGTTCATTTAAAAAAAAATATTATTTTATTATTTTATTTTTCATTTGTATATTTATTATTTATCATTTTTATTTTATTATTTATTATAATTGAATCAACCTGACTGCATCTGGTTCTGATCGAATAGAAACATCTTTAAAGGAGAAGTCCACTTTCAAAACAAAGATTCACATATAATGTACTCACCCTTCTTGTCATCCAAGATGCTCATGTCTTTCTTTCTTCAGTCATAAAGAAATTATGTTTTTGAGGAAAACATTTCAGCATTTTTCTCCATATAATGGACTGATATGGTGCCCCGATTTTGTTTAAATGCGGCTTCAAACGATCCCAAATGCGGTTGTAAACAATCCCAGCCGAGGAAGAAGGGTCTTATTTAGCGAAACGATCGGTTATTTTCATAAAAATAATACAATTTATATAATTTTTAATGCCAAACGCTCGTCTTGTCTCATCTCTGCCTGGACTGTTTTTTTCTGGTTCATGACAGTTAGGGTATGTCGAAAAACTCCCATCTCATGTTCTCCCTCAACTTCAAAATCGTCCTATATCGCCGTTTTACCTTTTTTGTTAAGGGTGTTTGATCTTCTTTGCATGTTCACTTTGCAAAGACTGGGTCGGTGCTTCTGCAGAGATGTAGGATGATTTTGAATGATTTTTGAAGTTGAGATTTTTGAGAGTTTTTCGACATACCCTAACTGTCTTGAACCAGAATACACAGAGTTCAGGGAGAGAAAGGCAAGACGAGTGTTTGACATTAAAAAGTATATAAATTGCATTATTTTTATGAAAATAACCGATCGTTTCGCTAGATAAGACCCTTCTTCCTCGGCTGGGATCGTTTACAAGCGCATTTGGGATCGTTTGAAGCCGCATTTAAACTGCATTTTGTAAGTTCAAAATCGGGGCACCATATCAGTCCATTATATGGAGAAAAATCCTGAAATGTTTTCCTCAAAAACATAATTTCTTTAGGACTGAAGAAAGAGAGACATGAACATCTTGGATGACAAGGGGGTGAATACATTATATGTGAATCTTTGTTTTGAAAGTGGAGTTCTCCGTTTAAAGTTACAACTGCAGTTTTATTTTTGACAGTTATAGAAATTGATATAAAACAGCAATAACAGTATTTATAATAGTATTTATAAAAACAGAAGAAAAAAAATCGTTTAAATATGAAAATTTGAAAAATTACTTTACATACATTTATCTAAAATTATATCTAAATTATCAACCAAATAGCCTCTTTAACATGTACAGCATTGCCATAAAAATACTGAGTGTGTATGTGTGGGGGCTTGACTTCTTTTGCTGCTCATGCTGTTCCTCCTGCTGACTGTGATCAATAAGAGTCAGTTCTCCTCCTCATCCGTCTCCAATTACGTCCTTCTTCACTCCTTCCTTTTTCCTTCTACCTCATGCGAGGATGGTGTTTTGAGGCATGCTAGAGAAGCATACTGCAGATTGTACTTATATGTAGCACTGGCCTTGTTTAACATGTTCTCACACTGGGTAAAAGCAATAATCCACTTAAGGTGAGATGTTAAAGTGGTTAAACAAGTCCTGCTTCCCTCTTTGCCTAAAAATAAGCCTGGTAAAAACACACATCTTTAAGTTCTCTCTAACATTTAATATAGTTTATATTTTTTTAGCTCAATTTCTCTTTAGCTGTGATTGAATGTGATGTATTTTAGGGCTGTCAGCATGCACACATAACCATATTATTCCTTCAGACTTTGAACAGCTGTCAAGCAGCTTTGGATAAGTTATCTGAATACAGACATAGCAGCATTCCTTTGAGCATCAGTGATGATGTCAGACTCCATTCAGCACTGTTTCAACCTGATGTTGACACTTTTATTCAGGACATTCTGTAGTGCTGAACAGTACACTGTGTCACTTTTAAAACAAAAATGTACAGATTATGTACTCACCCCCTTGTCATCCAAGATGTTCATGTCTTTCTTTCTTCAGTCGTAAAGAAATTATGTTTTTTTAAGGAAAACCTTTTTAGGATTTCTCTCCATATAGTTTACTTCTATGATGCCTGTGATTTTGAACTTCCAAAATGTAGTTTAAATGCAGGCTCTAAGGGCTTTAAGGGCTCTAAATGATCCCAGCCGGGGAAGAAGGGTCTGTTATAAGGATGCTATAAGGATCAGTTATTAAAAAAAAAAAGACAATTTATATAGTTTTTAACTTTAAATGAGCTTGTCTAGCACTGCGTGAACTCTGTATTCTGGTTTAAGACAGTTAGCGTATGTCGAAAAACTCCCATCTCATTTTCTTCTCTAACTTCAAAATCGTCCTATATTGCTGTTTTAACTTTTTTTTGTAAAGGACGTTTGATTTCTTTGCATGTTCACTTTGTAAACATTGGGTTGGTACTTCTGCAGCGATGTAGGATGATTTTGAAGTTGGAGGAGAAAATGAGATTGGAGTTTTTTGACCTACCCTAACTGTCTTGAACTGGAATACACAGAGTTCACGCAGAGCTAAACAAGATGAGCTTTTGAGGTTAAAAGGTATATAAATTGTAAATTCTTTTTTTTTTTAGAATATAACTAGTCGTTTCGCTAGATAAGACCCTCCTTCTTCAGCTGAGATTGTTTAGAGCCCTTTAAAGCTGCATGTAAACTGCATTTTGTAAGTTCAAACTCAAGGACACCATAGAAGTCCACTATATGGAGAGAAATCCTGAAATGTTTTCCTCAAAAAACATAATTTCTTTACGACTGAAGAAAGACATGAACATCTTGGATGACAAGGGGGTGAGTACATTATCTGTACATTTTTGTTCTGGAAGTGGACTTCTCCTTTAATGTGTTGATTTTTTTATGCTTAATTATTAATAATCAGAAATGTTTCATGAGCAGCAAATCAGCATATTAGAATGATTTCTGAATCATGTGACACTGAAGACTGGAGTAATAATGCTGAAAATTCAGCTTTGTGTCAGAGGAATAACTTACATTTTAAAACATGTTCAAATGGAAAACAGTTCTTTTAAATTATAATATTATTTCACAATATTACTGGTTTTACTGTATTTGTAATCAAATAAATGCAGCCTTGGTGAGCAAAAGAGACTTCTTTCAAATAAATTAGAACATCCTTTAGAACATTTATAACTTAATACTCATCTCCATTTCTGGCCACTCTTTGTTCACTAGACATTGTTATGTACCTGTCTTTTTATAACACAGAAACTCCTCATCAATCATTAACATTGCTGTATTGAATGCTCACCTGTTATGGAAAAATGTCAGAAAATGTTCCAGCTGTTCTTTGTGATTGATTTATCATACTCTCCCTGTATAACTAAAAAAAGCTATAATTCTAAAGAAATTCATTGAAAATAGCACCAAATATTGTGCCTTCAGTGTTGTTTTTGTCGAAAATAAATAGCTTAAAGCTCAGTTCAGCCCCCTCAGCCCAACCCCCCTCCAAATCTCACTCTGTCAAAATAATTCAAGTCAAATGTGATTAGTCTCTCTCTCTCTCTCTCACACACACACACAGACACACACACACACACTGCTGCACTTGTGAACACCCACTTTGTCCACCAAGAAGTGTTTTTAACTACCCAGCATCAGAAATACAGTGAGTTGCGTCTGCAGCTACTCTAAAGCCTAACGAAGTGCTTAACCCAGAAAGAAAGCGGTGAAAGTGAACAAAAGTGTGGAGTGGAGCGGCGGTTGGGTTGGTTTTAGGGGGTGGAGGGTCCCACGTGCCTGGGATCTGAAGGCAGCCTGTGCCCTGGATGAACGCGGGGGATCGGTGAGCCTTTTGTTGCTTTTCCTCTTTTGTCGCGCCTGGAGCGTTCGTCATCAGTATGGAGGAGATGATGCATGTGAGAGCTTTGTTTGGGGGCAGCGTGGGGTTTTGTTGTTGACTGCCTGACTCGTGTTTACGTTCATGCATTTGGTAGATGCTTTTATGGAGCTTGCTTTGCATTCAAGGTATGATTCATTGTGTTTATCAGAGTTAAAGACATGCTCATATGCAACTGGCTGGAGGGTTTTTGTGTGTATTTTAGTGCATTCATACATGGAGTGACCTTTGTTCTATTGGCGTGTTGATTGTATTTGACTGTGCTTGTTTTATTTAATATCATCTCATATAATTTGAAATGAGATAAAGTGTTAAATCTTAAGATAAGGATATCTGTGACTTTTGATAACAATGTGATCTAAATATAGGTCTAAATATTGAAAGTGATTTATGATCTTAAAAAATGTGGCATGATTTATGCGCTCATGATGCAATGTTTTGAATGTTGCTATGATCCAAGTCAATCAATAGTTGGGATGCCCAACCACTTTTACAGTCCTTTTGTCTAATGTGGCAAAGAGTCATGTGCAATGATTAAACGCCGCCCACTGCCGCCCCGCCAGTTTGAATGGATTAATTGAACATGCTGCCCAAATTGCCCATTTTAGCAACTGTTTTTGAGGAACTTGCACAATAATTTCTTTAACCCTGTAATTTTTTTTAAAAAAGTTGCATGTTTTTTTATATATATACACACTACCAGGCAAAAGTTTTTTGATGTTATGTAAAGAAGTCTCTTCTGCTCACCATTTATTTGATCTAAAGTACAGCAAAAACAAAACTATTTTTACTATTCAAAATAGCTGTTTTCTATTTGAATATATTTTAAAATGTAATTTATTCCCGTGAGTTCAAAGCTGAATTTTTAGCATCATTACTCCAGTCACTTCAGAAATCATTCTAATATTCTGATTTGCTGCTCAAAAAACATTTATTATTATTATTATTATTATGTTTTTTTTTTCAGTTTCTTTGATGAATATGAAGTTTATATATAAAGAAATATAAAGAACAGCATTTATCTGAAATAGAAATTATTTGTAACATTATCAATGTCTTTCTTTAAAGCATACTTGTTAAATAAAAGTATTAATTTCTATAATTTATTTCCAGAAAAAAAATAAATAAATAAACATTATACTGACTCCAAGCTCTTGAAATGGTATGTTGTATAATGTTACAAAAGCTTTTTATTTCAGATAAATACTGTTCTTTGGATCTTTCATCAAAAAATCTGAAAAAAAAAAAAATTACTCAACTGTTTCAAATATTAATAATAATAATAATAATAATAATAATAATAAATGTTTCTTGAGCAGCAAATCAGCATATTAGAATGATTTCTGAAGTGACTGGAGTAATGATGCTGAAAATTCAGCTTTGATCACAGAAATAAATTACATTTTAAAATATATTCAAATAGAAAGCAGTTATTTTAAATAGTAAAAATATTTCACAATATTACTGCTTTTGCTGTATTTTGGATCGAATAAATGCAGGCTTGGTGAGCAGAGAAGAGACTTCTTTAAAAAACATCGAACTTTAACTGATAGTGTAGGCTTTTATGGCTCATATAGTATGATATAGTGAGGATATGGAGCTCAAACTCAAGAAAAAACACCTCGGTTTTATTCAGGGGCCCAAAAATGTGCAATTTAGTGCAGATGCTGGTGTTTATGTGGCCTTAATGTTAGAAATTCTGATTGTAATGTAAATCAGTGAGATTTTTATAACAGATGCTTACATTAAATGCATACAAATGTCAGTTTTTACTGTATATATACCCCAAATATGTCTATTATTAAAGTAAGATGATATTTAAAAGCTTAGTTTTATGATCAAAGCTCATTTAAAAGGTTATGATTTTATACTTTTGCTGCAGTGTTGGTGCGTTTGTACTGTATGTCATTGTTTTTGTCTCTCTGAGTCTGAACTGTGTTCACATTTATTGGTTTCATTGAACCAATTATCATTCAGCCCCCCTTTGAGTGTCTTAATAAATAACTGGAGGCTCTCAAATCAGAACGTCTCATCTTGTCAGGTCTGAATAATGGCATGACGTCATCACGGCTCGCCTATAATTTTGTTATCATTGCAAACACTCTGAAGTCACTTGAGTCATTTGTCAATGTCGTTTTTGTTCGTTTCCTAGTACGCCTTCAGCGAGCCATAGGATGGCATTCATAAATTTTCTTCCAAGGTTATATTAGATTTCTTAAAATGTTATTGTGCATTCAAGGTTGTGTTTGTGTGATATTGTGGCATTGGATTTGTCTCTTCTCAGTAGGTTCTTGTTCATTTCCTTCAGCATTTTCACTTTGATTGATGCCCATCACTGTGACAAGATGGTTGTCAATCACTGATAGAAAGTTAAATTATCATGATACAGTCAGGCCAAACTGAAGCTTTGTGTTTGTTTTTAAGCATTGTGTAGTCTGGAATAGATCAGATGGACCACAGATTTAAAGTGGCAGTGTGATTTAATCATACTGAATCATTGGTGTAGTCTGGTCAGATGACACAAAGGCTGTTTTAAGGATTGAATATCATGCCAGAATATAGAAGTATTAATAATTACTAATATGTCCCATTGTCAAGTTACTGAATGTTTTGTACAGGCAAAAAATAACATTTTAATAAAGTTTCCTTTGACCTATTGTCTGGGTTGAGATAAACACAAACAACATAACTTAAAAGCCATTACTATTACTGTGTTCCATAGGAAACTGCAACAACTGGCTTTGCCAGACTCTGGCATTTCTGTTTTGATTCAGCTGAAATGACAGTTATTACATGAATCACTGCTCACAGAAATATTGGGTTAGAGGAGAAACTATATTGGTTTAAAATAACCTTGCAAATCTGTCTGAGAGCGTGCATGTCTAGAACAACATATCTAGTTTCAACATGATTGCTATAAGATTCCTCCAGGGCTGTTTTAGGCTCCACTTTGTTTTCTTTTTGTCAAAAGGCATGTGACCAAATTACATTTTTAAGATTGTAAAGGCTTCTTGGGTTGGTAATCAGCAACAGGTCAGCCATTATGGACATGTGCAAGTTTGTAAATTAATCTTGAATGCTCAGAAAACAAAATTCATGCTTAACACTGAACAGAAGACTACATGACTTGACTTTTCATACTTTTTAGACATTTTTAAAGAAAAATGAAGATTTGCTGAAAAAACTCACCCTCAGTCCATTCAAGATGTAGAAGAGTTTGTTTGTTTATCAGAAGTGATTTGGAGAAAATTTGCATTACATGACTTGCTTATCAATGAATCCTTTGCAGTGAATGGGTGCCGTCAGAATGAGAGTACAAACAGCTGATAAAAACATGACAATAATTCACAAGTAATTCACACCGAACCAGAGCATCAATAAATGACTTGTAAAGTGAGAAGCTGCTTGTTTGTAAGCTAATCCAGACATTTCCAAGACATTTTTAACTTCATTGATTCTGGCTAGTGCTGGCTGGGTAATTTGACCAAAAATCTGTATTATGTTTTCCTTTTTTAGGTTTCTGATGGTTTCACAGTTTATCACATTTTTTCCCTGACAGTGAATGCATGAAACAAAACCATTGCATTTTAATTACGATCTAAACATGCTATGTGCATGCTATGTGTAGAATGAGCAGCTTTTGATGTAAATTAGGTTGTATAATTTCAAAATTTGGAGCAAAAAGAAAATGCTCTGACCTTAGCTTTGCAAATCATGCTACAAAAAACCTGCCTGAATAAAACAAAAACAGCAGACAAGGATGCAAATTCACATTCTAACAGCAGGTGGCGCTTATGGAACAGCAGCAATAGAGTGTTTCCTTGGTACAGCTGTAAACAAACAGTCCTGCACTTTTAAATATTAAATTAATATGCATTATATGGAGGTTAGATGAAAAGAAAAGACCATCTACACTTTTCTGAAGACAGTCATTTCCCCTCAGAGAAACGTTCATATGAACCCCTCACCCCCAGTTCAGTATTGCTCAGACAAGACGACTTTTTCACAGCAGAAAGCAATGTTATGGAGAGAGGACTTTAGCTGGAAACAGCAGTTTCAAGTTAAAATGTAACTTAAAGATGGACTTGTTTCTTACAAACTTGTAGCTTTTTGATTCACAAAATGTTAATCAATGGATTGGTGTCATATGTATTACTTGTGGATTAATGTAATGTTTTCATCAGCTGTTTGGACTCTCATTCTGACGGCACCCATTTGGTCCAATGCATTTTTCAATGAACTAATTTTTTTAATTATTAAATGCATGACATTTTGATGGTTTGAATGTATTTAACAAAGCATAATTTTCATGTAAGAGGTCCTTTTAGGTTGGTATAGAGGGTCAAATATTCTTTTGCACCATATTGCTTATGTTCTCATCCCTTTTGTCATTTTCTCTTTCTGCAGTACATGGTGAGTTTCATTCATTAGCTTCAGTCCTCCTCTGCCAAATCTCACAGCATGTCGGGTGCCTACGATGAGTACGCCATGTCCGACGAGACCACGGACAGTTTCTGGGAGGTCAGATTTAAAATCTTACTACATGTTGTTTTTGAATGTTATTAATCACATGTGTAGGTTAAATGTCTCATTTGTACAGGCAACCACAGCTGTGAAGCTCAGGTGGTTGATTAGATGCCAAACATGCTGTTAGCGACTAGTGTTAGTGACTAATCGACTGTCAGTGATGTGGAAGTATGTCATTCAGCCAAAGAGCAACCAAATATTATATCGATCAGCATGATATTAACATAGTATTAGAGGTAAAACTGTCATTGTTGTAAATTTATCTGCCATATATTATAGAGCAGACTGTGGTAGAATCCCATTCATTTTCTCCACAGAATCGATTTTTAACAGATAAAGTATACAAAGACAGACCTAGTGTGAGCCTTGGGACTGTTACGAACAAATAAATATGACTTTGACTCCATATAAAAATATGTTTGATGGAACAGAATTTCTGGTGAAGGACTACACTACTCATAATCCTAAGAAAGATCTTCCAAATTATGATATTAAACAACTGAGAGAACATTTTTTGGACAATTTTAATGTAGTACTTTACATTTCAAAATTGTAATTAATTTTAATTAATTAATTATATTTATTGTTTTTGTTTTTATTTTATTTAATTTTTTGTGCATTTTTAAAAATCCATATGGAACCAAGGACACTGAAGAAGTGGACAGTCACGGTTTACTATTGAATTACAGGTCATTTAGCTCTAATGCTTTACTGCTGCTCTGTCCATGACTTGACCTATTTCAAAATGTATCCATGTTTCTCAGGTTGGGAACTACAAACGTACAGTAAAGCGAATCGAGGATGGTCACCGACTTTGCAACGACATGATGAGTTGCATACAGGAGCGTGCCAAGATCGAGAAGGCGTATGCCCAGCAGCTTACCGATTGGTCCAAGAGGTGGAGGCAGCTGGTGGAGAGAGGTGCTGAATGATTGATGATGTGTGCGCAGAAATCCTTGAATGGATTTAAAGTGACAATCTTGAAAGCAAAATGTTTTGTTGCTTCTTAAGTTAAATGAGCTTCTCTTTAGACCTCGCTTTCTCACTCAATCAATTTTAATGCGTTGTTTATTGCTGCTCGCAGGGCCGCAGTACGGGACTTTGGAGAGAGCATGGGTCGCTCTGATGACAGAAGCAGAAAAGGTGAGCGACTTGCACCAGGAGGTGAAAAATAATCTGGTGAACGAGGACTTGGAGAAGGTGAAGAACTGGCAGAAAGAGGCCTACCACAAACAAATGATGGGTGGCTTCAAAGAAACCAAAGAGGCGGAGGAGGGTTTCCGGAAAGCCCAGAAACCCTGGGCCAAAAAACTCAAAGAGGTGAGGTTATATTCCAAATATAACCATAGATAAAAACAGACATAATGCACCTTTAGTGTTAGATCTTGATTTGGAACTGCAAGATATCTTGGAAATATCTTCACTTGAAACTACAAACAATTGACTTAAAGTGCTAATGCTTATCAAGTTCATCTTATCTTCAATCTGCAGTTGGAAACAGCAAAGAAAACGTACCACATGGCCTGCAAGGAGGAAAAAATTGCATCTACAAGGGAGGCCAATAGCAAAGGAGAGGCGTCCGTCACATCAGATCAGCAGAAGAAACTCCAGGAGAAGTTGGACAAGTGCAAAAACGACGTTCAGAAGGTCAGGCAAGAAAATAATACATGTTATGCACAACATGCATTTTCAATAACAACTTCATTGCTCAAACAAACCAAAAGTTATGTTTAGGGTCATGCACTTACATTGAAAGTCTATGGAGCAAATGGAGCATTCCTTTAAATTGCATTTAAAACTTTATCGTTCAAAACCTTTTGACGGGTAGTGTAGATTATTCTCAGTATTTGGTTTTCTATTTTAGCTGTATCCATAAAATGTTGACCTGGAACGCAGCATATTGGTGGCCCAGCCAATGTATTTTATGTAAATTCATGTTGCACTTTATGTGACATTTCTTTTGCCCAAAAAAAATTCGCTTTTAAATCTCACCACAATAGAAGCAACAGACGGCACTGCATGGTAATATCCTCAAGCAATTTCATCCGCTATTCATTACACCAGCAGGTCCGACTCCCCAGAGCTTACTTTCATATTACTACTCTGCCTTTGGACGACTTAATGGGAAACAACACAGGGACGTTCAATAAATGGCTCTCGAACTCACTGTACAGGCAATTCATTAGCCTTTAACCTAACCCAGCATCCATTAGAAGCACTTAACCTAGAGTCCCAGGGGAATCAGCTGAGCCACAGTACAATAGACAAGCTGGACAGCTGAGTGACAGCTGTAGTTATCTACGAAACCATCCCATGTGGATCTATAAAACCAAGCCACATAAAGTTATTAGTCAGTTAAGAAAATGTATGCATGCTGTTGCAAGAATAGCAGGTTAAAAGTGCTCTTGAAATAGGTCAGAATTCAACTTTTAGAACTTTATGCAAATACTCACTGTTATAATTGGCTTACCTCTTCATTTTTGCATAAATAAGGGATCTCATATGCAGCAAGTCAGAAGATTTAAGATGCCGTTTGTTTTGTGTTTCAGGCCAAAGAAAAATATGAGAAGAGCCTTGATGAGCTAAGCAAGTGCACGCCGCAGTACATGGAGAACATGGAGGTGGTGTTCGAGCAGTGCCAGCAGTTTGAGGAGAAGAGGCTGAACTTCCTCCGGGAGGTGCTTCTGGATATCAAACGCCATCTTAACCTCACCGAGAGCCAAAGGTCAGCTACAAATCAATCTGGTCTCCTGACCCTGGTGGTCTGAAGTTTAGTCTTTTTGTAAACATAATGTGTTTATAAACAAACTTGATTTCTGGATTTTCATGTCTTTTGAGGTCATCTATATGTTAGTGTCCTGTAGCAAATTTAAAAGTTTGAGGTCAGGAAAACTTTATTTTTTAAAAATAATTTCTATTTTTTTAGGGATGCATTCAATTGATAAGTGACAGTAAAGACATTTATAATGTTACAAAAGATTTTGAATTCTATTCATTAAACAATCCTGAAAAAAGTTGTATGGTTTCCATAAAAATATAAAGCAAAAGTGTGAAATGAGAAATTTCTTCAGCAGCAAATCAGCATATTAAAAAGGATCATGTAACACTGAAGACTGGAGTAATGATGCTGAAAACCCAGCTTTGATCACAGGAATAAATTACATTTTACAATATATTCAAATAGAAAAACGTTCTATTGAGTTATAATAATATTTCACAATATATTACTATTTTTTTACAGTATTTTTGATCAAATAAATGTAGCCTTGGCTTGGTGAGCAAAAGAAACTTCTTTCAAAACATTAAAAATCATACTGACTCCAAACTTATGCATTTTATAATTTAGTCTTTTTTTAAATATACAGTTAAAGTAAAAAATTTACATATACCTTGCAGAACCTACAAAATTTAAATTAATTTACCAAAATAAGAGGTTTTTTTTTTTAAATTAAGTACTAACCTGGAAGGCAACACGATGCATTAAGAGCGGGGGGTGAAAACTTTTGAACATATTGAAGATGTGTACATTTTTTTTATTTTGACTAAGTGTCATATTTTTTTCATGTAGTACTGCCCTTCAGAAGCTACAAAAGGTACTTACATGTTTCCCAGAAGACAAAATATGTCAATTTTTCCCTGATCTTCAAATTCAAAAGTTTTCACCCCCCGGCTTTTAATGCATCGTGTTTCCTTCTGAAGAATCAGTGAGTGTTTGAACCTTCTGTAATAGTTTCATATGAGTCCCTCAGTTGTCCTCAGTGTGAAAAGATCGATCTCAAAAACATAAGTCATTGTTGGAAAGGATTCCAACACAGAAAAATGCTGAAACAAAAGTACAAACAAAGGACTCATGAACAACTATCACTAAACAAAACAAACAAACAAACAAAAAACTGTGGATCATTCATGTAACAACACAGTATTAAGAATCAAGTGTATGTGAACTTTCGAACAGGGGCATTTTTATAAATTCAACTATTATTTTCTCTTGTTGACTATATGTAAACGTCTTTCATGTGAGATATCTTATTCAGGTGAGTACTACATAAAAAATAACATGCATTTTGTATGATCTCTCTTATTTTGGTCAAATAATTAACATTTTGCAGATTCTGCAAGGTGTATGTAAAGTTTTGACTTGTTGGCCTATATACAAATTATATTTTAATTAGCCTTTCATTGTCCACTTCCAACTTCCTATTTGAATATGAATGCACCAAACCACTCTCTTAATAATCTCTAATTCACTCTCTACAGCTATGCTGCAGTCTACAGGGAACTAGAGCGAGCCGTCGCCTCAGCCAGTGCTCAAGAAGACCTCAAGTGGTTCAGCAACGTCCACGGACCAGGCATGCACATGAACTGGCCGCAGTTTGAGGTAACTGTCAGTTTGAGGGACATATCTGGTGCTACTTAGAGAATATTACTCATAATCCATTCTGTCTCCGGATCAGGAGTTTAACCCAGAGCTGGGCCACTCCATTAATAAGAAGGAGAAGATTAAGAGGAACCATGATGGAGTCATGCTGACTCAAATCACACATGGTATAGATCCGGGCACACCGCAGACTAGTAGCCGGGGCAGGTACTGATGTTTTTGTGTTATTTATGCTCTTTGTTATTAATCTAATCTATGAAGAAACTAATTTGAGCTTCTCTCATCTGGTTGTCTTCCTCAGCGTGAGCAGTTATGAGAAGAACCAGCAATATTCTGCTGAATGGTCTGATGACGAGCAGCCGCCTGCTGCCCAATCAGCTAGTGAAACAAATGGCGGAAATCCGTTCGAAGAGGAGAGTAAAGTAGTGCGAGTGAGAGCGCTGTATGACTACGAGGGACAAGAACAAGATGAGCTCACATTTAAAGCAGGTGAGAATTGCAAATTAAAACCTATGAGACCCATACCCATACAAAAGATTGGGATTGTAAGATGTTTTTGAAAAAGTCTCACTGAGGCTGCATTTATTTGATTAAAAATACAGTAAAAACAGGTATATTGTGAAATATTATTGCAATTTAATATAACTCTTTAATAGTTTAATACAGTTTAACATGTAATTTATTTCTGTGATGCAAAGCTGAATTTTCAGCATCATTACTCCAGTCTTCAGTGTCACATGAGCCTTCAGAAATCATTCTAATATGCTGATTTGCTGCTCAAAAAACATTTATCATTATCATTGTTAAAAACAGCTTTTGCTGCTTCATGTTTTTATGGAAACCATTTTTTTCATGTTTCTTTGAAGAAGTGAAAGTTCAGAAGAACAGCATTTATTTGAAATAGAAATCTTTTGTAACATTATAAATGTCTTTACTGTCACTATTGATCAATATGCTTCCTTGCAAAATAAAAATATTATTTTTTAATGCATTAAAAATGTTACAATTTATGTTCTATAAATGTTTTCCAAAAGTTCCATTTTGATAGTGGGAATATTACATTGTACCTTTGTTCTTAGTGTGAGTAAAATGTTATTTAAACATTCATAAAAATGTCTTACATCATTGTTTTTTTTAAAATACTCTAATATTGTGTCATGTTTTTAATATATGTAAGTGATAACGTACAGTGAGATGTTTATTATAGGGTTCACTTGCCAAAATAAATAAATGAACATTAAATATTGAGTTTTATGTTGAAAAGAAAAAGTCAAGAAACATGAAACGGGCACAGCTACTAGAAAATAAGTTTTATCCTTTCATCCTCTTTTTTGTGAACATAATGCATTCATAAACGTACTTAGTTTCTAGTTTTTCATGTCTTTTGAGGTCACCTATATGCTAGCGAACTGCTGACAAGATAAACTTTTAGCTAAAAAAATTTCATTTTTTTAAAGAACTGAATACTTTTATTCAACAATGATTTGTTTCATTGATCTAAAGTGACAGCAAAGGCATTTATAATGTTACAAAAGACTCCATTTGAAATAAAAACATTTTATTCATGAAAGAATCCTGACAAAAACGAATCAAAATACAAGAGACATGAAACTAGCACAGCTACTATAAAATCAGTGTTTTATTCTTAAAAAAAAATGCATATCTTTGCATTTTATCTGCTCATTTTAATCATAGATCCCTATGTTTTCGCAGGAGAAGAGCTGACCAAACTGGAGGATGAGGACGAGCAGGGTTGGTGCAAAGGCCGGTTGGACAGCGGTCAGCAAGGCTTGTACCCGGCTAACTACGTCGAGCCCGTTTAGTTGCCTTGTGCGGTGAAGAAGGCCTTAAAGACTTTACCCCGCGAGATTTCAGAAAAAACAATTTCCTTGCCTGATTGACTTGCTGAGAAGCTTTACGCAGCATTTCCTTAAAAAAGCCTACGGTATCCCAAACACATATCGCACCCCAGCGAAAGCAGGGAATGATTCTGTGCGTCTATGTAGCCATGTTCAGTATGAATTCTTGTGCTGCTGACATGTGTTCGCGTATGGTCTCCTGTAACAATATTAATGTAACGACGTCCATGAAGCCTAGCATAGCGAAAACCGGCTATGTGATGTGTATACTAGACTTTCATTTTGAAGTGGAGGTTCTGTGTTAAACCTAGCATCTATTTCGCTTACATAATTTGACGCATTTATGTGTGAAGCAGGATATTCAGTGAGGGCGGGACTTGATTTGGGTTGTAAAAAGTGGGCGGACCCACATGGTTGAGGGGAGGGACTTAAAATCAAAGGGCTTGATGACATCACTCAACAAGGAGAGTGGTTGTAGAGGCGGAGCATTTTTATTTTTAAACATATTATTCTTGATAAACTGTGCACAGTAAGAGCAGAAACGTGTGTAAATAGGGTCAGTTGTACTTTAATGCGTCAATATTTTTTCCAAATGCAAATGATGCCTCAAAACACATTACATTCTTTTTTCTTGTTTTTTATCTTTTTTTTAAACCTATTTTAAGAAAATGTAAAAGCCCTTGAACAAATAAGTGTAAGCTTTCACTTAAAAGACACAACTATGGAGAAGTGTCTTTTTTTCCCTAAAGGATTGCTGATCAATTTCTGTCCTAATTTGTAATAAATCTTGAATAAATCAGAACTGAAATTCTAAAAAAGAATTTAACTATGATACAAATTCAGAATTTTTGAGTTGGGATGTTAGTTATGATTTCATGACCATTGAACTGTGGGTCACAGAGGTATCTGGGCACATTCTGTTGAAAAGTATGTTCAAGTGCTTTTTCTGCCTTTTGCCTGTTTATGAGACTGGGAATGTCTTTTAACATGCGATCCATAACTAAATCAATGGACAAAGTTCTTACTGTAGCGCAACAATGTTAATACTAATCTGTGGTGATTTCATTTGTCATATGTTTTTAACACTGTAGCCTTGTTTCTAGCCTGAGAGCTACACTCTGTTATGGATTGTGGATGGAGGAGGTGATGTATATATGCTGTATGTTTAGACTGGACTGATGTGTTTTACTCTTCATGTCAGTGTAGTAACTGTCCAATTCAAGTTCACAATAAAAAAAAAAACCTCATGAATCTGAGACCAATGCAGATGAGTGAAATACAAAGCTTTGGGTCACCACTAGAGGTCAGGATTGCAGAAGATCTTTACTAGTGTCCAATAACCTGAAGTAAATCCGTCATATTTCAACTCAAAATCAATAGACAGGAAATAAGGAGTAATATTGTTCTTAGAGAAAATTGTAGATTTTTTAATTACTTTTATGCTTCATAAAAATATTATAATTAATTATTTATAAAAATAAAAATAAGTACTATTAGAATAAAAAAAATCTTAAAATTTGTATCAATTTCATTTACATCTCAGCATAAACATCTCAAACTTAAACTCGAAAGTAAATATATAATAAATAAGTTATATTTAATATAAATATAAAAAGGGAAAAGCAAAAAAAAAATACTAATTGCCATGAAAGTTTAAAAAATTGCAAAATAAACATTTTTTTATGAGATCCTCTAATATGCTTTTACAACAAACATACAGTAATAGATTCAATTATACTTTGATATAAAATTATACTATAGTACCATGTCCAAAAGATTAGGTAGTATTAAAATGATTGTATGATTAACTGTAAAAGATCAAGTGAAATATCCAGGACACAGCAAAATGAAAAAGAATATTTAATAAAGAATCTGAGGCAAAATGCATAAGGAACAACAACTGAATGTACATGAAAAATTACCTCTCGGTTTTGATGTAAGTATGTATAAGTATGAGTAATATTTCGTAATGCCGGCATTAGTGAAAACAACTGTTATCAAGTGACTCTTCTGGATTAGACTTCACAATAGAGATTTACAAAAACACAAGAGCCACAACAAAACCCAAACCTCCTTTAGGCTCAAAATGACTTTCTCCCCTAAATTCGGACTTCCTGACTTAAACCTGTCAATTAACCGTTACTAGTGACAAATGCAGTGTTTGAAAATCCACGAGCCGACGGTAAGCCCTCATTTGCATCAGAATGAAAGCTGACATGAGCAGGGAGGTGCGTGCAAAGGTGGACGATTACTGAAGAACATGAAGAAAGTCCACATGGGCAGACTTCAAAGGTTTGCAGTGCAATTAATCACAAACCAGAAAAAGGGGGATGTTTGTTGGGTGGCAGCCAGAGATTAACGCAAACTCGAGTCTTTCCACTGCAAATCATGGGCAGGGAAACTAGGGTTTTGCTCAGAGACACGCTGGCAGGATTCACACGCTGAGTATTAGATGACAGGCAGACCTTGCGAGTAACCTGTAACATACTTCGAAGAATATCTACTAAATCTCTCTCATTTCAACCTTAGTGCTTCTGTTAAACATCATAATTTATTTGACAGGCTTTTCTTAAAGTAACAGAAAGTAGCAGTGCAAAGCTGATACTACGTTTATACAGACACAAAAGAGTTTTTAAAAGAGTGCAAGTACATGTTGGACTTTATATATTTTATACATAGAAAATGACTAAAATCTTGAAACTTTCTTACATTTTTTCTCGGTTTCACTGTCATGCAAAACCCAGAAATAGTCTCAGGAAATGTGTAGGAGGGCTTGTCAGTTCATAAAGTTCTGGTCTCAGTGGCTGAGTTCACTATCTCTCTTATACCGGATGGACGAACTGATAGACGAGTCTTTGCGAGACATCTGGCTTGCGGATGATGCCCTTTTTATAGTACTGCCGAATAGAGCGGCTGAGTTTGTCATAGTTCATAGCCGGTCGGTTCTTCCTCAAACCCCAGAGACGAGCCACGTGAGCAGAATCTTCGATTTTAAAGATCCCTGTGAAGACACACATCCAAAACACGTCCATTATGGCATTAGGTAAGAAACTTTACTAACACAGCAAATAGCAGGATGGTACTACAATGTTACAGAACATTTTAATAATCTCAATAATCTCCTTTTTCCATCACACATTCTTAAAAATAGGTTCCAAAAATGGGCTTTTCACAGAAATTCCATAGAAAACTATTAATGGTACCTCAAAGAACCTTTATGTGAATAGTTATTAAATCCCAATGAACTAAAAAATGACATTTTTGAGGTTTTCGTATGAATATGTGAATATGAATACTGTCCAAAACAATGACAAAATTCACATTTACAAGATAATAAGCATTTAGAACTTGCAGTCTCTAACAATTTTGATGACGTCACCCTGTACTTCAGCGTCTCATCAAACTTTCTGTCCAATCAAATGCTCTCTAGAATCCGAAGCGTCCCGCCCCCTACACTATAAACACACGCTGAAGCTGCGGCTCAAATCAGTCACTTGTTCACAGAAATTGTGTTTTCTGTATGTTGACTGGATATAGACAATATAGAGAAATGGAACGATTCAGACAGTGAAAATAGTCTATATGTTGGGGCGAATGAATTCTCGTTTTGCGCTGTGTAACGCGAACCGCCGCAGGACCACGGAGTGGATCGTGTGCGTGAATCGGCATAGACCACAAAATGTATCGCAAAATGTATTTAATAACGATATGAATGAGGTTGTGGCTATGATACGCTGCCAAACGCAGCTGTATCGAGCCCAACGGCTCTGTGATATAAACGCAATGCCATTGGCTATTTTTTAAAAAGGGGCGGGACTGCTTGATATGCCCCACCTGTTTTTTCCTGTTTCAGCTGAAATCACCTCAACACAGAACACGTAAGTGGACCATTAAAACAACCATTTTTCGTAGACTTAAGTACATTTTAAGAATCTAAAGAACATTTTTCCACTCTAAAGAACGTTTTGTGCAGTGGAAAGGTTCCATGGATGTTAATAGAACCAGAGCTGCTTTATTTTTAAGAATGCAGCATGCTTTTCTTGTAATCCAATGTTTTAAAGCATTCATGGAAACCATCCAAAAGGTCTTTACCCATTGTTACAGACTCATCAGCATCCATTTTATCCATTTTTGTGCAGGAGAGCTGTCATGTCCGTACCTTTTTCTTTATTCAGCCAGCGGATGCAGCGTCCGTAACTGTGAGGTTTGAGGAGAAGTTCTCTGAGGAACTGCCAAAGGTGGATCGGCTGACCAGAACAAGACGAATCTGCTTCGGACCACAGCTCTTCACCTTCTGTGAGACAACACACACACACAAGTATAGCATTATAGTTACATTTCAAGTAATAAGCCATAATAAAAAACAGAATTTAGTCAGAATAAATCATAGCCAGAGTGATCCTTTTTTTAAATAAAAATACATTTATATAATTTATAACTGCAAGCATGTGAAAATACTCAAAAATCAGTAAGACTGTCTGGACTGCAAGTGCGTGACACAAGCACTTTGTCAATCGTTTCACATCCCTGCATTGATTACAATGGGAGTGTTTTGTTTTGTTTTCTTTTGTGACACATAGTTTGTTTGCGCTCCGCTAAATGGAGTGAAACTGTAGTACATTTGTCACATTTGTCATGGAACAGTGCTAGCATTACACATAACATTATAGTATTTATTAATATTTTGAACTTTCTTTATTTTTATAGTGTCTGTTTTCATTATAATTTTAGTTTAAGCTTTAGTAATGTACACTGAATAATAATAATAATTATCATCATCATCTCTATTTTTCTCCTTTTTTTATTTAGCCTTATTTTAAATTTCTTTTTCAGTTTTTGTTTTAGTAATTCAATACTTCAGCTTACACAAAAATTGCTTTGGCAGATAACTGAAATAAAATAAATTTAATTTATCACAATACTTACATTTTATTTTATTTCAGCTTTATTTCAAGAAACAGTATTAGTTTTAGTTAACAATAATAGCACTTCCATTGAGATAACATGGATTATGAAGATTGTAAGTACTATGATATTGCCAGAATTCTTGTTGAATAGTAGTGTGACATAAATTTCAATGAAAATTCAGTATGGGAAGTGTCGCACGATAACCTCTTTTGTTTATTGGCATTAATCGATCTCATCTGAACAGGTTAATCATTACATGACAATGGCAGTCCTTTGCTTTCACTAGTACTATGGTCTGTCTGTGGCGTATTCATAAGGTATATTGGTATTATTCGTGTAGTTTGCTGTGACGTACCTCTCATCCTGGTCTCTCCACCCGAACATCTTTCCTTCATCCAGGCAGCTGAATGCACAAAAAATGAGAAATATAGTATGAATACACTTGCATACAAACATTCAGGGTTGTGAGACAATTTGTGTATAAAATAAATAAGGATTATTAAAATGGAATGAAATAAAGTCTGCTGTATTTTGTAATGCTAAATAATTATTTAGTAATAATCTATCATTTAACAATAATCTAACTATCTATGTATTGTTTAAAACAATCTATGTTCATTGTTTTGACAATATTTCTTACTTTAGAGAAGTGGGTCTTAAAAAAATATTATTATAAATTATTTTTCATTATTAATCAAAATTATTAGAAATTTTTTAAATCCTCTGTTGTGTCATTGTGAAATAGTATAGTAGTAATAGTAGTATTTATTAATATTTTGAATTAGATTTTATTTTTATATTTTCATTTTTCTTCGTTTTCTTTTAAGTTAAGTAAATTTATTATGTGCTTTTGTCTTTATAATTTCAGTATTTTTTTTTTATTTAAATTTAGCTTTATTTTTTTATTTCAGTTTTAGAACTATTTCAAATTTTTAAAGTTTTAAAAATAATTGTAGTTATTTGCCAAGGCAAAAGTCCGAATTTTATTTGACATTTCAAAAATTTAAATAGGTTTAAGTTTAAGTAATTTAGGTTTAATTTTTAATTTTATTTTATTTTAAGTTTTAGTCATTTTATTAGGTGCTTTTGTCATTATAATTTTATAAAATTTTTATTTATATTTAACTTTACTTGTTTTTTTAGTTTTAGAAGTATTTCAAATTTTTTAAATCTATTTGCCAAAAGTTATTTGCCAAGTCAAAAGTTGTAATTTTAATTTATATTTTTTAAGTTTAATTACGTTTAAATAATTTAAGTTTAATATTTTATTTTAGATTAATTTCAATATTAACATTAACAGAAAGAAAGAAAAAAAAATAGTTTATATTATAGTTTAATATTACTGTGTTGTATTTCTTTAAAATGCATTTTAAGTTCTTTTTCTGCCGTTTAAATTCCAGTTCAACTTCCTGTGTGGTTAATCAAATTTGCACTCGAAAAGGAGTGAATTCCTACATACAGAATTTTGCACAACCCTGAATACAAACAGTCCTTTGCATGTACTGTAGTAAGTACTTTAACTCATTACACACTGATCAGACTATTTGTATTTCACCTGATTTCCATATATCCAGATGTGCGTGTAACGTTTCGCTGCACTGTGGCGAACGCTGTCGGAAGTCTTCCTCGCTCATGGAGCATAAATCTTTGCCATCCAGGTCCTGGAAGGCCTTTCCCACCTGCGGCAGCCTGTAGAGATGCTCCGTCCATAGCAGCCACTTCTGAACGTTCCCACAGTTCCACTCCATCGGGTCTGAAAGATCAGATCAGAGCAGATAAGCGATTGCCCAGCCATCTCTGACACTGTTGGGATTCAGAGTTCTGTTTGGACAGACTGCAATTGTTTTGAAACGTTTTAGTGAAGGAGAGCGCCATTCAGAAGAGCAAACAGTGGGGATGGGTGTTTACGTAAGGTGGTGTGACTTTATAAAGACACAAAATTTAGCATGATACCACAAATTGCATAAATGTGCTTGTAAAATACTGACAAATCCACAAATCAGTCACAATGTGACATGCTGCTGCCAATTATGAGCTGTATTAAGATGCACAGATATTTCGAAACAATATCTAAATGTCATATTTGAATGTTTGCTTGTTCGTCATTGTTATACGGGAGGGGTTTGAATGTCCTTAAGGAAAGGTAGTGCAACAAAGCTCTCGGCACATTAGTGAAACTCCGGAGGATTAGGCAGATCCTGGTCTATATGCTTTCAGCTGCCTTCAGGGCTGGTGGAGTCAAAGACCTTTCCTAACAGTTTCATTATGACTGTTTGCACGGCTCAATCATAACTCAGATCTGTCTGTCACTCACATTGAGCAGGAGTGATGAATGGCGAGTTGTTCATTTGAATATGTGTCATTATCATCATAGCACGTTGTGTTTTACTGCTGCGGCTGTCAACTGATGCGTCATGAGTGTGTTATGCTATTTCATGTTGAAGTATTTTTCTAAACATATTTTGAATGTATTTTACAGAGATATTTGACCATAACATCTCTCACTCGGCTATATGTGAATATGCATCAACATGCACTGAATTATAATGTGAATCTCATGTAAACAAAATCTGAATTCAGTTTATAACAGTTGTCAAACATTTGACCATATCTGGCATCAATATATGCCTTTCATCATATCTTTATTATATTTTACTAACATAGCTGCTTGAATATGGTTCTTTATTAAAAAATACGTTTAAAGAAATATTCTAATCTGAATTTGCCGTTTCAGATTGTATAATCTTGGTTAAATTCTTAATATCTGGCCTTTATTGTTTCTCAGATTAAAATTAGGATTTACTGCCTTATGCATAAAATCACATTCCGTGAATACTGAATGAATCTAATCTTAATTGATTCTGAATTCTGTGTTCACACCTGTTTCCAACTGTAAGTTGAATCTGTCCCCATGTTACTTTTGCCTAAACATCTTAAGTTCAGAAATATTTAAAAAATTGAAAGCAAGACATTTTTGTACTCAAAAAGACCAATATATACATTTTTTATATATTTCTTTACTTTTAATTAATTTAAAAATGTATTAAAATATTTTAAAAAATGCATAATAAAAATAATCTTTTAATTAAATTAATCAGTATTTTAATTTTAGTTATGTTTTTCAAATAAACTCTTCATATATATATATAACTTTAATTATTAAAATAATTATTATTATTTATTTATTTTTAATGCTATTTAATGCTTATTTTTAATGCTATTATTTTTACAATTCTTTAAAAAAATTTGGAATAATTTAAATAATAGTTAAATAAATGTATTTACATTTGCAAAAATCATGTTTTTTCACTGTGCATTCCAATTAATCTCAGTCAAGCTGCAGTTATTTTGAGAAGTAAAAATAACTAAAAAAAAAATACAGCTAACACAAAACATAATAACAAAATAAAAACCATTATTTTTGAAAACTGAGTGAATTGATCTGTTTTTGCAAATACACTCTTCATTTATTATTTAAATAATTTTTTGAAAATTAGTAAATAAAATATTTTAATATTTAATATTTAAATTACAATATTAATATTAACAATAATTTTAAATTGATTAATTATTTTTAAAGAAAGGAAGGAAAAAAACTTTTAATTAATATAAAATATTTTTTAATAATATTTTCTTTTATAATATTTTCTTTTAAATATATATATGCTTTTTATTTTGAATTGGAATGATTCTGATCCAGCAGAAAAGGAATATTCTCTCACCTGGTGTGATGTTGAGAAGTTTACAAGCTGTTTCAATGTCCTTCAGAACTTCTCCCACTACCAGGCTTTGCACCTGTTCTAGAGATCTCTCCTCCACCTGTTCCTCCAGAGTAGGAGACAGCGGTGAGGCTCCCAGCCCAGGGCTGTCGATCACCGGACACTGCTCTGGTTCCTGACACGGCTCCAGCCTGGGCCCGACGCCCACGGGTGCGGACGAATCCGACACCCTCACCAGCCAGGCGGCGTCTTCGGTGAACAGCATGTCGAAGCAGGACAGATAGAGTCCCGGATGTCCTCGGTCCGAGCCGTCGAGACGAGGTTTGTGCTCGACCATCTCCAAGCCATCTTCTCGCTTAAGAAGGGCCAGCGAGCTCTCGGTGAAGCCTGTGGAGTGCGGCGGCTGAAGAACAGCACTGTCTGACTGGATTCGGACAGGACTGGCCATTGTCTACTGTGAAAATTAAAGAGAAGAGATGTTATTATACCATACAGCTCAATATTATCCAGTTTTATGGCTATATAAGGTGTAAAAGAGCAGCCGTACACCAGAACGTTCAGCAAACTGCTGGTTCTTGAACGTTTTGGTGATCCATAACCAACCAACTCATGCTATCCGAAGAAAACACTGAGCCTAAGTGATGCTGTTTCTGTTTTTAAGGCTTCCAGGACGAATGGGAATGAACGCAGCAAGTCAGTGCAGCATGGGGGAAGCAAACTGGATTTGACTGAGTCACTTACTCATGGGTCACTTGTACAGAATGACGGCTGACACTGGAGCAAAGCAGCAGTTTGGAGGACTGCTTTCAAGGTGCCGTCGCCAGTCTCCTGTCTCCTGTGTCAGCATGAGTTTTTAATCAAATCGCAAAGAGGGAAAGATGCTTCAGATGTAGGATGGCAGGAGAGGCGGGGCTGGAGCTGATAGCCATCTCCAGTGGCCAGGAGGTAAAGATATAAAGGTGGGAAGATTGCGTGAAGGAAAGTACAGCTCAGGTTACAAGTTCACTGGAAGATCATTATGCTTCGGAAGAACTAATAGCCTTCGACAAACTGCCGGTTAAAAAGCAAGAGTTTCCTCAAACAGTTTGTCTTGAAACAGTCATCTACAAAGGTGAAATATGCCTTAAAGTGAAATGAGAAGAAATATTGCAGGAAAAACAAGCAAAAGAACATGAATGACAAGCTGTTAGGACACTATATTTCATATCTACACATGTGGCTGTCAAAATAGTGATATTCATCAATATAAACCATTGATATTCTTAACTAAAACGGTTTTAAAAATGTCAGTAATTGAAATAAATATGTAATAAAATAAAATATTAATAATAGATGAAAAATTTATATATTTTGTGTATGTGTCATTTAAGTAATTATTAATTGTTTATTTATTTATTAAATAATATGTATTTATTTAATATAAAACTACTAAAACTAAATGTTATAAAAGTGTTTTTAGAAAAAACAAACAAATAAAATGGAAATAAAAAATATAAATAATAAGCAAATTTTTTTTTACAAATATTGCCTTGGCAAAATAATTGTGTTTATAAATATTAAATATTTATTTATTAATAAAAAATTACTAAAACTAAAATAGAATATTAATTAATTAATTATAAATATTAAAAACAAAATCTAAAAGTGTTTTTAGTAATTAAAAAACAGAAATAAAATGGAAATAAAACCAAAATATAAATAATAAACAAAAATATTAACAATTTAGAAATATTGCCTTGGCAACTAACTTAAATAAATAAATAAATACTAAAACTAAAGTAGAATATTAATTAATTAGAAATATTAAAAACTAAATATAATACGTGTTTTTAGTAATTGAAAAAAAAGAAATATAGTGGAAATAAAACAAATTAGAAATATTGCCTTGGCAACTAACTTAAATAAATTAATATATTAATTAATTTGTGTTTATATATATATATATATATATATATATTTATTTAAATTAAAAAATTAAAATGAAAAATGGCAAAATGCACATAAAACTTGAACTAAAATTAAAAAGAAAACTGAAAAAAAAAATTAAGAGCTAAATAAAATAATAAATGCTTTAATATTATATAAATAATACAAAAATAACACTGATGTACACTATATTTTATTTTTCCTAAATAAAATAGTGGTTCTTTCCCATGCAAAAGTCTCTACCATCATGCAAATGTGTAATGGATGCTGACACTGAACCTTTCCTAAAAATATAAGTTGTTCTTTGAATGAAGGCTGTGTAATATTAAAATGCATCTTAGGGCAATCTAAGAGGAATGCAGAAAAGCTGTAAAATATTCCCTGTGACTGAAACAAGGAACTTCATAAATCATGAAGGTCTTGTCAGAGCCTCCACATTACATGAAGAACGTTGCAGGAATAAGATGCTGTCGGAACGAACAAAGGCTGCTTTGGTCAAGTGAGTACAACTGTAATTTGGACACACTAAATGTTCGAATGTCATAGCTGCATTTACAAACAGATGGTTCACAAGTATTTTCTCCGGTCTTAAAGGGACAGTTCACCCAAAAATGTAAAATTCTTTTGCACAAGACAGAAAGTCATACAGCTTTGGAACGACAGAATATTAATTTTTTGAGCAAATTTTCTCCTTCAATGTGGGTGACTCATGCAACCACATCTCTGATTTCTGCATCAGCCTGCATTGACATTTTCCTCTCTGCACTGCTTTGGATTTCATATGTTTTATTGATTGCCATAAAAGTTTCATATATAGATCCTGTGAGGGTATTTGTCGGGCAGCCTCCTCTCTTCATAAGTAAATATATGGCCATAATTGTTTGATTTAAAGTTCACGGCACAGATGGAGAGTAAGGTGCGTTTGTCGGTAATCTGTTGTCTTTAGAACGTATGTCCACAAGACATTTGCCATCTACCACATGTTCTCGGACAGCCTCCGTTTGTTTGGACACACCATTGCCGTCATTCATAAAATGGTGAGATTGCTCCACACCCAGCAATAGCAGAGGAAATGAGGTATAAAAAGAAAACAGTCATTCAAGTTTTAAAAGGACGGATTATAATGGCTTAAACCCTTTATTGTGTCTCTCAGTTGACTTTCCCCTCATTTTTAAAAGCTTTACACTAGCCATAATTTGAGCTTGTCCCCTGTCCCAGGCCTTTAAATTCTACTATATAATTGATAGTTAAAAAAAAAAATCCCCATTTTTAATTGCAATTATTTAACGTTAGTTAATGCACTGACTAACATCTAAAAATGAGCAATAAATTAAGCTTTTTAAAGGTTAATAAAAATTGCCGCTGTTCATTGTTTGTGTTAGCTCAGGTTCATTCAGAACTTTTAGAAATGCATTAGTAAATGCTGAAATTAACTAAGAATAATTAACACTTAAGTAAAAGTATTTTTCATTGTAGGTTCATGTTAACTAACTAATGTTAACAAATGAAACCTTTCTGTAACAACTTTCAGAAACTTATCATTTTTATTTTTATAAAAAAAAACAAACAATTGTCCTAATAGAGACTTGTGTTTTTATTTATTTATTTTTTATTTGTTATTTGTATTATTTTTTATTGATTTAAAAAAAACAATTTTTATACAATTAGTACTTTTATATTTATTTATTTTTGTATTCGTTTTTAAAAAATAATAATAATAATAATCAGCATCATTAACATCATGTTAAATACTGAAAATAATTCAATCTTTATAAAGTAAATATATTTATCTATTTGCTTTTGTTTTATGAAAAATGCAATTATTTACTGAGATCTTTGAAATGCATAATTTGAAAGCGTTTCAATTGTCAAAACTTCAAGTAGTAAAAAGTGTCAAAACTGCAGTGCTGCTGCTGCATGCATCACGTTGGATGTGGCGATGGAATGGCAGAAGGTCAGAGGTCAAACCGTTTGTCTCTCGCTCTTTCACATCTCTGTATGCAAACGCAAACCGAAGCCCCGGACCGTATCTTTGAAGCTGGCCTGGAGTAAACCCTAAAGGAAATGAAGTTATCCTTCCTGGAATCCCTGTTCTCATCTCCAAACGCCTGCTGCTTTCACATCCCCCTCCCTCTCTTCTCCAAGGAAAAAGCTGGAGCGTGCTTTTTGGGGCCAGCTTAGTTTCAAGTCTGTAACCTAGTGTCCACTCCTGCTCGCAACAGCTTGCGATAAGCCCATTAGACAGGCACATTTAGTCATATTGACTCTGGGCAGCGGAGAAAAAGCAGCGGTGAGGAGATGCAAACACGCTCCCCAGGCGCGGGATTAGGCCCATGACTGATCCCTAAATGAGTTTGGTTAAAGACTCTAAAATTCATTTTGGAAGGGTTAAGAGCCGCTCCATTTGCCAGGTCAGCAGCATTCAGTGCTAAATAACCACTGTTTATCAGCGACTCGCACTAGAAGATACAAGACTGGCCCTTCCCAGCAGTCACTATACTCCTGCTGTAGTCTTGCATGGTGCACTTCTTTAAAAAGCATACAGGAACAAAAATGACAATAAAAAAATAAAAGGTAATAAAAATGTTGTCATTGTATTACAGTGATTAATAATTAAAGTGAAACATTATTTAAAGTGATTTAAAAATATATATATAATTTAATTTAATTAAAAAAAAAATATTGGGAAAAAAACATCCAGAAAGAATCTCATAAAAAGAAAAAAACAAACAAACAAACAACATAATTGTCCTAATATAGGCTTTAGTTAAAGTGATTCATTTATGCATGGTGCACTTCTTTTAAAAGCATACAGGAAAGAAAATAAATGATAATAAAAAAAAATAAAAAAGCAATACAAAGGTTTTTTTGTCATTGTATTACAGTGATTAAATATTAAAGTAAAAAATAATTTAAAGTGATTTAAAAAATAAAATGAAATGAAATAAAAAATAAACAATTACTGAAAAAAAAAAAACTATAATTGTCCTAATATAGGCTTTTATTATTGTGATTCATTTGTGTGCTTCTTTTAAAAGCATACAGGAAAGAAAATAAATGATGATAAAAAAAATAAAAGGTAATCATTTTTTTTTTTTGTCATTGTATTGCAGTTATTAAAAATTAAAGTGAAAATGGTGGTTTAAAAAATAAAATAAAATAAAAGAATTGGAAAAAACATCCAGTTTTCTTTATGTTTACTACATGTTGGAATCTGTCCCGACATAGCAACCAGCCCAGCTCAGTACAATAGCAAAACATTACCTATTAATAACGAGTCTCACCGCTCAATGAGTCTACTAGGTTGTGTATCAGTGCGCACATGCCGTGCTCACAGCAAATGCTCCATCAGCTGCACGGTTTCAACAACAGCTGCGCAATACTTGGCTTGTTCACATCATAAGGACATAAAAGATTTGGCAATCATTACAAGCTATTAGCGTGGTGGCTCCCCCACCATATGACTGAGCTCCAGTGATGTGTCGCACAACGACTGGCTGATTCTTAAAAACCATCAACAGAACCAGTAAAAACACTCTTGAAGGTCAAAACACTTGCTTATAGCCTTACAGCACACCTAAAATTGACTGAACTTATTTCGATAACAGAAATGGCTTTTCAGATTGAGCTTAACCCTGGGTTATTGTCATTTTAAACACTCTTTTAACCCTGGATAACAATACATTTCACACTTGTAATTTCAGGGCTTTTCACACTTTAATAATTAACCCTGGTCTTAATTTACATTTTACACTGCTCTTAATTTACCTTGGGTTAACAATAAATGCTGAGTATTTAGCCTATAAGCGTTCTATTAAGGCTCTCATTTGCATATTTGCAGTGTCAGTGTCATTGATTGGACAAACACAACATGTGACGTGTTTACGCAGTCTCATATATATTGTACTTATATATATATATTGTACTTGTTAAGCTAGGTTTAGACTGACGATAACCCAGGGTTAAGTGCAGTGTTAAAAGCCCTATTAGAAGCAGGGATTGCTCAGTTAGCAACACTTTTGTGGCATTAACCCAATATTGCGGTGACAAATGAAACAAAGCAACATTGAATGTTACGGCTATATGCTTAGCAACCTACAGCCAATAACATGGCTCATTTTCAAGTGCTTCGGACAGTTATGGAAACACGGCGGGTTGTGTAAACAGTTCAGGGTTTGTCAAATGATGATGGAAAAGGCGTCAATTGGCTTTAAGTTAAAGGGGTAATTGGATGCCCATTTTCCACAAGTTAATATGATTCTTTAGAATCTTAATGAAAAGTCTATAATATACTTTGGTTAAAAATTCTCAATGGTTGTGTAAAACAACACCCTTTTTACCATGTCAAAATAAGCTCTGCAAAAATCAACCCATTCTGAGGGGATTGTTCCTTTAAATGCAAATGAGCTCTGCACGCTCAACCCCTCTCTTCTCTTTGTGGAGTGACGAGCCTGTTTACTTTAGCACGTTTAGTCGCGAAACTTGCTAACTAGCACATTATTAGGAAAGGTGATTGCAGAGATTCATAAAAAAACTTTATACTCACTTCTGCTGTAGGTGAAGCTGGATCACGAATGATTCGCGCGAACATAGACAGATATATGTAGATCGGGAAGTGCATTCCCTTCATAAACAAACGTAATCCACTGCATCTTCAGCTGCTCAGATGTCCGGAGTAAATGACTACCATCATGTTCATTATTACATCCAGCAACACAACACCTCAATTGCTCAATCGGAGACATTCTTGTCTAAGTTACATCCCTGCTCCCGCATCGAAATGGAGGTCGGACTGTTACAGCTGACTTAAGGCGGGTCTGAGGTAAGATGCTCATGTCAGTCAACTATCGTGGGAGTGGCCTCTGTCGGTGTGACGCCACACTGACAGGCATCTGAGAATGGCTCGATTTGAAAAAGGGGATATTATTTTTACAGATTAATTAAAAATCACTGCATGCATTTTTGTCATTATAGGGTAGATGTGTACATACACTACCAACACACATTAATGTTCAAACCAAAAAGTGAACTCCGATGACCCCTTTAAGGGTTTTTTTTACCTTGGTCTGAAAGTCAGTTTAGAACTGATAGTGCAGTCGACTATATATATTATGAGGATACAATAGAGCCGCTATGTAAACAAGCCGAGTGCTGCTACCTTCATCCAGTCAGTGATAATGACGTTGCAAATATGCAAAAAAGAATGTTTGTGAAACTAAAGTGTATTAACATCCATTAACTGATTGTTAACCTTGGGTAAATTATGAACAGTGTGATATGAACAGAAATGGCTTTTTAGACAGAGCTTAACCCTGAGTTATTTTAAACCCTGGGTAACACTACGTTTCACACTTGAAATAGTTAAGGCTGGTCTTAATTTACGTTTCACACAGCTCTTATTTTACCCCAGGTTAACAACGAATGCTGGGTAATTACCATATAAGATGATTTTTCAGGAAGTAAATTGCTAAACCAAGGGTTAACATTCTTGTTTGCATATTTGCAGTGTCAGTTTCATTGATTGGACAAATACAGCACGTAACGTGTTTAGGCAGTCTTGTATTATGTATTGTACTATCAAGTTTTGCCTGAATAAACGTATCAGAAGTCTTTTTTTAGCCGGGGTTAAAAGCTAGGTTTAGACTGAAGATAACCAGTGTTAAATGCAATGTTAAATGCCCTATTAGAAGCGTAGTTAGCAACACTTTTGCGGCTTTAATCCGATATTGTGGTGACAAACGAAACGACGCAATGTTGAATGTTACGGTAGATGCTTAGCAACCTACAACCAATGGACCTTTCTCACATTTCCGGGTTTCTCATAGCGGAAGTCGTCATAGTTGGGTAAAATCCGATAGGAGTGAATGGGAGAGTACCATAAATATATTTTTTGCATTCCCATTTGCTCAAATAACAAAAGAAAAACTACACGATAGTGTTTTCACGACTTTCATTCAAAGGAAAAAAAATGAGAGAGACTGATATCGGCAGTCAGAAGAGAGAACAAGGTCAAATTTACCGTCCCTCCCATAGACGCGGCATTAGAAACACCCTTGCATAGAGTTAACTAGTTTTTTGGTAACTTGATGAAAAGGTGGTATAATACAAAATATAGTGTCATAAATGCACACACATATTTTTAAAAATCAAAATATAAAAATGTTTAAAGGATTTATGATGATGATGACCGTTAAAACACGTCATCACAGGCTTGTGAAACGGGTCCATCGCATCGCTCATGTTCAAGTCCTTTGGACGGTTACAGAAAAAAACGCGGGTTGTGTAAACAGTAGTTGCAGCGTTTTTAAGGGGAAAATGTCAAATGATGACGGAAACCGTTTCAACTGGATTTAAGGTAAGTTCTTTCTTACCTTTGTCGTCCGAAAAGTCCATTCATGAAAACGCTGATAGTACCGATAGTACAGCCGGCAATACATAATATGAGGATACGATGGAGCCGTTATGTAAACAGCGTTTTGTCCAGTCAGACACTGACATCGCAAACCCGGGTTTTAGGAATTTACAGTGTGAAACGAGAATTTATTTATGAATTGACAACCCCGGGTAAATTATGAACAGTGTGAAACATGAAACAAGATAACCCAGGATTGTGTTTACATGGGTTTAGAATTACCCAGGGTTAACTGTTTAAAGTGTGAAAAACTCTAATGTCAAAACATTCAAGACATCCAACATTTTTGAGTGTTTTAAGTGTCTAAAGTGTTTTTGGGGGTTCATGAATAGACAAAATATATTTTATTTAAAAGATTAAATATGTAATATATGAATATTAATGCTGTTGTGTTTATTAATGAACAAACTTTTTTACAAATGATCGGAATTATTAGCCCACAACAGTAAGGAAATTATGGTTTTAAAGATCAGAGGTGCTATAGCTCGTCTTTCACTGACATAAAATGAAAATGCAAATTTGTTGCATTGCCCTGTGACATTATAAGATCATCATCTATCTTGCAAGACTCTTAAAATCTTGCCGTAATTTCTTTACAAACATAACGCACCCAGCTGTTTGAACAAAAACTGGCGTGGCATGGTGATATGCAAAGTGCCATATTAAGTCACTCAACCGCTGACAACCACCTTTGATAAGTATCTCTGATTCATTCAGGGAGCTTTAAGCTCAAGTGAAATCATATAGGGGATTTCTTTATTACTCATCATCACATTTATTCTCCTCAGCTAACGTGTTTGTTCTGCTTCCTCAACTTCCAGAGCAGGTGTGATGTACCTGTGCCAGTTTTTCTCAGACGTCTCAATTAGGTTATCTACTTGTCAATCTCATTTGATATCATTTGATACTGCGACCAAAAGATTGGAAGCAAATATCTAATTTTTAAAAGAATAGCTCAGGTAAAGTGTCGTTCCAAACCCGAATGAACAGAAAATTTGAGAAAATATTCCATGTAATGAAAAGCAAATTATGATTATTACCATCAAGCTTCAAAAATGGCAAAAAAGTATCATAAATGTTTTTTTTGTTTTGTGTAAAATATCTCAAGATATTTAAAGACATATAAAATATGTTAAGATTATTTAGTTTACCCCACCAACAGATGTTTTTTTCTTGTTTTAATAAAGTAAATGTATATTGATTCAAGAATGCTTAAATATTTGTACTGGAAAGCAAAACAAAAATACATGAGAAAAGTTAAAAAAATAAAATAAAATGTTTGCAGTGTAAAAGTAATTCATGCAACTCGTGTACTATATTCTGAGTCATATATGGACTCTTTTATTATGCTTTTTGATGCTCAAGAAATAAACAAATAAAAAAAGTGAATAAAGAAACTCATGGAAGTTGGAAGTCAAGGAGCAACACAAGATTCTTGATCTATTACTTTAAGTAAAAGTTGACATTTGCTGTAAGCTAACTCAACAAATCTCAATAATCAGTTTAGTCCCAGTCAGTAGTACAATGTAACACTTCAGCTTAGTCACAATACTGTGCTTAGCCTTAGTGGAAATCAATAGAAACTTTACATTTGCCTTTGGGAACTGAGCTCTTTTCTTCTTCTGAAGAATTTTGGACGTCAGCCAGAGCACAAGTCACTTGCACTTTTCCCTTCAGGGGAAAAAAACAGTCATTTGTGGTTTGCTGGTGGTGTTCTGGAGGCCAGCCAAATGACATTTGAAAACCTTTTAATTTTTGAGACATGTTCCCTTTCTCTTTCTAAATAAGGACACATCGCATGTGAACGACAGGTGAACTGTGTCAGCTTTAGAACAGGTGCATTCAGAGCCATTGAGTTCATTTCAGCATCTATAAATGATACAAGCTTGGTTGCTTAGAGAACTTAAAATACGCATATTTACAAATGCATTTATGTGTTTTGCTGCACAAAAATGGCATTACCAGTCAGTAGCCACAATTTAGGTATGGCCAAAACTAATTTACAAAAATATTTTCTAAGAACGTTGTGCTAACGTTCCCATTAAGCTATGAAAACATTCTCTGAATTTATATTTTTTAAAAATGTTTAAAAATCATTTTTATCTTGGCTATGTGAATGTTTAAGGCTAAATTAACACGTATATGATTTTATTATTTTGCAAACATTATGGCAACGGGACTTTTGTATGTTCTCTAAACCATCACAGACAAATATCCAAAAATCCAAGAAAAACATTCCATAAACAATGCGTAAATAATACTTTTGTGCTAACGTTTTGCCTATGTTTTAACTTTGAATTAATTAATGTTACTGGAAGAGTATTTCTCCATAATGTTGAGAGAACCTTGCCAGAACGTTCTGAGAACGTTCACTGTTAGCTGCATAAGCAGAAGGTTTTTTAATGTCAAAAATTCAGTCAAATCTGTCTGAAACTGTTGACTAGCTGTGTACACAAAATAGTAGCTTTTCCTTTTTAAATACAGATAAAATATACTTAAGCGGTAACATCAGGTTTGTTGCCCTTGAAAGTGGGTTGATAGGAGGTAGCTGTGCAGACTTACCTGTCCAGGTGAAGATGAGGTTGCAGGTGCGATCAGGAAGGCCTCTGCTTGATTCCTTTGCTTTCTGCTTGTTTTTCAAATGTGGGTCTAATTCTAGGCCTCCTACAGACTCAACAGGGAACGCGACAAGCTGGAATAGTGGAGTGCCACATTACTAACCTCAGTGACTAATACTGTTAGTGACAAGAGTGTGTGTATGTGTGTGAGTGCACCTGATGTGGGTGTGCTCAAGACTTCAAGCAAGAGTTAGTGAAGGAATGCCTGCTTCATTGACTCCCGTCGCACTTTTATACACAGGCCTTATTAAGCTGTGTAAACATTGTCTCAGAGCCCCATTCCCAGCCTGAAGGCGTTTGACATGCCAGTCCGTTGTTGTGGACCACTAACCCCCACCCTCAATGGAGGAAAGACACAGTTACCAGAGGAACTGCCTGATTAAATGTCTGACATCCGGTTTTTAATCTTAAATGACAACAGTTAGGGAAAATATGATCGGGGCAAATAAGGCAAGATGGCCTAGTTGTTTTGTGAATTTTTATTTAATTTCAGTCCATAGTTTTTTTATGCATAAGATCACAAGATGATAAATACATACATACATGCAGTGCATAAAAAGTATTCTATAAATTATTGAAATTAGTATTATATAATATAATTTTTTGTATTTCTATAATTTATAATAAATGAATGAATTAATATTTTGCATTAAAAAATTATCTAAACATTTGTAACAGTATTATCAATCATTTTATACAATTTTATACAATTCTTCTTTGTGCAAAATTTAATTTAATGAGGTTTTATGAAATATGGCAAGATGGCCTAGTTGTTTTGTAAACTTTTGTTTAATAGTTTTTATTTTATTGTTATATGTGCACAGGATAATATAACCAAAATAAATTCATTATCTTTATTATAATTATAATTTTATAAAATAAGAAAAAAAATATATATATATATATATATATATATAAATTTCATTATAATTAGGATTTTATATAAAAAGTTTCTGCACAATTATTTACGATTTGGTCAAAAATAAAAATGTCATCCTACAATAAAAAGGATACACACACCCACACACATTGCATAAAAATATTCTATACAGTTATTTTATATATACACACACACACACCATAGGAAAGTAATATTTTGCATAAAGAAATTTGTATAACATTTTTAAACAATATTATCAGTAATTTTATACAATAATTCTTCTTTATGCAAAATATAATTATTTTTTCATGAGGTTTTATGAAATCCACCCAATAACTCAGGCAGTTTTTGCATTACAAAAAAAAATCTGTTAGAAAGATGCATGTATAGAAATATGTGACTTCAGATGTTATGGTACAGATATATTGTTGAAGGTGATATGATGCGAAACAAAAAGAACATTTCCCGATATTTCTGCGCATTTGAGTGTGAGAGTTTGTGCGTCAATGTGCTGATGATACGTCTGCAAGCACGCAGCATGCCATAATGTTTGCACAGTTAAACAGACACACCAATGCAAACCACACTCACGTACTTAATACAGTCTTTATTGATAATAGAAAATAAAGACGGCGAGTGTGCGAGAGAAACACTAGATATCAGACCATCATTATACATGCTATCCACAGACTTCTTCAGAAAACCCTGATAATTTTGGTATCTTTTTACATTGCAAAAATGGCTGTGAAGAAACCTGCCAATGCAACAGGATAAAATAAATGTACACTGTAAATTTATACTGTTTTAAGGATGTTTAGTTACTAAAAAAAAAAAAAAGTCCAGATGGTGAATAATACCATCCCTGAATGTCCCAGGTTAACACAGGTTACTTCCAGACTATAAAGAGTGACAACTGCTAAGATAACAATTGGGAAACTTGTGGAATGTCTTGCTCCAAACAAAGGTTTACTTTGCGCTCCTTCTCTGTATTTTTGTTTGTCTAGCACATTTCCCAGAGGGGGTTCATTTGCATGGCAGTTAGAAAGACCGCAGGTATAAGATGTGCTTTCTTCACTGTCTTACTTTGAAACAACTTTCTCATGCACTATATAACCATTTATGGACAGAAAGGTTGCTGCCACAGCCAAAGGTGTCCGTTTATGATGAAGTTCAGTTGAGCCATTTGTCAGAACGTGCACACCTAGAGCTCACTTGATGCTGTCAATGGCTCATTGTGAAAGAGACTGCGCACATGAAACCCAGAGTTTGAGTTGGGTTCAATACATAATCCATCAGACTTCTCTATGATGGATGTTGAAAGCTTTAGGAATAGTGCCTTTTGGGCATAAGTTTATTTATGTGTATATACCTTCATAAAAGCTGTCAATTAGGAAGTTTTGATGAATTAAAATTTATTTGATACCTTAAATTAGCTAACCAAGTAATGGAGAATATATGTTTTGGTATTAATTCAGAAATTGTCCCGCTAAAACTTTCAGAATAAATTCTGAAATACATTTGTAATAACTAAACTCACAAAATGTCACAATAACTGTATGACTAAAATCTGAGGATAACAAATATATTCAAAAAGGTTAAAAACGTTAGAAAACAGTTATGTACAATTGCTTTCCATTTAAATTAAACCCACTATTTCACTAGAAGTCACTTTTTGGGCAGATTTCCAAAAAAAATTGTACTGATAAACATCAGGGTAAGACTTGCATGTAAACTTAAACAGGTACCAGGCCAGTTTCTTCTTAATTAGTTCCCTTCCTTGGTTTTCCTGGATTTATACATCGACTTTAGCATAAAACATAAATGTTAAAAAATTCTACGCATGATTTCCTAGTTTTTAATGTGTTTGTTTATCCTTGCCCTCATCCGATTATTTTTTACTTCAAGACAAGAAACTTTCTGATTATTAAACATTGTGCAAACATTATTACTAGCATATACATGCACTTTTGCATGTGTATGTTATAACTAGGCCAGTTATTATAATAGTGGATTGAAAAAGCAAACACATTAGCCTGCCGAATTAAAACAGCAGATAATTACAAAATGTCACCTCTAGGTATAGGGTTAAATGAAACTAAAACTTGTTACTACAGATACTCAAGTGAGTCATGCACAAAACTAGGATCACCTAAGGCGAAGCGTCAAAATCTTAAAGTGACTAGGCTAAATGTGGAAATATAGTATAGTAATATATGCAGTATAGCTAACAAATTATAGTATAGCGAAATGAAATGAAAGGTTAGATTGCATGCATAACTTGGCGCCAAACAGCTCAGCAAAAGAACACGAGTTTGCTTGAGGTGGTAACTATAGCAACAGTAACCGTTTAAGCGGAATCTCTATCGGACATTTTATTGCAAAACATAAATACCGCCAACATTTATAACTTTATTATAGACGTACACAAGTTCAAAAGCAGTTAAAACCTATAAAGTAGCCTAGCTTGTAAATATATGCTAGGGGTTTCAACTGTGCCGTCTTTTAAAACTATCTAGTATTAAAAACTCGCTGTGTTGTGATATGCCTATGTATATCTAACAAAAATGTTTTTGTCGATCTTCTAAGCGCTCAGCACATTGTTGCTATGGATATTGAGCGTGATAGTTCGCGATATTTTGGCGCCGGGATGGAAAATCGAGTCATTTTTTAAATACCATTTAGGACTAAAACGGTTAGACGCCATATTGAAATTTAACGCGGATGAAAACAAAACTTACAGTCTTTACAATGACAGGTGTTTTATATTTAGATACTAGATTACGTAATTTTCACAAATCTGTTTTATGGAATTTGTCTACTTACGTTTTTAACCCTCTCGTTCCAAAATGCTAGTTGACTGATGTTTCATCAGTTCAACCTTCACCTGACTTTATACAGGTAAAGTGGGACAATTAAGCACTGATCTACCTCATTTGTGATGGGTATTTCATTATTCTGTGTAGTTCATGCTAAACTAGTATGAAGGTTTTAAAAACAACGTATTTGTCCTATATAGGTACTATAGTCACTACTCAGTCAGCTCATGTCAAAGTCTGTGCAGTCAGTTAGAAATGGTCACAGTCCAGTGCTGATATCAGCGTAATCAAACAGCTATTGCACACATACACTATTTTAAATAGATTGACGAAACCCAAACCACCGTGTTAACAACTAAACTAACCGGGCTTACATCGTATTACCAGTCATCACCTGGTTTGCGTGATTTATCGGCTTTTTTTGCATCACTGTAGCAACACAGCAAAGAGTGCTGTGTATCAGCTCTTAGGAATAAGATATTTGCCCTTCGAGACTGCCTGACATGTTGACTTACCATACCAACAAACTATTACACCCAACTGTGTAAATACCAAGTCTAAATTTGCGTGTTTACCCCTCACACTACAGAAGCTTTATGAAAATGCAGTCTTGGATGGTATATACCCTACAGTATTAAAGTACGTTGTTCCGGTGAAATATGATAGTGCCCTGCAGTCTGAAGTCTGAGACTTCCTTGTTTACAGTTGTTGTCTTGGTACCTGAAGCTTTAGTGACACCGGGAAAAATTGGATTTAGTGTTGAATAGGGAAATGGCGCAAAAAAACGTGGCACATTTTTAAACACCAGGAAATATTTGCTGATTGTTAAACAAAATGCTCAAGGCTCATTTGACTTAAATCAGTGTTTTTATACAAGAGCCCATTTACATCAGATTAAGACCACAGAATTTGCCTGCTGCTTCAGACTCCCACAGCCCACACGAGTGCTTGTGAGTTTTGGGGAAGAGCAGCTGTCAAACCAAGAGGAAATAATTTGCATTTGTTTAAGGGCCTTCTATGATCTTACCTGTTTGTCAGGTGGGTAATAATATGATAGTGCCAAGGCAAGTTGCACAAGACCTGAAATGTGAGCAAATATTTGCCTAGATATGGTCTCCTCAGCCCAGATCAACACATCCCATCTATGTGTAATTAGTTTAAACAAGGTTATATTCTTCCTGAAGGGCCATAGAACATCAGGGTTGTACTGGAATTCAGTTTACAATGAGAAATAGACATGGTTTTGATCATAAAAGGCATAAAAATATACTACATATCAATATTCTTATATCACAGTATCACACCAAGTGGTTATTTTAAATAGCACATTTTAAGCAAAACACTTCACAAAATATGTTGGATGGATTTAATGGTATTGTGACTCAGTGGCTGTAAAAGTTAGTTTGAACATGTCCATAGTTAATGTGATGATAAACACCTGTGGTTTCTTTAGTAGGACACCTGGATGAACCTGAGGAGAACTGGCTTCATACATCCACTAAAAATCACCAGAATTCAAGTTGAGACCTCAAACATGATGAAGAAAATTGAAGCTTGTTGAAGAGACAAAGATCCTGCATTTAAGCTCAGGTAATGACAATTAAACATTTGGGGCCAGAACTTAAGTTCATTGCAGTCAGTGGGTGCCGTCAGAATTAGAACAGCTGATAAAAACATTAAAATCCATTAGTAATCCATTTTTAGTAATCCAATTTTAAATTATCCCTGGTGCAGCACTTTGGTCCATTCTTATGGTTTTTAAAGGGCTTTATAAATAAATGTTGAGTTGAATTAAGTTGAGAATCCACACCACTTCAGTCTATCAGTTAACATCTTTGTGAAAAGAAGCATGAAAATATATCAAGTTTTAGCTTCAAATCATTGCTTTCTGCTAAAATATCCTTAATCCATAATTGTGCTTCCTCCAGTGAAAAAGTCATCCTGTCTGAATAAGGAGAGAAATAAACACAAATCAAGCACTGTTTATAATCCAAAACAGTTCTAAACAAATATGTGGTTGTATTTTGATTTGAGAGGACAACATGATGCATTTTCTACTGGAAGAAGCGTTATTATTGACTATTTTGGTAAGTGACAGTTTAAAAAAAAACCTTAATGATGGATCTGATTCTTACAAACATGCAGTTTTTTTTTACTTTGCAAGAAATTAATTGATGGAGTGTAGTCGTGTGGTTTATTGTGATGTTTTTATCAGCTGTTTGGATTCTCATTCTGACGGCACCCATTCACTGCAGAGGATCTAATGGTAAGCAAGTGGTGTAATGCTACATTTCTTCAAATCTGTTCTGATAAGAAACAAACTCATCTACATTTTTGTACATTTTGAATGGTTATAGAGTCAGTACATTTTTAGAAAAAGTTCATTTTTGGGATAAACTATTCCTTTAAATGTTAAACATCGACAAAAATGTTGAAGATCATGCTTCAGAACAATATATTTACTGCCAAATCATTTTTGAAGGTAACAAAACCAGGCAAAATGTTTATCATTTCCTCTGGGAACTGCATTAGTAAATCACACTGCTCACATATGGTGAATGCAAAACACAAGAAAACAGAATTTGTTTCAGTGTTAATTTAATCATACAAATGTTCAATTATACATACAGGAAAAGGCTTTTCATATTTTCTCTTTTTCACTGTGCTATCATAGGACTCTATGCAAACTCTCCGCTCAATCATACACCATGCCACGGTGCAGAAAACCCAACAGATCTAACAGAAAAAAGAAAGAAATCAGAAAAAAGACAATAATGCAGCAATGAATCAATCACACTTCTCACATGCATAAGCAACACAAAAAAAAAAAAAATCCAGAGTGTAATTATAAATCATCGGAAGGAGGCTGTGAAGTGTGTAGCGCTTGGGATGAGGACATTCACTAAGAACAGCTCAAAGGAAGACTTGACTGATGAAGTGATGGCATCCTCCAGTGAGCTGTTTGTGGGCCGAGCACTATGCACAACGTTAGTTTACTTCTGTCCTAACGGCAACATAAAACGGCGACCAGTTTCAGAACATGAACTTCTTTTATGCTTCAACTGTGAGTGCAACTTTTAGGAATATGGAAGGGACTGTCCCTTAAAACACTGCATAGATCATTTGCAATGTAAAACTGAAGCCACAGCAATTCTAAAAAACTGGACGCAATGTCGGTATCGTTAATGGCGAAATCTTCCAGGTGCATAGAACCGGGGGGAAACGGACATGAATTGCCTGACGTGTTAAATTTAACAGGGCATGCTGATACTAATCTCTATTGCCTTGACATAAAGGTCAATTTGGGCTCGCTGATTTGCATACTGCTTGAGGACAGCAGCTAATTTGTTTAAACGCTTTCATCTTCATGACCTAACATTTATCTCAGTAAACTGACCAATAAAGAAAAACATTATAGGAGACTTGTCAACATTTTGTTTTATGTCTTGTAAATTGCCTAACCATTGCAGCAAAACAGAAAATGGTGAGTAAAACAGCCTTTCAGATATATGTAGCAAGATATAAACATCCAAGAAGCTTTCCGTCATACCAAACACAGAGGCACGATTTAAACCAAATAAACTCCACAAAACTCCTCTATGCATTAAAATATTATTTGGAGCATTACAGCTCAAAATTTGCCTTTTCAACATTTAGCAACAACTCAAGAATACAAATTAAAAAGAATATTTTTGGTTAAATGCAAATACTACCACAGAAAATAACAGCTTAGTAAGATATTTAAAAAAAAAAAAGAAAAAAAAAAGGTGCGTAGGGAAACGCCCTTACAATAGAAGAAGTGCACTTGCTACAGGCTTCGATTGTAGGCACGTCAACACTGTAGAAAGGTGCAAATCCAAATTATTTTCTGTCACAGATGACATCCACTTGCATTTAACCCAAAATATTCCTTTAAAATGAACTCATTCTCACTTTCCCCTCATTAAAACACCCTCAGCTCATTTAAAACAGCTTAATACCATCGTAGGTCTAGGTGAACGACAGAAATGTATGTTTGGGAAAATCAATGATGTGCTTGTGAACTCTTAGGTCAGTAAACAAGGGAACCAAAGCCACATCTGCTTGCTATCATTTCTGATGGACTGAGTCATTACGAGTGGAAACCAACATGAGCACTCTGGAACTCCAGAACAACATCAATGTAAACAAATATGATAACAGCAACAAGATCTCTGACGACAGCTATGACTTGACCTGTGGTGGCAGTAGAGATGTATACTTCAATATAATGAGACGTAATGTGCTCATGTACGCTGTACAGGTTGCTGGGCTTTTTTTTTTCCTACTGAATTCAGAGAAAAAATTTGTAATAAACAATTACAAGTGGCTGGCAAAGGACCCTATGAAACCAATTACACGATTTAGCCTCCAAGTAGGCACATTGACCTTTTTTTTTAAAACTGCTCAGTTTGTAAAGAAAAAGTACATTGATGAAAAATTATAAAACTACTTGACAGGCATTAATTCTTTGTTGATGGCTTTTGTGTATGGCTGAAACACTCAGTCGCACACATATTGAGGTGACTCTCCTGTCAAGAACAAATCCCAGTCACATTTCAGTGCAAAATCAAAAGGAAGAAAAGAAAAATTACACTCTGCTTAAAGAAAATTAAACATTTCCTTTGCTGTGACATTATTTTAATTGTAATGCAAAAGTATATATTTAAATTGTAAAGTATTATCTGTCATGTTATTTAGGTGCATTTAAACTAGGATTAGTGCAATATTTAAAATTTAATACAAAAACTTTAATTAAATGTGAGAACAATTGGAATAACAAAAAAAAAGAAAATGCCCAGTTATTACAGTAATGAAAAATTTGGGTGGAAATGTGCCTAATTGTCATGAGGCCAAATATATCTTAAAAGTCCTAAAAACATGTTTTATTTTCTTTATGCAAATATAAAATTTATATGCTTTCCTATTAATTTTGGTGTGAAATGTGACTCAGACGTGTTCTCGTAACATTCACTCATTCACTCGTCCTGCCTCTCTTTCACTCACGCATCTGAATTTACTGCTGTAATGTGACAATACGGATCAAAAAACGGTGTATTTTTCATTATATCTCTTTAGAATTTCTAGCACTCGTCTAAATCTAGCATTCACACATGCGTAACTCAGGTGTTGGTTCAATATTGATTTGGAGCCAAACAGATTTGTCCACACATTTATGTGATGTTGTGATGCGTCGGGGGAGAGGGAGGGTCACCAAGTCTTTAGAGTAAATCTGTTCCTCCTCTCACTGAACCCTAGAAAAGGGCAAAAGCAGCAGCTCAGATGAGCTACCGGGTGGTTTCTGTATCTTAAGACTGTCCGAACGGGAAGGGTCCATTAATGCCCTGGGAAGAAACAGAAAGAATGAGATGAAACTCTAATGTTAAAGACCATTCGTTTTGAAGAAACGTTCAAATTCTTTTTGGGGTGACTGCTACACCCTTAATAATAATGAAAAAAAGCCTCAAGTCTCTGATTTAAGTGCCTCCTTAAGTGTAAGCCTATGTGATTAATATTATTAATGCAACATAGATGAGGGTTAGTTCAAATATAATGAGCAATGAATGAGTAACAACTGTACCAACACCCAATTTTACACAGATATTTGACCCGCAGGTTGCTGTTTAAGCAAACAGTCTCTAACTTTACGCTACACTGGGAATACATTTATGTTATGGGTTTACTGTTAGCAATCTAAGATTTCCACAGCGACTGAGAAATTTAACTGCATCAGCTCACATGCTTGTATGGAACTCCATCTTGTGGCCGAGAGGCAAAGTTTAACCCCCTATTAAACAGCCTCTAGATTGACATTCACAGATGTAAACCCTGGTGTTAACACAAACACATCAAGGCCAAATTCAGAACAACAAACTTCTACATGGGACTGGGAGATAAAATGCCTTTCATTATTTTTCAGCCTGGATATACATCTCAATATCAGTTTGATATGATACAAGATGTAGATGAGTTTTGTTTCTTTATCAGAAAAGATTTGGAGAAATGTAGCATTACATCACTTACTCACCAGTGAATCCTCTGCATTGAATGGTGGAAGCGTTATTATGGGTTATAAAGTTAAAACTTTTTAAAAATGGACTAGTTTCTGATAAACACACAGCTTTTTACTTCACAAGATTTTAATTGAGTGGTGTGGATTATTGTGCTGTTTTTAACAGCTGTTTGGACTCTCATTCTGACGGCACCCATTCACTGCAGAGGATCTGTTGGTGAGCAAGTGATGGAATTCTAAATTTCTCCCAATCTGTTCTGATGAAGAAACAAACTCATCTACATCTTGGATGACCTGAGGGTGAGTAAATATTAAGCAATTTTTCATTTTTGAATGAACCGTTCCTTTAACTAATTTTCATGCATGAAAAATGCAATGTATAATGAATGTTTCTGAGTGATAATAATCATTGAAATAAGATCACAAATATGTTGTGACTATTGCTTCGTCTCACTGCTTTAATGATTGTATTCCACAAGGTCTGCTGCAGAGATCGGGTAAAAAGGTCATTTTATTGTTTTAAAGACCTGTAGGTGTGTCTCAAAACAATATCTTTGGTATGAAGGCTCTGATATGGCTAAAGCCCACACTTCTCAATTCTGCTCACATTATAGTGCTAAATCAACCACACAGGTCACAAGTCAGCAATAATGTCAGCAGATAGCCAATCAGCCCTTTTTGTCTATCTGTATGGAAATTCAATACAGGTTTTTCCAGTATTCCAAGGAAAACATACAAGAAAATGCTGTTGGTTGAGTTTGGGAACTATTTGGTCTATTTAAATCAATCAATTCTTAAGAACTGTTTTTTTGTATAATCACTCAAATGTTTTTGAGTTCATCACTTAATCATATCATAAAATGAATATTGCTATTTAATACCATAGGCTGTTATATTGGTGCATATAAAAGAAAACTAATACAGTAAAATCAAGTTATTACATTAAACGTTGCATATGTTGTTTAAAGACAATGGCTGCGGAGTCAAAAAAAATGTAATTAAAACACCACAAAAATCACCCTTTATAAGATATTTTAAAGCAGAAATATACAGAATCAAGATATTTATTAAATCAACAAAAGGTTGAAACCGTTTTAACTCTATCTCCCAGCCCCAGCTGTATCACATATGTGCGGAATGAGGAAAGGTGTAACCAAACACGGTGAATCATCACAATGTGCTTTTCTTTGGTTAGATGTCACAAAACAGGGCAGGAAACAAAAAGGTGACGTGCTGTTGTTATGTGACCTTCTGTGCTAACAGATCATACGGCGGTCAGCAAATTGATTAGTTTCCAGTGTAGACTCCTGGCATGAAAGGAAGATTTTGAGAGGCCGTTGAATAGACCTGCAGAGTTTTCATGTTGGTTTTCTGAACCCATCTTGGCCTAACCTACTCACTTACCTTTGGAAAAAGCCCCTCAATCAGGAACATTTGTATTAGGATCACAGCATTGGCCTCATCAAGTTAGTGAACGGTAATCATCATTATAACATACAATTTACACCTACAGCTGGGTGATACTGAATATTCATAATATAACCACAGCAGATTCAGCTGGCGATATAGACTGCCATTCAAAAGTAGGGGTCGGGGTTTTTGATATTTTGGGCTGCTTAATATTTTTGTGGAAACTGGATACGCCTTTATTTGAAACATAAATCTTTTGTAACATTATAAATGTCTTTACTGTCAATTTTCATCTATTTAATCTGTCCTTGGTGAAAGTACGTACAAATTTCTTTCAACAAGAAAAATCGTACTGATCCCCAACCTTTGAATGGTAATGTAAAAATAAAGACTGGAAATATTGCAATGACTTTACCTTGTGAATAATTGTAAAAGCAGTACCATTACACTACTTTAACAGTCTCTCCTTCTTGGGAATCAAGTAGGAGAGCGTTAAAAGAAATTTTAAATGTTAACGAGAAATTATTAATAGCAATAGTGGTAACGAAAATGCCATTAAAAGTTCATAACAGTCCATTAGTTTCAAAACTTTTCACTCTATATCACCCAGCTGTACTCACACCGCATTATCATGCTAATCTTCACTCAAATCAATGAAATACTCCAAACTGCATACATACCTGGCTGTAAGTCACTACTGATAAGTTGTTTTGGAGACCATTTGGTGTAATATTTACAGAGCTGTGATTGAGTCCATTTTGATCTTGCTGAATGGAGTCCAGAGGGGCCTCCCAGTGGCCCCCGGGGTCTTTTAGATTATCCTCATTGGTGTCCTGCTTGTTCTTCTGTGGTGAGGCGAAAGGGTTGAAGTCTCCCTCTAGACTGCGGTGTGGCTGCGTGTTGAACTCTGTCTCAAAGGAGGATAACTGCTGTGTGACGCCCAGCAGGCCTCCCTCTTCCACACTCAATATCACCCAGATCACATCTGCACAACATAGGCAATGAGGTGAGCCACATATCTTTCATTCACCACAGGTGGTTGTAGTACTCAGAACATGCAAAACTAATGCTCGGGATGGCGTACTACAATACTAACTGTACTATATTTAGTATGCAGTGTGCAGAAAGCAAATTATGCCGTTGGAACAACTTGAGGGTGAGTAAATGACCACGGTGTTTTTATTTTTGGGTGAACTATTGTTTGTCATTGCATGACATTTCACATGTAGATGAGTGTGTCGTTTCACTGGAACAGAGTTAGGGAAAAAGGATCACCAAAGGATCCTCTGCAGCAAATGGGTGCCGTCAGAATGAGAGTCCAAAGAGCTAATAAAAACATCACAATAATCCACAGTCCATCACTTAATGCTGTGTAAGATGAAAAGCTGCATCTTTGTAAGATACAAAACCATCATTAAGGCGTTTTAACTTTAAATCATAGCTTCCGGATAAATTTGAGTCGGTAATCCATCGTAACACTTCCTCCAGTGTAAAAGTAGATCTATAGTTGTCTTCTCAAATCAAAATACACAGGCATATTTGTTTAGAACTGTTTTGGCTTGTAAAGAGTGCTTGATCTGTGCATATTTCTCTCCTGATTCAGGCAAGACAACTTTTTTCACTGCAGAAAGCAACTTTATAGATTATGGACTCCTATTATGGACTCCCAGACTGGTCATATTTTTTACAATTTTGTTACATAAAAACATAGATTAGTCTTAGTTGAATCCAAAAAGTAAGACTCCTTATCCATTGGCTAACTGCTAGTTGGTCAGACTAGTTTTTAAGACTCTCTGTCTTAAGATAGAGGCCAAGTTTATGCAACTAACCCCAGAAGTGACAGTTTGAATGGGAAATAAAAACATTGAAATGATGGTTGTGTTTATTACAAACATGCAACTATTCACTTCACAGGACGTTATATGATGGACTGGATGGTATGGATTACTTGTAGATTGTAGTCATGTTTTTATCAGCTGTTTGGACTTTCATTCTGACGGCACTCATTCACTGCAGAGGATCCACTGGTGAGCAATTGATGGAATGCTACATTTTTCCAAAACTGTTCTGATTAAGAAAGAACTTATCTACATTGTGGATGGCCTGAGAGTGAGTAAATATTCATTTTAAAAAGTTTTCTGACCTTAATATCTTGAAAACATTGACTGTTGCTTTATCTCTTGCGTCTCACCTCCGTAGAAGAGTCCAGTGGCAGTGCACATTCTCCACTGGCCCTGGTACATGCCAGGAACGGCTGGACTGCGCATCTGCACGCTCACGTCTGAGATCTCCTGCGGGTCCAGAGAACGCACCATCACCATGTTCACATGACCAAACTGATCCCCGCCAACATACTTCAGACACACACCTGGGGGCCACGACTCTGTACCTGCAACGAAGACAAGAACAACATTAAGGTTAATTACAATTCAAAATGACTACTGAATACATTAAGTAAAGGACAAAACACTTAAGTCACCCCAAGAGATTCCACATTGAAAAAGTAGTCTTTATGCTGTTTCATAATTACAGTGTGTTAGGGCATCAGCCTCACTTACCTGTGTTCTGTATCCTCCATGTCTTTGTGAACTGTGTGTCAGGAGGAACAGACTCCCCCTCTCCAATCGTCACATCTTCCACAAAAGACATTGACGGTGTGTTGATATTTGGACTCTCAAAGTCATAATACGCACCAATAGCTGCTTGTAGGTTCCTGATAAGACACGAATAGGCAGATCAGCATGACATGCACAAATAAACTGCAGATTAATCAGCCAGTAGATGGATATTATGAGACCGACGCCAACAAATATGCAACTTCACCCAGAGACTTACAATAGAGGAACACAAGCAATTCATCACAGAGCCAACAAGACTCATAATGTACAATAGAAGATTTATTATAAAGCTGAACTAGGATCTTGGCAGAAGCATGACATACAGTTTGTGTCAATCCCAAAACTACAGACTAATGTTCACCATCTTAAAAGCACCACAATGCATTATGATACCACTTATATACACCTCCTTTTTTGACATATATACACTATAAATGGCTTGTATTAAGTCCATAAATAAACAGACAATATTGTATATATATATATAGAAACAGTACATTTAACTATTTAACTACATTTAACATTTAAACTATTATAGGTTAATATATATAAAATACATTTATTTTAAATACATTTAGCAAATAAACTGGCCAGAAAGTAATGTTCAAAACAAAAGAAGGGAGGGACAAACTTGTGTTGGCCTGTGTAAGACCTCAGATGAAAGTACACTCGTGTATTACGTAACTCTAAAGAAAACTTTACAACAGTCCTCACATGTCCACCAACACCGAATTTAAACAATAAAACAACCTATGAGCACTTAATATGACGCTTGTTACAAATAAAAACTAATATATCACTGTCGTTAGGCAAAATTGTATTTTTGAAGAGTCGTGACTGAACATTGGACAATGTCTGTGTCTCAAAACATAGGGAGAGCCTACCTAGACAGCATTTTGAATGCACGATCCTAGTCAGCAGTATTTCAAGTCAGAAACTCCCCACAAATGCTGCTTAGATAGGGAACTTGGAAGGTTTTGAAACACAACCACTACTATAGCGAGTTACTAGCACAAACAAGCTACATGTTTGGTAACTGACATAAACAAGACAAACCAAATTATTTAAGAACATATTTGAGAAAATGTATGTTTAAGGGGCCAAGTGTCTGAAATATTACTTCTAAAGTACACACGAGCCGAAACGTTACATTTCTGTCTTTGTAAACAGTCAATTAGCCATTAGCTTGTTGTGCTTTTCGCTTGAGATCCATTTGAACTCCACTGGGCTGATGACAGCTGTCCTGTCGATGCTATTTTTGACATGCAGGATATTTTAAAGCAAGAAAGCGCAGTGGAAAACGCTTTATGTTTAGTTCAGCTGTAGGCCGCAGCCGAGTCCCCGGACTCACCAGTTGGTCATGTCCAGGAAGAAGGCGCAGCCAGCCGGGTTAAGCTGAAAGCCCAGCAGCCTCTGGAACTCCGAGATGAGGACATCTTTATCCGTGGTGCCCATGCAGCTGAATTTTTGCATGAGCTCCGGATCCAGGTCTATGTCCATGCCCTCCATGAGCATGCGGCTGTCCCGGGGATAAGTTTTAATTGAGTCCGAGGCCTTCTCCAGTCATAACAAGCGACCCGATAACAAGCTCAGTACGCATGGCTGCGGGCGGGGCGGGGCGTGACGTCACGCGCGACGTAACTATGGTGCGGGGGAACGTCAGCTGTTGCTATTCGGCTGTGTCTGCGGCTTGTCGTAAGCCGGAGCATTCATACAAACCCAGTAGGCCTGTTGGTACTGTGGTGCCATAGTGGCATGTAAGTTAATGCTGTAGTACTTTGACACATATACAAAGATATTAAACCGTTGTAAAGTTAAGAGTATGTCAAACAAGCCATTGTATTGCCACGATACGTGCACAATAAAGACTGAATTACTAATAAGGTTGTGAAATTACTGTGGCAATACCATAGTAATAATTTAAGCAGCCTTATTCTCTATAACAGAGTGTATATTTACATACAAACAGTTTCCAGCACGGTTTTCCAGTTGTGCACGTTAGAATTCGAATTTTAATTTGATTATTTCAGGTAATTATATATATTTTTTTATTATTAAAGTAATCATTTAATTAATTAGTTATTTATTGTACTTATTTATTTACAGAATCCTCCTTTAACCCATTGTTTCTAAAGTACTAAAGTAACTATCCACTGCATATTGGATATTTAAATTAGGTATTTAAAATAACATTCTTTTAAATAATTGTATTTAATTTTATTAAATTAATTAAAGTATTTTTATTTAATTATTGTAATATATTTATTTTAAATTATTTTTTATTATTATTATATAACATTGATTTAATTATTTATTGCATGTAGTTATTTAAATGACCCTCCTTTAAGAGTCTAACCGCATTGTTTCATAACATGTATAATATGCATGGGATTTCCTTGCAGCATAATTGTAACACAGTGCTGTTATTTCAGATCAAAGCTTCTCAGAGGATGACCCTACTACTTGCATCATATAAAATGAGAAACCAGGCCCACCATCCCGTGTGAGAGTCTCAGTAACCTGATTAGCCAGCCTGTCAGTAATAATAAGGCCAGGTCTTGGATCTAGGACCCATCGCTGTGTCAGCTAGTGTGAGATGACAAGGAAGACGGGGAAACTAACCACAACAGGAGACAAAAGAGTGAGTAACTTAAGATAAAGCAAAATGTGTTTGTTTCAGATGTTTGGTGCTTGCATGTGTGTATTGTGGGCTGAGCAGATATTTTTCTGGAGCACTTGCAATTGTAAAATACTTTTGTACAAAAACGTTATGTTAGTATACCTTTAATGATGTAAATTCAAATAAGGAAAGATGATTCCAAATAGTATCAAAACCAATTCAGTTAAATGCAGCTGTATTTGTATAGTCAAATCAAAATTTACTGAGACACCTTCAACATTTCTCACATTATCACAGTTTATTCACTAGTAACTCAGTTAAACTGTGTGAGAAATTAAATTTATCTTAATCATGTCAGATAACTTTGATAGAAAGGTATGCAATGGATTACAATCAACAAATATTTATTCAGACAACTGTTAGCATGACAATATTTACACAACTATCAATACTTTGTTGACCAGTTACCAAGCAATGCTTAATTTTGTTCAGTCTGTGGTGTTAAAAAGGTTGCATTAGCAATTAAAGAAAAAAGACTCTGGTCAAAGTGTCTGAATAATTTTTGGTCCCAAATTTTGATCAATTTTACGGTCCACTGTATTTTTTGAATATGTCACAGTTTGCTTTATTTACTTTGCTATCCTCACTCATAAATGAACTATAGTATCAAAAATTATGTCTGGTGTCTGAATAATTTTTGGTTTGACTGTAGATTCTATATAGAACAGAAATTTTAGTGCAGGAATATACACCTTAAACCATTAATATTGTACATTAAATTTCAATAATCTAATTAAATTTACAGTTTATTTTATTATTCCAATTAAATTTGTACTTTTTTTATTTCATTTTAATTTATATAAAGTTATTTAGTAAAGCTTCAAGACCTTAAACCCTAACACAAATAACTTTTTCAGCATGCTGTTCTACATTAAACAGTAATAATCTAAATGTTAAAATTGACATTTATTTTTATTATTTGTATTACATTACTATTTTCTTATTTCTCAAGGCAAAGAACTATTTCAAGATATTGTTCCAAATGTATCTTTAATAATCTAATAATAAAATGAACTTAAACTTATTACATTTCTATTTAAATTAAACTTAATAATTTAATTAAATTTACATTTAAAATGTATTTTATGTGAATTACATTATTACATTTTTATTTCATTTTTATTTTATTAATTTAAATTATATAGCAAAGAGTAAAGCCTTTAAACCCTGACACATAACCATTTCAACATGTTATTCTAAAACTTAACTTAATCTTTAATTTTTAATAATTCTGTATTTTATTACAATTACAATTACAAGTTGTTTTTATTTTAATAATTATTGTATGTAATTATTTAAACAACCCTCCTTTAAGAGTCTAACCCCATTGTTTCAGTTGATGTTATTTTGAGCTGTATTATGCACATTTTAATGTAAACTGTTGATTGATTTGTGATCAGTTGTTTTAGACTGCGAGCCTCTGAGTTATGCACTGCAGAGAACCGGGGCGTCTATAGTGAGCGTGGTAGTGAGTAGAACAGACAGACACGCAAGGAGGGAGGGAGGGGAAGGAAAGAGTCTTTCAAAAATCCCATGGAGTTTCTTGGCAAGGGGAGGGCAGAGGAACACAAACTGTGGGTGGACCCCTGTGACAATGTAGATCAGGCACCTAAACCCTCCCTGGTTGAAAAACACTAGTACCAAGAATGCTTACAGTGGTTAGTACTGCCGTAGATCCGGCAGGCTGCTAGTTTACGTTTAATTCCATGGATAATACAGGCTTACGCTGAATAATACCAGGTGGACAAGGACTAATAGTCTGCTTATTACAGGTAAAGAGGATTTGTGTCCAGACCCTTAGCCAGACCCCTGCTTTGCCGTTCCAGACAGCAAAGGGAAAAACCCACAACACCAAGCCAGGAATGTCCAATCCCGCACCAGACACTCAGGCCCGTCCAGATCACACTGAGAGTGATGGGTCGCCCGAACCGTCACCCCAGGATTTGAGGAAGCCGCCTGGGCATCTGAAGTTGGCACGCAGCCTTTCTAAATCAGACTCCGACCTGCTGGCTTCCCCTCATTGTGAGGACGACGGGCCTCTAGGTGGCCGGTGCGAATCCCTGTCCAACTGTGTTGCAGAGAGGAAGGAAATGGAGCAGATGCCCTCGTTTGCCTCCGAATGGGACGAGGTAAGAGCTGATGAACCATAGATTAGAGAGCAGTGAACATGAGACTTCCTCTCATGAGGGACAAACCAGAGCAGACACGTTAATAGTTTCGAATTTACACTGAAAGTTACTTTTAATATACACCATTCAAAAGGGTCAGTATGAATACATTTTAAAGAAATTATTATTTTTATTCAGCAAAGATGCATTAAATTGATCAAAAGTGACAGTAAAGACATTTATAATGTTACAGATGATTTCAATTAAATGCTGTTCTTTGGAACTTTTTATTCAACAGTGAATCCTGAAAATAAAAATGTCACAGTTTCCGCAAAAAATATGAGGCAACACAACTGTTTTTAACATTGATAATGATATGAAATGTTTGCGTACAAGCTACAGTATGTCAGCCTTGTCCAAAATAAAAAAAATAGAGCTATAGTGATAGCATTTTGAGAAAGAGTGCTTTTTAGTCTTCTGCTTAAACTTATTTATTTCAGTTATGTAACATTTCTGATTTTCATTAATTTTTTTAATGTTTTTTTTGTAAAATTAATATTTTATTTCAGCCTTATTTAAATGTATTTAAAACAGTTTTCAAGAGTTTTAGTTTAAGAAGTATCTAAAACTATTAGAACACATTTTTGTTCATTGAAATAAAGCTGAAATGAAATAAAATATTAATATTAAAAGAAAAACCTAAACTGATTTCAGTTAGCTGTCAAGACAACATTTTTAATTTTTGTTTAGTTTAGGTTGAAACACTAAAATTACTAACTGGAAATAAATAAAAACGAAAACTGAACAAAAAACTAAAATGGAAATAAAATAAATAAAATAAAAAATAAAACTAAAATAATTTAATTAACCCTAAAACCCTAAAATTATTATAAAAGTATAATGATAAAATAAAGTAAAATATAAAGTTGAAAATGTTAAAAGGAAAGAAATTAAGAAATTTAAGAATTTTTTTCTTTGAAACTTTCTGAAATAATATAAGCTGAAAAATAAAGTAACTAAAAATGAATAAAGAACTAAAAATGAAATTAAAATAAATTAAATCTAAGTAGTAATATTAAAAAAAAAATACAAAAGTATTAATAAAATAATAATAATATTAATGAAAATTAAACGCTAAATTAAACTGTTTTAAAAAATGTACAATTATGTAAATAATGCTAAAATAACACTGGTTCAGAGCAAAACGTGAGTAAATGATGACACAATTTACATTTTTGGTTGAACAGTCCTTTGAATGAGCTGAACCGTAACTGTCATGTTATTTTGCATAAAAAGTAACAGTGTAACTGTTTGTTTCATTTTTAGAACTTTTATTATGGGTAGTGCAACAATGTAATGTGTTTCTCCAGCACTGGTTGTGGGTGGGAAGGAAACTCTGGCAGCGTGTACGGTTGAGAGGGAAGGGAGGGAGATGGAGGCAGCGAGTCTTGACAGTATCAGCGCCAGTGGCTGAATGCTGAACGCTTGGCTGGGCCCATCAGTCCTTCTGCTGCTCTATGCTGGCCGCAGCACACGGGGCTAATTGGGCCTTAACTGTCACTCCGCATCTTCTCAGGAAGCTTCCCAGGGGTCGGCCCACGCCGCACACACAAGCGCTCCCCTCCCCTCACGCCAGAGCTTTAGTCATCATCCCCACAACCAGTGCAGTGCTGCCTTCACACCTCGTGCTAATCACACCGACAAACATGCATGTTGATTCAGTCACTGATCGCCTTATTGGCGGCATCAGGTGATGCTGTTGGAACAATATCTTGACTAGACAAATGTATTGGTATTTTCAGAAAATAAGAAAAAGCCTTTAGCCACCCAAACTTGGATGTTACAGTAGTTTTTTTTGTGCTAAAAAAAGCTATTTAAATTTGCAACAAACCCTGTATTGCACTGCTTTGAGTGGCTTGATTGCTATTCTTTTTTGTGTTTGTTTTTTTTTTCAATTTTAAGTTTTTGTCATCTTTAAAAAACAACAAAAAACATTTATTTATTTATTAGTATTTCTGTGTAGTTTTAATTTATTTTATTTCATTTCTAATGTTAGTCATTTTAGTACTTCAGCATGAATTTATTTTTTCAGGTATGTAACTTTTTGGATTTTTATTTAATTTTTTAAATCTTTTTATGTTTTTTTGGTCATTTTATTTTATTTCAGTTTATTGAAAACTATGATCAAGAATTTAGTTTAAAAAGCATCTAAAACTATTAAAAATTAAAATAAAGCTGAAATAAAATAAAATAAAATATTAATATTAAAAGAAAAACCTAAACTTATTTCAGTTAGCTGTCAAGACAACATTTCTAATTTTTGTTTACTTCGACTTAAAACACAAAAAACACTAAAATTACTAAATGGAAGTAAATAATGACTAAAACTGAACTAAAACTAAAATAAAAATAAATAAATAAATAAAACTGGAGGACTAAAACTAAAAATAAATAAAGTAAATAAATAAATAAAACTGAAATTAATTAAAAATGAATTAGATATGAATTAAACCTAAGTAATATTTATTTTTTTAAAAAAAAAGTAATAAAATACTTAATACTGAATTAATACCATTTATTTTTAGTTTGTTTTATTTTATTCAGTTGCCATAGAGGTTTACACAATAAAATGACTCTAACATTAATACTAACTTTTATTTTATTGTATTTTATTTTATTTTATTTATTATTTTATTTTATTTTATTTTTTTTTCAGTTTCCATAGAAGTTGTCATAGACTCAAATATTAATTCTAACATTTTATTTTATTTTAATATAAGTTGCCATTAAGCTTTACATGATAAAATGACTCAAGCATTAATAATAAATTTTATTTAAATTAATTTGGCATAGAGGTTTACATGATCAATTGATAAACTTAATTAATTGATTGAAATACAACAATTTTTGTTTGTTTATTTTTTACTTTAAAATAGTAGGTTCTTGCCAGGGTTTCTAGGTCATTGCTAAACTGACACAGATAAGATGGTAACTTGGCACATTAATATTAAATTCAGTTGTGCAGTCACATGAATGCATATTTCGAGTAATTTACAACTGCTTGACTTGCACGGCTCATCCACTCAGAATTCAGAATCAGAACTATCTGTTTTGTAATAAAAACACCACGCACTGCTTAACTTCCATCACATTTATACTCAAAGCTTTATGAAACATTAGTCTTAGGTGGTGCTGGGAAAGATTATTATCAGATTTTGGATCATTATTTAAACTGTAGACATAACCAGTTTAATAGAGCAGCTGTCAGATCATCTATACGGCGCTCAGGGTGGAGTGTCCTGTTCTCAGAACACCCTGTTTCACATTATATATGGATGACATCTATAAGTCTGAGAGAGGGAGGCAGAAAATGAGAGCGGGTGGGTTTGGAGAAATGACTGGGAGGATGAGGTGGTCCTGCTGTTAACACACCAACTCAGAGCTGAGCGCTAATATACAGGCAGACAGAGCCAACACGCTGGCACACGCTCACACTGTATCCTGCCGCAAAACAGCTGCGTCAGCGTTTGAGTGTTCGTCACGGTAATGAACGTTCCTCGGACACAACTTCTAAACTGTGTGATCTGTTCTCCTATACCTGTGCCGTGGCAGTATCCAGTATTACCCTGGTGTTTTTATAAGACATAGACAAACTGAAATCCTTTCATATATTGGTGCATTAATAAATTTTACCCTTGACGCACAATATCAAGATACTCAACTCATGATGATCCAATCCGTTGCTTTAGAGGTTTACATGATAAAACTAGTCAAAAATTAGAATCATTAATACTAATATAAATTTTATTTCATTTATTTATTTATTTATTTATTTTTTAAATCAGTTGCCTTAGTGGTTTATACAATAAAATGACTATTATATTAATAGGATTGTTTTTAATTGTATTTTTATTTTATTTTAAAATCAGATGCCATAATGTTAATATAATAACATTACTCCTTAACAGTACTCAAAACTCAAATACTAATATTTTAGTAGCAACATTTTATTTTAATAAGTTGCCATAGATGTTTACACATTAAAATGATTAAAAATGAATACTATAATTTTTTATTTTATTTTATTTTCAGTTGTCATAGAGGTTTACATGATAAACTGACTCTTTAACATTACTCAAAACTAAAATACTAATATTTCATGACTCAAAACATTAATACTAACATTTTATTTTATTTTATTTTAGTTGCCATGGAGGTTTGTATGCTAAAATTTTTTATTTTTTATTTTTTATTTGGCATAGAGGTATAGATGATAAAAATTGACTCAGACTTTAATACTAAAATTTTATTAGATTTTTATTTTTAAGATTATTTTCCATAGAGGTTTACACAGTAAATGACCCAAATGTTAATACTGAAATTGTACTTTATTTTAAAATAGAAAAACTGTTCTCATAGAAATTTACACAATAAAACAACTCAAACATTAATACTAAAATACTTTCTTAACAGTATTGGTCATACCTAAATGTATGTAAAGGAAGGCCTCCTCCGTGCACATTTTTAGCACTGTCAGTGTGACTATATAGCAGCCTATGGCTCAGTGTGTTAATGTTTCAGCACTTCCACAGAAAACCTGTTTAAAAATAATTTTGTGTTTGAGTGAGCGGTCAAACATGCTTTCCACAGATGGCAATATAAGTCTCTTCATAATTCATATGCAAACGGAAGATGTCAGGGGAAAACGTATCTTCAGATGGCAAGTGAAAGATGTGCACGGGGGGGAGGGGGAAAGAAGTGGGCGGCAAATGCTTTCACCTGTCAGAGAGCTTCTGAGACTTCACGGCCCGCTCCACATACATGGCCTGCATGTTCACTGAGCTTTTTTGCAAATTAGCTTTAGTTCCTTTTTTCCTTCAAAATCAAACTTTATTTGCATTACGTGAACAAGAATGCAGGTTGGAGTACAAGTACAGAGAGCAAATAAATGTCAAAAGGTTACCAATAAAGCTGGTATGTAATTAAAACCAAAATATTGCATTAAAAGCATTAAAGAGTTTAATCATGCGCCATGATAAATAAATTAAAAAATAAAAATATGTTTCAGATTGCATGCTACCCAGTAAATACTTGAATTCAATTTTTTTTATAAAGCAATACATTTAGAAGTATGATTTAATAGTTCTAATAAATTCTTATATTGCTTATAAGAATGTTTTAAAAAATCTATTGATTATTTTAGCTCAATTTTACAAGAACAGAATGAGAACAGAAAAAAACAAGCATTTGTAAACTGTTTTAAACTTATTTGAAACTCTTTCAGTAATACAGGGACCCTAAACTAGTTAAAATGTATATAAATGCGATTTTATTTTATTTTATTTTATTATTTTTTTATTTCATTTTATTGTTTTAGTTTATTTTTAGTTTATTTATTTAATTGTTGGTTTATTTATTTGATTTACAATGATTAATTAATTAATTATTTATTTAATAAATTAAATATTTTAATGATCATAACCCTCATAATTATTTTAATAAGAAACGGACTGATAACCCTATTGTCAATACGGTATACAAAATCTTTTTTGTGCTATTCTGTCTCTTTTTTTTTTGTAAAAAATATGGCTCAAATACTGTTTAATTAGAATATACAATACTTTTTACTTTCTGATATGTATGGATTTTCAAAATAGATACAAGATATAAGAACAATATATTATGTGTTCTTAATGTATTATTTTATATAATTTATTAAATTCAGCTCCTGTGTTAAATTTGACGTTTTACAGAATGCGCTGTGAAACTTGATCACAGATCGTTTGGAAGTATCTACTGACAGTTGCGTTTACAGATTGGTATCTTCACTCTCCATTCTTATGATTTGTAAAATGGCAAACTGTGTAATTTTCAGAATGAGATCATATCCCGCTCTCGTGGTGTCTTTGCTTTAATCAGAGTCGCTCTGTGGTGTCAGCAAGGCACCGGCCATCGCTCCAATCTCTGAAGCCTGTAATCTCGTTACTACTCTGGCACATGGGAGGAGGCAGAGCTGTATGAAATCTTTATTACCCCCCGACTTCACATTTTCTCGAGCTGCTGGCTTCTACATATTCACTCATTAGGTTGGACATTGTGTGATGTTCCTTATTGCTGTCTCTGCAGAATGAAAATGCTCGCCTTTCATGAACTGTTTTTGGAACTCCATGGCCGGAGGCTACGACCGCAATAAATCTCCTGCTACGTCTCCTTCTCTCTCTCTCTCTCCGTCTCTCTCCACATGAGTCTACACTTCAGAGAATTCCTCAAAAACAAAATTGTACACATTTTGAAGAAATCTGCAGTCAGTATATGAAGTCTAATGTCCTTCTTACACACTGGATGTTTGTAAATAAAAATCTGTAACTCTCAAAAAAGCTTCTAAAGGAATATTCAAAATGCTTTTGATTAACACACACACACAAAAATTGTTTAAAAAAGCAAATATTAAAAAGCATTGACAGAAATCAACTTAGAAGTCAAGTCAGAAGTCAATGGTTCAGTTATTGTAGACCATCTCTGTTAAATGTGTTGTTTTGGGGACGTTTTTGTCCAATACGGGAGTATTATAGTTGACTAAAACTAAAAACCTAAAAAATTATGAAAATTTATTTTAATAATCATTACTGGAAATAAAATAAATGTTAACAGAAATAAAATAAAATACATATAAAACAATTTCATTTCAGTGAGTTGCCAAAAATGTATCATTTTTATCTGGTTTAACTAAAATAAACTAAAACTAATAAATAAAAATTAATTAAATTTTTTTAGATGTATTTAAGAAAATAATAAAAATTAAACAAAATTACTAAACTTTAACTAAAATGAAAGTGAATATGTAAAATATAAAAATAAAATCTAATTCAAAATATAAAAAAAAACTGTAATAGTATATCAATGTTATTAATGATAATGATTAATGATATTAAATTATACTTGCTTGAATTCATTATATGGCATCTAATTCATAAATAACAAAGGATGATCACTCAAAAATGTGTCATATTTGGTATAAAGGAGTTTCTACTGATGCATTTTTATGTCAAGATAAATATAGAAAGAAAATTTTATAATATTACAGGTGTGTTTGATTAGGGTTGGAGTTAAACTCTTCAGGTCATCGGCACTCCAGGACCGACATTGCCTGTCCCTGTTGTATTACGTTTACATTACAATTACATTTACAAGTAGTCATTCACCACAATTAAGGGCTTCTGACATGAAACCAACAGTATTATTATAAATCCATGTCAAAGTCAGTATGAAAAATTTTACGGAATTTTACGACTTGTGAATGCTATGCATTTCCATATAAAACAATATGTAGTGTACGACTGTTTTATTTGTTGGCAGTTGATTAGTTTTACTTTGGAATAACATGAATTATGCAGAAAAGACTTGCATTAAAGGGGTCATCGGATGCCTATTTTCCACAAGTTGATATGATTCTTTAGGGTCTTAATGAAAAGTCTATAATATATTTTGGTTAAAAATTCTCAATGGTAGTGTAAAACAACACTCTTTTTACCTTGCCAAAGGTAAAAATCATCCTATTCTGGTCGAGGTTGCTTTAAATGTTAATGAGCTCTGCTCGCCCCGCCCCTCTCTTCTCTCTGTGGAGTGACGAGCTTGTTTACTTTAGCCGCATTTAGCCATGTTTATCCACTATACTTGCTAACTAGCAAGTTATTAGGAAAGGCCTTTATCACTTCTGCTGGAAGTGAAGCTGGATCACGAATGATTTGCGCGAACATAGACGGATATATGTAGATCAGGAGGCGCATTCCCTTCACAAACAAACGTAATCCACTGCATCTTCATCTGCTCAGATGTCGGGAGTAAATGACGATGTCATTATTACATCCAGCAACACAACACCTCAAACACTTAATCGGAGACATTCTTGTCTAAATTACATCCCTGCTCCGGCATCATAACAATGGAGGTCGGACTGTTGCAGCTGATTTAAGGCGGGTCTGAGGTAACAGGCTCATATCAATCAACTATCATGGGAGCGGCCTCTGTTGGTTTGACAGATGTGTACATACACTGCCAACACACATTAATGTTCAAACAACATGTAAAAATGAACTTTGCATCCGATGACCCCTTTAAGAAAAGTAAATAGAGTTTATTTTGATTTCATGTTGACATTTAGTTATAGTTTTAGCCTGGATTTGTTATAAATGTCCTGCGTTCAAAATTACCGCTTTCTTTTCTTCATGTGAGTGGTAAAATGTCTGTACTTCTGAACACATATGAGGAGATGAAGCCTGGAATGAGCACAGACAGCTGAGGGATTCTGGGAAGTGTAGCATGTTACGGCGTAATGATGCATTGTGCATTCTATAATGGATAGACATGAAAAGTGTACAGAAGTCAGTCAGTACTGTATGTAGGTTACTTGAGAGCAGGAAATGCAAAGGCCTGTATGGCTAGAGGGGATCTAGCACGTGGACCGTGGCATCTGACTGCTAAATGAATCTAGGGGCTTTCCAGCATGTTGATGCCACAAGCACACAGCAGATGAGTTTGCCAGACTTTAAATATTACATCAAAAACCGGCGTTTTTCTATTTCAGGCCTCTCCTAAAAGTCTATTGATTGGAGGGTAATCTTCAAGCTTGTACACCAATTGAAAAGTGTGCTTTGGGTTTGCTTGTCTAGTCTGTGTGTTTTTTGTATATCGTTCAGGCTGACTGGGTTATTAATTGTTTTTAGGGTTTCGCAGATTTATTTTCTTGAACGTTTACAGTTCTGTCTGTTTCCAAACCAAGGCATCTTTAAAAATTGTCTTTTTTTACTCTCTAGGAGAAACTCATTCTTCTACATTTCAGATTGTCTGTGTTGTTGTTTTGGCAAACAACACACATGAATTACGAATTAAAATCAGTTCTAACAAGTCCAGTGAAGACTAACCTGTCATGGCAGATTACAGTAAAATTAAATATTTAATTGCATTTTATAACCATTCTTTTCTTGATTTTTGCATCATAGATTGAAAAGATCATGAGTCTAATTGCCAGTATTGAGATCTCCAAGGAGCATCAACCTGCATCCGAAGGTAAATATGAAATGATTTCTAATTTAGGATTAGGGATTAAGCAAAATTTACATGTCATGCCAAAACTGTATGACAATCTTTCTTCCGTGTAGCATAAAATGTCTTTTTTGCCCCATATGTTGAGAGGGGTATAACTGCAGCCTGGAGATCTCCAAATGGGGGTGGTAAACTCCAAAACGGAGTGGGCGCTCCAAAATAGGGCGTGGCTTCCTCCCCAGACACATGACACGTATGCGCAATTTTTCCCCCCAATCCACTTCAGCGCAAACTCCGCCCAACGTCTGATTTTAAAGATATTATTGTTTGTGTCAATCACAGTGTTGATTTCCTACACTATGCTACACAAATACTAACACCTAAACCTTCCCCACACCTTACCCTAACCTTAACCAGTGAAATTGACTGCACGGGGGATTGGTGCTGAATAGTGTGGCAGGTAAACAGTTAATAAGATTATGCAATATGAGATCCTCAGGACGTTCTGTAACTCCCCAACCAGACCTCACCGGAAAAATGGACCGTTTTACTTACATCCAGCGTCACTACCCACTCCTACCTTGCGAATTTCAAGTCCCGGGACATCCCCGTTGCTTAAAACAAAGCGATAGAGTAAAACCTTTCCCCTGCTCTTCACTGGGACGGCTTGCATGAGAGCTCGTGGGTGATTCCCGTTTATATCATTAACCACTGGCCACGAACTTTGGGGCTCTGCTCTCACTGAGCATATTTATTTATATAGCATGGTTTATTTTATTTGAGATCAACTACAAACAATGTTTAATTTATAAAGGTTAGTTTTAAAATGTAAGTCAATAACAATAGGCTGAAGCTACAGCCAATGGGAAAAGTCTTTGTGCGACGAGACCCCACCCCATTTTGGAGGTTTTGCCCACTTTTGGAGTTCCCGCCCCATTTTGGAGATCGGTGTGCAGTTATATATACTTGCATACATTGAACACCAGTGGGGTCCAATGTTGTTTGGACCCCACTGATGTTCAATGAAATGCACCTTAAATTCTACAGGGTTTAAATTCTACATAAGCTAATTCTTATGTTTTAGCTTTTATTTTTAGATTTTCACTTTTTATTGTCTTTTTATTCATTTTATAGGCTTTTTAAAAATATTTTTTTAGCTTTATGTTTTAAATTTATTAATTAAAATTTATTTTCGTTAGGTGCCAAGTCAACATTTTTTAAGTTTGATGTTTTTATTTTATTTCAGCTATATTTTAAATAATGAAACAATTTTTAATAGTTTTAGTAAATTATGACAGAATTACATTTTTTTGGGGTGTTCGAAATACCTTTAAATTCTAGAGGGTTCGGTAATTTTATTTAATTTTTTTTTAATTGTATGATATTAAAGATATATAACCTATAAACTAACAAAAACAATGGTACTAAAGTTGCTGAGAAAGCATTTAGAAGCAGTGCATTTTTTGTGTTGCATGTTATTTCTCTTTCCTGAAGAAAGGAAACAAATGTGTCTTTTTGCAAAAAAATATATATATTAATGCTTTTATTATTAAATGTAAGTTATTTTACATTTAATTAATATTATATATTATTCTGATTAGTTGTGATACCATTACTTTGGCATTTACATGATACTTCATGTACATGTCCAAAAGACTTTGTTTTTGCACAGTGGTAACTTAAAGTTGCTGAGAAAGCAATTAGAAGCAATGCATTATTTTGTGTTGCATTTAAGAAGAAAAACAAATGCAACTTTGAAGGGAAATATATAGATATTTAGAAACAAAAGCGTTCCCTGCTGAAAACATTATGAGATTAATGCTGATTTTAATATAGTGACAACCTGATTATAAACAATCACATTAATATGTCTAAACAACCAATCCAATACGTTAACAATAGTCTAGCCGCGGTGACAGACCACAAAGCTTTGCTTTGGCTGAATCATCCCTCGGGTCAGAACTATTCCACTAGCGTCTTTAACAACCAGCGGTTTTCTTTCTCAAGCACATGCTCTCACTTTTCACCCCAATTTGGTCTGTCTGATATTTTTGTACCTGATATTTTGACACAGACACCCTCCGGTACACAATGGCCGCCGAGGGCCTACTTTAAAAAGATGAGATCATGATCCATTTACTGTGGCTATCGCAACGATACTCCGTAATTAGGACTCAATATTCTTTTCTTCTTGAGTGGAACCTCCCAAGGTAGTTGCTATATATGGCGAGAGAGCACAGTGTTTTAATGGACTTTTCTAGGAGAGATACAATTATTTAGAAATCGTACAGCAGAGAATCACTTCAAAGGAACAGACAGCACTATTGTTCCGTGAGACATTGTCCATACAATTGTCACGGGAGTCTGTGCGTAATGAGACACATGTTGAGTTGTTTGCCATTGTTGGTGATGAAAATGCCAGTGTTTTCTGAAATATGTGATTTTATCACGCCTTACCATGTAAACACAGGCCATTTTTAAAGTCAAGAGCTCTTGAGATGAGGGAAAAAACTTTCTTTTTCTGTATTTATATATATAAAATAAATATTAATTATATTAAAATATTAATATTAAGAATGATAAATATACATTTATCTTTAAATGTTTTTATATACCCTACCAGTCAACAGTTTTTGGACAGTAAGGTTTTTAATGTTTATTAAAGAGAAGTTTCATCTGCTCACCAAGCCTGCATTTATTTGATCCAAAGTACAGCAAAAACAGTAAAATGTTGAACTATTTTTACTATTTAAAATAACTGTTTTCTATTTGAATATATTTTAAAATATAATTTATTCATGTGATTTCAAAGCTATATTTTCAGCATCATTACTCCAGATCCTGTAGAAATCATTCTAATATGCTGATCTACTGTTCAAGAAACATTTATTATTATTATTATTATTATTATTATTATTACCAATATTTAAAACAGTTGAGTGGATTTTTTAAGATTCTTTGATGAATAGAAAGATCCAAAGCATTCATCTCAAATAAAAGGTTTTCGTAACATTATACACTATACCATTCAAAAGCTTGGAGTCTTTTCTTTGGTGGGGGGTAGAAATTACAGAAATTAATACTTTTATTTAGCAAGAATTCTTTGAATTGATCAAAACTGTTGATAAAGACATTTGTAATGTTATAAAAAATAATTTTTTTGGATAAATGCTGTACTTCTTCATCAAAGAAACCTGAGTAAGATTCTACTCAGCTGTTTTCAACATAATAATAATAATAAATGTTTTTGAGCAGCAATATAGAATATTAGAATGATTTCTGAAGGATCATGTGACTGGAGTAATGATGCTAAAAATTCAGCTTTGAAATCACTGGTTATTTTAAATTATAAAAATATTTCAAAATTTTACAGTTTTTGCTGTATTTGGATCTTTGGAGACGTCTTTAAAAAACATTATTTTTTTATTTTATTCTATGAAATATGAATGCATTTATTATTAAATGTTATTATTTCTTATATGTTATTATATATTTATTTTATATATTTCTTATTTTATTTTATATGTATATTTTATTTTTATTTTATATGTATTTCATATGGATTACATTCTGATACCATCACTGTGCCATCTTATTTCTTATACCATGGCATTTACATGTTACTCCGAGGTACTTGTACAAAAGTACAAAAGCATGTTTTTACATGTAAGACCACAGTAGTGGTAGCGCCATGGTACAAGTGAACAAAATTGCTGGAATTGCTAAAATGATTAGCTTGTCATGGTATGTAATGTGTACTACTATGTTGCATGTAAAAAAAACAAAACAAAAAAACGTGGTACCAAATCCAAGAAACCATATTGAAATGCACTATGGCGGCTTGGCTAAATTCTTCTTGTTCTTCCTTGTTTTGCTAGTTGCTTTGGATAAAAGCGTCTGCTAAATAAATAAAATGCACCCAATACTTATACCTCCTTTAGAAGTGAGTGTCCTTTCGAGCGCGTAGATGTTTGGATGCACTTTACATATCAAGCCTGATTCAGTGTCTGTATGTGAATAACAGGCTGACAATTTCTCAGCTGCATGCAGATAATGCCCCACATGCATGCATGAAGCAGCACTCATGTGTGACACTGAATTAGACCACATCACGCTACGGAAAACACGGTCTGCGTCGTCTGCGCACGAGACACAGTTTGATCACGCCTGGCGAACCTGAATTCTGCCGATTGGACTCGGCTGTGTCCGATATGAAGGTGGGCACGGGTGGGATTACGTTAAGTGCAGCATGCGCGCGGTGCGTTTCGCTGACTTAACGTTTAACCAGCCCCCCTCTCTCCCCACCGGTACAGTGACACATTCATGAATTTAATTCCTCTGATGATTTACCGTGGTATGTGGCTTGGCTGCGATTTAATTTTTCATAGAGAGAGCGCAGAGGCTCTGGAAGCACTTAAGTGCGGAGGGGATAGGGTTGCGGGGTGCAGGGTTAGAGCAACCTGTACGGGGTGTTTTCTTTCCCTCCCCTGGCTGATCCTGGCACAGTAGTGTGTGGTTTGGGTTTGTCTCTTGTTCCTTTTTCTGATGGTGTCCTTTCTGCACCAGCAAGATCAGAGAGCCTGCGTGCAATTTTAATCAGTACGGGGAGCGGGGAATAGATAGAGGGGGCAGAGAGAGAGAGTGAGACAGAGAAAAGGGGGTGGGGGGGATTGATCGCCACCGAGAGTGAGAGAGAGAGAGAGTGTGCGTATGCGAGACAGATAGAGAAAGAGAGGCATAGAGACGGGAGGGAGGGGGGTTTGGGAACGAGCAGAGCGTATATGCCGTGCAGTTGGTCTCAGCATCAGACGGCATATGGCAGCCCTGCAGAGCTCTCAGAACGGACTCCGTCAATGAGAACTGGGGTAAAAAGCAAGTCAAAGAAGAAAGAAAGCCGGAGACAGCGAGTGGACGTGATGCACGGCTGAGCCACACGCATAAGATGTCTTTAAGGTGATTACCAGCTGCGCTACCGATGGCTTTCTGGAGGAGCACTATGTCATTTGGATGTTTTGCTTTGTGAGCGCCGAATGCAGCTGCCGCTGTGACTGAGCGTTCCCGGATCAGGGATGCAGCAATCCTTGCCCCCGAGCGCAAGACCCTTAGGAACGTCTGCAAGAGGAACGGAGCGACCAGAGCAGGGGGCTGGGCTGCAACAAGAGGGACCGTGCCGCCAACGGGGCTTTCTTATGGGGTTATCCGTCCATTGTTGGAGCTCACCTCATTTCGCTTGGATGTACCTCGCTTTGATGGCGTGCTCCGTTCTGGTATGTTAGCCCGACGAGGTGCATCTAAGCTCGGACGGACCAGCAGTCCTTGGATTACCGTGACCAGAACGCTGCCCGAACGGGGCCGAAGGACCCTTAGGAACGCTTTCTAGAAGAACAACCAGTGCAAGGGGGCTGGGCTGCAAGAAGAGGGACCGAAGCTTTCTTATCAGTTGCTCTCATTGGATCAAGGCTTGGTTTTACTTGGTGCGTTCCGTTCTGGTATGTTAGCCCGGCGAGGTGCGTCTAAGCTTAGAAGGACCAGGAGTACTTGGATTACCGTGACCAGAGCACTACTCAATCAGGGGGAAGTGGTCGAACCGGCTACTTTCTAATGGTGGGAGGGGTTCCTCATCAATGACAGGAAGAGAGGAATGGGAAAATGTGCCATGAAGATCTTTCAAAGGACGAGCTGGCTTCACGCGAGGCTTCTGGTGGCACTGTGGTGGACTGTTGATCAATGAGTGTTGGACTGTTTGGCTTGACATTGGTACTCCAACTGTTCTTAGGGCTTTACTAAAAGGTTTTGCTTCCAATTTCAAGGACAAGTCTGTTTTATCAACCCTTGCATTGTAGAGGAAGTTTCAGAGCATGTTGGCAAAGGGTGCACTTTCCAGCAACTTCCTAGTAGCTTCTTCTAAATCTCAATGTTTTGCTGCAAGCCAAATGCTCTTGTTGAACTTTTATGATCTTCCTGAGTAAGGTGCCGACATCCCACGGCGCCATAGTTTAAATCACATACAGAAAAGCTTTGTAGACATTGCTTTGTTTCGTGAGGAGCGACGCCAAATTAATCCCAATTAATCGACTCCCTTACTTGACGCTCTACTTTAAAGAACTACCTGCCAAGGTCTACCTCCATACCCCATCAGCCTTGGCCCTCATCTCCATTGCAGTGAGGGCTAGTGGAGGAATCTCCATTCCTAGTTTAGTCTGTATATCTGGGGCCCTGCGTCTAGCGGAGGCCCGTCGCTCAAGCCTGGACACTGCCTTGCTGTTGCTGCTGCTGCCCTCAGCTCTGCTGGCCAAAGATGATGTGGCAGTGCCACATCTCGGCCTCCGAGTGCCGCTGCTACAGGCTAAACGGTTTTTCACTGCTCAAACGCCATCCTTTGTCGGCAGATGCAGCTGGGAGCCGCGTGCTGGAGCAGTCGGTGGGGGAGTGGCTGGAACACGTGGGCTTTCCTCAGTATGAGAGCAAACTGGTGCTCAACGGCTTCGATGACCTGCGCTACATGGTGAGTGGCTTTTGTGTGGGGGTATTGATTGACACAGCAGGTTGGTTAGGGGATGTGGTGAGGATCTGTATATCCAGTATATGAAAATATGATAAAAATTAACTTTTTTACAAAAAAAAAAGTGTTCATTTTTTGATGTATATTATTTTTATTTTTTATTATTTAATAAAATATATTTATTTTTTAAGGAAAAATGTAGGAAAATGTAGGAAAAATGTTATCCTTAATGTAGATTCAATGTATAATATGTTTTTAAATTTTATTTAAATTATGTGATACTTAACTGCTATGATACCAAAAAATAGTTTTATAATTTAAAAATAATACAATAAATATATGATCATATATTTTAGTGCTTCAAAATAAAAAGGTACATGACATTTGAAGCATTGCCTTGCATTTTGAAATGCTTTAAGCCATGCGTGACCCTGGACCACAAAAACAGTTGTAAGTAGCACGGGTATATTTGTAACAATAGCCAAAAATACATTGTATTGGTCAAAATTATTGATTTCAAGTAAAGATCATGTTCCATGAAGATATTTTATAAATTTTCTACGGTAAATATATTAAAGCGTAATTTTTGATTAGTAATATGCATTGCTAAGAACTTCATTTAGACAACTTTAAAGGCGTTTTTCTCAATATTTAGATTTTTTTTGTACCCTCCTAATCCAGATTTTCAAATAGTTGTATCTCGACCAAATAATGTCCTATCCTAACAAACCATACATCAATGTAAAGCTTATTTATTTTTCCTTTTTCATATCTCTTGATAAGTCTTTGTTGATAAATCTCTATTGATAAATCTCAGTTTCAAAAAATCGCCCCTTTTGACTGGTTTTGTGGTTCAGGGCCACATTTTATAAATATAAATTATATATATATATAGAGAGAGAGAGAGAGAGAGAGAGAGAGAGAGAGAGAGAGAGAGAGAGATAAATACATTAAAAAAAAAATTGGGGGTTGTTTTGACCCAGCATTTGGGTTAAATGTTAACCCAACCTTCTAAGTAGTTTTATGTAAGTCAGCTATTGCTTATAAATTACTATATTTCTTGTTTAAAATGAACCCAAAATTTAATGTTCACAATGTCTCTGATTTTTAGTTTACAGCCAATTCGGGTTTTTTTAAGCCAGCCATATAGTCATTTCTAAGTTAAATAAAACTTCCCAGAAGTTTGGGTTAACTGCTGGGTCAAAACAACCCAGTCACTGGGTTTGTCCATATTCCACCCAGCACTGGGTTGTATTAAACCCAGCATTTTTTAGAGTTTAGATATTTTATATGTATATGTGTGTATGCATGTATAAATTCCTAAGAGGTAATTGGTTACTGGTTTGAATGTTCTTGCAAGACACTGAATAAGTGTTCTGGTGTTCTCAAGTACTAGATGTACCTAAAACTATTGTATCAAACTACCCCTGCTGTCACTTTCACGCAACACTTGGTTGTTCTTGTCACTTTCGTAAAGCAGAAACAAATGTGAATGTGCATTATGTTCAGGGAAGTAACGTGATGGAAGATGAGGACCTTCAGGAAATTGGCATCACCGACCCGGGCCACAGAAAGAAAATCCTTCATGCAGCAAAAAGCCTTCCAAAGGTAGCGTGTTTCAGTCCCTAAATAATATTTGTACACTATGTGTGAAACCAGTGGCATTTATTTTTAAAAAGATAGCACTTTTTCAGCACACATTTCATCCTCTTCCACTTAAAATGACCTTGGGACTGGTTGGTTAAAAGCCATTGCGAAAATGTCTTGAAATAGTGAAGTTCTGGAAAAAGATTTTGTTTACACTTGGTTTGTGATATTTTGTCAGCTGATGCAATCACGTTCAGACATTTTAAGTGTTACTTAAGTGTCCAAATGTCTCTCCTGGCTTCTCAGAGTTAATTATATACACTATGTTATGCGATTTATTTTGAGATGGCATTTTTCTTCTCCTTCAGGTCAAAGCTCTGGGCTGTGACGGCAGCACCTCTCTATCCTCATGGCTGGAAACTCTGGGTCTTGGAGAGTATCTGCACAACTTTCTGTCTAGTGGCTACCGCACCCTAGACTGCGTCAAGAACCTGTGGGAGCTCGAAATTGTTAATGTAAATGTGCTTTTCATGCTGGTGTGTAAGTTTTTGCGTGACGTGTGTACTGATCTGATACACTGAGACAATTTTATCTCTATGCAGGTGTTGAAAATTGGCCTTCTTGGTCACAGGAAAAGAATCATAGCCTCGATAGCAGAGCGACCGTATGAGGAAGCACCTTCAAAATCCAACCGCTTTTCCCAACTCAAGGTAATAGACAGTATTTAGCATCATTAAGGCCTGAAATAGATTTAAAATTTCAGTACATGCTATTTAAATATAACAATAAATATGTTTTACAAGATTCAGGACCTGTTGTCTCAGAATGCGTCACCGCTCAGTTATATGGACCCGTACACCAGTCGCTCCATGGATATGTTGCTTCCGCTGGGAGAATCAGGCCGAAAGAGCAGAGCGTTGGATCAGGATGGCAGTATCTCCCTTCGCTCCTTCGGTGAAAGATCACGCTCACATGTAAGCACCCTGTGACAAAGATCAGTGTGATTATAATGACTCCTTTCAAGTAATGAATCACATTTGAGTCATTCTGTGGTAAATGTTGCAAACCGTGTCTGTACATTACATAATAAAAAAATAGTTTTTATTAATATTTTGCATCTTTTTTTTGGTTTTCTGTTTTCATTTTAATTTTAGTTAAAGTTTTAGTCATTTTGTTGTGTGCTTTTGTTGTTTTTAGTAGTTTTTGGGGTTTTTAATATGTCTGTGTTTTTATTATTTTGGTAACTACAATACGGTTCATTAGTTAACATTAGTCAGCTACTATTAGTTAACATGATCTAAGAATGAACAATTCTTCTGCAGCATTTAGTTATTTTAATGTTAATTTTAGCATTTAGTAATGCATTATTAAAAATCACAAGTTGTGATTGTTAACATTAGTTAATGCACTGTGAACTAACATGAGCAAACCACAAACAGCTAGTTTTTTTTTTGTCGAACATTAACAAAGATTTATAGATAATGTGATAAATGTATTGTTCATTGTTCATTCATGTTAACAAATGATACCGTATTGTAAAGTGTTACCATTAGATTTTATTTCAATTTTAGTTATTTAGTAGATCAAGGTAAACTAAATTAAAATGAGAAATTAAAAGTTTTTTTATATTTTATTTTATATTATTTCAGTTTAATGTCTATTTTATTTTAATTATCAAACTTTTTTTATGTTTTTAATTTCAGCTGTAGTTAACTATAATAACTTATTCTTGATTCTTGATTCTTCACAAATATAATGCAATTGTAATTCTTAGAAATTAAGGTTATACCAAAAATACAACATTTATGTTTATTTAAATATTAAAATAATTAATAAAAAATAATAGTGTTCTTTTGCACTCAAAATTAACCAAATGAAATTAAATTTTACTTTTTTTGGCCTAAATAACAGAATGCAAAAAGCATTGTTTGCTTGTTATTTAATATAATTTTATTATTAATTATTTTCAAAGTACAATAATCAGTAAGAACTGTTTTTTTTCTCTTTGAATAACCTTTTGTATTTTTAGGTGCATCTGAAATTCAGAAAATTTCAAGTCAGATTTTGTGGTGTCTGTAGTGCTATTTTTAATTAAAAAAAAATACTTTTCCATGAAACTTATTATTTAGTAATATTTATTATTTATCTTTCCACATGCTCTCTAACAAATTAGTTAAAATGGCTATGAGGTCTTTGTGAAGAATTCATTCTTGTACATGTTTGAATGCTGATGTCTGTTACCACGGGGCACAGTAACACCACAGAAAATGAATAATTCATAATTCATAAATAAGGCAATTTATTAATTATTTAAACTCATTATGCTTTTAAATTTATGGAGGAACAATAGTAAATGCTGCAAAATACTATTAAATATAACTCCACTTTGAATGTCTTTTTTTTTTAGTTGGTGTGATTTTGACTCAGATTGCACTTGTTGTTTTTCATTAGGACCGTCATGCAGATCGACATTCACGTATAAGTATTCGTCCTTCCAGCCACTCTGCCACATACACCACAGTTTCCACCTGGCACCATCACCCTGAGAAACTCATCACCGAATCCTGCGTTTATGAGGCCAGAGTAAGTCTTTTTTTATCAGGATTTGTCAGTTTGTATGATAGTAACTTCCATCAGTTGCTCTTATACACCTAAAGACTATCAGAGGAAAATATTATTCTCATGTTTGTGTGTTTTTTAACAAATAAGTTGAATTACATCTGATTTAACAAAATAAATATACAGTATTTCAAACGGAATAGTTCACCTATAAATTAAGTTTTGCATGTAGATGAGTTTGTTTCTTCATAGGAACAGATTTTATAGCATTAACTTGCTGACCAATGGATCCTCTGCAGTGAATGGGTGCCGTCAGAATGAGAGTCCAAACAGCTGATAAAAACATCACAGTAATCCACAAGTAATTCACACTAATCCAGTCCATCAACTGGCATCTTGTAAAGCCAAAAGCTGCATGTTTGCACTCTTATTCTGACGGCACCCATTCACTGCAGTGGATCCATTGGTGAGCAAGTGATGTAATGCTACATTTCTCCGAATCTGTTCTGATGAACAAACTCATTTACATCTTGGAGGGGCTGGGGGTGAGTGTCAGCTAAATTTCATTTTGAATTATTCTTTTAACAGCTATAAGCCTAATTTCTTGGCTAAAAATTGAAATTGCCAAAGGACAGTAGAAAGAGGTCAGGAAATGGTGGTTGATCAGGAAATGACTCAGGCTGGTTTCGAACTCACAGCGCCTGTGCGAGCACCACACCTCTGTGTGTCAGAGCGTGTTCAGTCACCAGTTGCGGCTCAAACCCCAAAAGGATTGTGACTCGGGTCATAAAGATCAAAACCAGAGTAAGACAGAGTCTAGATTTAAATAATAAAAGATCCATTAATGAGCACCACATTAAAAATTAAAGAGCTCTTTTGAACCGTCATTGTTATTTTTAAAATGTGAGTCCTGGGATGAAACTGAGAGAGGAAGTATTATGTAGCATTATAGCGATAGATATATTGGTAATGATAGATTTAAATATATCTACATATATATACAGAATATTTGTTTAAATTAAATGTTGTTGTTTAGAACTTTCTTTTCATCTCATTTTCCACAAAAATATGAAGCGACAGCTGTTTTTAACATTGATAATAATCATAAATGTTTCTTGAGCAACAAATCAACATATTATAATGATTTCTGAAGGATCATGTGACACTGAAGACTGGAGTAATGATGCTGAAAATTCAGTTTTGCATCACTGGAATAAATTACATTTTACAATATATTAAAATATTTTAGGTATTTTATTGTTTATATTTTATATTATTTATATTTTATTGTATTTTATTTATATTTTATTGTATTTAATATATTCTTTTCTGACATTAAATTGAATCTACATAGGGTTTTACTTTAATATTTAATTTAATTTAGGTATTTTATTGTTTATATTTTATATTATTTATATTTTATTGCATTTTAATTAATTACATTTTACAGTATGTTAAACAGAAAACAGTTATTTTAAATTGTAAAATATTTAATACAATTTTTATTTTTAGCTATATTTTATTTTATTTTTAGCTATTATTTATATTTTATTTATTTTTTTTTTCTGTTCTGACATTGAATTGAATCTACATAGGATTTTAATTTTATATTTAATTTAATTAAGGTATTTTATTATTTATATTTTATATTATTTATATTTTATTGAATTTGTATTTATATTTTATTGCATGTAATTTATTCTTTTCTGACACTGAATTGAATCTACACAGGATTTTAATTTAATATTAAATAATTATTTTAATTTAATAATTTAATTTAATTTAATTTAATTTAATTTAGGTATATATATATATATATATTATATTTTATATTATTTATATTTTATTGTACTATTCCTCTCATGTAACTTGTTTAAATTGTATTGAAAAATATATTTTTCTGTCCTTTCTTTTCTTTTCCAGTATTTAGGGTCTGTGATCATCCGAGACCTAAGAGGAATTGAATCTACGCAGGAGGCCTGCGCTAGAATAAGGGTATATATGCATTTATTAGTCAGTATGCTATCTTAAAATGTTAAGTTTTGTGCATAGTTTTGTGAGTCTGCCTTGGTCCGTTAATTAGTTTTTAATGAATTTATGTCTTCTAATGTTTACCAGAAATCAAAGGATCACCGAAAAGGTCCCGTCATAATACTGAATATCACCTACAGGGGAGTCAAGTTTGTTGACGCAGCAACCAAGGTAAGAGCAACTGCTAATATATACTGTTAACATTGGTTTACATAAGAGTAAACCAGGAGAATTGAGCTGTTTCATATTATTAGGGATGTTTGCTAAGCCATCAAGCCATCTCTGACTATCAGAGTCAGAGATTTGCTCGACAGTAACCCGTCCTGCACTATTTGTGGCACGGACATGAATGATAGATCACGGTTATATATGGTTACACAGGCCTGTATGGTTATGAATTAGTGAAGTGCTCATGTTTTTCACGGATGTTTGAAAACTGTGATGGACTCGCTCGATATTTTTATACTTTTGCAGGCGATGGTTGCAGAGCATGAGATCCAGAACATCTCGTGTGCGGCCCAGGATCCGGATGACCTTTGCACATTTGCATACATCACAAAAGACCTGAAGTCTGGTTATCACTTTTGCCATGTCTTCACTACAGTAGAAGTGGTGGGTGTTGTTTTTATCTGCTTTTTTATAGGGAAACCAATCAGAGTTGACAAAGAATAGGTTTGTTAAAATCAACATGAAAACAAAATCAACCCTGAGCTGCTAAGCTGATAATACAGTCTAAAGTCTAAATCAGCATTGACAAGCGAACATAACTTTTTTATTTTTTTATATAATATTAAGTTGTCAGGGTACAAAATGTAATTTAATATAATGTAATTTTCATTAATTATTTACATTTATTTAGTTATTTTGTATGCATTTTATATATTTTTAAAGATAATATTAATTTAAATATATTTAATTTCATATTTAATTCATTTTTTATTTAATTTTTCTGACATATTAATTTAAATCTACATAGGATATTAATTTAATTTAATTTAATTTAATTTAATTCACCCATCTCTCTGACCCTTAGAATTAAAGGGGCTATGTTGTGGGCTCTGGTTTAAACACTCACAGGTTGCGGTTTGAATGTCAGGTCCAATATAGTTTCTTAGCCTTACCTAGAGTGAAAACACATATTGTGTAATTATTTCATGACTCTGCTAATGGCTGTTTTTCCGTACAGACACAAACGTATGAGATCATCCTGACGCTGGGACAAGCGTTTGAGGTAGCGTATCAGATGGCTCTCCAGGCACAGAAGGCGGCCCGTCGTCACAGTTCGTATGCTGGTCCAGCCTCCGAAAACATCGAAACCAAGACCAACAGGCCCACCTCGCAGTCCCGCAACAGTACGCGCCGCTCCGCTGTGAGTTTAAGTTCAGCACATGATATCTGATATCATAGTATAATGAATATAATGTGTTCACATGTTTATGATTGCCACAGAAAAATTGTTCTCCCACAGTTTGTAAAAAGTAGCATTTATAGTATTGCACTTACAGTGGATGTCCATAGGCTTTAAAAGCAGAAATGTGACTCGTAAGTAGCACGGGTATATTTGTAGCAATAGCCAAAAATATTTTGTCTGGGTCAAAATTATCGATTTTTCTTTTATGCCAAAAATCATTAGGATATTAAGTGAAGATCATGTTCCATGAAGATATTTTGTAAATTTCCTACCATAAATATATCAAAACTTAATTTTTGATTAATATGCATTGCTAAGAACTTAATTTGGACAACTGTAAAGGCAATTTTCTCAATATTCATTTTTTTTCGTTTTTGCACCCTCAGATTCCAGATTTTCAAATAGTTGTATCTCGACTAAATCTTGTTCTATTCTAACAAACCATACATCAATGTAAAGCTTATTATTGGTGGGATGTCGTGTCTACGTAAACCTCCCACCTTGGTATCCTTGTGCATATTGTGTGAAAGTTACCACTATATTCAAGCTAGTAAGTCTCATGTTTGAGTTTTTTTTAATTTAGAAATGTTGTGTATTTTCTCTGTTTTAAAGTTTATTGCAATATATTGTCCTCCATTATAAATGCATTACTGTAAACATGATTTTTGCTAGCTTATACAAACTGTGGGATGAGTCAAAATGATTTTCTGTGTCAATCAACAGTTTGTCACACAGATGCTGTGCACAGAACTTAAAACCTAAATTGAAATATTGTATTTAAAATACCCAGAATCTATAGACTTTAGTCAGAGTTAGTGTCGTATTTAATGGCTGTGAAGGATAGAGGTACAACTGATTCACAGTTTCTTAAGGTTTTGGTCACCGTTTGTTTCACAAGCTTTATTTTCTGGAGTTGATATTCTCAGTTGCACAGCTGCTCTGCAGCTTTATTTGCATTCATATCAGTTTAAATAGGGCATATACTCTAACGAAAGTCTATATTACATTTGGGTATTTCTGCGTCAGTTTAAACACAATATAATCACAGCACACGCTTCTTATATGTGTTCAGTGCAGTGTTCAGTGCAATGTGCTGAATTTTTGGTGAATTTTAAAATTGATTTGTTTCAATTTGAGCTAAATTCTTGGGTCATTTCTAATCTGCAGTACCTTTTGAACTTTTAGGCTTGTGTTTCTATAAAAGGATATAGCAGATGATATGTTTTAGTCAAGCACAGACTTTATTAAATATGATTAGATTGTTTGCAAAATTGCAAGACAATAAACTTTATGGAAATGAAAAGCTAAAATTATCCATTGTTGTTCAAGGGATTAATAGTTAGCTTTCATGACAGTGTCAACAAGAGCAATTTTAAGTTCTATTGAAATTTAAAAGTTAATTTTGATATTGTTTAAACATTTTAAAATGTTGATATCATACTAATTTCTGTAAATTTATCAAACTTTTTATTGCCGTTTTATTGGATTTTATTGAACTTTCTCACTTGGAAGCTGCTAAAATAATACATTTGAATATGAATGTAAATTTCTGACAGTGAATTGAATCTAAAAGATCATTTCAATATGATATTTAATTAAATATGTAATACATTTTTTATTAAATTTGTTTCTGACAATGAATTTAATCTACACAGGATATTAAATTAATTTAATATTTAATTAATTCATTTTTTTCTTCTGATATTGAATTGAATCTACACAGGATATGTAATTTAAAATTTAATTTATTATTTTCCAACATCAAATAAAATCCACACTAGATATTAATTTAATTTAATATTTAATTTAATGTTTTTTTTCCAGACATCAAATATTATTAATTTAATAATTATATTTAATAATTAATAATTTAATAATTGAATGTTTTAGACTGAGGCACAGCAAATATAAATAAATGACCAAAAGCTAAATTTATTCCCAAGAAAACATATTGATTAGAAAAGAAAAAAAAATTTGGAATATGTTTTTCATGTTGTGCAGGATGAAAAACATCTGCTAAAACCAAGGTAGTGAAACCATTTATAATTCACCTTCATGCTCAGTTTTGATAAAAGATATGATTTCCATCTTTAAAAAATTAGAGAAAATTAAGAGTGGTATTGAAAATTGAGTGGTAAAAATGGTACTGCATTGTAGTAATGACCCACATGTTCCAAGTTTAATTCTGTCGAGAGGTGTCACCTCAAGTCCCGATATATTTTTCATGTCTTATATGTGTTTATTTTGTTGCCGTAAGCCTGTAATCTGTGTCTCTGAGCTTCTGCCCGGTCCTCCTTCCCAGGGTGCACCTGTGCTTGAATGCCGCTGCTGTTACTGTCACACGTGCTCCGCCCACCGTCCCTCCTACCTCCCGCTGCCCTCTATCAGCCCTGGAGTTCAGGTTCTGTTCTCTCTATCTCTCTCTTTCTTCCTCACATTTTCCAGCACTCTTCTTCCTGCTACGTCTCTGGCTTTCTCTTCCCTGCCACTTATTCACTTTACTAATTTTCCTGTTACGTTTCCAGTTTTCACTGTTATCCACCTATTTTTTCCCCCCATGAACATTTTTGGTTGCCACTAGCAACAGGTCACAACTTTAAAATGTGGTATAAGTACAATCATTTAGAGGATTTAAAGGTTGCAATCAAAATTCAAGGATAAGGATATGTTGTGTCATTGGTGAATTCTTGTTTTGGCCTGAGGATGTGTTCGATATGTCAAAAGAACAAAGTTTGCTTAAGCAAATCTCCCAATACCTGTCAAGAACATGTCTAGATGATATTTCACTCCAGAGTCAAAAGGAAATAAGATATTATATTTTGCATGAAGAAAATGATGCCTATTTTCACAACTGTTGTTTTGAATTGAGACTTTATTTTGATGAAAATTAAAAGTTAATATATTATATACAATATCTTTTCTAACAATACACAGTAAGTCTTTACTATCACTTTTTATCAATTTAACACATTCATGCTACATAAAAGTATACATTTCTTTCAAAGAAAGAAAGACAGAAGAAATTTACTGACCCCAAACTTTAAAGGGTAGTGTATATTGTTACAAAATATTTCTATTTGAAATAAATGCTATTGTTTTTAACGTTTTATCATCAAAGAATCCTGAAAAAAGTATCAGAGGTTCCAGAAAGAAAAAATTAAAATAATAATAATTAAGCAGCACAACTGTTTCCAACATTGATAATAAATCAGAATATTAGAATGATTTCTGAAGGATCATGTGACACTGAACACTGGCATAATGGTGCTGAAAATTCAGCTTTGCATCACAGGAATGAATTCTATAATTCTATTAATTCTAAATTATACTTTAAATTAAATATTAAAATAAAATAAACAAAAAAACACTATTTTAAATTGCAATAACATTTCACAATATTGCTGTTTTTTTCTGTATTTTTAACACAGCCTTGATGCGCAGAAAAAAACTTCTTTAAAAAACATTAAAAATCTCAAAAATGATCCCAAACTTTTGAATGGCAGTGTGTATATACATAGATACACATACGCAATATTTAGTTTTTCTGTTTTTTTAATTTTATGTTTTAGTATTTATGCATCATTGTAGTGCATTTATTATTGCTTAATCTTTATAATAATATAGTATAAAGTTACAATTTTGTGTGTAATTGTCATGGAAATAATGTCACAGTGCAAAACTCTAATGGCTCTAAACATAGGCTTTATTTTCATTCATGCAAATATAATTTTGCAGGAATTTTGGGGTGAAATGTGACCTAGACATGTTTCTGGGAGATTTATTCAGTTATAGTTGTACTTCACAGATCACTACACAATTCTTCAATGGGGTTCTCCATGCCTGGAGCAATGTCTTAAAAAATTATTAGAAAACAATCCTGGGCGTTTCATAAAGTGAAACGAAAAGTTTGTGTCGCCTAAGAATGTCATTGAAAGGACTTTTCAAAAAGAAAGTATTGTGTTTTAAGCAATACTTAAAATGTTGTGTCAACAACATTGCAGACAGCTATCTTACATTTACACTTTGTCAAACTCAAAATTGCCACTTTTTTGAAAACAACTTGAAATGACAGGATCAGGCGACCTTCTTAAAAGACGCTACTTTTAACGATTAAGACACGTTGACCTCATGAATTTAAGAATCCATTTGCAAGAACATTTGTCTGTTAACTAGTAGGTATAATAAGCATTTGTTTGTGTACAAACGAGCTAAAAAAAAATTAGCTCAAACCAGCATCAGGTCCAGATATGAGTGTTGTTGTCTACGGTGATTTCTCCCACATGGTGTTCATCCTCAACGGCCATCTCCTCACTTTTGTGAAATGTGGGTTTCCGTTGGCTGCCATTCTCTCCTGCAGTCTCACTCCTCGCTCCTACTTCTCCGGCAGATCGACCCGCTGGAGCCGGAAACGGACCTGCAGTCCCTGGGCAGCACCAGTTGGCTCTTCGAACCGCGGGAATCCTCCAGGCCTTCGAGTAGCACCAAGTATGAGACCACCATATTTTGAAGCAGGGCACGGCCCTTGTCCAGTCCCGCCTGCTGCCCCATTTCAACCCCACGCCCCATAAACTCGAGTGCCCCGTGCCTTCTCACTGTGATTTGTAGCCTCCCTCAGGGCAAGACTACTTTCCACTCCAATCCCGACCCCGGTCCTTGCCTGCATTGCCCTCTCGGAGAGCCAAACGCCTCCACCTTCCTTTTTTGTCGATGAGCGCTTTCTGGAATCCTTGGATTTGCCGTATAACCAGCCTCCTCAAACTCTTCCGTCATGGTCCGAAAAAATCGCCTCTGAAAGCTTCTCTATTTTATACATTACGCTGAATGTTTACGGTTCGGTCCCTCGTATCTGAGGGTTCTCAATCACGAAACCTCCGAACTCGACGCGCCGAGTAGCACATTCGGACACTTGTAGCATTTCTACATCTCCCCACCCGGATGGACACACTGGCGGAACTTTATTAGAAATTAGTAGATCCACGAACTCTCTGACTGCAACAGCAATACTAGTACTGTTTTTCAAGTTTACGTACATTCACGATCATGAATGCAGCATAACGCAGTTTCCCATCGGCGCTCCTCGAACCCCGTAGCACTAGATCACATTTTTTCCCCCGTAGTTGGACCCACATTTCCCCCCCAGCAGTTCTTTAGTTTTTCAAAAGAGTTGGGTCTGTAATCTCGATTCACATCCAGTGCTTCCTTTTGTCTTACCAGGCGTCTGCAGCTCTGAGGCCCTCGGAAGAAAAGACTATGCCTGTTTAGAGCGTTTAGAGGTTGGGATTTGAAATGCAATACAGTTTTACTGGGAAAAGAGTAGAACACAGCCCCAAGAAAATGGAATAACCAAGACAACATTCCCATTCTCTTTTTTCTTGTTCGGATTTAATTGACTTTTTATCTAATAAGGGAATCCATTTTGGTTCGTAAAGTTCTATATTTGTAACTTTACATTGTTAACATCACATAGTAAGTGTGTGTATAACCTCTATGTTCATTTTGTGATTGATGATTTGTTCTGTAAAATTAGTTACCTCTGAGATTTCCACTAAAAAGTCATTTGCAGAAAAAATGAGACAGAATATTTTCGTAGACATAATAATAGTAAATGTTGCTATTTTCAATTGCAAAAGATTTCCCACGGTCACAATTATCTTTAGAGAGAAGATAATAAAGCCAAGAAAAGAAAAAGCACTAAGGCTGGAGAAAAAAAAAAGAAGTTTCAAACAGCCTTACGCATATTATGTACTGAACGTTTGGAAAACCACTGTAAGTTTGCACCACTTTGTTTATTCACGTAAAAAAATGTTATTTCAGTGTTATTTAGATGCTAGAAATCTGCCGTGTTACTTTTGGCCAAATGGCACATGTCGATTTTACATTCTTGGCGGTTTATGTTTTGTCTTGTTTCATGTGCCAGGTTCACACTGCAGCTAAATAACTTTTTTTTTTTTCACTCATATTTCACTCAATTTTGCACCGAGATTAATGTGTGGAACATTTAATGGGATAGTTTATCCAAACATTTTGTCATCATTACTCACCCTATGCATGTCTTACTTCTGTTGAACATAAAAGATGACTTTTTGAAGAGTTTTAAGAACCAAACAGTTGCTGGTACCAGTGACTTGAACAGTATGAAAAAAACATACTGTTTGGTCACCAGCATTCTTCAAAATACATGATATGTTAAACAGAAGAAGGAAACTTATACAGGTTTGGAACAACTTGAAAGTGAGTTAATGCTGACAGTTTTCATTTTTGGGTGAACTGTCCCTTTAAGTAGCGCCAACCGCGTTTTATTTAAACTGCGTAGCGTTTACGTACGTGTACGCAAACGAACCGTTGTTAACGCAGTGACGTTATTCTCGCGGACACTGACTGCTTCTCTGGGGAGCTAGAAAATCGATGAAATTGAGGTAAGTGTCTTGATTTGTTCGCAAATTTCGATAGTTTTTCCCACCCAACGTGAAAATTATCGGATAAAAATACGCTTCTGGTCGTTAATATTTCTTTAGTGAGAATAACCGCTGTCGCCAACGGTCGCTATATAACTGTCAGCCATTTGCGTTCAGGATCGACTCCTGTATATCGTACGCATCCAAAACGATAATTCAGATGATTAATTTCTCATTTAAATGCGGTTGTGACTTCCGAAATGTTGAAGTGTGAACGTGGCTGTCTTTTATTGTTGTGTGGAAAGGACTGTTCGCTTTAGTTTGATTCTGGCTGTTACTGCACTGTTTGTCTCTCATGTCCGGTTTTATGGAGTTATCTGTTAAAGTTGTGGTAATTTCTTTGTGACTGTGTTGCACATCCTCACCTTCCAGACATTACAGTCATCCTCACTCATTAACAACCATCATTTGCCATTGTTTTGTCCCATTTCCTAACTCAAAATTGCCAAAGAGGCTAACTCAAGATCCATTCCACTCATGCCATCACATCCTGTAACGTGAGCTTTGTGTGTTTTTGACACTTTTTCTGAAATGCTGTCACATTTTATAATATTTCCAATTTAATTAGCAGTCCTGTCTGGGCTCTGACAACTTGATTGGGATTTTAGAGCATTCCATTTCTGAATTCCAATATATTTTTCCTTGTGTAGCTGACTCCACCTTTCAAGTTTCCGGACACCAAGGTGTGAATTGAAGGGGACTCAGGTGAAACTTTATGTGTGAGTCCAAATGAGGAAGAAATTGAGTGAGTATGCGAGAGAGAAAGAGAAATATAAAATTAGCACTTAACTGCCGTACCAAACGGACTGTCCAAAGTCACTCCTACTGCAAAAATAAACTTGAATATGGACATTACACAACTGATAAACTGATTTGCTGGTGATGTGGGAATGGACGTAAATATTAAAATATGAATCAGCATGATATTCAATTTGACTGAATCTCACAAAGCAATGTCACATTTCACCCCAAAATCAAAAGAAAAAATTTGCATAAAGCAAATGAAGCCTATTTTCAGGACTATTAAGATTGTTTGCATTGTGACATTATCATCTAGACTCATTTTTGCTGATATTAAAATCAGCATAAATTAAATGCAGTACAACAAAGATGCATACTTACTATTGTACTCAACAGATGTACTCTATTTTATCAATTTGCTTCATTGTCATGAAAAATATGTCCTAAAAATAGAATTTGCTTTTTATTTGTTTTGATTTTGGGGTTAAAGGTGAACATTTCTCAAGTTTTTCCATGAGATTCACTCATTTGTATCTTTAAAAAGCAAGGAGATCTTTGTGGAATCTCTGAAAAACTGGACTTCTCTTTCCTGAGCACTGTGTGAACATTGTACATTTTAGTGTTCAATGTTTCCTCTTAAACTGTGGTTAATTTTCATACAGAGAAGGACTTTGTGAGTTACGTTAGCAGATTATACCTAAAAAAAAAAATAATGCAAAACATAAGTTTTGATCTTTTTGGACTGTGTACATTGCTTGTTGAAGACTTGTGGCATTTAAAACGTTACAAGATGGGAATGTTACGGTTGAGAAGTACTTTCATGTAAATCAGCAAAAATATTTTTACCTCTATGTAAAGAATCCAGCTAAATTGAAATCAAATCAGTGGTTGATGCAATGATCTTACTGTGAAATAGCAAAGATGTAGCATATTTAGGCTATTGATTTGCCATAAGAAAACAAAGAGCTGAATTAAATGTCACTTTATGGCCACCTATCACGAAGCCTAGCTGTCTAGCATCACATTGAGTGTTTTATTTTTTATAGTTAGCAGGTTGTTTGACTTAATGGAAAAGAAAATGGGTACATGTGCTGCAGTAGAGCAGAATGATTTACAGAAAATGAGGAAAAAAGGAGAAAAAATGCAAACCCCTCAGGCAACACTTGTCCCTCACTTCCTCTTTGAATTCACTTGGATTTCTTTTGAGCGTCACATAATTTGAGCAAATATTGACAAAACAATTTAACACCAATTATATTAGTATCCTCTTTTTTCCTGGTTGGGAAGAGTATGAGGATGTCAGAAACATACCAGGATCAGGGCTGAATGCTTGCACTTGACAACACAAGATAAAATACCACTGTTGGCCTATGTAGAAGGTAAAGTAACTACGATTAAAAGATGTCTATTCAATGTACTTTTTGTCCTGAATGTTCATACTATTCTGTATGTTCATTCCATTTACTTAAGGAACAATCATTATACTATCTCAATGCCATTGAACTAATAAATTCAATAGACTTTTTGCTCTACGTTTTTGTCTTGTGTTTCTATTTAAATGTTATGCAAGAAAACCAAATCAAAACAACGGATTTTCAAGTTTTTTAATTTTATTTTCTCAAAATACATGAAAAACAAAAGCTGAAAATCATCCTAACAGTAAATAACCAAAACATCCATTAACGTAATAAACGCACATCATACACGAATCCATTACGCAACACCCTCTGGTCTGTCATAAATATGAAATGAAAGCCAATGGAAGGTTCATTTCACAAGAATTTGTGGTAAACCGAGTCACTTGAACGAACCAATGTTTTAAAATGGGCAAAGTGGGCAATAAAACTCTTCAATCGACTGTAAAACCAGTGTTGATATTTGGCCGAGTCTTCTGTGGATATCGGGATAGTAATAGTGGCACGCTTTCTTTATCGATCAGGTCGCACCATACCAGGTCTAACGGCTGGCATCATTGGCCGAGCGGGAGGTCGCATCATGTGTGGGCCAGGCATCATTTGCATAGGTCCGCCCATTGGTGGCCGCATACCAGGACCTGAAAGAGAGCCAGATGATTGTGATGGTTAATTCAGATGGCTATTAAGAAAACTTTTCACATCAAAAACAGATTTTCTAAAACAAGATTTTCTGAAAGAGCCTTACCTGGTCCACCAGGCATCATGCCATGAGGAGGGGGACCCATCATAGGGATCATAGGAGGACCACCCATGGGTGGAGCTGGTAACATACCTGGTCTCGGGGGTCCGCCTGCAATAAAAAACATGTTATTTCTTGTCAATTATGTTAATAGTAAAATTAATAAATTCATTAAAGTAAAATCTCATTTTATTGGTTGACTAATATGGGTTTCTCAATGACAGACAGCTAGAAAGCGTGACTGATATAATACAAATAAGGGAGACACTGCAGGTGAACAGGGTTTAAAAAATAAAAATAAATATATAATAAAATAAAACAATCAATTTCACCAAACTGATTAATGTCAGTACACTCAGAAAATTGTTTTGAAAATTGTAAATGTCTAAAAATGATTAAATATACATAAATTTGCATACATACAGAAATCTGAAAACAGAATGAAGTCAGGTTCAAACTTTTACCATAAAAATCATAAAACTTGCAAAAGACAAAAATCACCATGTTTTAATAATAGATGTTATATAAATCAGGTGATTGATATACACTACCAGTCAAGTTTTTGGACAGTAATAGTAATTTTTTTTTAAATAAGTCTAATTTGCTTACCAAGTCTGCATTTGTTTGATCCAAAGTACAGCAAAAACAGTAACATTTTTAAATATTTTTACTATTTAAAAGAACTGCTGTCTATTTAAGTAGATTTTAAAATGTAATTTATTCCTGTGATTTCAAAACTGAATTTAGCATCATTACCCCAGTCACATGATTCTTCAGAAATCATTCTAATGTTCTGATTTGCTACTCAAAAAACATTTTTATTATTGTTGAAAAGTGAGTAGTTGATTTTTTTCAGGTTTCTTTGATGAAGAAAGTTCAGAAGAACAGCATTAATCTGAAATAGAAATCTTTTGTAACATTATAAATGTCTTATCATCACTTTTGATCCATTTAAAGCATCCTTTCTAAATAAAAGTATTAATTTCTTCCCATCTTTGGATCTTTCCATTCTTAAAAAAATCCTGGAAAAATGTACTCAGCTGTTTTAAATATTGATAACGATAATAATAAATGTTTCATGAACAGAAAATCAGTATATTAGAATGATTTCTGCAGGATTATGTGATACTGAAGACTGGAGTAATGATGCTGAAAATTTAGCTTTGATCACAGGCATAAATGACATTTTAAAAAAAATATTCAAACATAAATTAGGTATTTTTAAATACTAAAAATATTTCACAATACTAACACTTTTGCTGTATTTTGGATCAAATAAATGCAGGCTTGGTGAGCAGAAGAGACTTATTTAAAAACTTCACATATGTCTAAACGTTTGACGGGTAGTGTATAAACACCCCTCAGCTTAAACTTAATACAGATGTAAATAAAACTAGAGTTTATGTAAGTGCTGCTGAAGTGCAGATGAAAACTCATTTTGAAAAAACAGCCTTTAAAAATGTACACTGTAATTGAAATCTGCAGAAACTTATAGATAAAATGTAACGATATAAACATCTAATTGTGTATTATGGATGTTTTCTTTCCACTAGTCTGAAAGATGACATGTTGTGGAAGCAAAATAGTTCAAAATCTCAAAAGACCAGTACTTGGAGAAAAAAAACAACAACAAAAAAACAATGCTTTTGCCTGTAGTCTCGCCATAAATAAGCACCAAGTTTAGTTAGAAAGTGTTCATATGCTTTGTAGCTGCCATGAAAGGAAGTGAGCTTTTCAGATCTCTGAAACTTACTAATATTTGGATGCGGTAGCAGAGATCCACCAGGTGGAGGGGCTCCTGGGAAAGGGGTGGGTGGAATTTTACCCTGCTGGAAGGCAGCCGCTGAAACAGACAGAAATGACTTTACATTAGAACACTCGTCTCTTAAAAAGATCAAGAAATGACTGAAGACAGTTTCTATTGAGTATTCATGCCATGTGTAGATCTATGGAAGCCCGTTTTCAAGAAAAAACAAAGGTAATTGTGACATTTCTTTACAATTATGACTTCTTTCCATGCAATTGTGATGAAATTCTTATCTTTTAATTTTTAGAATTGTGCAGAAAAGGTCACAATTACCATTTTTAAACTATGTGGAAGAAAATGTTTCCATATAGATCAGACATAAGGTCTTTATGAACATGGAAGAGCGTGTTGTTCACTCACTTGTTTTGTCGATGAGATTCTGAGCCTGCTCCTCCATCCATTTCTGATAATAGTCCTTCACATTTTCTTTATGTTTTCGTCCACTGCAGTGTGTCTTTCTGACTGACGGCTGCAGACATTAAACACACAAATAATGAACATTTCCACAGATAACACTATTAAACAGATCAGATTAACATCAAATTATAGAAAAAGTTAGGCTATTTTACCGAATCGTGCGTCAGGTATGTGTCACAGTAATCACAATAAAACCTGAAAAAGACAAAAACACAAGGGTTAGTCAAAAATAACCCACCCTTACATTAAGACACCATAGACGTTTTACAGTACAGTGATGATACTACCACAGTAAAGTAGTCACTTACAAAAGATCTAACAAAGTACCATAATTTTGTGCTAGAGTCTTCCTTAAGTAATGAGGAGCATCATATAAATAGCATAGTATTAACATGGCATTGAATTCATGCATACTTGTATTTACATGCTACTCTTTTGTTCTTGTTGTTCTCGCACAATTTTTACTGTTACAAACGGATTCCTGCAACAAAAACGGCGTTTAAAGCAATAAGCTGCATATAAATCTAGTAAGAAGTACTTAAAATTGACAATTGTGAATGAATTAAAAATACTGGATTAGCATACAGCGCTAGCTCTTGTCTGAGAAATGCGGTTTTATTTGCAATGTGGTTTTCTATAACACCTAAAAGCATAACAGATATATTACATAACCTTTCGCGACTAAAGCGTGTTTATAAATCATATAAATATAAATCATATAAATATATACAATAAACATAAAGAGAGACTCACTTCGGCATCTTCACAGCGGAACAGCGCGGGGCGAATACCACCGGAAGTAGAACATAAGAATCCTTTTACGTCTTTGTTTGGGTTTGGAGAAATTACGAGCGCGCATTGGCGCCACCCAGTGTTTGGGAGGGAATCTGTCTGCGTTTACCACTTCATATGGTCACGTCTCCAAAATCAAAATACATTTGTTTTCATTTTTTATCGTGACACTTGGGCATATTTCTCCTACCATATTTAAATGTGTTACCTCACATACCTGTAAGAGGACAATAAAAAGCTGTAGACTTCTCTAAATTGTCTGCCTTTTGAGGATAGCTATCAATAATTGTATACAAATACAAATAAGTCACTTTGCAGAATGTAGTTTTATTCTGACAAAACATTTGAGAAAATACCATCCTAAAGCAATGCTTTATGCCACAACATGCCATGGAGATGTTTAACTGTGCAGCTTTAAGCAGCTCAGCTTTAATGTTTCATGTTGCTCAAACATCAAAGCTACAAAGTCCCACCAAAAGCAACACCATTGATAAAGGGTCTGCAACACAGCACATCATGTGGGTTGCAACAACTTTTGCTGTCTTGTATTTTTAGCTTGAAGCATGAGTTAGTATTTAGCCTTTCTACAGTATTCTTTTTTTAGTAGTTATGTGGTCTGAAACTGTATGAGAAACAGGAAGTTGCAATTTTAACAGGAATAAAATACACTTTTTAGGAAGCCAAAGCTCACACTTTTGACAAACTGTGATCATACAGTTATACAGATATTGCAGCTTCTGATTTATTGCAGAGAAAGTGAAAAATCTTGTTGATTTGATTTGCCTCATAACCTCATAAGTTTTATGTTCATACAACGGCCAGTTACTCATTGCAAACAAATCTTGAAAGAGATAATCTTTGTATCTGACATTCATGTGGGTCAAAATTGAATGCAAAATACATTAAACATGACACATTACTTTCCAACCCATTTTATGTAAGATATCTAAGAGAAATGGGACATTTCAATGGCAAAAAAACTTAGTAGGCAGTAACTTTTAGCTTTGTCCTTTGGAATAACATGCTCAGTAACAGGAATATGCATTAAAAAAAGCAAATAGGGTTTGTTTTAATTTCATGTTGACTTCAAATTGTTTAATAAACTACACTTGAGCTCAATGAAATGAAAAAGGGATGACTTGATAAAACATGAAAACTGCCTAACAATATCTTATTTCTTTCCAAAGCAATAGGAACCATTATCCAAGTATTTAGAAATACATAGCATTTTATTTAGATAAAGATTTATACATGATGCTTTCTGTGCTTCATATTTTCAGTAGCCATCTATGAATGACAAAGAGTTGGTCCTAAATAAGAATAATTACAATAGTCCTTTTGAAATGATGCGAATGCCGTCATAATGCTGAATGAGTGAAGTCACAGCATGTAACCCATGTGGCACATCTCAACGTCATCCGGATTAAATACAGTGATGTGACCAAAACATCACAGAACAACCAAGTCACTTCTGCTCAAAACACAGCAGCATTAGTCAACACGCCAGCCCTGCCGAAGCGTGACCTCATACACACCAGCTGTGGAAAATCTGTCTCTAAACAGTCCTCATAAGTTGGATTTAGGTGCCGTGTTGACAGGGATGGCTCTGAGCTCTGTCCGCATGCACAAGTACTCGCCGATGACTGCCATGAGGGCCATGCAGGCCACGTTGACCAACCACCACGACAAGGCGGCTGGGAGATGTGCGTTATAGATCCAGCAGCCGATCATGTGAAAGAAATGCACCGTCACGGTGAAGTCCAAACACTGCTTTCCCCGTCGGATGAAAAACCACAGGCCAAGAGCGCTGAGAAAGAGACACAAAATCAAGAACGACTTTAGATGGCAGACGTTAATGTTTGGAACAAGACAGCATTGATATAAACCTACCATGTGAGGGAATTCAGAATAAACGCCATCATAGACAAGCGTCCTTGTGTTGTTGAGAAGCCAAGAACCTTGACAGAAAGCAAACTGGTTATTTAATCAGTTTTATTCAGATTCAGTTGGATGAACTCTATTTGGACAGTTACTAACCTCATAACTGAATATCTGGTCGAGTGATCTACTAGTATGGACCAAACCATCAACACCAGCCAACCACAGACCCAAAAAGCTGTAGTAGATACACTGCATGAGGATAATCTGGGATATGATGAGGATCGGATCCCAGACGTAGCTGCGGAAATGACTGCCCATCTCGTAGGAGATGAGGGGGACAAACACACGTCCCCAAAACGGCTTGATGGGAAGGTTAACAGCAGCCCGCCCCAAGATTTGAGTTTCAATCTGTCAAAGACAAAACAATAAAAGTGCAAGGTTCAGTTAGTTACAGCAAATGCAAATACCGTGGAGTACCATGTGAATACCACAGTAAATATCATTAGAGCTATATTATTTGTTAATAACAACGAAAACATAGATAAGATAAGTACACCAACCCAGATAACGTGCGATCAATTTTACTGAAACTAAGTAGCTATTATATTATCAGTGTTATTAAACCACATACGCACTAGTTAGCATTCAAACATTCCAAGTCCCGAATAATAATGTGTGTTCCTAAATATTCTTATAATTACATAAACGTAATTAATGTAAAGGCAACGTGATGTTATTTTATCCAAGTAAACAAACATACAAATGTAAAATACCACGGCGAACAGGCTGTTTGTTAGCATTCGCTAGCTAAACATCGCTAGCGACTTTGTTGACATCAGTCTGTGAGTATGGTAATGCTGTGAAAACACAAACCCCGATTAAGTCGCATGCGTAGTTTAATCCCGAGACCGCTGACAGGTTGGGAATACGGATAGGTAACGTTTTGTGTTGTGGCTAATAATATTGTTTTCAACCGGATGCGAAACTTTGAGGCGCTGTTCAGGGCATGGCGTCATCATCTGTGCGTCCCACGACGCAGATTCGACACTTCAAACTTCACCGATCACCTCAAAATGGATAATACCGCTCATACATTAATTATTACATTTTAAACTATATCTTGAGGTTTAATGTACGCCATGAATTGATATGATTATTCGATTTCTACTTACTTCACGTAGCAGATTCACGTATTTTATCATTTTAAAGTCTGTGGAACTAATCTAAGGCCTTGTTTCATAATTCAGTGTCATAATTTTATATTATTCAGAACTAGAAAACAAAATTTTGCTTGTCAGAAAATCAATATAAAGTTGAAATGTACATACATGTGTTGGAAAGAAGCTGCTGCAGTTTCTGAGGTATTATCAGTGGTTGCTAGGATGTTGCTTATGTGTTTTAAGTGGTTGCTACTAGGCTGCTACTAAACATTTGCTAATGTGAGCTGAGTGGTGTTATGAGTGGTTGCCAGGCTGCTTATAGTTTGATATTTGTCATGCTAACATAATTACCGCTTCAAGGTTTCATAAAGATATATATTGGCCCTGTTGTGTTTTTGCAGTCTATTTTTGTAGATTGTTCCACCGGTGTACTTACTGGCACAGTGAAAGTTCACAGTTATCGCCTGTCACTTCATAACTTGCGGTCTGTGTGCTCGTAACATATCTCACATTTGACCAGAGCTTCCTTTTGTTTGGCTTATGTCTGGAACTGGCAGTCATGCTGCAGTCAGTCAGACCTGCTGAGCCTGAGAGCTAAAACCTTTGACCCTTCTAGTACACTGGAGGCATTGTGTATCTCAGTCAACATAATGTAGATCTTAGTAAATGGGTAGTTTGTGACCATGATGTGTGTTGATATGGCATGCAACTGTGAATCACATTTTCCTAAATTCATTTACATATTAATCTTGATGCTTTACCAGTTTGCATACAGTTTGGGACAGTGTTATTGGTTAAATTGAACAGTAATGCATGTCATATTTACATGCACATTCTTATTGTATCCTTACAATTATAATTATACAGTATCTAACTTTATAGTTCAGTTGAACTGTTAAAATTGTGTAATATTTTTACTATTTAAAATGTAATTTATTCCTGTGATTCCTGTGAATTTTTAGCATCATTACTCCAGGCATATGATCCTTCAGAAATCATTCTAATATTTTGATTTGCTGCTCAGAAAACATTTATTATTATTTATCATTATGTTGAAAACAGCTGAGTAGATTTTTTTTAGGATTCTTTGATTAATAGAAAGTCCAGAATAACAGCATTTATCTGAAATAGAAATCTTTTGTAACATTATAAATGTCTTTATCATCACTTTTGATAAATTTAAAGCATCCTTGCTAAAAAATGTATTCATTTCTATATATTTTTAAATATTTTAAACAGCAAATCAGCATATTAGGATTATTTCTGAAGGATCATGTGACACGATAGCAGGAATAAGTCATATTTAAAAATATATTCAAATAGAAAGCCATTGTTTTGAATAGTACAAATATTTCACAATATTACCGCTTTTGTTGTATTTTGGATCAAAACTGACTGGTAGCATAGTTTGTTAGTTAATCTTTTGGTTATTTTATTGGTATGGAAACTCTGTCTTGTATACAGGAAAAGAAAATCAATTTTATTTTGAAAAAAATTAAGTCTATATTTAGGACTATTCATCTTTTTTGCCTATAATTTTAATGACTTTTTTTTTTATCACATTTTCCCCAAAATTCTCATTAATATACTGTGTAAAAATATTTTATGTTGTGCCATCTTTCATTTATGTTGATTTAAAAGGTAATTAAAAATATTTGTAATAGAATGATTCTCAGTCATGAAAATGTAGAGAATCATCTTCAATAATGATAAAAACAGAAAAAACATCCAGACTTTAAAGCTGTAAGTTGCTGAGGTGCTGCTATGGGGTTGCTTACTGATTTGTGTGTGTATGGCAGTCATTTGTTTTCAAACTGGTTTACTGAAGACTCCACTGTCTATCATTTTCAAATATTTGAAAATATACATTTCTGTTAATTAATACAAATTCTTCACTGCATAATATTCATTTTTAAATTAAGAAATTTTACTTACATCCTGTACATAATATATACCTTCTGAAACTTATGTGCAACCAAATCCAAACCAGCAGCTGAAAAAAAATTACTGTAATAAATATTGGTTGTTTTGGTCATTGGTGGAAAATTGGAACCTGAAGCATTAGGACTGTATTCACTAGTTTTGTGTGCATTTCAAATACACAACAAGTGTAACACATCATCCAGTGCTCATTCTTAGCCACATCAGGCCACAAAATATATTTTTTTTTATTACATTCAAAAGAGAGATCTTTGAAGCTGCATTTTTTTAGCAAAGTATCTGTCCATAGTTGAACTCAGTGGTAAATTTACTATACAGTTGCACAGCTTTTACATTCCATATTTCAGCACAAAAAAACAATGTCTTATTCACCGTTTTCCAGTATAGCATCATGCTTTGAATATTTAATTCAAATCATTGTCATTCTGTCCAGTGCAAACACGCCTCCTTGCAAAGCAAATAAGGCTTATTATTGAATGTTCACAAAACTTGCTATTTGCTTGACACAATTACGCTGGAAAAGCGATGTTTGTGTACATTTTCGAGACATCCTGGCAATGGTAATTCATCAAATGATGGAGAAGGGCATTATAACTTGGCATATTTCCAGACACACAGTGTAGACAACTGCTCTTTTGGCAGTTTTTTGCTCTTTTAAAGAGCTGATTCAGGTGCATGAACTGCGGTAATGTCAGATTGCAGTAGTTCGCTGCATATTCCACTATGTAGAGCACAGAAACAGAATGTAAGATGGAGAAATGCAACCCAGACAGTGGGTGATAGTTCCATATTTGCAATGTCTTTGGGCAGCTGTTTTGGGCATCCATGACCAAGTCTGGATAGGGAACTTGAATGGGGAAATCAGCAAAATCTGAGAGGCTTATGCTCAAATAGCATTAAAAAGCTTATATTGCAGTCTGGATGCACATATACAGTCCTAAGTGCACCTCTCAAAACTGTTTCTATTGCAACCAAAGCTCCTAATGGTTGCTGCAGTGTTGCAATGTCTTTACTAAATGCTGATTGGCTCTTTGAATTAGAAGACAGGACTTTTTCCGCCATATTGTGCATTGCGTCACAGTCTTTGTAGGCTATATCGAAAGTCTTCTATTCCCATTAGTCTTAGTTGCTACTGAATTTGGGTTTTCTCTGTGATCGGACCAAGGCCGCGCTGTCCCGGGACGGCTGATGTGGTTTTACAGAGCACAAATCGCTGGACAATTTGAATCAGCGTATCACGGAAGCGTTGGATACGAAAAGCGTACACCAGCGGGTTGAGTGCGGAGTTGATGTGCGACATAAAGATACCTACATAAAAAGCAATCTTGGGCACTTTGCATGTTGGGCAAAAAAACACAATACAGTTCATAATGTGCAGCGGCAGCCAGCAGACTGCGAACAGAAACAGAACTAGTGCTAGCGACTTGGCAAGTTTGAGCTCTTTGCGGTAGTACTTGCTCGAGTCGGAAGTGGCCTCGGCTCGACGGTTGAGCTGGCGGGAGATCACGCGGAAGATCTCGGCGTACAGCCCGGTCATGATGATCAGGGGCGCCACCACCCAAACAAAGAAATTGAAGTACACCATATAATCCATGCGCATGACGTTGGTGAATTGGCATTCGATGGACGTCGTGCTGACGTTTCCGGGTGGGGTATGGTGCCAACCGGCCATCGGCACTAAACCGGTCAGAAATGAGATGAGCCAGCACAAACCCACAGCTACCCAAGCCCGCCTTTGTGTAACAATGATGTTATACCTGTTAAAACAAAACAAAGTCAATGACATAAATTACCTTTTTAAACCAATCTTAACTGTTCACTAATTTTAGAAATATTGTGCGTTAGCACATTTCAAATGGTCCTAAAGGCACAGTATGTAAGCTCTCACAGCTAGAGGGCGCATATTCAAAACAAAGAAAGAAACAAAGGCGTAGTTTGATGACACCATGATTGAGTGTGGAATCATGGGAGTTGTTGTCTTCATCCCCACAGCCGATTCAATCCATCAGGACTTGGGCAGAAACCATGTCTATGAATGAGCTAATGTATTTAGGTCACTGTAATATGAAGCAGGGTGGGGTGAAACGAAACGAAGCTGCTGAAGCGATTGCTAATGAAGAATGAGCGAGATACATGGCTCGAAAGTAGCAGAGCTTTTATTATGCCATAGTCGACTGCTTCCACTTCTTCCGGTCATGCGTATGTAGGAAAATGTATGAAGTCATTGGCAGGCGACGCAATGACACAGTCCATTACACTTGTTAAAAATGCTTACTTCTCTGGATTTAAACATTCTTCCAAACAACTGGGATAATGTAAGTATACAAGTCAGTAAAATATATAACACTGTTCTAGTGGTTTTTGGACATTTTAAGAAAAAAATCTTACATATTGTGCCTTTAATCACTTAAACAGTTGACGGTAGCTATTGACTTCTATAGTTTGGAAAAACATACTAGAAAGAAGAAAGAAACTCTTATAGATCTGGAACTACTTGAGGGAGAGTAAATGATGACAGAATTGTCCGTTTTGGTGGAGCTATACCTTTAAAAACCTTTAAGTTTTTAGTACTATAGTATACTATGCTATAGTACTAAGTACTTACATTTTCTGAATGGGATGGTGTTGTCGGTTGCTGTGCAGTTGCAGATGTTTAAAGTGGTTTTACTGCGTTGCTAGGTGGTTGAAAGAGTGTTCAGGTAGTTGCTTACTGATCTGTATGATATTCTCTTTCTAGATATGGCTAGACTGTGGCATATTTTTTCAACGTTTTATCATCCTCCAGACAGAAATGTAAGTCCAAATTATTATGTAGTTTTATTTATGTAAGTAGTTAAAATGCCAATGAGTTGCACTTGCCTTAGGAAGTACATGTACATTTTCTAAATCTCTTTATTTATAACATCTAAATTATGTATTTTAATATATTTTAGTATATTCAATTCACCATTCGCCACAAATGTGTTACATAAGCAGTTTAAGTCACATGCCTTCAAACATCAAGGAAATGAGTGGTTAGGGACGCTGCCAAAATACTATCAGACCAGTGAACATCATTCCTTTTGACAGACAGCAGAGGTTTAATTTAGTTAAAAGCCTTACATTACACTAGCCCATTGATTTGCATTAAAGAAGGCAACAGATATATTGCTGTCCTCCTGCTGTCTGGCCAAGAAATATGATAAAACAGCTGATGCAACTTGAAATAAAAAAAAATCAGTTCTGACTCCCAATTTGATGAACCAAGCTACATAGCTTGGCAAACAAGCATAACATTTTTGAACATTGGTATTTTTATCATAAAAACTTGTTGCATGAAAGCAATAAGCTACTCAGGGCTGTGCATGCCAATGATTTTACAATAAATTACTGCTTTGTTTTATGCACAAGTCATTTTAACTGTCATTTCATTGCAGCTAAGTTGGTGAAATGCTTTAGCGTTTTTTATGCACCCAAGCTGTTTTTTAGTGGACATAAAGTCACGATGTCCTAGAAGTCAGTAACTAACATAGAGCAATTAATATTGCACTAATATACATGTGCTGTAAAAATGATTTTTCAAAGTAAAATTTCATGTTTAATTCCATGTGTTACTTTCCAAATCTTTGTAATTAATTGTAAAATTTACTAGCAATTTCTGAGGGAAAATGGTTTATTCACAAACATTTACAAAACATGGTAACTATGTTTCCGTTAATTCTGGTGCATCACCTTGATGCGGTTCATTTACAAGAGGGGTTCACCAGGTTACACCCTGATATTTTAAGTAAATATTTAAATAATTCAACAACACATTTGCATGTTTACTGTTCTCTGATGTCAGTTAATGAAACAAAGAAAATATTTAATCCTTATTTAGTGTTTCAGACTCACCTGGTTGGGATTTTAACACGTAGGAAGCGGTCGATGGCAATGGCCAGCAGGGACAGTATGGAGCTTTGGGTGATGGTGACGAGGAGGCAGGAGATGAAGAGGCAGGTGTAAAACTGCGTGTTAAGACCCAAGCTGATGACCACCGCCAGTGGAATAACGAGAACACCAACTGCGATATCAGCCAGTGCCAGAGAAACAATAAAACAAAAGGTCGGGTCTCTAAGACCCTGATTCATGCAAACCACCACGACCACCAACACGTTCCCAAGCACGGACGCCAGAGCGATAGTGCACTCGATGGAGATGTACATCAAGTCCATCTTCTCCCAACTCTTAGTTACTGTGAGCGTTGACATCTTCACCATCTGTAGTAGTGGTTCCTCTTCCACCATGGCACTGGGTCTTCTATAAGAGCTTCATGATGTCCTCAAATGCTGGTATGTGATGTCATTTTATTATATTACTCTCAGTCTTTTCTGCTGAATTTTTTAAAATATTTATGGCTGTCTGTCGTATAGGTTGTATCTGAACTTTCCTGACGAATTAGTAAAAGCCTTGAAAAGCACTTAGAGTTTCTTCAAAAGCCGTTCCATGTAATCTGTAGTTACTTTGAGTCATTGTGTGTCTTTTTCTCTTCATCTTCACAAACTCCTGCTTCTCCTTCTCCTGTTGCCGAGGCTCTGCTGGCTGGGAAGGGAGGGGTGCTTCATTCTCTGCAGTACTATTTCCTTGCCCACTGCTCGTCTTGCTCATCGTTTCTCTCTCACTTTCTCTCTCTTCGCACACTTTCCGAAACCCCAAACACCACTGCCACTCAGAATTTAACTTAGTATGACTTTTAAATTTCATTTCAACTTTTGAATTTGAACTGGCGGCAAACAGGATACAGAATGGTAATTTAAATTTAAATTTAAAAAAGTAGAATTTAAATGTAACAAAACTCTACTGTAAGTGTGATTTCATTGTAAGAACAATGAACATGTTATCATACACATTGTACAGGTTATTTCCAGAGTTTTTAATTTAACATTTTTTTTTTTTAATTTTATCGATCACTATTTGATCAAAAATATAGTAATATTGTGAAATATTATTACACTTTAAAATATTTTTTCTGTTGTAATATATTGTAAAATGTAATTTCACAAAATGTAATTAAAAAAAAAAAATGTAAAATGTAATTTAAAAAAATAAATCTTACTGACCCAAAGCTTTTAAAAGGTAGTGTGTATATATTATTAAAATATATCAATTGCTTTATATATTATTTTTTTAATTACACTATTATTACACTATTATCTAGTTTGTTGAAATATCTTTCTTATTTCAGTTCAGTAAATTTCTTTTCTTGTCATTCCAGTTCCTTGACAATTCCTGTTCAACATCTTGTGGGTCGTGGATAATTTAATTCAAATTCACACTCTGGAACCGAAAGCGAGTTAAAATTTCATTTAATTCTGAACCAGGCACATGCATGTCCCCCTCTGTTTCCTGACTCTGTCACTTTGTCTCTTTATCTTTGCATGGAGAGAGACATTATTTGATATTCAAATGTTTCCACCCAGGAAATCGGACATCATCTTCATCAAATTAATTTTTCCAGTAATGTTCATTGTAATGTGGTAATGGGTTCGTTTCAGTTTTGCCAGCCACAATCGTTTCATCTCGTTCTCAGGGCTCTTCAACATTATGTGGTTATCGTGTCTATTTTAATCCTCTCATGCGGAATTGAGATTTCCTTTTTGAGTCATGACACAGAGAGAGATCTTATTGCACTTTCAGAGCTCAGAGCAATTGTCACTTATGCTTTATTGTGATATGAACTTGGTCTAGATGTGTTAGATGATTCACAAAATATTCTTTGGAGAATAAAAATACAATGGATGTAGATCCAGATCAGCTCATTTGTTTACGAGAGAATTTACTGAGTTCAGACTAAAATTATGGCATTATTAAGATTTTTTCTGAAACTGTAGAGAAGACACACGTGAGATTTACTGAAGTCTTCTCAGAAGTGAAGACTTAAGTTAGAGTGTCCATTTTCACTCCCGTTTAATCAGGTTATCATCTCGACAATACAATTGAGACGTTAGAGAATTTATACCTTTTATCTCAACAGTGCAAATCATTCTGTGCTTATTCATTTAAAGTTACAAAACATGCTAAATACATTAATTCCATGCATTACCTTAATCAATTAATCATCACGACATTGAGATAAACATATTTGATGTTTTTTTAGTAAGTGTTTTATTTTATTTTATATATATATATATATATATATATATATATATATTATTTTTTAATTGTTTGAATATTTTTAATGTATACTTAATTATCAGCTTTTCATCAACTCTGGAACCCTAAATTTGCCATAATGAAATTAAATGGCACTCCATCTTGCCAAGATCTCTTAAAATGTTCTCTTTGGATCTTCAACTATTTTAAGACTGTCTAGCACATTGATGTTTGAAGTAAATGCTGTTCTTGTGCTTTTTCTTTCTAATCTCTTTGATTAGTTTCATTTCATTAAGATGTTGCTAACAACTAAATGTCTTTCCAGGAAATGCAATACTTCAGATTTAGCATTATTAGTTATATTTGCATTGCTATTGCTCATACTAGGGATCAGTGACTCATCCTGCACCCTTTGTGTTTGTGTTGAAGTGAGGTTGTGCTATTTTTTTTTTTTTTTAAGACAGACCTACTACAAAGCTGGCTTGTCAATGTAGTCTTGACCTTTGTTTGCATGCTAAGGATAATTTAGAGTAGGTAAAACAGGTAGCTACTGCTTATGCAACACTCATGCAAACCTTCTGGTAGCGACCTCTCATCATGCTTAACCGTCTGTGCAGTTTTCCAGTGATGAGTGACAAGAGAACCATAAAGGCCTGAGTTGTCATGGCGACGTATGCTGTCATCTAATTGAAGAGAGATCTACGTATCAAGCACAAAGGCTTCTGGATGCCCCATCGGACTATCGACTTGAGCGGTAAGCGTGATGCATAGAGCAGTAATGAATATGTTTACGGCCGTCTTGAGGGTCAGTAATGATTGCAGGTTGAATATTAAATGGGAATGTGCTCTAATAATGTCTGCAATTACATACAAACTATTGTACACTACCAGTCAAAAGTTTTTGAACAGTAAGATTTTTAATGTTTTTGAAAAGTCTCTTCTGCTCACCAAGCCTGCATTTATTTGATCCAAAGTAAATGGTAAAAAAATGGTAAAATTTTGAAATATTTTTTGAAAATAACTGTTTACTATTTTAATATATTTTAAAATGTAATTTATTCCTGTGATTTCAAATCTGAATTTTTAACATCATTACTGCAGTCTTCAATGTCACATGATCCTTCAGAAATCATTCTATTATTCTGATTTGCTGCTTAAAAACATTTTTAAGGTTTCTTTGTTTCTTTGATTTCTATAATTTCTTCATTTCTATAAAATCTTTGGATCCTTCTATTTATCAAAGAATCCTAAAAAAAATGTAAAAAAAAAAAAGTTTCTTGAACAGCAAATCAGCATATTAGAATGATTTCTGAAGGATCATGTGACACTGAAGACTGGAGTAACGATGCTAAAAATTCAGCTTTGAAATCACAGGAATAAATTACATTTTTAAATATGTATGTTCAAATAGAAAACTGTTATTTTAAATAGTAAAAAATATTTTACAATTTGACTGTATTTTGAATCAAATTAATGCAGGCTTGGTGAGCAGAAGAGACTTCTTTAAAAAATATTAAAGGACCTACTGTTTAAAAACTTTTGACTGGTAGTGTGTTTCACACAATGATTTACACTAAAACAGTTGAAAAACACTGAACCCGAGATATACTAGACACACTAGAGTATCAGTTTCAGTTTTCACCAAGCAACCACATAGCAACTATCTAGGATTCCAGAGCAACTGTTCACAACAAATGTTTGAGCAAGCATGCAACAAGATTGTACACATTATCTTTAACAAATGCAAAAATCTAGTTGCAGATATTAATTTATTTTGGCAGAAAACTTTTGAGTGAATACATGTAATTCAGCAATCAACGAGTGTAAATAAACCCCAACCTGTTTCTGTGTGGCGATAAGTGGAGAAGTTAGTGGTTAAAGACGAGTTATGCAAAACCTGTAGTTCCTTCAGCAGAGCTTTCGATTTGTTTTGGATTGTCTGATGAACATTATTGTCTGAACAATCGACTCATGTATGTCTGAGCACAGCATATTGAGCGGCCGTACGTCTTCCTCTCGCAGCTGTGTTGTCGTTTGCATCAAATTAAATACGCGATATAGATGTGTTCATAACCGCTGGTTTTCAAGCCGCTGATGAGAATTGATTTGGATATTGCCTTTCAACGTGGCGCCAAAAGGTCTATTTCATATTTTTCAACTTCACTCAGCAAAATGAACTCAAGCCATGTTAGGAAAAGTAATAATGTGGGAGATGAACATCATAAATCCTGCTCATTCTGCGTGCGCCGTTTGGACCGAGGCCGATATTACGCCGTACAGAGAAAGAACAAAATGGCCGCTGAAAACTGAGACTTTTTCACAGGAATCCAGCACGCTCCAAACGTTCCCTCAGGATCAGCATTGTTCGCTTCCACATGGCCCGATGCCAGTAAATCAATTAAAGAGACTACAGAGGGAACGTCCAGTCTAATATACAGCAGAGTGCAAAGTCTGAGAACACACTGATAATCTGATTTAAACCTGGAGCAATCAGAACGTTAAAGGATTTTAAAAAGTGAAATATTCACTTGGGGGTAGGTAAAAATGTGTTTTTGTTTTTTTTCTCAGAGATAAAAAAGAGCATTTTGCATGGACATACTCCTAAATATCATCTTTCATCACAGAAGAAAGAAATACAGGTTTGAAACAACATGAGGGTGAGTAAATGAGCACAGAATTGTGTGGCTGTTTCTTGAAATGTGAAATTCATGAAGTTATAAAGGAAGGATGCGAAAGGTCTGACGCATGTCAGACCTTTTTTTTTTTACTTTTTTTTGTTTGTTTTTTTAGTCATAATGTACAGCATTGTACTAAAAAAGCAAACAAAAAAAAGTACAGGCTCAGAATGACTCTGTCAGTTTCTCTTCCCCTTCATTGCGATGACATTAAATATTTTTAAAATGCTTAAACAATATTTTTAAGTGACCGGGTCAATGTCTAGAGAGCAGGGCTGCAAGTTGGATGGATTTTAATAATAGCACATGAGGCATAACAAATTAAGCAGTTTCACATAGTATTTATATGTATATTATATTATTTATATTATATATGTATGTATAACATTCAAATGAAACAATTCCGCTCTTTTTTTTGCTCACCAAGGCTGCATGTATTTGATCAAAAATGCAGTAAAATCAGTAATACTGTGAATTATTTTAATAATTTAAAATAACTGCTTTCTATTTGAATATATTTTTTAAAATGTACTTTATTCCTGTGATCAAAGCTGAATTTTCAGCATCATTACTCCAGTCTTCATTGTCACACGATCCTTCAGAAATCATTATAATATGCTGATTTTGATGGGGTTTTTGCCGATTCATATTTTTGTGGAAACTGATACATTTTTATTTTCAGGATTGTTTGATGAATAGAAAGTTCAAAAGTGATTCGAAATAGAATTTATTTGTAACATTATTTTAGTCTTTACTGTAAATTACATTTTAATACATCCTTGCTGAATACAAGTATTAATTTATTTCTTAAAAAAAAAAAAAAGTCTTATTGACCCCAGACTTTTGAACAGTAGATTATTTACATCATCCATTGCCAAGAAAAATTATATATATATATATATATATATATATATAGATTAAAAAAAAACACATTGAAACACATGTTGACCATAGTGGGGCGTTGTCACATAAAAAGTTAAGAAACACAAAACAAATAAATGCATAAAAATAGATATCCTACAGATATTATTAATAATAAATTCTATACATATGTACCATAATATATCATACATATATTCAGTCTCTTCCTTATACAGTTGGTCCTTGTTTTTAGGTGTCTCGGTTGGGTTTTATTCTGTTTAGTACAAAAATATGATGACATTAGTATTACAGTGTAGATTGGAACTAGGCATTTGAAACCAACATACAAAACCACTGCTGGATAAATTTCTAGCCTGGTCTCCCCTACTTATTGTAAACTTATTGCTAACCGTCCTGATTTGTGATCAAAACGACTTGTGGTTTTATTTTCATGCTGCACCTGGCGAAGCTGTTTGAGTTGCTGCTGGCGTTGTTATCCAAAGTCTGGCTGCTCGGATCTTCCCTCTGCTCTGAGCTTGTCAGCCTTGTCAGGATCCTTTTATATGCCATCTTAATCTTAGGCACCTTGAAAGCGTACACTATGGGGTTAATGGCGGAGTTAGCGTGAGAGAGGAGGATCCCGACATGAAAGAAAACAGAGTCCACTGTTACAATGTTGTAGTGGTTCAGCGTGTTCATTATGTGCAACGGGAACCAACAAACAACAAACAGAACCAGAACCAAAGCCAGAGAATTGCCCAGTTTCCGCTCCCTGCGGTAAAACGACCTGGACTCCGTGGGGCGTCCGACTCCTTTTCTCAGCTGTTTGGATATCATATTGAAGAGTAACAAGTACAGGACCATCATGATGATGGTGGGTGGAAGGTTGCAGGCAAGGAAGTTGAAGTTGACCATGTAGGACATGTTTATGACCGTGATGAAATTACATGTAATAGTGGAGTTTTCAGGGGTTGTGGTGTTTTTTTCGTGCCATCCGAACATGGGGATGAAACCTAGTATAAAAGCAGAGAGCCAACATACAGTGACCGCAGCCCATAAGTGCTTCTTTTTGACTGCTCCTCTGTACCTGAAAATTAAAAAGAATATTTGAAAAGAAAATATATATTATTAGCTATTTATTTCTACACTTAATTTTAATTTTGGGGTTGGTAAGATTTTTTTCCTAAGGTCTTTGAAAGACTCTTCTGCTCATAAAGGCTGCATTTATTCAAAATGCATTAAAAATAATAATAATAAAATAAACAGTAATATTGTGAAATATTATTACAATTTAAAATAACTGTTTTCTACTGTAATATATTTTAAAATGTAATTTATTCCTGTGATCAAAATTGCATTTTCAGCATCATTACTTAAGTCTTCAGTCACATGATTTTTTAGAAATCATTCTAATATGCTGATCTACTTCTCAAGAAACACATCAATGTTAAAAACAGCTGTGCGGCGTCATGTCTTTATGAAAACTGTGATATATTTTTGTTTCCAGTATTCTTGATGAATAGAAATAGAATAGAATTCTTTTGTAAACTGTTTTGATCACATTTTGATCAATTTAATGCACCCTTGCTGAATAAAGTATAAAAATATGTAGAATTTCTTAAAATATTTAACAATTTCTTACCGACCCCAAACTTGGAATCAACTGGGTCACGAAAAGCTGGCATTTCAATACTTAAAAATCATATTAGGCAGAGGTAGTGTTTGATAGCAGACAAGATTTCTATTAAATAAAAACATTCTTAATGTACTGTAAGATTGTAAATGTCCATTTAGATTAAATGTTGACTTGAATTGTTTTTGTTTCAAGTTGCATGTTACTCTGTATGATACAGATAAACATGCATCATCTGCAAACATTTGATTTCCTGCTTATCAGCAAGCTTGATCAACTTGACTGTCACACAAGTAAGTCTTCAAATATGCATTGCAAAAAAGCATGACTATTAAACGTTCAGACCTGAGAGGGTTATAAACACGCAGGTATCGGTCCATGGCGATGGCCAGCAGTGAGTGAACGGAGGCCTGGGTTAACACAATGACCACACAGCTGAGGAAGAGGCAGCAGTGGAACGTAGTCTGCAAGTATCCATCAACCACCACAGCAAAAGGCACGGCAACTGCTCCCACCAGAAGATCAGCCACTGCCAGAGATACAACGAAACAGAATGTGGTCTGACTCAAGGCATGGCATGACCACACCGCCCAGATGACCAGCACGTTCCCCAGGCAGCATCCTAAAGCGATGAGCACCTCCAGGGAAGTATAGATCTCCTTCTCACCATTGGCCATGATGATGAGAGTAAGCACAGGAACTCTACAGGAACTTACTTAAAGAAGTGGTGGTTTAAATAGGAAGTTGACTTGACACATGCCAAGTCAAATATGCTCACACGCAAATCATTTTTGCAAGGTCAGTACTTCAAAGTGGCATAAGCACACATGCGCACACACATAAAATTGTATTTAAAAATTAAGATATTTCCCATTCAAAGAGATTTATATATATATATATATATATATATACATATATTTTTTTTCACAAAAGAAGCTGCACAGCTGTTTTTAACATTGATAATAAATGTGTGTTTCTATTTTAGACAAACATATTTTATGATTTTAGAAATCTTAATATTTTAAAATAATTTAAAATATAAAAGTTATTCTTAAATTGAAATAATATTTCACAATATTAAAAAATTTCACCAACCTCAAACATTTGACCATGTATATTGTATTTATATTTAGTGCATTTTTAAGTCATTCATTCGAACACTATTCACGTTTACATTTTTTGCAGCTTATTTCGTGCATTCCCCTGCGACTCAAACCCATGACCTTAGCATTGCTAGTGCCATGCTTTACTTTTTGAAATTTGTATTTATAAATATTATGTGCTCTAAGTTCTATGTTGGCACCTGAAGCACAACAATACACCCCTATTGCGGTGTGCCATAAAATTGTGGCTAAGCTCACGGCTAGTAAAAAAGGAAGCTGCTGGTTTGATCGCTTTAAGAATCTGCAATCTCTATTGTGCTCCTAATATGCAGTAATCAAATATGACTTTATTTATTTACCTGTTCTCGGTCTTATTGTGCATGATTCATCAGTTCACGTTATTGAAAAAATCAATTCTGTAAATTCTGTTTGTCAGTATGTAATGATACATCTGAGTAAACAAATTTTCCTTTCGACTGACGTCACCTTTAGCCTAATGATTTGAAAAGCAAGTGTTAGCACTGGTATGTGAACTCTGACATATCATTTATTTATCTTTTTTTTCATAACTGTAAAGCCTTGTTCTTAGCAGAAATGTGACGTTTGCAATTCACCCTACTTTTCAATTCATATGAAACACTAAACAGTTCCCACTTAAAACGACTGCAAACCCCAACTAAACTAACCTCAGACTACAATTTTAGGGTGGTTTGCCTTAGCCGTCAAGCAGCGCTCGTCAATGTTAAAATGACTGAGATAGCCAATCAAATCAATTCGCAGAACGCGGGGGCGCAACGCGGGGGGATGGGGGTGGGGACTTTTTTAATTTTTTGCATTTGTCCTCAAAGACTGAGACATTCATTTTAATCATAGAGAAACAAACTGCATACAAGAAATTAATCCAAATAAAATACAATCATGCAACCACAAACAATGTAAGGTATTAAAGAAAATCACACTTATTAAACAAATACAATAATTTCTTGGCCTTATCACTTCTCATAGCTTTTAAGACCTCCGTATATGGCTAGCTCCTAGACACTGAGCACGAATTCCAGCGCGACACTGCATTTTTTAACGACGAAAGAGTTTGAGATGAGCTATTATACTACTAAGTTGCTAAATATTTAATATTTAATATGTTTTTCGATAGAAATGTTAAAAAGATCAAGTAATATCTTTTTATGCAAACTAGCCTACTCAACATTTTTTTTGTAAATGACAGAATTTATTAATTTTTTTTTAGTGAAGTACAGTTTTAATCTTACCCTATAGCGCCATCAGCTGTTGGTTGTAGTGAATCTGAAGCTGCTTCACTCTGTGTGTGTGTGTGTGCGTTTTGTTTATATATCCTGGTGGGGACTTAAACCTAAATACACACACACTCATGGGGACTCGTGTCACAGTGGGGGACCTAAATTGAGGTCCCCATGGTTACAAAAGCTTATAAATCACACAGAATGAGTTTTTTTTTTTTTTTTTGGAGAAAGTAAAAATGCAGAAAGTTGACAGGTAAGTCTAAGTGTAGGGTTGGTGTAGGGTGATAGAAAATATGGTTTGTACCGTATAAAAAGCATTACACCTATACAGAGTCCCTGTGTGAGAATGTTGTTTTCTGTGGCAAGTGGGTTTAGAGTTGAGACAAATGATTGTAATTCGCATTGTTCTGAAACCACTAAATGATGACACTTTTTTTTCCGGAGAGACCAAACAGCCTGTCTATTTCCTCTCTGTGCCTATTACAACAGCTTTTACTTGTAGGACCTACATAGAGGTTTCCAGTCCTGCATGCACAATGGTATTAGGTGGAGGATCTATTTACATCTCTCTTGAAGTGCTCATTGCAGTGGGATGCTGTCTGGGCAATGTGTTGGTGATCTGGGCCGTGTGGAAAAGTGGAGCCCTGAACAAACCCACTTTCTGTTTGATTGTGTCGCTGGCGGTGGCTGATTTCCTGGTTGGGGCTGTGGCCATTCCTCTGGCTGTGATTGTGGACATCCACGTGAAGATTCCTTTCTATGCCTGTCTCTTTATGAGTTGTGTTCTCATCGTACCGCTGCAAGCGTCAGTGCTCACGCTCCTGGCCATCGCTGTGGACCGATTCCTGCGGGTTCGTATCCCATTCAGGTGAGTCGGCCTCCAGAGGGCCTTAATGTGTGTCAAATCTGTTGAAAGCAAAACTCTGAGACCACATTGAAAATATGGGATTTTCTTAATTTAAACCTGGAAATAAAGGGCACGTTTTAGAATTTTGAAACAAACAAACAAAAAGAAAATGTATGATCTAAAATGAAGAAATACTTAAGATTTTGTACTATCTTTAGGTCAAATAATCAAATAAATAATCAAATAAAGCTCATGCATCATGCATGATAATATTATTTGTAATGAATAATGTTCTTTTAATATTCCATTCTATTCTATTCTATTCTATTCTATTCTATTCTATTATATTATATTATATGTGACCCTGGCCCACAAAACCAGTCTTAAGTAGCACAGGTATACAGTATTTGTAGCAATAGCCAAAAATACATTATGGTTCAAAATTGTCAAATTTTCTTTCATGCCAAGAATCATTAGAATATTAAGATCATGGTCCATGAAGATATTTGGTAAATTTCCTATCATAAATATATCAAGACTTAATTTTTGATTAGTAATATGCATTGCTTCATTTGGACTTTAAAGGCAATTTTCTCATTATTTACATTTTTCTGCATCTTCAGATTCCAAATATTTAAATAGTTGTATCTGGGCCAGATATTGTCCTATCCTAACAAAACCATACATCAGTGGAAAGCTTATTTATTCACCTTTCACATGATGTATAAATCACAATTTTAAAAAATGGACCCTTACGACTGGTTTTGTGGTCCAGGGTCACATATTATTTATTTGTTGGAGAGAAATATGAATTTTCTTAATTTAGTTCTTAATTTAAACCTGGAAGTAAAGAGAAAGTTTTAAATTTTGAAACCTTTCAAACAAAGAATTTTTTTTATGTAAAATGAAAAAGAAATATTTAAGATTCTCTACTAACGTCAGATCAAATAATCAAATAATTAGTCAAATAAAGATTCTATAGAATATTCTCAAATTTATGAATTCAGTTTTCAATTAAACTTTTTATTCTAAAGCAATAAGCCCCAAGAAGCCGTGGTTAACAGTGAATTGATAACCGCTATAGGGCGTTGTTAGACTCGACACAAAGGCGTATGTTTGTAGAGTAATTTACAACAGCTTCGAACACGGCTCAACCAATCAGAATCAAAGACCGGAACTATCTGTTTTATAAAACTTTTTTTCTTGTAATAACAAATATTTAAATTGTTGTAAAATATTATATTATTAGGATAATATATTTGAATAAATATTTTAAATTCATAATTATTATTATAAGAAATAAAAGCACTTTCAGACCTCAATGCAAAATGACACATTTGTAACATTCAGCAAATTAAAAGATGTTAATTTTAAGAAATATTGGGCAAATACTTACATTTTAAGTAATATTTGGCGAACTTGATTTTCAGGCTCTTCTTTGCTCGGCAGGTACAAGTCCACAGTCACTAAGAGGCGCTCATGCTTCCTTGCTGCTGTGTGCTGGATACTGGCATCTGTACTGGGCTTCTTACCCATGTTTGGATGGTACAACCATGACACATTGGCACGTTACAACTCCACCTCCATAGACTGTCAGTTCATTGCTGTCATCCCTGGTACATACCTGATCCACTTCATCTTTGAGGGCTGTTTTCTTCCTCCGCTGGCAATCATGATTACTTTGTATTGCTATATCTTTTTTAAAATTAGGAGTGGAAGAGCAGGTTTGGCGTCTGAAACTGGTACATACACCCAAAAGAAGTATAAACTGGCCAGCTCTCTGGTTTTAGTCTTGGCTCTATTTGTTGTTTGCTGGCTGCCGTTACACATGATAAAATCCATCACGTTCTATAACCAGAATATAAATGTACCGTCTATTGCTTTGTATTTTGGCATTCTCCTCTCTCATGCCAACTCGATGGTAAACCCTGTAGTGTATGCCTTTAAAATCCCTAAGATAAAGCAAGAGTACAGGAAGATTTGGAGGAGGGTGACTAGTCAACAGCAGCAGGCAGATACAAACAGCAGCAGGACTCCTGCTAGTAATACCACTGACAGCCATGATGGACGACATAATGACAAAATCAGTCCACAGGGAGGAGCCAATGACATGACTCCATAGAAAAACTAAAGAATAATGATTTCATTCATTTTGTATCTATAATTGCAATACAGCTTTTTTCAGACTAAACCTTTCTAATTTTTCTAACCTGTCTAAAGTAGAGCCAGTGTAAAAGTTCAAATTCAGAGTAAAATTATTATCTTAATTCATACTGCTTGTACGTTTTTTTTTTGTTTTTTTTTTTACCACCTATTAACTTTAGTTTGTCAAAATATTGCATTCTTTCCTGTTTACTAAGTCTTTCTCTATATGATTTAGCAGCTTCCACACGTTTTTCCCGTGGTTTAGACAGCATAAATTAGCAGAACAACATACTCTGTAGTACATTAACCATGCGATCCATGCAGTTGTTTACATCCGAGTATCGTCAATATGGCCGTGCATCCGGGTAACTGACCAAATCGTGACGTAAATTTAACTTTGTTCGCCTGCTCAATCGCGAGTTACTGTCATTACTGTTAGTTACTACAGCCTACAGTTTGCTAGCTAGCTATGCCTTCGTCATGTAAATGCACATTACCTGGTTGCGATCATTTACAAAACACCTCAGTCATCCATTCAGTGTGTAGCGGTGTTTGACAGTTTAAGAGAGGCGTAAGCTTTCCCGCGAGTGGGTGTGGTTTCAGCGACAGCAGACACGCCCCCAGCGTTTGCGAGTGGTGAATACCGCTTATTTTATTTACTTAGCAGTTTTTTAGCATTCAAAGTTGGCTGGGTGGTTAATAACACGTTGTTCTGTGGTGCGCCAAAATCAGAACACATCTTTAATATTGCTTAACACGACATTAATCTTACTGAGGTTGCAGTTACACAGTTATGCCAGTAGGGCGTCTCAAAACACCACAGTTAAAGTCTGAGCGTGTCTGAATGGTTGACTGAGCTACTGTATGACTTCTCTTATGGCTGAATGTGGTTTTAAAAACAGTTATCTGTTTTTGCAAATAAACTTCATATGTATAACTAAAAATAAACATTTTGACATAGTAAGTAAATCATATAAACAAATAAAATAGCAGTATTGCAAAATAAATTAAACTAACTACAGAATAAACTAAAATTGATAAAAACTGTAATAAAAACAGTATGGTACTTTAATAATATTAATTTTTATTAATTTATTCAATTTCAACAATTACAAATACAGACTGGTTAAAGATACTCCAGCCACTCTTTCTCTTGGTGTTCATGATATACTTTTACTCTCGCTCATTGTGTCTCTCAAGGAAGCCAGCGTGACACTGCCGTTTTTAAAGATGAAAGAGTTTGAGGTGAGCTGTAAGTTGCTAAATATTTAATATTTAATATCTGTTTTTCGATAGAAATGTTAAAAAGACCAACAGTAATGTCTTTTAATGCAAACTAGCCTACTCAACATGTTTCCCAAATTTGATAGTTTTGAAATATGATCATACAGGAAGGACATAAATTAGATTTTTTTTAGTGAAGTACAATTTTAATCTTACCTATAGGGGCATCAGCTGTTAGTTGTAGTGAACCTGAAGTTGCTTGATGTCTCTGTGTGTGTATATTATAGTCTTTTCTATAAGACTATATTATAGTACAGTGTAAACTAAATATACAATCATCCAAACCAACACCAACCCTAAACTTACCTGTCACAGAAAAGATTCTTATACATATATATAAGAATGTTTTAAAGGGGTCATCACATGCTAAGTTCACTTTTTCATGTTGTTTGAACATTAATGTGTGTTGGCAGTGTATGTACACATCTACCCTATAAAGATACAAATCCATGCAGTGGTTTTTAATTAATCTGTAAAAATAATATCCCCTTTTTCAAATCGAGCCATTCTCAGGTGCCTGTCGGTGTGGCGTCACACCCACAGAGGCCACTCACACAACAGGTGATTGACATGAGCGTTTTACCTCAGATCAGCTGTAACAGTCTGATCTCTTTGTTTTGATGCTGGAGCAGGGATGTAAGTTAGACAAGAATATCTCAGATTGAGTGATTGAGGTGTTGTGTTGCTGGATGTAATAATGAACTTATTGGTCGTCATGTACTCCCGACATCTGAGCCGCTGAAGATGCAGTGGATTACATTTGTTTGTGAAGGGAATGCGCCTCCCGATCTACATATATCCGTCTATGTTCGTGCAAATCATTCGTGATACAGCTTCACCTACAGCAGAAGTGAGTTTAAGAGTTTTTTTATGAATCTTTGCGATCGTCTTTCCTAATAATGTGCTAGTTAGCAAGTTTAGCGGCTAAACGCGGCTAAACGTGGCTAAACACGGCTAAATGTGGCTAAAGTAAACAGGCTTGTCTCTCCACAGAGAGAAGAGAGGGGCGAGGCAAGCAGAGCTCATTTGCATTTAAAGCGGCCTCGACCAGAATGAGATGATTTTTGCAGAGCTGATTTTGCCAAGGTAAGAAGGGTTTTGTTTTACACAACCACTGAACATTTTAAACCAAAGTATATTATAGACTTTTCATTAATTAAGACCCTAAAGAATCATATGAACTTGTGAAAAATGGGCATCCAATGACCCCTTTAACAGTCTTAAATGTAACTTTCTTTATATGAAGAGCTGAGATGCAAAACCAGTTAAATCCATCTGACGTCTTTCTTTTAAAAATGCTTTTTTTTTTTTTTATCAGGCTCAGATATATAGGTTTCTGTGTAAATACCAGTACTTCTAATTAGGCTGAGGCTGGTATTTTAGCGAGTTTGAAGAAAAAGTATTTGATGGACGTATAATATGTGTTGAGAGCATTCACTCAGTATCATTATCTCATTTTTGACCGAGATGGCTTTTAGCTGGTTTTGCATCTCAACTCTTCATATACATATACATACATATATATATATATATGAGAATGTTTTTAGTGACACAGATAGGTTTGTACTTGCATTCTTCTAAAACCACTAATTGACACCTTTTTTTTTCTGGAGAGAAATATAGCCCCTCTATTTCCTCTTTGTGCCTATTACAACATCTTTCACTTGTAGTACTTACATAGAGGTTTACAGTCCTGCATGCACAATGGTATTAGGTGGAGGATCTATTTACATCTCTCTTGAAGTGCTCATTGCAGTGGGATGCTGTCTGGGCAATGTGTTGGTGATCTGGGCCGTGTGGAAAAGTGGAGCCCTGAACAAACCCACTTTCTGTTTGATTGTGTCGCTGGCGGTGGCTGATTTCCTGGTTGGGGCTGTGGCCATTCCTCTGGCTGTGATTGTGGACATCCATGTGAAGATTCCTTTCTATGCCTGTCTCTTTATGAGTTGTGTTCTCATCGTACCGCAGCAAGCGTCAGTGCTCACGCTCCTGGCCATCGCTGTGGACCGATTCCTGCGGGTTCGTATCCCATTCAGGTGAGTCGGCCTCCAGAGGGCCTTAATGTGTGTCAAGTTTGTTGAAAGCAAACCACATTGAAAATATGGAAGTTTCTAAATTTAAACCTGGAATTAAAGGGCATGATGAAAAAATATTTAAGATTCTGTACTATCTTTAGATCAAATAATCAAATACATAATCAAATAAGGCTCATCCATGTCAGAACCATGTCAGTTATTTTATTTTATTTTTTTTTGATAATATTGTGTGGAATGAATAATGTTCTTTAAATATTACATTAAATGATATTATATTATATTACAAAACTGCTAGTTCCGGTCCTTGATTCTGATTGATTGAGCCGCATTCTAAGCTGTTGTAAATTACTCTACAAACATAAACCTTTGTTTACTTCTGTGTGTACTTTTTTTTTTATTTATATCATTACTCTTTATTTGGTCTGTTTTTTTTTTTGTTTTGTTTTTTTGTGAAACCTTTCTATGTATATAGAATAACTGTTTTATAATGAAGCCATGGTTTACAGTGAATTTATAACAGCTTATTTATATTATATATATTTATATAGATATTTTGTAAATTTCTTACCGTAAATATATCAAAACTTAATTTTTGATTAGTAATATGCATTGCTAAGAACGAGACCTTTAAAGGTGATTTTCTCAATATTTAAAATTTTTTGCACCCTTAGATTACAGATTTTCAAATAGTTGTGCCAAATATTGTCCTGTCCTGGAATACATCAATGGAAAGCTTATTTATTCATCTTTCAAATGATGTATAAATCTCAATTTAAAAAAATTGACCCTTAAGACTGGTTTTGTGGTCTAGGGTCACTAAAGCAATAAGCCCCAAGAAGCCGTGGTTTACAGTGAATTTATAACAGCTAAGGGGCGTGGCTAAGCTTTTTATTCAGTTTATTTTCTCGTAATTAAAAATATTTACATTACTTTTAAATATTAATACTAGGCACACCGTGAAGCGTAATGCAAAAGTGTAATGATATAAATTAAAAACAGTATTCTTCCACGAAACAACGTAGTTCCTCAAAAAGGGTTGTGGTTGCAACAAAGTGGTTGCCAAGCAACACACAGAAGTAAACAAAGGTGTATGTTTGTAGAGTAATTAACAACAGCTTTGAATGTGGCTCAACCAATCAGAATCAAGGACCGGAACTACTAGTTTTATAAATATTATTTATTTGTTGGAGAGGTGACATATTTAACATTTGAGACAACATTAGAAATATGGAATCTTCTTAATTTAAACCTGGAAGTAATGGGAAAGTTTTAGAATTTAGAAACATTTCAAACTAATAATTTTTTTTTAATATAAAATAAAGAAGAAATATTTAAGATTCTGTACTATCAGATCAAATAATTAGTCAAATAAAGATTCTCTAGAATATTCTTAAATTTATGAATTCAGTTTTGAATAAAACGTTTTATTCAGTTTATTTTTCTTGTAATTAAAAATATTTACATTATTTTTAAATATTATATTATTAGTATAATATATTTCAATAAATATTTTAAATAAATTATCATTATAATAAGAAATAAAAGCATTTTCGGACCTTAAAGCAAAATGACACTTTTGCAATCTTCAGCACAATGTTGCATTAAATTAAAAAAATGTTCATTTTAAGTAATATTTGGCGAACTTGATTTTCAGGCTCTTCTTTGCTCGGCAGGTACAAGTCCACAGTCACTAAGAGGCGCTCATGCTTCCTTGCTGCTGTGTGCTGAATACTGGCATTTGTACTGGGCTTCTTACCCATGTTTGGATGGTACAACCATGACACATTGGCACGTTACAACTCCACCTCCATAGACTGTCAGTTCATTGCTGTCATCCCTGTTACATACCTGATCCACTTCATCTTTGAGGGCTGTTTTCTTCCTCCGCTGGCAATCATGATTGCTTTGTATTGCTATATCTTTTTTAAAATTAGGAGTGGAAGAGCAGGTTTGGCATCTGAAACTGGTACATACACCCAAAAGGAGTATAAACTGGCCAGCTCTCTGGTTTTAGTCTTGGCTCTATTTGTTGTTTGCTGGCTGCCGTTACACACGATACAATGTATAACGTACTATAACCAGAATATAAATGTACCGTCTATTGCTTTGTATTTTGGCATTCTCCTCTCTCATGCCAACTCGATGGTAAACCCTGTAGTGTACGCCTTCAAAATCCCTAAGATAAAGCAAGAGTACAGGAAGATTTGGAGGAGGGTGACTAGTCAACAGCAGCAGGCAGATACAAACAGCAGCAGGACTCCTGCTAGTAATACCACTGACAGCCATGATGGACGACATAATGACAAAATCAGTTCACAGGGAGGAGCCAATGACATGACTCCATAGAAAAACTAAAGACTAAAGAATAATGATTTAATTCATTTTGTATATATAATTGCAATACGCAGGGCTCGAAATTGCGACCGTTTTGGTCGCATATGCTCCCAAAATTTTATCTGCGCGACCCTTAAAATATATTTGGAAGCATTTGTGCGAGTGCGAGAAATTGTTGTGGTGCGACTTGTTTTCATTTCTTTACAAAACTTTCGCTAGCCTAACTACTGCCTAGACTGCTGTGAGCTGATACAGTACAGTTTCGCTGTTTTTCAAAAAGTCTCTCCTAACTTCAAAAAGTTAGGAGCACCAGTGCTACCAAGTAAAAAAGTTAATTTCGAGCCCTGAATACAGCTTTTTTCAGACTAAACCTTTCTCATTTTTCTAACCTGTCTAAAGTAAAGTCAGTGTAAAAGTTCAAATTCAGGGTAAAATTCAGACAACTGTTTCTAAACATTATGAAAATACATTACAAAGACTGAACTATGAACTATGTATTTATTGGCCATATTGGTGGCACTGAATGTAAACAATGCCACTAAACCAAATAAACCCTGCATATTTTGCTGATTATTACTGCTGAAAATGGTCAGTTATTGTCATATTTTGGGCTGGACTAATCGGTCAGAAGGAGAAAAACATTTGGAGTAATATAGACTGCTAAAAGTTATAACAAATTAATGAGAAGAAAAAAACTGTAACAAAAGGCGTTTGTGGTTGGCCAAACTGAACCAGGATTTCCATGGCAAAAATCTTAACAACATTTGTATTTGTTCTTATCATTAACAGTCAGGTAGGTGGAATATTAGGCTATTATCTTAATTCATACTGCTCGTACGTTTCTTTACCATCTATTAACTTTAGTTTTCTAAAATATTGCATTCTTTCCTGTTTACTAAGTCTTTCTCTATGTGATTTAGCAGCTTCCACACGTTTTTCCCGTGGTTTAGACAGCATAAATTAGCAGAACAACATACTCTGTAGTACATTAACCGTGCAATCCATGCAGTTGTTTACATCCGAGTATCGTCAATATGGCCGTGCATCCGGGTAACTGACCAAATCGTGACGTAAATTTAACTTTGTTCGCCTGCTCAATCGCGAGTTACTGTCATTACTGTTAGTTACTACAGCCTACAGTTTGCTAGCTAGCTATGCCTTCGTCATGTAAATGCACATTACCTGGTTGCGATCATGTACAAAACACCTCAGTCATCCATTCAGTGTGTAGCGGTGTTTGACAGTTAAGAGAGGCGTAAGCTTTCCCGCGAGTGGGTGTGGTTTCAGCGACAGCAGACACGCCCCCAGCGTTTGCGAGTGGTGAATACCGCTTATTTTATTTACTTAGCAGTTTTTTAGCATTCAAAGTTGGCTGGGTGGTTAATAACACGTTGTTCTGTGGTGCGCCAAAATCTGAACACATCTTTAATATTGCTTAACACGACATTAATCTTACTGAGGTTGCAGTTACACAGTTATGCCAGTAGGGCGTCTCAAAACACCACAGTTAAAGTCTGAGCGTGTCTGAATGGTTGACTGAGCTACTGTATGACTTCTCTTATGGTTGAATGTGGTTTTAAAAACAGTTATCTGTTTTTGCAAATACACTGTTCATATATATAATTAAAAATAAACATTTTGACATAGTAAGTAAATCATATAAACAAATAAAATAGCAGTATTGCAAAATAAAATAAAAAATAAATTAAACTAACAGTACAGAATAAACTAAAATTGATAAAAACTGTAATAAAAACAGTATGGTACTTTAATAATATTAATTTTTATTAATTTATTCAATTTCAACAATTACAAATACAGACTGGTTAAAGATACTCCAGCCACTCTTTCTCTTGGTGTTCATAATGATATGCTTTTACTCTCGCTCATTGTGTCTCTCAAGGAAGCCAGCGTGACACTGCCATTTTTAATGATGAAAGAGTTTGAGGTGAGCTGTAAGTTGCTAAATATTTAATATTTAATATCTGTTTTTCGATAGAAATGTTAAAAAGACCAACAGTAATGTCTTTTAATGCAAACTAACCTACTCAACATGTTTCCCAAACTTTATAGTTTTGAAATATGATCATACAGGAAGGACATAAATTAGATGTTTTTTAGTGAAGTACAATTTTTAATCTTACCTATAGCGGCATCAGCTGTTAGTTGTAGTGAACCTGAAGTTGCTTGATGTCTCTGTGTGTGTATATTATAGTCTTTTCTATAAGACTATATTATAGTACAGTGTAAACTAAATATACAATCATCCAAACCAACACCAACCCTAAACTTACCTGTCACAGAAAAGATTCTTATACATATATATAAGAATGTTTTAAAGGGGTCATCACATGCTAAGTTCACTTTTTCATGTTGTTTGAACATTAATGTGTGTTGGCAGTGTATGTACACATCTACCCTATAAAGATACAAATCCATGCAGTGGTTTTTAATTAATCTGTAAAAATAATATCCCCTTTTTCAAATCGAGCCATTCTCAGGTGCCTGTCGGTGTGGCGTCACACCCACAGAGGCCACTCACACAACAGGTGATTGACATGAGCGTTTTACCTCAGATCAGCTGTAACAGTCTGATCTCTTTGTTTTGATGCTGGAGCAGGGATGTAAGTTAGACAAGAATATCTCAGATCGAGCGATTGAGGTGTTGTGTTGCTGGATGTAATAATAAACATAGTGGTCGTCATTTACTCCCGACATCTGAGCCGCTGAAGATGCAGTAGATTACGTTTGTTTGTGAAGGGAATGCGCCTCCCGATCTACAGTCATGTGAAAAAGTTAGGACACCCTATTGAATTTCATGGTTTTCTGTATCGGGACATAATAAAAAAATATCTGGTCCTTGGCAGGTCTTAAAATTTAGAAAATATATCCTCAGGTAAACATCATCACATGTCATATCACATTGTGTCATTATTTATTTAACAATAATAAAGCCAATATGGAAAGGCCATGTGTGACAATGTTAGGACACCCTATGAGTCAGTTGCCTGTAGATCCACTTTTAGCAGCAATAACTTGAAGCATTCATTTTCTGTGTGACTTTATCAGTCTCTCACATTGTTCTGGAGGAATTTGGACCACTCTTCTTTTCAGCGTTGCTCCAGTTTATTGAGGTTTGTGGGCATTTGCTTATGCACAGCTCTCACCACAGCATTTGAGCCAGGATGAGCTCTAGACATGGACTGGGCTATTGCAACACCTTGATTCTTTTCTTTTCATCCATTCTGTTGTAGATTTGCTGGTGTGCTTGGGATCATTGTCCTGTTGCATGACCCAATTTTGGCCCAACTTTAGATGTCGGACAGATGCCCTCGCATTTGACTGTAGAATACTTTGATATACAGAGGAGTTCATGGATAACTCAATGACTGTGAGGTGCCCAGGTCCTGTGGCTACAAAACAAGCCCAAAATTATCAGTCCTCCTCCAGCATGTTTGTCTTTTGGTATGAGGTGTTTGTGCTGATATGCTTTTTAGGTTTTCACCAAACTTGGTGCTGTGCATTATGGCCAAACATCTCCACTTCGGTCTCGTCTGTTCAAAGGACATTATTCTAGAAGACTTGTGTTTTGTTCAGATGCAACTTTGCAGACCTAAACTGTGCTGCAATGCTGCAATGAAGCTTTCTTCTGCCAAGCCTTCCAAACATGACATTTTCGTCCCATATTTTTCTAATGCCATTGTCATGAACTTTATCATTTAACATGTTAACTGAGGCCTGTAGAGTCTGAGGTGTAGTTCTTGGGTTGTCTGCCATTTCTCTGAGCTTTACATGGTCTGATCTTAGGGTGAATTTTCTGGGACGTCCACTCCTGGAAGGAGAGGTGTCTGTTTTAAATGTCTTCCACTTGTGAATAAACTTCAGATTGTTTGGAAATGGCCGTATTACTCTTCTCAGATTGATGGCAGCAACAATTGCTTCTCTAAGATGATTGCTGATGTCTTACCTCCTTGGCAATGTGTTAACACACACCTGAAGGCTCCAGACCAGCAAACTGCCAAAGCTTATGCTTTCATAGAGGCGCTCAGACTTGCTGATGATCAGTTAATCAAAGGTATTTAATTATCAGTGCTTGACTGTTATTTACCCTCTTAATTCCAATGTTAACAGTAAGGGTGTCCTAACTTTGTCACACATGGCTTTTCTATTTTGGCTTTATTTTTTTTCAGTGAATAATGACACGGTGCAATTTGTCATGTGTTGTTGTTCATCTGAGGTTTTATTTTCAAAATAAGACCAGCCAAGCACCTTTTTTTTAAAATGATGTCCTGATATAGAAAACCATGGAATTCAATAGGGTGTCCTAACTTTTTCACATGACTGTACATATATCCGTCTATGTTCACGCAAATCATTCGTGATCCAGCTTCACTTACAGCAGAAGTGAGTATAAGGGTTTTTTATGAATCTGTGCGATAGTTTTTCCTAATAATGTGTTTAGTGGCTAAACGCAGCTAAATGTGGCTAAAGTAAACAGGCTCATCACTCCACAGAGAGAAGAGAGGGGCGGGGCGAGCAGAGCTCATTTGCATTTAAAGCAGCCTCGACCAGAATGAGATGATTTTTGCAGAGCTGATTTTGGCAAGGTAAAAAGGGTTTTGTTTTACACAACCATTTTACATTTTAAACCAAAGTATATTATAGACTTTTCATTAAGACCCTAAAGAATCATATGAACTTGTGAAAAATGGGCATCCGATGACCCCTTTAACAGTCTTAAATGTAACTTTCTTTATATGAAGAGTTGAGATGCAAAACCAGTTAAATCCATCTGACGTCTTTCTTTAAAAAATGCATTTTTATCAGGCTCAGATATATAGGTTTCTATGTAAGTACCCGTACTTCTGATTGGGCTGAGGCTGGAATTTTAGTGAAAAAGTATTTGATGGACGTATAATATGTGTTGAGAGCATTCGCTCAGTTTCATTATCTCATTTTTGACCAAGATGGCTTTTAGCTGGTTTTGCATCTCAACTCTTCATATATATATGTGTGTGTGTGTGTGTGTGAGAGAGAGAATGTTTGCACAGATAGGTTTGTACTTGCATTCTTCTAAAACCACTATTTGACACCTTTTTTTTTCTGGAGAGAAATATAGCCCTTCTATTTCCTCTCTGTGCCTATTACAACATCTTTCACTTGTAGGACCTACATAGAGGTTTCCAGTCCTGCATGCACAATGGTATTAGGTGGAGGATCTATTTACATCTCTCTTGAAGTGCTCATTGCAGTGGGATGCTGTCTGGGCAATGTGTTGGTGATCTGGGCCGTGTGGAAAAGTGGAGCCCTGAACAAACCCACTTTCTGTTTGATTGTGTCGCTGGCGGTGGCTGATTTCCTGGTTGGGGCTGTGGCCATTCCTCTGGCTGTGATTGTGGACATCCATGTGAAGATTCCTTTCTATGCCTGTCTCTTTATGAGTTGTGTTCTCATCGTACCGCAGCAAGCGTCAGTGCTCACGCTCCTGGCCATCGCTGTGGACCGATTCCTGCGGGTTCGTATCCCATTCAGGTGAGTCGGCCTCCAGAGGGCCTTAATGTGTGTCAAGTTTGTTGAAAGCAAACCACATTGAAAATATGGAAGTTTCTAAATTTAAACCTGGAATTAAAGGGCATGATGAAAAAATATTTAAGATTCTGTACTATCTTTAGATCAAATAATCAAATACATAATCAAATAAGGCTCATCCATGTCAGAACCATGTCAGTTATTTTATTTTATTTTTTTTTGATAATATTGTGTGGAATGAATAATGTTCTTTAAATATTACATTAAATGATATTATATTATATTACAAAACTGCTAGTTCCGGTCCTTGATTCTGATTGATTGAGCCGCATTCTAAGCTGTTGTAAATTACTCTACAAACATAAACCTTTGTTTACTTCTGTGTGTACTTTTTTTTTTATTTATATCATTACTCTTTATTTGGTCTGTTTTTTTTTTTGTTTTGTTTTTTTGTGAAACCTTTCTATGTATATAGAATAACTGTTTTATAATGAAGCCATGGTTTACAGTGAATTTATAACAGCTTATTTATATTATATATATTTATATAGATATTTTGTAAATTTCTTACCGTAAATATAATAAAACTTAATTTTTGATTAGTAATATGCATTGCTAAGAACGAGAAATTTAAAGGTGATTTTCTCAATATTTAAAATTTTTTGCACACTCAGATTACAGATTTTCAAATAGTTGTGCCTCAGCCAAATATTGTCCTATCCTAGAATACATTAATGGAAAGCTTATTTATTCATCTTTCAAATGATGTATAAATCTCAATTTCAAAAAATTGACCCTTATGAGTAGTTTTGTGGTCCAGGGTCACTAAAGCAATAAGCCCCAAGAAGCCGTGGTTTACAGTGAATTTATAACAGCTAAGGGGCGTGGCTAAGCTTTTTATTCAGTTTATTTTTCTCATAATTAAAAATATTTACATAATTTTTAAATATTATATTATTAGTGTAATGTATTTCAATAAATATTTTAAATAAATTATTATTATAAGAAGAAATAAAAGCATTTTCGGACCTTAAAGCAAAATGACACATTTGCAATCTGCAGCACAATGCAATGTTGCATTAAATTAAAAGATGTTCATTTTAAGTAATATTTGGCGAACTTGATTTTCAGGCTCTTCTTTGTTCGGCAGGTACAAGTCCACAGTCACTAAGAGGCGCTCATGCTTCCTTGCTGCTGTGTGCTGGATACTGGCATCTGTACTGGGCTTCTTACCCATGTTTGGATGGTACAACCATGACACATTGGCACGTTACAACTCCACCTCCATAGACTGTCAGTTCATTGCTGTCATCCCTGTTACATACCTGACCCACTTCATCTTTGAGGGCTGTTTTCTTCCTCCGCTGGCAATCATGATTACTTTGTATTGCTATATCTTTTTTAAAATTAGGAGTGGAAGAGCAGGTTTGGCGTCTGAAACTGGTACATACACCCAAAAGAAGTATAAACTGGCCAGCTCTCTGGTTTTAGTCTTGGCTCTATTTGTTGTTTGCTGGCTGCCGTTACACATGATACATTGTTTCACGTACTATAACCAGAATATAAATGTACCGTCTATTGCTCTGTATTTTGGCATTCTCCTCTCTCATGCCAACTCGATGGTAAACCCTGTAGTGTACGCCTTCAAAATCCCTAAGATAAAGCAAGAGTACGGGAAGATTTGGAGGAGGGTGACTAGTCAACAGCAGCAGGCAGATACAAACAGCAGCAGGACTCCTGCTAGTAATACCACTGACAGCCATGATGGACGACGTAATGACAAAATCAGTTCACAGGGAGGAGCCAATGACATGACTCCATAGAAAAACTAAAGAAAAGAATAATGATTTAATTCATTTTGTACATATAATTGCAGTACAGCTTTTTTCAGACTAAACCTTTCTAATTTTTCTAACCTGTCTAAAGTAGAGTCAGTGCAAAAGTTCAAACTCTTTTTAGTGACTATATTATAGTACAGTGTAAACTAAATATACAATCATCCAAACCAACACCAACCCTAAACCTACCTGTCACAGAAATGATTCTTATACACTACACACTTATACCCTATAAAGATAAAAATCCATGCAGTGGTTTTTAATGAATATGTAAAAATAATATCCCCTTTTTCAAGTCGAGCCATCTTCAGATGTCTGTCGTGGTTGCGTCACACCAACAGAGGCCGCTTCCACAATAGTTTATTGACATGAGCGTTTTACCTCAGATCAGCTGTCACAGTCTGATCTCTTTGCTTTTCGATGCCAGAGCAGGGATGTAAGTTAGACAAGAATATCTCCGATTGAGCGATTGAGGTGTTGTGTTGCTGGATGTAATAATGAACATAGTGGTCGTCATTTACATCTGAGCTGCTGAAGATGCAGTAGATTACGTTTGTTTGTGAAGGGAATGCACCTCCCGATCTACATATATCCGTCTATGTCATGCAAATCATTCGTGATCCAGCTTCACCTACAGCAGAAGTGAGTATAAGGGTTTTTTTATGAATCTTTGCGATCGTTTTTCCTAATAATGTGCTAGTTAGCAAGTTTTGTGGCTAAACGCGGCTAAATGTGGCTAAAGTAAACAGGCTCATCTCTCCACAGAGAGAAGAGAGGGGCGGGGCAAGCAGAGCTCATTTGCATTTAAAGCAGCCTCGACCAGAATGAGATGATTTTTGCAGAGCTGATTTTGGCAAGGTAAAAAGGGTTTTGTTTTACACAACCACTTAACATTTTTAACCAAAGTATATTATAGACTTTTCATTAATTAAGACCCTAAAGAATCATATGAACTTGTGAAAAATGGGCATCCGATGACCCCTTTAACAGTCTTAAATGTAACTTTCTTTATATGAAGAGTTGAGATGCAAAACCAGTTAAATCCATCTGACGTCTTTCTTTAAAAAATGCATTTTTATCAGGCTCAGATATATAGGTTTCTATGTAAGTACCGGTACTTCTGATTGGGCTGAGGCTGGAATTTTAGTGAAAAAGTATTTGATGGACGTATAATATGTGTTGAGAGCATGGTTTCATTATCTCATTTTTGACCAAGATGGTTTTGCTGGTTTTGCATCTCAACTCTTCATATATATATGTGTGTGTGTGTGTGTGTGAGAGAGAGAATGTTTGCACAGATAGGTTTGTACTTGCATTCTTCTAAAACCACTATTTGACACCTTTTTTTTTCTGGAGAGAAATATAGCCCTTCTATTTCCTCTCTGTGCCTATTACAACATCTTTCACTTGTAGGACCTACATAGAGGTTTCCAGTCCTGCATGCACAATGGTATTAGGTGGAGGATCTATTTACATCTCTCTTGAAGTGCTCATTGCAGTGGGATGCTGTCTGGGCAATGTGTTGGTGATCTGGGCCGTGTGGAAAAGTGGAGCCCTGAACAAACCCACTTTCTGTTTGATTGTGTCGCTGGCGGTGGCTGATTTCCTGGTTGGGGCTGTGGCCATTCCTCTGGCTGTGATTGTGGACATCCATGTGAAGATTCCTTTCTATGCCTGTCTCTTTATGAGTTGTGTTCTCATCGTACCGCAGCAAGCGTCAGTGCTCACGCTCCTGGCCATCGCTGTGGACCGATTCCTGCGGGTTCGTATCCCATTCAGGTGAGTCGGCCTCCAGAGGGCCTTAATGTGTGTCAAGTTTGTTGAAAGCAAACCACATTGAAAATATGGAAGTTTCTAAATTTAAACCTGGAATTAAAGGGCATGATGAAAAAATATTTAAGATTCTGTACTATCTTTAGATCAAATAATCAAATACATAATCAAATAAGGCTCATCCATGTCAGAACCATGTCAGTTATTTTATTTTATTTTTTTTTGATAATATTGTGTGGAATGAATAATGTTCTTTAAATATTACATTAAATGATATTATATTATATTACAAAACTGCTAGTTCCGGTCCTTGATTCTGATTGATTGAGCCGCATTCTAAGCTGTTGTAAATTACTCTACAAACATAAACCTTTGTTTACTTCTGTGTGTACTTTTTTTTTTATTTATATCATTACTCTTTATTTGGTCTGTTTTTTTTTTTGTTTTGTTTTTTTGTGAAACCTTTCTATGTATATAGAATAACTGTTTTATAATGAAGCCATGGTTTACAGTGAATTTATAACAGCTTATTTATATTATATATATTTATATAGATATTTTGTAAATTTCTTACCGTAAATATATCAAAACTTAATTTTTGATTAGTAATATGCATTGCTAAGAACGAGAAATTTAAAGGTGATTTTCTCAATATTTAAAATTTTTTGCACCCTCAGATTACAGATTTTCAAATAGTTGTGCCTCAGCCAAATATTGTCCTGTCCTAGAATACATTAATGGAAAGCTTATTTATTCATCTTTCAAATGATGTATAAATCTCAATTTCAAAAAATTGACCCTTATGAGTAGTTTTGTGGTCCAGGGTCACTAAAGCAATAAGCCCCAAGAAGCCGTGGTTTACAGTGAATTTATAACAGCTAAGGGGCGTGGCTAAGCTTTTTATTCAGTTTATTTTTCTCATAATTAAAAATATTTACATAATTTTTAAATATTATATTATTAGTGTAATGTATTTCAATAAATATTTTAAATAAATTATTATTATAAGAAGAAATAAAAGCATTTTCGGACCTTAAAGCAAAATGACACATTTGCAATCTGCAGCACAATGCAATGTTGCATTAAATTAAAAGATGTTCATTTTAAGTAATATTTGGCGAACTTGATTTTCAGGCTCTTCTTTGTTCGGCAGGTACAAGTCCACAGTCACTAAGAGGCGCTCATGCTTCCTTGCTGCTGTGTGCTGGATACTGGCATCTGTACTGGGCTTCTTACCCATGTTTGGATGGTACAACCATGACACATTGGCACGTTACAACTCCACCTCCATAGACTGTCAGTTCATTGCTGTCATCCCTGGTACATACCTGACCCACTTCATTTTTGAGGGCTGTTTTCTTCCTCCGCTGGCAATCATGATTGCTTTGTATTGCTATATCTTTTTTAAAATTAGGAGTGGAAGAGCAGGCTTGGCATCTGAAACTGGTACATACACCCAAAAGGAGTATAAACTGGCCAGCTCTCTGGTTTTAGTCTTGGCTCTATTTGTTGTTTGCTGGCTGCCGTTACACATGATACAATGTATAATGTACTATAACCAGAATATAAATGTACCATCTATTGCTTTGTATTTTGGCATTCTCCTCTGTCATGCCAACTCGATGGTAAACCCTGTAGTGTACGCCTTCAAAATCCCTAAGATAAAGCAAGAGTACAGGAAGATTTGGAGGAGGGTGACTAGTCAACAGCAGCAGGCAGATACAAACAGCAGCAGGACTCCTGCTAGTAATACCACTGACAGCCATGATGGACGACATAATGACAAAATCAGTCCACAGGGAGGAGCCAATGACATGACTCCATAGAAAAACTAAAGAATAATGATTTCATTCATTTTGTATCTATAATTGCAATACAGCTTTTTTCAGACTAAAGCTTTCTAATTTTTCTAACCTGTCTAAAGTAAAGTCAGTGTAAAAGTTCAAATTCAGAGTAAAATTCAGACAACTGTTTCTAAACATTATGAAAATACTTTACAAAGACTGAACTATGAACTATGTATTTATTGGCCATATTGGTGGCACTGAATGTAAACAATGCCACTAAACCAAATAAACCCTGCATATTTTGCTGATTATTACTGCTGAAAATGGTCACTTAATGTCATGTTTTGGGCTGGACTAATCGGTCAGAAGAAGAAAAACATTTGGAGTAATATAGACTGCTAAAAGTTATAACAAATTAATGAGAAGAAAAAAACTGAACCAGGATTTCCATGGCAAAAATCTTAACAACATTTGTATTTGTTCTTATCATTAACAGTCAGGTAGGTGAAATATTAGGCTATTATCATAATTCATACTGCTCGTATGTTTCTTTACCACCTATTAACTTTAGTTTTCTAAAATATTGCATTCTTTCCTGTTTACTAAGTCTTTCTCTATGTGATTTAGCAGCTTCCACACGTTTTTCCCGTGGTTTAGACAGCATAAATTAGCAGAACAACATACTCGGTAGTATATTAACCATGCAATCCATGCAGTTGTTTACATCCGAGTATCGTCAATATGGCCGTGCATCCGGGTAACTGACCAAATCGTGACGTAAATTTAACTTTGTTCGCCTGCTCAATCGCGAGTTACTGTGATTACTGTTAGTTACTACAGCCTACAGTTTGCTAGCTAGCTATGCCTTCGTCATGTAAATGCACATTACCTGGTTGCGATCATTTACAAAACACCTCAGTCATCCATTCAGCGTGTAGCGGTGTTTGACAGTTTAAGAGAGGCGTAAGCTTTCCCGCGAGTGGGTGTGGTTTCAGCGACAGCAGACACGCCCCCAGCGTTTGCGAGTGGTGAATACCGCTTATTTTATTTACTTAGCAGTTTTTTGGCATTCAAAGTTGGCTGGGTGGTTAATAACACGTTGTTCTGTGGTGCGCCAAAATCAGAACACATCTTTAATATTGCTTAACACGAACTTTAATCTTACTGAGGTTGCAGTTACACAGTTATGCCAGTAGGGCGTCTCAAAACACCACAGTTAAAGTCTGAGCGTGTCTGAATGGTTGACTGAGCTACTGTATGACTTCTCTTATGGCTGGATGTGTTTTTAAAAACAGAGTTATCTGTTTTTGCAAATAAACTGTTCATATATATAATTAAAAATAAACATTTTGACATAGTAAGTAAATCATATAAACAAATAAAATAGCAGTATTGCCAAATAAAATAAAAAATAAATTAAACTAACAGTACAGAATAAACTAAAATTGATAAAAACTGTAATAAAAACAGTATGGTACTTTAATAATATTAATTTTTATTAATTTATTCAATTTCAACAATTACAAATACAGACTGGTTAAAGATACTCCAGCCACTCTTTCTCTTGGTGTTCATAATGATATGCTTTTACTCTCGCTCATTGTGTCTCTCAAGGAAGCCAGCGTGACACTGCCATTTTTAATGATGAAAGAGTTTGAGGTGAGCTGTAAGTTGCTAAATATTTAATATTTAATATCTGTTTTTCGATAGAAATGTTAAAAAGACCAACAGTAATGTCTTTCAATGCAAACTAACCTACTCAACATGTTTCCCAAATTTTATAGTTTTGAAATATGATCATACAGGAAGGACATAAATTAGATGTTTTTTAGTGAAGTATAATTTTTAATCTTACCTATAGCGGCATCAGCTGTTAGTTGTAGTGAACCTGAAGTAGCTTGATGTCTCTGTGTGTGTATATTATAGTCTTTTCTATAAGACTATATTATAGTACAGTGTAAACTAAATATACAATCATCCAAACCAACACCAACCCTAAACCTACCTGTCACAGAAAAGATTCTTATACATATATATATAAGAATGTCATCACATGCTAAGTTCACTTTTTCATGTTGTTTGAACATTAATGTGTGTTGGCAGTGTATGTACACATCTACCCTATAAAGATACAAATCCATGCAGTGGTTTTTAATTAATCTGTAAAAATAATATCCCCTTTTTCAAATCGAGCCATTCTCAGGTGCCTGTCGGTGTGGCGTCACACCCACAGAGGCCACTCACACAACAGGTGATTGACATGAGCGTTTTACCTCAGATCAGCTGTAACAGTCTGATCTCTTTGTTTTGATGCTGGAGCAGGGATGTAAGTTAGACAAGAATATCTCAGATCGAGCAATTGAGGTGTTGTGTTGCTGGATGTAATAATAAACATAGTGGTTGTCATTTACTCCCGACATCTGAGCTGCTGAAGATGCAGTAGATTACGTTTGTTTGTGAAGGGAATGCGCCTCCTGATCTACATATATCCATCTATGTTCACGCAAATCATTTGTGATCCAGCTTCACCTACAGCAGAAGTGAGTATAAGAGTTTTTTTTATGAATCTTTGCGATTCGTTTTTCCTAATAATGTGCTAGTTAGCAAGTTTTGTGGCTAAACGCGGCTGAATGTGGCTAAAGTAAACAGGCTTGTCTCTCCACAGAGAGAAGAGAGGGGCGGGGCGAGCAGAGCTCATTTGCATTTAAAGCAGCCTTGACCAGAATGAGATGATTTTTGCAGAGCTGATTTTGCCAAGGTAAGAAGGGTGTTGTTTTACACAACCATTTAACATTTTAAACCAAAGTATATTATAGACTTTTCATTAATTAAGACCCTAAAGAATCATATGAACTTGTGAAAAATGGGCATCCGATGACCCCTTTAACAGTCTTAAATGTAACTTTCTTTATATGAAGAGTTGAGATGCAAAACCAGTTAAATTCATATGACGTCTTTCTTTAAAAAATGCTTTTTTTTTTTATCAGACTCAGATATATAGGTTTCTATGTAAGTAAGTACCGGTACTTCTAATTAGGCTGAGGCTGGTATTTTAGCGAGTTTGAAGAAAAAGAATTTGATGGACGTATAATATGTGTCGAGAGCTTACACTCAGTATCATTATCTCTTTTTTGACCAAGATGGCTTTTAGCTGGTTTTGCATCTCAACTCTTCATATATATACATACATACATATATATATATATATATATGAGAATGTTTTCAGTGACACAGATAGGTTTTGACACCTTTTTTTTCTGGAGATAAATATAGCCCTTCTATTTCCTCTCTGTGCCTATTACAACATCTTTCACTTGTAGGACCTACATAGAGGTTTCCAGTCCTGCATGCACAATGGTATTAGGTGGAGGATCTATTTACATCTCTCTTGAAGTGCTCATTGCAGTGGGATGCTGTCTGGGCAATGTGTTGGTGATCTGGGCCGTGTGGAAAAGTGGAGCCCTGAACAAACCCACTTTCTGTTTGATTGTGTCGCTGGCGGTGGCTGATTTCCTGGTTGGGGCTGTGGCCATTCCTCTGGCTGTGATTGTGGACATCCATGTGAAGATTCCTTTCTATGCCTGTCTCTTTATGAGTTGTGTTCTCATCGTACCGCAGCAAGCGTCAGTGCTCACGCTCCTGGCCATCGCTGTGGACCGATTCCTGCGGGTTCGTATCCCATTCAGGTGAGTCGGCCTCCAGAGGGCCTTAATGTGTGTCAAGTTTGTTGAAAGCAAACCACATTGAAAATATGGAAGTTTCTAAATTTAAACCTGGAATTAAAGGGCATGATGAAAAAATATTTAAGATTCTGTACTATCTTTAGATCAAATAATCAAATACATAATCAAATAAGGCTCATCCATGTCAGAACCATGTCAGTTATTTTATTTTATTTTTTTTTGATAATATTGTGTGGAATGAATAATGTTCTTTAAATATTACATTAAATGATATTATATTATATTACAAAACTGCTAGTTCCGGTCCTTGATTCTGATTGATTGAGCCGCATTCTAAGCTGTTGTAAATTACTCTACAAACATAAACCTTTGTTTACTTCTGTGTGTACTTTTTTTTTTATTTATATCATTACTCTTTATTTGGTCTGTTTTTTTTTTTGTTTTGTTTTTTTGTGAAACCTTTCTATGTATATAGAATAACTGTTTTATAATGAAGCCATGGTTTACAGTGAATTTATAACAGCTTATTTATATTATATATATTTATATAGATATTTTGTAAATTTCTTACCGTAAATATAATAAAACTTAATTTTTGATTAGTAATATGCATTGCTAAGAACGAGAAATTTAAAGGTGATTTTCTCAATATTTAAAATTTTTTGCACACTCAGATTACAGATTTTCAAATAGTTGTGCCTCAGCCAAATATTGTCCTATCCTAGAATACATTAATGGAAAGCTTATTTATTCATCTTTCAAATGATGTATAAATCTCAATTTCAAAAAATTGACCCTTATGAGTAGTTTTGTGGTCCAGGGTCACTAAAGCAATAAGCCCCAAGAAGCCGTGGTTTACAGTGAATTTATAACAGCTAAGGGGCGTGGCTAAGCTTTTTATTCAGTTTATTTTTCTCGTAATTAAAAATATTTACATAATTTTTAAATATTATATTATTAGTGTAATGTATTTCAATAAATATTTTAAATAAATTATTATTATAAGAAGAAATAAAAGCATTTTCGGACCTTAAAGCAAAATGACACATTTGCAATCTGCAGCACAATGCAATGTTGCATTAAATTAAAAGATGTTCATTTTAAGTAATATTTGGCGAACTTGATTTTCAGGCTCTTCTTTGTTCGGCAGGTACAAGTCCACAGTCACTAAGAGGCGCTCATGCTTCCTTGCTGCTGTGTGCTGGATACTGGCATCTGTACTGGGCTTCTTACCCATGTTTGGATGGTACAACCATGACACATTGGCACGTTACAACACCACCTCCATAGACTGTCAGTTCATTGCTGTCATCCCTGTTACATACCTGACCCACTTCATCTTTGAGGGCTGTTTTCTTCCTCCGCTGGCAATCATGATTACTTTGTATTGCTATATCTTTTTTAAAATTAGGAGTGGAAGAGCAGGTTTGGCGTCTGAAACTGGTACATACACCCAAAAGAAGTATAAACTGGCCAGCTCTCTGGTTTTAGTCTTGGCTCTATTTGTTGTTTGCTGGCTGCCGTTACACATGATACATTGTTTCATGTACTATAACCAGAATATAAATGTACCATCTATTGCTTTGTATTTTGGCATTCTCCTCTCTCATGCCAACTCGATGGTAAACCCTGTAGTGTACACCTTCAAAATCCCTAAGTTAAAGCAAGAGTACAGGAAGATTTGGAGGAGGGTGACTAGTCAACAGCAGCAGGCAGATACAAACAGCAGCAGGACTCCTGCTAGTAATACCACTGACAGCCATGATGGACGACATAATGACAAAATCAGTTCACAGGGAGGAGCCAATGACATGACTCCATAGAAAAACTAAAGACTAAAGAATAATGATTTAATTCATTTTGTACATATAATTGCAGTACAGCTTTTTTCAGACTAAACCTTTCTAATTTTTTTAACCTGTCTAAAGTGGAGCCAGTGTAAAAGTTCAAACTCTTTTTAGTGACTATATTATAGTACAGTGTAAACTAAATATACAATCATCCAAACCAACACCAACCCTAAACCTACCTGTCACAGAAAAGATTCTTATACACTACACACTTATACCCTATAAAGATACAATTCCATGCAGTGGTTTTTAATTAATCTGTAAAAATAATATCCCCTTTTTCAAATCGAGCCATTCTCAGATGCCTGTCATTGTTGCGTCACTGACAGAGGCCGCTTCCACAATAGTTGATTGACATGAGCGTTTTACCTCAGATCAGCTGTAACAGTCTGATCTCTTTGTTTTTCGATGCCAGAGCAGGGATGTAAGTTAGACAAGAATATCTCCAATTGAGCGATTGAGGTGTTGTGTTGCTGGATGTAATAATGAACATAGTGGTCGTCATTTACATCTGAGCTGCTGAAGATGCAGTAGATTACGTTTGTTTGTAAAGGAAATGCGCCTCCTGATCTACATATATCCGTCTATGTTCGTGCAAATTATTTGTGATCCAGCTTCACCTACAGCAGAAGTGAGTATAAGGGTTTTTTTATGAATCTTTGCGATCGTCTTTCCTAATAATGTGCTAGTTAGCAAGTTTAGCGGCTAAACGCAGCTAAATGTGGCTAAAGTAAACAGGCTCATCTCTCCACAGAGAGAAGAGAGGGGCGGGGCAAGCAGAGCTCATTTGCATTTAAAGCAGCCTCGACCAGAATGAGATGATTTTTGCAGAGCTGATTTTGGCAAGGTAAGAAGGGTGTTGTTTTACACAACCACTGAACATTTTTAACCAAAGTATATTATGACTTTTCATTAATTAAGACCCTAAAGAATCATATGAACTTGTGAAAAATGGGCATCCAATGACCCCTTTAACAGTCTTAAATGTAACTTTCTTTATATGAAGAGCTGAGATGCAAAACCAGTTAAATCCATCTGACGTCTTTCTTTTAAAAATGCTTTTTTTTTTTTTTATCAGGCTCAGATATATAGGTTTCTGTGTAAATACCAGTACTTCTAATTAGGCTGAGGCTGGTATTTTAGCGAGTTTGAAGAAAAAGTATTTGATGGACGTATAATATGTGTTGAGAGCATTCACTCAGTATCATTATCTCATTTTTGACCGAGATGGCTTTTAGCTGGTTTTGCATCTCAACTCTTCATATACATATACATACATATATATATATATATGAGAATGTTTTTAGTGACACAGATAGGTTTGTACTTGCATTCTTCTAAAACCACTAATTGACACCTTTTTTTTTCTGGAGAGAAATATAGCCCCTCTATTTCCTCTTTGTGCCTATTACAACATCTTTCACTTGTAGTACTTACATAGAGGTTTACAGTCCTGCATGCACAATGGTATTAGGTGGAGGATCTATTTACATCTCTCTTGAAGTGCTCATTGCAGTGGGATGCTGTCTGGGCAATGTGTTGGTGATCTGGGCCGTGTGGAAAAGTGGAGCCCTGAACAAACCCACTTTCTGTTTGATTGTGTCGCTGGCGGTGGCTGATTTCCTGGTTGGGGCTGTGGCCATTCCTCTGGCTGTGATTGTGGACATCCATGTGAAGATTCCTTTCTATGCCTGTCTCTTTATGAGTTGTGTTCTCATCGTACCGCAGCAAGCGTCAGTGCTCACGCTCCTGGCCATCGCTGTGGACCGATTCCTGCGGGTTCGTATCCCATTCAGGTGAGTCGGCCTCCAGAGGGCCTTAATGTGTGTCAAGTTTGTTGAAAGCAAACCACATTGAAAATATGGAAGTTTCTAAATTTAAACCTGGAATTAAAGGGCATGATGAAAAAATATTTAAGATTCTGTACTATCTTTAGATCAAATAATCAAATACATAATCAAATAAGGCTCATCCATGTCAGAACCATGTCAGTTATTTTATTTTATTTTTTTTTTGATAATATTGTGTGGAATGAATAATGTTCTTTAAATATTACATTAAATGATATTATATTATATTACAAAACTGCTAGTTCCGGTCCTTGATTCTGATTGATTGAGCCGCATTCTAAGCTGTTGTAAATTACTCTACAAACATAAACCTTTGTTTACTTCTGTGTGTACTTTTTTTTTTATTTATATCATTACTCTTTATTTGGTCTGTTTTTTTTTTTGTTTTGTTTTTTTGTGAAACCTTTCTATGTATATAGAATAACTGTTTTATAATGAAGCCATGGTTTACAGTGAATTTATAACAGCTTATTTATATTATATATATTTATATAGATATTTTGTAAATTTCTTACCGTAAATATATCAAAACTTAATTTTTGATTAGTAATATGCATTGCTAAGAACGAGAAATTTAAAGGTGATTTTCTCAATATTTAAAATTTTTTGCACCCTCAGATTACAGATTTTCAAATAGTTGTGCCTCAGCCAAATATTGTCCTGTCCTAGAATACATTAATGGAAAGCTTATTTATTCATCTTTCAAATGATGTATAAATCTCAATTTCAAAAAATTGACCCTTATGAGTAGTTTTGTGGTCCAGGGTCACTAAAGCAATAAGCCCCAAGAAGCCGTGGTTTACAGTGAATTTATAACAGCTAAGGGGCGTGGCTAAGCTTTTTATTCAGTTTATTTTTCTCATAATTAAAAATATTTACATAATTTTTAAATATTATATTATTAGTGTAATGTATTTCAATAAATATTTTAAATAAATTATTATTATAAGAAGAAATAAAAGCATTTTCGGACCTTAAAGCAAAATGACACATTTGCAATCTGCAGCACAATGCAATGTTGCATTAAATTAAAAGATGTTCATTTTAAGTAATATTTGGCGAACTTGATTTTCAGGCTCTTCTTTGTTCGGCAGGTACAAGTCCACAGTCACTAAGAGGCGCTCATGCTTCCTTGCTGCTGTGTGCTGGATACTGGCATCTGTACTGGGCTTCTTACCCATGTTTGGATGGTACAACCATGACACATTGGCACGTTACAACTCCACCTCCATAGACTGTCAGTTCATTGCTGTCATCCCTGTTACATACCTGACCCACTTCATCTTTGAGGGCTGTTTTCTTCCTCCGCTGGCAATCATGATTACTTTGTATTGCTATATCTTTTTTAAAATTAGGAGTGGAAGAGCAGGTTTGGCGTCTGAAACTGGTACATACACCCAAAAGAAGTATAAACTGGCCAGCTCTCTGGTTTTAGTCTTGGCTCTATTTGTTGTTTGCTGGCTGCCGTTACACATGATACATTGTTTCACGTACTATAACCAGAATATAAATGTACCGTCTATTGCTCTGTATTTTGGCATTCTCCTCTCTCATGCCAACTCGATAGTAAACCCTGTAGTGTACGCCTTCAAAATCCCTAAGATAAAGCAAGAGTACAGGAAGATTTGGAGGAGGGTGACTAGTCAACAGCAGCAGGCAGATACAAACAGCAGCAGGACTCCTGCTAGTAATACCACTGACAGCCATGATGGACGACATAAATGACAAAATCAGTTCACAGGGAGGAGCCAATGACATGACTCCACAGAAAAACTAAAGAATAATGATTTAATTCATTTTGTATCTATAATTGCAATACAGCTTTTTTCAGACTAAACCTTTCTAATTTTTCTAACCTGTCTAAAGTAGAGTCAGTGCAAAAGTTCAAATTCAGAGTAAAATTCAGACAACTGTTTCTAAACATTATGAAAATACATTACAAAGACTGAACTATGAACTATGTATTTATTGGCCATATTGGTGGCACTGAATGTAAACAATGCCACTAAACCAAATAAACCCTGCATATTTTGCTGATTATTACTGCTGAAAATGGTCAGTTATTGTCATGTTTTGGGCTGGACTAATCGGTCAGAAGGAAAAAAAACATTTGGAGTAATATAGACTGCTAAAAGTTATAACAAATCAATGAGAAGAGTAAAAAAAAAAAAATAAAATAAAAAAACTGTAACAAAAGGCGCTAGGGATTTCCATGGCAAAAATCTTAACATTTGTATTTGTTCTTATCATTAACAGTCGGGTAGGTGAAATATTAGACTATTATCTTAATTCATACTGCTTGTACGTTTTTTTTTTGTTTTTTTTTTTACCACCTATTAACTTTAGTTTGTCAAAATATTGCATTCTTTCCTGTTTACTAAGTCTTTCTCTATATGATTTAGCAGCTTCCACACGTTTTTCCCGTGGTTTAGACAGCATAAATTAGCAGAACAACATACTCTGTAGTACATTAACTGCGCTAATCCATGCAGCTGTTCACATCCGAGTATCGTCAATATGGCCGTGCATCCGGGTAACTGACCAAATCCTGACGTAAATTTAAGTGTGTTCGCCTGCTCAATCGCGAGTTACTGTCATTACTGTTAGTTACTACAGCCTACAGTTTGCTAGCTAGCTATACCTTCGTCATGTAAATGCATATTACCTGGTTGCGATCATTTACAAAACACCTCAGTCATCCATTCAGCGTGTAGCGGTGTTTGACAGTTAAGAGAGGCGTCAGCCTTCCCGCGAGTGGGCGTGGTTTCAGCGACAGCAGACACGCCCCCAGCGTTTGCGAGTGGTGAATACTGCTTATTTTTTCACAATTTTGTTAACTAATTTTATTTACTTAGCAGTTTTTTTAGCATTCAAATTTGGCTGGGTGGTTAATAACACATTGTTCTGTGGTGCGCCAAAATAACACTAACTTTAATCTTTAACTGAGGTTGCAGTTACACAGTTATGCCAGTAGGGTGTCTCAAAACACCACAGTTAAAGTCTGAGCGTATCTGAACTGTATGACTTCTCTTATGGCTGAATGTGGTTAATAGTGTACATGTATGTGTACTTTACTGCACAATAATATGTCTGTACCATATTACAAGCGTGAACGTGTAATGATGTGCGAAACAAGCTTCATTATGAAGTACATATATTTTATGATGTCATTTGTCACTTTTTATAATGTCTAAACACTGTTGATAATATTCTTTTTAGAATAATTCTCTTAAAGTATGACTCTTTATTTAAATTTAGATTTACAGTTAAACATTTAGCAGATGCTTTTGTCCAAAACGTGCAAATAAGGGCAAAAGAAGCAATCAAACCAACAAAAGAGCGTCAGTATGTGCTGACAAGTCCCAGTTAGTCTAATGAGGTACATGTAAGGTTGTTGTTTTAAAATAATAATAAATAAAAAGAAAACAATAGAAATGGAATAAAGAGTGCTAGTGTTAGAGGATCAGGATATATATATATATATATATATATATGAAGAGTTAATTTGCATAAACAGATAACTCCGTTTTTAACAGTTTTCAAAAATCATGTTTTTTCATTGTGCATTTCAATTAATCTCAATCAAACTGCAGTTGGGTTATTTTGATTAAGTAAAAATAACTAAAAAATACAACCAGCTAACACAATATAAAATCATAATAACATAAAAAAACATGATTTTTGAAAATTTTAAAAACGGAGTTATCTGTTTTTGCAAATAAACTCTTCATATGTATAATTAAAAATAATAATTTTGACAGTAAGTAAATCATAAACAAATAAAATGGCAATATTGCAAAATAAAATATACTAGCAAAATAAAACAAAAATTAAATTAAACTAACAGTTAAAAAAAAAACTAAAAATGATACTTTAATAATATTAATTTGTATTAATTTATTCAGTTTCAACAATTACAGTACAGACTGGTTAAAGAGCCGCTCTTTCTGTTGGTGTTCATAATGATATGCTTTTACTCTCGCTCATTGTGTCTCTCAAGGAAGGCAATAGACTGTATAGTTATCACCTGAATAGGATGAGATCCTTCCCACAAACTATACAACCTACTACCTCAGCTTGTGGAGACACACAAATCTGCAGGTTCAGGTTCAGAACAAGGAACATCATTTAAAGTGTTTCATGTTGTTTCTTCAGTAGACAGTTGGTTAATCTGCCTCCGTAAGAAAGACAGTAGATTGTATAGTTATCTCAAAGGGAGGTTTTATACTCCACAACTATTCAATCTACTACCTCAGCTTTAGGGACAGAAGCAAACACAACATGGATGTAGTTTCTTCATCGAATCTGCACAGGGATGACAGAAAGAGTGAGAAAAAAATTATTACAATTTTACTCATATTTAATTACTCATTCAAAATTACGTGAAAATTTGTATTGATGTATTTATAAAAAATATAATTTATCTAAAAATGTATATTTATCTAAAATGATTACTACTTTATAAAATAGGTGTTTATTACAAACATGTACATATCTATGTATCATTAATAAATACAGAAAGCAAAAAATCAATAAATTGATCAACAGATTCATAGATTTTAAAATCAAACACTAGGCTCCACCTTCAAAGTGCAGAAGGAAATTTTGAAGTCTTTGATTCTATTTCAGTATTTCCTTCTTCGTCTCTTCCTGATTTGCTTTTAAAAGATTAGCGAAATAATCAACAATTACAAGATCGGCAGTAGCAGCGTGCTAATTTGTTCAACCTGCAGGAGTGACTGTCTGGCACGCAGAACTCCTGGCATGAAGCAGAGGTGAGCCGCACGAGGAAATAGTGCCCGTTTTCTCACGACCAGCTCTTTGCACCCTTCACACGCCTGTGGTGTTGCATGCCGTTTAATTGCCTGAAGTAAATCGCTGCATCTGAACGCAACTTTCCCAGCTGTCTGTCCTTAAATAATGCTACATGTTGTCTGCTAGCAAAGCATGAAAGGGAGGGAAAAGGACCAAACAAAATGGCCGCCTTCCTGCCATCTTAAACGAGTGTGCAGTTAAAAGTCAAAAACATGTGAAGATGAAACCTGCTTGTGCTCATTTCAAGAACAGCGAATGAAATCACTCATATTGCACAGTAGGAACTGTAAATACACTGTGAATGTGTCACAATACTAAAATCAAAACCTTTATAACCCTAACAATATGACTGTGGTAGTACCACGTGTCAGTGACAGTAATACCAAGGTACTGTTTGATTACCATATTCTTATCCATGGCGTTTAAACAGTACTGTATGGTAGTTTAAAGAAAAACAGTTAAATTCATATGATTTTACACCATGGTACGTATAGTTTTTGAGAAGCTAAATCATGACTAAAATAAAAATAAATAAGTAAATAAATGTGTATGTTTTTTTTGCTTAATATTTTACTTTATTTATTTATTTAAACCATAAAACATTTTTTCAGGACTAGAAAGGTGAATAGAAAGTTTAAAGGATTTTAAACATTTTAAATGTCTTTACTGTCATTTGGATCAATTTAAGCATCCTTGCTGAATAAAAATATTAATGTTCTTTTCCAAATTGGCATATTAGAATGATTTCTAAAGGTTCATGTGACACTGAATACTGGAGTAATGATGCTGAAAATTCAGTTTTGATCATAGGAATAAATTACATTTCAAAATATATTTAGATAAAACACCGTTATTTTAAATTGTAATAATATTACACATTTTTTTTAATGTATTGCAAACTTTTGACTGGTACTGTATATATCATGTATAAATTGTGAAAATAATTACAGTAATGAATATATTTAGAGAGAGAGAGAGAGAATACTTGATTCTAACTGGTCAGTTGCAGCATTTTGTGGTCAGACATTTGTGTGTAATGATGTTAATATTGTATTATTGTTACAATAATACAAAACAGTACTATATAGTTACAATTTGCTGTATAACTGGCCCTAATAATGTACAGTCAGGTAGTCATTATCACAAAATAAACTCATTCAGACCTGTTTTAGTCACTTTGTTGTGTGATAATTACTGTGTGACTGTACATTAGCCCATATATACTTGAAATAGACATTTTGCATTGTTGTAATGGCAGTTAATGTACACAGATGATGGCCGTCCCAGCATGATGGTGTTGTGGTAGATGTCTGGCAGACGGGGGTCACCGGGGTGGGCCAAAAGAATGGACTGCCATGGCAAAGGGGCGGGACGGCGGCACCGTGTCTTTGCATAAATTAGCATGTGAACCGAGGAAGTAAAAGACACTTGGGCAGGGCATTAACATTCTGAATTCCTCTTTGGCCTAATTAATGGCAGTGATTGAAATGTTTTGGCCTGGCAGTTGGCCGAGACAGCGGGGCAGTGTGAAAAAGAGCCGGCGGAGTGTCTCTTAATTGAGATGTTGGATCAGTTAAACAGCTGAGAAAACAAAAATGCACTGCAAAAAAAAACATATTCATGTTTTCAAGCATGAATATGTAAAAATTCTTAAATCAGCATACATTTACTTTACATTTACTTAAGATATTATGTCCTGTTTTTTGAAAAACAGTATGCGCATTTATGTTGAACCCTCAGGGCCTCTTCAGTCGGCACTGAACTAAAAATTTTACGTTTTAAATTTTTTTAATGTTTTACTTCATCAGAATGCGATGACACTTGGTGAATTTTGTTGCGTTAGCTATGTGAACACACACAAAAAATCATGGACATGAATCTGATATGTTACTTAAAATAAATAAATAAAAATTTAAAAAGTAAAAAATATATTGTGGAAAAAAATAGCTCATTAAAATTGTTTAAATATTGCAAAGTATCATAAAATCCCCTCAAAATTGTAAATAATAATCAAAAAATATTATTGAACAAAAATAGGTTTCTGTCACTTTTGACCACTAAGGTACCTAGTGTGACCCAAAAATAAAGAGGCCCACATGGTTAAAAAACAAGAAAAAATATCTGCCAGCAGGGTCAAAAAAATAAACTTTGTTTAAAGGGAAAACAACATTATTTTTCTGACCTCATTAGCAGATTTTTTTCAGAATGTTCATATAATTGCTTAATATCATATAATTTTGCATGTCTTGAAAACAAGACGAAAATGTTTTTACAGTGTTCATTTGAAGTGTTGTTATAGGCTGCAAATCTGTGCAAAACAAGCATGTGTGCAAAATAAATAGTCCTTATTGCACTGAGTTTAATGTAAGCATGTTGATAAGCTAACTTGCTATGCTAATAAACACAAATATTAGATTTTAGGTTAAATAAGTATGTTTATAATCATTATTTCCCTCTGTCTTCCAGCTCGCCAAAGTGCATTCTGGGAATGCGACATTAGATTCTAGCCAAAATAAGGTACTTTATGAAGCGCCGTAAGTGTGGAGTGTGCTTATGATGCATAAAATGTCATCTAGTTAAGCGACTCACTACGTTTGGTGTTTATCTGGTCCTATGGCCTCATTTGACATTTTTCTTGGATCTCAAATGAACTACTTGTTATTCCATTGCAGTATATGGTCCACGTCTCACTAAAGTCCATGGGTCATTACACAAAGTAATGGCTATGTCAACATGAAGCTAAATCTTCATGTCTTGTGAGAGATAATATATGCAAAGCTCTGCATGAACAGCGTAAGGCATTATAACTTGAGCTCTCTCCTTCAGCACAGAGCACGTTCACATATGTATAACTCGATCTGCGATTCAAACAGCGTTTGGTTTAACAGATTTGCCAACGAGATGTTTGTGATAAAATGGTGAAAACTAGAACACGCTTGTAAGTGGAAGTGGTTTCGTTTCTCCAACCTCGATCTTGCGGTTAAACGCAAAGGTATTCGTCTTTCTCTGGTGTTTACATCTGCTAAACTTATTTTATTTGAATGTTCATTTAGCTGTAGAATGCAAACAGAACAGTTTTGTGCACAACATGCTACTTATTTTCTTAATATTGTTTATATAAACACTAAAAAAAATTGCTATAGAAACACAATGGGAAATTTATTTATATATATATATATATATATATACATTATATATGTTTTATAAGTTTTAGACATTTCGGTTATTGTATTGAATTAAGCTTAAAAATGTATATATATTTAATTCAGTTATATTTATACATTTAATTACGTTTTTGATGAATGATTATGAAGACAATTTAAATTTTTTGTTTAACGTGAACTGATGCATCACAAACCGTAAGACCAGGAATGTGCATTTAGAAGAAAAACAGGGTGAAATTTGACTTCTCCTTCAAAAAATGCACCAAAAATGCTCTTTTAACTAGACAAGCATTACTGCACTACAGCATCATGAGCTGAGAAGCATTTTCAGCATATTTGCATGTTAATTGTCCAGTAACTGCAATTAAATGCACTGTGAGTATTACGAAAGTGAATAAATATAGCTCTACCTGCTCATTAAAAGCGAGATGACACTCACTTCCCACATCTGAGTTAGAAAAGCTGTCATCTGTACCATTGTCTGCTCATGCAGTGTGTTTAAAGCCATGGTTGCGCAGCAGTGCAAATCCAGAGGCCTTTTTAACACGCTTATCATTCACAGCTGTAGAATGAATACAGAACATACACTCCAAGTTTAACTGAAGAAAATACATAACTGATATGATTTCTAAACATTAATCTTCCCATTAGTCTACCTTTAATTACATTTTGAGAAAAGATTAAGAGGATCTTGTTTATTTTTTGGTTAACATGCACTGATGCATCATCAACAAAAAGACCAAAATGTGCATTTAGAACTAAATAAAGTGAACTTTTAATTAGATTTAGTTCTTTATGGAACATAAAAACACCAAAAAGCCTACTTTGGTGCATTTTTTAACAAAAAAGTTGAGGAACTGTTAACATTTTTAGCATACTTGCATTTTAAATGTCACGTAAATGTAATTAAATGCATCGTGATCATTACTAAAGTGTGTAAATATAGCCCTACGTGCTTATTAGAAGTGGGAAGACACTTCACTTCCCACATCTGAATTAGTAAAATTGTCCATTTACGCAGTGTGTTTTAACCCACGGTTGTGCCGTGGTGCAAATCCAAAGGCCTTTTTAGCACACTTATCATTTGCAGCGACCCATGACAATCTGCAGACCTTAGCACTACGCCCTGGATGCAAAAATAGTAATTCTAAACAGGAAGTGCCTGTTGACCTTGTTTGCGTATGTGTTCAGTGTAAGTTCAGCACTTATCAATGCGAGAGCTGCATTGCAAACAGACGCAGCTTGCAACATTCAGCACCGTGGTTGCAAAAATAAAGATTTTTTTGTAATGATTTGTCACCTACTTGTTGATTTAAAAATAGTATTAGAGTCAGGCATATTTTGTGTTTAAATCACTGTGTTACTTGCCATTTGTAAAATTTAAAAGATTTTTCTATTAATTTGTCATCACATTTGTTGACACTTGTTAATTAGGCCTACGCTAAAACTAGAACTAAAAATGTAAGTAATTTCTGCAGTGGAGTTGTAAAAATAATTATTGCTTCCAAATAGGTGTCCTCAAACGCTCTTTGCATGTTTTATTTGCTCGTTAAAACAGATAGTCCCGCCCACAAGCTCACGCTATTGGTTGAGAAGGTCAGGATTCTCAAACAAACATTTTTATAGCGCAAACAAAGCCTAAATGTTTTTTTTTTCAGCAAACTCAAACTCTGAATAGCTTAATTATAGTTGTCACTTTGAGCAAAGACAGAAGAAAGTTTTTTTAACATTGAAAATACAGCTTTAAATGAACATTTTTGCATGCAGCATGTGTAAGAAAGAAGCCATGTGCTTTCGAAAGCACATATCTTGATCTGTTAACTCTTTCTTTTCGATACCTGTGCGACAAACGTGATCTGAACTGCTACAAAATGAGACCTGAAATCACATCAGCGACAAATACCTGCTCTGGTTAGTGTCAGGCAGCCGTAATTACAGCTGGATGTCCCAGGGTTCAGCTGCTATCCACAAGGCTCGTTTTCTCCGTAGTGTGATGCTGTTTGTGGTGTTCTGGCTTCAGAATTGCAGGTGATTACTAAAAGATTTTTCTCGATAAAGGGTCTGTGACTTTGTTCCTGGTTACCACACCGACACACAGAGAGAAAGAGGGAGAGAGGGAGGGAGCACAAAAATAGCAGGAAGTAGAGAGGGCAGGCCAGAAAAAAAAAAATCATCAAGTAACGTGACAAGTTCATCTGAGGATAGTGAAGGAGGGGTGGAGGAAGTGTTTTCATTTTTTTCATCTGTCACTCCGCCCACCACCTTACTGCTTTTTTCTTACTCTGTTTTCTCTTTGTACAGTGTTCAGTGCAGCTTTCATTTGCAATAGTTTCATCGACTCTAAAGTTGATGAATTACGATTCTTTGTTGACAGTGTTAATGAACTAAGTAAAAGTAGTTTGGCAAACAAAACATGAGGTGCTTTGGAATGGAAATGCAATGTATAATTAAAATGGTGTAAATAATCTCCAAATGTATTTACAGTTAAACCGTAGATTAAACAAAGACACATCATGTGTGCTTTAATATTATTGGTGACCCTGAACCACAAAACCAGTCTTAAGTAGCACGGGTATATTTGTAGCAATAGCCAAAAATACATTGTATGAGTAGGATATTAAGTAAAAATCATGTTCCATGAAGATATTTTGTTTAAGTTTCCAACCGTAAATATATCAAAATGTAATTTTTGATTAGTAATATGCATTGCTAAGAACTTCATCTGCACATCTTTAAAGACAATTTTCTCACTATTTAGATTTTCAAATAGTTGGATCTTGATCAAATATTGTCCTATCCTAACAAACCATACATCAACGGAAAGCTTATTTATTCATGATGTATAATTCTCAATATTTTTTCTTATTTTGTGGTCCAGGTTCACATTTGTATTATTATTTCTTGTCGTTTACATAATTATGGTGGTGTAACCTGTTTGTGTATATTTACAGTGGCACCCAAATGTCTGAAAAAAAGTCTAAAAAAAAAAACAAATTATAATTTTATATTACAAAATAAAATAAAGTTTATATTATACAATTGATATTATAAATTGTCTTGTATTTTGTATGTTTTGGTAAGAAGCCATCAAATTACAGCCATTCAAATTACAGTTCAAATTTAAAAATACATAAATTGCATATAAATTGTAATTTATATATTTGGATCAGATAAATGCAGCCTTGCAAACTGAGCATATGTGAATCTGGACCACAAAACCAGTCATAAGGGTCCGTTTTTTAAAACTGAGATTTATACATCATCTATGGTTTGTTAGGATAGGACAATATTTGGCCGAGGTACAACTATTTGAAAATCCAGAATCTAAGAGTGCAAAAAAATCAAAATATTGAGAAAACAGCCTTTACAGTTGTCCAAATGAAGTTCTTAGCAATGCATATCACTAATCAAAAATTAAGTTTTGATATATTTATGGTAGAAAATGTACAAAATATCTTGGAACATGATCTTTACTTAATATCCTAATGATTTCTGGCATAAAAGAAAAATCGATAATTTTGACCCATACAATGTAGCTATTGCTACAAATATACCCGTGCTACTTAAGACTGGTTTTGTGGTCCAGGGTCACATATATGGATATATCTTATACAATAGATTCTTCTCTGTGGTCTCTGTCTTACTCACATCTAAGGCTTACTTTCTCCAAACGCGTTAGACTAGAGGAAGAATAGATTTGTATGTGGTGTACCACTTAACAGTCAACCTAGAATTAACAAATAACGACTAAGAATCATTTAGCAACAGTTTTACTGAGATTGCAGGGTTGATTTTCTTCTCCTGGCATAGTTTGGCAGGTAAAGCGCTGCTCTTTGCTTTGAAGGCCTCAGACATGTAACTTAGCACAAAAGAGCATATTTACCCTCCACCGTACTGTAAATAGCAAACCGCATGTTTGTATAGCCTCTAAAAACATTTTTTTGAAAGCTATTAAGCAAACAGGTTGTATAAAAAAAGAAACTGTAGTCATGCACTGTCGCAAGACAAACAAAATCACTCGCACTCATTATTTTTACTCATTACTCATTACTACACATTTGGAGTTTATCTGACAATATTTGTTTTTAATGGAAAGAAACGTTTAATGTCTCGTCGAATAGAAACGAACATGCTTTTAATGGCGGCGGCAGATAAACGACACGTGCTGGAGGAAGATGAGGATGAGGAGCAGCAAAAAAGTCGACGGCATTGTAACACAAGAAAGTTTAAAAATGAACAGTAAGCTTTCGAAGTACCTGAGCGAGAGCTTTTCGCGGGACACCTCGGGAGACTCTGGATGGGGTAAAAAGTACTGTACGACGACCGGGAAAAAAAGGCAGCAGAGAGGAAGAAAGAAGAGGAGAGACCGTTTCCACGTCGCTCGCAAGACAAGGGGGAAAGCAGAGAGAGAGGTGTGCGAGCGAACGGCCCGACTCTGCCAGCGCTGTATGCCCTCCTATTCGCCTGCCCACTTCTGCCCCGCTGCCAAGAGAGCGAGAAAGATGGAGAGAGAGGTCACAACAGCATGAGAAAGGAAAAGAAAACAAGGCGGCGACTTTTGCGACCACCTTGCGGCTCGTTCTTTGGCTTCGTCTGTTGTTGTTGGGTTAGCTGCTAGTCCTCCATGTTTAATACCTCTATGGGTGTTGGCATGAAACGCTAAACACCGTCACCTGGCTCGGGCCCGGAGGCGAGGAGTGGAACTTGGTCCGAAACCAAGCGAAATAAGCAAATCTCAACCTATCCCTCAGGAGCACGCTGTTGCTCAAAGCAGCGACAGAAAATGTTGATATCAGGTACATGTACTTACTCAGGGTGCCAAATCACGTTGAAGATCTGACACACGTCCTGAAAGAAAGAGTTAAGGCTCCCGAAAGAGTCTTTTGTCAGCATTTGGCATCTGTCCCAGGTACAAGCCTTTCGATTCCTGTTTTACAGAAGTCATTCGCAGCATCTTTAGCTGTCCTGCCATTGCCTGCATGTTTCATGCAGTGTATGTTGACGTTTATCCATAGGCTTTTGTGCACATCAACTTTTGCTGGGAATTTAAAGCCGGGGTCTTAAAAAAGCAAGTCTGCGATTGTGGGCTTTTCCAGGTGAAATCAATTCAAGCTTCTTTTTTTGAAAACTTCTTGAGTCCTTTTCAAAGAGTTCTTGCTGTGCCGAAGCAGGAGGGCAGAGTGAGAAAGTTAAACCCGAGGCGCCGGGACAAAGAGCGCGAGACAGCGACTTGTCACAGCACTTGTGGTGAAAGTTAGTGGTAACGCTGTACTATATCCTGCTCGGCTGTGGAGAAAGTGTGTCCCGCACAGACCAGCGCAATAATCCGTTGCCAAAAAGTGTGCCGTCCCTTTACTGACAGGGTATTGATGGTGACCGAAAGAGAGAAAAAGAGTAGCAAATGTCCTGTCTTCCTATCCTTTCAGGCATTGTCATGGGCAGCACAGTGTGTGACGTCAGCGCCCCCCCCCCCTCGTCCTTTTGTTATTTGTCCATTTATTTCTCAAAGTACTGTCCTCACGTCGCATTTTGTTCTGTAAACTCTCTGGAGGGAAAGAAAGAGCCGTTTCTTGACTTGGGCAGAAAGAGAGAGAGAGAGGGACACGGATATAAATAAAGCACAAGAGCGCAAGTGAATAGAGAAAAAGAAGCTGCCCTTACAAATCTCTCAGTCTGTCTTCCTGCCTTCCGACCGGAGCGCTTGTAAAACTTTCAGCTGTGGCGTCCAGGGCCGGCCTCCATTGGCACCGGTTCAAGAAGAGAGCTGGCTGCGTCTAAAGCTCCCGCTGACTGTCTCGGAGGAAGACGAGCTCACCGAGAGAGGGGCGGGGGGGGGAGAGAGAAAGGGGGTCGGGCTGGTACCCATGAGGAGGGTGTTGGTGCGGACAGTAGGTCAGGGTAAGGGGGGGGGGCGGCAGAGGTGGCACATGTGCCAACGGCAGCTGCTCTGGGAGTTCAGACAGGGAGCATGAACCAGTAGAAAGAGGACACTCCACATCCCAAAGTTCTCCATTACTGGTGATGCTCTGAACTCTGCACTCTTAAAAAAGGTTGCAAAGCTGAGTTTTCCAACAATGCCATAGAAGAACCATTTTTGGATCCCCAAAGAACCAGTTCTTAAAAGAATCTAAAGAATCATTTAGCACTATTATGAACCTTTTGTGCAATGGAAAGAATTTATAGATGTTAAAGGTTCTTTATGGAACCATCAGTGCCAATAAAGAAACTTTTCTATTTTTAAGAGTCCAGGTCTATCTTCTGCAATGTGACATTGCGAATCTTCTTAGATTTCATGGAAAAACACTTGTATACTATAGGTCCTTTGGAATGCAAGTTTTTGAATGCATGCAATAAAAAAAAATCAAAGAAATGTACATAAAGTTTGTCAAACGTGTGACAAACGTGTGACAGATAGATAGTTGTTAAGGTGTAATGTGGATTGCTAGGTTCTTTTGAGGGTTGCTGGGTATTTGCTGGGGTGCTCTAGGGGAATTCTATGTGGTTGCAAGGTTGTTTTTGTGGTTGTTGTGTGGTTGATAGAATGATATGAGATTTGCTAGATGGTTGCTAGGGTGTTTTGGAGTTGTCTGTGCACCTTCTGCAATGTGACATTGCAAATCTTCTTATATTTCATGGAAAAACACTTGATTGTATACACTGTAAAAAGTTTTCAACAGTTTCCACTTAAAAACTTAAGTTTAGCAGTTGCCTTAAAGTTAAATGAGCTTAAAAGTACAAGTCATTTCAACTCACAAGTTAAATCAACTTAAAAGTAATAATTTTATTGTAATGAGTTAAAATGACTTTTTAAGTTGATATAACTTAAAATTTTAAGGCAGCTGCTGAACTTAAGTTTTTAAGTTGAAAATGGTAAAAACTTTTTACAGTGTACTCTAGGTCCTTTAGAATGTAAGTTTTTGAATGCATACAATTATAAAATTAAAAGAAATCTATATAAAGTTTGTCAAGACAAACGTGACAAAAGTTGAATGTTGGCTTGACAAAGCCTTGTTTTAGGGGTTCCTGGGTTGTTGCAAGGGTTGCTGGGTGGTTGGTTGCTAGATGGTCTGTGGGGTGTTTTAGAGTTGTTAGATGGTTGTTAGGGTGTTCTATGCGTTGCTAGGTTGTTTTGAGGGTTGCTAAGTAGTTGTTAAGTGGTTGCTGGGTTGTTTTTCTGGTTGTGTGGTTGATGAGATTTGCTAGATGGTTGCTAGGGTGTTTTTGGAGTTGTCTGTGCACCTTTTGCAATGTGACATTGCAATGTGACGTCTTATATTTCATGGAAAAACACTTGATGCTATAGGTCCTTTACAATGAAAGTTTTTGAATGCATGCAATTATAAAACTCAGACGAACGTGTGACAAATGTTGAATGTTGGCTCGTCAAAGTTTGAAAATGAAGAGATAGATTCTATGTTTGTTTGAAAGTTCAAAAGAACAGCATTTATTTAAATCTTCTGTAGCATTCTTAATGTCTTTACTGTTACTTTTGGTCAATTTAATTTAATGCTACCTTGCTGAATAAAAGTTGTTTCTTTAAAAAAAAAAAAAATGTACATACCCAGAATGGTAATGTATGCCAAAAAAGGCCACTCAGATGGCATCATCCAGGTCATGCACATTCAGGACTTGGCTTGCGCCAAACTGGTCATTGCCATTGAGCTACATGGGAATGCTAACAGATATCTTCTTCAGGTACATTAAAACTCCTGAGCAATCATTTGAAAGTGTTTAAACTTTGTCGTAGAGTTGCATATTAAAAAGTTTGTTTTGATATAAAAAAATGACATCATTAAATCAGTGTTGTTGTTGTTTTATTTCAGGGCTCTTTTCCACCTTTAGCAACTCAGTGCTACCTGTGACCTCATCTGACAGTGCTCTAGATGGCAAATTGGCTCTGATAGACCAGTAGTCCTGCCTTTTTCTGGGAGACCTCGCCAAATGGCCCCAACTGCCTTAATGACACATAATGGCTGGAGCTGAAGGACGGCTGCTGGGGGAACGTCCTAGCTGCGTTACTCGAGCGCTGAGGGGACTCTGCAGGGTCTAATAGTCTCTTCGGCGCCAGCAGCTGAAGGACGTGGCCTCTCCCATAGGAGCTATTACCCAGAGTCCCTCCACACTGATGTCATCCTGTGTAACGCAACGCTGAAGCTGCAGAGAGAACTAAAGTTCTCTTCACTTCCCCCATCTGTATGCAGTGACATTCATGTGAAATAAGGACACAATGAAAGCCGCTTGCTTTTAGCAATACAGTCGGAGGCTTGTCATCTGCTTTGCAAGTGTATAATTGGGAAGGCTTGGTGACTTTCAATGCAGTCCTTGCACATTTCTCATTTACACATTAAATTAACTGTGAGAAAGAATTTGCAAGACATTTCAGCAGGGATTTCTCTGGTTACATTGTTTGCATAAGACCTCTCCTGACATGACATTGTGCTGGAGTTGGTTTTATTTTGTACACTTGATTTTTGCCTTGATTATACACTTTTTGTCGGTGCAAAAGATAAACTTGTTTGGAAATTTTGAAAAGGTTTTAAAGGGTTGATAGGTTTATAGGCCTAATAGGTATGAGGGTTGCTATATGGTTGCTGGGTAGTTTTGGACTTGTTGTTTAGATGGTTGTTAGGATGTTTTAGTGTTGCTAGTGTGTTCTGTGTATTTCTGGGGTGTTCCTAGGTTCCTATGGTGTTTTAGGGGTTGCTAGGGTGTTGTAGGCATTGCTTAGTGGTTGCTAGGATTTTCTTGAAGGTGCTAGATGGTTCATAGGTTGTTCTGGGGGTTTTTAGATAGTTGCTAGGGTGTTCTATGAGTTCCTGTGTTGTTCCTATGGTTTTTTGAGGTTGTGAGGGTATTGTAGGCATTGCTTGGTTTTTGCTAGGATTTTCTGGGAGTTGCTGGATGGTTCGTAGGGTGTTCGAAAGATTTCTAGATAGTTCCTAGGGTGTTCTAGGGGTTGCTAGGATGTTGTAGGCATTGCTTGATGGTTGCTAAGATTTTTTTTGGAGGTGCTAGATGGTTCACAGGTTTTTCTGAGGGTTTCTAGTTGCTAGGTAGTTGCTAGGGTGTTCTAGGGGTTGCAAAGGTTGCTGGATGGTTGATAGGATGGTATGGGGTTGCTGGAGGGTTTTGTTAGTTGCTAGGTAGTTGCTAGGGTTTTCTGGGTGGTTTGCAAGGGTGTTCTAGGGGTTTCTAGATAGTTGATAGATTGATTTGGGGGTTGCTGTGTGATTGATAGGATGATATAGGGGTTGCTATATGGTTGCTGGGGTGTTTTGCACTTGTTAGATGGTTGCTTATTAGATGGTTGGTTCAGAGGGTTGCTAGATGATTTATGGGGTATTCTTGAGGTTCCTAGGTTGTTGCTAGGGTGTTGTTGGCATTGCTTGGTGGTTGCTAGGTAATTGCTAGGATTTTCTAGGGTTTACATGGGTGTTTTAGGCATTGCTCTGAAGTCGCTGCAGAGTGTTCTAGGAGTTGCTGGGTGGTTTCTTATCGTCTTATCTCTAATAAATCAAGTCTGATCACTCTGTAAAGTTCTAACACACCTCTGCTGAATAAGCTGCATGATTTTAGGCACTGTTCCTGTTCATAGCACATCCAGTTTTCAGGCAGATCAAGTTACAGTGCAACTCTTGAGGTACACTTCAGTTTAAGACACTACATGTACATGTACCATTTATGCATAATTCATTAGCATGAGCATAAGAAATGGCACCTGAATGAGGTCTAATATTCACTTTGACAATCTTGCATTACAGATTATGTTTCCAATTTTCTTTTGGTGCAATGTCAGAGGCTCCCGAGGGTATTATCACATGATCTTTAGGAATCGTTCTGGGTAATCAGTCCCTGACAAAACCGCACAAGTTTGAGTTAACTGTTCATTGACCAGATGGTGACAATTTGGCATAGTTATTGCATTGCACAACAGGGACCAGGCAAAAGTATAGACAAAGGTTGCAGGATGAAACATGTTGAAAGATCAGACAACTAACAAGAATACAGCATGTTAAAAGCTGATTCATAATTTTGTGAACATGCAAATGGTAAGTATTTATTTAATGTGTAAACTGTAATACTATTAAATTAAATATATAAAACTTGCACTTTTTATCGTAAGTATTGGTGCTGTTTTCTATGGCAAGCATTACTGTAACATTGGTCACATTTTCTAAAGAAACGAAGCAAGACACATTAGCAACCACCCAGCAACAATTTTTTGATTTCAAAAAAGAGATAATTTTGAAATACATTTACACTGAAAATTTAAACTCCTCAAGCTTTCTAGTGCTTTCACATGGGAACGCCACTGGATCAGTTTTGTCAATAAGCTTATAGTAGCCAAGGTGAAATATTCATGGAGAAATCTGATCTTAGATCAGTGCTATGATGTGGTTTCAGTGGAGGGACAACTACGGTGAAATGGCATGCTTTAGTCCCTTTGGAAGCTTCTGCCAAGCGCATATTTATGGTTGGGGATCTGAATGAAATCCCTAACACTGAACACCCTAGCAACTGTGTAACAATGCCTTGGAAACCACCTGCAACATCCAAGTAACTGAAATAAGTAACACACTTACCACTCAGAACACCCTAGGAACTGCATAGCAACACACTAGAATACCTTAGCAACTGCATAGCAATGCCCTGGTAACCACTCAAAATATTCTATTAACTCCATAGCAACACAAAGCATCCAGGTAACTGATAGTAATGTTTAAAAAAACACTCAGAACTCAGAACTCAAAGCTGCATAGCAACCCCTGGGTAACAACTCAGAACATTCTAGCTTCCAACAGAAACTTTGCACTGCCCAGGAAACCAGCTAAAATAGCATAGTAACCCTATGGCAACACATTAAAACCCCTCAGTGCACCTCACCAAACACAAAGCAAAGCCTTGGCATAGCAACACACTAGCAACTTCACACTAGCAACTCCTTAGCAACTGCATAGCAACACTCTTGCAACCACCCACAGCATCCTAGTAACTGATAGGAACATGTTTAAAAAAACACTCAGATCTTAGCAACTGCATAGCAACGCTCTAACAACAACCCAGAACATCCTTAAAAACACTCAGACCTTAGAAAGTCCTGGCAAGTTAAGTCAGATCCTAAGTTGCATAGCAATGCCCTGGCAACCACCCAGAATATCCTAGTAACTAGTAACATGTTAAAAAACACTCAGACCTTAGAAGCTGCATAGCAACACCCTGGCAACCATCCAGAACATCCTAGTAACTAATAGTACCATGTAAAAATCAACAACACTCAGGTCTTAGCAGTTGCATAGCAACACCCTGGCAACCATCCAGAATAACTTAGTAAGTAATAATAACATGTTAAAAAGACAGATCATAGCAACTGCATAGCAACAGCCTGACAACCACCCAGATCATCCTAATAACTGATCGTGTTAAAAACACTCGCTCATAGCAACTGCATAACGCCTGACAACCACCCAGATCATCCTAGTAACTGATTGGGCGATGTTAAAACACTCAGATCGAGAACAGCCTGACAACCACCCTCATCCAACAAAAAACACTCAGATCATAGCAACTGCATAGCAACAGCCTGAACCACCCAGATCATCCCTAGTAACTGGTAGGAATGTGTTAAAAACACTCAGATCATAGCAACTGCATAGCAACTGCATAAGCGCCCTGATCATCCTAGTAACCTATAAGAACATGTTGAAAATACTCAGATCATAGCAACTGCATAACATGCGACCACCCAGATCATCCTACTAACTGATAAGAACATGTTGAAAATACTCAGATCATAGCAACTGCATAACAACGCCCTGACAACCACCCAGATCATCCTAGTAACTGATAAGAACATGTTGAAAAATACTCAGATCATAGCAACTGCATAACAAAGCCCTGACGACCACCCAGATCATCCTAGTGACTGATAGGAACATGTTAAACAACACTCAGATCTTAGTAGCTGGATAGCAACACCCTGGCAACCACCCCAGAACACTTTATTCACCACAAAGCAACATGGTAAATAAGCTAAACCATTTAAAATGGAGTTTCCTTCCTGTACTATTATCCAGCGTTCTGGCAGAGGCCATTGCATCATGGGAAAACTCATATTTTGTGAAAAGAGGTCAGCAGGACACTATTAGACTGTATTTTCCTCTGTGTGTTCATCTGCTGCTGGATCCAGCATTTGTTTTACAGTGAAGCAGTATCCTGTTGCCTTTGTTTAGTTTGAGTCACACACACACACACACACACACACACACATGTGTGTGTGTCCCTCAGGAGCGCATGCACTGCTCTGACCCACATCTCCACGGGTCGTCCTCATTGTTTGTGATTGTGAGTGTGAGTAATAAACCCGCTGGTGTGAGGTCACATCCTTAGGTAGCTGTTCTTCTGCTTCTGCATTATTTCATCAATTGCTTTTAGTGTATTGTCATCTATAACTATATGATATATATCATAAGTAAATATACATATACTGTATTCTATCAGTTCTTGTTAGTCTGTATGTAAATATAAACCGAAAGAATATGTACTTTTTAACGTCAGAGGTTCAAGAGGAGCATTTCAGAAACTGATTATCTGGACAGTACAGTTGCATCATAAACTGCACTGTCTCTTTAAGATCTTGAGCTCCACCTCTGAACCTCCTTGAGTTCACTGGCCCACCGAGGGCATGATCTGTGAACGGGAAGAAGGAGGAAACAGCGCCATCTTGCGACCACATTTTAATTTATTGTATTTAACTGTACTGCCACCTAAGTGTCAGAGCAGGAAACATTCATATAAATTATACATATAAATATAAATACTATAAATTAAACATTTTAGCTTGCATTTTATAAAATACATTTAATATGGCACTAGTTCTAAGCAAAATATGTGATTTAATATTTATTATTTTATTATTAGATTTATTATTATTAGATATATCTAAAATCGTTACTACCTAGAATCAGGGCAGGGAACATTTACTCAATATAAATATTAAACATCTAATTATATATATCACTGTTATTTTAGTACTATCGAGACACTATTATCAAGTGATGTTTGCATTTATTTTTATAATTTTGTAGTGTGGTTTTGTCTTTTTTATTAGTTAGTTATGTCTATATAGTGTCTTTTCTTTTCTTTATTTCAGTTTTTGTTTTGGGTTTTTTTTATTTTAAAAGTTTATTTAAAGTAAAATTAATGTTTGTTTGTTTCTTTTTATTTAGCTTTAGTTAACTATAATGACCCTGATACATATCAGCATATATATTATCAATTTTGTATAGTAATTAATTTGCTAACATAATTGCCAGAAAAGAATATTCATGTAAATAAATATTATAAAATATTATTGATTAGGGCAGATAATATTTATCTAATATGCACATAAACATACATTTTATGTGGGGAAAGGGAATGTTTTTTCCATTTTGAATCCTATTTCCCCTAAGAAGTGACTAAAATGTTAACATTATAATTAATTAATTAATTAATTAATTAATTAATAATAAAAAATAATGTCCATGTTATTTGTCAGGTGTAAATCCTGACATAATTCCAAGCATGCATTTTCTAAATTATATTTTTAACATTGTCACAGGAATGATGTGCCACCTTTACTTACCTGTAGGTGGTGCAATATGACCATTCTAACCAAATATTAATTTCCAGTAATGATGAAGATAAAAACTAACCCGGATTCAATGATGAGTTCAGTCATACAGAGGTAATTTTAAGCAAGTCAATTAATTAGCCCTCATAGCACTTATTTTGTAATATGTTATTTGCCCGCTAATAATAATTGCTAAGATATATGTCAGATGTCCCACACAAAAATAAATTATAATAAAGAATATGCATTTAAAAAGTCAACAGAAGCATGCCGGACATTAAGCATGCAATTATTATTATTGATTATGATTCTCATTTTATTAAAGTCTTAAAGTGTTAAGTTTAAAGTTTAATAGTGTTTAAAAATAAGAGTTACTTCGAGCAAAAAATTATTTGATATTCAGAGATATATTCACACTATTCCAGCTTTTGTCAATGGCTGATCAGCCAGTGGTCTTTAAGACCTGCTTTTGCACAGGCCAAGTAGAGCTAAACCAATAAGAGGAGAAAGCTCTACCATGTAGCCCAGCGATAAACTCCACATCCTGCAGGCTGGTTCAGTTCCAGACGCTTTTACACCCTCGTGACTGCCAGGCACTCTGGCCTGAATCTGCTGCAGCTTGAAGAGGTGTAGCCTGGTATCAAAAGTCTTATCTTTGACCACTGTCTTTGAATGGGCAATTTTCTTCAGAAAATGCAAAAAAAAAAGAATTTACAGTATCTTTATGTTCAGCTATAATAAAATGAAATGTGTGTTAAATGTGTCAGCAGGGGCAGTGTCAAAAACAAACATTTAGCAATGACTCATTCAACTAAATTTAAACATGACACCCATTAAGCCAGCAACAGGTGATTTATAAATTCAGCAGTAATGTGGATCATGTATAATTGTAAGAAATCCCAGTAGTTACATTAATTAGACAAATGAGCGTTAATATGATGACTGGGTCTGTGCATTGACACATTTAACATTACATGCAGGACAGGCAGAACCTCATCATAAATGCATAAATAATAAAATGGAAGAAATCAAAAAAATAAACAATGAAATAAAAATAAAAAACAAACAAACAAACAATAAAATAAAATAGAAACATAAACAAGCAAACCGATAAGAGTCAACAATTAAATAAACAAAACAAATAAATAATTAATAAACAATAAAACTGAATTTAAAACAAGCTAAGTAAATAGAATTAAAATAATGTAAATAAAAGAATAAAAATAAATGAATAAACAGTGAAATAAAATTAGCAATATATAAATAAAATAAATAATATATAAATACCAAATCAAAAATAAATATAAATAAAATGGGAAAAGTCCAATAATAAATAAATGTAAACATAAAAAGAATAAAAATAAATGAATAAACAAAGAAATAAAATGAACAATAAATAAAATAATATATAAATAACAAATCAAAAATAAATATAAATAAAACTGACATAAATGTAAATATAAAAAGAATAAAAAATTAAACAAACAAACTGAAATAAAATATTAATATATATATATATATATATATATATATAAATGAATAATAAATAAACAATGAATAAAAATATCATAAATAAAATTTAAATCCAACAAATAAAAAAATAAATGTACATGAATGAATGAATAAATAAATATAAATGTAAATAAAATAATAAAAATAAATCAATAAAAATACAATAAATTAACAAAATATAAATAAAGCGAATAACAACACATAAGTATTGAATAAAATAAATATAAATTCAATTCAATTCCAATAATAAATAATGTAAATATAAAAAGAATAAGCTATTAAATAAACAAATACATTTAAATAAAATAATACAAATAATATATATAAATAACAAATAACAAATAAATATAAATAAAATTAAAATCCATAAATAAATAAATAAATGTGAATGAATGAATGAACAAATAAACAAATTAATTAATGAAGTTTGACTATCCAGATTGAAAATATCACAGAATATATTCCTAATCATACAACTATCTATTAAAATTTTCATGATTTTTCAGTTATGTAAATATACTGGCATGATCTAATTATGTCTATTTTCTCAAAAGACAGTTCAAATGTCATTGGGTCATAATTTTGACAGCAATAACTGAATCCTGCTAAGTAACACAAAATCTATTTTTAAGCAGGCAATATCAGTGGGTCCTTCCTAGAATGTCTTGCCAATCAGGACCCCAAGAAGTAAATAAATACGGTATTTTCAAGTTTGTAAATGAGAAAGATGTTGAATTTTCTTTTTAACTATGGATTAAACATATGTTTATGCGGATCTACTTCTATGTCCACTAGTAGAAGCAAAGAGTAAAAAAAAAAGTGGTGAAAACTTAAAATAAAAATCTGAGTTTAAAATTTAAACCTGCATAAAAATGTATCAAGTTTTGTCTGAAATCTTTATTTTGGCATCCGGTTATCAATTACACATCTATCGTATTATTTCTTCTTCAGTGTGCTGATAATTCCCGTGTCAGTCCCGTGGTGTCCGCTCGAGGTGTGACAGACTGACAGATGGGTCAGTGGATAAATCCGCTTAGCAACTTTCTGCTGATGGAGGTTCATTGAGTAAAGCTCCACACTTTCTCATTACTAGCTTAGCATCGCCGCGGTGAGGCCTCGCTTGTATTTGTTCAACTTTATTGGACACAGTTTCAAGATAAAAGACATGTCTGCCGAAAAGGTGAGTTTGTTTTACCTGATTGATTACATACAGCATGTTATGGCTGTTAATATTACTATCATCCAAATACCTGTTGATCTAAATGTTGATTCATTGAAGGACATTAAGAGATTGAATCATTTCGTTTTAAATTCGATCTGTCATCAGAATAGACTTAATGATACTTAATATATTTAACATCGATAATTACATAAAAAAAAAATACCGAACACGTTGTCATTAGCTTGTTGGTTGATGTCATTTGTCTAATTAGTGAGTTAAAGTGAGCTCACTCCTAGTTTTACAGGAAAGTTTAGCGATATTGTAGTGAATAATTGCAAAGCTTGTTTACAGACACGTTTAAATGACTGAATCAAACACTTCCAGCCATGAATTTCACTAGAATTTATCACTTTGTTCTGTTGCTTGTGATGAGAGATGCTAAAAGTCTGTAAAATATTAAAGTTTTATATTTGCATAAACTAAAATAACTAGTAGGAATACTAGTATTACTAAAACAAGTAGTATGAAATATTAGTTCATTTAGACAACACAAACGATAAACAAATTAAGCAATAGAATAAAGAAAAATTAAATCAAATCAAAAACAAATGAGCAAACAGTAAATAAAATAAATGAATAAACAATTAAATACAAATTAACAATATTTAAATAAAATTAATCATATATAAAGAATAAAAATAATATAAATAAAATTAAAATCCAGTAATAAATAAATGTCGATTTTAAAATGAATAAACAATCAAACAGACAACGTAAATAAAAAAAAATTAAAATAAATGAATGATGCAATAAAATTAACAATATATAAACAAAATAAATATTTTAATAACAAATTAAATAAATGTAAATAAAACTTTAAAAACAATAATGAATAAATAAATGAATTAATGAATGAATAAATAAATAAAAATAAATATTTTTAACATTATTTTTTAAACCTTATTTTAAAACTTTTGATATAACATGGTTGAATTAGGGCTTTGGTTTTCCTCCACACCTCATGACAGGGATTGACTGAGGTGACGGTATTAATAGCCTTGTTCTGACTGCGTCTTAAGTGGATCACACACTTACACACTCTTACACACACATTCAGACTCACAGACAGTCAGTACAGGACCTCACAATGGGTTTTAGGCCATATATATGAAGGTTAAAAGATAAGAGGAAAGGTTTAACATACTCATATTTGTAAAATATAGTCCACAAAGAAAAATAATGGATAGATGTGATGCTTTTCCATGACTGACTCCTGTAGCTTAATCACTTACAAACAAGACAAGTTGCATAATGTGGTTATGCATCAGATCACTGCTGTTATATCAATAGATCTAGAGATGATGGGGTCATATGCATCAAAATGAACAAATATCAGTGTTAATTATATAAATATTAAGGTTAATTATGTTATCTAAAACTTAAAACTTCAATTGCAAACTTTGCAAATGCAAAAATATATTAATACTAATTAAAATAATGAATAAATAAATGGCAAATAAATTAAATTGCAAACTTTGCAAAGCAAAAATAAAAATGTAAAATGATCATATATAAATAACGAATTAAATAAATGTACATAAAAATGAAAAAAAAAAAAACTAATAATCTTTAAATCTGAAGAATTTATATATAATATTTTTTTGGATGCAGTTTTACATGCATTTGTTTGCAGTTTTGTGCTTAAGATTTTTCCTTAGCATTTTTAAAAATATATATTTTTATATGTTCCTGTACATAATAGCCTAAAATATCTTTCATGTATAACATTCTCCACGTCAGACTGATTGGTGAGAGCGTTTCGAACTAAAATATGACTATTTTGTAAATACATTTTTGCTCAGAGAACAAGGCATAAGTCATGAATCAATTAAAAGTGTGCATTAGGATGCACAAGATGCTTTTGAATCACTTAAGTTATATTCAAATATATTCTTCTTTTTGTTTATTGCTTTCATTTGCATGATTACTGGTGAGTAATCTAACTTTCCAACTTGGATTGCTTTTAATAGCCACTGTCCAACATGTCTGTTACAATAATGTTATTTTGTAACCACACATCAGGATATCGCAGAAGCCCAAGAAGAAGAAGCCCGAGTCGACTCTGGCAGAGACCAACGGTACCGAAGACAAACCCAAAAAGACCAAGAGCAAGAAGAGCGGCGGTGATCTGTCGGCCGAGAACAGCCCGGCCACTCAGAGTACGACAGAGAGTTCATGTCTTGATGTTACATCAGTCTGTTTACATGCACCTTTACACAACTCTCACAAACCTCCCTCACAGATGGAGAGAAGGTGAAGAAGAAACTGGAGAAGGAGAAAGAATCAACAGAGAAGGAGAAGGAAATAAAAAAGAAAGCAAAAAGTGCTCCAAAGAAGAAAAAGAGTAAGTGACCCAGTGTTATTTTAGTGACTTTTATGCACTATTAGTGATATGTTAGTGTCATTTATATTTGTTATAATTTGTTTACGTTGTGTATTATATTTTAAATTAGATCTTACTTTTATATTTTCATTTTACAAATTTCAGTGCAGTTTCTGAAAACAAGTTTCAGTTTTTCATGTAATATTTGTAGTTTATTTCATTTCTGCTTTTTCAGTTACTGAAAATTAGTTTTATTTAACAGTAACAAAACTGGCCTTGTAAAAACACTGACCTGTTTTAATTTTTTGAAAAAAAAAAACAAAACAAAAAAAAAAACACTGACTAATTTTAATTTTAATAAATACAGTTAAAATTTTAAAGTTTCTTCAAAAATTGATGAAACAAATGCACACAAATGAGACAATAACTGACATATAGTTATAGCTATAAAAATAAATGTGCTCAGATCTTGGGAATATTTGATGTGAAATGTTTAAAATTTTTTAATTTTAATAGAAGATTTTAATATTTTGAGCTCAGTTTGAAACATAATTTTTTTTCAAAACCTCAGTGGGATCATTGAAGACTTTTTTTAATGAGAAAAAAAGGAATTTGCGGTAACACTTTAGAATAGGGAACACTTATTCACTATTAATTATGACTTTTCCCTTGATAAATTCCTAATTTGCTGCTTATTAATAGTTAGTAAGGTAGTTGCTAAGTTTAGGTATTTGGTAAGATTAGGGATGTATAATAAGGTCATGCAGAATAAGGTATTAATATGTGCTTAAAGGAGAAGTCCACTTTCAAAACGAAGATTCACATATAATGTACTCACCCCCTTGTCATCCAAGATGTTCATGTCTTTCTTTCTGCAGTCATAAAGAAATTGTTTTTTGAGGAAAACATTTCAGCATTTCTTCTCCATATAATGGACTGATATGGTGCACCGAGTTTGAACCTCCAAAATGCAGTTTAAATGCGGCTTCAAATGATCCCAGCTGAGTAAGAAGGGTCTTATTTAGTGAAACGATCTGTTATTTTCATTAAAGAAAATGCAATTTCAATACTTTTTAATCTCAAACGCTCATCTTGTCTTACTCTGCCTGACCTTTGTTTTTTTTCCGGTTCAAGTTCAGTTAGGTATGTCGAGAAACTCCAATCGTATTTTCTCCCTCAACTTCAAAAATCATTTCAAAATCATCCTACATCACTGCAGAAGCACCGACCCAGTCTTTGCAAAGTGAACATGCAAAGAAGATCAAACACCCTTAACAAAAAAGGTAAAACAGTGTTATAGGACGATTTTGAAGTTGAGGGAGAACATGAGATAGGAGTTTTTCGACATACCCTAACTGTCATGAACCAGAAAAAAACAGAGTAAGACAAGATGAGCGTTTGACATTTAAAAGTATATAAATTGTATTTGGGATCATTTGAAGCTGCATTTAAACTACATTTTGGAAGTTCAAAATCGGGGCACCATATCAGTCCATTATACTGAGAAAAATACAGAAATGTTTTCCTCAAAAAACAATTTCTTTACGACTGAAGAAAGAAAGACATGAACATCTTGGATGACAAGGGGGTGAGTACATTATATGTGAATCTTTGTTTTGGAAGTGGACTTCTCCTTTAATTAGTACTAATAAATGGCTAATATTCTAGTAATATGCATGCTAATAAGCAAATAGTTAAAGGAACACTCCACTTTTTTTAAAAAATAGGCTCATTTTCCAACTCCCCTAAAATTCAACAGTTGGGTTTTACCGTTTTCGAATCCATTTAGCCGATCTCTGGCGGTAGCACTTTTAGCATAGATTAGCGTAGATCATTGAATTTGATTAGACAGTTAGCATCTCGCACAAAAATGACCAAAGAGTTTCATTATTTTTCCTATTTAAAGGGGTCATCGGATGCCCATTTTCCACAAGTTGATATGATTCTTTAGGGTCTTAATGAAAAGTCTCTAATATACTTTGATTAAAAATTCTCAATGGTTGTGTAAAACAACACCCTTTTTACCTTGCCGAAATCAGCTCTGCAAAAATCATCTCATTCTAAGGGGTTGTTCCTTTAAATGCAAATGAGCTCTGCTCACCCCGCCCCTCTCTTCTCTCTGTGGAAAAGACGGTCTTGTTTACATTAGCCGCATTTAGCCGCTAAACTTCCTAAATACCACGTTATAAGGAAAGGCGATCGCAAAGATTCATAAAAAAACGCTTATACTCACTTCTGCTGTAAGTGAAGCTGGATCATGAATGATTCGTGCGAACATAGACGGATATATGTAGATCGGGAGGTGCATTCCATTCACAAGCAAACCTAATCTACTGCATCTTCAGCAGCTCAGATGTCGGGAGTAAATGACGACCACCATGTTCATTATTACATCCAGCAACACAACACCTCAATCGGAGATATTCTTGTCTAATTTACATCCCTGCTCTGGCATCAAAACATGGAAAGTTACTGGACTGTGACAGCTGGTCTAAGGTACGAGCTCATGTCAATCAACTATCGTGGGAGCGGCCTCTGTGGGTGTGACGGCACACCGACAGGCATCTGAGAACGGCTCGATTTGAAAAAGGAAATATTATTTTTACAGATTAATTAAAAACCACTGCATGGATTTTTATCATTATAGGGTAGATTTGTACATACACTGCCAACACACATTAATGTTCAAACAACATGAAAAAGTGAACTTAGCATCCGATGACCCCTTTAAAACTTGACTCTTCTGTAGTTAGATCGTGTACTGAGACCGACGGAAAATAAAAAGTTGTGATTTTCTAGACCGATATATCTAGGAACTATACTCTCATTCCGGCGTACTCTCAAGGAACTGCCGTATCATGGCTGCAGCAGGCGCAAAGATATTACGCAGCGGCTGAAAATAGGCTAACTTTCGTCAACATAACCAACGTGACCACCTGCTTGCACAGGGAGACTATTTTCAGGCACTAAAAGTGCTTCCGCCAGACCCAAAGATCGGCTGAGTAGATTCGAAAATAGTAAAACTCAACTGTTTAACTCTAGGGGAGTTGGAAAATGAGCCTATTTTCAAAAAAAGTGGAGTGTGCCTTTAAGAAACCAGAAAATAAACTGTTACCTTTTTTTTTTTTTATACCTGAGCTCTTATATGTGTTTATTGCAAATAGGTTCTACAGAAGATGATGATGATGATGAGGAGGATGATGAAGAGACCACTCCTCAGAAGAAGACGAAGAAAAAGACTTCAAAAGAGAGTTCTGAAGGAATCAACAAAGGAAAAGACAAAGAGAAGGAAAAAGACAAAAAGTCAAAATCTAAAGGTGTCCTTTGTTCACAAGAACTTCGAACTACTTTAAACATCACTTATGGGATACAATGTTAGTTTCAATAACTTGGTTTATTTATGTTTGCTTTTTTTGAACATGAAGACGTCAAAGAGGACGCTGACAGTAAAGGAAAATCTAAAGCCAAGAAGAAGGAAACAGCCTCCATGTTTCAGATAAACGGAGACAAGCCTGAAACCAAGAGTAAAAAGAAAGGTAATGTATTGAGTGCTCTTCTATGCATGTCTGTTTGATGATTCAGAATAATACATACGTTTGCAAATGTGGCGTGACCCAGCTGCCAAATCTGAGAGTGAAGATGAGAGCGAACCAGAAACCAAAACCAGCAAGACGAAGAAGAAGAGCAGCTCAAACCCAGCGTCCATGTTTCAGACAGGAGGAGACAAAGAAAAAGACAAGGACAAAAAGACAAAAAAGACCAAAAGTAAGTTCTGGTCCATTTTAAACCATTATGGTATATGCAGTTTTATTTATTCTGACATAAGATGTAAAAAAAAGATCTTTTATGCTACTTTATTTCTTATGGATTGAGTTTTTGTATATACACAGCTATAGCATTATAAACAGTTCATCCAGTGAGTGAGTAAGTAAGTAAATAAATAAATACATAAATAAATAGATTGATAAACAAACAAACAAATACATAAAATAGCACCTGCATTGCTTATGTTGCATTTTTTTCTGAATAGCAATAAAATTAAGTTAAGGGACCATATGGAGGGTTATACCATGCCATAGTGTGATGAAATTAAATATTTATTGTTATTATCTATTTCTGAACTGATTTGTTTATATAAAATGACAGCACATGGCTTTTTCCATGTTTAATTTGATTGTTTCTCATCCTCAGGTCCTGCTAAACTAGAAGAGACTGAAGACTCTGATTCAGAAGTGACACAGAAGAAGAAAAAGGGCAAAGGGAAAAAAGGCAAAAAGGTGAATTCATTATATTCCACATGATTCTCATTCCAGTATTCATTTATGATGATTTTTCTCTAGTAACAACAGTGTACATGTGGTTTTTGGGTGGGAATTTTGATTGCTGTGGTAAAAGTTTGCCTGTCTTTTTCCTGTGAAGGAGGAACGAGCACCTTCTCCTCCCATTGAGTTTGACAATCTGGAGGAGTTCGTTCTTCAACCTGCACAGCAAGGCGTCATGGTAAAGTGCAAAGTGACCCGTGACAAGAGAGGGATGGACCGAGGCCTTTACCCGACATACTACCTGCACCTGGACAACGAAAAGAAAGTACTGAAACATTTGTACTTATCCATGTAGTCCAGGTTGTATATCAGACTCTTATGCTCACCAAGGCTGCATTTATTTGATCAAAAATACAGGAAAAATAGTAATATTGTGAAATATTTTTAGAATTCAAAATAACTGGCTTATATGTTAGAATGTAATTTATTTCTGAGAATCAAAGCTGAATTTTCAGCATCATTACTTCAGTCTTCATTGTCACATGATCCTATAGAAATCATTCTAATACGATTCTAATATTTCTGATTATTATTAGTTTTGAAAACAGTTGTGCTGCTTCGTATTGTTGTGGAAACTATGATATGTTTTATTTTCCAGGATTCTTCAATCAATAAAAAGTTCAAAAGAACAGCATTTAGTTAAACGGAGATCTTTTGTAACATTATAAATACCTTTACTTTCACTTCAATGCATCCTTGGTGAATAAAAGTATTAATTTCTTTAAATCTCATTCTCAAATGTCAAAAATGGTCCAATATCTCACTAAATTTAGCTTTTCAATCTGTAATCATTTTAATGTTGATGCCCATCTTGCATCCAGGTGTTTTTGTTAGCGGGAAGGAAGAGGAAAAAAAGCACAACCTCAAACTACTTGATCTCCATAGACCCGACTGACCTCTCCAGAGGAGGAGAAAACTTTGTTGGAAAACTGAGGTAAGTGGGTGTTCTTACCATTATCATTATAGCTGCTCCTTTTGGACTCGTTCACAGGTCTACAATGCATTCTGTTTGATTTAGAGGTTATCTGCATGTATATTTCAGGTCAAATCTGATGGGAACTAAGTTCACGGTGTTTGATAATGCACTGCATCCAGACAGAGCTCTGCCGGACATGTCTAACGCGCGGCAGGAATTAGCAGCCATTATCTATGTAAGGCATTATACACTTAATGCTGTAGTTTTGATTGTAGCACTAATCAGTTAATCAATGCATGCTATATTTTTATAACATTAATTTGCATTGTGGCTTTAGGAAACAAATGTTTTGGGCATGAAAGGACCAAGGCGAATGGTTGTAATTATCCCTGGCATGAACAAAGATGGAGAACGAGTCCCCATACGACCACGTAGTGTAAGTAAAACACAAATTTTTTATTATTATTTATTCAATTATAAATATTTTTTATTTATTAATTTAAATTTAATTTATTAGCTTTTTATTTTTTATTTTTTGTTAAAATGATATCTGAATATGCTGCTTCCCAACAGGACAATGATGGCCTCCTCATTAGACATCAAAACAGAAATATGGAAAACTTGATAGAGCTGCGCAATAAGACGCCAGTGTGGAATGAAGAGACGGCGTCACATGTCTTAAACTTCAACGGCAGAGTCACACAGGCATCCATCAAAAATTTCCAGATTGTGCATAACAAAGACCGTAAGTAACTCGACTATATCTCTGTATGTTTGAAAAAGCCTACTCGAATTTACTTGTTTTGTATTATGCAAATTGTCTGTTTGCATTAAATGACTAAAGAACTACAATTGATAAAATGTGAAGTACACAACCAGATCATTTTAGTATAATTATTATACACCATTATATAGTATTTATTAATATTTTTAATTAGCTATTATGATTTACGGTTTATTTTAATGTTACTTACAGTAATTTAGTGTGCTTTCATTTAAAGTTTTTTTTGTATTTATATTTAGGGCGGTTAAACGATTAATCGCGATTAATCACATCCAAAATAAAAATTTGTGTTTACATACTATATGTGTGTGTACTGTGTATATTTATTATGTATATATAAATACACACACATACAGGTATATATTAAGGAAAAATATTTGTGTATTTATATGTATATAATTAATATACAGAGTAAACGCACATATAAACATAAACTTTTATTTTGGATGCGATTAATCGCGATTAATCGTTCGATAGCCCTATTTCTATTACGCTTTTGTATTATTTTTATTTTATTTTTAATAATTTTAGTACTTAAACTTTTATACCAGTCCATTTTTTTTAAAGTTACATTTTTTTTAAATAACATTTTAATATTGATAATTTGGTATATTAGCTTTAATTTAATGAATGATAGCAATATTTGATAGTTTTAGTTAACAATAACTTTTAACAACATGTCATGATAACCTGTAGACTTTTAAATGCTCTGTAAGTAATTTTGAATAAAAGTCTGCCAAACTTAATGCATTGTATTGTATCCCAAAAATTGTATCCCAAAAATGGATTAAAAATGCAAAGTAATTATATTTGAAAATGCAACACACTGAATTAAACATGCAGAAATGCTCAAGTGTAGCAAACCATTATTTTAAACTGTTATTGTTCCATTTTGCATGCCGTTTGCATACTGTTTCAGTGCAAAAGTGTTAAGTGTCTAATATGCATTGCTCTGAACAGCTTGATGTTGTAAAACACATGCTAATAGTATACTAATGTTAGTATGACCCTTTCTTGTGCTACATTTCAGAGGACTACATTGTGATGCAGTTTGGGAGAGTAGCAGACGATGCCTTCACTTTGGACTACAGGTATCCTCTGTGTGCCGTACAAGCCTTTGCCATCGCTCTCTCCAGCTTTGATGGCAAAATCGCCTGCGAGTAAAAGCTTAAAGACATCCCGCTGGTGTTTTCTATGATTTCATCACATGCAGCAAATGGGAAACGTTCTCACTCAGCATCAGCTCAAGACTGAAACCCATAAATCTGTATAAAGCCACCATTGCTTGTGGGGTGGCATGATTTTACATGCCATAGAGAGATCTGCTGGTGATATCCGCTTGGGCTAAAATCAAGTAATGGTTGTACAATGGGTGTACTGAGAAGGGGGGAAGTGCATTGAGATGTTTGAATTGAGAGCTTGAAAGATGTAAATGACCCCTGGTGGTGAGGAGGTCATGTTAGACATGGTATGTGTTTGAAAAGGGAAAAAAGAAATGATGGATTGTGTTGTATTTTTAGGTCATGTATACAATAAAATTAGGAAAAATGTATTTTCACATTGTCTGCTTCACATTTTAGTAAAACGGGTTAAAAACAGTGTTATATAACCTAATAACATAAATAGAAAAAACACTTGTTTATAGGAACAGTTCACCCAAAGTTGAAAATTATGGACTCGTGTTTTGGCCAGAAACAATGGTTTAAAGTTAAAAAAAAGTCTTAATGATGGATTTGTTTCTTACAAACATGCAGCTTTGGCTTTACAAGATGTTAACAAATGGACTGGAGTGGTGTGAATTACTTGTGGATTATTGTGATGTTTTTATCAGCTGTTTAGACTCTCATTCTGACGGCACCCATTCACTGCAGAGGATTTATTGGTGAGCAAGTGATGTAATGCTACATTTCTCCAAATGTGTTTTGATGAACAAACAAACTCATCTACATCTTGGATAACCTGAGGTTGAGTGCATTTTTTTTTTAGAAAATTTCAACTATTTCAACTATTCCATTAAAAATAATTAATTAATTAATTAATTAAGTGCTGTGTTTTGTGTGTGTGTAACTGTGTGAGAATGCTTATCTGAGAGCAAGCAAGAAAGAAGTTTGTGCAAGTGTGCCGAAAGCCCAAGATGAAAGCAAGGTCCAGGTTTATCAAAGCTGATAGTAAATGCAATATTTTTACACATGCAATATCATTGACTGATGCTTGGAGTATGTCAAACATCTCAACCACTCATGCAATTTCTTGCTTACTCAAGCAAAGATGATCTGGAATAATAAGTGTCATTACAGGGATAATGCATACTGTCATCTGATACAGATGCTAACACCCGTTGTTTGGCGTTTAATTGTTTTGTTTTGCCTTGTATATGTCATTGTAGTTTATGATTATTTGTGTAACTGTCTTAATGCATGTCCACAAAAGTAATTAGACATTAGTTCTTCTGTTTTTACTTAATGTGAATGTAAATGTAGGAAGGAAAATGCAGTACTTCAAAATGAAATAAAGGTGTTTGTAAAAAATGGCTTTGCTTTTTGTGTTCCTGGTATTTTGTGCATGTTTCATTGATACATTGTTTAAATGCTTCTCTTTGTCTCTTTGAAATAACTTTCTTTTTCACTTTATGCCACCAAAGCAGCTTTAACATTAAAAACTGATGTTAACCAATTGCCAAACAGCTATTTAGACGATGCCTTAGGGTTTATCATTAATTTAATGCTGCTTAATTTTCATTTCATAAACGCTACAGCAGTTATAGCAAATAAAAATGTAAAAAATCTGTAAGTACAAAGAGTTGTGAATGCTTATTTATAATGACTTTAAATGCATTCCTAAATCTTGTAAGGTAAAAAAATACATGTATAGCAGAATTAAAGTCTCTATTTTATCGCTTTAGCTCTGCTGTAGTAGTGATATTACACTGGATCTCTCTTGAAGCCTCAGGCCTGACTAGACGATCTGTCACAGCCTGCTGGGTTGGTTGTCCAAACTTGTAGGTCTTAGAACACGCAGACTTACTGTGATAGTTTCAACTACTTCCTCATCTTGTCCCTGTAGCTTTTTGTAACCTTTGTAATATTTTAACTTTACTTCGCTAATCTTTACTCTGAACTGCACTCACACGTTTCAGGTTTGGCCTACAGACGGAGCTCTGCGCCTGTAGAGACATATGTTAAAGCAGCATACATGCATTATAATCTTAGGCACGCTTCCAGCGTATTACATCACTGAGTTTGACTGTTGTGCTCCCCTGAGACGGTGGTTGTGGTGAAGAGGTTTCACTGTTCACACTCATTGCTCTGGAATGTTGAATGGATTCTATTAGAATTCCTGGACGATGAAGAGGATGATGATGATGATGATGATGGCCTTCTAAGGGTCTGAGAACCATGCAGTATTTGACCTGCAAATATCGCTTGGTTTTACAGACTGTTTTAAACACAGTGATAAGCTGTGATGAGTTATATAGATGTTTTTAATTATTATATTTTTAAAAAGAAGTAACATTAAGCCTAGTACTGAAAACGTTTTTTGTCTAAAATTTTTTTTTTACTATGTTAGTTTTTAATTTCCATTGGCTAAAAAACTACTTATTTTAATTAGCATATTTTAAATATTTTATTCTAACTATTTAAATGGGCAGATTTTATTAAATATCCCATGTCTAAACTTTTTAAAACTACATTGGTTTGTATTTTCAGTTTAATCAGTATTTGTTTTATTATTTTATTTTATTTTATTTTTAAATACTTATTTTAATGAACATATTTTACATATTTTATTTTAACGATTTAAATTGGCAGCTTTTATTAAATATCCCATGTCTAAAAAATTTTAAACTACACTAGTTTGTATTTTCAGTTTAATGAGTATTTGTTTTATTATTTTATTTTATTTTTAAGTACTTATTTTAATAAGCATATTTTACATACAGTATTTTATTTTAACATATTTAAAATAGATAACAGTGAGCCTAAATTTTAAAATATACATTTCAAAATAAATATCTTTTATAACCAAGAAACCAAAAGACTATTAATTAAAAGTTATTATTTAACTAAACATTGTAAATGTTACTAATTAGTTCTTTAATGAACGTTAATGCACAAATTAATTGTTTGAATATTTACAAAAATATGCAATAGAAAAGAAACATTGTATATTTATTGTATAAGATCATTTTTGCATGTTACATTAAATAAACAATCAATACTTGTTATTACTTGAAAAACGTAATAACTTAATCTAAACTTGGTATTTATAACTCAACGTACAGTAGCTAAAGCACAGCTTTCCTCTTTTCTTCTCTGTGGCCCAAAGTGGGCGGGCGTTTGGACAAGTCTCCGCCCCCCGCAGTGTTGATTGACGCGCATTGGTGGCCCCTCCTTAAACTTTTTTTCCCTCCTTCGTTTTCCACTGAAGTGCGTGAATTTCATACCAAACCCATACTTCGCATTCCACCTTTACTGTCAAACCGGGAGAAATATTACTGAAAACAATAGAGCACCAAGATAAATATAACTTTAAAGAAATTAACCTCGTCCAGTGCTATCGGTAGAGGTGTTTCCCAATAAAGGTGAGTTTTAGATTCACTCGTTCCCTTTGTCTGATCGCGTTTTTCATGCCGCTCTAGCGAAGTTTTCAGATCTTTGTCATATTTTGCATTTTTCCTCGGAACTCCCTGCGTTGGGTGGGATGAGGGACAGAATTCCGTGTGGATATACTGTAATTGTGCGTGTGTGAGAGCGAGGAAGTCGATTTTAGTGCGGTAGCCGTGAACTTTTTGCCTTTGAATTAGACTTTTAAGTTAGAAACATTATTCCAACTAACGCTTCCATTGTTGCACGTAGAAGTTGAGGCGAAAATGTCATGCTCGTCTGCAGAGGCTCTTATTTACTTTCAGAGCAGGATTTCCCAAAAACATGTGATTGAAAATAAGGAAAGAGGTTTTGTTGTTCCACAGAATTGTCAGAGAGAAACGACAGAAGTGTTTGGAGAGATCGTTCACCCTTTTTTCTACGTTATCAGGTAAGTGTGACTATGTTTGTTTCACTTGACAGCCTCAAAACGTTTACTAGATTTAATATTTACCGATTTCTGTGAGCTTATTAGTGACTTGAATTTAAAATGAAAGAAATATATACGTTAAAAGTTTTTTCATTTACCAAACTTCCAAAGTGAAAACAAATTACACTACTAATGTAAAAAAAAAACGTATAGTGTTGAATCAGTAACCTATATAAATACTGTAAAAACATAATTTAGTATGAAACTTGTTAATATGATAACTGATTTGTGTGGAAACTTTAATATTTGCCTTCAGGCACTTTTCCATGTACCATCCAGACTGGTTTATCAAAACCGAATTCAGTATTTTCTATATTTTTGTATGGAATTTTATCTTAAAGTCTGTATACTATTGGTTATACTGTTGTGATTATTATTATTATTATTATTAATATTAAACTATCTCGCCGATAAAAACGATCAGTTTTCCTCAGGTAAAGCAGTGACGTTGAGTGATCTTCCCGCCCAAACAGCTATCTTTCCTCAGAAAGAGCGTTTCGATATTAACCCTTTTATGGTTTAAAGATAATTTTGACCATTTTTGGGGTCCTATCCCGGCTTTGTGACATTGTCAACCATATCTAATTAAAAATTAGAAGCAGTTTACAGTTTTGTGTACAGTTGTTTAAAAGAAAAAAAAACAATTTCTCATCGTCTGTAGTCTTTATGGTCAAATTTGTAGAAGAACCAATCATATCATGTCCTTTCAATAAGTTGTACAGCTTTAAATAGTTTCTGTAAATCTAAAAATATAATATTATATAATATAATCGAAAATGTTTTATACAATATATATACATATATATTTTTACATCATATACTTTGCTAGCAAATTAAACACGTTGTCTTTAGAGAGTCTTTAGGCCCTCATGTGTTTAATAATTTTTTTAATGTGACACAAATTTGACTCTTGGATTACAAGAGGATGCAGTTTCTTAGGACAACAAGAGGGTTAACAAATCTTATCACACATTTCCGTCTCATCTGTGTATTGATTTGCATTTACAGTTATTTTCATTTTCAGGGTGAGTGGGTGAGACTCAAGTATTTCGAGTTTTGCCCTCCACATGAATATGTAAATTTGTTTTTAGTTCACCCTACACATGTGTAAGTGTGTTTAACGATGCTCTCCACATTTTTATTGTTCCTCTGAGTTACTATTAATGGACAGGTTTCGTTAAGCAGAAATGCTGCAGTTCAGGTTGGACTTAGTCAGTTCAGCCCAAACTGCCTCTTCAAGTTCTGCTGCTTGGTTGCCTTATGTTTTTCCTCCTTTTAGAAAGGTTGGGCTTCTTAAAAAGTTCGAAATATAGCTGGATATAGGTCAGGTTGTGTTTAGAAGTGATTGTTGTTAGGTGAAATTCTTTTATGTAGTGTCTGCTGTATCTCCTTAAAGTGACAGTATGTGGACCAGATGTTGCGGTGGCTTTTTGTTTAGTCAGCAGTGGAAGTATCTAAATTGTGTTCCAGTTTGTTTTCTCCAGTTTTGTGTTTACATTCAAATCTTTTTCTTGCTCGTGAGTCCAAAACACATTTGCATATTTGTCTTCTGAAATTTATCGAGATGTTACCCCATTATCTGTTCAACAAGACTTGGTTTCACATTACTAAATGTCACGGCTTCTTAACTAAGTCTGTTACAGGACGTTTAGTCTAGTTTAGCTTGTGACATGCACTCCAGGCAACCTGTCCTGGTATTTGCCACTTACATGATATGTGCACTTTACTGTAAGCCACTGCGGTACGGAAATATCTTTTGAGAAAAAATATTCCTCTTGTAAATATTTGAGCTCAAACCATCTAGTTTAAGTGTTAGCTGTCCCTAATGCAATTTTCAGTGGCCAGGATTTATGCAAATCACATAGCATGGATTATTTAATGCTGAAAGCACACACAATACAATTTTAATGATTGCACAAATGCATGTTTTTCCATCGAGGTGATTTTCTGTATTCGTTTATACACAATTGTACGTTTCCCCCGACTGCTTTGAAGGCAACACGTTTAAAGCAAACATACTTTTTTGGGTGAATTTAAACAGATGCCGCGCATTGCCTTTTATGGCTTCCGCGATGGGCCACATTTGTTGTTCAGCTGCAAATTTGCCGTTCTCATTTTTTTTTTTTTCAGACATCACAAACGAACCCTGAACTCCCTCCAATGTCAGGCTTTGCAGAGAAAAGACACGTCATTTTAAAAGTCTGCTTTTGCTCTCTCGTGCTAAATAGAGCTTTACTGTTTAATAAGCTAACAAATCAGTTTTAATGATTTGTTTGTTTTTGCACTGAGCTCTCAATCACATTTCCAAACCAGTCCTGAAGTTTGCAATCATCTCCACAGCATTTCTAGCAGCTCTCGATGCAACGCAGAAAGTCCGGACTGTATCCTCCTTAAGAGATCGGAGCAGATTGTTTGTGCCATATGTGTTTATGTTGCTGGCCAGTTGACAGTTCCTTTAGCTGGTTTGTGTTAAGGGCCCAGCTGAGAGCGTAATGAGCCTCTTTCCATTTGTGCGGACTGAAGCGGCCTTTTAGCACCCACCGCAGAAGTGGCTCTCCAAATGGTGACCACTTACCTGTCTGTCAACAGAGCTCTGAACAAATATCTAGCCGTGTGTGTGTTTTCAGGCATTTGAGAGAAAGAGAACATCTTGCGCGATGCGCTGCCGTTTGGCCTCCTCGCCGCCCCATGTTTGCAGAAGGAAACATTTTTATATGGTCTTCAGTTCCCCAAAATTTAATTTTTCCCTTTCAAATTAAAGTCCTTTTCCACGTCACGCTCAAAGGAGCCTGCGGCGAGACGCGAGCCAAAGCACACACAATGTGTCGCTATGCTTTATTAATTATGATGGAGAGGCGGCCTATGAAAGTGTGTTTACATTGCGCCGAGAATTAATGCCCGCTCTCGGGACACTTGTTTACATACATTTCCTGCGCGAGGCATTGGCAGATAAGGTTTTTTTGGCCTCTCCGTGGCCGTTTTGACTCGAGGGAGGGGCGAGCTTTGGACTAGAACAGTATAGCCTTTGTTTCTGTCTGTCTGAAGTTGCTAAACTTTCCAGTTGTTCTTGAAACCAACTGTTTGTAGCAGCGCACCGGGGTTCACGCGGCAGTCAGCTACGCTCCGTGCAAACGTGCACCTGAGTTGCATCTAATCTAATGATCTGAATTGGAAAACGGAAGGCAAGTTGATTATTTTTGGCCTTCTGTCTAGTGGTTGCTTTTGTTTGTCATTCTTTGTTAAGAAGCTCTTTCATGTGATGGCTATCAGAGTGTGATTACAGTGAACATTGTTGACATTTTTGTCCTATCACAAGTGATATATTATGAATGAACTTATACTTACCGCTCATACTTAGGATTAGTCATTTGAATAAACCTCAAATCCTACATATTAATGGAATTTAATATCGTTCCTGGGTAACCTGGGTAAAAAAAAAATGTTTTTTTGATCCCAATGAGTTAAAATCTCATCATTTGTCTTCCACAGAAGAAAGTAAGTCGTACAGGCCTAGAACGACATGATGGTGAATAAATGATCTTGAAATTTTGATGTATAACTTGTCTTGGACCATTTGTTGCACAGATTGATGTTTCTCATATAATGCGGCGTATTAAAGAAATGTGTGATATTACTGTCAGGGAACGGACTTAAGATTTTCACCTGGCATGTGATGAAACGCATGAAAAATTCCCCTAAATTTATGTTGAAGGAGGGACTCTTTGACTTGGACCAGTACATATCCACCTAGCAATTACCCAAAACACCCTAGCATTGCGTTTTGCACCACTTACTTTTCTTTGTAAAATATAAAAATCTAGTATTGTTTTGATTGTACGTGACCCTGGACCACAAAACCAGTCGTAAGTAGCACGGGTATATTTGTAGCAATAGTCAAAAATACATTGTATTTTTCTTTTATGCCAAAAAGCATTAGGCTATTAAGTAATGATCGTGATCCATGGAGATATTTTGGAAATTTCCTACCATAAATGTTTCAAAATGTAATTTCTGATTAGTAATATGCACTGCTAAGAACTTCAAAAAACTTTCAAAATTTTTTGAAAGAACTTTTCAAAATTTAGATGCAACTGATTTATTTTGCTTTTTTGGTTATTTGTCTTTTATGCTATTGCAAAATTTGATTTGGAAATGTCTAAACCAAGTTTTAATCTAATTTTAATCATCAGGAAATCAGACATTTCTGAACGAAAATTGTTTCTACACCCAATCTTTGTCATTGTATATGCTTGAGTAGGTTGTATCTGTGTCTTCCTCTGTTTCTGGCATAGAAGTGTGACTCCGAGATCAGCACATGGGGCCTCTTTCTCTCTGGCGTCCCAAGAGTCCTGTGAGCGTTCGTCTCTTTATGCATGTCTTTTCGGTTTTCGTGGGGTTTGGCTCGAACCCCTGCCTCAGCCACTAAATGACCAAGTCAGGCAAGAGCACTCCTTCACAAATTCGCCTGACGATTTTCCGCGGAAAGTGCTGAATCAGACGTTCGAGCGAGTCCTCTGGCACGCGCGGCGCTCTTTGTGTCAGTCTTTCCTCTGCTGACTGAATCAGGACTAGAGTAAACCATATGGAGAGATCTGAGAGCAGACGGCCGTCCTGGAAAGTCACCCGCGGTGGATAATGTCGAAAAATCAGGAATTGGGAGCCAGTAATATATCGGAGATTCATGTCTAGCTGTCTTGTATGCGTCAAGGGTTATTTCCACAAGGCGCTTCTGTTCACGTGAAGACTCATTTCAGTGCTCTTAGTCGAGTAATAGCCTTTTATCTCTAAATTCACTCTCTGTCTTAGTAATTTTACATTTTTCTTGTCTGTCGAGTGGTTCGGCAGCTCTCTCTCTCTCTGAGGCTCTTCAACAGCTCTGATTGTTTCCTGAGTGCCGAGCCAGAGAGGAAGTAAGAGGAAGTTATTGGAGGAGAAGGGTAGAATTTATTAGAGCTAAACACAGAGGGAAAGAAAGCGAGCGAGCTGGTGAATGAATGCGATCGGGGAGTTGGAGAATAGAAGAAAGAGATAATATGCAAGAGAGACTAAAAATGTTTACTCTCTTAGACAAGCTAATAGTCCTGGAAGGGTGTTGAAGCGATGTCTCGCCACTGACTTTCCCCTGACTTTTAAACAAAAACTAACTATTATTTCTTGGAAGTCAGGGCTTTAGAGCTTTGACCTGCAGGACTTGATTAAATGCTATCAAACACGATTACGATCACATCTGTAGCTCTGAACATATCTAAGCAATTATGTGTAAGCAGATATTGCCAGCTAAACAAACTTGATCATGCATTGTTCCAACGTGTCCAAATGCAAATTATGTTGCTGCTTCACTCATTAGTTTAGCACGGTATTTGTTTTTTTTTTTGAGCCATGTTTATAGCTTGCTACGGTACCTGAATGAAAATGCATCTGGTTTAATGCCGCAAAAAATTAACGTTAACTCTATCGCTCCTTTTGCTACAAATATACCCATGATATTTAAGACTGGTTTTGTGGTCCAGGGTCACATTTATGTAATGCTGCCTGAAGTCCGTTTCTTTTTTGGGGGAGACATGCACAGTTTATCAATACCATTTTTTGATTGTTTAGTGAATTAATATTATTATTATTATTATTATTATTATTATTATTTATTTTTTTGCATGCAAATTTTCCTTATTTTTACATGTTAGTTTTCTTTTGTTGTAATCTGATGCTTATTTGGTTTATCTTTAAAACATAATTCAAAACCGTAGTCTTGTAGTCTTATCAAATCTCAAAATGAGCATTAATTTTTCATTTCAGGTTCTGATGCCCAGTTAGCATTTTAAATGGTTGATTTTTAATGTAAAATTTAATTTTAAAATGTATTTAGACATAGGATAAACTGAATAGATTGTTTAATAGTATAGAAATAATATTTAATATTGGCCAATTTTTGATTATTGGCCATAACTATAATTATTTGCCAAAATTTTATTATTGGAGTGTTTCTTTTTTCTTTTTGCTATTTTATATTAACGACCAACAAATGCTATTTTTAACTTACATGATCATCCAGCCCAGGCTTTAGTGTATTTTTGTATATTCGCTGTGTGCTGATTTCTGTTGAATTATTATTTCAGGCTTTTAGCTGGTGAAACAAAGAGAGAGTTCATGTAGTTCTAGTCAAACTAAGTTGATCTTCTAAGGTTGGCCACCCATAGGTTTTATGATGGTCAGTTCCTGTTGTGTGGCCTTGGGTCTAAAGGCCATAAACGGTGTGTAGACCATCAAAGCCAATGAGCTAAAAAAGAGAAGCAGACTAGACCGAATGGCAGGTTTGCCTAGCTACGTTTGTCACTCTTGGGCCCACATATATCCGTTCCTTCAGACATGTTCAGACTTGGACTGCCGCGACAATCATGTGAACAGACACTGAAGTGTGTAAAACATCCAATCACTTTTTCAGATTTTGATTAACCCGCCCATCAGATTTGCATATATTGTATGCTTTGCCAGATAAATCAAGTTAGTGCTTTCTAATGATCCTCATTTGCCAGCCACAAAAGGCAAAAGTGATGCGACTTCCCAAGAATAGGATGAGTCATACTCTCTCAGAACAGTTTAAGAGGTTATCTTCTGCTTTGATGAATCATACTAGTAAGGAATGAGTTTCTCACTGACGTGAGTTTCCTCTCCGGTAGGAAGTGCGGTTCATGTGCTTTTGGCCGTAGTTGGAAATCAGTGCCGGACGATGTGAAGAAGAGAAGGAGACGCTCTAAACGTCTTTATCTGTAATCTGAACCCAACCAGCAGCTGCTGCTACACTTGTCCAGCCCTGTTGTTCTCTCGCTGCTGACTGTGTGTGTGTTTTTCGAGAAGGAGCCGAGTACACTAAAGAGCATTCGGTGTGTACGCTCTTGCGTGAGTGAAGGGCGGGTGTGTTGTGGAGGCTGTGCCCGGAGGGATCTGCTCCCTGGGGGCGACTATTGCCAACAAGTGTTCCAGCTGCAACAGTTTCCTAACAAATCTCACATTCTGAGCTGCGTTCGACAGGAAAAACAGTTGGAGGACGTTTGTTGAAAGAGCTTTGTGCATTAGTTTGAATACTCCAATTCTAGGTCTGTTTGCCCCCACTCTTAAAAATAAAAGTTAAAAAAGGAGGTTTTTGCATCTATGCCATCAAGATCAATTTTGGGTTCCTCAAAGAACTTTTAACTGATGCCACACTAAATTAACTTTTATTTGAAGGTTGTTTATTGGCAAGAACCTTCAGCATCCATGGAACCTTCCTCTAAGTTCCTTTAATACCCTACGTGTCAAAAGTTTTTGAACAGTAAGATTTGTAATGTTTTTAAATAGCTATCTTTTGCTCACCAAGCCTGCATTTATTTTATCCAAAGTACAGCTAAAACAGTAAAAATGTAAAATGTTTTTATTATTTATATAACTTTTTCATATAACTGATTTCAAACCTGAATTTTTAGCATTATTACTCCAGTCACATGATCTAATATTCTGATTGGCTGCTGTGAAAACATTTATTATTATGTTGAAAACGGCTCAGTAGAATTTTTCAGGTTTCTATGAAAGTTCAGAATAACAATTATCTGAAATAGAAATCTTTTCCAACATTATAAATGTCTTCATTATCACTTTTGATCAATTTAAAGCATCCTTGCTAAATAGAAGGATTAATTTCTATACTAAAAAAAAAATTATAACTTATAATTATAATTAATTATACATTATAAAATAATGTTGATCTTTGGATCTTTTATTCATCAGAGAGTCCTGAAAAAAATGTACTGAACTGTTTTAAATATTGATAATAATAATAAATGTCTCAAATCAGCATATTAGAATGATTTCTGAAGGATCATGTGACACTGAAGTAATGATGCTGAAAATTTAGCTTTGATCACAGGAATAAATTACATTTTAAAAATATATTCAAATATAAACCAGTTATTTTAAATGGTAAATATAATAGTAAATATTTTAAATAGTTTAAAATTGTACTGCTTTTGCTGTATCTTGGAAGTTTTTGCATCTATGCCATTGAAGATCCATTTTCAGTTAAAGAACCTTTAACTGAAAAGTTCTTAAAAGACCTGTTTTTTTTCATTAGCATTTCATTTTAAAAATCTAAAGAACCTTTTGTTCACTATAAAGAACCTTGAAATGTTCCATGGATTCTGGTGTTTCTTTACCAAATCATTGATGCCACTGAAAGTTCCTAATGTTTAAGAGTGTAGACTACTTTTATTGCCATTGGTTCCATGAAGAACCTTTAACATCCATGAAACGTTTCCATGCCACAAAATGTTCTTCATAGTGTTTCAAATGTTCTTCAGACTAAAAAAAGGTCTCTTTTCAGAACTGTTCACTGAAAGATTCTTTGGGTAACCATAAATGGATCTTCTCTGGCATTGATGAGAAACTCCCCTCTTGAAAACTTTATTTTTAAGAGTGAGGAACATTTAAAAAATCTAAAGAACCTTTTTCTGCTATAAAGAACTTTGGATTTTGAATGTTCTGTTTTGGAACTGTTTATGTTGCTAAAGAATGCAGAATTATTTTTAAGAATGCAGGCTAGTCATGACAGCCTTGATCCCTCCAGGTTCCCTACATCTCTGTGTTTAGGTATCATATCTGACGGGAGTGTCCAACAGAAGGGAAAACAAAAGGTAGGTTCTAGTTGTTAGGGTTGGCTCCCATTAGCTTCCCCCGCATCCCTTATTTTGCTGGCAGGACAGCGTGAAGACCTCCCTCCTGGGCAGGATCCTCCACTCGCTTATTTCCCGCCAAAAATGTCCGCCTGGGATGACTAACACGCAGATGGACTCCAGTGCTCGCTCCATGCGGTGGAAAGTCCCTCCGCTCCTCTGACAGTTAGCGGAGACCCTGAAGTGTAATAAGATGACATTGAGACTGGAAGAGAGACTTTATAAAAACCAACATGTGGAGATGCAGGATGAGTTCTGTCGAAAGCTTCTTTGAGAAACCTAGCACATTTACGTAAATGGGATTGTTATTGTGACAGCGGGACTTCTCGTAATATTGTTTTGAGATAATGGAAAGTCCAGAGTTGGATTAAATCCCATGACTGAGTCATGAATCTCTCTCTGATTAACCTAGAACTTGATTTCTTGTGAGCATCTCTCCATGGCGTTCTTTGGTAATGTAATGTTTTAAGGATAAATGTGACTTTTTAATCTGTGTAATTAATAAATATAATATGTAATATGTAACTAATATAAATATATAATCTGTATAATCCGGTATGTAAAATAGGATGATGTTTAAACTGATAAATATGATCACATTTCTAGTTGGCTTGTATATTGTTAATTAAAAATGATTAGTTTAAAATATTTAAAAAAAAAAAAAAAAGTTTACTCAGAGCTTGAAAGATTTTTACATGTTACACATTCATTTTTTTCATCCTCCTTCATTAAAAAAAATATCATTGTAATTAATTAATATATATATAGATATATATAGATATAGATATTAGAGCCCTGCATTTCAGCCTGAGCCCGACGGACTCAGACTTATTTACGCCCCTAGGGCCGGGCTGTGGGCCAGTTTTCACGTCATAGTTAAGACACGGGCCGGGCTTTGGGCCTGTTTTAGGCTTCTCCTTATTTTTATATTTTAGACATCCACCAATTATGATGATGAAAATATTCCGAGCTGGTAGAAACAACACAAGACTTTCGCTTTCACTTTCGAGACCGGCTCGGAAGGTGTTTAGTGTCCCTGCTAGCAGCACCAGCGGCTAGCATGCCTTCAGCACAGCTGGAACAGTTCTGCGTTCAAGCGCACACATTAGGCTAAAGCTTGCCGCAAAGCACCGGCACAAGTTATTACCAATTATTACCAAGTTATTATGTCGGGGAGAAATAGCAAGGAGATTTTTTTAATTATTTATTAATAAACTAGTGTTTTTTGAGTCAGTGTCGCAAGGATGAAGTTGCCGATCCTGATTCGCCATCTCCTCTTTGGACGCACCTTTAGAGAGAAATGCATCTTTACAGATTACATAATGAAAGACTTTTAGTAGTAATTTAAAACTTTCTATAGATCTATTTATCATGTCTGTGAGGTATGTGTTCACTGAGTTTCGGTTAATTTTTGTGAAGTGCTCCTGTTGAGACCACAGAAAACGCGTAATGTTTGTTTTCTTTATTTTATAAAAGCACCGCTTGCAACGTTTTGTTGGTATTATGAGTGCACACAAATAAAAGTCGGCCCTTTACAGTTCCGAATGATGTATTACTCTTACATTTATGGGCAAAAATGACGGAATATTTTAAATTGTTTCCAATGAAATAATAAAAGTGATCGCTCTGGTACCTCCATGTCCTGCAAAGTGGCTTTAGCTTCCACTCTCTGCACAAATGATTGGAGATGCGCCTAATAGCACACATTTATCTAGGTTTAATGTTTAAACTAACGTTGTTTTAAACCTGAACTGTTTTATATATTGATTTTTTTTTTTTAGGCAAGTAGTGATGATTTGAGAAGGCAAAATTGATCTAACAGATTATCATCAGTATTCTGCTGTCTGATTGGTCGTTACTTTAAAAAACAAAAAATTATATTTAACGAACAAAAAAATGCTTCAAACATTTTTCTAAATTAACTTAAAAAAAAAAAAAAAACTAAATATAATCACTTTGCCATTACATACAAAATGGAACTATTTTAATAGCTGAAACCGTAGTATAAGCTGTTTTGGGAGAAAGGGGAAAAAAGATGGGCTCGGGTCGGACTTGGGCCGAGAATTCTGATAAGCTGTCGGACAAGGGCCGGGCTAGGGCCTGAGCATCTCGGGCAAGGGCTAGGGCCTATATTTAAGGCCCGTGCAGGGCTCTAATAGAGATAGATAGATAGATAGATAGATATTTATTTATTTTTATTTTTTTTTTTTTTTAATTTCTTAATTTTTTTGTGTAAATAGTTTATAGTAGGTCTATGTTTGTTAAATGAGTTTGGGATAAGATTTATTTTTTTTTAATTTAAAAGTAGTTTTAGATGAACCATTTTGTTGATGTTACGTTGATATTATAGATATAGATGATATTTGTTTGTGATGTGTATTTTGTCCCTTTCATCCTGTCAAAGAGAATGATGGGAAATGTAGTTTGTAATATTTAAAGTGTAAATTTGACTTGTTAATCTGTATAATACATAAATATAATATGTAATATATATGTAATATAAATATGTAATCTGTATAATCCGATGTGTAAAATAGGACTATGTTTAAACTGATAAATATGATCACATTTCTAGTTGGCTGACATATTGTAAATTAAAAATATTATTAGTTAAAAATATTAAAAAAATGGTTTTGGGACAAGATTTGTTTAATTTAATTTTTTTTTGTTTTTATTTATTTATTTTTTTTAAAAGTAGTTTTAGATATTTGTTTTTAAAGTGTATTTTATCCCTTTCATCCTGTCACAGGGAATGATGGCAAATGTAGTTTGGAGGCATGTGTTTCTTCATAAACCAAGCTTTATTGCTATTCTTCATCAGCAGTACACAGTGCGTACTAGCTAAATTATACTTAAACTACATTTTATTATGATAATTAGCAATTATTTCCACTGTTAAATCAACATGCCTGCAGCTGACGTTATAGCTTATATATTCTGTGAGACTTTAATTCTCTTGATCTTTTCACCTTAGCTACAGTGCAAACATCTATATCAGTTGTGTAATTTAATGTGCTAGTCCTGAAATCACCATTCAGTTCTAGTTCAGTCTTCTCCAGTTTCTTGTACATGTGTGTCTTGTGTGTGACCACAATGTCTGACTTTGAGTCATAAACAACTTCTCTGAGAGGAAAATCCGAAAAGGCCACCAAGTAAACCTCAATCAGTGCCCCTTTCCTGGAACGGCCGTATGACTAAGTCTTTATGATTCTGGTAAGAATGGTCTGGCAACTCGAGTCCCCCCCCCAAAACTGCTCCATTATTCCATGCCAGATTCCATGGTTGCAAGTGTCAGCTTGGGGAAAAACTGGCTGTAAATTCATGTTTTGTAATTGATGTTAGATCATACTAAAGCAAGTTTCCCTGGGCTTTCTCCTACAGAGATCCCGAGGAATCCGGTGAACCCAGAGAATCGGTGCCAGAGCCAACTCAGTGCTTCAGCCGACAACAATACGTACTGTGTTGGAGCTCTGTGAGATAGTGGGCAGGGAGGGCTTGTGTTCATTCAATGGGCGTCTGAATGAATGTGTGTGCTGCGTGGCTTTCGCTGCATTATTTACATTCCTGGACCACATGGAAATTCTTCGGCATTATATACTGACTGAGAGCTCTGTTTGGTTCGGGAGGGAGAGAGAGGAGGCGGGAAAGAGGAGGTTGCGTGCCCGTGCCGGACTAAATATGTGTACCATGCCATTCAAAGTTAAGTCCCAGCTGCCTTATGGGAAAATGAAGTTTTTGTGTTTGCATCAGCTGCATCACATAGAGCCGAATGGCCTTTAGCGTCGCAGGATGAGAGTGTTTGTTTTGCAACAGATGTTTTGCAGTTGTGTCCGTCTGGCCTTGTTGTTGCTCGCTTGCCATGTCTCTTTTTAAAAGAAACTGAAAGTTCATGTTCACAAAGTTGCTTTAAGATGAAAGGGTAAGATAGCGAGAGAACGCACTGCCAGATGTTCGTCGCAATTAGTATTAAAAATAAACTTTTTTTTCTTTGTTCTTTGTTGGCAAGGCATTGCATCAGTGTGTTTTGCAACTGCTGGTTTGTTTCTCTCTTTTTTTTTTGTTCCTTCAGGACACAGTTTTGGGAATTTGAATTCATTACTTTTTGTTGTTTATTATTTGCTACCACTGTGGGATTTGCATAAAAAGTGCTGTTTAACACATAAAATATAATAGTAATAATAATAAATAAATGCATTATTTATTTATTTATTTTTATTTAAAAAAATGTATTCACTTACCGTAGTCCAAAGTACCACACGTTACACACACACACACATACAATTATTTAATTATGCATGTTTACATGTAATTTATATGTAGTTTTTTTATTTTATATTAGTTACTTCTTTCAAGTATATGTGCTAATATATACAATGTATATGTGTGTGTGGGTGTAATTTAAACCAGTCATGAGGTTTAGGATAGTACAATATTTGGTCAAGATAATAGATAATAGATAACAGAAAATCTGGGTAAAATATTGAGAAAATCACCATTAAAGTTGTCCATATGAAGTTCTTAGCAATGCATATTACTAATCAGAAATTAAGTTTTGATATATTTATGGTAGGAAATTTATAAAATATCTTCATGGAACATGAACTTTACCTAATATCCTAATGATTTTTGGCATAAAAGAAAAATCTACTTAAGGTTTTGTGGTCCAGGGTCACATATATGTATGCAGTTTACAAATATAATTTATTTTAATTGTATTACTATTTATTTTAATATTTACTGGTAATTTTAATTATTGTTTAAAAATGTTTTATTATTTTTTTTTAATTGTTTTACTAGTGTTTATTTTATTTTATTACTTTTCCTGAAACTTTTTTTTACAACTGCTGGTTTGTCTCCTTCCTTTTAAATAGTTCTTCTCACTCAGTTTATTATTCATTGGCACTATGTTTTAAGCATGGTATTCTGTTTGCATAAAAATAAGCCATGGTGATTTTATTCTACCATGATGTTAATACCAAGGCAAGTTGAATTTATTTGTATAGCGATTTTCAGAGTAGACATTGATTCAAAGCTGCTTTACAAAAAATAAATAAATAAATCATAATGTTAAAACTACAGTGTTCTTTGAAGCACCTTACAGTAAAGTTTTTTTAGTGTCCCATAATATGTAAATATGGTATTAGTTTTAGTTTTTGTAATAATAAGCCATGTCCAGGCCACTTTCCTGCTGTTAGCTGTACTACTAGCTCTTTATCAGAAGTGCCGAGAACGCCTGAGTCCCCGGGCGTGCTGATGTTGCGTTTTGTCCAAAACAATCCCACTGTTTTTCAGACTCCGAATGGATGTCTAAATTGGTCAGTCCTCCCCTCCCTCCTACTTTGTCTCCCCCCCGACACCCCTTGACTCCAGCACTCCTCCCTCCTCCACCTCCCCCTCCCCTCATCCTTTGCTCACCTCTCCTTATTTGGGCAGAGTGCTTGGGAGCGCAGGGTGGGGAAGAGGGTAGAGCGAGAGGGGGCTCGGTTGACATAAGGGAGAGAGAGAGAGAGAAAGAGAGAGAACTAACGCCGCACTTCCTTAATAAGGACATGTCTGGAATTTAAGCCCAACTCTCCAGTAGAACGGCTTCTCCGTGCTCCCCGTGCACACACTCGTCTCTCACCCTCTCCCCTAGTGCATACACACACACACTAAATGGAGAGCTTTTTCAGAGCATGCAGTCATGTCTTTTTTACTGAGAAGTTTGCTTGTTTGTGTTTGCATTATGTGATTTTTATTTGGCAGAAATCACTGCGTATAAATATAGTTAGTGGTGAGCAGCACTGAAAGTTTATGATTGAATGCTTAAATTTAGCTGGTGATTTCACTGGTAACACCATTTGTGCTGTAATATTAGTAAAAAATATTTTTTATTAATTGTAATAAAGCTAAAATAAAACAACTGTTAGATGAAAAATCCTAAAACTAAAATAAGTTGGTAACACTTTACACTTTGGTAACAATAGTTAACTACGTGAGTTAACATAACTAAGAATTGGACACAACTAAGAATGAACAATACTTCTACAGGATTTATTAATCTTAATGTTAAATTCATCATTTACTAATGCATTATTAAAAATCAAAAGTTGTTTCTTAACATGAGTTAATGCACTGTGAGCTAACATGAACTATCAAAGAACAACTGTATTTTCAAGTAACATTAACAATGATTATAAATACTGTAATAAATGCATTGTTCATTGTTTATTCATGTAAGTTAATGCATTAACTAACATTAACTAATGAAACCTTATTGTAAAGTGTTACCAATAAATCATAAGTGCTAAAATAAACTAAAAGCTTAGCTAAATATTGAGCTATAAATATTAAAAAACAAAGATTAATAACATTTAAGATTAAGATTAAATGAAAATGAATTCAGAAAATAGTAAAAATAAAAAATACTTCAAAATGTTATAGTATATAAATAAATAAATGCTATAGTAGTGTATAAATGATCATAAAATAACTAGTGCTGTCAAACGATTAATTGTGATTTAACGCATCCCAAAAAGTTTTTATGTAATACGTGTTTACTATATATTTATTATGTATATATAAATACACACACTTACAGTATATATTTTGAAAATATTTACATTATTATATATTAAAATATATCTATAAATATTTGTATCTTAAAAAAAGTATTTACATGTGTATATATTTTTATACATATAATTAATATTATACAGAAATATATTTAATATATATAACATATTTTTCTTGAATATATCCATACGTGTGTGTATTTTTATATATACATAATAAATATACACCGTACACACATATTATGTAAACAAAAATGTTTATTTTTGGATGCGATTAATTGCGATTAATCGTTTAACAGCACTAAAAATAACAACTGCTCAACACTTTTAATCCACAGTATCTCATTATTTATCAAATTATTTATTTGAATTGCATTTGCAGAGAGACCTTTTCTCCTTTTTGCTTTAATGAGAGGAAAAAAAGAAAAGCAAAAAATGTATTTATCTGTCCATGTATCCGGAAATGTTTCAGTTAATGCAACCTTTCATGTAACAAGTTCTGATTTGCATTTTACACCTTTTTTCCGACCACACTGGATATTTACGCAAGGTGTAAATTCAATCCTGCTAAAAAATACAAATACTATCCAAATACAAAATAAATGTTTATTCCATTAAAAAGAGCACTACTCAAATTACCTTAGCAAGCACACTGGAAATCGCCTACAACACCCTAGCAATGTAGCATCTAGGTTTTCCATGCGATAATTGTAGATTATAGTGTTTTATAACTCAATTTTGATTGTTTTGTGTTATAATATGGTGTAGTTCAGGCTTGAGGTTAAAGGTCTGCAGTGTGTAAGTCTGGAAAGTATAGTGAGTGCATATTTGAGATAAACCAGTGCGGTTCTACTGCAGGATTAGACATTATGTAACTTCTCTGGAACATCCATGGGATGATTGCATGGGAGGAATGGTGTTGCATGTCACCTGAGAGGCAAATGCATTTGGAAATGCATCGCTAATTGTCCTCTCTACATCTTAAGATTAAGTTGAAGTCTGAGGCCTGCAATGTCGAAAAGTAATTAGGCCACTCACATATTCCAGCGCTCTCCACGCTGTCGTTTTGCTCATTCTGTGTCTTCGGGCTGCCAAGTCAAGCTTATTCTTTCAGTGTGCGTGTAACCAGAGCGTTTGAATATCCCCAAAGGAAGGTCTCAATCGGAGTCGGCCGTATTTACCCAAGCTGCGTTTTTTCGTCAACATCAGCAGAAAGTGAAATAAAAGAATGAAATATGTGGGCACACCAGTGACTCCTGGGACCCGATCCTCGTGAACAATACCATGCGAAAAAGAGGCAGCCTGAAAAACGCTTAAGATCCCTTAACCATTTTCAGACATTTAGACGGCCACATTGGACCGCGCGCACCCAACCACAAGCATTTTTGCAGGCTAGTCCTAATTATCTAATCCTTTTAAATGGAGCTTTATATAATGTCTAAAATTCATTTGTCGTTCTGGAAGCTTTCGAGAAGAGGAAATGGTAATAAGAGTCACAGTTGCTGTTGTCTTCATCAGCCCATGCCCAAAATTGACTGAAGGGAGCGGTTTTGAATGAGGATTTATTTGCTTAATCTTTATGTCCACAATAAAATAACGTTCTCTTTCTCTCTGCCTCTCTGCCTCTTTTTCCTGGTTTCTTTCTCACAGTACTTGCGTAGCGTGGGGGCTCGTGGCAGGGCCCGGTAGGAGCCGGCACCATTGCGTCCAACAAGTGGAGTGCCAACGGCAGCCCGGAGCAGGGGCTGGAGGATGGGGGTGATGAGCTGGACAAGGCCATGGACGGAGACGCCGAGGGCGTGTGGAGCCCCGACATCGAGCAGAGCTTTCAGGAGGCGCTGGCTATATATCCGCCCTGCGGCCGGCGCAAGATCATCCTATCGGATGAGGGAAAGATGTATGGTAAGTGAACTTGCAATGCAGCAACATGCACAAAATCAAGTTCACATCAACACTTTGGATGCTAGTGCAACTGTCATTTATTTTGGTAACGGGTTATACGATCTCACAAATTTAATTTCCTGTCTTATTGTTAATGATAATAGCATGTTGTTGCACATCCCGCCCAACATTGTCTTCCAAACAGCATGCAATTAAATTAAATGTGAGTTTTGAAAGTGTAAGAACATGTACTGTTATACATATTATTAGTGACTAGCTCAGATTTTCAAATAGATTTTCAAATAGTTGATTCTCAACCAAATATTGTCCTATCCTAACAGACCATACATCATCTGAAAACTTAATAAATAAGCTTTCCATTGACGTTTAAATCTCAATTTCAAAAAAACTGACCCTTATGACTGGTTTAGAGGTCCAGGGTCATACGAATTGTTGTACTGGGTAGCCCAGTTATCATGATGTAGCTTTTAGCAAACAAATTGATTCATTTGATATGAAGGAAGTAATTATTGGCTTTAAAACTTCTCCCGCCCAAACTGATTTTGCAGGAACTTCACATTGTGTTCATCAATTGAAGAGGGCCTTAAAAACACATGCAGTTAAACCGCCGAGATCGTATCGCTGCAGTGCGTTTTTTGTGATGGAGGTGTTTTTGTGCATTTGATGCTTGCAGGACAAGTGTTTCTAGATACAATGGCTTATGGGAGGGGTGGCGAAAAGAGGGTGGAAGATAAAATGCGCTGATAGAGCCGGGTTATCGCTTTCATCCACGTACGCGATCCACTCAAGAACCCCTTTGTGCATGCCATCATATAAGTCCATGCATTCATGAAGCGTCATAAAACGTCTCATGCTTGTACACCATCTGCTCTCTTACATAATCTCGTAGTTAGTCATGCTCGAATAAGCATTCACTAGCAGCCATGAATGGCTGTGTATTATGATGTAGGTGTTCATTTTGTTCGACAGACGGAGGTTCTCGTTTGCTAAAAAACCCACACACCTTAGAAACACACATACGTGCATGTCTTAGCCAGCAGTTGTGTTTTTTCAGAGCTCATAAAACAGGCCTACACTTGTCCCAGAGCACCTCTGTGGACTACAGGCCCGGCACAAGACAGGTTTCTCAAGAATCTATCAATCTTTGCGTCGCTTCTCTGTTCGTGCTTGCTTGCTGCCCCCTCCTCTCCTTTTCGTTTGCCCTCAAACTGGTTGTATTTATCATCTCCGATCATTAGCAGCTCTTTTTTTTGTTCCCTGCCCTGTGAGAGAGTTGTCGTTTATTTTTCTTCTGCCTCCCTCTCACCCAGTTGAAAAAGTGGCAAAACCAGCTCTGTTTGTCTTGCTCAATCAAAGGTTTGTTCCCCCACAAGATCTCACTCACCCTCCCGCCTCCATTTTCTTGTACTCCTCTTTTTTTCTTACTAGTTCTTCCTCCTAAACAAGGTAGGTCTGCCCCTGAGGCACAGCACTTTAATGACTCCAGGTGCAAAGTAGTATTTCCAGTGGTAAAGCGTTAAACTCTCATTTGACTGAACAACATGAGGATAAGAATTTGTGAATGCAAACTTTTTTTTTTGGCACAGCCTTGATTGTTGCATTCCAAAATGTCTAAAAATTCCTAATGCATTTTTAAATGTTCTATTTCAACTGTCAGTTGTGTTACTAACTGTCAGTTGCTAATTAGAATGTATTGATTTATGGATTATAAAACAGCTGTGTCAGAAAGTTAGTGGGATACGACCAGCAAATCTGTTGCTTCTAGTTGTTAACTTGCAAAAACAACCAAATCTGGTTTAATTCTTGGCTTGAGCGACATGTCTCTTTCAGTTGTGCATTTATAATTTGCAGATGAACGCTCCAGTTTGGCTGGATTGGGAGGGTCCAGGTGTTTGGCGTTGGTCCCCCTCCTCCTCAAACTGTCTGCTTGCCTTTCTTCTCCTCAGAGAAACAGACAAGACAAAACCCAAGTGCTGGTTTGAATTAGCAAGCCAAGCCTCGAGATACAAACCAGACTGGGAGAAAGCACGGCAAACTGACAGAAAGCGTCCTGAACGCAGCCCAGTATTGGTGAAGAAACATTGAGGTTCTTTTAGGGCTGCGGTTGCTTTTTCCTTGAAGAACCCAATGTTAAATGCAGTGGTTGTGTTCATATGCATTATTCTTTCTGGTGCATAGCTCTAAAAACATGTTCTTTTAATTCAACAATAGGCTTGGCTAATTGAGAAGATGTTTACTCCATACGTTCCTTACTTATATACAGGCTACTCAGAAAATTCTGAGAATTCACAGAAACCAATCTGGAAATACTGATCTGAGAGCAGTTTCCACCTGCCTGAGGTTTGAGTCACCGCTGAGGGACTCTAGTGATTATAAATCAGTTCCTGCGGCTGCTTTATTGAGCTCCAGTGTGAGCTTGCTACCTAGACAGCATTTGTAGATATCATAGGCATGCAGCCATGTAACATACTTTGAGTTGGCCATATTCAAAGGTAGTCCCACATCCTGTCATTGACTTGTCCAATTCGGTAAAGCAGAGGTGCCAATTCTGCTCCTGTAGGACTATTATCCTGCAAAGTTTAGCTCCAGTTCTGTTTAAACACACCTGAACCAACTACTGTCTAGACTTAATCAGGGTCAGAAATAATTTTTTTCATTAAGGAGCAATATTTGGCTCCTTTTATTCCTCTGGAATTGATTTCCAGGGTTTTTTTACATTTGTGAGGGCAATGTTTATAATCACTGTATTATTATAATCACCATGCCATGTTGTGCTTAATTTCAAGTACTTAATTACTTTAATCAGTATTATAAAACGGATAGTTCCGGTCCTTGATTCTGATTGGTTGAGCCACATTCAAAGCTGTTGTAAATTACTCTACAAAAATACACCTTTGTTTACGTCTGTGTGTTGCTCTGCAACCTCTTTGTTGCAGCCACAACTGTTTCTGAGGAACAACATTGTATCATTACACTTTTTTGCTCTCTTCTATTTTGTGAAACCTTGCTGTGTACATGGAATAACTGTTTAATAAAAGCAATAAGCCCTGTGAAGCTGTAGTTTACAGTGAATTTATAACAGCTCTGTGTCATGTCTAACAATACCCCTTAGCTGTTATAAAAAAAAACTGTAAAGCACTGCTTTTTGGGGCTTATTGCTTTATTTTAAACTGTAACGGTAGACTGTATAAAATTGTATCTAAATTATACATTTAAGAAACAGGAGCTCATATGATTGCAATATTATGACAAAAATCATTAATGTAGATTATTGCTCTTTATATTGTAATAATGATTATTAATATCGATATAGAAAACAATGCAAAATATTTTTGTTTCGTTTTTTGGCAAATAACGTTTTAGCATCACAGACAAGCATGTCGGTCCATGACCATAGTCTAGTCTACCGCAAATTATGCAGACACTCCTGTTATAATTACTGAAGCTACGAAATTAATCTTTTATTTACATCGTAGTGTGCACTGGTTTTTATGTTGAGGGAATTCATGGAATTCGCAGCTCCGACTTTTTCAGTGTTGGCTAATCTAAGCACCTCTGATTGGTGCATTTTCAGCACTGACTAATCTGAGTGCCTTGGATTGGTCAGTGCATTCCTAAATTCAACAGAAACACATTTGATTGGCTATAAGGCTCAATCTGAATATAATTTCACAAATTGACAGTTTTAATTCATTTTCACATTTAATTTTAATAAATGTCCTCATTAATTTCTGACCCTGATCTTAATGAATACTGGAAACTTCCTGGTTGGTATGTTGGCTTGTGTTAAAGCTAAACTCTAGAGCAGGATTTGATACCATTGCTTTAGGGTTTGCCATTTGTCACTTTACAGTTCAGGGTGGTCGCTCTTGGCTAAGGGTGGCATTTTGCTAAGTCAGTGCTAGTGTGAATTGGTCATCTTGAGCCTGGTATTTGTGACAGGGTCTGAGTTGAGGAAAATGTCAAGTTTAAGTATAGCTATGTTTTATTTGCCATAGATAGATTTGCACTCAATATTTGTGCGGACTACATTTTTTTGCGTTTTAATAGATGTATTTTTTAGTTTAGCAACAAGCAAATGTCATTCTGTTAAAATCAACTGTGAGTGTTAGTTGCATCTAGACTGCAAGGTCTTTCTTTGATGTAGCATGTGTCAACAAAGCAGCTGGCCTTTATAGTGCAATTCAATCCGTCTCATCCTGCCTTAGAAGGTGCGGAGCTGCCTGTGCTGGCTGTAGACAACAAGGCAGCGCACTAGATCTTGCAAGCAAGCCTCCAGAGTCTCTACTTTAGTCTGGGATTACATCATCCAGGCTTTTTCCTCCTCTTGCCGGTAAATCTAAACATATTTACTGACTCACTATGAAGTCAGAAGGACGCTTCAAATGCGCTATGTGGTGTTTCAGATGCCGCGACTGGCTGATAAGAAAATACTGGAGTATTGACATTGTTGATAGAACATTGTTGGCATTTTCTGAAAGCATATGCCTGATATCTAGTGTATATCTTTCTTTTTTTGCTAAGGGATTCCCTTGAAACAGTGCGTTCTTATGGTGGTGTTTTATGTCGGTTGTCGTTCATGGTATGACATGGTATGAAAGCTAGTTTGTGAGTTGATTTGACATGTTGAGCAATTCAGCTCACCTAGCCCCAGTCACTGTTCCAGAAAAGTAAAATTCCACAAATTGGATTTATTATTAAATCAAGTTGTAAACAAATCCCAGCAAGTCGTTGACACTCACTGCTCTTGCCATCTCCAGGAAAGCGAATGCCGACCTCATGGAGAGCCTTGCTCTCTCCTGTGACTATAAACACCTTATCCATTTACATGTAGTCATCTGCCACTGAAGAAGCCCACTCACGAGGAGAATGACGACAGCGCTCATAATACCACCGCTGACGTGAGGCCTCGGGAACGCCGTCTGCTTAGGCCCTGTTAACACCGCCTGGATCGGGCCTGCAGTATAATGTGAAGTGCAGAGCCACTGCTGCTTTTTATTGCACCAACATTGATGGGTGGAAATAAGTGTGTTGCACCGAGAAGACTTTTATGAGTTGTTACGCTTTGAATGAAGTTTATTTTTTCATCCTTCCAGCAGGAAATGCCTCCAAGAGCATTAACTTGACTTTTGCAGTTGTATTTGAGACATTGCATCTCCCAATAGCGAATTGTTTCTTGTAAAAGTGACTGCTTCTAGTAATGACTATATTGCAGAATTGTACCTTTATTTTTACTTTGTGGATCTTACAATGTGACAGTTGAGGTCAAAAGTTTACATACACCTGATTCTGCAAAATGCTAATTATTTGATCAAAATAAGAGGGATTGTATTGATGTTATTTTTCATTTAGTACTGACCTGAATAAGATATTTCACATAAAAGACGTTTACATATAGTTCACAAGATAAAATAAGAGTCCCTCTGTTGTCCTCAGTGTGAAAAGATGGCTCTCAAAATCATACAGTCATTGTTGGAAAGGGTTCAAATACACAAAAATGCTGAAAAACCAAAGAATATGTGGGACCTAAAGGATTTTTCTGAAGAACAGCGGCCAGCTGAACAGGACAAACACGGGACTCTTTTGAACAGGGTAAATTTGACTCTTTTCTCTTGTGGACTACATATAAACATCTTTCGTTAAATATCTTATTCAGGTCAGTACTAAATAAAAAAACAATGTGCATTTTGTATGATCCCTCTTATTTTGGTAAAATAATTCACATTTTGCAGGTTTGACTTCAACTGTATATTATGAAAGCCTGTTCAAATGGCCTAAATTGTGACCATTGCCATTGGAGAACATGCACATGTGACATCTGCACACATTTCGTGCACCAACCGTCGAGCCAAAACTGAAATTTACACATTTTTCGTCAACTTCTGATGCTACCAGGCCTTCCCTCATCTCCGCTTCTCAGCGTCTTGGCTTTGCCCGTTTGATTTACAGCCTAGTTGAATGGCAGAAATGCCGTCTGTCTGGTTTCATATTTGTTACAGCTTCAAGATATTTTCCACCTGTGAGATATTTTTCCACCTGTGCTTCGACGGGACCAGAGCCTTGCAAAAATGCCCTGCACCCTAAGGATACAGCCAAGTACCATCCACCTTCTGACCCACCTTGAGTCTCAACAGCACGTTCTTGGAGCATGAAAGGCATTTAAAGGACAAGATAAGTTTGTGTCAGTTGTGGTTTGCTTAGTGGATCACAGCCAGTTCCTTACAGGAACTGATCCAGCAACCTTGCAGTGACCGGCTAGGTTTAACCTGCTTGAGCTTCTTTTACAGACATGTTCTAAGAGCAAAGGTTGAGAAGAAACCTGATGAGGGAATCAGAGCTGGGAGGTGGGAATGAATACGGGACACAAGGGGGTCCGTGTTATTCTTTGCCTCCTGCCGGGACGGTTCGTGGCAGGTGTGGGTGTCCGTTTGGTAGGACGGGATGATCTTCAGCTGCCAGTTGTTGGCAGAAACAGCAAAGCTCTTTGTTTCTCTCTCTCTTCCCCTCGCTTTTTTTCAAGCCGTTCTCTCTCTGAACGCATGCTCCAGGCTGTTGCCCTCATCAAATCAAGTTGTGTGGGGCAGATGTCACAGGCGCAGTGGAATGCAAGGAATGCGGAGGCTCAGAGAGAGAGCGAGGGAGAGAGAGGGTGTGTCTGGGGAAGGGTGTACAGAAACAAAACTCAAATCGGTGCAGTGGTCTCTCTGCTGTGGAAGACCATTTCCGCCTCATGGTAAAAAAAAAAAAATAGTAATTGTAACTTGTGGTTTTAATACTCTTTATTGCAACTTTATTTATGCAAACCATTTTTTTTATATATATGAAAGTTGCAACTTTACTTCTCACATTGTGCCTTTGTATTTCTCTAATTTAGTTAAAGTATATATCATAATTTTTTACTTCATATTCTAATTGAACTCAACATTGCGAACACTTCATGGCTGCTACTCATTGGCCAGCAAATGTGGCTGGCTAAAATTGTTAGATGTCAAATGCAAAGTTGTTTTCCTCAAGGGGGCGCCGAATACCCCATGCATTTTAGTGAGAATATTTGAACAGTAGAAAATGTTGCTTTTTTTTTTTTTTATTAAAAATTAACTTTTATATTTAAAAAGAACTGTTATATGGCATTTTCTATTTGTTAAATGAACAATAGTTCTACAGAATTTATTAATCTTAATAAATTCTAATATATATATAATATATATATATATGTGTGTGTGTGTGTGTGTGTGTGTGTGTGTGTGCAAAGTTGTTTTTATTATTATTATTATTATTATTATTATTACTATTATTATTATTATTATTATGGATTTTCTTCCAGTAAACAAAATCTGGTAACACTTTACAATAAGGTTCATTAGTTAACAACATTAGTTAACATCAACTAACAATGAACAATACTTCTACAGCATTTATTAATCTTAATTAATGTTAATTTCAGCATTTACTAATGCATTATTAAAATCACAAGTTGCGTTTGGGAACATTAGTTAATGCACTATGAACTAACATGAACAAACAGTGAACGACTGTATTTTTATTGACTAACATTAACAAAGATTAATGAATAGTGTAATAAATGTATAGTTCATTGTTTGTTCATGTTTGTTAATACTTTAACTAATGTTAACAAATAACACCTTATTGTGAAGTGTTACCATAGTAATGTATAATACTATGACGCATATCCTTTTTTTTATCAATAATAAAATAAATAGTTTATAGTAGTTAGTATTTTTGAGCCAGGGTTTCACTGTAAATTAAAGCTAAGTAGTATTTTTAAAATAGTTTTTTGTTTTTTTTTGTCAGTAAACTTTACAATACGGTGTCATTTATTAACATTAGTTAATGTATTAACTAACATGAACAATGAACAATACATTTATTACACTGTTTATTCATCTTTGTTAATGTTAGTTAATAAAAATACTGTTGTTCATTGTTTGTTAGTTCACAGAGCATTAACTAATGCTAACACACAATTTTTTAAATGCATTAGTAAATGCCGAAATTAACATTAAGATTAAAAAATGTTGTGGAAGTATTGTTCATTCTTAGTTCATGTTAACTAATGTGTCACACAGTAAACAAAATCTAAACATCTTTAAAACGAGATATATTTTCTTTAGAAGAACTTAAGTCTTGTTTTAGAGAAATCTAACAATGTTGTAAAGTTTATTTTTCTTTTAACACCTGAATACTAATGCTATAAAATATTAATAAGCATTGATTGTTCTCTTGATATGTACTTGATGCATATTACATACTGCGTTGCATAATAGTCACTTTTTATCCTTATGAAAAGGTTTTATGGATAATGCTTTTGTAACCAGATGACTGATTGCAGCTGTTTTAAACATGGTCAGATGTGAAGCATGTTTTTTCCCATCGTTTGAAGGCAAATCTAATATATAAAGCCAAAAGCTTTACTTCATTAGTTTTCTATTTGTGGTTTCAGTCTCATGAAGTCTGCCAGTGCTGTTGAGAAATGTGTGCTTCTCTTTCATTGCTTTTGTCGCCACCTTTTGGTCACTGTGAAACTAACAAACTTTTTATTCTTCCCAGGTCGCAATGAGCTTATTGCCAGATACATCAAGCTGAGAACAGGCAAAACCCGCACAAGAAAACAGGTATGTACTTTATATTGACTGCACTAAATGTTTGTTTTAATGACAGTTTTTAGTAGGTAAAATATTCCTTAAAGTAAATAATGTGACTGCATGTATGTTTTTGTTAAACCATCTCGAAATTCTTCAGGTATCTAGTCACATACAGGTGTTAGCGCGGAAGAAAGTTCGAGAGTATCAAGCAGGTATAAAGGTAGGTTGGAAACGCGCATCTTTTCCCTCTTTGGTTACGGCTTCTCTCTCTTTCTCCTCCTCTTCCTCCTCTTTTTCTTTTCCTCCTCTTTGGCTTTTCTGTTCTGCAGGTTTCTAGCCATTTGCAGGTTCTTGCCCGGAGAAAATCTCGCGAGATACAGTCAAAGCTGAAGGTATGCGCTTTCCTGCGGGTGGGGCGGGGCTTAACAGCATTTGCCTTTGCACAAACCAATGAGAGATCGCCATAAATAAGTTCCAGTTATCTATTGGCTGAATAAAGTCTCGACGAATGAGTGCTTGCATCAATATTTGGTGCAAAAATAAAGTCGGAAGTGCTACGGAAACCTGTGTCGTGTAACGTAGTGCTTCGCGTTTGGCACTGCTGAATGTCGTAGAGGCTGTAGGTGCATGAATGGCTGAGATCTTTGCCTGTTGGCTTTCCTGAAGCTCACTGTTTCTTCAACCTTCCTTTCCTTGCATCCAGACTCCATGTGTCTGTCACCAATACTCCGTTTTCAATTGTAAGAGATTATTTTATGAGTCTGGCCGTGATGTAAACAAATTTGTTGATATTGAATAAAAGATCATTATCTTTATGTGTGTGTAGAGAGAGAAAGAGAGAGAGAATATGTAATATAGTTGGTAAAAATCTTTAAATTTAAAGAGCTTTTTAAATTTAAATGTAATTTTTTTTTTAAAATGTGTAAATTCAAATTGTTTTAAATTCAAATTGTATATAAAGTGATTTTAATCAGTTAGATTAAAATACTGGACTATTTTTGTTTTATTTTTTTATTACAAATAATCCACATAAGCAGCAAATTATAAACGTTAATATGGACTGGAAAAGGGATAGTTCACCCAGAAATGAAAATCAGTCATCATTCAGTGTGTGGAGAGAGAGAGCGAGAATATGTAATAGATATGGAAATAATCCTTTAAATTTCAAATTTAACTTTTTTAAAAATATGTACATTCAAATTGTTTTACAGTCAAATATATATAAATATATATATATATATATATATATATATATATATATATATATATATATAAAGTATATAAAGTTATTTTAATCAGTTAGAATAAAATACTGGACTTTATTTATTTATTTATTTATTTATTTATTTTTATTCTTGCACTGATTGCAAAATTGCATAAATATAATCCACATAAGCAATAAATTCTAAACATTTAATATGTAGCATTTGCTTTAAAGGGGTCATCGGATGCAAAGTTCACTTTTTCATGTTGTTTGAACATTAATGTGTTTTGGCAGTGTATGTACAAATCTACCCTATAATGAAAAAAAACCATGCAGTGGTTTTTAATTAGTCTGTAAAAATAATATTCCCTTTTTCAAATCGAGCCGTTCTCAGATGCCTGTCGGTGTGGCGCCACACCCACAGAGGCCGCTCCCACGATTGACATGAGCGTCTTACCTCAGATCAGCTGTCACAGTCCGACCTCCATTGTTTCGATGCCGGAGCAGGGACGTAAGTTAGACAAGAGTATATCCGATTGAGCAGTTGAGGTGTTGTGTTGCTGGATGTAATAATGAACATAGTGGTTGTCATTTACACCCGACATCTGAGCCGCTGAAGATGCAGTGGATTACGTTTGTTTGTGAAGGGAATGCGCCTCCCGATCTACATATATCCGTCTATGTCGTGCAAATCATTCGTGATCCAGCTTCACCTACAGCAGAAGTGAGTATAAGGGTTTTTTTATGAATCTTTGCAATCACCTTTCCTAATAACGTGCTAGTTAGCAAGTTTAGCGGCTAAATGCGGCTGAAGTAAACAGGCTCGTCACTCCACAGAGAGAAGAGAGGGCCGGTGCGAGCAGAGCTCATTAACATTTAAAGCAATCTTGACCAGAATAGGATGATTTTTGCAGAGCTGATTTTGACAAGGTAAAAAGGGTGTTGTTTTACACTACCATTGAGAATTTTTAACCAAAGTATATTATAGACTTTTCATTAAGACCCTAAAGAATCATATCAACTTGTGGAAAACGGGCATCCGATGACCCCTTTGATATTTTTGATGATTTTAGATTGTAGTGTTTAGCGCCCCCTGCCAATATATTTATGAACTACAAATTCACATTATTTTTATTATTAGTGCTTATTAGCTATTTTTTTTGTTTATGTAGGTTATAAAAACATTGAACAAATGGATTTTTGCACAAAGTATGACCATTTCTGCCTTATAGGCATATTTTCTAAAGCTTTTTCACACTTACAAGCAATTTTAAGGTCTGAATAACAGTTTGATAAAATCTAGAATAGAGTTGATTTTCATGTAGTTCGCATACATCTCAAACTTTGTTGTCTGAGACAATAGGTTTAGTAAAATTGCTCTCAAAATATTGTACTAATGGTCTTTCTTTCTTTTGATTCAGGCCATGAACTTGGTAAGTGTGGATTTGAATTGTGCGAATTATTGTTGACTTTTTATTTTTGCTTCGCTTTGCTTGGCTGTTCTGCACTGGTTCAGTTTACATCCAGCACTGCTATTATAAAGTCCTCTTCTTCTTGGCCCTGTGGTGTGCATAGATTGCTCATAATTCTTGTGTCAATAATGTGCCTGGCCGTTTTGCTCTCTGAAGTTTCCATGTCGTCCCTACGTTTTATGATGTACTGCAGATCATACAGGCATACAGAAACTTAATTGTGAATGAACACCACTTATTGTGGTCATGCTTCCGAGTGAGCTGCGAGTCTTTTTATTATCCACGTTCATTCATTGTGATGCAAAGTGACGTGTTACATGCTCAGCCTCTGGAAAACTGGAATGTCATGCCAAACGTATAGTTAAATTCTCCTTTCATTTGCGGGGTGTGTTTTTCATGGGGCATAATTTAATATCCTTGAAGACGGAGCTTGACCAGATTTGGTAGATTGGTGAGCTGGAAAGTAGTTCAAAAACGTGTGTGTTTGTTTGACATCCTGGGCCAGTATGTTGCTTTTGCTTTGCTGGCTGTCCAGTAATTAATATCTGTTTGATACCTTTATTGCTTTTTGCATTTTTCCCCTTCTCATTGGAACTGAAATCCAACGACTCTTATTAAACATAACTTTGAAAGGCTTAAAGACAGTCTGCATGCTCAGCAGCTAATTATTGAAATAACAACATAATTATAGTGTTTGCAAGGCAGCGGAATAGTTCACCTAAATATGAAAATCTGTTAAAAATATACTCACCCTCAGGCCGGTCAAGATGTAGATGAGTTTGTTGTTCATGGGAACAGATTTGGAGAAATTTAGCATTACATCACTTGCCCACCAGTGGATCCTCTGCAGTGAATGGGTGCCATCAGAATGAGAGCTGATAAAAAAACATCACAATAATCCACAAGTAATCTACACCACTCCAGTCAACAAAAACTGCATGTTTGTAAGTAACAAATCCGTCAGTGTGGATTATTGTGATAGTTTTTATCAGCTGTTTGGACTCTTATTCTGACGGCACCCATTCACTGCAGAGGATCCATTGTTGAGCAAGTGGTGCAATGCAAATTTTTTTTCTTTTTTGGATGAACTTGCCTTAATAGTTTTAGCCTTTGGTTTGGTGTATGATTTAAATTTTATAAACCACTTTTTTTAAAGGACTAAATTGAGATTTAGTTTGAAAATCTCCCATTGACATACATTTTTAGAATGTTCAGCATTCTGAAAATCTAACCGCAGTGACATCATCGTAATATTTGCATACTGACTTGTGATTGGTCTTCTTTTTGACATCTGTTTGTGTACTGAATTGTGTATTTTTTTTTTTTTTGGTTCTTGCATCCATTTAATCTTCTAAAGCCGCCTTAATTCTGCAAAGATGGTTGTGCTGAATTTCATGCACATCAGAAAGAAAACAAAACATCAACTTACCTGAAACTTTACCACTTTTCCTTTGCTGCCTTTGCAAACACTGTAAATGCGAATCTAATTCTCATTGTGATTAATTTGGTGCTCTCTGATCTCCTATTATTTCCCTTTCTTCTGGTGCTTTTGTCTTGCTTTATCATAAATCAGCAGGCTGCTTTGCATTAATTAAATTAACAATGATTTTATCTGTATTTTCTCCTGGATTATTCTGCTCACCCGTGTCTCCGTCTCTTCAGGATCAAGCGTCCAAAGACAAGGCTCTCCAGAACATGGCGGCACTTTCCTCCGCTCAGATCGTGTCCCCAAGTCTAATCAAAACCCCTCTTCCGCCGCTTCCGCAGTCCCCTTACCCTCCAACTGCACGGGTATGATTTAGATATTTGTATTTAACCTGGAAGTAACCTTTTACACACATTATGCAGCAATTTGATTTATTTTCATCGCTGTTTTTACAGTTCTGGCCAGCTCCCATCCCAGGTCAACCCGGACCCTCTGAGGAGTGAGTAACTTATGAATTCATACAGGTTTCTTTGTGTGTTTGTGTATTTGGCACGTTTAATGGATCACGTTTTTTATGTATCAGGCTGGTTCTTAAGCACAATCCAGGAAGAAGTCCTGGGCTTGGCCGCACCAGCTACGCGTAAGTTCCCTCCACAGAGCTTGAACTGATTTTTCGCTAGCGTAAAAGTATAACAGTAGTATAATAGGTCCAACTGTTTCTGTAAGTTATTTGATCCAAACTAGTATTTCGAGTATGAGTCGTGTTATTGTAGTATTATAGTTTTTATAAATATTTCGAATGAGGATTTATTTTTAGATTTTCAGTTTTAATTTGAATTTATTTTAAATTTTAGTAATTTTGTTGTTTTTATTATTATTATTAATTTTTTTTTTAAATAGTTAAGCGTTTTTTTTATTTCAGTTTTACTTTATTTTAGTATTTCAGCTTAAAATTAAAAAAAAAAAAAAGATACTTCGGCAACTAATTAAAAAAAGTTTAAGTTTTTCATCTTTTAAGTCGTATTTTATTTTAGCTTTATTTAAATTAACAAAAACATTTTTTTAATAGTTTTAAGTAACATCGCCTTTTAGAGTCTTATAAGAGTAATTTGTTTGTGAAACAGTTTTTATGTGCAACAAGTGAAAACTGTCTGTTTATTGTCTATGCACAAGATTACCATGTACATGGAAAATTTAGAAATATCTATATATAATAATATACTAATAAATATTAGTCTAATTAAAGTCTAATTAATAAAATCATGAAGTTATTAAGTCTTTCATTTCTATAATATAAATTGTTCTAGTTTTGCTTGGCTCTAAATTATTTAATTAGAAATTTCTCCATGGGATGCTTAGTAATCATAAACAACTGAGAAAGTCATGGAAATTAATTGTTGGTTAAAAATAGTTGAACTCTTATTAATCACATTCGGTTTAGATTTCAAGCTCATGGTTTGACTAAAATTTGGTTAGATTTTACTGTAGATTCAGTAGAGGTACAGGAAATACTGTTACAGACAGACTTTAGTATGCTGTTCTGTCTGGGTTCTGGTTTTTATTCCCAGCATTATTTGCATGCAGCCTGCTAAACTAATTCCTCTCTACATTGTGGGCTCTGTGGTCTCGGCCTCTGTTGAGATCTCTTGAGTGTGTGTTATCAGAGCTAGCGCACATGACTTTTGTCATGTTACACTCCCACTCTGAAGTAGGTGAACTTACGCTTAGCTGATACGGCCAAAACAAACAGTTGTGGGATGAGCGAAGTGTCAAGGTGTGAAATACGCCACCTTTAAAGCAAAAACAATAACAAAAGGGTTCCCACGGTCATGGACAACTGTAAGAATTTGTGTTTTGTAGTACTGAAAATTAAAGGTAAAGTTCACCCAGAAATAAAAAATTTCTCATGTTGTTCCAAACCTGAATGAGTTCCTTTTATTCTTCAACGGTATTCTTTGACGGTAGCCATTGACTTCCATAGTATGGAGGAAAATACTGGCTACTGTCAACTGTTTGGTTACAAACATTCTTCAAAATATATTCTTTTGTGTTCAACAGAACAACGATTGGATGCATCAATGTATCGGCCAATGATCAATATGTCGAAAAGCAATTAGTCAATATTTGCTGATTGTTTAAAACAGCTGGTGGTATATGATATGTGACCCTGGACCATATTATACAGTCAGCTAGTCATTATCACAGAATAAACTTCAAACAGGGTGATCAGGACCCTAATGTGAAGTGAAGAAGTCTTGACTTTTGATTTTTCGATACTGGCTTATTGTTCAGTTTTATACTGAATTAATTGATTACAAAAATAAATTGATTACATTTTCAGTTTTAGGGTATATGTTTGAAAATCTTGACCATTTCTATAGTGAATATACATTTTTCTAGTTATCCTCTGCTTCAAATTATTAATTTAATTAATAATCAGTTCGATATTGCGCTGTTTTGTCTAGCGTAAGACTTGTTTGCAAGCCGTACTGGTGTTTGATTTATGAGTGAATCATTTTTTGACTCCACTTGATTCAGTTGAATTGGTTCACAAATCAGTCTATGATTCATTTATAAATCTGTTTCATCCAAATGATTTTTAACAATCCAGTTGTCACAAATAATTTGGAAATGGTTGAAAAGTGTGGGAACCCTGGTGTTTAACCCAAGTAAATGATCTTTTCTTGTGCAAAGTAACTTTGATTCTAACAAATCCTGAACACTTTTTCAGCATCAAGCCATTTGCACAAACTCCTTACCCAAACCTATCAGGACCTGTTCAGCAACCCTTATGTAAGTGTACTACTGCACTAGTAATCCATTTCGAGCACAGCCCGCTTCCATTTCTTCTGTTTATGTGTGTGGTTTGAGTCTTATCTGGCGCCCCCTTGTGTTTGTCTAGCGTATGAGCCTCTGGCTCCTCCTCTCCCGCCGGTTGCCACTGCAGTGCCCGTGTGGCAGGATCGCACCATCGCCTCCTCCAAACTGCGTCTTCTGGAGTACTCCGCTTTCATGGAGGTCCCGCAGGACCAGGACTCTGTGAGTAGACGGGAGTGCTCCACAAATGTACTTATGTAGAGCACATGATCTAATGTTTGCAGGAAAGCAAGGCTCAAACTAACTTCCCAAACTTGTAATGAGAAGCACTACAAACCAGCTGTTGTCAACAAAAGACAATCACTAAATTTTTAGAAGATTTTAATAACAATCTGAAAATGATGAAAATGATTTTTAATATTTTAATATAGTTAGTGTATTAACTAATATGAACAAACAGTGAACAATACATTTATTACACTATTTATTCATCTTTGTTAATGTTAGTTAATAAAAATACAGTTGTTCATTATTTGTTCATGTTAGTTCACAGTGGATTAACTAATGTTAACAAACACAACTGAAATTAAAAATGAAAATGAAATCTAGATGGTTTAATGTTTGAAAATGTTGAAATTAAAACTGCCATAAATATTGGTTTTGGTAAAAAAAAAAAAAAATATTTTTTTTTACGTACTATAGTATAGTAATTTAATTTAATAAAATTAAATAAAATTCTGAAATAATATAATAATTTACTATAGTAATTTTTCTATAGCTGTTTTTTATTTGTATTTTTTTTAATTGTTATTGTTTTAAATGTTTTTTACTTTGACTAAGGAGCAGCTGAAGGAGAGAGAGACATATTTTGTATTATTAAGTAATAATATTCATCATAATAAAATAATAATAAAAAGTATTATTATTATTATTATTATTATTATCATATATTTACACATTACAAATTTACGTGCAACCCCACAGCAAGCCTTGAGTATTTTTTAAAAACATTTTTTATGAAAAAAAAAAAAAACGTTCACAAACATTGTAGAGTGTTCAAAAAATATACATCACAATTTTATTTATTTATTTATTTATTTATATTTCTTTTTCACAATGTAGAGTGTTAATAGAGAATTAAAATGTTTTCATTCTTTTAATTTGCTAATAAAATATAAAGTATATTATCAACATAACTGTTTGAGTGAAAGTTGAATTTACAAATAATCATGCACTTCTTTCTATTTATCTCTTTTCCTCTCATTACAGCAGCATTTGAGCTGACATATTTTTGATGATTTGAGACGTCTGAATTCATTCTTGTTTTTACATATTCACATTTTTTATCCTTCTTTCAAAAGTGAGACAGATATAGCACAGACTGGTATATAATTTAGCACTTTTATTAAAACCAATAAGGAATCTGCAGAAGTTGCATACAGAAACACAGATGGCTTACAATGTATTTGACATTTCCTTTTACAGTACAGCAAACACCTGTTTGTTCACATTGGCCAGACCAACCCCTCCTACAGCGACCCTTTGCTGGAGGCGGTGGACATCCGACAGATCTACGACAAGTTCCCCGAGAAGACGGGAGGACTCAAGGAGCTGTATGAGAAGGGCCCTCAAAACGCCTTCTTCCTCGTCAAATTTTGGGTGTGTGCATGTCATTTTATGCATTTCGGTGGTTCCATATTTTAACTCATAGCTGCCTAGTTATTGCTACAGACATGAATGATTCCTCAAATCATGCAATTTGAATCTAGTTGCTTGTCGCATCGATTGCACCACAGTACTGAGTTTGTTTGGGTCTCTCAGGCGGATCTGAACAACAGCGGCGTTCAGGATGGACCGGGCTCCTTCTACGGAGTCAGCAGTCAGTATAGCAGCTCGGAGAACATGACCATCACCGTTTCAACCAAAGTCTGCTCTTTCGGGAAGCAAGTGGTGGAAAAAGTGGAGGTGAGTAAGATCAGCATTAATCGATTGACTGAAAAGCGCTAGTTTTTCCATATCTGACCATGTTTCTTTTGTATTTACAGACAGAGTACGCTCGTGTGGAGGGAGGGAAGTGCTTGTATCGGATCCATCGTTCTCCCATGTGTGAATATATGATCAACTTTATCCACAAGCTCAAGCACCTGCCTGAGAAATACATGATGAACAGCGTATTAGAAAACTTCACCATCTTACAGGTACAACAAGAATATTTAGCCGAATATAATACCCTTTCATGTTTAGCATTATCTGCATTGTTTTATAGGTCTATAAATAATTTTTTTCTTCTAAAGAAATGTAAAATACATTTCATAACACATTTAAAATTAGGCATATCAATGATCTAGAATTAATTGAATTAATTAAATAAGTTGTTTTAAAAAGCTGATTTTTTTCTGTAATTGATGGGGAATAGAAATTCAAATGTTAACAAAAGTGTCATTTGTTCACGTTAGTTAATGTATTAACTAATATGAACGAACAATGAACAATACATTTATTACACTATTTGTTCATCTTTGTTAATGGTAGTTAATAAAAAAATACAGCTGTTCATTGTTTATGTTAGTTCACAGTGCATCAGACACAACTTGTGATTTTAATAATGCATTAGTAAATGCTGAAATTAACATTAACTAAGATTAATAAATGCTGTAGAAGTATTCATTCTTAGTTCATGTTAAGTAATGCTTTTGTAATATAATAATGCTTTTGATGATAATGATTATCTTCAAAATAGTAATAGAATTTATGGTCAGAATTTTTCTCTGTAATTGTTTTTTTTTTGAATATATATATATATATATATATATATATATATATATATACACACTAAATATGTAATGATTTTTTGGAAAGCGCATAAAATTATACATACTTTTATAAAAATAAAATTGATAAGATTTATTTTATATAATATTTCATATAATTTTTTAATAATGTGCAAATTAATTTATATATTTTTAACTTAAATATGTAATAAACATGTTATGTATGATCATAAAATGTATTATATTTAATGATGATGATTATTAATATCGATTATTAATTATATATTAATATTATGAATTTTTATGGTCATTGCCTGTTTATATTGATAAAAATAGTAACATAATTTATGATGAGAAAATTTACCAGTTTTTTTTGTTTTGTTTTGTTAGTTTTTTTTTTTTTGGAAACCACATAAAATTATAAATGTTTTTAAAAATAAAAATAAAATTTACAAAATTAAAAATAGTGTAATTATTTAATTTATTATATATAATAATTTGTATAATTTTTAATAATGTCAAAAATAATATTTTATTTGCAAAGATAGATTTTTTTTTTAAATCATGTTTTTAATGTTTTCATGTTGTTATTGTGTTGTAAGTTGTACTTTTTTAATTATTTTTACTTTACATAAGTCAATTGCAGTTTGATTGAGTTTATTTGGAATGCACAATGTGTATGTGTATATATATATACTGATATTATTTGACAAATTATTTGACATTTTCTGAAGGCTTTTTTTTCTCATTTTATTTTCTCTTCTCCGTTTGATCTGCTACAGGTGGTGACCAACAGGGAAACCCAGGAGACTCTACTGTGTATAGCGTTTGTATTTGAAGTGTCGACGAGTGAACACGGGGCACAATACCACGTCTATAGGCTCGTTAAAGACTAGCGCCGCCACCGGCTGTTCTGACAACAGACTTCTGTTGCTTTGCACAGTCCCTTCATCACACGTATGGAGGAATATGCCAAATTGTCCAAACATCGGAGGAATACGCCAAAATGTTACAAAAAACCAAATGTTTTGCTTTTGTTCTAAACCTGGTACAGAATTTGAGTCTTTGAGGACATAAAAAATATAGTATTACTCTGTTAAAAAAAACTTTTTGTATTTGTTTTTAAATGCCTTAAATACAAAATGGGTCACGTTGGTTTTGTTGCATATACAGATCATAGATGTCTTTTAAGCTTTGTTGTGTCTCCACGGAGGGAATGTGAATGTGTTTTGATGGGAAAGAATGTCATGAAAGACAATGTGTGCCATTCGTAAGTGGCACATGCAGCGCTTTACAGTGATATAAGGGTGAATCTCACAAAGAAGGGTCTCATTTTGCCCTGAAATCAGAAGGAAAAATATATAGCGTATACATATTTTGAATGAAGAAAATTAAGGCTGTTTTTAGGACTAATTTTACATTTTATTTTCATGAACCACACATTTTCTCCATAAATTCTTATTCTTATAATATTTAAAATTAAAATATGCATAAAGGCAGTGCTATTCTGATTTTTTTTGCATTTGGGTAGCAATTTGCAATTAAGCAATTAATGTCAAAAATAATGCATAAAAAAATTCATAATGCAAAAAAAAAAAAAAAAAGTAGTAAAAGTAGTAGTCCTAAATACGTTTTCTTTATGCAATTTCTTTTCATAAAGAAAATTATTATATTTTTTCTATTGATTTTGGGGTGAAATATGACCTGGACAAGTTTCGTGAGGTTTACCTTATAAATGAGTAATTGTAATTGTAATTGTAATTGTAAATGAGGACCAGGTCGGCCAGCGGAGGGTTTACGTTCATCTTTATAAAGGACAGACATACTGCAAACACTGCAGTTAAATTTTAGGAAAACAGTGCCTTTTTTTCTGGTCTTTATTCAGCTGAATAACTGCAGATGTCACTTAAGTTTCATCGTCTGTCCTTTGAACAAGAGAAAAGGCGTCAGTTTTGCAGGTACTAAAGGATTTTGAGTAGTTGACCCAAATGTGAGTGCCTTTCTTCAAAGAACACAAATTAATCGATACTCTGAAGTGCCTTTTGACTACCTCTTGACGTAAAATAGTAGGATAGATAAAGCGATCAATTTCTTTATGCTACAACGTGACAAAGTATTTAACTCTGCTGTTCGTGGAAGCTTTCGCGAGATGAACCGAGGAAAGTTCGGATTGTTTAAAAGTCTGGTACAAAACAAAAAATGGCTTCACAGTTGCTGCCCATCGAGATTTTTTTAAAACGTTTAATCCTGGAACAATACCTCGATAGAGTTTGTTTTATGTATTTTTTAATCCGAGGATGTTGCGTTGCTGTCATATCTGGTGCTTTTTAAACCCTTGAAGAGAATGTTTGCATTTCCAAGCTGTTTCTTACTCGTTTTTTATTTTCACCTTCACAATATACCTGCACTGTGTACCTTTTTTTGCATCAAGTACATTTTTCTCAGATGCTTCAGATGCTAAAGCATCGTTTTTTTTGTATTCCTGGTGTTAAAGTGTAAAAGGGAAGTCATTAATGTCACCCTGTACATCAGCACAGATATGTGTGTTATAGTTCTTATGGTTTGTGAATCTCTTTGAATCTCATTTTTAGATGTAAAAATACAAATACTTTTTTTTTTTTTTGAAATCAAGAATGCACCAGGTGTTTGCTATGAAATTACAGAAATGTGCCATTTTAACAGTGCTGAACGAAGATCATGTTTTGCTACTACTGAAAACACAATGTTTATTTTCCCATTAGAAAATGAAAAACTTGAATTTTAGGCCCGATTTGATGTTTTTCTTGAAGCCATGTAGCGCCCCTAAAATTCAAAGATGGCACCGTTTGTGTGAATAATGTTCTTGAGGTGGGTTTTAGAGATGAGTTGGTGCTCGCTGATAGCAGTTTTATGTCTAGATATGTTCTGAAGGTACTGCTAATTCTTGGGTACACCTTAAAAACGGAAATTTAATGTATATTGGTTCAGCCTTAACCTACTTTTTTGTGTTCAAACTTCAGTGACGACAGTTTCCTCAATTGTATTTTTTTCTTACAGGCTTTTTGTTTCCTTTTTATAATTATTGTTATTATAATTATTAATTTTATGTTTGCTCTTTGACTTTCGATTGATGCTATATGCATACATTGAAAATTTTTGTGTGTTACTGTTATTTTATGCCATAATCTAAGTGGTGTTGGCAAAAGCTTTCCCCCTGTTTTTAACAGTTCATTGTGGCCTTGGTTACCAGTTGTGCATTGCAGTTATGTATATCTTCATTGTTAGGGGTTTGTACAATATAATCAAAACAATGTATAGCAATACCAATAAAATGGCATGGGTCTCCTTGGACCATATTTCTTAAAACACACTCACAACTTTGTAAAAGTGTCTTATTCTCATTCATATCACTGAGGTTGACAGAAAATCTTAATGAAAGCAGTGAACAAACAAGATATTTGGGATGTGTGTGTATATATATATATATATATATATATATATATCTCGTGGTACTTAAATGAATATTATGGTAAATGTCCAAACAAATTTACATAAATTGCAGAAGTTCGCTTTAGAATCACGGAATCCCATATTTTTGCTTTCTTATTACTAAAAAGTACTTTCGCTTAGAATTAATATATTAATTCGATTAATTCGTACGCACAGATGCCTTCCACCCAAATAATTTTAACATTAGCGTAAAAACTTAAGCGCTAGATTTACCAATGGTGCTGATTGGTCCATTTAGAAAAGCGTTGAAAAAAGTAACAGGTAACGCGTGACAACGGCGTCTACTTCACCAACTGTTTGGAAAATAATTTTCACCTGAATAGTGATTTAATAGCTGTTTAACTGAAATTAGACGATGAACATTTAAAATTGGGCAATTATTAATTTGAGTCATTGTACTTGACCAGACCTAAGAAAAACTCATTTTCCCAGCATTCCAGTTAACGTGGCGCTGGTAATGACGTAACCGTGACGTCTGAGATTCGGTGTACTTACGTTTAACAACTTTAATGCATTTGCTGCAAAGTAGCTATTGTATGAAAACTAACAAACAAAAAGCAAAGCTCTTTGAACATTGTATTGCAAAACTTATTATGTGCGATCGTGTGTCAGTCACGGGAAGACGCTTTATACACTCTGCAGGTGAGAGATGAACACGTTTTCTCATTTTGCAAATTAAAAGTTTAATATTAAAGGTAAAATGTCCATCAGACGCGTTTGATAAAGCTGAATGACTTTTCTACAGACGACATTTCCAGGTCAGTGGCAGATGAGGAAGTAGCGAGGGTCTGATTTTAGCCGATGTACAGGATATAAGACACACTGAGCTCATGAGAGTTTGTTTATAACGTCGAGAACAAATTTGGATTGATAAGAGCGAAACTGTCAGGCATAAAGGTAAGATTAGATCTCCAGCACACATGACACGATTACATTTAACAGCATTTAATTAAAAGCATTCTGCAGCATGCTTTTACATGCTTTGATGTTTTGTTAAATATTACAATGAGAATCATTTTAAATTGTGATTTAGGGGTATGTATATTGCAGCATATGTTTGCACTAGCCACCTTCAGTAATCAAACTGTAGTCGTTTTATAAACGTTAACATTTACTGAAAATACCACAGTGCACTTTAATGTTAGAAACAGCTGCACCTGCAACAACTTACCTGTTAATTTGTTGACTGTAAATATTACAGTGTGTATGTATGTATGTATATATTTGCACACACGAGCATTACAGATATGCTTTTTAAAATTTTACTGTATATATATATATATATATATATATATATATATATATAGTTGTTTTGTAAGCACATATTAATTGGTGTGACTACCGTGATATTGTCAAAAAGCACACTGTTATCACCATGTCCTAAAATGTTGTCCATAAATTATTGTATTGTAATGGTACACAAAAACCATGGTTGTACCATAGTGCTGTTTCTGCCACAGAACAAAAAAATAAATAAAATAAAAGCAGTTAGAATTTTGAGACGTAAACTCAAAAGTGTGAGGGAAAAAAAGTCAGAATTCTGAGATTAAAAAAGTTGCATTTAGCTGTTTTCAAATATATTTCATATTTTTAAATATTTAAATAAAAACTCAGAATTCTAAGGAAAAAGTTTGAATTGCCAGAAAAAAAGAAGGAAAAAAATCTGAATTGTGAGATGAAATTTAGAATTCTGAGATTTTTAAAGTTGCATTTACCTGTTTTTTAAATATTTAATATTTTTAAATATTTAAATGTAAACTCAGAATTCTAAGAAAAAAAGTTTGAATTGCCAGAAAAAAAAAGAAGGTTGGAATTGCAAGAAAAATGTAAGAATTCTGAGATTTAGAAAGTTCTATCTTTCTTTTTTAATATTTCATATTTTTAAATATTAAAATATAAACTCAGAATTATAAGGAAAAAAATGAATTGCCTGACTGAAAAAAACATTAGAATTGTGAGACTTAAACTCAGAATTGCAAGAAAAATATCAGAATTCTAAAATTTAAAAAGTTGCATCTACCCTTTTTTAATATGTAATGTTTTTAAATATTTAAACAAACTCAGAATTCTAAGAAAAAATGTTGTATTGCCATATTAAAGAAAAAAAAAAAACAGAATTGTGAGAAAAATGTTAGAATTTTAATGTTTCATGCAAATAACTCATGTGTCTCACAATTTTTATTTTTTTCTCAGATGTATTTATTTATTTGTGTTTTTTATAGTGAAAAACAACACTGATTGTAACATTGGCCCAATCACCAGTCTGTCTGGTATCAGGCAGTAAACACGGATCGTCCCGGCGCCGTTCACTGCTTGCGTGCAGCAGCTGTGTCTGTGTTTACTGTCCCTGGATGATCATAATGCTGAAGCAAATGCTGCTGCTTACTGGTGTAAAATGAATACAGACAGATTTACTGTCATCACAAACAAATGCTGCCATTGAGAATGAGCTTGGGAAGTATGTAAAACTGCTGGGAGTTTATGTTAGAAGGATCTTTGGGATTTGCAAGAATTTGGTACCATAAAAATACCATGGTACGTTATTTTAGCGTATGATGTACCATAATATTACTGTAGTGATGACAATACCATGTTATTTTGATATACATGTTCATATATTTTTGAAAAATAAAGTATTTAGTGGTTAGTATAATATATACTGCATGTACGTACGCATACATGTTTGTGTGTCTGTGTGTATATACTTATATACACACACGCGCATGGTTAACTTCGCAGTCACTCTGTGGGGTGTGTTGTGTACAGTAAGCGTCACCATGGCAACACAGTGAGTCGACCTTTGACCCTCGGGATTGAGGCGGAGCCATAATGATATCCGGCAGCATTGCAGGACGCTGGGCTTTATGATTTATGAGCGCTGTGTGTCAGACACAGAGTGTTTCTGTATCAGTGACTTCTGTCTGTGGATTTACTTTGGCTCTAAGGTATTTCAGTTACTTGTATGGCTTGTTGTGAACTTCTTTCTTTCAGAAATTATGGACTAACGTGCACCGTTCTTGCTTAATGCAGATGTTTTAGCTATTTAGGTAAATATGAAAAATATTATATTTTAGATTGGAGAGAAGTGGTTTGTATTGATGAGCTGGACGCTGAAATGTTGAATGTGTTTAATTATTATTAATTTATTTTTATATTATTTTATATTTTCTACAATAAGTTTCATATGACGATAAACCAGTAGTAGAAGTCTCACTAACCCAATACACTTTCTGCAGTATTTTGTGTAAACAGGTTTAAACATACAGCAACGCTTGTTCTCAGAAGTTCTCAACTGAATCAAACCGTTTTGTTTTGTGTGTTGGAACTGGTTCGTGCTTAAACTGGATTCTGTCATTTATCCTCACAGACAGACTGTCACCATCCCATAAGACTCATCGCCATGACAACCTCAGCACCAATCAGATTCCGTGTCTTCTCTCTTAACTGCTGGTGAGTTTTACTCTTCACTTTTTTAACGACATGTCTTTATTTAATTTTTTTTTATAGCTAACTAAAACTAAAACCATTAAAAAGCATTTTGTTTCTTGAAATAAAATGAATCTTAACTGAAATAAAATAAAAAAATTACATTTTATCTAGCTGCCTTTAGCCATCTTTCTCATTTTCATCATTTTACCGTGATGTATTAAAATAGCTAAAACTGAAACGTAAAGAAAATGAACTATATAAATGTATAGATGACACCCAGAAAGATCAGTAAAACTAAAAAAAAATATATATATATATATATATATATATATATATATTTTATATATTAATTATTTTTTTCTTTTCTTTTTTTTAATAATATAAAATATATATATTTTTTTTTTTGAACGTACAATATTTACTTTGGTTTTCATTCCTTACTGTGAAGATCTATTTTGTAAAATATTTTTTCTAGTGAATATCTTTGCATTGAATTTATATTAGTAACTAATAATTTACTGCGATTTATCCATAAATGCAAGATAATGGTGTAAAGGGGTGTACAAACTTATTTAGTTTGTTGTGATTGTTTTAGGGGGATCCGATACCTCAGTAAGAACTGCAAAGAGCGGTTTGTTATGATCGGAGACCTGCTGAATCAGGAGCAGCTTGATATAGCGTTACTACAGGAGGTAAAACAAGTAACTTCCACACATACATGTGTTTCAACACAGCTAAAGTACATTTTATGTTCATAAAATATGGCTATACCATAAGAGTTTTGTTGCCATTGATGTTGCAATTATTTATGTTCATACTTTTCTGAACAATGAGATTTGTCAGTAGAGAACTGTTTGAAATGCAGAATTGTACTGAACTGAAAAATTGCTTGTTTTTCCGGACTATTTGTTACAGGTGTGGTGTGAGAAAGACTTTCTGTTTTTAAAGAAGAAGCTTAACAGCATCTATCCATATTCCCATTATTATAAAAGGTCAGTCATCATCTATAATGCTTGAAAATGACACATAACACAGAACTATCTTTTGCTAGTTCTATGTCCGTGAAACTTGGGCTTGGATGCACAAACTTTTATGAATAAGGACGTAGATAAAAATGCAACGTCTCGTTTTCAGTGGATTTATAGGGAGCGGACTGGCCGTGTTTTCCAAACATCGAATCCATGATGCATTTCTGTACAGATTCTCATTAAATGGATATCCATACATGGTGAGACTGATCAATCACATGCACGAACATCATGCACATCTACTAAATATAAAAATAAAGACATTTAATTCAATTGTACAATTTAACACAAGCAATGCTTGTTTCTTGTGCTATATATTTAAGCATATTTACAACATAACACACTCTTAAATACCAAATTGCTTTAATAAAACATTTACTACTATGCATGATTAAAAAATATTATGTTTTTTAAACAGTATCCATTATGCAGATCCACTAAATTGTCATCCTAACCAGCCAAACCCTGAGCATTTTTATGTGACATTTTTGTGGTCTCAGTTTCCTCTTTCAGTGTCAGAGCTGTGGCTTGTTAATAATCTATTCTTATATCAGGCTCAACATGGCGACTGGTTTGGTGGTAAGGGTGTTGGGAAGATCTTGCTTAACATCAGTGGGCTGAAGATTCATGTTTTTGTCACTCATGTAAGTTCATGCAAAATGTGTGTTTTAGTGTGATTTCAAAATTATTTGCTAATATGGTATTTAATTACATTATTTTGATGTGTTCTATATTTTTTATTATTTTAGTTTTATTTTATTGTTTTAATTTTTTTTTTATATTTTATAAGTTTTAGTGATTTTGTCTTTTTTTTTATATTTCTGTTTAGTTTTAAATTAGTTTTAAATTTTAGTTGTAGTAATTTTACTAAACACACTTATTTTGTTTCATTTAGGTGCCAAGGCACATTTCTAATTATCGTTTACCTTTTTTAAGTTTAAGTATTCAATCTAATGTCTACTTCATTTCAACTTCATTTTGAATTAATACAATTTTTAATAGCTTATTAAACTGCTGCTCAAAAGTTCAGGATCAGTAAGATTAAGCAGAGTTGCTGCTTAATTTTTTACAGGATTCTTTAACAAATGAAAGGTTAAAAAGAACAGCGTTAATTTAAAATATAAATCTTTTGTAACAATATAAACTACCATCTAAAAGTTTGGGGTCAGTAAATTTATATTCTTTCTTTTTTTCTTTTTTTTTTAAGGAAATTAATACTTTCATTCACCAAGGATGTGTTAAATTGATTAAAAGTGATAGCAAACACTTACATTGTTAGAACAGATTTATATTTTAAATAAATGCTGTTCTTTTTAACATTTTATTCATCAAGAATCCTAAAAAAAGATCACAGGTTTCGAAAAAATATTAAGCAGCACAACTGTTTCCAACATAATTAATCAGCATATTAGAATGATTTTTGAAGAATCATTTGACACTGAAAACTGAAGTAATGGCTGATTAAAAATTCAGCTTTGCATCACAGGAATAAATTTTATTTTAAAATGTATGAATATAGAACACCATTATTTTAAACTGTAATAATATTTCGCAATATTGCGTTACTGTATTTTTGATCAAGTAAATGCAGCCTTGATGAGCATATACGAATTATTTAAAAAAACATTAAAAAACTTACTGATTCCAAACTTTGGAGCAGCAGTGTATGTCTGTGTGTTTCGACCCTGTGTTAAAGTGTTTTCTTCTCTTCACAGCTGCATGCAGAATATTGCAGAGAGAAAGACTCGTATCTGCCGCACCGAGTGGTTCAAGCCTGGGAGCTGCAACAGTTTGTAAGGTGCTAAACGTCTGCTATATTTATCCATGGCTGCAGGTTTATTTTTAAGCATAATACTGCTTTTAGTTGCTCAGTTCTTTAATAGCAGTCTCTTTGCAAAACTGCATTACATTGCAACAGCTTCCCTAAAACAATCAATATGTTGTTTCCTCTCATTGCTTAATGCTTATGCCTGCCTGTCTTTTTCGATAAAGGCACACTAGTGTTGGAGCAGACGTGGTGATTCTGGGTGGAGATCTGAACATGCACCCGGACGACCTGGGCACTAGACTGTTGAGAAACTACACAGGACTTCAGGACAGCTTCAGTGAGGCTGCTAACTTTGATGTTAGTACCTGTTATATATCTCGTAATGACTGTGTTTGTAATGAAAAGTCACCTTGCTGTCTAATTTATGATATAACAACCTACCCGTCTTTAATTCCAGGGATGTGAGGAAGGATACACTCATATATCTGAAAACCCTTACACAAACGCAGATGGTCTTGTTCCATTTGGAGGAGGAATCCGGATAGACTACATCCTGTTCAAGGTAATATTAGATATTGTTTCTACTGTTTTCTAAGACTGGTATTGTTGCATATGCTCTGGTTTAGTCATTTGAACAGACTTCAACTTTAAGTATTAAATGGGCATGCAACTCCGGCTTACCTCATGATACCATGAAATGTAAAAGTCTAGTTTTATTATACTAATTTTTAGCTTTCTTTACTTGTGTGCTCATGAATGCTAATATAGCTGTTTTTTTTGCAGGGATCAGGGGAACTGGATGTGAGCTGTGAGTCTTTGTCCACCACTAAAGGTCCGGTTCCTGGACATCCCTTTCCGTACTCTGACCACGAGGCTCTCACAGCCGAGTTCCTGTTTACACCGACTACAAAGGGAAACAGGAGCTCAGAAAGACAATCTGGCTGTGTTTCAGGTATTTGTGGGGTTTTGGGGTCTTAAAATATTAAATGCACACACATTTTTGCATAAGCAAAAAATATCTTGCCAATAAACCAGTGCTCACTTATTTAATGCTCTGTAATAAAGTTTCAGAATTAACTGCTTTGGTTCACATTCATGTTTTTTTGGATATGCAAGATGCTTTAAAAGAAGAGTTTACCCAAATATATTAATTTCCTCTGATACCGCTCAAAGCGTCAAAAACAAATCTTTCATCTTTTGGGTTTAAAACAACGTAAATGAGATTATTCTGCAATTGCTGTTTTGACAAAGTTAAAAAAAAATTAGGTTTGGTAAGTTGTTGTTGTGTGTGTGTTGTGTTTTTTTTATTTTTTTATTTTTTAAATAATTCACTTCTGCTCAGTAATACTGTAAAATATTATTACAGTTCAAAAAAACTGTTTCATATTTGAATACATTTTAAAATGCAATTTATTTCCGTGATCAAAGCTGAATTTTCAGCTTCATTATTCTTAAGAAATAATTCTAATATGCTGATTTGCAGCTCACAAAGCATTTCTTCTTCTTATTTATTGCTCTCTTATTTACTGCTCTGTAATAAAGTCAAAATTAACTGCTTGAGTTCACATTCATGTCTTTTGGATATGCAAGGTGCTTTAAAGACACAGTTTACCCAAAAATATGAATTTACTTTCATATCGCTCAAAACGTCAAAAACAAAACTTCCATCTTTTGGGTTTAAAACAACATAAATGATGCTTTTAGGTTAAACGATTATTAAAGATTATTCTGCCACTATTGTTTTGACAAAGTAAAAAAAAAAAAAAAATTAGGGTTGGTAAGGTTGTTTTTTTTTAAGAATTCACTTCTGCTCACCAAGGCTGAATTTATTTGAAATATTATTACAGTTTTAAATAACTGTTCTCAATTTAAATATATTTTAAAATGTAATTTATTCCTGTGATGCAAAGCTGAATTTTCAGTATCATTACTCCAGTCTTCAGGGTCACATGATCCTTCAGAAATTATTCTAATATGCTGATTTGCTGCTTAAGAAACATTTATTTTTCTTCTTCTTTATTATTATTATTATTATTATTAATATTATTATTATCAAAGTTGAAAGAACAGCATTTATTTGAAAAGGAAATCTTTTGTAACATTATAAATGTCTTTCACTTTTGATCAATTTAATGCATCCTTGCTGAATAAAAGTATTAAATTATTTTTTAAAAAAAATCTCACTAACCCCAAACTTTTAAATGTGAGTGTTAAGTTTTTTTTGTAATTTTGTTTCTTTCTCAGATAAGCTTCCTGAGCTGGTCAACACAGTCAATGAAGCTCGTACTGAAGTAAAGGTGGGTCTCCACTGCGCTGAGCGCATGCGTCACACTGCAGGACGTACAGGCATTATGGGTCTCGTCCTGTTAATGCTCGAGCTAGCAATCGCCGCTGTCCCATTGTTTGCTCTGGGAGCTGAACAGCCCTTTCCCAAAGCCTCTTTCTACCTGCTGGGGGCGCTGTGTTTTGCCATCCTCCTCACCACACTGATGCTGTACATCTTCTACAGCATGGAGGTGAAGGCACTGCAAGGCACTGAGGACCAGATGAGACTGGCACTAAGTAGCCTTCAAGAACAGCTTAAGGAGTCCCCCAAGGTTTTATCCTCAGACCATTTGCGAAATCCACTAGACGCCAAGGATTCGGTTCATTTGTAGACAGATAGTTAAAACAAATGTGACGTCTGAATGGAATTATGAACTTTTTATGAAATTGTGAAAGTCACTATTTTATGATGTCTTATTTGAAAACTTGTCCGGTTTTATTAACTATGCAGCTTTTTCACATCGATATCAAGGATACTTGTTCCTGGGAGCAAAGAAACCATAAAACTAGACAGAAGTTAGTAAAATCATTACTTGCATGACTGATCTGCACTACCAGGCTACGATTCAAAAGCTTGGAGTATAATTTTTTGTTTGTTTGTTTTTGGGGGAAAGAAATTGTAGAAATTAATACTTTTATTTAGCAACGATGCTTTAAATTGCATTTAGAACGTTACAAAAGATTTCTGTATTAGATAAATGCTGTTCTTCTCAACTTTCTATTCATCAGAGAAACCTGAAAACATTCTACTCAGCTGTTTTCCACATAATAATAATAATAATAATAATAATAAACATTTTTTGAGCAGCAAATCTGAATATTAGAAAGATTTCTGAAGGATCATGTAAAGACTGGAGTAAAGATGCTAAAAATTCAGCTTTAAAATCACAGGAATAAATTACATTTTAAAATATATTCAAATAGAAAAAGTTATTTTAAATGGTAAAAATATTTTGGGAACAAATAAATGCAGGCTTGGTGAGCAGAAGAGACTTTGAGAAACATTAAAACTTTTCACAATGGTTTTAAAACCAGGGTCACAGAATGACTTACAATTGTATATATTAATAATATAAATAATATAAAAATGAATTAACATAGTTAATATACAACTTAATAATATTATTGTTAATAATATTAATAAATAATAATTAAAATGTCTACATTAAAATTAACAACTAATAATAAATGCATAAACTCGATGTAAACTTTTTTTTTTTTTTTTTTTTTTTGAAGAACATGGTTACACACACACACACACAAATACAACTAATGTAATATAGTATTATATATATTTTAGGGGCCTTCAGTTATCAAAACACAAAAACGTTGAGAGCCACTGCTTTAGAAGAATGGACCAGTATCACCACATATGACAGCTTATAATCACAAACTAAATATTATTTTCTTTGCTAACGTTTATAAATGGAGACCTGCTGGGCAGGTGTTTCTGTCCTTTGTATATTAAATGTTTCCAATCTTTAGCTTGTGACATTTTGTATAACTGTTCTGCCACAATAAGGCCATTTTGGGAAACCAGAAGCAACCTCATATCTTACATATCATATTTTTTTTCCAATTTCTGTTTGGGGAAAGTCAAGCGGAAAAGAACAAAAACACAGTGTACTGTAAGTATCATTAGATTGTCAAACCACTCCATAACTGTATTTTACTTGTGTTTAACCTGTCAACAACCTCATGTATCTCTTACATAATGTTTTATTACATAACTGTACCTTTTCTTAACAGAATAAACAATGCACATGAATATTTCAGCATGTTTTTATATTGATTTTAATGAGATCTACTTGCCACAAGGGTGCAGTGTTGGTTAAGCGTTAATGAGAATCTTTAGTAACCTAAGAAATTGTTCATGGCAGATGTTATTACGCAGATAAACAGTATGTTGACGGTTACTACATTTAGTGCATATTAGGACTAATTCAGTTTTTGAAAAGAAGTTTGATGTCTTTTTCAAAAATGTGCATCTATGAAATGCTAAACTAGAGATATAGATGTTTGTGTGTATATATAACTTAAGTAATCACTGTAAAATAGTTTTTAATTGTGTGTGTGTGTGTGTGTGTGTGTGTATATAATCAGAGTTAAGAAGTACTAGAAGAGAAAGTGACCTCTCCTCCTCTTTGTTCCTTAAGAATAGGACAAACCCAAGGACTTTCCCATTTGCTGTCTTACTGTCAAAGTGTTCTAACATTAATTATGACACATTTGTGCAGCGGGACCTGCCCATGCAGATGACTCGGGTGCAGTTTTGTCATGGGTGTGGTTGGACCTGCTGTCTGCACATGTGTTGTTGCTAATGCAGTCTGCTGGGATGATGAATCCTCACCTTAGTCATGGAGATTGTCAGGAGCTTTGCTCATGGCCTCAGGGCTGCACTTAAAAAGGTCTTTGTTCATGAGAAGACAATGTCTTAAATGAATGTGTAGAAAAACACGTTTTATACTCTATGCACAGTTAGCGAAAACACTAGAAGTTAACGCTGAAAGTGAAATGCTACGAGAGTTCATTCGGGGTTGCTCAGATTGCTTCAACCCTCTGTAGACACCCTTTCTAATGGGCAGTTCTCGAAACGCTCCTGCAACAACTGGATTGGCAACTTTTCCCCTAGAAACTCCTCGCAAGAAAGGCTTTGAGGGATCACTGAAGGAATACTAGGAGGAGTGTGTGTGTGTGTGTATATATATATATATATATATATATATATATAAGTTCAGAATCAGTAAGATTTGTAATGTTTTTTTTAAAGTAAAGTCTCTTACGCTCATCAAAGTTCCATTTATTTGATCAAAAATACACAAAAAAGTAATATTATAAAATATTATTGCAATTTAAATTACAGTTTTCTATTTTAATATACTTTAAAATATAATTTATTTCTGTAATGCAAAGCTAAATTTTCAGCATCATTACTCCAGTCGTAAGTGTCACATGATCCTTCAGAAATCATTCTAATATGCTGATTTCTTATCGATGTTGGAAAGTTGTGCTGCTTGATATTTTTTTGGAAACTGTGATACTTTTTCTTTGATTCTTTGATGAATAAAAATGTAAAAAGAACAGCGTTTATTCAAAAAAAGAAATCTTTTCTAACAGTATAAGTCTTTATTAGTAATGTAATCCTGGGGAAAAAGTATCACAGGTTCCAAAATATATTGAGCAGTACAACTGTTTCCGACACTGATAATAAATCAACATATCAGAATGATTTCTGAAGGATCTTGTGACGCTAAAGACTAGAGTAATGATGCTGATAATTCAGCTTTGCATCACAGGAATAAATTATATTTAAAAAAAATATTAAAATAGAAAACAGTTATTTTAAATAGTAAAAATATTTCACAATATAACTTTTTTTTCTGTATTTAATCAAATAAACGCAGCCTTGATGAGCAGAAAAGACTTCTTTAAAAAATCCCAAACTTTTGAACGGCAGTTAATATATAGGTAAATAAATAAATTTTAAAAAATTGCAAAAATCAAAAATAATCTTATAATAAAATATTACAATTTTAACAATAACAATAATAACAATTTTAACTTTTTTTTTTAATTAATTATAAGGGCTGCTTTATAAAGGGTAACATTTTCAGATACTGAGAAAAATGTCAGACATTATATCCATTTAATTAATTTAATTTGTAGAATAGTATAGCAAACCTGTAACCAAGTAATTGTAGTATAGTTGTTGTTGCCACATGTTTTTTTATGTTCCTATTTGCTGCACAATAAATCAATTTTTATAACTTGATTTTGCTTATTTGCAGTATTTTCCAGCAAATACATTCATGATTCATTTTTTTAAAAATAAAAAATGATACATTTTTAACAACAATATTGTTATTAGTATTAATAATCATTTTAATAGAAATTAATAATATTAATTTTAATTATATAATTGAAATGCTAAAAATATGCAAGATGAAAACTAATAATTTTTTGTCCCCCCATAGCTATTGTTTTTACTGGAATAACTTGTATATAGTATTATATGGTATACTCAAGTGTATATATATATATAGAGAGAGAGAGAGTCCTTTTTTATCAGATTTGATTATTATTATTTTTATACATTTTTTATTTTCAATCTGGTTACTGACTGGCAAATCACCTCCTTCTGTTATTGTTTATATAGGGACTATATTTTCCAGCGGAAGGTGCCACGTACTTAAGTTGCTTTAAAAAAAAAACACTTTTCATGAAGAATTGTGTCTTTGAGTAGCCTATATTATTACGTATTGAATGAATAAAAGCAATATGCTTTTACGATGCTCTGTTTTTGTGAATAAATACACCCTCCGCGCCGTGCCTAACTACGCCTTTATAATATTAAATTAAAAATCGAGCACTTTTAAAGTATATCTATTATCCTTATTGAAAGTGACGATTTATTCTGTAATTAATAAGCTTTCGTAGTGTAATCAGGAGGAGTGAGAGGAACGGAAGAACAGGTGTTGAATGGGCTTTCGTTCCCTCATCGAGCGTCATATGGGCGTGTAGGAGGGCAGGACCAGGTGAATCTCTCTGTGAGTCAAACCCTGAATCAAACCCAGAGCAGCCAGACGAAGCAGATAGTTGGAGCTTTACGAATTGGACCTCACCTGTCTCTGGAGCGGAGACAAAAGCCAAAATGATGCCCGAACCTTTAAAATCGGCTCTGTCCATCGGCGACGTGGAGGACACATCTCTCGCTCTTCCGTCCGACCGAGAGCTGAGATCCGCGCAGCAGCGAGTTCTGGAGCAGGTTCACACCATCAAAAGGAGCAAGTCCAAATACAGCAGCAAGAGCGTGTCCGGACTCACTTCTCCCACCAGTGAGTGCACTTCAGCTCATACCAAACGTGTTTTACACATGTTGTTTTAAATTTGATATGGGAATACCATAGTAATCATCTTCTGGGGACTTCATTTTCAAAAGCGTTTCATGGTATTACCCTTTTTTCTGTGCTACTTTTTGTATTTCCTATACTAAGTACGTAGTATGTACATGCTGAAAGGTGTGTTTAGTTTTAGCTAGGGTACCATAGTAATGTCGTGTTTTATGCATGTACTCATAACCAACCATGAAGTAATATATAAATAAGAAATAAAGTTGTTTTACTCTGCCATAAATAGCCCAGATAAACAACTCCTCACTATGTTTACTGGTAGTATATTTGCATACTGAAGGTTAAAATCTCTTGATATTATTATTATTATTTTTTTTTTTTGTCCCAAGAGAACAAAAAAAATTGACACCAGAAGTGTGGAATTAATATTACGCATGTTAAATAGTTGATTTCTAATAAAAACTCTTATTATTAATGAATGAACCGTAATGTAGAGGAAATTTAATACTGTGAAAAGTGAAAATTAGTAATTGTTTTTTTATTTGAATTACTTTAATTTTAAACAAAGGTGTTTAGTTTCATTCAGTCATTTAATTGTTTCAGTTGAATAAACCAGTTAATTTAGAATTACATTATGGATGTAATAAAGTTGATTTCTAATATAAACTCATTATTTATGGCTAAACCACTATATATATAAGCAATGCAATACTGTGAAAACCACTTATTTTAAACCAAGTTGTTTCGGTTTTACTTAGTCATGTTAAATAATATAAAACCAGTTAATTTAGAAGTACATTACACATTATAAATAGTCCATGCTTTCTAATGTAAACTCTCTTATTGGTATAGGATAAACCCGCAGGCGATTCTATAATGTAAAAAGTGAAAATGTGCACTTTTTCTTTCTAGAAAAAAACTTTCATTTTAAACCAAGGTATTTGGTTTCATTCTGTCATGTTAAATAATTTCTTTGACTTGGATAAGACCATAATAAAGTGCTTTTTTCCCCCCTAAAACACGTACCTTACTATATTACGTGAGGTTTTATATTTCTGTTTTTTTTTAATAATTCAAAATGTCCCTGAATGCTTATTTTATTTGCCATTTGTCATAATTCCATTGCAGGCCCTGAAAGTGACAGTGTGTTTTACGACTTCAAGTTTTCTCCAGGCGCGTCTCTCAGCGGACCCTCGTTCAGCAGAGGAGGAACCATGACAAATGGGGTAAATATCATCAAATATGTACATTTACTGTATTTGTTCTATATGCACTTTGCATGTGCTCGCACATATATCTTTGTACATCTTCAGGTGTGTGTAAAATTAATTCTGCATTTCAGTTTCCCACGGTTGGGTGGGTAAAGAACATTTTTGTTCATTACTCACTCAGTCTAATGCTTCTCACTAAGTCATCTTTCAGGATAACAATAGAAACGTGAAATGTCATTTAGCTTGGTCTTAAGTCTGGTCACACGTTTATTTTTCTGAATTTGAAATGCTATTCTTACAAAAACAACAATAGTTACTAGGATGTGAGAGCGGAAAAACGATCCCTCAGACGTCAGTGGATGAAAAGGAGTTAGTAGCTTCACCTAAGTTTACATAGTTAGTCTGTAGTGTGTCTGTATACGTTCACTATTATCCTACTTGCATTAAAAAAATCTCAGATTCGCGACGTGTTCACGTTTTCTAGTCAGTGATATGCAAGATAAAAAAGAAAAAGGCTAAATGAAACCACTCCTCTCCTTCACTTTTTATGACTCATCCCAGTGTTGTATTACAAAACGGCCTTGTTTCAAGGTATTCTGCCAGCCCTTCTTTACATTTGGGTGTATCTTCTGGAATCTTAGTGCTGTCTGCATTTTAAATGGCTTGCTCAGCTTCAGTGGAGCGAGTAATCCTGCGCCACTCTGTTACTTAATTTTTTATGCAATGCATGAATCCCTGTTTTGACATTCTGCAAAAATGGTTTTGTTTAGAATTATTCACAGACATACTCGTATACAAATCAATCAATTATTTTCTCACAAACGACACGCTGTTGCTTCATAGTTTGACTAGAAGGAGAGCTACTTTTCTTGCATTTTCATCCGTGGACGTATCTATAGTTATACTTTCGGGCTAAGACTCTTGTTCAGGCAAAACCGTTGTGGGGATTAAATTAAAATTATGGGTTCAGAGTCGTTTGCAGTGTGTAATTATAAGATTAAAATGAAAGTATGCACAATATGAAAGCACTAGGTAAATGCACTTCATTTTGCATTATAAATTAACATTTGCGTTGTTGTTGTTTTTTGTTTTTTTTTGGATTACAAATAATAATATCAGCATGAAAACTAATTTTGAAAAATTTGTTTACATGTCCAGACTGTGCATATGTATGCTGTTTTTTTAGTCTGATAGCACTAGTTAAAAATTATAAAATGCTTTAATTATAAATTAAAATTAAAAATTATATCAATATGAAAATGCAAGTGAAAAATCGACTTGTTTCTATGTTCAGACTATGCTAATTAAAATGTTGGGTGCAGAGTTGATGTTTTCGTAGACTAAAACTAAAACCTGTTTAAAATCTAATAATACTAGTTAAAATGCTCTGTTTTGCATTTAATTCTAAATTAATATTTGCATTAAAAAATTTCATGTTAATATTTTTAATTTGAAATTATAATATTAACATGAAAATTTGAGTGAAAAATTGACCAGAAATGAAAAATGTCCAGACTATGATGTTGTCTGTGTATAATTATAGGATTAGGGAAAAAGCATACGGAGTCTGATAGCATGAGTTAAATTCTTTATTTTGAAAGTTAGTTATAAATTTAAATGTTAAATTAAATTTGCAAAAATAAATAAATAAATAATAATAATAATTGTGATTTTTTTTTTTAATACAAAATTGATATTAACATAAAAATTTGAGTGAAAAATTAACTTTTTAATACATTACAGTTTGCATTTAATTTTTACTGCATCCAGATTTTTTTAAATCACAAATTATATCAACATAAAAAAAAATTGAGTGAAAGTTTTACTTTGTTTCTATTTGCATTAAATAATACATTACAATTTGCATTTCTTTGCACAATGCATTTAATATTGCACATTATATTTTATATCAGTATGAAAATGCACATGAAAAATTGACTTGTTTTTATGTTCAGACTATGCAAATAAAAATGTTGGGTGCACAGTTGTCTATAATGTTTTCAGTGTATAACTAATATCTAATAATACTAGTAAAAGTGCTCTGTTTTGCATTTAGTTCTAAATTAATATTTGCATTTAATTTTGTTTGCATTTCATTTTTTTGCATTAATATTTTAATACTAACATGAAAATTTGAGTAAAAAATTCACTTGTGATGTTTTCGGTGTATAATTATAGGATTAGGAATTAAGTGTACACAGTCTGATAGCACGAGTTAAAATGCTTAGTTTTGCATTTAGTTATAAAATTTGCATTAAATTTGAAAAATAAGTAAATAAATGAATAATAATCATAATTTGTATGTTTTTATTACTAAATTATGATATCAGCATGAAAATGTTAGTGAAAAATGTATTTTTTTAAAATTTGCATTAAATAATGCTTTACAATTTGCATTTAATTTTTTTGCATCCAGATATTTTAATCGCAAATTATGATATCAACGTGAAAATTTGAGTAAAGAATTTACTTCATTTCTGCTTGCATTAAATAATACATTACAGTTTGCATTTAATTTTTTTGCATCCAGATTTTTAATTACAAATGATGATATCAGCATGAAAATTGTTTCCATGTCCAGGCTATGCAAAGGCAAGGATATGTGCGCCAGACCACCAACTCCCGCAGCTCCAGCGGTCAGCGGGTGGCCAGCGGCTCAGGCAAGTTAGATCGCTCCTTCTACAGCACTACCGGGACCCTCCCCGCCCAAACTCGGAGCAGTAACCAACTGTACAACTACCAAGCCACCCGCAGCGCTCCAGACCTGGGCTACCAGTCCACCTCCAACGGCGGCACCGCTACTATACGCACCCAAACCAACCGACAGACCTTCAGCAGGGTGCAGAACCCTCAATCTCCCCAGGGTCTTGGTAACGGCACCATGACCAGAGTGTCTAACAGCAATCAGGTCAGCACCGTGCGGCCTGTCAGACGCCCATCTTCCCTGCAGTCCAACGGAGAGTCCAGGTATTCCATGGTCAGGAGCGGACAGGCCAAGGATGTCTCTGGGTGAGTTTTGTAGTGTTACGTTGATGATGTGTTGATCTGTGAATGGTCTCTCACTCACTCGTGTCTCGATAGGATGAACGCAGAGAGGCTCATGGCCGATATGACGATGCAAGATGCGGTCGAATATCTGTACAACCTTGATGAGACCCACCAGCTCTGTGGAGCCGCTTACATCCAGCACAGCACCTTCACCGATGACAAGGCCAAGAAAGAGGTCTAGACCATAAACTAGCATGGTTTTACCATGTTTTTTTAGACGTGCTATAGAAATGATGTGTTTTGGGACATTTATCATGGTATTCCTTTAAATATAGTATTTGAATTACATCTAATAACATCATGGTATTACAGTGGCGTTTCCGTAGTATATTTTAATGACAGTCTTTGGAATTACAAAAAGTACCATGTTATAAAACACCAAAGGGTACCATTGTATTACCATGTTTTTTTAGACATTGACTATAGTATTTCTTTAAATATATTAGAGTACTGTATAAATACATTAGTATTTGAATTATATACCATAGTACTGAATAAATGACTGGCCAGAGTATTTTTATTATGATGGTACAGTTTCTATGGATTGCCAAAAATGTACCATGGTGTTATAAATACTACCTTGGTATTGCCTTGTTTTTAGGCATGCATTATAGAAGTTATGTTTTTTTCATAATAAATATGTATGTATATAAATACAAACAAGTATGGATATATTTTTTACAAATATTTTATTGTTATATATTAGATATGTTTATATATATATATATATATATATATATATGTATTATTAATTATATTAATAAAAATACAAAAATTGCAAAAATATATACTGTATGTGTGTATTTATATATACATAATAAATATACACAGTACAAACGCATATATTATGTAAACAAACTTTTATTTTGTATGTGATATATATAATTTTTTTTTATAAGCTTTTATTTTGTATTTTCATTTGAATTGTAGTTTTTTGTCATTTTGTTATATGCTTTTGTCATTTTTTTTATTTAAAAAATTTTGTATAATTTTTTTTATTATTTTAATATTTCATTTTTAGTATTCATTTTAGTACTTAAGATTATTTTATGCCAATGTTCGATTTTTTATCTTTTTTTTTCATCACATTTTTGTATTTTATGTTTTTTCAGCAGTTTTTCAATCAAAGAAAAACTGAGAAAAAAATATTTAGTGTCAATTTAAGTTTAATTTTAATCGTCTGATCTATCACTGTCCTTTGGTATCGCCACAGCACCTTTAACCGTCTCATTTCTCTGTCCGTCCTGTGTCACAGGTGCAGGCCCTGAAGGGAATTCCTCCTCTGGTCGGCCTGTTAAGCAGCCCCAGTGCTCAGGTCCAAGAGACGGTGGCCGCCGCCCTGAGAAACGTGGTCTTCAAAAACCAGGCCAACAAAGATGAAGTGCACCGCAATGGAGGAATAACACAGGCTGTGCAGCTGCTCGGCGCTACCAACACTGAGACACAGAAACACCTGACAGGTGGCGACCGTCTCTGTTTGCAACATGTTTATGTCACACACAAGCGCTGATAAAAGGAATATGTCGACACAACCATTCAAAGCACGTGACAGGATACTAGACCACACTTTATGTAATTATATGATGGTTTTTAGATTAGTTTACATCAGTTTTAATGGTTCATAAGTAGTTCGTAATTCATTATCATCCTGATGAAAATTCAGCATTGCATCACAGGAATAAATTGCATTTTAAAATATATTCAAATAGAAAACAGTTATTTAAAATTGTAATAATATTTCACAAATTTTACTGTATTTTTGATCAGATAAATGCAGCCTTGGTGAGCAGAAAAAGTAGTTTTTATTTAGCTTGTGTTTGTAATTTAATGAAAATTTAACTTTGCCATTACAGGAATAAATTACTTTATAAAAAAATGTATTTAAGGACTAAACACTTATGCTAAATTGTAATACGATTTTGCAACATTACTGTTTTTACTGTGTTTTTGATTAGATAATTGCAGCCTTGGTAAGCAGAAGAGACTTTTGTCAAAAAAAGTAACTTTAATTCATATAGTATTGTTAATTCACATTTGTTTAGAAAACATTAGCTAATGTTCATTTATGCCACTTAAAATGCTAAAAATATATTAATGCATGCAAAAATGTTCAGACGACGTTAATTTATGCTATCTGAAATGCTAAAAATGCATTAGTATATTAGTAGCAATAACTAGATGCAATAACCCGAAAATACTAGGCTGTTAGATATAACCTAAATTAACAAAAGCTGTAAAAATGATAATAATATTGCTCATTATTAGTTTATGATACCTAATTCATTAGCTAACATTAATTAATTTAACCTTTTTGAAAAATGTCACCATTAACCATCAAACTTATCAAGTTTTAATTCATATTTAATTTCGTAGGATGATTTGTAGCTTAGTTTTTAGCAGTTTTAATAGCACAGAAGTAGTTTTTATGTAGCTTGTGTTTGTAAATTAACATTATCCTGCTGAAATTTCAGCTTTGCCATCACAGGAATAAATTACTCTATAATAAGATGTATACGACATGCTGACGACATGAACTTATGTTAACTTATGATATTTGAATAGCTCAAAATGCATTATTATAGTAGTATATTAGTAGCAATTAACAAGATTACTTAACAAAAATTAATGTTTGTGTTAAATTGTAATAATATTTTATAACATTACTGTTTTTACTGTATTTTTAAGCAAATAAATGAACATAAGACTTCTTTCAAAACCATTTTAAGCAGTAGTTTTTTCCATCTCAAGCTCTCTTGGATTGTGTTCGTATTAAACTGATCTGTGTTTGTCTTCTGTGGTCGTAGGTCTCCTGTGGAACCTCTCCTCCGCGGATAACCTTAAGCCGGATCTGCTCCGCATCGCCCTGCCCGTGCTCAACGAGAAAGTCATAGGGCCTTTTACAGCAAGTACAGATGATAACTCCAACACCACCCTGGAACCAGAGATTTTCTACAATGCCACGGCGTGCCTACGGTAACCTCACACGTGCTGCGTTCTGTTCTGACTGCTGTATGTGATGTGTACAAGGCAAACGTCAGCGCTGACTCCGCTCATAATACTACTATTGTTGCTGGAGCCTGTGTTTGACACAGCCTATATTTTTGCCAATAAGCTGTTCAAATATTTAATCTGGTTTCGTATTGACTTGGGCACACCTACAGACCACCTAGTGATTGATGTCTGGTGGAAACAAAACTGTAAATCACTTTATGGGATTGGCAAGTGCTAAATTGATTGCCTGGCATTATTAAGTCAAGTCAAGTCGAGGTTTATTGTCATTCTTCTACATGTGTGGACATATAGTGGAACGAGATGTCGTGTCTCACAGGAGCACGGTGCTACATACTAGTTAAGCATAATATAAACATACAACAGTACACGAATAAGAAAAGCAATTATAGACCTATACAACGGTTAACCATCTGACTATACATATACTATAAGTACTATAACTATAATAAATAGTTGACTACACATACAAAACTGAGACAACAAAAACTTTACATAAGTGCTGTACATGAAGTTTTACAAAAGAGATATTTTGTGCACTAAATTGTGCAGAAGAGAGATTTTGAGGGAAGCAGCACATAGTGCAAAATGATTCATAGTGCAATGCACATATAAACATATATAATCCTATTGAGTCTTTGTAGCAGCGAGTGTTTATAGAAAGTGTCTAATGTACATAAGTGTGTTACTACAGGTGGTTATGCACAGTTCCTTTGAGGTGCACTTTTTTTTTTTTTTAACTAAAACAACGAGCTCTTTTGAGGATGTTGAAGTTTGCCAGATTACTTATATTATGGCAAAACACTACAGGTAAACCATTGGTTTTTCATGCAATGATCGATTTGGCTATTTTGTTTCAATAACATGTCTTTCAGACTAATGGAAAGAACATGTTTATTTTTTCACATTTATTAGTTACAGGCTTTAAGTGCTGTTTTCATCTTTACTTAAGCAGCACTTACAAACAACCAACTTTTATAATTTTTTTCCTGTTTATATTCTGCAAGTTTTATTTTATTTTATAAATTAGCTTTTATTTTTTGTCTAATTTTTATATTTTATGTTACTTCAGATTCATTTAGAGAACATGTTGATTTTTTCACACTTTATTAGTTAAAGGCTTTAAAGGCTGTTTTCATTTCCACTTAAGCAGCACTTACAAACAACCAACTTTACAGTTTTATTCCTGTTTATATTGTGCAACTTTTTGCAGAATCTTTATTTTATTTTATTTTGTTTTATTTTATTTTAAATTGGCTTTTTTATTGGCTTTTGCCACTTTTATTTTTTATAAAAATACTTTTTATTATTTTATATATTTTTAATGTTTTTTATATTTTAGTTTTAGTGAAAATTTTAGTGTTAATTTTAGTATTCCAACTTATTTTATTTTAGTTTTCTAATTTTATTTGTAATTTTTTTTTTTTTTTTTTGTATTTTATGTTACTTCAGATTTATTTAGAGAACATGTTTATTTTTCACACTTTATCAGTTACAGAATTTAAAGGCTGTTTTATATATTTTTTCAAGTTTTTGCAGAAGCACTTGTTAATGTGTAATTCACCTTTTTATTTTATTTTATTATTATTTTTTTTTTTTGGCTGTTGACAATATTTTCTGATTTAATGAGTAATAAAAAAAGACATATCCAAACACTTTACCTGTAATATGTCAACAAAATTAAACTTGCCTTTGTTTTCAGATTTCTGTTCTGGAAATGTATACAACTTAGTATTTATTTAATTACATGCCTTTAATTAGAATGCCTTATTTACATATTTAATATTTTCAAATATGTACAATAATACATAACATTTGTGTGATTAACTGAGATTAATCAAGTGGGAAAGTGTAGGGTTTTTTTTTTTTTTTACCAAAGTTTTGTCTTGCCTTAAAACCCAGTTTAGTTTTAAAGAGAGAGGTCACATAAAAAAGAAAAATCTGTCATCATTTACTCACCCTTACTCACCCAAAACATGTACGTTTCTTTCTTTTGAAAACACAAGAAGATATTTTAAAGAAACTCATACAGGTTTGAAACAACGTAAGTAAATAATAAAGGAATTTTAATTTTTGAGTGTACTGTTCCTTTAAGTTTTTGGACCAGGTTGGTCAGTTCACATGCCAATCACAAGTTATTAGCTGTGCAATATTGACATTAGGTATATTTACGTTGTGTGACTGTGTTGTAAAGGTGGCAATGAAGTAACTGGCAACAATTTTTAAAGGCTCGGATGATCAAATTGCAACTCGGTTCTGTTTTCAGATTGTATTTTGCTTTTGTGAATTTAGAGATCAAGTTGACGGCAAAAACAGAATATGACAATTTCTCCTGTTTGTCAACAGCAACCTAAGCGCCTCCAAACTGGCGAACCGACAAGCCATGCGCAACTGCAAAGGCCTCATCGACGCGCTCATGCGCTACACGGAGAACTGCGTCAATAACGGGATGCCTGATGACAAGGTAAACATCTGGTGTTTATACTGTATAAAATTTTGAAGGAATTGTGTTTAACAGGTCCGGAAAGAGTGAAATTTGCTTCTGCTGCTTTGTTTAAACTTCAGTCTTGAGTGACTCTATTCTGATTATTTTAAAGCATGTAATTAAAGTAGGAAAAGTCAAAAAGTGTGGGAACCTTGCATCAGTATTTTCTCTGTAATTGTGCAGAAATAAGATTTAAGATGCCATGAGATGCCAAGATTTTTTTCCTAAGCAAGCATCTTTTTAATTTGGGTGGAGAATGTTGGTGTGGCGGGCATGATCTAATGGTGTTTTTATGAAGGTATTATGTAGTGGTGCCTGAAACGTTAAAACTCCCTGAAGGAAAGCGTGTATGAACACAAGGCGTTTCCAGCATCTAAGTTCATGCAGTCAAACTATTGGTGTGGCTAGAAAAAACTCTGCATTACTCACTTTTAATTGATGGCCAGATATGATCAGAACCTTGTGGGCATGTTTCAACATCTGCTTTCGGTTTTACTGGATTTCCAGACAACCAGTGCATGTCAATTTCCTAAACAAACATTGTTACGGACACTTAGAACAAACCTGCATGTACTTAAAAATCTGGTTGCACATGAAACTTGGCATATAACATGACCATGATTTTTGAGTGCTTGGGAATATATATTTAAAAAAAGAAAAAAAAAAAAAAAAAAAAAAAAAAAATATATATATATATATATATATATAGCCTGAGATCATAATTTATATTTTAAATAAATAAAATGTATTACAAATAAATTTAAATATTTAATAAAAAATAACAAAATATTTAAATATTTCATAAAAATGTAATTGAATTTTTTTTATAAAAAAAAAAAGTACAATATTTTTTATACCATTTTAATTTTTGCATCCTGTGGTGTTACTAATGCTTTTTTAAAAGCAAATATCACATGTAATCTTTTTAAGTTGGAGTAAAACACATTACAGGACACTGCTGTTGTTACTTAAGCCAATATTTTTAGCATAATATTGTTTTTTGTACCTGTTTTCCAGTCTTTGGAGAACTGCGTCTGCATTCTGCACAACCTCACCTACCAGCTGGAGACAGAGATGCCGTCTCTCTTCACTAAATTAAATGTACTGGCCAGTAGCACTCGCAATCGCGCCAGTGCATCGGATGTCGGTCCGATAGGCTGCTTCAGCTCCCAGAGCCAAAAACTGCAGCAGGAGGTTTGTGGTTTTACAGCTCATTAAAGCCTACTTTTCACTGTTTGACTGACATCTTAAAGGGGTCATCGGATGCCCATTTTCCACAAGTTGATATGATTCTTTAGGGTGTTAACGAAAAGTCTCTAATATACTTTGATTAAAAATTCTCAATGGTTTTGTAAAACAACACCCTTTTTACCTTGCCAAAATCAGCTCTGCAAAAATCATCTCATTCTAAGGGGTTGTTCCTTTAAATGCAAATGAGCTCTGCTCACCCCGCCCCTCTCTTCTCTCTGTGGAAAGACGTCTTGTTTACATTAGCCACATTAGCCGCATTTAGCCGCGTTTAACTGCTAAACTTCCTAACTACCACGCTATAAGGAAAGGCGATCGCAAAGATTCCTAAAAAAACGCTTATACTCACTTCTGCTGTAAGTGAAGCTGGATCATGAAAGATTTGCGCGAACAGACGGATATATGTAGATCGGGAGGCACATTCCATTCACAAACAAATGTAATCTACTGCATGTTCAGCAGCTCAGATGTCGGGAGTAAATGACGACCACCATGTTCATTATTACATCCAGCAACACAACACCTCAATCGGAGATATTCTTGTCTAATTTACATCCCTGCTCTGGCATCAAAACATGGAAAGTTACTGGACTGTGACAGCTGGTCTAAGGTAAAATGCTCATGTCAATCAACTATCGTGGGAGCGGCCTCTGTGGGTGTGACGGCACACCGACAGGCATCTGAGAACGGCTCGATTTGAAAAAGGAAATATTATTTTTACAGATTAATTAAAAACCACTGCATGGATTTTTATCATTATAGGGTAGATTTGTACATACACTGCCAACACACATTAATGTTCAAACAACATGAAAAAGTGACGTTCGCATCCGATGACCCTTTTAATATATTTCAGTTGAAGTGTAAGGCACTTTAAATAAACAAAAAGCATTGCATTACTATGGATGCCACTGATGTTGTCACGTTTGGTTGTGTTGCAGAGCGGCTTTGACTTTCCAGTGATGGAGGACAACAATCCTAAGGGTGCCGGCTGGCTCTTCCACTCCAAAGCCCTGCAGATGTACCTCAATCTGTTGAGCTCCAGCGAAAAAGACGCCACACTTGAGGCCAGCTGTGGAGCGCTGCAGAATCTCACAGCCAATGATGGCATAGTAAGACATCAATCGGTCTGTTTTAGCATGCACCTGGTTATAGGTTGGATGCAGAGAAAATCAAAGTTTTTGGTGTATTTTAAAATAATAAAGCATAAATTCATTATGATAATTATTTTTAATAAATAATGTTGCATATATTAAGCATTGCTTATTTTTTTATAGCAACTGTTCATGGGTTGAGCTAAAATAAATTCAAGTATTTTATTGTATTGTAGTTTATATACTTAATGTTTTATATACTTATAAAAATGAATAAGAATTACACATTACTTTATTTTATAAAATGCACCTGTTCAAGGGATGTATAAAAAATTATACATTAAGCTTAATTTAATTTAAATACATTTTTAGCATGCATCTCTTTATTATGATAATTATTATGATTCAATAATGTTATTTTTGGGGAAAATTCCAGGTAAATAAGTGTGCCCCATGTCTTATTTTCTAGGTATCGAACGTGTTGAGTCATACAATCGTCCAGAAGCTCAACGGTCTTAAATACATCAGTCCATTGTTGCAGTCGCCCAATGCTGCTCTACAGAACAGCGCAGTTGCTCTGCTCGGGAATCTGTCCAGATCCGCTCGTACAAACAAAACCATGGGTGAGTGAACGTGTGCCATCACTCAAGTATAAGACAACTTAACTTTCTAGTGTTATTGTTTGAAGGAGTTGCATAATGGTAAACAGTCTGTGAGTTTCAGTGTTTTAACTGGTTGTTTTTGCATCACTTCTGATTGCTTCGGATTAATGTTGCAGTTTTTGTGTTCTGTCTGGTTTAGCATTGTTTTTGACACAGTGTGTTATTAGTATGGTGTTTTGGATGTAGCATGTGATTTGCGGTTGTTCTGATGAATGTTTTTGTTGGTGAAGCTCGTCAGACTCTCCCGCAGCTGGTCGGTTTCCTGAACTCGGGGCTCACGAAGGGCGACACCTCGCCCGAATACGACAGCAAAATGGCGTCAGCTCTCCACAGCGCACACGCCATGATGAAGGTCGACCCTGATATCACCAAGAGTCTGCTCAACAACAGCCTGATCAACTCCCTCAACAACCTGAGTCTCAATCAGTTGTGAGTGCACACTTCCTAGTAAACAGGGTTATTCTTAATGTATGAATCGGACTACTTATAGGAATGCAAGAGAAAATAGTATTTTTTTTAGCTTTTTTCACAACACACATTGTTTCAAAGCAGCTGAAGAAAACTGAAAAATAAAGAATAAAAAGAAAATAAAAAAAAATATTTTAGTAAAATTAAAAAGTAATATTTTTATCTATTTTATTAAAAAAATATTTTAACATTTTTTTTGTGTGTGTTTTTTCAATGCCAAATGTTTGTCATTTCTTGTAATATATCAGGGGTCTGCCAAAGTCCAGCACTGCAGCAGGAGTTCTTCTTCACAGTCTGTGGTCGGAAAAGAATATTCAGAGTTTCCTTAAAAAGGTAAGACTGCAAATATAACCAATATTTGCTAGAAAAATGTTGCTAATACAAATAAAAATACCTGGAATCAAAAATAAAGGATAGGACAACATTTGGCTGAGATCTGGGATCTGAGGGTGCAAAAAAAATCAAAATACTGAGAAAATTGCCTTTAAAGGTGTGCAAATGAAGTTCTTAGCAATGCATATTACTAATCAAAAACTAAGTTTTGATATATTTAAGGTAGGAAATTTACAAATGATTTTTGGCATAAAAGAAAAATAGTAATAATAATAATTTTGACCCATACAATGTATTTAGCTATTGCTACAAATATACCCGTGCTACTTAAGACTGGTTTTGTGGTCCAGGGTCACATATATGGTTCTGCAGCTGTTATATGTTTTTCTGGAAATGTAAAACGTTATTGATGCTTCAGATCAGTGCTTGGTTTATTGATTTATTTATATAGTGCTTTATACAATACAGATTGTTTTAAAGCAGCTTCACATTAATAAACAGGTAAATAACAGTGTAAATAAAAAAAAGTCATCAATTATGAAACAAAAACAAAAAAATAACAGTGTTATTATTCGGCTCAGTTTAGTTCAGTGTCGATGCTGCAAAGTTCAGCTGTAAGCAGCTCTGCAGCAGACAATAGAGTCATTTATTTTTTTAAATAATTAATAAATATTCAGTATTATTAAGTAATAATTAATCAATTATTATTATTAAAATAATTAATAATTAATAAAGTAATTTAATTAATTTCTTTTAGAAATATTGAGCAATATTTGATCTTTTTTTTTATTACAAAATCATTTTTTCCCAAGCCAAATGTTTCTTTTCAGCTTTTAGCAGCTCTACAGAAGATAATAGTGTAATTATTCAGCTCAAGTCATTTAATCTTGAGTATAATGTTGCAAAGTTAGTCTTGATCCAGTTTAATTCAGTTCAAATTTTGCTCTCCATAAATTACAATAAAATAATTATGATTTTTTTTTATTTTATTACGAACAACATTTTATCTATTTTCATTCAAATGTTTTTATTCTATTTAATATGTATTTTTTAAATGCCAAATGTTTCTCATTTTAGCTTTAAGAAGACTTTTTAAAAAAATTGAATTTAATGTTATTTAATGTGTATATATATTTTTTTTAATATATATATATATATTATTTTATTACTATTGTGACTGTATAATATTATTCAGCTCAAGTCATTTAATGTTGATTCATTTCAGTTAAATAATTGTTGTAATGTTAGTCAGTGCATTTCAGTAAATAAATAAATCTTACTGAATATTTTTTAGTTTTTAGTTTTTTAAACTCTAGCTGAGCAAGCCAAAGGTGACAGTGAGAAGAAAAACACCTTTTTGTTACCTTTATGCTAAGTGTGAATAAAAAAAAAACCAAAAACAGTTTTTCCTCCAGAGTGATTTAACCTGAAGTCAGTAAGTATCAGTCTCATTCCTGAGGCTGCCTGTGGGAAATTATTGTGTTTAGTTTGTGTGTGTGTGTGTGTGTCAAGCGGTTATGGGTTTTGGGTGTGGTGCGGAGAACTAGCCGTGAGGTGTGTGTGAGTGCTTGCGGGTGAAAACAAGCCACACCTCACCACACCGACCCCGTAGTCGCGACAGAGAAGGGCGGCTTTGTATGTCTACATGACCTGAAGAATCCAACCTCACTGGTTTCACTCAGTGATCAGACTCAGATAATGTCATTCAAGCTGTAAAGTCTGACTCTATATAAATGTATATCGGGCATGAGGCCATGTTTACTTATATTTACTATTGATTTGTGTTTTAATACTCGCATGTGTGTTTGTGTTCATCTTGCAGCAAGGCATGAGTAAGAAGTCCTTTGTGAATGACATAACGTCGGCAGCTTTCAAATCTCTTCAGGTGGTCGACTAAGAAGCACTTTACAAACAAACTGCATTTTAATAGCATTGCATTTTAATTTTGGTTGAGTATTGCAGAAGAAATGGTAAGAATGAGCTTTATTTTTTCTTTTGGGGCAGTAGATGCTTTTTGTAACAATGCATAACAAATGCAATGACAACATGATTTTTCATTTTTTTTGTATTTCTCAAGACTGTAGTATTTTCATTCAGTTAAGATTTTATATGCCATTGTCTTTATAATGTGTTCTGAAATGCAAATGATTTTATGAGAGTGTTACAAGGTTGTTTGTGCAGGTTTAAGATATTATACTGTATTGTATATTATATATCAAGTCATATATCAGACAATATGAATATATTATACAAGTATGTCAGTCAGTTAGTGAGTAATAATTTTAGGAAGTTTCTTTGGCTCATTTTGATGTTTGTTCATCCTTACAGATATTGTGGTTGTTGTGTTAAGGGTGTGGATCAATTTCTATGTTTCATCTCACAGCGACTTCAAGCAAAGTTTCAATAAAGTTTTCAACAGCACCAGTCTGTGTCACGCTTTACTGTTAAATATTCATAACCTAACGCCATAAGACAAACACTGGGACATACAAAGGCATATGCTGTTAGTTTGAAAACTAATTTATTCTAATATATATACTTATGTAAACATGCTTGCAATTCTCTGATTATGTATGCAATGTTTTATGTATTATGATTAAGTAACATTAAATCTAGATAATGCAATTATAAATGACAGCTGTAAACATCATGCCACTTTGCATATAATGACATGCATAAAATTAACATTAAAAAGAGTCATTAATTTCAAATTATCAAATTATTTTGACAGATATGGACTGTTTTTTTTATTAGTCACTTTAAAACCAACTTCAGTTTCATCTTTCATTCAGACAGCTGTTTTGATTCCTTGTAGCGCTTCAGAAAACATTAAACGAGGATCAAAATGTATATATATTAAAGCATATTATTTATGCAAATATCAGTTCTGGTGTCTTCGTGAAGCTGCTTTATTTTCGTAGTCCTCTCTTAGAGCCTCTCCTAGAGCCTTTGGTACTAAGAGAGAAATAAAAAACAAAAAAAATAAATACATTTGTAATTATGTAAATGATCAGTGCACAATTATACAGTTGCACTATTTTATGGTCATGGCCCACAAGGTCATTTTGTCAATGGCTTTAGCCTCAGTCTTTTTAGATCTGTTTAAATCCTTTATTTTAAGATTTTTAAGACACCAGTACACTAGGTGTTAACAAAATCCATCTTCCTTTATTTACCAGCCCCAGATTAGATTTATTTTGTTCAGGTGGATTTTCCACATGTGTGGTCTTAATCTCCGGCAGTAGCGAGGTCAGACGGATCAAATCTCCCATTCTTCTAGTGCTTAAAACGGGATCTTCCAGGAGCCCCGGGTCTGTCTGACCCTCTATAACTTCCCCTTCAACCCTTGAACAGCTGTTGGATCTGTGTTCATTCTCCATGTGCCCTTCCCCGTGCCAGTCAGGTAATAACAGAGAATGAATCGTTTTGGAACAGAATTTGCCGCTATAGTTATCTATATAAATCCTTTGTTAGACACCTCTTATTCCCACAGATGAGCCTGATGGAATATCACAGCTGTATTTCGGCTCAGTTCATTACTGGTCACACTAGCCAAAACAACTCTGCAAGTCCATACAGATTTGATGTGAGTCAGGCAGGAGTCATGCATTTGGCGTGAGATGCAGTATATCAGTATATCTGATACACACTTTAAGTCGGCTGAATGATGGGTTCGAGTGCTGGAACTGGAATAGCAGTTTATCAGCTTTTATGGTGATGCTGGTCTATTATTAAACTACCGGATTTCCACACGGCTTAGTGTTGAGCAACTGGCCACATGCTTACAAAAAAGGTGTCTTATTTATACTACCAGATATATTTTGCAATCAAATTAGATTAGTCCCATATGCACTGAAAAAAGTTAAAGTTTGCATTACATTCAATTGTTTCTGTTGCATTAACATATACAGTGTATATTTTTACATTTTGCACACAAAAACAGGTAACACTTTACAATAAGGTTCCATTAGTTAATGTTAATGTATCAACTAACATGAACAAACAATGAACAATATATTTATTACTCTATTTATTCATCTTTGTTAATGTTACTTAATGAAAATGTAGTTGTTTATTGTTAGTTCATGTTAATTTACAGAGCATTAATTAATTAATGTTAACAAGCACAACTTTTGATTTTAATAATGCATAGTAAATGTTAAAATTAATATTAACTAAGATTAATAAATGCTGTAGAAGTATTGTTCATTCTTAGTTCATGTTAACTATTGTTGTTAACTAATGAACCTTATTGTAAAGTGTTACCAAAATTTTATATAAAAACATGGTAATACCATGGTTTTGGGAACTAACAAGATGGTATTACTAAATATGGTATATAAATATGATCATTTGGTGCAGGTGTTCGCTCATTTTCCTGATTATTAAATTATTTTTGTTGCATTAACGTAATATTTTCAGATTGATTTAGTAATATTAAAATAGTTTTTTTACTACTTATTGACGATATTTTATGGTGTATATTTTTCTATTTTGCATAAAAATGTGGTAAAACCATTTTATTGGCCAATAAAATTATTGTAATACCATGTTATTCTTTGAAATACCAAATGGTATAATTGTAATACCATGTAGTATATGAATATGATTATTCAGTGCAATTGTTTGTAACAGATTATTTTCCTGATCATTAAATTATCTTTGTTGCATTAGCCAAATTGTGCCAGATTTATTCAGTAATATAAAGTTATATTTCACAGTTATTTTACATTAATTTATTTTTTAAATTATCTGACAAAACATTTCTACAGTGTATATTTTCATATTGCATAATATAAAAATTTTTATATATTGCATTGTATAAAAACATGATAATACACTGTTTTTGGACATTAGCATGATGGTATTTTTGAAGTACAGTTTAGATTAATATTTAAATTGACAACAAACAGTGTAAATTTTAATTTTGCATAAAATATATTAAATATAAACATGATAATGCTGTTTTTGGACACTACCATGGTATTCTTTGAAGTATCTTAAATTGCCTTTAAATACCATATAGTATATAAATATGAGCATTTAATACCATGATATATATCAAAATACCAGGGTATTACCATGTGCTACTGACATTGGACCATGCTTCTTTTTCTGTATGTTTGCAATGTACATTGCATGCACAAAAAAAATCCTTCAGCTATCTGTTTGTTTCCTTTTGCAAGGTCCCTGGTTCACTATCCGGATAAAGGTCGTGTTAGAACAAAGCAGCATCTGTTAGTCCACACAGAAAGTTCTGGAAATATGATGCTATGATAGATTAGCCTAGTGGCATTACGCGTCTTAGCTCAGTCTTTACCAAGGCCTTTCACGCACCGAGGTCAAAACCGTGTGTTATTTCAGGACTATTGCTCATCACTATTCATATCTGAGCTGAAGGTAACATGTTTTATTGTTCAACAGATGCTTGATATTTGATATTTAACACCTGTAGGGCTAGACAGGTTTTTGGCTGTTCATGCAGTTGAATGGGGCCCAAATTGGGTTTATTTTTGTCATAGAATCATACTGAATTCAATCTGAGCTACCTTCATACATATCATGTTGTTTGCAACATGACTTGAGTGCAATTTATATGCACATTTCAACATTCAGCAGAATGACATGCTTGATTTATTGCTGGGGTAAATCATAAAATAACTTTTTAAGTGATATGAGGTACTGTACAAACTGTATGTTTACAATATTAATCCAAATGTACACTTTCATTCTTTCATTCATTTTTAGTATAAAAATACCTTTCCTTTAGCAAGGATGCATTAAATTGGTCAAAAGAGACAGTGAAAGCATTTATAATGTTACAAAAGATTTCTATTAAGAAATCTTTCTTTAGCATCAAATCAGTATAGTAGAATGATTTTTGAAGAATCATGTGACACTGAAGACTTGAGTAATGATGCTGAAAATTCAGCTTTGCATCACAAAATAAATTGTTTTTTAAAATATATTCAAATAAAAACCAGTTATTTTAAATTGTAATAATATTTCACAATATTACAGTTTTTACTCTATTTCTGATCAAATAAATGCAGCCTTGGTGAGAATAAGAGACTTCTGATGTTCAAAAACATAAAACAAAATAGCATTTCTTCTAGGCCTAATGTTAAAAATATGATGTTTAGTGTCTAAAATGTGGGCCAAGTTTAATAGGTCATGTGAACAACCTCACAAAAACAGGAGAAACTCTAAACTGGGCACTTTGAATGTAGCTTTTGATAATGCATCAGTAAATCAGCTCCACTTCACAGCAACTTACTTTTTCTGATGGTCGCTGACTCGATTCCTTAGGACGGTGATCTGTAAGAGATAAATCACGTGTATGAATCACTCACAGTGAATCATTGCCGCACAACTTTGCTTCCTTCTCATGTCAATCAAACGGCATCTCTGGGAACCGGCCTGGATAATTGTTCTGCCAAGTCTGCGCTGGGTGTGGCTGCATGTATGTGTAACTGATAGTTGTATTGTACTGTACATCCCATAAACTCATGCTTTCCTAATTTTACGAGTCCTCTAACATCATATTAGACTTCGTCTGCATAATACCTCACCTCGTATTTCTGACACGTGTATCTGTACTGCATCTCGAACTTCTCGGCTTCAAGTTGACGCATCCACTTCCACAGTTCGTTCGCAGTTTCTCTGCATGAAAGCATATGAGTAATATGATTAACCAGTCTATGAATGTGAACACCCTGTGGATTCATGTCACAACGCATGTAATGCTACTTCATTCTGTTTCACTTTGACAGAGGTATGCGCCGTCGTGTTGTGATAACTTCTTCACCTCAGTTTATCAGCGCTCTGGTTTTCGATGTTCAGTTCCTTACGCCGTTCGCTAAGAATAGTTTTCTTCTTCTCCCTCTCTGTTTGCTTCTTAGGCCCACCCCTCTTCTCTGTCTGTCAGTTAAAACAAAACAGAAAATTAGCATTTGCAGTGACTGTGCACTGTGACCTCTGACCTCTGAGCTCATTACCCTTTGCATGTATCCGGTGAACTGGAAGCTTGCAAGAACCTTTTTCTTCTTAGCGTCATCATCGGCCTTCCTCTTAGCCTCTTCTTCCTCTTTTCGTGCCTTTTCCTCCTGAAAGAAATGAGAATTAATTAATAATCATATTCGTAATTTCTTTCTATCTATCCTATTTTTAATGTAACTACAATGTGCGAGACTTCCGGTGTCATTGCTTCCAGATATTTTAGCAAAAACAGACCGTTATTCTGCAAAGTGGTATTTGTTGTCATATATTTAATTTATTATCGTATGTTTTACCGTTTACTGCACTTTGTTAATAATCGAATTATTTACAAGTAGGCTAATGAATCGGAAGTCTGGAATCTGACACATTCACAGATAATAGCTTATTTCCACATTTTAAAATAAGGCGATTAGCAGGGTTGCCACGTTTTCACAACAAAACTCGCCCAATTGTTACTCAAAACTAGCCCAAAACTAGCCCGATCGCGTTTTGGAGGGGGTCCCCAGTAAAAACTGCGTTCCGGGGGTAAACTATACCTTTCTGGCAGGGTTCCCCTGGTAAAAATCGCATTCAAGAGCTAAATGTCACGTTATTGGGGTCGCTTCTACCCGCTGTACCAGTGCTCAAGTAGCGCAATTCCGCGGAAAAAGCGCGGACTTGGCAACACTGATGATTAGCATCGAACCACTTTAATGAACTTACGGCTAGCTTGTTTTGACGCTCTTTCTCCCGCTCCGCGCGTATCCGGTGTTGCTCCGCTCGTTCCGCCCTGCGGTTCTCCTGATGGTCACAACATAAACAACAGGTACATTTATCCCACTTTGAAGGTGAACTAATCATATTAAGCACATCTAAAAGCACATCTACTCAGAGTTTAGTTTGAGGCACTTGCAATGTCAGTTTGGAATATAAGATTTTTAATGTTTTTAAAAAAAAAGTCTCGTTCCTCACCAAGGCTGCGTTTATGTGATCAAAATACAATAAAAACAGTAACATTGTGAAATATGGTTACAATTTAAAATAAATGTTTTCAGTTTAAATATATTAGAGTCTTAAGTGTCATGTAATCCTTCAGAAATAAATATGCTGATTTGCTAAGAAATATTTATTATTATTATCAATGATGATAACAGTTGTGTTGCTTAATATTTTCGTGAAAACATTTTTTTCTTCAGGATTCTTTGATAAATACAAAGTTCAAAAGAAAAGCATTTATTTAAAACAGAAGTTTTTTGTAATATTATAAATGTCTTTACTGTCTCTTTTGATCAATTTTATACATTCTTGATGAATAAGAGTACTAATTTCTTAAAAAATTGTACTGATTCTTAAGTTTTCAATGCACAGTTTCCATGCGGATCTATTTAGTATTAATATATGTCACATCTTATCAAATACACTCACATGAGCACAATAATTTCCAGAAAACTCACATGTAGTTTGATGTGGTTTTGTACTTTAAGCCATAATTACATAGTATATTTTGCTTAGGGGTTTTTCTTTCTGTTTTTTTTTTCTGTTTTCTACACAGATGTTCATGGAGTCATGCCTTTATTTTCAAGTATTTATTTATGTAGTCAACAGTCTGGCTCTGTGAAACCAGTCCTATTGGAAAGAGCAGAGTAAAGCACACATGAGTTTCCATGCTGGTTAGACCTGGTTTGTTGCTAGTCTAGTTTTTAGGCCAGTATAGCCTTGTTGTTTACCAACAAAACCTAGCTGGTCAATAGCATTTTTCAGCAGTGTGATTTGAACAAGATGTTTGACTGGTTTCATTATGGTTGCAGTGGATCTTTTTAAAAGTCTGTAATGTATGATAATAATTTTAAAGATCTGTATTTATTTTATAAGATGATTGTAAAATGTCTTACAATCCGTTGGGTGAGGCTGATTAGCTCCTCTTCTTCTTTCTTTCTGCCTTCGAAGTGAGCCTCGATGAGCGTCTGTAGCTCCGTCAGGTCTTTCTCCATACGTTTGCGGTGAATATCCTGAGGATACAGTTTTGAAGGTAATTATGTAATAGTGGTAATGTACAGTACAGTAAAAACTACTCCTAGCGTGTGTTTTATGACAGTGCAGGTCGTACAACACTGTTTAGTTTAGTAACAGAAAGTTCAGAGTGATTTATTGACATGACAGTTAACATATATTTGTATTGCAAAAGCACTGGCAGCATTGCTGCTACAAGGACAACAGTGCAGTTGCAGTAGTAAACAAATTAGTGCAGTGTATATAAATTAAAAAAGTGTATACTACAATAATTAAATGAAATATAATGCACCATAAAATAAAATAGAAACTAAGTACTCACATCAAAATCAACTTTCTCTCCATCAGGAATTTTGGGAGGCACCAAAGCTGGCACAAAGGGTCTAATAATAAACAACAAAGCATTAATATATATTTTTTTCCCACACTAATGGTCTTACATTTGGAAATGCATAGTTGTATATTATACTTTATATATAATCTATTTTATTTATAATTTATTTTGCATAAATGTAAATGTTTACTCACTTATGCTTTGGTTTTGTTTCTCCTGCATCATCCAGTTGGCAGGAGGGTAAAGAAAATATACAAATGCATGATTTACTTGGTGGCGATTTTATCGTTGTTACTTTTAAAGGGGGTCAAAGTTTGTCAGGGCTCAATTTCTAGGGTAACACCAGTTTTAAATGAGTCTGATGTTATCGCGTTTACCTTCTTCCCCAGGTTCCTCAGCAGCATCTGCATAACAAAAGACAGTCGTGTCAGCTATGACAACAATGTGAAGATCCACAGGACTGACGCAAGACCCGAGAGATACAGAAAAGCCCCTAAAGACACATCTGTTATGAGAACCTAAAAGGTAGTTTGTCTAAACCGTTTCAAAAACATCTGGGTGGCCACCAGTTTTCAGAGTATTTCAGCTTAAATATCTGGAAGTGCTTGAAACTTCTTAAATATGATGGATGTAGTCCATTAGGCTGACAATAGCTGTCATTGTTCTCAACTTCATCCCAAATGTGTCACTCTTCAGTGACTTTGTGAAAGTATAATTATTTGGGTGTTGTTGATTGTAGTATAAGTTCTTGCTGAATAATTCTGTTTTATTACCTGCATGATGTGGATTGGGTGTTTGCTTCCCACTCGCCTCTACAAGCCCTAAAAAATAACACATAAACAGGAGGGTTTACCTGAGAGCACATTATGATCATTTTGAAGTCTTGCCCTGTATATCATTACACACAATTTGTGTACATTAACTATAATATAAACTCTGTTTAATTATAATTCCGAAGTACTCATATACAAAAAAAAAATCAATTCAAGTATAAACCATTAATCTTTGTTTTATTTACAATTAAAAAAAAAAAAAAACTTTTTTACAGTTATTTAAAATGATACATATTTCACTTTTATTTATATTAACATGAATTATCAATTTTTTAAAAGCACACAGCTAATAGGGTTATTATTTTCAAGGAAATATCTGGATTATAGTTCAGTCCTTAATCAAAAGAAATAGCTAAGAAATTATATTATGCATAAAAAATGGCCTTATTATGGCTTAAAAATTAAACATTATTTTCATTCTCTTAAATTCATGAATGAAATGTACATTATATTTGATCTTGACAAACTAAATGAGATTTACCCAACAACATTGTTTGTTTTATTTTGTGTTCATTATGGCAAACCTATGGAAATGCCCTGTTTTCGTGACAGGATAAAAAAATAAAAATGTACTCTTTTTATCCCACAAATCAGACTCTCTCGCAAGTTTATCTCACAATTCTTATTAGAATTACAAGATATAAAGTCAGAATTGTGAGAAATAAACTCATAATCTTATTTTTTTACTCTGTTGCAAAAAAATAAATAAATAAATTGAAATGTAATCTTGGAATTCTGGGGAAAAAATCAGAATTGCAAGATGTAAATTTGGAATTGTGGGGAAAAAAAGGAATTGTAAGAGCTGTGAGATGAAAAGTAACAATTACCTTTTTAATTTTTTATCTTGTGGCGGAAGCAGGCTTCCGTACAAGCCTTATTTATTATTAGCTGTAGCTTTAGCAATAGCATTAGCACAAGCGACACTACCTTCCTCCACCTGCTCCTCTACCTCCTCAAACACCTCCTCATCCTGCACCTCCTCTGTGCAAAGCAGACGCAGACAGCGTGAGAACAGAATCATGCATTTGGTTGCAAATGAGCAGTGCATGCATGCAAAATACACACACTCTCAAACACATGCGTATCTGAATCTAAATGAGGACATATGTTATGTTTATTGTTATTGTTACTGTTTTTTTAACAATATTATTTTATATATATATATCTATATATATATTATCATTTTGTCCATTTGAGGATGTTGCTCACTACTAGGGCTGGTTTTGAGCAGTCTAACTGTTTGAATACATAGAGTCGTTTGATGGTAGATGAAGGAAATCAGGCTTTATTTAAACAATAAAGGACTAGACTGATGAACATGAATGATGTCACGTAGTGCTATTACATAATGTCTTTTGGGAAACTGCTGGTCTTGATACTCCACCCTCGAACTAATCCAGCCGCACATAAACACGCCCGTCACCAGCTCCTCTGATATCGGCTTCTGCTGCCAAAGAACATGATCTCACGACACACACCCACCGCTTATCCGCTCTCATTCTCCTGTTCTTTAATGGATGTTGGGTAGGTTCACAAATCAAAACAGCCGAATGTCCTCACAGAGCTGGCACTTTCACACATACGCTTCAAAACAGGAAGTTAAAATAGTAGTTTTTTCAAAAAAATGATCATTGAAAGGAGGTGCTTAACAATCAGATTTATTTTTAAACTAGAAGTTGAGTTAAATTTATAAATAAGCTTCATGAGGTTTTTTTTGAGGTCAGAATGGGTACGCATTTTATGTGAGCAATTATTGGACATGTTTGACAATAACAGGTTTGGATTTTTTTGTCTATCATTATAGTTCGGGACAAAATGTTACTCTAGTAATAAACAGTTTCCCATGTGGATAAACTGTTTCCCATAAATTAAAGAAAGTATTTTAAATACAGTATACATTTTTGTTTTTCTTAATAAGAATAAATATTTTCATTATATATAGGTAGGATGTAAATAATTGTTTATATTAAGAAATTTTTATTTACATATATTTTATGTAAAACCAGTTATTGACATTATTTATTTGTCTGTCTATTTTATTATCATTAATATACTATTATAGTTTTTGTTAATATTTTAAATTAGATTTTTAATTTTTTTTTTTATAATTTGTGTTTTTATTTGTCATTTTTATTAGTTTTTTTATTGTTTGTAGTTTTTATAATTTTTTTTTTTTGATAGTTTTAGTTTATTTAGTTTTTTTTAGTTTTTTAGTTGTTTTAGTACTTCAATAAACTAAACAAATATTAGAAAACTTGCCTTCTGAGGACTGAGAAAATCAACTTTTAAGTTGTCCAAATGAAGTTCTTAGCAATGCACATTACTAATAAAAAAATAAAGTTTTCATACATTTCCGGTAGGAAATTTACTAAATATCTTCATGGAACATGATCTTTACTTAATATCCTAATGATTTTTGGCATAAAAGAAAAATCAATAATTTTGACCCATACAATGTATTTTTGGCTATTGCTACAAATACACCCGTGCGGCTTATGACTGGTTTTGTGGTCCAGGGTCACATATGATTAATATTTCCTTTAAGTAACTTTTTTTTTGTTTTATTTAATAACTATAACCCTATGTATTCCTGTAGAATAACTATTTTAAGGTGACAATAAATGTATTTACTAGCTGTTTTGCAAAAAATAAAGTAGTAGGATTTGTCCCACTAATACTTCAGAAAGTCATGGAATATCAAAAAAGGTCCTGTTTGTGGAAAAGTGCCAGCTAAATTCTTCTCCTGAGCCCTTATTTGTTTCTGAGGGTCTAATTTCAGTGGGCCAAATGCACATTCCTGTCACACGGTTTGTATTCAAAATACATGTCTTTGTTCAAAGCAACCTTGTTCACTCTGAGTCTCACCTAGAAAGTCACTCTCTCCGCTACCGGTCGATAAAGCTAACATTTAACTGAGGTATCAGAGTAAAAGCCAAGAAGCCGATGTACAAACCGGAACATCTACAGGGAGGAAACCTGATTCCCATTTGGGCCGGCCGAGAGAGGGAGAGACTGAGATTGCCATTGTGCTCCAAACAACAGCCCTTCGCAACGGCCTCAAACACACAAACCTTTCTCTGCTTGAACACCGACTAGAATATTTTAACTTAAGTTACTCCAGGACAGTTTGAAGAAAAACTACTTTTTAATCCTTATGAATAATCAGAAGAATATTCAAATGCCATTTGTTAAATTGTGTCTCTAAATAATGTTTACCTGTATTTACACTGAGTCATGCATGCATGTTTAGTAAAATCAGTTATTAAGTCAAACATCACTTTAGTGCATTTATGCATTTGATTCCACAATAGCATAGATTTAGTTTATAGCCATAATTATAAATGTCCAAAATAATCACTAAATTTGTGTAATCAGCAAAAAGCTCATTTCTGCCAGATAAAAACCATCATAATAATGACATACAAATTATAATGACAAAAAGTCAAAACTAATAGTTAGAATTATAACAAAAGATTTAGATATCTTTTAGCCGTAATGACTTTTAATGTCAATAATGACTTTTTAATTTCATAATTTCTTCTTTGATGTCAGAAATTTGTCATTATTATGATTTAAAGCTTGATTTTCTTTTCTTATGTTGTGGAAATCATTTCAATAAAAGCTGAAATGTTTTATGCAATCGGACGTTTATGTGAACGTCTTTTAGAAATCTAATAAATTATGACAAAAGAGCATGATTTATTTCTTATGTGGCAGAAATGGGCTTATATAAAAGATACTGAATTATTACAATATTTGTATATTTTTTTTTACTTTGTTTTGAGGCATTTTATTTAAAATAAGTTGGCTTAATGGAAAAAACTATGGTTTTGAGATCTAACTCAATGCAGATTTGTTATTTACAGAAGAGCAAAACAGATGAAAACTTACCCTGTTGCTCCCTGCACAGAAGCAAACGAGATGGGGACAGTATTTAAACTTTTGCAATCACTATAAATGTGTCACTGATTGATCATCATGTATTTATTCTCAATATGTCATACACAAAGCATATAAATGCTCTTAAATGAAGCACAAAGACACTTACTCATGCTCACCGTCCTCTCTGTATGACATGCTTAGATTAAGACCTGTTCCATGTACAGATTATGGAAGATTTTGTCAGCTTTTACAATGATTATACAAATGAAATGATCAATCCCTATCATGCTTTTAGTGGAGATGTGCAGATATTGCTCCTACCTGTCTTGAGGTTGGTCAAGATGAGTTACTCACCAGTTTCCGAAGGCTGTTTGCTCTTGAAACTGAACCCCGATGATATATAAATTGTCCCCAGATCACATGACTATATAATGTATCTAAGTAATGTTTTGTGTTAATCGAGGGTGGGCTGGACGCACATGCCACTGCACATACATGCACCTATGAACACATATAGTACATGCATAATGAGAACAATAGACACATTCTCTGTGTCTGTGCGTGGTTCCTATTAATAGATTGGCTGACAACTGTGTGCTAATATGATGATCTTAGAGCTCTGATTGTTTTGGAGTGATAAATTTATACATAAAAATTACATAACAACAAGCTTGTGAACATTCAGTCACTTTGAGTCGACCTGCAGCTCATTTCCTGTGCCTGTCTGAAGGGTCGCACCCCGCAGGTAGAATATTAACACGATGACAGTCTCTATTTAGTGAGTAATGAATGTGACAGGTGTGACCTGCTGGAGATTCTCTGCTCTTTATCATTTTGAACCTTTTTTTTTAGGAAAGAAATGATAGAAATTAATACTTTTATTTAGCAAGGATGCTTTAAATTGTGTTAAAGTGTTGATAAAGATATTTATAATGTTACAGAAGATTTCTGTTTCAGATAAATGCTGTTCTTCTGAACTTTCTAATCATCAAAAAAAACCCTGAAAAAATTATACTCAGCTGTTTTCAACATAATAATAATAAATATTTTTTGAGCAGTAAATCGGAATATTAGAATGATTTTCTGAAGCATCATGTGACTGGAGTAATGATGCTAAAAATTCAGCTTTGAAATCAGGAAAAAATTACATTTTAAAATAAATTCAAATAGAAAACTGTTGTTTTAAATAGTAAAAATATTTCACATTTTTACTGTTTTTGCTGTACGTTGGATGAAATAAATGCAGGCTTGGTGAGCAGAAGAGACTTCTTTAAAAAACATTCAAAATCTTTTGACTGGTAGTATACAATTAGTTAAATATAACTAAATATAACTAAACTGTATCTAACATGTCAGTTCGTCAGTTAAATAAAACTGGCAACTTGATGTAAGCCACCTGTCATCAATATAAAATCTAAATTTTAAAAAAATAGTTATATTATAAAACAAGCTACACAAAAACTTTCAAAATCTTGATCTTCATAAAATAATAATTTAACAATATTTAAAAAAAACAAAGCATAAATTATAATAAAATAACATTTATAATATGTGTAAGGTATAAAACATAAATGTTAAAAATTACCTGCAGAATTAAATGCACATTATGTAGTGTTTTTAATGATAATATTATGACAAAAAGGTTTATACTTAGGTCAATTTAAAAAGAAATCTCATCCTAATAAAAAATACAATTATAACAGTATAAACAATAATTATAAATTAAACACATTCTAAAAATGTACTAACATTGCTACTCTGTAGAACTGACAGTATATTACAGCTGATAAAGAGACTTCCTGTCTTCACTTGCTCATTCAACAAGAAACATTTTTAACTGACCTGCTCTTAAATCATGTTATTTACTCGTTTTTTGTTCGATACAAGAAAGCTGAATGAAGAAACTTAACACAATGAATGCAGAACTATACTGGGTTTGAGACACTATTCAGACGGTTAATCCAGCACTAGAGTAAAACGTCATTATGCTCTAGTGAATACAGAGGTATGTGAGGGACGTAAACGCAGATCTTTTGTATGTCAGAGGTGAGTCTGGGAATGGGTGAAGGTCACAAAAATGCATTGCAGCTTTCTCCTCTCTGGTGAAAAGGAGAGTTGTTCAATCTGATTGAAATGTTTCGCCTTTCCACCTCCTTGACACTGTGACCTTGTGTGCGTGTCATGGACATTAAGTGAGCAGTGTTTTGCCTTCTACAACTGGTTATGTATGTGTTTGGACATGTTTTAGATGAATGGACTGTTCTTGTCATACACTTTTTCAGTTTCATGGCATCACTGTCAAGTGTTTATTTTTAATGCACTCTTAAGAATAAAGGCTCTTCAGTGGTTCTTTTTTTTTTATAGATCGTCTGCGGAGATTAAAAAGTTTATGACATTTTATTTTCAGGTTCTTAACATCAGGGTTTCGGTTTCTGGGTTCTTTAAAACTTTATTTATGGAATGTCTGTCTATCTTATCTATTTTTTTCCCCTGTTGAATCATTCGGCAAATCCCTGTTTGGTTATAATTTGAATCTTTTGAAGGGTATTGTGAGCTGTTGTGTACATTGAATATAATTTTCATCATAAGAATAAAATATACTACAATCATGCTTCTTTTACTACAAATGATCATTTGTTAGTACATCAACAGATGCTTTTATCCAAAGCGCCTTACATTGCATTCATGCTACCCATTACTTTTAATCAGTTCTTGCTTTCCCTGGGAATCAAATTGTGGTTGTTAGCGCCATGTTGTACTGTTTGAGCTGCAGGAAAGCTATTAAATAAATATAGATCATATAATGTATAAGTAAATAAGTATAGATCGTTTGTTTTAATATATATATAAGCTCTAGCTGGTAAACATTGCCCTCTAGCAGCTGGTAAGTGTATGAACATCAGTTTCTTGGAGGCCTGTTGGTTACAGGTGCACAGTCGGCAGACTTCCAGTGTTTTTTGTAGCAATTTTGTTGCCAAGTTTTGCAACTTTTCAGAATGACCTAGCAACTTTTTCTTCCAAAAGCATCTCGCAATTAATTTAGCTATTTTTAAAATGTATTTGCCAAAAGGCACACATTTTCCATCTAGATTACACAAAAAGAGAAAATTAAAGATGCCTAGCAGTACACACATCACATTAATATAATGATCATAATAATAATACTTGATTAATTCAATAATTGTTAATTTATGACAGCTACACCTTGTTATAGCTTGTACATGTGCTTATTGATCAGTTCGTACACTGTAAGAAAAATATCTAGAAAAATGGAAAATTCAGTGCGTAATTTAAAATGCAGGTAAATAAACGTGGAAACTCAATACGGAAAATTCCTTCATATGAGCATAGTAGATTGCGCTCTAATTACTTTTCTTGGAGTGTAGCACACTAAATAACTGCAAATATAATTGTTCAGAATGTGTAGTTTTACTAGTTTACTAGCTAATAATAAAAAAAAAGCTTAAACTGTAATCGTTCAAAAAAGTTTATTAATTAATTGAATTATTACAATAATTCTATTTTGTATTAAAATAAATTTTATTTTAATATTATATTAGCATGATTATTTTTTTACGTACAAACCTAAATTAACATAAAATACATATTTGACTGAGATTTGATGTAATGACAGGTCTGCATCGTGACTACGTAATGACATCATTGCGCAATGACATCACAACGTCATTTACAGTGTTGCCAACTTAGCGACTTTGTCGCTAGATTTAGCGACTTTTCAGACCCCCTTGACGACTTTTTTTCAAAAAAGCGCCTAGCGACAAATCTAGCGACTTTTGGACAAACCTTAGCAACTTTCCAAATGTTGCCAGTACTAGGGAAAAGGAAAGCGCGAGGTCTTGCTTTCCCGGTACAGTTACTCATCTCCCTGTGTCTGCTGTGATCAGTGAGCGCTAGCTCCGGCTGAAAGGAGCAGCATATTCCCGTGACCGCACGGCAGCTGACATAGATGTGAATGAGCTGCGCATGTGCAAACGGTGTTGCCACGGACCAATCACTTACCTGCTTCTCCTTTGCTTGAAACAAAACTATTTAATTTGACCGTTTCTTCTTATTTTTTCTTATTTATTTATTTTGTCTTCTGATGCACTTATATTACTCACTGTTACAGAGCTTAAGTTCATTCCAGTTTCTGAACTCGTCTGAGATCCTTTACTGAGCTACATCTGATTGACTGTACCTGATTCTACTTACTCATACACAACGATAAACTTCATTAACTTCATTTTGAAGCTTATAAAAGCTTATAAATATGCACGTATTTCATTTGTAAATGTACACAGGCTTTTTGTAAATATGCACATAGTTCGTTTGTAAATTTACAAATAGGCCAAACGCTGTGTGGGAGAATAAGGAAAGCATTCTGTGGCATAAATTATATCTATTTTCATTTTACTTGTAAATATAACTGATAATATCACAACACATATGCTGTCTTTAACTTACCTACAGTAGTGATTTTGTCCAGCGCAGTTATAAATCCGGATTCCGGAATTATTTCATTGCAGAGGATGTAACTGCTGGTTAATAAGTTCCGTTGTGTTGTCTGACAGAAAATATGTAACGCAACTGATAACAGTTTTATATTGGACACGTGAGGAAGGATTAGGGAAAACAGGCAGAATGCAAATACGACGTAATTACGTCATCAATATGCAAATATACGCATGACGTCATCTAGCGACATTTGGCAACTTTTCGAGCAGACTTTAGCTACTTTCCATTGAAAATAGTTGGCAACACTGGTCATTTAGCGACTTAAGCAAATTCCCCTGAAAATTAGTAGCAGTGTTGCAATATCCGGAGCTTTTCCGCTGAATTAGGCTTCTTTTATTCTGTTGCCGCGGTTTGAAGCGACTCCAATTAGTAATATTTAGCCCCTAGGATGCTAATTTTACTAAAGGAACCCCACCACAAAACATGTATTTTACCCTCCGGAACGCGATTTTTACTAGGGGACCTCCTCGAAACGCAACTGGGCTAGATTTGGGTTTGTTTTGAGTAGCAATTGAGTGGGTTTAGTAGTGAAAACCTGGCAACCCTGAACACTGCAGACTTCATATTTACTCTCGTCCGCCTCGTAACGTAAAGATGCTTTACATTTCCGGTGTCTGGTGTTTCTAGTCACATTAACGTACATTTTTATGTTTAGTTGTATTCAAAAGGTTTTGATTCAGTTAATTCAGTCGATCTTTTTACCTCATTTTTAACACGATTTCTATGGAGACCGGAACAGACAGCATCCAAACGGAAGTAATGGCGGTGCTCATCGGTTTCTCAGGAAAAAGGTGGATATAAGATCAAACAAGACTCTATAAAACACATTGAGAAAATACAATCTTTTGTTCATATGATTGTAATGTAATAACCATAAACTTTTGATTGGTAACCTGAGAAATATGCAGCCAAACCACTAAAAAAGTCATTTTGGCCTTATCAACACATCCTGTTTTCCAGTACACACGTCATATGTACTTTTGAAGGTAGAAAGGAGTTGTTTTTAATCAGGGTAATGAATTTCCAGTTTATTTCACTTCATCAGTCATTTTCTCCCTTATCAAACATTTGTCCAGTAAAAACATTCACATGAAATGACAAAACATGATATCTCCAGATTACACAGTTTATTTACAGTACAATGTTGATGACACTTTTAACAAGAATTTTAACTCTTTCCTACAATTTCATAACAGGGCTTTTGATTTGACATGTTCAACACACTGACAAATAACTTGACAACTCCCTTTTATATATGAATTTTATATATGAATATATGAGCTTTTGAGGCACATTAACAAAATGAGGGAGTATTTTTAATCTCTGTAGTTCGGCTCATTCTGATTTCCAGCGAAATGACTAAAGCAACAATAACAACAGCCAATATTACATCTAAAAGCTAAAAAGGATGTGTCCTGGGAAAGTAAATATGATTTCATTTTGAAATTAATTCTCTTGTACACACTTGTATGTTTGCAAATCTTGATTGTGTTCACTTGTTTACTGTGCCGCATCAAACATTTTCTTCCTTCCTTCCATTCCAGACATGGCCTCCACGTTTTTCCTCCAGTCACTGACCTCCACGGTCTTTTCCTACAAAGAAATAATACAGCTGTAAGTAATGCTAAACTCTTCTATTTCAGTCAAGATGGATGCCGTCGACCTCCAGCCCACCTTCTCTGTGTCTTCCTTCTTGACGGACTTGAGGTTTGCTCTCAGGTCCATGGACACCTTGTGTTTGGAGCCCAGCAGAGAGCGCAGGATGGCGTCAGCTGAGACTCGGACTCTCCTCAGGGTGGGTCGCTTGAATTTGCCCCTCAGGTCTAGGACTTTGATGTTCAGGTCCTTGATCTGTAACGGGTTTGTTTACAAGTTTCATCATTTGCAGGTTTTATTGAGCAATTTGGTTCCTGTATGAATAATATGATGTAATGTCATACCTGAATAACATTCCAGTATTATTTTGGAATAATAAAAGATCCTGAACAGCTATGTTTTTTTTTAAGCAATGCATAACATGAAATTTTGTCACCTGTTTTGTGTTTTTGTGTAGATGACAGTAAATTGATTTATAATTTTGCTTCACAAATTGCAAATGCAAAGCAAATGCATGCTTGTAAAAATTTGTCCCTGGATGTTTGATTCATAGTTTTTTTTTAATCTTTTAAAATTGATTTTTTTTTATTCGAACTGTTGTGCTATATTAAATATAAAATCAATGCCGCAGTCAAGACTGATACCTACACCCTTAAATTAATAATTTTTCGTCCTTAGCTAGTAAAGGCAATTGCAATGCATTGGGATGCATATTTAGTGCCTTTTTTCTCATCAATTTTTCATATAATTTTCTGTTGTTTCTTAACATATTTTTCACTTTATTTAAAATGAAATATTTGTTGCAATTCATCTTGCAACTCTGGATTTGTTTTTTTTTTAATTCTACAGAGAAAATGAATGGTAAAAGTGCTTTCACAATCGAGGTTTAATATTAAATCAGTTCTGATTTAATACATTTGTTGGACAGTGTTTTTGCTTTTAACGTGGACTGACAAGTTAATACTGGAAACTTGTTATTTTGTGTCTGATTAGGGGAGTTGCTGTGATTGTGAATTTTCTTAGACACATGGTTTCTTTGTTGTCTGAGCTATATAAAGAGTAAAACTGGTTCTTTACTTCTCTTGTGTTGTGAAGCACTTTAGCCTCGATATCATAGCGCTCCTCATCCACCACATTGATTTTAGCGTGTAGTTCCTGACACAGCTCCTGATGGAGAGAACAAATAGTGTTTATAGGCCTGCTGCTGTTTCTGCTGGTGGTGAAAGCAAATTTTTGATGCCTTGATGCTTTTATATTTACAGAACAATATTATTGGTTCTTATAATGGTTCTTAAATAGCACTGTAATTTACGAAAATATGGTTTTGCTTGTTATATTTTTTGGTAAAACCATGGAACTTCTTGTAATGGATATATATCTATATTAATACATGTAGTATATGATAGTTTTATGAGTTGTGGACATACCTGAAGCTCGGCGAAAGACATGCCACCCGTCTGTAGCGGAGGAGCTTTCTCAGCCAGATATCTTTCCTTTTCTACCTCTTTTTCTGCCAGCTCCTGCTCTAACTCATCCTTTGCTTTAGCTACCATAAGACTCTGATGAACACACACACATGCAGTCTTTAAGTTCTAATAAATACTACAAGCAAATCATAATAATAGGTTTGAATGTACTTTGTGGTGCTTGCTATGTATTGCTCTTTTACATTTTTAGCAACCACCCAAACCAGTCTATTATTGTGGCATTTTCCATGGGCAAGCGATAGTTACATTAATCTTGAAAAATTGTAAAGTAAATAAATAAAAAATCTTACAACTAGAGTATGAAGCTAGAACAGTTGCAGAAAAATATTTTGCAGTGCAGTTGTACCTTTAGCATCAGCTTGCGAGATGCAGAGATCTTGGACTTTTTCTGTCAAATTTGAAATAGGCATTGTTACATATAGCAAACATGAAGTTTCTCTGCATACTGAATACTCTAATTCTCATTATTATAAATTAGTTTGCTGATAGATCAGAAATAATGTATTGAAAAAGTGGCATTCAACAAAGGCTTTTCACTCTTACCTCTTGCCTGCAAAAGAATAAAACACATGATTAGATCATTAAATATCATAATTCTTATAATTCTTAATAATTAAGTTTTTATTATTAAGGCATACAATAATGTCCAAATGTCTGAGCCCACAAGACAAAATGCGTCAGTTTAGCATTCCTTTCTAATTTAATAATTTTTTTAAAATTAGTACATTTTTAGAAATTATAATAATTGGAGCAAAAAGAATTTGATACACTATAAATAATTTTCAAGTTATAAATAATACAAAGATTATTGGAGTATGTTTTGCATTTGTTTTACCATTTCAGTTTTTTTTTTTATTTTCTTTATATTATTTATGAAATTTACTAACAATTTCTGAGTGAAATGAGTGAAAATCCTACACAATTTTTTTCAGCATACGTCTCCCTTTTTAATTACTTAAGATGACATAAACAAAACCTGATCGTCCAGGTTATCCGGCATGAATTAAGAATCAATAAGTAAGAAATATAAAAAAAAAAATAAATAAATAAATTAAAAAAAAAATACTAATTTGCTTATAATATTTATGATCTAGATATAGTGTAAAATCTTTTTGATTTTTTTTTTTTTTTAAATCATAACTTTTATCATTTATTTATCAGACTTTCAGTGTGATCTCAGACATTCGGACTCCATTGTGAAGTCCTAATCAGCCTTCATTAACACAGAAGCCTTGAGTTAAGACGACACAGCCGGTAAATCCAAGAATAGAGCACATTTGTCAGGAGAGCCATAAGACGTCTAGGATGACGAACAACAGAAAGCAGAGACACAATATACTCACTCGGGCATCTTTACAATGGTGATTCAACCTAGGAGATAAAAATAAAGGCATTTGTTTCCAAAGGCCAGGACCATTGGGAGGATCTTCAAGAGGCTCAAGTATCAGACAGCTTTTCCAGAATCAGACGTGCTAATCAGATGTTATTATTCCCATGTTTACTCTAACAGCAGTACTCTCACATATTTGACTCTTGAAGTAATCGATGATATGTCATCGATTCAGGTGGTGTGTTTTAAAACAGATGAACCGATGCTAATTGATGGATGAGGCGTCTGTTCTGCATCTGTTAACCACTTCAAAGTCCTGACAGTGGCTGCGCACACAGATGAAGTGCACCCATAGGAAAAATGGTGTTGGCAGACGCCTATCGTGGCGCGGTGATATTGGCATGGTAACTATGCCACACAGATAACAATCCCAGCTTTCGCTAACCCATATCCACTTGCAGTGCACCATAAATAGACCCACATCAGAGTTTCAGAGGCTTTAACTTGGCCCAAGTTTCCGCTCGATGTGAAACCGGTTAAGCGCACTTACAAAAACAAATACGGTAAATTATACAATGAAATGAAAGAGCGTAGCATCGTAAATCTAGAGGTGGATAGGTTTACTTAACTGAATGCCAAAATAATATTTTCACAATCTTCTGGTTTAACTGGTGTTACGCAATTTAAATTGAGGTTTTATGCATCTCAGAATTGGAAAAGTTGAACGTACATGTTTAGATCAGATTGATGAAGTGGTGATTTTGTAATTAAATTATTTAAGAGAGAAAATCTCTTAAAAAGTTATTTTGGGAGATGGGAGATTATTCATTATAAAGCATCTTTGTAAATAAAATACATAAAATTAAAAGAAAAGTTTCACCACAGATATTGATGCCCCCCTAAATAAGCATTTTTTTTCAATTACTTTTTTTAACCATTACGTAACAGTAACATTAAATATTTTGTTACACACTTGGCAATATTAACAGACGCTGACAAGGAAATGTCCATGCAATATTTAGATTTTAACTTTTTTTCTACTTAGAAATTACATATATTAAAATTGTAAGGCAAGCTATTGTTCCTTAACATGGAAGCAAACTGATTGAACTTACCTTGCGGTGCTTAGATGGTCAGAGAAATGATGCTCTAGAACAATGCATCTCTTTTTTAAGACACCCTCTTATTGTTCATCCTCGGCCTGTTACTGGATGATATTATTAGCGCACACAAACACACACACACAAAGCTTTTATCCAGCACTTGTGGAGGGCTCTTGTTGATAGGCCTTGTGCGGCGCTTATCAGCCCATTAGACAGCTGTGGACTGTGGTTCCTCATGATGCTTCAGGCCTGTTGCACAACCTTATTTAGCTTACTAGAAGATAAAAGAGTTTCATTTGAAGAAATTTCCATTGATCTTTTTAACGAGTCCACAATGAGATCACTTTCATATCTCAGTCGTTCCTTCTAGACAGTGTTGTAAGAGCAAATCTTCTGAAAAAAAAAGCCTCTAGTGTAATCACATTGGTTTTCGATCTGAAAGAAGTCTTTGGCTTGTCTCTCTGTTTATCAGTAACAGATTGCTTTAGGGATGAACTTTACTTTATGGGTAGTTTTTGCCTTTTTTCGTATAGTTTTCCCATTTATAAGTTCATTTTAAGCATATCTGCTGTTTCTTCTCAGAAAAACCTCTACACTGTAAAATAATTTTTCACGTTTTAAAGTCAAAAAGATTCCTAGAGTCTGTTTTACAAGAAAATACTACTGTATTTCAGTAAGCTATTTATACTTCTAAGTTTCATGTTTTACTTCAGTGTTACCCCTAGACAAAAATAAATATACTAAAATGTATTTCTGTATTGTACTTTTAGTATGCTAAACTGGTATATTTAAAGTCTGTTAAATTGTAACAACTAATTTTGTACTTAATGCACTTTAATTGTGTCGACGTTCACCTAAAGATATACTGAAGTATATTTGATTGTGCTAAAGTGGAACTATTGCAAGTATACTTTAGGTACACTTTAAATATTTTGCATTTAAAGACATGTTATACAGTCCTCATCAATAGTGACATTAAAACATATTTTAGGCTTAATGTTAAGAACTGTGCATTGTGCACAAGTACTCCAAATAATGTTTAATTGCAATTTTTATATCAGTAAGTCTCAAGCGATATGCCAGTAAATATGTTAACAGATTTTAACTATACTTAGTATAAAATAAATACATTTTAAATCTATTGCTTTTTTCAATAGGGTTTCACATTTTCAAAAATGCATTTTGTGGAGATTGTTTCAAAATAAATACAACACAGTTTTTACTCATAAATTGCTAGTAAATTTCAATAAATAAATGACAGGTAACTTTTTTTTATTTTATAAAAACTTTTATAAAAATGTACTTTTATAGCTCCAAACTTACTGTATGTTAAATATTGATCTCACTTGTTTATGTTTTTCGGAAGGAAACATCTAAAAGGAAGTTGATACTTAAACTGAGAAAAAAATGTTTCATTAAGTATAAATAAGAGAACTTTGAGCATTAAAATCTTCCTTTGAGTTTCTCAGAAGATGAACATTATCTTTCATAATCTGTTGGTCAGTACAATTTGCTTTTAGGGACAAACTTTACTTCATCAGTATGAGTTTTTGCCTTTTGTATTATCATTTTTGCATATTTTAAACACTGATTCTGATATGTTTCTCCTGAGAAAAAGCCTTTAGCATTTGCATGGGTTTTGGAAGAGATCTCAGTAATGTCTCAAAGATTGGCCATGAATCCAAAGTTTGTTGTCAAACGCCAGATATTTGAAACATATCTCATTAAATTCTTCTAAAATCAAATTTTCTGCAATCTATATTACTTTTATAGCCACAAACTTGCTGTTGTGACGGAATGAACGAGGTGGAAGCAAATGCAGGTGAAACACAAATGTTTTATTAAGACAAATGGTGAACACAAACTCCGTGGTGACGATGATGAATTCCGTGGGTGAAGATGGGATCTCTCGACTGGGTGGCGCAGGGGCTAGATGGCTGGTGGTGATGAGGTGGAAATCTCCCGTGACGAAATACACATCCAGACAACGATCGACGACGAGAATAAACAATCCAATGAAGACACGCAGACAAACCAACACGACAGTCCAACATCCGGTACAACTATCAGACGGGGAAGAAGAGAATGAGGTGAGTATATGTAGCAGACGGTGATGAGAGACACCTGGTGCGGGGACTGATTGGCAGCTGACTCCAATGAGCATGACGTAGACACCAAATCACGAGACCTGAGAACACAGCCGATCCATGCACCGTGACAGCTGTATGATAACTACTAACTAGGAGAAACATCTGAAATCTAATGAAAATTAACATGATAATTAAATGAAATCTCATATGCTATAAAAGAGCAACATCTGAGCATTAAAACCTTCCTTTGAGTTTTGCATAAGATGAATATTATTGCTCAAAAGTCTGTTTTTCCCTTTTCTATAATCACCTTTGCAATTATATAATCATTTTATATGCGAAGGAAAGGGATGAGGTGTTTTTGTGAGATTATTTTTGTTTATTCAGAGACATTGATTTACTGTATTTCTCCTCGGTGGAACCGTGCTCTGTGTTTGACCCTACGCCTGATTAAAATATTAACTGTAGACAACAGTAATCTCTGTGAGAGATTATGACAGGAATGCAAAGTTGCCCATACGTTGGCTTAGCTAAACATAGAGCGGTTAGACAGCTGTTAACGCCACTCTGGTGTTTGTGAGATGCTAAAAGCTATTTTGATGTGTCACGATAAAAATGCATGCATGCAATGCTTTTATCTGTGCATACGTTTTGCTGGCTTTCTCCAGGTGTGATTCACAGTTACACCACATCCTGCCAGTTATCATAATCACAGAGATTACTGGCTTCATCAGGCCTCGTTGACGTCTTATAGCTCTACTTTCAAAGCAGAGTGTCACATACATTTCCATTGTAAGTGATAAAATAATTTATATTTGCATTCTTCCTTGTTTTTCTCTCTGTAACCATGTTACCACACTCTGGTTGCAGAAAGCATTCGAACAATGCCTTTTTTTGGCTGTATTGTTTTGTCTGGGTGTGTAGATGTGTATTTTGGCATCACTTTCTCTTATCTGCATGTCGAGCATCATTTCCAGGACCTGCTTTCTGGGAAGCGCATGATTTGTGGGTGATCGTCAAACATGCAGGTACTGTGACATGACGTAGATGCTGTTATTGTGCCTAAATGGCTTTCTAGTTTCATCTGAAGCGTAACTAGCTGTAGAGAGCTCTAGAAGGGTCAGCCTGTGGGCAACACCTGTCCTGTTTACTCTCATGATGGGCTCTGCTGGATTTGGTTCTTGGCTGATGTGGAAACCCAGGATTATAGATGCTGCATGGCAGTCATGACCGGACCGTATTTAGAGCCGCTGTTGATATTGAACGTTGATCTGAGAGGATTTAGCTTCATTTAATATGTGTTCGTGTTATTTTTTGCCTGTTGGGGATTTTTTTGTTGTTGTGGCTTTTATGCGTGGTGAAGACTGGGGCTAGTTGTCACACTTTTTCCAGGGTGGGTTTATTTATTGCCAGTTTTTGTATACACAAAAAAGTTGAAGTATTGTCTAAAAAAAGCTATTTATCATTTCCATTTAACATTTATAAGCAAGAACAGTTAATATGTCTTCTGATAGTGGGGCATGTTGTCACATATGAAGCAAGATGTTGATTTGAGAACGATACCTTTTTTGAAATATGAAATGCAATTTACATTTACATTTAGTCATTTTGCAGATGCTTTTCTCTAAAGCAATGTGGGAGCAATCAAAGTCAACGAAAGTCTCAGTTACACATAGCAAGCTTTTTGTTAATTGTATAATAAATACATTAAATATAAATAAATAAATATATATATAAATACATTTGAAGATAATATGTATGTATGTATTTATTTATTATTTCTAAAGTATTTATTATTTTATTCATAATACTTTTTATTTATTTATATATTTATAAAAAATATATGTATATATTATTAATATCTATGAAATAAATGGAATAAATATAAAATAAAAAATATTATATTATATTATTTATTAAAATAATATTTATATTTTAATCTTTTAAAATAAATCTTAGTCTCTTTTCAAATCCAATTATGTAATTATAAACTAATAAACGTGTAACAAGCTGGGTTAAAAATAAAACGTATTTATATTATATTATATTATATTTATTAAGTTTTACAATTTATATAATATATATATTTTTATTTATAAATAATAAATATAAAATTAATTTTAAATGATAAAATTGTAAAACGTAATAAATATAATATAATATAACATAATATAACAATATAATGTAACATAATAATATAAATGTGTTTTATTTTTAACCCAGCTTGTTACACGTTTATTAGTTTAAAAGATTTAAAAGGACAAAATATGTCAGTTTTGCACTGGGTATTTTTTCCCCCTCAAAATCTCATCTTTACTAACATAGACCTTCCCTGTGTGACAACTAGCCCCGGCCTCCTCTACTGTAGTTTAACAGAATCATTCTTCACTCTGGGTCTGTTAAAAATTCAGACTCCAGATGGCCAATTATCACCTGCTTTTTATAAACTGTTGAGCACTTGTAAAAACACAGGCCAGACGCACGTCTGTGTACAGAGTGAGAGAACTTTTATTTCTGCCCAGTTGTACTGTATTGACCAAAGAAAAATATACAAATTGTTATTTGTGTGTTGAAAACGCACGAAATTCATAAAGTCACAGAAATTTCAAATTGAGTTTTCACTAGTAGAGTAAAATGTGGCGCCATCTGGTGATAGCTCTATACGCCTTCATTGAGAAATAGTGTGTTTAATATTTTAATCTTATTATTAAATCAAAAAGTTGACATTTTTACATTAAATAATATGTGAATGTAGTATTAAATGTTACAATTTTTAAAAAACTCTTTAAATTAAACATGCAACACATTTAGTAGTGAGGTCATGTGACCTTGACTCAAACACATTGTGCATAATGTTTATTTCTGCATAATGTAGGCTATATTGATTCACATACTATTTCTAGACAATAGTAGGCATTATTTTGGCAATAGCAGTACACTGTTGCATTTTTAGCATAGCTTGTGTTTTTGCATCTGGCAGATGTTTAATTGATGATGATGTTTCCTCCAGCAGCTGCGCTGAAACTAGTTTTGTTTATTCGTTTTCATTGTTTAATTTTGTTTGTTAGTCTTTAGTCTCTAGATGAAAGCATTACGGTCTCTGTGATGGTGTTAGGCTTCTCTGTGAGTCTGTGGTCTCATTAGATCAGGTCCGTAACAGGCTCTGACACATAAACACAGCTTTGTTCTCATCACACTTGTGTTTTTGATGTGTGTGATGTCATGGACAATACAAGCCAGTCATCTCAGAGCGTACTCAATGCCGCTTTCAAACCAAGTCTGTTTACAAACATTTTTGACTCATGCTTGTTCAAATTACAATTGCATTTTTTTTTTCCATTTTTAGTTATTATACAATAATGCATGGCATAGCCCAGTTAGAGAAAATAATAAAAAATAATAAATCCCAGTAAGCTTAAAAATAACCCAGTTTTATTATTGCAAAAAATGTCAGTTGATGATAATATTTTGGATTTCATAATCAAACAGTTTATTGGATTTAGTACATACTGAGCACCAAATAAGGCACTTTTGTGCTTGTGTAACATTTATCAAACATGTTTGTCATGAAAGTGACCAGTCTGTCCTCCTGGGTTCACCAATGTCAGCTGTATTTCTACTGAGCGTGAGCCAAAGCACCAGCTCCCTGACCAAAGCCAAAGCCCTTCGGTCCAAAGTTCTTAGCATAGCACGCTGTATAAATATAAATATAAATATAAAATTATACAATTTATAGAAATATAACAAAGAAAAAATAAATAACAAACGGGAGTTTAACTATTCTGTTATTATACAAATGTAAATTACTAATAAATATAAAATATTAAAATAATGTTATATGAACAATAATTATATAAATACGGATGAAATAAATAACATAATATAAATTTAAAAATTCTGTTAAAAATAAAAATAATATAAATAACTATAAATATTATCATAAATACATTTTATAAATATAAAATTAATATAAATAGTATATACAATATCAATATAAAATTACATAATTTGTAAAAATATAAAAGAAATAAATAACATGAACAGGATTTTAAATATTCTGTTATTATAGAAATGTTATTAGAAATGTAAATTATATAAATGTATATAATAAATAATGCTATTATAAATTATAGAAATATAAAAAAAAAAAAAATAACATGAACAGGAGTTTAACTATTTTGTTATTATAGAAATGTAATTAGTAATGTAAATTATATAAATGTAAATATTAAATAGAATATTAAATATAAATGATATTAAAATAATATTATATGAATAATAGTTATATAAATACAGATGAAATAAATAACATTTATAATATAAATTTAAATATTCAATTATAAATAAAAACAATAAAAATAATTGCAAGTATTAAATCAAAAATGTTATTGTAAATATACATTTTATAAATATAAATATAAAAATAATATAAATATTATATATAAATATAAAATTATATAATTTATAGAACTAAAAAAAGAACAAATAAATAACATGAACAGGAGTTTAACTATTCTGTCATTATAGAAACGTTATTAGAAATGTAAATTATATAAATGTAAATATTAATAAATAGAATATTAAATGTAAACGATATTAAAATAATGTTATATGATTAACAATTATATATACTCAGATGAAATAACATTTATAATATAAATTTAAATATTCTGTTATAAATAATAAAAATACATATAATAACATTTTAAATATTAAATATAAAATGTTATCATAAATATACATTTTATAAATATAAACATTATATAAATATTATATATATATAGTATTAAATATAAATAATATTAAAATAACTAATGGTATTATAATATAAATTGTACACATATAAACATACATTAAATAAATAATATGAATATTTAATTATGTATAATTTACTTAAATATCTATTGTTTATATTTCTATTTTTTGAACAAATCCTCAATATCTTAATTGTTGAATAATTATTGAATAAACACACATACCTGATATTTGATACTGACCTTTACAGTAAATCTCTCCATCTTTATCTGCTAGGGTTGTGGACTCCAGACTCTTCCCACACTTTGCGCATCTGAAGCAGCTCTTATGCCAAGACTAAACGAGATGAAATGTGATGCCCAAAATGTAATTTTTGTCAGTCAGTTTTTTTTTGTTTTTTTTTTGTCAAGTTGCACTGGGTTGCTGTGTCTGAAACATCACACGTTTGGTTTGGCAGTGATTTTGTCAGTTGCTGCATTGTTTCACTTTTATATGAGGGCAGGTAAGGACGTGGTGCTATTTTGTTGGCATTACAATTATTTATGGAAGTCGATAATGAAAGTATTTTGGCAACCAGGCCAAAACAACAAACCTTTTCTCCAAATTAATACAGTTTGGTAAGGCCCAGGGCAAAGTGACTATCTCCACAAGTCTAGTCAAGAAAAACAAACTCACATTTCCCCCTCCAACCACCTTCTCTGCCGCGTACACGGCGGTTCCACAGCGAGGGCAAACGTCAGAACCGCCGAGCTTCTGCGCAAACTTTGACGGGTTGGGGTTGTTGGTTGGACGATGGGATGTTTGTCTGTGCGACAAATTCAGAGCAGCTACTTTAATGCACATTAGTAAAGACACAATGCAAAAGAAAACATCCTACTAACCCGGCCGGTTTGATTCCCAGAGCTTCGCCTGTGTCCATGCTGAGGGTTCCCGCTCCTCCACCAAAGCCGTAGCCTTTTGGGCCGTATTTCTTGCCGTAGCAGGATTTGCAGTAGATCTCGTCCTGATGCACCGCTACAGTTGTGCTGTCCAGGTTCTTTCTGCACGCCACTGCAGTCAACACAGATGTGCATACATAATCAGTACACTGTTATGCAAAGACAATTTGCTTTGTAGATCATGTTGCACTTCAAAGTAAAATAAACGGTTGCTCTTTCATATATCACAGACTTATAATTCTCACAGAAACCTGATTTTTCTTAAGAGGTCATTGTACTGTAAAATCATGCTAAACTATAAGTCTCATAACTTAAAATGTTCATGTTTGTCAAAAAACAGCTTTGTTTGTACGTCCAGCAGCTGTTTATTTTCGGATATGTGAATGTCTCAGTAGAGCAAGTCAAGAATCAGAATATTAGAGTGATTTCTGAAGGATCATGTGACTGGAGTCAGCTTTAAAATCAAAGGAATAAATTACATTTTAAAATATATTCAAATTTAAAACTGTGATTTTAAACAGTAAAAATATTTCAAAATTGTACAGTTTTTGCAGTACTTTGGATCATTAAAAAAACATTAAAAAACACTTGATTAAAAAACACGATTAGTTAATCTCAGCAGTTGTAATCAGTGATGGGAAGTATACATGTATTTGAAATACAAAATACTATTTTGCATTTAAATACATTTAACCTTAGTATTTTTGTATTTTTAAAATAACAAAATACTTTTTGGCAATAAACCTATTTATTAGACTGCTGATTTCCTGTATCAACAAGTATACATAAATACTGTTATATGAATAGATGTATTTAAATACAGATGAAATAAATAACATTTATAATATAAATTAAAATATTCTGTTATAAATAAAAATTTTATAAATAATTATAAATATTAAATTTAAAATGTTATCATATAAAAATAAAAATATATAGATATTATATATAATATTAAATATAAATAATATTAAAATAAATAATGGTATTATAATTAAATTGTACACATATAAATATACATTAAATAAGTAATCTGAATATTTAATATTAATATCTATTGTCTATCATAAATACAAAAATACTAAGATTAAATTTAATAAATACAAAATACGTTTGACTTTTTCCAAAGGTATTTAAACACCTTATGTATTTTGAAAATACAAAAATACTTAGATTAAATGTATTTAAACAAAATAGTATTTTGTATTTCAAATACATGTATTTGAAATACTGCTAATCCCTGGCTGTAATATTCTTAATCTGAGCTGTTGACACGACAGAAAATGGCTTTTAATTTCTATACTATGACAGTTTTTGATGTAAAATATCCTTAGAACATTATGTTTCCACTTAAGGAAACATCAAAAAATTAATAAATGCAGTTCATGAACGTTTGAAGTCAATATGAAATCAAAATTGATTACTTTTTACGGAGTACTTTTTCTCTAGAGAAACATCTGAAAAAAGTTGAGGTATTCAAAACATATACACGTTCCCTACTATTTGGTGACATAATACTTATGCATTTGATGCATCATCAATGTATACTTGTCTGTGAGTGTCATCTACACATAAACATTCATTTGTTCCACAGATATGCAGTCAGACGGAGATGATATGCAGCCTTAAAAGGCAGACGAATCCACCGGGATGTTCATTTGTACAGCACCTAATATGGACACGGTGTTAAACAGGAAAGATTTACTCGCTGCTGGGTTTTGTATCCAGACTCATGCCAGCTTTCCAAGCACTCCAAGTACTTTTGTCATTAGTTCAGAAGAAGAAACCACTATTTATGATCCAACATTGTTTCTTGATTTACTAGATAACTAATAACTAAAACTGAAATAACGATGAAAAAAAAACATCTAAATATTAATAAAAGCTATCTCAATTCTTATAAAACAGACTCATCATAAATGAGATCCGCTGGCAACCAAATGTATAACAAAATAATCATTTCCTCTGGGTTGGCGTCATGCTATCGCATTCACACCTGCCAGTTTTGTTCAAAAACAGTATATTATATTTTCCGTGATATATATGACCATCTGCATGAATAATTTTCCATTTTCCGGTTAACACCCTCTCTCCGCAGGACAAACCCTCACCGCCCATTTCCACACGGAGAATCTCACATGCACATCCTTTCTGCTTAAAATACTCCATTAGTGCACTGGAGGTGTCAGGTGAACGTCTGTGTCGATATGTGTCTGTCTCTAATAGATTTCCCCGCTTGAGCTCCAACATCTGCTTCCATCTCTCACGTTAGTTCACATATTGTGATGTGAATACAGCATCAGTAACACACAGAGTTACAGCAGGGTTTGGGTCAGCTGTGTGTGACTTACTGCACAGAAAGCAGGACTTGTGGAAGCTTTGTCCTTCACACTGAACCTCCTCTGCGAAATACACTGTCTTCTTACAGCAGCCACACTTGTTTCCTCCTCCCAGCGGCATCCTGACAGTATCAATGCATGCAGACATGAAAACATGCACAAATTACTTCAAAAATGCACATTAGGCCTCACGTTTGCATGTGCACAGTGATTTTTGTCATTTCTGTTCTGCATTTTATGAGTTTCAATTCAGTTTTCTTCATTACTATGTAAATTCTTACTGGATAAAGAATCATTTGTCATTGCCAGTGCTTTTAAATTAAAATCCAAGTCTGCTGTTTTTTTGGAAGTCATGGAAGAATATGCACATAATCATGTTACTCATTAACACTTTACAGTACGATTTCATTGGTTAGCCTTAGTTAACTACATTAGTTAACATGAACTAACAATAAAAATACTTCTAAAGCAGTTATTAATCTTATAAATTTCTACATTTACTAATACATTTAGTTAACCGTAACAAAGAACTGTATTTTTATTAACCAACATTAACTAAGATATAGAATGTATTGCTAACTGATAGTTCATTATAGCTTATGGATTAAGCAACTTTAACAAATTGAAGCTTATTGTACAGTGTTATATACTCTGTACAGACTGTGCATCTGATATGAAACCCAGATAAAGGTCAAAACACAGGTGTTCTATCAACCCCACTGTTACAAAAACATTGTTTTATGGAGAGTTATAGTAAAGCTCTTACCTGTAGTGATAGTTAGTCACTAGAAGAGAGAGTCTGAAGTGTTGGAGAGAGTCTGAGTCCTCGTATGAGTCCAGAGAGGATGAGACTTATGAAGAGATGAGGAGCGGGAGGGAAAACAGATGCAGGACACGACAAAGGGAGACAGAAAGAGAGAGAGAGAGAGAGTCATTTCTAACCTATCTGGCTCTTCTCAAATGACCATTTGACAGTTTTCCTTTTATATTTATGTCTGTTATGTTATCTATTGTCAGTTGAGCATAGCAAGTTGATGCTGTATTATTTATCAATCTAGCATCAGTTTGCTATGGCCAACTAACAATCATTAGTCAATGTACGTCTCTTACTTAATCTTTAACATTTGAATTACCAAACAAACTAGAATCACTATGAGTCATTTTGTATATACCGTACAGTTTATGTCGGTTATTTTCAGAACTGTAATGCTTTCAGGAAGACATGCAGTGTTGTAGTGACCCATGAAAAATGCTTACACGTGTGTTTTGACCTTAAACGGTGTTTGTTAGGAGGACTAAAATACCCTTACCCACCTCATACCAAACACAATGAGCAACAGCTGGACCTGCTACTGGAACGCAAAACTCAGATCTCGTCAGGAAATGAGAAGCGGAAGAAAGTCAGCTAGTTAGCTGGTTAAAAAATAATGCAGATTAGTCGGTTGGTCAGTTAGGGACTCGAGCTGGGGTGCATTTTACCAAAAGCAACTGTGGTCGTAAGTTCTGCTGAACTTGAACTTGTTAGTCAAGAAATTCTAGTTGTTACTTGAATAAATAATGAATAAAGCAGATTAGTTGTGAAACAAAGCTACTTGTTAGTTACTTGTTAGTTAGTTAGGAAATAAAGCAGATTAGTTAGTCAAATAAAGCTAGTTAGTTTTAGTTAGTTATGTAATTAGTTTAAAAAATAAACCAGGTTGGAAAAAGTTAATTAATTAGTAAGTTAGTTAAAGTTAGTTAAGGAAATAAAGCAGGTTAGTCAGACCGTCAAAAACTAAAGCTGGTTAGTTAGTTTTATTTAGTTAATTAATTAGTTAAGAAATAAATTAGATTAGTTAACTGAAAAAGTTAGTTAATTGTTAAGAAATAAAGCAGATTATTTTTAGTTAGTTCAGAAATTAAGTTATACAGTTAGTTTTAGTTAGGTTTACTTAGTTTCCATATGTTAGAAAACCAGATTAGTTAGTTGAGAAATAAAATTAGTTTTAGTTAGTTAGGAAATAAAGCAGATTAGTTAGACCATCAAAAACTAAAGCTGGTTAGTTAGACAGTTAAGAAATAAAACAAGTTATTTTTAGTTCACAAATGAAGTAATACCGTTAGTTAGTTTTAGTTAGGTTTACTTAGTTTCCGTACGTTAGAAAATAAACCAGATTAGTTGAGAAATAAAGTTAGTTAATTAGTTTTAGTTTTAGTTAGTTAGAAAATAAAGCAGATTAGTAAGATGAGAAATCAAGCAGGTTAGTTAGTCAGTTAGTTAGGTTTAGTTAGTTAGAAAATAAACCAGATTAGTTAGTTGAGAAATAAATTTAGTTCGTTAGAAAATAAAGCAGATTAGTTAGATAAGAAATCAAGCAGGTTAGTTAGCCAGTTAGTTGGTATTTAGTCAGGAAATAAAGCAGATTAGTTAGACAGTTAAGAAATAAAGCAGGTTAGTTTTGGTTCGAAAGCGCTTGTCTGCAGTTTTGCATGTTTCTTCCATGTTCACATCTGTGCATAAATACTACATATCTGTCCTCGCCAAGTAAAAAATAAAAGGTAAATATGGATATTGGTTTGGATTTATCACACCAAAAAAAGGCCAAATCATACTGACAAAGACGTAATGTGGTAATATGATAATAAAATGCTATTCTTGTAAGATATGGTAATCAAATTGTGCCTGGTACTGTATATTTCAAAGTACCAATATTCTACCATGGTACCACATTACTGTCTGTAAGTTTTACTATAGTTTAACTCCGGTTTCTCCTCGTGTTGCATGTTCACAGCTGCACATGAATATTACAGCACACATCTTCTGTCTCTGCCAAGAGGCAGTGAGCCTGCTGATGGTGCTGTTCTTCCGGCACAGATTCATCCGATCCAATGACTTCCTTCGATTGTCGATGAAATGAGGGTGTTGGAAACTGATCCATAGCTTGGAGACTGAGCAAAGAAAGTCCTAGTGCTCTGCTTCAGCTCTGTGTGTTACAGAAGCCTTTTTATATATGGCCCTTTGGTCACACACAGGAGTCTGTCTCCTCTGGACATCCGCTATGAGCATGAATGTGTGACCAATGCATTAATCCACCGTTGGGGAAACAGGAGTCGAGGACAGGAAGATTTTTTTTTATGTAAATTTAAGCATGTGTTTGGGTCTGAGAGAGAGAACGACTAGTGAGCTGTAAAGTTAATGTAACGGAAATTTAGGCACTGCTGCTTCATTTATTTAATATTCGGCCTGAATAATATTGTCAGCGGCTCTGCGTCAGCATCTGTGAGTAAATGATTATTTTATATTCAATAGTGCATTAATTTCCATTTGTTTATTTATGTTATTGGTTTGTTAACCTGTGAAAACAAATTAAATTAGTCGTATAGATTTTATAAATCACTAAGAAATAAATTCAGCTGTTAAACTTAAATGTGAATTGATTTTGCTTAATAGTTTGTTGAACTGGCATTAATTAAATAAGTAAATGTGATCATTTTTTTTAGTGGTTTTGTATAATTTTGTAAGTATCATGGCTGTAGTAAAGCATCTTAAAGGGATAATTTAACAAAAAATTGAATTAAAATTCATCATTTACTCACCCTCATGTTCATTATTAGGATTTTAAAAGCTATTGAACACAAAGCTATTGAATGGCTTCGGAGGACTAAAATATAGTCCATATACTGTACAGTTTTCACTTTTTTAGTCTTTTTGTGTTCTTCAAAAGCAGAAAATAAGTCATACAGATTTAGAATGACATAAGTGACAAACAGTTAATTTTTGGGTTCATTTTTACCTCTTTAAGGGGAAATTGATTTGAGATTTGTTGCATTCATTTGGATCACTTACAAATCAGTCAATAATGTTTCTAAAATCAGTTTTGCAAAAATAGTCTAAAAAAGATAGTGACTAGGATTTTAGGATGGTTTGGGGAGCAAATAATTATGAATTTAAGAAATCATACTTACACAGAAATAGCCGTATATAAATGAAATAAAATAAAAAGGAAGAGTTCATCTGCTTTTTTGCATGTGTCTTGAATGTTCACAGTTGTGCATGAATATTATGCATCTTTAGGTAGCTTGTATGTCAGTCAATAATATTTCAGAAAATATTTAAGAAAATATTGACTAGGATTTTGGGATGTTTTGAAGGCAAATAACTAGGAATTTAAAAAATAATACACAGAAGTTGTCATAAATACAATTAATTAATTGCATGTATCTTGCACAGCTGTGCATGAATATTATGCTGCATCTGTCCTTGCCAAGTAACAAATAAAAGGTAAATATTGGTCTTTGCGCAGTTTCAGAGAACGGACAGAAGAGGGTGCGCTCACTCTTCTGCACTGACTTCATGTATTGAGACACACCCTTTCTCGGTCGCATGCTGTGTTTCTCGCTTTTCTTTCACAATCACTTGCTCTAGGCCTGTAGGGCATTAACTGAAATCATACGTTTATCATAGCATCATAATTTTTGCTTCAAACCGTCTGTGCTTGAAGTATGTCTTTCTAATCTAGATTCTGTGTTTCCTCCTTGTACATGTGCATTCACGATTTCTATATTTTCCCACCGCAAAACAAACAAAGCACGTGCCGAGGCCGCATATTTTCTGTGCTGCTCTTTGTTTTGCGTGGGAGTCCGTCACTATAATTATGAATGTGGTCTTAATGGAATAAGCAGAGTTAAAGAGCATTAGCTGAGTAAACGTAACCCGGCTGATGTGAAACAGAGATGCGATGGTCGGCGCGTATGTGTGTGTGTGTGTGTTGTAGATGGATCACTCCATCATGCACAGATTAGATTCAGTCCAGTAAAGCCTGATAAACGAGCGGCTGCAGCTGCAGTTCTGCCTTTAATGCGGCTGAAACTTGAGCTTGTCTGCAGAGAGACTCACCCTCCATATAAAACACCTCACACTGATGGATGACACACCACTTTATTCATCACCTTCATCATCAACATCACATGCAGGTAATAATTAGCATCTTGATGTGATGTTAATACTGTGTAATGTTGATGATGATGATGATGATTTTCAGGTTATGTTGGGGAGGATGAAGATGATGTCCAGGTTGGCCTGTCTTATTGCATTGTACAAATTTAATTATAAATTATGATATGAAGATGAAAGTGTTGATCATGATGATTGCAATTTATTATTAATAATAATGATAATTAAATTAATAAAAAGTCACAAATGAGATAAAACGTCCAAACTATAAGATACTAAGTCATAATTATGTCAAAATGGTGACATACCAAGTCAGAATTACTAGTCAAAAGTCAATTATTAGATTACTAAATTACTATAATAAATTACTAGATACTACTAGTCATAATTACTTGTCATAGTTATGAGGTAAAAGTAGAAATTAACATATTAAGTCATGATAAAAAGTAAAAATTATGAGACTGAGTCTTAATGTCATAATAATGTCATGTTAATGTCAAAATTATGAGAAGTCATAAATGTGAAATAAAAATATAATTCTAAGATAATAAATGATAAGATACTAAGTCATAATTATGAGTCAGTGATGAGATAAACAGCTGAAATTATGACAGTCAAATTTGTAAGATGTTAAAATTATTATGAGATACTATTTGATCTATTTGATTATGAGATAAACAGTTGAAATTATGACAGCCAGATTTATAAAACTTAGTTATTAGGACATAAAAATTTTAATTATGAGATACTAAGTCATGAGTCCGTTATGAGATAAAAAGTGAAAATGATGAAAGTCAAATTTATGAGATATTAAGTTATGACAAATAGTTGAAATGATGAGTTACTAAGTCATAATTATGAGTCATATGAGTCAATTATGAAATGAAAAGTTGAAATTATGACAAATTTATGAGATATGTTGTTATGGCATAAAAAGTTTAAATTATGAGATACTGTAAGTCATAATTATGAGTCAGTTATGATATAAGGTAAATTATGACAATCAGATTTATAATACTAAGTTATTATAACATAAAAAGTTGAAATTATGAGATTGAGTCTTAATGCCATAATGATGTTATATTAATGTCAAAATTATGAGAAGTCAGAAATGTGAGATAAAAATATAATCGGAGATAATAAATTATGACATACTAAGTCATAATTATAAGTCAGTGATGAGATAAACAGCTGAAATTATGACAAAGTCCAATTTATAAGAAATGGTATTATGGCATAAAAAGTTACTAAATCGTGAATCAGTTATAAAAAGTTGAAATTATGAGAAAGTCAAATTTATGAGATATTAGGTTATTATGGCATAAAAAAATTGAAATTATGATACTAAGCCATAATTATGAGTCAGTTATGAGATAAAAAGTTGAAATTATGACAGATTTATGAGATATGTTGTTATGGCATAAAAAGTTGAAATTATGAGATACCAAGTCATAATTATGAGTCAGTTATGAAATAAAGTGAAATTGTTACAGTCAGATTTATAATACTAAGTTTAATATGACATAAGAAGTTGAAATTATGACATACTAAGTCATGAATCAGTTATGAGATAAAATATTGAAATTATGACAAAGTCAGATTTAGGAAATATTAAGTAATTATGGCATAAAAAGTTATAATTATGAGTCAGTGATGATAAAAATGTGAAATTATGACAGTCAAATTTATAAGATATTAAGCTGTGCCAAAAAAATAAATTATGAGATACTGTAAGTCATAATTATGAGACAGTTATGAGATAAACAGTTGAAATTATGACAGCCAGAATCATTATTAGAGTTATTATGACATAAAAAGTTATTAAAAGTCATAAACAGTTATGAGATACTAAGTCATGATTCAGTTATGAGATAAAATATTGAAATTATGACAGTCAAATTTATAAGATATTAATTTATGACAAAATGTTGAAATTATGAGATACTGTGTCATAATTTTGAGTCAGTTATGACATAAAAAATTTAAATTATGACCGTCAAATTTATGAAATACTATGTTATGGCATAAAACGTTAAAATTATGAGATCATTTCATAATAATAATCATAATAATTATGAGTCAGTTATGAGATAAAAAGTTTAAATTATGAACAAATTTAGGAGATGCATTGTTATGACTTAGTTGAAATTATGAGATATTAACTCATGACACTCAATTATGACACTCAAATTTATGAGATACTAAGTTATGACAAAATGTTGAAATTATGAGATGCTAAAATTAAGCTGAAATTATGACAAGGTCACATTTGTGATATTAAGTAATTGTGGCATAAAAAGTCACATTTATGAGATACTGTGTCATAATTATGAGTTAATTATGAGCAAAAAAGTTGAAATTATGACAGTCAAATTTATGAGATACTAAGTTTTGACAAAATGTTGAAATTATGAGATACTGTGTCATAATTATGAGTTAGTTATGAGAGAAAAGGTTGAAATTATGACAAAGTCAAATTTATGGGGTATTAAGATATTATGGCATAAAAAGTCAAAATTATGATGTACTAAGTTATTGTTATGACGCAAGTCGAAATGATGGGATCCTAAATCAATGTAATTTATGACAAATTTATGACAAAAAGTCATACAAAATTCCTATTGTGTCACAATTTTTAATTTTACATAATTAGTCTGATTTACCAAAGCAGTTTTTTAATGTGGTGAAAATGGGCTTAATATTTAGTATCTCGTAATATCTCCTTGATGGATTTCCTTCTGAAAAAAAAAAAACAGCTTAAACTATTTTGCTCCAGCTTTAATTCCAGGATGGTTTAAACTGGTTTCAGGTGGTTAGGTTGGTTAATGTTTCAAGCACACCAGCTTTACTAGTGTAGTCATAATAGACAATCAGCCAAAACCAAAATGCCAATACTACCCTGCAAACTAGTGATGTGATGGTTTAACTGGTAAACTGGCTGAAACAGCTCATCTAAGATGTTTGTTTTCAGTAGACTGGTGGTGTATGACAAGGTAACAGTGATTTAAAAAGTAATTTCACATAAAAAATGTAAATGCATCCTCAAGTGTAAGTTTGTGCCATCTGACAGGATCAGGCCGTACCCTTCACTTTAACAGCACTTCCCTCTGAGAAAAACTGTGTATGTGTGAGTGTGAGGAAGAAGGCATGAAAAATGAGGAACATTTCATACTCTGTCATTTAAAATGTGACCGCTTAACAGTTATAATGTACTTTAAAGACTTGCTGTAGAAAGGAACAGCCTGCACATAATGATCTGAAATAACCAACGTGATCCATTTAAATCCGAACCGAACGTGGCTTGAGAGCTCTAGACATGCAGGTAGGATCCATATCCACTGCTAATGGCCCTCAGCGTGGGTCTATACCTCCGTTCAGGCTTAGGTAAAAATATCCATCCAACCTGGACGTACGCCAGCTCGTCCATTTACTAGTAAAGAGAATATGTATTTCAATAAAGGCGCTGGGCGAATATTTAAGAAGAGAGACCGGTTCCTTTCAGAGCCTGGAGAAGAGATGGTGACTCTCCTCTGAATCACTGCAATGTTGTAATTATGATACTTAAATGAAGGTTGGAAGCTTTACTTAGTATCTTGTACAGTATGCAACTAGCAAGACTGTCTACGCTGGATGTGTAACATTTCTCTGTAAGTAGATTTTTCTCTATTCGTAAGATGGTTAACGGAGCATCTAGTTACAGTATGTGTGTTATGTTATGCTATGTTAGCACATCTTGGAGACTATTACATTGTTTTTGTCATGTTTCTAAACTGCCTATGTTAAACTAAATACACACTAACAAGCTTTAGACAGATAATGTTTACACGGCTGGCTGCAATTTGGGTTTTGAGTCTGAGTTGGATTTGCTTTCGGCAAAAATCCTGTGATCTTAACATGTGCCACACTTTTTGTCGCTTGTAATTTGGTGTTTTAAAAACCACACGCAGTATTAGGATGAAATCACTACCCTAGTATAGGATGATGTTGTGGTGCCATGATGTCATACAGATGTAAAACATCCAGATGTTGCTAAGCTAACAGTTCAACCCTCTAGTAGGCATAAAAAATTAGATGAACATGAATATACAATAAAATACTGAATTTTTTATGGTATTTTACTATTTATGTAGATGTATGTTTGTCAATGTTAAATGTAAATTATATATAATTATTATTATGTAAATTATTTATATATTTTTAGTTTTCACTTTGATTTTAGTTAAAAGTTTTATGTTTTTGTCATTTTTATTAGTTTTTGTTGCCTTTTGAATATTACTATATTGTTTTTTTAATTGTTCAAATTTCTATATATTTGTAATATTTTAAAATGAATTTTTATTACATTTTTGCTCATTTTTATTACTTTAACTCATTTGTTTTAGTAGCAAGACAAGACAGGTTTTTTTATTTTAATTTTAATCATGTTTTGTATTATTTACACATTTATAAAAATTTTGAATTAGCTTTTATTTGTATATTTTTAGTTTTCACGTTGATTTTAATTAAATGTTTTAGTCATTTTATTTGTTTTTGTAATTGTTATTAGTTTTTGTTGTCGTTTTAGTATTACTGTATAGTTTTTTTTAATTATTCAATTACTATATAATATTTTTTAATATTTTAAAATTAGCTTTTTTATTTTTATTTCATTTTTGCTCATTTGTAGTACTTTAACTCATTTACTTCAGTAGCAAGACAAGAATTTTATTTTAAAATTTTATTTACAATTTTTAATCTAATCATGTGTGTTTTTTTATTTCAAATTTATTTCAGTTACTGAAAATTATTTTTAATCATTTTAGTTCTTTTTTTGAAGTGCCATTTAGGTGTTTTTACACAGGCTCTTTAATGCTGATCAGATGTGGCATAGATGCATTTACACAGCAATTATAGAGGTCTGAGCTGGCAAATTGTAGGATGCCTGCTATGCAACATTGCAACTTTACACTAAATTTTGAGTAGTCACAGAGCAGCCTTAACATAACTGTGTAAAGGCAAAAAAGGCAATGCATACATTGCTTCCTTAGTGTTTGGCGTCTTAATGCTTAATGCTTGATGCTGCATTGTTTCTGTACCAGCTTTCAGTTTGCCTATGATGTTTTAAATGCTGTCCAGGTAGGCAGTATACTTGCTTTTGGAACAGAACTAAATAGTCTTCCGTTGTGCATGACCTCAGGGAGCGGTGTAACGTAATACTAGTCTATATTCAATAAATTCCATCAAACAAGACAGCTGTTTAAACGTTCAGTAAAGTCACATGTGCGAGCTTTATTATCTTCGAAGTGAAGTTGGAATTGTATTTCGATTTGCAGAGCCCCTCAGGAAATGTCCTTTACAATGACGTTTAATGACATTTTGATATTTTATGGCCCATTAATTACATTGTCCCTTACAAGATTGTCATTCCAGAAAAATGATGCGCAACTCGCATACAAATACAGAGTTACACCCATTTCAACATGCATTTACCACTAAACGAATGATATACGGTAGCTGAGGGAATTTGGTGTTGTTGCACAGTTTATTATTTTCCTGTTGGTTTAATCTAGTAAAATCAAGCCATTAAAGTCTCTGGACTCTGTTGGTTTCAGGACGCTGGTAAAGCTACTGGAGTCTGCCACAATATTGGTTTTTAAACCCTGAGCCCGTGCCTAGTTGTCAGATGACTCATCGAGAGGAAAAGTTGAGTCGTGGATTATAGCATGAGCTGATCTCTCATGAAGGCTTTCATAAACTTTTGGGCTGATCTTCAACGTCATCTAGTTTCTAGGCTTTAACGCTCAAAGTAACTTTAAATTTTCTGTCTTGAGTGTGTCTTTAGTATTGAACATTTTCAATACTAAAACTAAATTTGTACAACACACAGTGTCATAATGATGGGATTCAGTAGTGATTGATATTAAAATGCCTTGACAAACGCTGTCAGAAAAACCAGCTCTGTTGAATCTGGGTCAGCCGTGCCAGGGTGTGCTGGATTTAACATATTGTAGTTGGATCTAAAAGAGCAAGTCCCTCAGGCTGAAACATCAAGACCGCTAGATTTGTGTGATTACTACAACGGCTTTGCACTTGTTAATGCCTGCCAGACTGAATGTGTTTGCTAGTATCAGTACAAAGTTTTTTAGATCATATGTCAGAAATGAAGCTCCTGTGATTTTCATTTCAATATGAATTTTATATTGCGGGTTTATAAAACAACGAGTCTTGATCTTGTGGTCTCTGTCTTATGTCTTGAGACCGCAAGAACGTGGCTTTGGTTTGAGTTTCATTATTTAAAGTCAGGTCATAAACGAAGTCCCAGACCACAGTCTATTTCCAGCGTACTAAAGGCGATTATTACCTAAACCACTAGTTGGCGCAGTATCTTTAACATTGTGCTTTGTCTTTGAAATAAACGCTTCTTATTACGGGTGAACATTCTGGTTCTTGGTCTGGATCTGAACCTATTTTGATTCTCAAGTGGTTCTTGTTTGAAAAAGGTTTAGAATACTGATTAAGAAGAATATTATTTGTATGCGGTGTGGGCTGTAGGTTCACATGGTTCTCAAGTGAGGAGAAATCTTGAGAACATGAGCTTTAATGAAGTCATCTGGGTGGAGTGTATTTGTTTATAGGTCTAATCAATATTTGTGTCTCTGATTGTCTGCAGACAGTAGCTCAGATTATACTGCTATGTCTCCAGAACAATTAGGACTGTGTTACTCTGTTTTGTTATAAAATTGGCCTATTAAACTACATCTATTAAAAGACTTTCCCTGACAACTTTCCCTCATTAACTTTCATTGCAGCTCGTTCTGTTGCTGAAATCAGTTTAAACTCCTGCTATGATTTATAACGTACGTAATGTTTTGTCCAGAGAAGGCCTGACCAATTAAACTTCTGCTTCAGCCTGTTGCTCATTTAAAGAGAACAGTTAGGACTGCAAACCAAATTATTTTAGGGCCGGGCAATTGCTGAAAATCTGTTAGAAAATGTTCATTTAAACATAATGTAAATGTGGAAAGACTATAAAGACTATTAATTTGCGTAAAGAGACAATAATGACTAATTTTATAGTTTTGTTTGTCTTTATTTAATACAAAAATAGGCGCAGTGGAAATTCACTGATAATTTACAACACATGACCAGAAAATATATGTAATTATGCTTATAAGTAACATTGTTCTTTATTTGATAAAAAAAAAAAAACAGGTGCAGTGGAATGTAATTATAAGTAACATTATGCTGTGTTATGCTGCCTTTTATTATTATAATATACATTTCATGGTTTTTAAGAATTGTATTTGTCACCATTTAATATAAGAACAAGTGTAGTGACAGTTCTTTAATAATTCATTACATATACGCTGCCAGTCAGTGGTTTACAAGTCTCTACTGCTCACCAAGCCTGCGTTTATTTGATTCAAAGTACAGCAAAAACAAAACAAATTGAAATATTTTTACTGTTTGAAGTAACTGTTTTCTATTTTAATATGTTTTAAAAATGTAATTTATTCCTGTGATTTTAAACCTGAATTTTTTTGCATCATTCCAGTCGCATGATCTTTCCGAAATCATTCTAATATTCTGCTTTTCTAATTTATTATTATTATTATATTGAAAAAAGCTGAGTAGAATTTTTTTCAGATTTCTTTTTTGAGTTCAGAAGAAAATAGAAATCTTTTGTAACATGATAAATGTCGTTATCATCACTTTTGATCAATTTAAAGCATCCTTGCTAAATACAAGTATTAATTTCCATAATTTCTTCCCCCCACAAAAAAAAAAAAAAAAATTATACTGACTCCAATCTTTTGAATGGTATAGTGTATAATGTTAAATCTTTGGATCTTTCTATTTATTAAAGAATCCTGAAAATTATTAAAGAATTGTCACTGCACCTGTTTTTATATTAAATAATGACAAATAAAATAGTTAAAAACCATGTTATAATAATAAAAGGCAGCATAACACAGCATAATGTTACTTATAATTATATTCCACTGCACCTGTTTTTATCAGATAAAGAACAATGTTACTTATAAGCATAATAACATATTTTCTGGTCATGTGTTGTAAATGATCAGTGAATTTCCACTTGTTGCACTTGTTTTTGTATCAAATAAAGACAAATACAACTTTAAATTGAGTCACTATTGTCTCATTTGTACATACAATTTTTTTATGTAAATTCATAGTCTCTTATAGTGTTCATAGTCTCAAATTAAGTCTAATTTTCTGGTCATGTTATGAGAAAAGTATAAAAGTATAGCAGAAAAAAATAATAAGCATTTTAGAATGATTTGATCATAAGAATAAATTACATTTTAATATATATTAAAATAGAAAACAGTTCTTTTAAACAGTAAAAATTTTTCACAGTTTTACTGTTTTTGCTGTTCTTAGGATCAAATAAATGCAGGCTTGGTGAGCAGAAGAGACTTCTTTAAAAGACATTAAAAATCTTACTGTTCAAAAACTTTTGACTGGTAGTGTATGTATATAGTGAATTATTTATATATATATATATATATATATATATAAATGACCTATAAAGGTGTATTAGAATAATAAAAGGCAGCAAAATGTTGCTTATAATTATACATGCATACTTTTATCTGGTCATTTTCCTACACACACACACACACACATATACATATATATAGTATATGTACTTTTATGTATAACAGGTGCAGCAGGAGAAATGGAGTTTATTTCCAACATGGTCACTTGTCGCATTAGAAGGCAACAGTCTATGTAAACAGTAGACAACGATATGGTTTGTAACAGAGCCGCAGTGCAGTGTTTTTGTGCAGATGGGACAGTATGCAGTGGAATGGACCATTAAGATTCCTGTGGGAAACAGCATCAAGTGTTTAAATCATGTTAGTTATATGACAGACAAGGGTGTGGGCCGGAGTGAATTGGATTAGGAGTGACTCGCTGTAGGAAATGCCTGTGGATCGTCAGAGCCCCGTCTCGCATGCTGGATCCTTTTAGCTCACCAGCACAGAGTATTACAGCTCTTAATGATGTCATGCTATCGTGCTGTTTTCCTGATCTCAGAGAAATACACACTGACGGGGCGGTTGGAAAATGTTGTTTTTCCTCACATGAGGTTGTTTTCCATTGATAATTGCATGCACTACCTATAGTAATTGACATTTCAAAAATATTAAATATAATTACTAGCTTTCCTGTTTTATTCCTGGCTGGTTGTTAGTAATCGTGTCTGTGCTTAAGGCAAAAGATGACTTTAGTTTGATTTCATGGAAACATGTACCAGCTTGTTGAATATGGATTTGAGCCCATTTAAAACTAGTATATATAATGGTAATATATATCATTTTTATTCTTTTATCCATCAACACTGCATTTATTTGATTAAAAATCAACACAATTAATATTAGTTTCTAGTTTGAATATGTTTTAAAATGTAATTTATTCCTGTGATCAAAGCTGAATTTTCAGCATCATTACTCCAGTCTTCAGTGTCACATGATCCTTTAGAAATCTTTCTAATATGCTGATTTGCTGCTTAAGAAAGTTGCTGCTTCATATTGTTGTGGAAACTGTAATACATTTTATTTTTCAGGATTCTCTGATGAGTAAAGTTCAAAAGAACAGTTCAAACAAAGAGCATTTGTTTGCCGTTTTGCTGTCAGTTCTAATTCACTTAATGCATCCTTGCTAAATAAAATTATTAGTAAAATAAAAAAGTAATTTAAAAAAAGTAGTAAAAAAAAAATAAAATAAAATAAAAAAATAAATTGTTTGTCTCCATCACCATATTTTTTTGGTTCTTTGCTGCCTCACCACAGGCTGTTGGATAAATCTGATCTGAAGCATCTTCTGGCTGGTTTGACCCAGACTCTCTCCTTCTCTCTCTCTCCCTGACAGACTCAATCTGACATAGTGAATTGGTCGTGTAGAAGTGGCAAAAAATAAATAAATTATTGAATCTGGGTCTCGGGTCTAAATTTAACAAACAAAACCAGGTCTGTTATATAAAGCCGAGACCAGTCACATAAGGACAGTGGCTGCTGCAGTATGAATATTCTGTGTTTAAGATCCAAAATCCCCTGTCCACACTGATGAGGACCAAGCCTTCATGTATTTCACAACTACAGATTAAATGTTAAGAACAAAATGCGGTCAGTGTTTACACAATGCGAAATTGGGTGGTTGCCAAGGTGTTGATACGCATTTGTTAAAATGTGGATAGTTACTAGGACATCTCTAAGTGGTTACTAGAGTATTCTGGGTGGTTGCTAGGTAGTTGCTAGTTGGTCTGTGGGTTGTTCAGAGAAGCTGTATGGAAGTATGTAGTTGCTAGGATTTTCAGGTTGGTTGCTAGTGCATTGCTATGGTGTTGTAAGTTGTTGTTGGGATGGTGGGAGTAGTTGTAGAGGTAGGTTGTTGAGGTGGTGGGAGTAGTTGCATGGATGTTCAAGTATACTATAGTGTTGTAGGTGGTTGCTAGGGTGTTGCTAAGTCATTGGATGATCAGGGTGTTTGCTAGGGCATTGCTATGGTGTTATAGGTGGTTGTTGATGTGGTGGGAGTAGTTGTATGGATGTTGTATGGACGTTGAACTAATGTTCTTGTATGCTGTAGTGTTGTAGGTGGTTGCTAGGTAGTTGCTAGAATGTTTAGGCTGGTTGCTAGGACATTGGTGTGGTATTATAGAGTTGCTAGTTTGGAGTAGTTGTATGGGCATTGCTAGGATGTTCAGGGTGTTTACTAGAGCATTGCTGTGTATGTTATAATGTTGTAACTGGTTGCTAGGGTGTTGTTAGGATGCTTACAATGGTTGCTAGGACATTGCTATAGTGGTTGCTATAGGGTTGGTAATTGCTAGGTAGTTGCATGGATGTTCAGGTTGGTTGCTAGGGTATAGCTACGGGTGTGTAAGTGGTTGCTAGGAGGTTGCTATGGTGTTGTAGGTGGTTGCTAAGGTGTTGCTAGTGAGTTCCTAAGATTTTCAGGGTGTTTGCTCAAGCATTGCTAAGTACCCTTATAGTGTTGAAGGTGGCTGCTACGGTGTTGCTAGGATTATCAGGGTGGTTGCTAGAGCATTGCTATGGTGTTGTAGGTAGTTGCTAAGGTGTTGCTAGTGAGTTCCTAGGATTTTCAGGGTGGTTGCTGAAGCGTTGCTAAGTACACTGTAGTGTTGAAGGTGGTTTCTAGGATGTTCAGGGCAGTTGCTAGGGCATTTCTGTGGCGTTGTTAGGGTGTTGCTAGTGAGTTCCTAGGATTTTCAGAATGGTCATTAAAGCATTGCTAAGTACACTATATTGTTGAAGGTGGTTCCTAAGATGTTTGGATGTTCAGGGTGGTTGCTAGGGCATTGCTACGGTGTTGCGTGGTTGCTAAGGTGTTGCTAGTGAGTTCCTAGGATTTTCAGGGTGGTTGCTGAAGCGTTGCTAAGTACACTGTAGTGTTGAAGGTGGTTTCTAGGATGTTCAGGGCAGTTGCTAGGGCATTTCTGTGGCGTTGTTAGGGTGTTGCTAGTGAGTTCCTAGGATTTTCAGAATGGTCATTAAAGCATTGCTAAGTACACTATATTGTTGAAGGTGGTTCCTAAGATGTTGCACGGATGTTCAGGGTGGTTGCTAGGGCATTGCTACGGTGTTGTAAGTGGTTGCTAAGGTGTTGCTAGGGTGTTTTGCCAGGTTTGCTTGGTGATTGCAGTGAGTGGGTTGCGTTATGCCAATGCAAATGAATGGTAGTTTGTTGTAACCTAATGCTGCATGCTTGCTGTCAGAGGGCATGTCCTCATGAGACGGCTTTTGGCATAATGTCATGACAAACATAAACATGAGCCGCTGGCATGAGTGTGTGCGTCTGGTTTAAGGAAACACTGTGTCAGTGTGTCTCTCGGTGAGGGGAGGGAAAGCAAACGTCTCCTGCTCTCTGTCCTTTGCATTGGCTTGTAGCGTGTCCTCGCTGGCTGTCCTATATGTCCAGATGTCTTTAGTCTCCACCTTCCTTTGAGATTCTGTCAGACAGCAGTAAAGGTTATCACACGAGGATGCTGTAGGAATTCACTGCAACTCCCAGCAAGAGGTGAGATTTAATGGCTTGTATTCAAATTGTGCATAAAATCTGTTTGGTTTTGGTTTTTATGGGTTGTAGGTATTTTAGGAGAGATCACAGATGTGTTTATCTCTCTATCTGTGAGTGTGTGTGTGGTAGAGAGAGAATTCAATCAGCAGCTGCTCAGTAGTTGTTTTCTGGGCCACTTATCTAAAATCCTCTTCCTCTGAGCTCCGGACTGCTGTGTCATGATTACTCCGGCCTGGATGAAGCACCTGGCTCTGCGTTTGTATTGATTTATATCAAGACTAAAGTAGTGTTGTCATGTGCATGAGTTTGTTGTGATGTGATTTGCTCAACATGTCTTTCTGGTGCTTTTTGTCCACTTTTTTGTGATGATGCATTAGGTTTATTTGTTGCTTATAATGTGAGAACAGAGCTAGTTGTCACAGTTTTTTTTTTTTACTTATTTCCCAGGGATAATTAATTTTTTAAAAGATTACACCTGTGTATATATTTCACTTGAAGCATTTGCTGCGCAACACTCATTGATTTAACATAGTGGGGCATGTTGTCACACTATATGGGGTAAGTTGTCACAATGGGGCTTGCTGTTTATCGACACTGATCTGAGAAAAATAACTAGGTTTGAGTCTTGAAATACTGTCTAAAGTAAAATAAAGTCATCCTACACACGTCGGTATTAAATAATTAAAATAATAATTAAAGAATTCATTTTATTGTTAAACCGTTTTCTTTGTAATATAATCAGTGAAATATGAAAATATGCTTAGAAAAAATAAAAAAATGACAAGTTATCAAACAAAATATCATTTTAAAGATATGTATTTCATAAAAGTCATTTGTTTATCTAACAATAATTACAAATGCATAATTAAATGTGAAAATATGACTACAAAATACATAAGTATAATTTTAATTTCAAATTCATAAAATCGAAAAGAAATGAAAAAAAATGTGCAATTCACAAAAAACATTAATTTAATACTGTGTATTTAATATCATTAATATTATTTTATTTTATTATTTTAATGTATGAAATTATGATCACAAAAATAAAAAATAAATAAATATGATTTCATCAAGTGGAATTAGTGAAACTATGAACAATTTTAAATTAACCTATTGATTAATTAATTTTTATTCTAATATAAATTGTATAGCATAAATTATATACGTCTGTTTTATGTATTTTATTTTGTATTTTAAATTCATCAGTGGAGGTAGTGGAATTATAAATACTTTTATATAAATTATTGAATATAAATTGTATAGTACAAATTATATAATGTCAATTATTTTATTTATGTAAGTTTTTATGTATTTTTATGTATTTTATTTAATATTACTTTAAATTCATCAGTATGGTGTAGTGAAATTATAAATGCGTTTATTTAAATTATATAATATAAATTGTATAGTATAAATTATATAATATAAATTGTTTTATTTTAAATTCATCAGTGGAGGTAGTGGAATTATAAATACTTTTATATAAATTATTGAATATAAATTGTATAGTACAAATTATATAATGTCAATTATTTTATTTATGTAAGTTTTTATGTATTTTTATGTATTTTATTTAATATTACTTTAAATTCATCAGTATGGTGTAGTGAAATTATAAATGCGTTTATTTAAATTATATAATATAAATTGTATAGTATAAATTATATAATATAAATTGTTTTATTTTAAATTCATCAGTGGAGGTAGTGGAATTATAAATACTTTTATATAAATTATTTAATATAAATTGTATAGTACAAATGGTATAATGTCAATAATTTTATTTGTTAAAATTCTTATGTATTTTATGTATTTTTATTTTTTATATTATTTTAAATTCATCAGTGAGTGTAGTGAAATTATAAATAAGTTTATTTAAATTCTGTAATATAAATTGTATAGTATTATATACAATAAGTTATATAATAGGTGAAGGTAGTGGAATTCTAAATAATTTTATATAAATTTTAATATAAATTGTATAATACATCAGTGTGTGTATTGAAATTATAGATGTTTATTTTAATTATGTAATATACATTATATAAATTTTATTTTATTTTATTTTATTTATAAAACCACTGCTCTAGAATGCAAGCATTTGTATAATAGGACATTTGACTCTATAGTGACTGAGGTAGGTATAACAAGTACCCCCGTAATCCCTTTTACGTGACAGCAACATTTTAGGTCAGTTTAAGATGCTGTCTTTTGTCACAGCCAGGATGTATCTATGTACACACGCCCCTAACATGTGGTGCCATGGTGGCTTGGTCATATTTCCAAATTTGGCACTTGTCAGTGCAGATAATGAGCGCTAATAGGATGTGACGTCTCGGTCTGGTCACAAGAGCCCTGCGGGTTTCATTATCAATATCTTCTTCATCAGTCCTCGCAGAGCTGCCGCTGATCTGGAATCAGGGCTCATGACCCACACAAATCTGCAGGAGTTCAGATTCAGGAAGCAGGTTTTAATATATGAGCACTGTTATAGATCTGTGTGGCTCCGAGCGATCGCTGCAGTCATGTGACTCTGTGGTTCTTATGGCACAGGATAAATCGAAACATTTAATTTGAGCAGAAGTGGACAACAGTGAGACTCTACAGGCACAATAGAGGTCCTATTATTGGGAGGAAGGGGACGGTTTTGGTGCCAGTCACTGGAAGAGCTTGAGAGATGGCAGACAGGGCTGGCAGTGCATGCTGGGAGTGCCAAGTGGTGCCAGTCTGTCGTCAGACCTCTGATCAGACCCCTCCAGTGAAGAGCAGCCGGTCCGGCCAAAATGACTGCAGCGTGTCACTGAGTCCTAATTATTAGCGCTATGCAAATGAGCTTGAAAGCAGGGGAAAATAAATTCATTGACCACATTTATTGACTGTCTATATATCTAAAAAAATGTTCAATGTATTATATAAATATTATAGATATATCTATCTAGAATTGTTTTCTATTTATTGTATAAATATCTTTATATTTGTTTTTTGTATGCATGCCGCTTGGTGATTTTATTTTATTATGATGTTAAAAATATTTTTGTTTTCATATTCATAAATAATTAAAATATCCTAATTTATATATATTTATATATATTGAATATACATGTTATATATTAATATATATGTTTAATATATATGCTTACGTTTCACCAGTATTTCCCAATATCTCCACTGATGGTTGTATTTCTTATTTAACTTTTTGTAATTTTGTTTACATTTGTTTACATTTGATTAGTTTTGTGTTCATATATGCAGGAATATGCGTTTATTTTATTGATTTATTTCACTTTGTCTATATATATGATTTTTTCATATTCATAAATAATTAAAATATCCACTGATGATTTATTTTTATTTTTTATAAATTTTATTTTGTACTTTTGTGTACATTTTGTATATTTTTATTTAGATTTTGTTGGTTTAGTTTTTAGATTTATTATTTAAATTTATGCAACATCCATTTATCATTTTATTGTATTACTTTTTATTATTTACATTATATTATTTATTTGATACTCTTCCTTCTCTTCTGTTTTTATGTATTTATGTCATTTATGTCATATTTATGTCATGTACTTTTTATATCTTTTATTTATATTATTTTTTATTTATTATTTAAATTTATACATTTATTATTTTATTTTATTATTTTTTTATTATTCATATTTTGATGCTCTTCATTTTCTTGTACTGTATTTATGTACAAGAGCAAACCATTGAAATTCAAAATCATTTTATCATATTTTATTTATTATTTAACTTAACAGAACCTCCACTGATGGCTTTATTTTATTTTATTTTATTTTAATATGACGTATGAAATTATGATCACAAAAAAGTATCACAAAAAAGTATTTAAAGTTTGACTTTTTGTTTTCATGTTCAGAAATGTTTAAAATGTCCTAATGTAAGACTATACACATACATATATATATATATATATATATATATATATATATAGTAACTGTTTATACTATCTCCACTGGTGAATGAATTGTAATTTTTTATTGTAATTATTGATTATTTGATTATTTATGTTTCTTCTCTTGATTAGTTTTACTCTGTCTTGTGTTGTACTTTTATTTTTAATGATATTTTATTGATACTTGTGTTTTTTATTTATATTTGATTTTTGTATTTGTTATTCAAACTTACAGAATCTCTACTTTTTTATTATTTATATTATGTATTTGTTACTCTTCCTTCTCTTGTACTGTAAAATTCTAAAATACAAATTATTTTATTAAACTTTTTATTTATTTTATTTATTACTTAAACTTAAGCAACCTTCAGTGATGGTTTTATTTCTTTATTTGACAATTTGTCATTTGCAAACTCCACTGATTAGTTTATTTTATTATTTATATTATTGCATTTATCTGTTCTCTCTTTTCTTGTAGAATATTTATATATGAGAGTAAACTATGCTTGCTTTCTGTATGTTTAGTCATGCTTGTTAGATAAATATGACTAAATATAGTCACATGTTTAGATAAAAGCTGAATAATTTCATTGCTGATCACATTTTCTTGATGTCTCTTCCCAGAGCTTCATCTGGTAATCCTCCTGTGCCATGAGCGGTGGTGTGAACCTGAACACGATGTCTCAGAGCGGCTCTAGTATTCCTCTGCCACGCAGCCTGACCAGCCTCTCCAAACAAGATACCAAGGGCTTCAGCGGCACTTTACTGGGTCCATCTGCCCAAAACCAGCTGGCTGGACGAACCTCCACTCTGTCTTCCTCATCTGTGTCTTCTCTATCAGTCTCAAAGGAGTTACTCAGAGGCACCGCATCAAGATCTCAGTCTTTACACAGAGCTCAGGGGACGTCCGGCAGCACAAGCAGGCCGCCGTTTGCTCCCCGTTCGGCACACAGCAGCCCCCGTGTGCCCAAACGAGAGGTGATCCCATTCAGAAACAACCTCCGGAGAGGTTCGTTGCCCCAGGATGAATTCAGAGATGTGGAGAGACACTCCAACAAGAACTGGAGATCTGGACATCATCACTTTAGGAGTCTAGACAATGAGGTTGTTGAATCTTCTAGAGAGCAGCAGACGGGTCAAGCCCTTTGCAAGCCAACTAACGGGAATGTCATTTGGGAAATGTCAACTGGGGTTCATAGAGACTTTCAGAGGCAGCGGATGAAAATGCTGACTCGTGGTCACAGCGATAGAGGAACAATTGCGTCTAAATCCCAGGTGAACGGCACAAACGCGTGTCCTGCAGGAAGAGAGTCTTCACGCATGGCGGCCGTGGCTCCTTTCAGATTCAGGTGAGATTTCTGTTTTTTTTAATTCATTGCTATTCGTTGGTATTGAACATATTTTGCCTCTATTTAATTGTGCATGCTCAATTTGTTATTTTTTAACATTTAAATGACTTTGTCCGGCATTGTCATGATGCATGCATATATAGTGTTGTTTTTGTAATTATATAAAATTATTGGCTTATTGTATTGGCTAGAATTTTAATAGTGGTCCATCACAGTCATTTATTATTATTATAATTTGTTTTTGTACAAAATTATAAATGTAAAACATAATAATAAATAAACATTAATTTTATACTTTGATGTGCTGCCTAAATTCACTTTAAGGTGCATTTAAGCTGTATTTTAAATGCATTTAAGATGATTTATTTTAGTTTTTGATGTTTTATATATTTATTTTTTTATTTGATTATTTAGTTTATTTGATTATTTATTTGACAAAGTAGTGTAGCATTTTTATATAAATAATAACAGGCTTATTTTTAAAGGCTTATATTTATAATTATAAATAATCATTAGCGTATTGTATTGCCATTGGCCAGAAGTTCAATATTGGTGTATCAAAGTATAAAAACTTCAAAACTTCAAAATGTAAAATTTGAAATTTCGGTCAAATCAAATTCAAATATTTTTTTCTCATTTAAATAATTTTGCCTTCATCTGATGCTCACTTAAAGTTGATTTTATAACACTGGTAAATGTAATCTTTAGCAAATCTCAAAAATAAATATGCATTTTTATGCTATACATTATAATATTATGATGCATAAATTCACTTCTAGCATTTAAAATAATATGATATATATGTGTGGTTATTTAGATAAAATAGTATACAATTGTTATATAAATAATAGCGTTTTTTTATAGGCTTATATTTATAATTATAAATAATTAATGGCTTATTGCATTGGCAAGAATTTTAAAATTCAAATATTTTAATTTTTAAAAATTATTTATTATTTATTATTTATTTATTTTTTCCAAATTTCATTTTTTCCGTTTTCATTTTTCTAGACTGTTTTTTAATGGTTAAATTAAAACATTTTACTCAAAAAGTATTTTTAAGTAATTGAAATCATGACACTTACACAATTTAACAGCAATTTATTAAAAGTGTAAATTACATTAGTTCAAATTAAATTAAATTCTGTTTTCCATTAATTTTCTGGACTCCATTTCAGTGGTTTTATTAAATGATTAACTGATTTCATAAAAAAAATAATTTATTAATTATTATTTTATTTATTTCTCTCTTATTTTTGGTAAATAAATTTTGGCAAATATTTTTTCTGGTAAATATTCTTTAAAAAATGACATTTTGATAATAATTCAATAACTATCATTAGGCCTACATTAAATAAAATATTTCTGTTATAGTATCTTCAAGTCATCTTTTATTTAGCTGGGTTGCTGTGAAGTTTCTGTTTGTATATAACATGACAATAGTTTTTCTCAAAAGAAACGGTAAAATGCTCATGACCCTCAGAGCAGTTCTAGAAATTATGTTTATGTGTTCAATAAATTTGTGATTTCTCTCTTAACGTTTCGTGTGTGGTTTTGTCTGTGCCTCAGGCTGCAGGTTGGAGAAGAAACCGAAGCTTCTCTTGAGGATCTGAGCGATTGTTCCTCAGACTCTATGGAAGTGTGCTGTGAGGATTTGGGTAAGTCTCCTAAAAATACTCCTATACTCATGACTGCAGGGTTTTTTTTTTCTGGATTGACCTTTTTCTGCCTTACTCATACAGGACTGTAGACAATAGTGGGAATAGGTCTGAGATTGTTATTAGTTTCTGATATCATCACAGTACTTTTGTGTGAGGGATGCTATGATTCAGATTCAGATATAAAGCAGACGCGGGTGTGATAAATTACAACTGGTGGTCCATGTGAGGAGATTTATGTTTTTGCTGATGTGTTTCTGCTGTCTGAAGCTCTTTTCAGATTCTTGATGGACTTAGTCAGACCACATGTAGACCTCATATATTAGGGAAAAACTGTCAGCTCATGTTGCCAGACATGAGACAGAGACAGTGCTCTACAAAGTAGTGCAATAATATTTTTGGGTAAGATTGCTTTTTGGGAAATGTGTTTAGGATGTAACATGCCTTGATAATGTGTGAAAATGTTTGCATTTCTAAAACTAGCTGTTGGGCCAGTTGTGTATCAACAATCTGTGTGTGTGTGTGTGTGTGTGTATATATATATAGATATATATATATATGTATTATATATGCAGTGGGCGCATGTTGTGGAAAATGTCTAAGATAACATCTGATATTTTAATGATATGTTAAAAAAATATATTTTCTTAGAACACTTTTTTTATTTTATTTATTTATTTTTTTTTATTTTATATATATATATATATATATATATAATTGTAATAGCTCCTTTTTACACATCAAAAATATGTATATTTTAATAGACATTTTTAAAGATTTTTAATAATTTTTGTTAGACATAATTGAAATTAAATGAATACTTTCTGATTTTTATATTATTTATTTATTTATTAATAAATTATTTAATACCGGTTGTTCTGGTCTTATAGACCTAATTACTTTTTAATAGCTCTTTTTACATATTACATATATCTCATTTTTAATAGATATTTTTAATGATTTTTAATCATTTTTCTTAGACATAATAGAAATTAAATTAATACTTTCTGATTTTTATATTATTGTTATTTATTTATTTACTTACTTACTTACTGATATTTTAATACCAATTGTTCTTGTCTTACAGACCTAATTACTTTTTAAAAGCTCTTTTTTACACATTAAAATATATTTTTAATATCTCCTTTTTAATAGATATTTTTAATGATTTGTAATCATTTTTCTTAGACATAATAGAAATTAAATTAATACTTTTTGATTTTTATATTATTTATGTATTTATTTATAGATATTTTAATACCGGTTGTTCTGGTCTTATAGTCCTTATTAACTTTTTTATAGCTCTTTTTTACACATTAAAATATATATTTAATATCTTCTTTGTAATAGATATTAATCATTTTAATCACTTTTCTTAGACATAATAGAAATTAAATTAATACTTTTTGATTTTATATTATTTTTATTATTATCATCTTTAATATCTATTTTTTCTTCAAATATTGGTAAAATTGGTAAAATCTCAATTGTTTCTCAATTGTAGATATAATAGTGGTTTATTGGATTATGTTTTAGGTCTCCTTTTTAATCTTACTTTTTTTTTTTAGATATTTTCATATCAGTTGTTTATTTTAAACCTAATTGCGAATAAATAAATACTTTTCAGGTCTCTTTTTGCACAATAAAAATATATAAAAATATATTTTTAGTATCTCATTGTTAAAGATATTTTAATAGATATTTTAGGTACACACCACAAGGTATGTAAAGTTATTATATATACTAAATACTAAAATTATATACATATTAGTATTTGTTGTACTGAATTACATTTAATTTAACTTCCTTTCACTTTTTTTACTTTACTATAATGAAAATGAAATTTTGAGACCTTTTTGAGACCTTTAGGCTAAATGTGTGTAAATCCTGAATCTTATTACAAATTTTTTTTTTTTTTTTTTTAGAAATGTGTAACACCATGAATTTACAGACTGTGATCACATGTTTCACATTAATTTTCAGCATGTGCACACTGAAGACAAATACTTTAATGAGTTTGGAGTGTAAGATTTATGTGTTGTCACTCAGTAATTCTTCAGAGGGGTGTGATTTTTAATGTAGGAATGATGGCATGTGAACAAACAAACAAACAGACAAGCACAGCCATATGGTGCCACATCCTCACACAAACACTGAATGAGACACGAGCTTCTCCCAGTCTGAGTAATATATCAGTGTGGTGTAATGGCAGCAGCTGACCGGCTACAGATGCCAGCAACCCATGGGATGTTCTCATGTCTGCAAACATCTGCGCTGCTGGCCAACCACAGCCTCCGGATGGGATCCAGATGTTTGGAGAACCTTTGGCTTTCTCTGGAGAGAGGGCGGTAGTCACATCAGGACGTGCGTTTCATACTTCAGGAAGAAAAAAACGCTGAGGTCTCTCACCTAATATGTGTCAGAATCCAGCGCTGTTTAGTGTAAGTGTCGGATCATAGTGATGTATTACGTGGTATATATGTCCATAGGGAAGACAAGAACAGATCTTGGTTTTTACCTTTTCCTTTAGACAGCTGTGAGGTTGGTTAGAGACTTTTGAGATCTCTTTATAATTGATCAGCATTGTGTTTAATGGGGAGTTTTGAAAATACCTCAGTTGTTTCATTCAAACATAACTGAGATTAAATGAAGAATTTTCAGGTCTTTTTTTATAAATATATTTTTAATAGCTCTCTTTTTTTAGATAATTTCATAATTATTTATTTCAGAAATAAGATTAATTTGATACTTTAATATATACAAGTTATTTCTTCTACACATCAGTGAGTTTAATGGAGGTTTTTGAGATATCTGTAATGCGTAATTGTTTCTGTTCGACATCACTGACTTTTAATTGGTATAATTGTTAAAGATATTTTAATATCAGATCTTTGTAGTATCTCACTTTTTTACAATATTTTTAATATTTCAGTACTTTTTCTTAGACATAATTGAGATTAAATAAACTTTTATGATTTTTTTAAATGTGTTTTTGTATTATTATTATTATTTTTAAATAGTTTAATATCAGTTGTTCTGGTCTTATAGATCTAATTACATTTTAATAGCCTATTTTTACACATGAAAATATATTTTTAATATCTACTTTATTTTTAATAATTTTTAATCATTTGTCTTAGACGTAATTAAAGTTAAGTTAATACTTTTTGATTTTTATATGATTTATTTATTTATTTTTATTTGTTTTAATACCAGTTGTTCTGGTCTTATAGACCTAATTACTTTTTAATAGCTATTTTGTACACATTAAAATATATTTTAATATCTCCTTTTTAATAGATGTTTTTAATGATTTTTAAATCATTTTTCTTAGACATACTTAAAATTAAATTAATACTTACTTATTTTTCTAGTATTATTATATAATTATTTATTTATAGATATTTTAATACCAGTTGTTCTGGTCTTATAGTCTTATGGACCTAATTACTATTTTTAATATTTCTGTATTTTTTCTTTTTAGATTTTTTTTATGTCTTTTTTTATTATTTATTATTATTATTTTTAGATAGTTTAATATCAGTTGTTCTGGTCTTATAGACCTAATTACATTTTATTAGCCCGTTTTTACACATTTAAATATACTTTTAATAGCTCCTTTTTAATAGATGATTTTTAATCATTTTTCTTAGACATAATTGAAATTAAATTAATACTTTCTGATTTTTCTATTAATATTATTTATTTATAAATATTTTAATACCAGTTATTCTGGTCTTATAAACATAATTCCTTTTTAATAGCTCTTTTTTTACACATTAAAATGTACTTTTAATATCTCCTTTTTAGTAGGTATTTTTAATGATTTTTAATCACGTTTGAAATGAATTAGATTGTAATTAAATTAATACTTTTAGATTTTTATATTATTATTATTATTACTATTACTATTAGTATTACACTGTGTGCAGAATTATTAGGCATGTTGATATTCTGGTCATATTTTTTTTCCAAACACATTTTACCAATTCCAAACCACATCAGTCTTAATAACTACTGTTAATTTTGTATTTAATCATTTATATGTGATATATAATTGCCTGTGAAGGCTGGAAGTGAAAAACTCCTTATATTCAGGTGTGCAGGATTATTAGGCATGTTTTCTTTTACAGATAAAATGAGCCAAAAAAGATATTTAACCCAGACTGAAAAGTCCAAATTATTAAATGCCCATGAGAAGAATGCAATACTAATGCAATACAAGAATTTGCAAAGTTAAGGCTTGACCATTGGACAGAGAAATGCTTGTTGAGTCTGCATGGTCAGAAGAAACAGGTGGAGAAGAAAAGATGCATGTTAACTGCAAAAGAATTAGAAATTAAGGTGAAGAATTAGGTGTGACACCATCAGGAACCGTTTCCAGTTCTCCAGCGCCACCATTTTCCAGAACTGCAACCTACCTGGAGTCTTCAGAAGTGCAATGTGTCAGGTTCTCAGAGACTTTTCTTGGTAAAAAATCCTAAAAAATGCCCCTGACTTAATAAGAATAACAAGCTGACGTGTTGTGAAATACATGAAGACAGTTTTTTTATAGGCTTTATAGACCGATAAGTTGAGAGTGACTCTTGAAGGACAAGCATCACATCCTCTTGTATCCTCTGATTCAAGAATTTATCTTCCAAAATCTGGCAGTAAGTTTTGGGAGTTCATGTTTAGTCTCTTATCCTGAAAAGTCTGACTTGCAGAGATGTCCAATGGTCAAGCCTTAACTTTGCAAATTCTTGTAATGCATTAGTATTGCATTCTTCTCATGGGCATTTAATAATTTGGACTTTTCAGTCTGGGTTAAATCTCTTTTTTGGCTCATTTTAGCTGTAAACGAAAACATGCCTAATAATTCTGCACACCTGAATATAAGGAGTTTTTCACTTCCAGCCTTCACGGACAATTATATATCACTTACAAATGATTAAATACAAAATTAACAGTAGTTATTAAGACTGATGTGGTTTGGAATTGGTAAAATGTGTTTGGAAAAAAAATATGACCAGAATATCAACATGCCTAATAATTCTGCACACAGTGTATTATTATTACTTTTTAATATCTATTTTTTCTTAAAATATTGTTAAAATTGGCAGAATCTCAATTGTTTCTATTAGATATAATAGTGGTTAATCCCTTGTTTTTCTTTTTCAATCTTGCTTTTTTTTTAGATATTTATAAACCTAATTGAGAATAAATGAAAATATATTTTTAACGTCTCATTTTTAAAGATATTTTTAATGATTTGCAGTCATTTTTCTTATACAATTTAGATTAAACAAATACTTTTCAAATGATTTAAGCTTTAAAAAGATATCTTTAATATCTCAACTGTTTTGATATTAAATTGAGAGCAAATGTAGACTTTAATCTGCTTCATAAAACAGATCAACAGTGTCTCAAACTGTGCTTAGATTTGCCAAGAAAAGTCGGCAAATTAAACATCAGAAATCAAACATTTGATCTTGATCTAGTTGAGCTGTTTCGTATTAACCTAAAACTTAAATCAAGGACTGTTTAATCTCTTTGTGAAAACAGTTCAGTTCACGGGAAGTATGTTCTTCTTTTAATGATGTCAATGGCAAAATCCCCCACAGAATGACACGGCCACTCGTGACGAGTTCAGACAAAAGACCTCATTCTTCTCAGCCCTCTCACCCTCGTCAGTAACATCAGAATTACCCCAGATGCCCCGGGACTAGCATGTGTTTGGCCAAGAGTTCGGACCCCCTGCAGGAGCGCGCCGAGCTTTTGATTGAGTCATTGTACAAAACTGGTCAGTTGCATCAGGCTGGTTATGGACGATTCGTTTAAGTCACTGCCAGACTCCCATCAGGCTAACAAGGCTGGTTTGTGAAGCCATAAAGACAAACAGAAAGTGGATTTGTGGCATGCTGTTACCTTATTTACGGCGGAGATGTGCTCTGTGGAGAGACTCGGCGTCTTAATGCATGTTGTGATGTAGGTAGCAGCGTTGCTATGGTGACGCTTCTCCAGCGAAGCATTGCGGAGAACTCCATAGAGAGATGTGTATGGAATATCAGGAGCGATGATGCTAGGGACCATCTAAAAACAACGCAATGGGTTTATGGAGTGTGGACGGAGGTGTGACCAAAAACATCTGGACTCGATTGATTTATTATAGAAAATGTATTCTCACACTGAAAAACAATTCTTCATGTATTGGTTTGATTTAAACGAGTTTAATTTACTTAAGAAGCTAAATCTATAATCATTAGATATGCATGTTTTCAAAGAATACCCTGATGATAAAAAAATGCATGTGCTTGTTAGGTATGTTTCGAAGCATGGCAGCTGGTTTGAGCTGGTTTAAGCTGGTTATAAGATGGTTATGACCATCTTAAACCAGCTCAAACCAGCTGCCATGCTAAAAAAAAAAACCTAACCAGCATATTCTGTTTTTTTCAACGGTGTGTACAGTATTGTGGATATTTGTTTATTTTGTCTCGTTCCATTGGCGTGTTTAAGGATAAACCCATCTAAATGTATTTTGTTTTATAATTTCTGACTGTCATTTTACAGATTTTCAGATTTAAGCAAAATTTGACCTTGACATTTGGTTTGTTGACAGATATATCTGAATCGTTTATTGTTAATCAATATCTTGTTTTTTTTTTCAGGAAAACATCCTTAAAACAAGTATTATGTATTATTATTTACATAATATTATATAAAATAGTATTTCAAATTAGATCAGAGAATTTATTCTCATTGCGTGTTCTATTGCCAGATTTTTAAAATGTAAAAAAAAAAAATACTTTTAGATTTTTATATTATTGTTAGAATAAATTATTATTATTATTAATATTATTATTATTATTATCTTTAATATCTCTTTTTTCTTAAAATATTGGTAAAATCTCAGTTGTTCCTATCAGATAAAATAGTGGTAAATTGGATTTAGTTTTAGGTCCCTCATGTTTTTTTTATCCTGGTTCTTTTTTGTTTTAAAGATATTTTAATATCAGTTGTTTCTTTTAAACCTAATTTTTTTACACATTAAAATATCTAAAAATATATTTTAATATATCCTTTTATAGATATTTGTACTAAATATTTGTTGTTCTTAGACATCATTTAGATTTATTTAACATATTTAAGTTTTAAAAAGATATTTAATATCTCAATTGTTTTGACAATTTCTTGTTTGTTTTATTTTTTAGTAAAACATCCTTAAAACAAATACTATGTATCGTGTGTGTGTGTGTGTGTATGTATATATATATTTATATATGTGTATATATATATATATATATATATATATATATATCATTGCTTATTCTGTTGCCAGATTTTTTTCTTATTTTAACAAAAAAAAAATAATAATAATAATTTTGTCCGCCATTTTTTATCTTATTATACTATAAAAAATATTATTTATTTATTATAAACACTGCAATTATTATTATTATTATTATTATTATTTGTGTATGTTAAGTTGGATAATTGGTAGAACTGAATAACTAATATATTTTTAATGTTTAAAAAAAAATTATATCGCATTATTGTATTATAGTGCTAATGTACCTTGCATTTGCAATAATAGTTTGCAAACAGATGGATATTGTTAATAAATGTAAAAAAAAAAATGTTAGACATATATGTTTATATTGGTCTATTTTGTTATGTCTTTGCCAATTTTGTGATTATTTGCATATACTATAGAACTATAGAGCTAGTTTATACATTGTTATATTATAACACTAAAGGATATTTAGATAGATAGATAGATAGATAATGTATGCCATTTGTGTACTGGCAAACTGTCCCATGCATACGCAATGCATTTGTCCTCAAGGCAGATTGTGAATACATAACTGTGATATTAAGGAGTATTCAGCTTCGGATCCTGGAAGGGGGAGGGGTGAAACAATGGGGCTGGAGAAATAGCGTGTGTGAAAATACACGCTACTATGCACTGGATTCAGTTTACATTCTAGTGTTGCAATTTGTCATCTCCCCCTATCAGCTCACACTTTCTGCTGAGGCAGAGAGACGCACCGGAAAATGCAACCGAGGGCGAGAGAGAGAGAGAGAGAAAGGGGGGAGGGACTGTTGTTGCGTGCAGCACTGCTGTCATTTGGCTGCTGCACGGCTCAGTGGCAAGACGGTCCGCTGAAGGGAGGAGAGAAAACGAGGGAGTGAGAGAAAGAGGAGAGAGAAAAGGAGAACCAGGGCGGCAGCTGCTGCAGCCTGACAGAAAGGAACGGGAAAAATAAAGGGCACACGGAATTAGCATTCGAGAAAGAGCTGCACGTTCGTCCTCTCCTCCATGCTCTCGCTCTTCTCTCATCCGGCCCTAAATGCTCTCCGGTAGAGGAAGACGCTTGGGGGTCGAATAAAAGGCAGGCAGAGCAAGGGAAGGTGCAGGCATGGCTGCCAAGAGGGGCAAATCCGGCGTGCCACAAAGCGTGGCACGGAGCGAGCTGAAGGTGTACCGCGTGGGCAGCACGGAGGGACGCATCCCGGTGCCGTCCAACCTTCGCAAACAGAGGTCCCTTACCAACCTCGCCGTGCTGACGGATGCTGAGAAGAAGATGCAACTCTACGAACCCAAGTGGTGCGACGACATGAGCAAAGCTGCTTCGGGACACCTGAAGATGGGCAAACCCAAACCGGCGGGCGGCGGAGGGGCGGGTGGTTCCCAACTCTCTCGCAACCTGTCCAAATCTGACCACTCCCTCTTCCAGGGCAAACCCAAGACGTTCACCCCGCTCGCGGCACCTGGCGCCTTGGGGAAAGGCCAAAGTCGGATCCCTCGAGGCCCTTACGCGGAAGTAAAACCCTTGAGCAAAACATCCGATGATTGCAAATCCGATGACGATATCCTGTCCAGCAAAGCCAAAGCGAGTGGGAAGAAACCGGCGGCTGGGAGCTCCGGAGACCCGGAGACTAAAGGTCAAGGTGAGGAAGGTGGTGATAAACCTTTCCTCAAGGTGGACCCAGAACTGGTGGTCACCGTTCTCGGTGACCTGGAGCAGTTGCTCTTCAGTCAGATGCTCGGTGAGTACGGTTTTTCCGCTTTCACGCCCACTTACTACCAGCTGCCGTTGGCGGCAAGGCACGGATCGACTGGAAAATATCCAACCGAGTACATGCTGTCGTGAATCTAAAGGTGGTCTCGGACAGCTGGACAATGCAGGGCTTTGTTCTGGGTAGCATTTGCCTTGTGCATCAGTTGTGGGCTAGATAGATTATTCCCTGGCATATATCCAGTGATTGAATGACAAAATGCTCGGGGGCGACGCTCGGCACACTGATCTGCTTTTCGACGCCTGTCTGGTGCCGTGTGCTGGTATTGCCGCTCTGCTCTCAGCTCTCATCTGTAATGAGGTAATGGCTGCTATCAGGGACGCGGGTGGTACGAGAAAAGGAAGAGGCTGTGGAATACAAAAAGGGGGCATAATGCATTCAGTTTGTAGCTTGTCGTCAGTCTCTTTTGACTGTTGCTTGATCTGTAGACGCTGAACAAAAGCATGCATGATCACCTGTCACACTGGAGATCTGTTTTTATGCACATTGTATGCAACATGAGGATTGCATGAGGTGCACTGCTTATGTCCATGGCATTAATCATGACATGTTTGTTGCATTTAAAACAAATATCCTATTTTGTTTGTGCCATCTTGTAAACACAGCGTGCCCTGCATTTGTGCATCAGCCCTTAAATGAATGACCTCTATTTCAACCGTGTCCAGACCTCGTATGTTTAAACAACCAATTTGGGCCTTGCAATTGTTTGCGTGGGATCCTAGATCCTTCCTCTCTTTGCATTGCAATGCACTGTAGAATTCGTGATGAGATTAAAGGCTAATGAGAGTAAACGAATGACCTGGATTAAACTCCTTATCAAAATGCTCTCCGTAGCTCTTGCTTAAAGGAGAAGTTCACTTTTAGAACGAAAATGTACAGAGAGTTTACTCACCCCCTTGTTATCCAAGATGTTCATGTCTTTCTTTCTATAGTCATACAGAAATTGTTTTTTGAGGAAAACATTTCAGGATTTCTCTCCGTTTAGTGGACATAGTGCCCGCGAGTTTAAATGCGTCTTCAAACGATCCCAGATGCAGTTGTAAACACTCCCAGCTGAGGAAGAAGGGTCTTATCTAGCGAAACGATCGGTTATTTTAATAAAAATAATACACTTTATATACTTTTTAACGTCAAACGCTCGTCTTGTCTTACTCTGCCTGGACTGTTTTTGTTCCAGTTCAAGACAGTTAGGGTATGTCAAAAAACACCCATCTCATGTTCTCCCTCAACTTCAAAATCATGCTATATCGCTGTTTTACCTTTTTTGTTAAGGGTGTTTGATCTTCTTTGCATGTTCACTTTGCAAACACTGGGTCGGTACTTCTGCAGCGATGTAGGATGATTTTAAAAATGATTTTTGAAATTGAGGGAGAAAATACGATTGGAGTTTTTCCACATACCCTAACTGTCTTGAGCCAGAATACACAGAGTTCAGGAAGAGAAAGACAAGATAAGTGTTTGAGATTAAAAAGTATTTAAATTATATATTTTTTAATGAAAATAACCAATTGTTTCGCTAGATAAGACCTTTCTTCCTCGGCTGGGATCGTTTACAACCGCATTTGGGATCGTTTGAAGCCGCATTTAAACTGCATTTTGGAAGTTCAAACTCGGGGCACCATATCAGTCCATTATATGGAGAAAAATCCTGAAATGTTTTCCTCAAAAAACACAATGTCTTTACGACTGAAGAAAGAAAGACATGAACATCTTGGATGACAAGGGGGTGTGTAAATCATCTGTTTTTCTTCTGGAAGTGAACTTCACCTTTAACAAAAGGCTCTTTTGGAATATTTCTCGCAGCACTGCATTCTATTAGCTTTTAGAATTCCAAATTCTTATTCATTATTTTTTTTTAGAATTTATTTAAATTTAATTTAGTTTGGTTTAGTGTATAATTTGGGTCTAAATTATAGTAGAATCCGACTGAAATCCTGCATGCATTCTTTTAGGATTTTTAGCATGCTTTTATATACATAATTACAACCAACACTACAGTGGTTGCAGAGCTTTTCTCCTCTAAATTTAGAAGAAAAAACAGTGCTACAAGGCAACGTTTTCATGCAGGATCTTTTAATCACAAGGTCTCTGTATATCTCTATATCAAAGTACTTTCTTTTTTATAATCATAATTACGCATAGTTTATGCTCATTTGTTCTGCATAATAAACCGATGCATAATAGACTTCCTTATGAGTTGTTCTTTTGGACCGCATGTGTCACATAACATCTGCATACCACTTTTGGTCACAAGACTGAATTAGTGTTCAGAATGGAGCATTGCTTTCCTCTGTGCATTCACATTTACTTTTGCACTGCACAGCTGGACGAGGGTCTAAACCTCTAGGAAGACGGAAATGCTTAAAATATGTATGAGGGACAATAGTGTGAGTTGAAGGACAGTTAAACTTTAGGAAATAAAGGGCTAGGGCCAAATTTGGCCTCTTTGTGCCAGTCTGGAAATAAACCTAAATATATAAAGGAAGTTATGAGGAAGATATGAGCTTATGGAAGTCACTGGCTACTGTCAACTGTTCGGTTGAGAGTGAGTAAATGATGACAGAATTTTCATTTTTGGTTGAACTATCCCTTTACAAAAATAACTAAGTTTGGTTTCCAGAGTTTATCTGTAATTTAATCTTACTGCACTGTTTTTTTCCACTTGTTTTTCAGTATAAACAGGTTAAAAACGTGGAAATACGGTTATATTTAAGATTCAGTCTTTGAAAACATATCTTTATATCTTATGCAGCACTGATTCAAGTACACACTACCAGTTAAAAGTTTTTGAACAGTAAGATTTTAATGTTATAAAGAAGTCTCGTTTGTTCACCAAGCTTGCATTTATTTGATCTAAAAAACAGCAAAATCTGTACAATTTTGAAATATTTTTACTATTTAAAATAACTGTTGTCTGTTTGAATATATTTTAAAATGTAATTTATTTGTGTAATTTCAAAGCTGAATTTTTAGCATCATTATTTCAGTCACATGATTCTTCAGAAATCATTCTAATATTCTGATTTGCTGCTCAAAAATCATTTATTATTATTATTTTATTTTGAAAACAGCCGGGTAGAATTTTTTCAGATTTTTGGAGGAATAGAAAGTTCATAAGAACAGCATTTATCTGACATAGAAATCTTTTGTAACATTATAAATGTCTTTATCATTACTTTTGATTAATTTAATTCATTTCTATAACCTGACCCAAGCTGACTCGAAGCTTTTGAATGGCATAGTGTATAATGTTATAAAAAATGCTTTTTATTTCAGATAAATGCTAATCTTTAGATCTTTCTATTCATCAGCCTTGAAAAGATGTTTTGTAAATTGATAATAATAATAAAAAAAATGTTGAACAGCAAATCGGCATATTAGAATAATTTCTAAAGGATCATGTAACACTGAGTACTGGAGTAATGATGCTGAAAATGTAGCTTTGATCACAGGAAATAAATTAAATTTAAAAATATATTAAAGTAGAAAAAATATTTCGAACAGTAAAAATATTTCAAAATTTTACTGCTGTATTTTGGATCAAATAAATGCAGGCTTTGTGAGCAGAAGAGACTGAAATCTTATCACCCAAATATTTGGAAAATATTGGTAGAATTGATCAGAATTTACTCTTGGAATTTAATTTACCTTAAAATTTACTCTTGTAATTGGTTATGTGAATCTATGTCTATGTTATACATAATATTAAAATGCATTAACTTGCAGCAGTTCTCACATCTGCAGCAGTGATGCACCTTGTGACCCACAAAATCTACACATGAAGCTGTGGTCCAGTTTGCCCTTGCACATCAAAGCGTATGGGGAAAAAGAGCATATATTAAATTTTAATCTCCCATGCAGTCAACAGGAGAGCTGGAGATTGCATTGCAGCACTGCACACTACTATGCTTATTTCAGAGGAGGTAGCAATGCATGATGTTGGGAAGTTTTTAAAACTAAGGGGAGTTTTGTGCTTGCTTATTATTTGACCGTTACGATAGAAAGTTACATTTTATGCACAGATGCAATGGTTTTGTACATATTTGGCCATGAAAACTAATGAAATACTGTCATCTTGTCACCTGATTTGCTAATTCCACCGTGCAAGTCTGATGTGATGTAATTAGCTAGAGCATGTGTTAAATCTCTCATGGGAATGTAGTTGATTGACATGAGTTATCTGCTGTCCAGTAATGCTTGTAAACCACCTCTCTCTCGCTGTCCGTAAAGCAGTCCAGTCGTTAATAATGTCAGACCAGGCGTCGTGCCTAACTGCACCATGGGATTGATTGGGCATGCTGTTGACATGCTGACCGTTCGCCCACGCAGGTTTTCAAGAGATTGTGTGGCAGTGAACGGAAAGCATTCGTTTATTTGGACGAAAGACGACCTTCATCCTTTGTTCTCATTGTGAATGTAGGCGATGTGATATGAGGCTGTCTGGTTCTCGTAATCTCATTGTTGGCGTTCGGCTCGTTTTGCTGCCTCCGAGGTTAATGTCGAAGACTGTTAGCTTTCAGCAGAGCCAGGTGATTGATCAAGTCGAGCTGTTTTTAACATCTGCTTCACCTTTGCGACGTCAACGAAGGGCTGTTGACTATTTAACTGTTTCAAAAGGAAGTACAAACTGGTCAGACTCTTTCATGGGGCTTAATGGGAACCTAAATGGAAACTTTTGGCATTAGCATCTTTGACTAATGGAAGAAATATTGGTGTGGAAACCTACAACATGTGTTGAAAGATGCTAATTGTGTGCAGATTAAAATATATTAATACACTACTGTTAAAAAAATTTAAGGTCAGTAACATTTTTAATATTGCTTTTGTCTCTTATGCTCACCAAAGCTGTATTTATTTGCTCAAAAATATAGAAAAAAAAAGTAAAATTCTGAAATATTATTCTGATTTGAAATAACTGATTTTTATTTGAGTATATGTTAAAATGTAATTTATTCCTGTGAATCAAAGCTGAATTTTCAGCATCATTACTTCAATGTTCAGTGTCACACGGTCCTTCAGAAATCATTCTAATATGCTGATTTGTTGCTCAAGGATGCTCAAGGATTTTGCCGCCCAAAATTTTTGTGGAAACATTCATGCATTTTATTTTTCAGGATTCTTTGATGAATAGAAAGTTTTAAAAACACATTTATTTAAAAAAAGAAATCTTTTTTAACATTATAAATGTCTTTACTGTCACTCTTGATCAATTTAATGCATCCTTTGCTATTTAAAAAAAAAAAAATTAATAAATAAAACTTGCAACTGTAAAATAATTGGTATAAAATGACATGAAATGAGAGTAATTATTTTTTGCATACTTACTGTACATTGTGTTTTGATTGATTGTTCGTTATGTGTGCAGATCCCGAGTCTCAGAGGAAACGGACGGTTCAGAATGTTCTGGATCTCAGACAGAATCTGGAGGAAACCATGTCCAGTCTGCGAGGGACTCAGCTCAGCCAGAGGTGAGTGAGAACCAGCACATGGTAATGGCATGAAAAATCAGAGCCAAACTAATTTACGAGGATGCAAACTGCTGCTTTTCAATGAATGGTAAATCTGTGAGAAAGCACCACAGCGTTCTTTGGAAACGATCTCCACGCACATTTGTGTCACAAAAGAGCATGAATATAAACAAGGCTTTATATTATACACAAACCATTACTTTTTCCACAACCATTCAGCCGCCCACGTCTTTTGGGAGAGTTGCCACTTCAGTCGTTCAAACACCTGGCTGCCACATTCACAAATACACAATGAGACACTTTCCATCAATGAATAACAGCAAACGCACAGAAATCAGCTGGAGTCCAGACTTTGTACAGTCAGATATACCGCAATACACAACTGGACTTTTATATTTTGAATGGTGCTTGTCCATGTAAAACTTGCTGTCACATTGCTAAGGTGTTTTCCGAGGTCACCAGGTTACTAGGATGTTCTGAGTGTTTTTAGAATGTTTCTGTGCGGTTGCTAGAGCTGCACGATTAATCGTTAAAAGATCACGATCTCGATTCAAACGCCCACACAATCTCATTTCTAAACGACAATGAGTCATTAATGAGTCTTACCATAACATCTAAATCTGTATTCGCACTGCCACTGACATAGAGAGCAGACAGTTACCTTGTGTAGTTGTTTTCAACTACAGTATTATTTCTGTCTTATAGTCATTCATATTATCATAGAAATATAGGGAATAAAGGTCATAGTTCAGATATAAACATTGATCATGATCATTCATTCAAGAGATTCGTTCAAAAACGCTGATTCATCCAGTAATGAAACAAGTGAAGTATTTATGAATGAGTCATTGAATCATTCATTCAAACCACTTTTTCATAATTTTAGTATTAAAATGGGGGTATTAAATGTATTATTTTTAAATGCATATATATTAAAATGTTTAATCATTCATGCAAATTAATTAAACATTTTTAAATAGACTGCAGCAGTTCATATTTTGTCACACATTATTTTATCAGAATCTGAATCGTGGGAGAATTGTGATCTGTTTGAGCCAAAAAAAAATCTTGATTCTCAATTTATCCAGAATCGTGCCGCTCCATTGGTTGCTTAAGTTAAACTGATAATTTTTTCATTGTACATGTATGCAGTATGAAAACTGTACATTAACTCTCTATATATATATATATATATATATATATATATATGAAGAGTTCAGATGCAAAAGCCTCTAAATCCATCTGACGTCTTTCTTAAAAAAATGCATTTTTATTAGGCTCTGATGTATAGGTTTCTACCTAAGTACCGGTAATTCTGATTAGGCTGAGGCTGGGATTTTAGCGAGTTTGAAGTAAAAGTATTTAATGGACGTATAATATGTGTCGAGAGCTCATTATCTCAATATCATCTCAATATCATTATCTCATTTTTGACCGAGATGGCTTTTAGGGGGTTTTGCATCTGAACTCTTCATATATATATATGTATATATATATATATATATACATACATATATCGACATCTAAAATATATATATATATATATATTAGATGTCGACCGATATGTGTGTATTTTTCAGGGCCAATGCCGATATCATTACAGATCGATAACCAATATTTTTAACTGATATGTATTGTGCCAATCCACTGGTGTAAAAATAAATATTTGTGTCAAAATGAAGAATAACAAGGGCTCTGACAAAAACTTTATTTAAATGATTTTATTAATTTCTTTAATTTATTAATTGTATTAATTTATTTAACTGAATTGGCAAATTGGTTTTAAAAATGACAGATACCGATAATCATAAAAATGCTTAAGGGGTCACCGGATGCTTGTTCACTTTTACATGTTGTTTGAACATTAATGTGTGTTGGCAGTGTATGTACAAATCTACCCTATAAAGATACAAATCCATGTAGTGGTTTTTAATTAATCTGTAAAAAATAATATTTCCTTTTTCAAATCGAGCCGTTCTCAGATGCCTGTTGGTGTGGCGTCACACAGACAGAGGTTTTTTTATGAATCTCTGCAATCACCTTTCCTAATAACGTGCTAGTTTGCAAGTTTTGTGGCTAAACGCACTAAATGCGGCTGAAGTAAACAGGCTCGTCACTCCACAGAGAGAAAAGAGGGGTCGGGCGAGCAGAGCTCATTTGCATTTAAAGGAGCAAGTCGTCAGAACAGGATGAGTTTTGCAGAGCTCATTTTGACAAGGTAAAAATGGTGTTGTTTTACCATTTACCATTGAGAATTTTTAACCAAAGTATATTATAGACCTTCATTAAGATCCTAAGGAATAATATCAACTTGTGGAAAATGGGCATCTGATGACCCCTTTAATAACAGTGCCGATAATTGGACAGGCCGACATTTGGTTGCCCCCTAATATCATTTATATCATCATTTGTGTGTGTATATATAGAGAGAGAGCGAGAGAGAGTGAGTGAGAGAGAATGAGGGAGAGAGAGAGATTTTCATTGTAATGTAATATTTATATATAATGTAATGTATATGTAATATATAATACATATAATTATAAAAATTAAATAAATTTTTTTAAATATAAACTGTACATTAACTATATGTCTCATTACACACACACACACACACACACATATATATATATATATATATATATATTTTTTTTTTTTTTCATTTTATAAATAGATATTTAGATTTTTAGTGTGTTACTGTTTTTTTTGTTATATTTACTTTATCACAAAATAACACATCTGCAGTTTGATTGAGATTAACTGGAATGCACAATGAAGAAACATGATTTTTAAAAATGGTGAAAAACTTTATCTGTTTTTGCAAATAAACTCTTCATATATTGTATATAGCTGTATATACATAACATTTCAGTATTTATATATGTATGCATGTACATATACATATAAATGAAAATGCTTGTGCAAGTAACAGAATAAGCTAGATTGCTGCTACATCCTGATGAACGATTTCTCCTTCCCCAAAGGTGTGCTACGCTAGATGTGCTTAGCCTAGCAATTATGCTAACTTTGATCTCAGTACCTTCCTGAGTTTTGCCCCTAGAGATCTCTGTCTGCCTGTCCTTCCTCCAAACATCAAACCTTTCCCTGCAGGCTAACTATTCACTACCCTTACTAAGTTTCTAAGCTGAAGACTTTTGTAGTGGATATAAGCACGCTTACTAACCCTGCCTCCATTTTAAAAGCAGCCGTTCTATAAAACCGATGAGCTTCCACAGACTTGATGGCGCAGGCGTTAAAATGATTCATACTAGATTAACCGCACTCAACCCACAGATTCACAGCCGCACTAATGTATGTGTGGGTAATGAGCTTTTCTGTAATGTAATACTTGTTTTAGCCTTCAAGACATGGGGTTGCATGAGCTAATACGACTCAAAATAGAGGTGCGCTGTTCGATTCACATTATACACCTGCTGCACTACACAATATCTGGACTTTGTCAAAATGTGCACTTGAATTGGAAAATCTGATTAATTACTAAACCATATGGACGCTTTTAAGTTTTCATGTGCTGTTTTTGTTTAGGAAAACTGTTTGTGATGTGTCATGCTTTCACAAACAAGCCTTTTATCAATTTGGCATGTTTTGTTAATGATGTGTGACGAGTATTCAATCAGAACCCGCAACAACAGTGTTTATTTTAGTATTGTCATACTATAATAGTTTTTATTAATATTTTATATTTGTTTTTATTTTTAGATTTTCTGTTTTAATTTAAATGTACTCAGTTTTACTGATTTTGTTGTGTGCTTTTGTCAGTTTTATTATTATTTTAATTTCTGTCATTCTTCTTCTTCCTTTACTACTACCACAACTTCTTATAGTTAGTTATTTTAGTACATCAAGTTAAACTAAACAAAAATGAGAAATGTTGCCTTGGAAAGCAGTTGAAATAAAATAAGTTTAATGTTTTTTTTATATGTTATTTCATTTCAGTTATTCACTTATTTCAGTTTTTTTATTTTACAGTACAATAGAATTATTACAATAATATATTTCTCTTTACAATATTGTTATTTTAATAATTAGAATTAGAATAAAATTTATCATCAATATAATTATTATTTTATAGCCATATTTATGTATAATATGCAAATAAATATACAAATTGTGCAGCCATTCAAGAAAAGCAAACTTGAAGCTCCTTTAAAAAAGCGCATTTTGCAAAAAAAAAAAAAGAATAACAATAATAAATCATTCAAGCCTAAAATAGTCAATCAACAACAGAAAAAAGTTTTTTGCTGCTGCAAAAAAAGGTATTTTAATTTTAGTTGTACTGTAAAATAGTTATTTTTATTAAATAAGCGTTTTTTAAATATTGTTATTATTATGTTTATTATTATTTTAGTTTTAATACATCAAGTTTAACTAGACGAAAATTGTAAAAGGTTTATTTTTTGTTAACTTTAATAACTATAATATAATATATAATATCTTACAACATCCTAACAACTGGATAGCATTACACAAGCAACTACTCAGAACACCTTAGCAACTGTATACAACGTTTTGGCAGTTGCTCACAACATTATGGCATTATGGTGGTGATTTTTGCATGGGCAGACGCACTCATTTTAGCCAATGTAAAAATCTAGTTCAAGTCTGCTTTTGCCCTTACAGTCACTGTTGACTTTAGTAATGAGAAAAACCCTATAAATGTTCCTGCCACATAGTGTGCGACGTGGAGAGAGCAGGACCTTTGCTTTGGCTTCATGTAGGATGTGATGTGGCACTGAAAGCAAATGGAAGGCAGGCCATGAGGTTTGGGTGTGGCTGCGCCGTCACTATGAAAGGTCCAGTGCACTGAAATAAGGCTCTGTTTGTGTTATTTTCAGATGTTTTTTTTGAAAATACTGAGAAATGAAATGTTTATTCTGACTAGAAGCTCCCATGCGGCCCTTTATCACCAATCCAGGTCTTTCACTTGTAATGCCAGGTCTGCCATGAGAGCCAGTAATGCTGCTGGATCCAGAGTCTGGATCAATCATTGCATGTCATAATCAACTCTAATCAACTGATATATAATTCAGATCCACACAAATGACAAAATTGAGTAAAGCTGAAGTAGTTTTTCAATGATACAATTGTTGGACCAACTGAATAGCCTAGGACTGAAATATTAATCTAAATAAAATCGCTAATAAAATCGTTACTATGTGTAATGAGAAGCATTTATAAACCTGTTGACAACATAAACAAACAAATGATTTAATGTTTGAAAATTAAAATAATTAAGAATTAAGCAGCAATTTTTGTATTATAAAAAAGACATTTTTATTTTTTATTAGATACTGAATTTTACAGTACAGTAGTATTACATAATCTATTTTTATTTTTAATATTTTATTAAATACTTCATTTTTATTTTACAGACAAATAGTATTATTGCAATAATATATTTTTCATTAAAAAAATTTTAATCAATAATATTAATCTTAATAAAAATGATCGTCATAATAATAATTATGATTATTTTGTAGCCACGTTTATATGTAATTACAATAGAATTTTATTGGCCAAACTATCCAACCCTACAAACAAGCAAAGCAAATCGAAGTTCCTTTAAATTTTTATTGCATTATCTGAAAAAATGCTGTTTTTGTTTTCTTCACCAAATCATTCAGCCCTTGAATAGTCCATCAAAAAAAAAATTATATATAATTTATATACTGCAACAAAAGATAATCTTTTAGGGCTCATTTAATTTAATTTTATTTTATTTTATTTTATTGCCAAAATAAAAACTTTATAATTTAATGTTTGAAAATAAAATTATTTATTTTTATTAAATACACCTTTTTATTTGGTAGTATATCTATTGTTATTATTATTTATTATTACTAAAAAATCATCATCATGATGATAATTGTTTTATATAATTTTATTGGCCAAATTGTGCAGCTCTAAAAACAAGCACAACAAACCTGAGCTCTTTAAAAAAATAGTTTATTACATTAGTTTATTTCAGTTATTTTAGTAATTTAGTAACTAGTTTTTCTCAAATTGCTCAGTCCTAAAATATCCCATCGACAAATTATAAACAGAACTACTTGCAACTGAGTTGCATTGACCAGGCGACCCACTAACAAGAATAATACTTAATAAATAATACTTCTTTAGCTGGGTAACACTAACCAAATAACCCAATGCCACTGTGTGTTTGTGTGCTTTTTATGCCTCGAGTGCATCAAATATTTCAACCCACAAGTGTGCATTTTCTGGCGTTTCACAGCTGTCTGATGAATTATCCTGAGTGAAGTGTGTAAAAATAGCTCTTCAATGTTCATGTGGTGGAGGAAGCTGTTATATTATTCAATTGAGCTGGTGCATCTGGTTATGCAATCTTCATCCTCAACAGATGAATTCTAGATGCATCCCTTTCTGTAGTAGGTCATGGATTCCTGCCCTCATTAGATTCAATGACACTATTATTTTGTGTTTTGCATGCATCAGTAACCCTCTCTTTCCATCTACAGTTGTTTGGACAGCAGCGTCTGCTACGACAGCGACGAAACAAACGCCCGCAGCATCTCCAGCCTGTCCAACCGCTCCTCTCCTCTCTCCTGGCGCCACGGACAGTCCAGTCCTCGTCTGCAAGCCGGCGACGCGCCTTCCTCAACGGGCAGCAGCTATATGTCCGGCACCAAGGCCTCGTCTCAATACACCTCTCACACCATGCCTGCCCGCTGCTCCAGCCGCCTCAGCCACACGTCACGCAGCGAGTTCATCGAAGGCCTGGACGCCGGAGATAGCGACCTCAAGTCTGGTTACCTGAGTGATTCTGATGTACTTTGCAAGAGCCTTAATGACGACGACGATGACGACAATCTGGCCAATGGGTGAGTGCATATGTTGGTTTGCTAAATGTTTTCAGCCCGTTAAAAAGGAAGTTGAAAAACATGATGTTACACTTAAAAATGGTGCAATGGAAAGTTTCTGTGGATGTTAACGGTTCATGGAACCATTAAAGTCAATAAAAAACTTTATTTTTAAGAATGCACTTAAAGACTGTATGCAGACATTCATAATGTCTGATTTGAAGTATTCATAATGCTGTCATGTCAGGAATGGGACCAGGAGATACAGAATGACTGTTATCCTGTCATGTAAGTACACAAGATTAGAAAGTCAACAGTGAGTAGTGCATCAAAGAGGGGTCATGCTAATTATCCACATTACCAGAGAGGCCTGCAGAGATGCTTTGAATGATGAAATGCCTCCTGGTCCTGGCACAGATTCATAACATTACTACAGCATCTTTAGGCTTTTATATGGGATGGATAGTTGTGGCTCAGTGCCTAAAATTACAAAGTTTGGGGCTTTTTTTGTTTTCTGCTCACTAAGGTTGCATTTATTTAATAAAAAATACAGTAAAAACAGTAATATTGTGAAATATTATTGCAATTTAAAATAACTGGTTTCTATTGTAATATATTTTAAAATATAATTTATTTCTGTGACGCAATCCTGAATTTTCAACATCATTACTCCAGTCTTCAGTGTCACATGATCCTTCAGAAATCGTTCTAATATGCTGATTTGCTGCTCAAAAAACATTTCTGATTATTACCAGTGTTGAAAACAGTTGTGCTGTCCAATATTATTGTGGAAACAGTGAAACATTTTTTATTTTTGTGATTTTTTTTGATGCATAGAAGTTCTAAAGAACTGTCTTTGCTGTCACTTTTGATCAGTTTAATGCATGCTTACTGAATAAAAGTATTAATTTCTTACTTCTTAAAAAAAGTCTACTGACCCTATACTTTTAAATGACAGTGTATGTTGACTGTCACTCTTCAGTTCAATAATATTGATTATTAAGTTTGGGGAATGTGCGATTTGTGCAGTGGACAAGGTGTTGTGAGCGTCAAAAGAGAAATGCTCAGCTTTATGCAAATGAGAAGCAAAAGAAAAAACTAGTAACTTTAACAGAATATTGGTTGCAGCCTATAGTATGTATAAATATCATAAATACACAGTTTTAATCTTAGTCGTGCTGGGTTAGTAGTATTTGGTTAGTGTATTTTATTTTGTTCAGTCGTTTGATAGTTAGCAGGTTTGCCGAAAGCAAGACTGCACACACCAAAATACTAGCAAATAATCAAGTAGGCATTTAGCAGACACTTTTATCCAGTGACTTGCAGCTCATTTACAACGACAGTCACTTTGGAGCAACTTTAAGCTACTATTTTGCTTAAAAAAAAAATGCAGCCCTGCTTTTTAAAAAATCTGCTGATTTGCAGAAATGGACTAATGTTACCTAATTTGGTGATGCTGAGTTCTAAAAGTGCAATAAAAACATTCCATCATATACAGATTTTTTTTTTTCACAAAATAATAATAAATCATGAATAACACATCATGCATATTTATCAGGTTGAATGCACTTATGAAAATAACAAAAACAATCATAATTATTTAGTCATCATTTTACAAATTTGCAAAGGAGTGGAAAATGTGGAAATCAGAATTATGCATAATGAATCAGTCATACATGTGAAAACGAGCTGAGAAATGAACAAATGGTTATTATTTATTAAATAGTCTGGCTCAGATTCAGACAGGAGTCATGTGTTTGTGGCAGTTTATATGCTGATTAAGGGATAATACAAGATTTCTTCACCATACAGATGGTTGTCAAAAGAAAAAATACTAAGAAATGCATCACATTTTGTGAGAAAGTGTAACATGCTTGAGTAAAACAGTCACAATTTTTGGAATCAGCACTCTGAAATTATAGAGATTTCATTCATTATTGGATTTCATTCAGCAAATACAGTCAAACCAGATATAAATTTAGATTTTTTTTTTACTAGTTGGTGAAGGACACTATAGTTTATTTATGTAAGTGAAGATAGCAAAATAAAGTAAACTGTGACATATTACATCCAAAAATTCTTCATACAGTGGACTACCTGTAAAATTGATGATAATTTGGGACCAAAAATTATTCAGACACTTTGATCTGACTAGTGTTTTTTCTTTAATTGCTAATGTGACCTTTTTACACCACAGACTGAACAAAATTAAGCATTGCTTGGTAATTGGTCAACGAAGTATTGATAGTTGTGTAAATATTGTCGTACCAACAGTTGTCTGAATTTCGGTTTGTTGTAATCCATTATATACTGACATTATCAAGTTCTTGTCATATTTTATTACCATTTTCTAAACTATAGCAATTTTTTTTTTAATTTGACTGTATGATGCAGGTTGGTATAGATCAAAGTAAATGTTGACACCTTTGTTTCCGCTCTTTTAAAACACCTTTATTTTCTCCAAAGCCAGACTTTTTCTGTCCAGCTGTAACAGTGAACCTGCATCGTTTCAGTTCACCCAGTCACCATTCGTGTTGTTTTGCTAGGTCGAGCCATCTGCCAGGTATCCAATTATTCAGATAACTCAATGATTTCATTGTAATTTGCATGCTGTAGTGACCTTGTGTTCCTGTTGGACTCGGTCAGCGCGCAGCAGCGGGAGTTTGACAGCAGGTGTCTGATCTGAACTCAGTCACCTCCAGATTTGAGGACGATAGCCGCTCCTTTTTTGGCCTCGATTGTCTTTTTAATTCCTTTTTTTCAACAGAGAGTTTAAAGTTATCAGCACAGCTCACTGCTCGGTCACACACCCCCGAATACACGCATTGTATTCGTACCGAGATGATGAAATCCAGGCCAGTTCTCCTGGGCGTGAATCTGGGCTTTATCTGGGAAGCTCATGCGGAGGGATTTGGCGAGTGCCGCATGACGGTGGGGTGATCAAACCCAGCCCTCGTTCTCACTTTCTACTGACGCTTCGATGCAGTGAGAAGAGACTTACATAAGAGAGAACAGACCTCAACCAAACAGATCATCAGAGCGTTTTTGGTCATTTGAAGGAACTGTAGCTTACATTATTGGGCCAGTTTTAACCCTCCAGTTGTGTTGGGGTCCATTTGACCCATATTGCTTGAAATACCGGTTAAACTGTTTATTTCTTCTTGAGATTTTGAGGGTATTTTTCATTGTGGGTCAAGAATCTGCATGCAAAGTTTCAGCACATAGCTGTGTTTTGGAAAGTCTGTACAAAGTTATGACTTTTGTATTGAAATCATATTGATTGTCCATGCAGTTATAGTCAACACTATGGAAAATACTAAAGAGTCTGAAAATCTTTACTGTAACTTGTCAAACAGTAAAACATAAAATACGTTATGAAATTCAAGACTAAAAGTAGGAAAATATGTGGATCAAATGGACCCCTAGCAAAATAACACAAAACAAGGTGGTAATTATTAAATTTTTCACATTTTATGATTTTCAGTCACAAAAGTTACAAAAGTGGTTTTCTGTTTTTAAATAAATCTTTTTATTTTTTATTTTTTGGCAAATTGCATGAAAGTACAAACATTTATGTTATATTTTTGTGTTTAATTAATGTTTGTTAAATTGTACATTGCTGTCCAATTGTGCTGATTTAATATAAAAAAAATTTTCTAATTTTTGCTGCTTGTTTAATTTAGTTAAAGCATTTTAAAGTAACAGTTGCTGAAGACTTTAATTGCACTGTGTTCAGCCCACTTAAATATGTAAAAATGATATACTTTATGTCAGGACTACATTATTATTTTTTCATTATTTTTGTTGCATTAACTGAAGTGCATGGGTGGATTTTTAATTCCCAGCACACTTTGCATAAGACTGAATTTGGAAGGTAAATGTTTTGTTTTAAAAGTGTTGTTTTATGTAAAAACTAAAATGTATCATATTTAATTTCTTTTTTTAATTTCTAATAATTTGATTTATCATTAAAATATATTATGTTAAAATATCATTGTCATCATATAATGTTAGTAGTGAAAGTACAGATCTGAACTATGGACTGAATCAAGGCAGCCAAAAAACAGAAAAAATATTTATTTATACAGTGAGTGTATGAGTTTTACTGTATATATAGAATGACTATGTAAACAACCCACCCCAAAAGTCTCTAAAAACCATTAACGAGGTTACTAATGTTTCCAGCATCTTTAAAACAACTTTTTTCATGTTCATAGCATCTAAGTGTAATGAAATGACTTTAAGGTTGAGCAGCAAGACTAAAACAAATCTTCTCAGACTAATTGTTTTGTTGAAAAGACTTAATGTAATTGCGTGGAAAAAAAGTTCTCTTGAATTTAATTAAGCTGTTTTTATCTTTTGTGTACATGTTTATACTGCAGGCCTTTAGTTGATTTGTTTTGTACCTTTTGACAGCGAGTGGCATATTGGTGATTTGTGCAGAAGAACTGCATGGGTTAATTCAGTGAAGACGAGTCTGGATGTGGTAACCATGGAGATAAACTGATGAGAAGATGGAGGGAAAAGGTGAGGTTTTCCCTCACAGATGCTTCAGTTGTGTACGATCGATTCCATGTTCTTGTGGTGTTGTGAGTCTGCATGTGAATACATGGTACTTTTGATATGCATTATGCAATGACTGATTACCATATAAGACAACAGAAGGGCTGTGATTAGTTTAAAGGTTTGTGTCAGCAAAAGTGAGAAAATAGCACAGTTTAGCAAATATCGTGACCTGGAAGATGACAGTATATTCACTTTGGCAAGATAAAATAATTGTAGCTAAGTGAAGGTTTGGACTCCAGCTGCTGATGTTTGCTGTTCCTGCAGTTTGTGCTCAGTTTACAAATATAGGCAAAAAGCGAAGTCTGTAGTTAGACAAATAGCGTGTATTGATTGCGTCTGGCCTGAGGCGAGCACACGTGAGCGTCTGTTGCCGTGCGCGTTCGTCCCCTGAGAGTGTCATCGGATAGTGACCCGTTCTGTTCCTATTCATGGTCAAACTCATCCTGGATCTTTAATGGTTTACAAGCTCTATGTTTTAAGATGTTTTTAGGACAAGTAGTGTGTTTTTTTTTTCAGGATTAACATCAGCATTAGGACAATTAAACATACTCCCACTCCCAAATTCTTGATAATGGATATAATCTAATTTCTGCAAGGTGAAAATTCTTTAATTTAATTAATTTAATTTAATTTAATTTATGTAAGTAGAAAATGTAAGTATTCATTTATGTTGTGCGTGTATGTATATATACACCATTATTATTTATTGTTTTAAAACAACTAGAACTAGTTCTGTTATTTATCTAGTTCTAGTAGAACTAATAAAGTAAAAAAAAATAAAATAAAGTTAAAAACAGATATATTTTAATACAAAATACATTTTAGATGGTAGTATTTTTATTTATGTTCAATCAATTTAAATGAAAAATTTATAATCGTAGTGTAATTATCCTTTATTACAAAAAACGAAAGTAAAACATTAAGATGCAGTTTCATGGTTAAAATGTGCTTAATTGCTTATCTTAATAGGCTTTATTTATTTATTTATTTATTTTAATTTTTCATTTTGATTAGTCCTGTACTTAAAAAAATATAATATTAATAATATTTTAAATTGCAGGTATTTTGTTGTTATATATATTTAAAGCATTACGATTTAAAGTAAAACATTAGGATGCATTTTGTAAATGTCTTGGCTAAATGTGTTTAATTGCTAAAATAATTGGCTCCCAAATGCAGAATATCTTAGTAGGCCTAATTTTTTTAATTAATTAATTAATTACTTTTTTTTTTTTTTAGTATTTTGGAGGTGATTTAGTTTTTTATGGCATTCACTCTTGCCCAATATGACACTGCAAATAAAGCTTATGAAGGTTACATTAACCTTTTTTGTGTCATCTCGTGTTCTGGTGAATAAGTGCCGTTCCATGTTCTGGTCTCCATATGTCCCTATGGTACAGATATCAGACTCTCATATTTCACCCTAAAGCCTGAACATTCATATGAGTGGACGATTTCACAATGACTCACATCAGTGCTGAGATTCCTGTTACACTGTCAGTGATGGTCAGAGCTCTGAGATGCTGAAAGATCACAGGCTGAGCACTTTGAGCTCAACCTCAATACGTCTGTCTGACATTCAGAGACTGAGAGAGAGCCGTTCGTTTGGCAGTTAATGAACTAATGATTTATACTACAACAACAACAACAACAGCCCACCCAGAATAATCTGTTTATCATAGCTGACACATGGAAATAGTTATTGGGTCAATAGATTTTTCTATTTTGTTTCCTGAAGAGAATGTGAGTACTGTTTGCCCATGTGGGTGGTTGCTAGGATGCTGCTATGGTATTCTGTGTGGTTGCGAAAGTGTTGCTAGGTTGTGTTGTAAAGGTGTTCTAGGTGCTTGCTAGGATTGCTTGTGAGTAGTGTTTGTCCATGTGGGTGGTTGCTAGGGTGTTGCTATGGTATTGCATGGTTGCTAAGGCGTTGCTGTGTGGTTGCGGTGATGTTGTTAGGTTGTTGCTAAGGTGTTCTAGGTGGTTGTTAGGGTCAACTGATTTTTCGTTTCCTAAAGAGATTGTGAGTAGTGTTTGCCCCTGTGGGTGGTTTGCTAGGATGTTGCTATAGTATTTGGTGTGGTTGCTAGGTGTTGTTAGGTTGTGTTGTTAAGGTGTTCTAGGTTGTTGCAAGGATCGATAGAATTTTTATTTCCTAAAGAGATTGTGACTAGTGTTTGCTCAAGTGGGTGGTTTCTAGGGTGTTGCTATGTGGTTGCAAGGGTGTTGTTAGGTTGCGTTGCTAAGGTGTTCTAGGTGGTTGTTAGGATCGATTAATTTTTCATTTCCTAAAGAGATTGTGAGTAGTGTTTGCCACTGTAGGTCGTTGCTAGGGTGTTGCTGGTGCATTCTGTGTGGTTGCTAGGGTGTTGGTATGTGGTTGCTAGGGTATTCTGGTTGGTTGTAAGGGTATTGTTAGATTAGTTGCTAAGCTGTTCAAGGTGGTTGCTAGAATTGATAGATTTTTCATTTCCTAAAGAGATTTTGAGTAGTGTTTGCCCCTGTGAATGGTTACTAGGGTGTTGCTATGGTATTCTGTGTGGTTGCTATAGTGTTGGTATGTGTGTCCAAGGGTGTAATTAGGTTGTGTTGCAAAGGTGTTCTAGATGGTTCTTAGGATCGATGGATATTTCCTTTCCTAAAGAGATTGTGAGTAGTGTTTGCCCATGTAGGTGATTGCTAGGGTGTTGCTATGGTATTCTGTTTGGCTGCTAGTGCATTGCTATGTGGTTGCAAGGGTGTCATTAGGTTGTGTTGCTAAGGTGTTCTAGGTGGTTGCTAGGATCAGTTGATTTTTCATTTCGTAAAGAGATTGTGAGTAGCTTTTGCCTCTGTGGATGGTTGCTTGGGTGTTACTATGGTATCCTGTGTGGTTGATAGGGTGTTGCTTTGTGGTTGTAAGGGTGTAATTAGATTATGTTGCTAAGGTGTTCTAGGTGGTTACTAGGATCGATTGATTTTTTTACACATCTTTAAAGGTTGTGGGTAGTGTTTGCCCATGTGACTGGTTGTTAAGGCGTTGCTAAGTCGTTGCTGTAGTATTCTAGGTGGTTGTAAGGGCATTATTATATTAGTTGTTAAGGTGTTTTAGGTGGTTGCTAGGATCAATAGATTTTTACATGTCTTAAAACATATGTGAATAATATTTGCTCATGTGGCTGGTTGCTAGGGTGTTGCTATGTGGTTGCTATGACATCCTGAGTGGTTGCTGTAGTATTAAGGGTTGCTGTTGTATTCTGAGTGGTTGTGACGGCATTGTTAGTTGGTTGTTTACAGATTCGTTTTTTCTTTTTTCGTTTCTCAATTTTTTTGGCCACTGGCTAAAAATTGTGATGATTTCTATTAGGTTTAGTTTTTATTTTCAGGTTCCTTATTTTTACCATAAGATATCTGCACTAAAAATATCTGAAAGGGTTAAGGGATATCTTTGTCTGGTGATGCACGGTGAGGTTGTAGTGGCGGGTTTCATCGTTCTTTCAGCGTGTCTGTGAACATGCAGCAGTGCATGGGCTGGGATGTGTTGCCATGGTAACCCCCATCAGCCTGACTCTTGGTGACCCAGTGAAACGGTGTGTGTGACTGCAGATGGAAAATGGCTGCATAATACAGCGAGAGGCTGATGAACTGCTGTGTGCCATTGATTCTGGATGTGCTAGTAATCACTTCAGCATCGGTTTTCTTCCTGTTTCTTTTCAGGCCGGGTTTTTACAAGGCATTGGGAGTGCAAATTACGTCAGGGAAGTTATTTTGCACATCTGCAAGCTGCATTGATGTTGTAGCATAAATGGTTATCATATGACGAGTAAAAAATATCTCTGCATTTCTGTTTCTAATCTAGTTGTTTAATAAACCTGGCAATGCTTATTCCAACTGTTATCTGCTCTTTTACATATTGCTTTGTTCCTTTTGTAAGTCGCTTTTGATAAAAGCATGTGCTGAATGCAGTAATGTAATGTAAATTTACAATGAATGTGGATTTGCTGATGTTTTTGTTTTTAAACCACTGCAGAAAATACTGCAAAAATGTAAATAATTTTAAATAAAAATAATGTAAAAATACATTGTTACAATGTTACCTTATCTCAAAATTTTTGTGTAGAGTATTGTAATTTTTTTGTTTTCATTGTTTTTATTTTTAATTATATTATTCAAAATATATTTAACAAGGCAGTGCTTGTCATGAAAATCAATTAAAATATTTATAATAATATTAATAATAGTAGAATATTTTTTCTTTAAAAATAAACAGTAATCATTATAATGTATAAAAATATATGAAAATGTATATATATAATGTATAAATTATATTTAAAAAAAACAATAGATGTCATAGTAAAATATAAAAATATTTATAATAATAATAATAATAAAATATATTCCTTTAAAAGTATGAGTCACTTCATACTTTCTGAAAAATATATTTATGTGTAATTGTATCATTTAAATTAATATTTAACAACATAATACCTGACATTTTCTCAGAAAAAAATATTGTTAATGTATTTTTTTTTTGAGTGCAAGATTGATCACAGTATTATGAGAAATGAGAAAAACAGCACTGCATGACATTTAAAAAGTTTCTTTTTTGTTATTTTATTTAACCCACACGGCCTGAAATGTTGTATTGTTAATAGTGAAGTTCTGGCAATCAAAATACTAATTTGTAACTTCAAGCTAACATTTTGCAATTTCTTAAAAACCCAGATACTTAGCAAGTATCTCTGCAACATAGGATTTTCTGCAGTTTGTGATTAGGTGTTTTAAAGTAATTCAAAGGCCACATTCCCAAGTTTTTACAGGATGCAATCCATTAAACACAAGAGGAAAGGTGATCTCTGAGCATGTGGACATCAGCTGTCCTCCAAACAAACAAACACAGCATAAGAACATCTGGAGAGGTGTCTGGGGTCTTGAGGAATATTTTTCTAAGACTTCTTTACATACACACTCTCTTTGTGTGGTCAGGCTGAATGCTGGACACATCTGCATCAGTTTGTCTATCAGTCGCGTGCATGACAGACATCACTGTGCTCGTAGCAGCGGGTGTGACGAGGGTCTTACTTCACATGTTATGACCCCTGCTGGACACATACTGTAACTGCATGTCTTTAGTTTAGCATGTGTCATTTTTATTTTTCAATAAAAGTGAAATGCCAGTCAGATGAGATTTTAAAACATGGCAAAGCACAGAACAGTGTGAAATGCATGTGTGGGACACACCCGCTGGTGAAGTATTATAACAGCTTCTGCTGTGGGCGTTTCATGTGGGTGTCAGCGAATTATCGCTATTATTAGGTTTCTTCTGTGGAGCTGCAGATCTGTGTGCTGTGCATTGACATGGAATTGCAGATAAACAGTTAAAAAATGTGTTATCTTCATGCAGAGATACCAAAAGAAAAAATATATGTTTAATTATATTAATTAGATTTGAGTTCATTACTCAAATGAAATGAAATTGAGACTTTCGCTTAAAGCAGCAGTTCACCAAAAAATAAAAAAATTGATGAATATTTAACCTTTGGTCATGCAAGATGTAGAGGAGTTTGTTTCTTCATCAGAACAGATTTGTAGAAATGTAGCATTCCATCGCTTGCTCACCAATGAATCCTCTGGAGTGAATGGGTGCCGTCAGAATGAGTCCAAACAGCTGATAAAAACATCACCATAACCATGCTTGCAAAAAGCAAATCTTTTATTAAGATGTTTTTAACTTCAAACCGTTGCTTCCAGCTAAAATACGAGTTTATAAACAATAATAATGCTTCCTCCAGTGGAAAAAGAGGTCTTGTCTGAATCAGGAGAGAAATATGCACAGATCAAACAGCTTTAAAACAGTCTAAAACAGCTCTAAATAAATATGTGGGTGGATTTTGATGTGAGAGACAACAGAGAATGAACTTTTTCACTGGAGGAAGCGTTATGACGACTTAAGGACTATGGTATTTTCGTCCACAAATGACAGTTTGAAGTTAAAAAAACAAAGTAATGATGGATTTGCATGGACAAAACACACCGCTTTTGGCTTCTCAAGAAGTTAATTGATGGACTGGAGTGGTGTGGATTACTTGTGATGTTTTTATCAGCTGTTTGGACTCTCATTTTGACGGCACCCATTCACTGCAGAGGATCCATTGCTGAGCAAGTGATGTAATGCTGAATTTCTCCAAATCTGTTCCAGTGAAAAATCAAACCCATCTACATCTTGGCCTGAGGGTGAGTACATTTTTGGGTGATCTATCTGTTTTTTAAATCAAGCAGTCTATGCTGAAACACAAACATGTGCAATCCAAATCAGAGATCCTAATATGACCTCGAAAGTTTCTCATCAGTTTCTTTCCAAAGCAAATCTGATCAGCTATCCATGTTTCAACTCTATATACTTTATTTTATCACCTATTGACTCATTTGTGGATATTTTATTACTAAAAACATTGTAGGAGTACCATTTGAGATGAAGTTGATGCATGAATGATGCATAACTGAGACGTCTCCTGAGCAGTGAAGTTTTCCTCTGAGCATGAGCATGGAAAGTGTACATGCCATTTATTAATGTTTCAGGCCTGAGCTGCTGTATTGTGGTTTGAGATATTCACATAACTTGTTTCCAGTTGTGTGAACATAACTCACCATCTTACATCTTGATCTGACAGATGCTTCGTTTAAAAGACTCTCTCAAGCACTTTGTTGCATAAAACGCAGTCATTTTCTAGCGCAGTGCATGTGGAGAATTGATTCGTGCAAAAGCGGTTTGATGGTACTGAAGTCATTTGATTTATAGTGTAACTGAAATCTTTATTTAATAATTATTGAAATGTATTCCTGACACGAGAGTATAAAAGTGAAAGATGTGTTATTCATGCACTGCATTGGTCTGAATCCCAGAGTCCAATTATTGTGTCTTTAGAAGCTTGTCACACAAGTAAACAGTGTTTTTGGCCTGATGTAATGACGTAATGTGTTTATCGTGATGCCAAACAACAGAAATAAGCAGTTAATGCATATAGGTTGTTTTTATAATGCACTATTCTGTAGATTTTATTTGACTGAAACAGCATTTGCAACCTGTTTTACTTTGCACAGAGGCTTAGTTTTAAATATTGAAATTTTAAGGTATTGCATTTTAATGAAAAATAGTATGCATGGATTTAAATGCATTCCTTATAATGTCTTATTCTGAACTTTTATCAAGTTTTAAAATGCAGTTATAGGCTGTAAAGATGCACCCATTTTCTATTTGCGGAAACGCTGTTTACACGTTATGATTATCCGTGTTTAGAGATGATATGCATGTGTAACCTCATGCCTGAAGGAGCACGGCCACACACAGTGTGTTTGGTATATATATCTGTGTGCGGTTATGTGTGTGTTTGTGTGTATGTGTAGACGTGGTTCGGCACCACTGAAACCACATGAAAGAAATGCGATGGACAGCAAATGATTCATTTTACTCTAACTCGCTCACAGCTAATATATTCCTGCATTTCGCTGTCCTTCTCATGCTCACATGCTGCTCGCCGAGTCTTCCTTTCACCGGACTCTGGCGCGAATGAAGCAGAAGCTCTCGACATCAAAGGTGAACATAGATAAATGTGTGCAAATCCTCCATGTGTATTTGCTGTGAGTTTACCGATGTGGAAAAGCCATTAAGTGGTCTTTCATGGAAAGTTAGCATGTTTCTGGCTTCAGCTGGTTCAGACACACAGCCAGAAGTTTATCTCACCAGTATTTCAGTAGAAGTAGGGTGTTGTAAATCTAAAAACTCAAAACACTTTCCATGAAGTGTGTACTGTATATGTAAGGCATTATAAAGGTATTCCCCTTACTAAAAGCTTTGCGATATGTTGGTAGAGTAAGATTTCTTATATTAAAGTCAGTTATGTTCACCAAGCCTGCATTTATTTAATTAAAAATACAGTAAAAACGGTAAAATTCTGAAATATTATTACAATTTAAAAGAACTGTTTTCTATTTCAATATAATGTAAAATGCAATTTATTTGTGTGATGCAAAGCTGAATTTTCAGCATCATTACTCCAGTTTCCAGAGTCACATGATCCTTCAGAAATCATTCTGATATGCTGATTTGCTGCTCAAGAAACATTTCTGATTATAATCCATGCTGAAAACACTTGTGCTGCTGAATATTATTGTGGAAACTGATTTTTAAGGATTCTTTAAATAGAAATTTTAAAAGAGCAGCATTTCTTTGAAGTAGTCTTTTGCAACATAATTAATGTCTTTACTGCCACTTTTGATCAGTTAATGCACCCTTGCATTAACGCATCCTATTAATTTTAATTTCTTATACCGTTTTAATAAACTATAATATTTACACTATCAGTCAAAAGTTTTTAAACAGCAAGATTTTTAATGTTTTTCAAAAAAAAGTCACTTCTGCTCAGCAAGGCTGCATTTCTTTGATCCAAAGTACGGCAAAAACAGTAAAATTTTGAAATATTTTTACTATTTAAAATAACTGTTTTCTATTTGAAAATATGTTCAAATGTAATTTATTCCTGTGATCAAAGGAACATTTTCAGCATCGTTACTCCAGTCTTCATTGTCACATGATGCTTCTAATATGCTGATTTGCTGTTCAAGAAACATTTCTGATTATTATTATTATTATCAATATTTAAAAAAGTTAAGTACATTTTTCAGGAATTTTTTGATCAAAGATCAGCATTTATCTGAAATTAAAAAAATTAAAAAAAAGCTTTTCTTACATTATTCACTATATCATTCAAAAGTTTGAAGTCAGTGTTTTTTTTTTTGTTTTTTTTTTGGTTAAATAAATTATAGAAATTAATACTTTTATTTAGCAAGGATGCTTTAAATTGATTAAAAGTGATGATATAGACATTTATAATATTTCAGTATTTCTATTTCAGATAAATGCTGTTCCTCTAAACTTTCTATTCATCAGAGAAACCTAAAAAAATTCTACTCAGCTGTTTTTAACATAATAATAATAATAAAAATAATGTTTTTTCTGCAGCAAATCAGAATATTAGAATGATTTCTAAAGGATCATGTGACTGGAGTAATGATGCTAAAAAATCAGCTTTGAAATCACAGGAATAAATTACATTTTAAAATATATTAAAATAGAAAACCGTTAAGTAGTAAAAATATTTCAAAATTGTACTTTTTTTTTGCTGTACTTTGGATCAAATAAATGTAGGCCTGTTGATCAGAGAAAAACATTTGTTTAAAAAACATTAAAATCTTACTGTTCAAAAACTTTTGACTGGTAGTGTTGGTGCATTATTTTTTGTATTTTATATATGAGGCATGAAACATCCAGCTGGGCATTCAACAAGATTCATATAAATGTCATGCAGTCATGCAGTCACTGTAAGTGCAGCAGTCAGTCGTCTTCATCAGGTCCAGCAGTAATGCAGCTGTATTCGTCCTCACTGGACGCTGCTGTACATCTGGATACGATTACGGGCTGCCCAGGAGGTGGGGGTGTTTGACGGGGGTGTTGCCTGTGTAAGGGGGACTCCTGGTCTCAGTCGGATAGTTTCAATGGATGTGAGTTGGATTAAGCACGAACAAAGGCACCATGACTGTGCGTGATTTCGCGTGACTCACTGCCGGCAGAGATCAGCGATGAATGAGGGATTCGCGCGCGGGGAGTTTCGCCCTCTGACGACATCCGCGTGTCTGAACAGGACCATGTTCTTTTCAAAGTGAGTAAAGTTGTTGTTTTTTTTTTTTTGGCAATTATGAAAGGAAAAAATCGTTTGAAAGCAATGTGTTTTCTTTTACTCGTCCCTGATTTTTTTTTTTAAGGATTATCAAAGTGGATGATGTTCTGTATTATTTTTTATAAAATGGATATTTTTAGTTATAAATTCTGATTGGATAAGTTGCATTCAAAGTATAAACACGCCTGTGAGCGTGCATTATAGTCAAATACTGTATTAATGCATGAAGTTGCAGCATACAGTTGCTAATTAATGTTACTTGATTAAAGAATAAACATTAAAACGACAAATAAATAAATCAATGTAATAATTTGCAATGAGTTACAATGTATTTTTAGTATAATTTATATTGCAATTTTTATATTTTCAGTTTTCATTTTAATTTCGGTTCACATTAAGTTAATTTATTTTGTCTTTTTTAGTTTTTTAATTTGTTTTCAATTTAATATTTTCTGTATATTTATATTTAATATTTTTATTTTCTGTATATTTATATTTTGTATTTAATTTAAATTTTATTTTAGTTATTTTATGTGCATTAAATTTATTTAATAATTTTAGTTAACAGTATGCTGCTAATTTTAGTTCACATATTAGTATCTTTTTTCTGTGCTTTAGTCATTTTAATAATTTAATACATTTGTTGTAGTATTTAATGTTATACATATTTTATATTTTTATAGTTTTAATATTTAATAGTTTTAGTTAACCATAACAGTGCTGCTGATGTAAGACAATGTGTATTATTGTATTAATCATATATTGGTGCATATGCAGTGTAATATGAAAAAGGCTCTCTAAAATTATTCTTAAAGAAGAAACAGGGCAACTCCTATTAGTTGGAGACAAACCAGAAACGTTAACACCAACTTGCAATTGCATGTTCATGTTTACAGAGGTCAAGGTCAAGACCGCTTGTAGACGCTAATTAGGATTTTTAAAGATCTACAAAGGCTTTTCCTTCTTTTTGAAGTGTACGGATATTTCATTAGTCACTTTACTGTTGGTGTAACCGTGCTTGTTTGAATTGGTCACCTGGTAAACAGCTCAAGACTCCACATGCTCTTTCTTCCCCCTGCGTATTGTGTCACTAATGGATTGAATCCATTTTTTTTTCTCTATTATGGGTGTAACCCAAAATATAGTCACAGCTGATATGAAAGCTGAACACTGGGAGTTGTCACAAAGCCCCAGATGCTTTTCATATGGACTAAAGTTGGGAGGAGAACATAATTGCTCAATATTTCAAGCCCAACAAAACCTCTCCACCCAAAGTCATTCCTCATTTTTTAATCGCAATGAATACAAATGAACCAGCCAAGTTGAACTGTAGCCAGGAGTAACAATGGTTTAAGATTCTGTCATCAAATATTGTTCTTTCAGTCAAATTTAGTAAACTGAGCTGACTAGTATCTTTAAGTACATGCACAGCGCGATTCTTCACACAGACCCCAGAGGAGCTGTTAAAAGTTATCGGCCCACTGCAGCCTCTATTCCTGTCCACACTTGAGATTTTTGTGAGAGTGAAACTCAGTTCAAACATAGCAGACCAAGTTATTAAGAGTTTCTTATCTTTATTTAGTAGTCATACTGCAGACAAAAGTATTAGCTCATTACTAGAGAAACAAAAGCATCTCATTATCCAGACTTCTCACTGCTGCCATAAAGACTAGTTCATTCATACTATATATAAAATATTTTTCACACAGACTAAATATAGAGTAAACAGTTTTATGCAAAAGCTGAAAATATTGCATTTACATAATAATGGAAATAAATGGCTAAAAAAATGCGCAAAAAAAAAAAACTTCCGTTTTTACAGAAAATACTGCAGTGACTGCAAAATAATGTCACGCTGACAAAAACTTTTCACTCAGAAATTGCTAGTAAATTTCACAACTAATTAAAAAAAGCAGCAAGTAACATTGACTTAATGTGAAATCTTGAAGTAGAAAGACTGGACTAGTCTTTCTACTTCAAGTCTGGACTAGACTTGTAAAACTTGTGCAATAATCTTTGTTTTATTTACAGTTTAGAAAAAATATTTTTACAGTGTACGTTATCTGACATTTCAGAATAAAATAATGTCAAATATGTGAATTTTGCAAGTAAAAAATTTGAATAACTTTATAAATTACAGTGAAAAACTGTAAAAAGACAATGAGGAACTAAATATTGGATTACTTAATAATGGAAAACAAAATTCTTAAAAAAAAAACTCTTTGTAATTTTACTGGAAATACTGTAATCACTGTAAAACAAAGTCACATTCTATTTAGTTTTAGATTAAAAATGGGAAATATATTATTTTTGCAAGTAAAAAATATTAATTTTTGTATAAATAATTGTGAAAATAGTAAAAATGTAGCAAATTTTGAGAATTAAATAGTGCATTACTTAATAATGGAAAACAGAAATTTGTAATAAAATACACCATAAAAGGACAGTTAATTACAGTAATTAAGTGTACGATTACATAATAGAAGATAGAATTATTAATAAAAAACACTAATTACTGTAATCACTGTAAAACAAAGTCACATTAAATGTAATTCTATAGTAATATAATGTCAAATATATGTTTTTTGTAAGTAAAAAAATATGAATTACTGTATAAATAATGGGGAAAACAGCAACAAGAAAGTGAATTACTACATTTTAAAAAATTGCATTATTTAATAATGGAAAATAAACTTCTTAATAAAATATACAGTAAAAGGACAGTCAATTATGGTAATTAAATGTAGGATTACTTAATGGAAAATAGAATTCTTAATAAAAACTAATTTTTACAGAAAAAAAAACGCTAAAACAATGTCGCATTATATGTGATTTTAGATTTTAAAAATGTCAAATATGTTTTTTGCAATTAAAAAATAAAAATGGTGAAAACAGTAAAATTATGGGAATTAAAGATTGGATTACTTAGTAATGGAAAATAGAATTCTTATTAATATGTACAGTAATAGGGCAGTAATAATGAATTACGGTAATTAAATGTAGGACTACTTAATGGAAAATAGAATTCTTCATAAAACCTGTAATTTTTACAGAAAAATACTGTAATCACTGTAAAACAATGTCACGTGTAATTTTAAATTTCAGAAATGTCACATATACTTTTTGAAAGTAAAATATGTGATTTACTGTATAAATTACAGTGAAAAAGAGTAAAAAGATATGATATGTTTCATTTAATCAAATAACTGTTTCGTCTTTATTTTTATGATCAGAAGTGTGCATTAGGATGTTTTGGGTTCAATTTTCTGTTGCTTAATTACTTATAATTGCTTTTTTTTGTTATGCGTTATCCTGATGTTTTGTGTTTGTGTGTCTGTGCACCATCTGTGTATGATTATTAGCCAAGACAGACTGTAAAGGCTGTAAACTATGCTATCTTGTAATACCTGTAGCACTGTCACAGTCACATGGAATATCTGGCAACCACAGCTTCTTTACTGTAAATAGGACATGATTTTTTTTTTTTTTTTTTTTTTTTTTTACACAGCACTGTAAAGCTACTAAGGAAACTAGCTGTATTTCTTACATTGTCGTCTTTTTCCATTTCAAACTCGTACCTTTTGGGCTGTGTTTTCTCAGCGGCTGTGATGAATGATTTCCTGAGTTATTTGGCGGTTTCCACTGAATGTTCAGATGAGATTGATGGTACCGTTGCCCATTCAGGAGACCACAGCGGTTCCTCATGAAACGTCCCTCAGCCCAATATAGAGACAGCGAGCATTTCCTGAGAGAAGAAACAGAGCAGGACTTTTATTGCTGAGAGTGAATCTGATGAAACAAAGCTTCCCTCGGCCCCTGTTCTGTTCTCAGACATCAGTCACAGCATTTATGTGAACAACATCAGCTTTATAAGCTGCATATGCACTGTCTGCAGTGTTGTGTTATTATTATTTTTACACTACAGTATTATAGTATTTATTAATATTTTGAGTGACATTTTTATCATATTTGCTTTTTAGTCATTTAGCAGACGCTTTTATCCAAAGTGACTTACAGATGAGGACAATGGAAGCAATCAAAATCAACAAAGGAGCAATGTTATGCAAGTGCTATGACACTTATAGCTTATTATTTAATTTTGTTTTAAATAAAAAATATATATAAAATATATATATGTATTTGTTTTATAACTTAAAACTGTTATTTTTACTTTTTCAGGTTTCTTTTAATTTTAGTATGTTTTAGAATGTTTTAGTATGCTCTGTATATGCTTTCATATTTCATTATATATATATATTAGCTTTATTTCAGTCTCAGTAATTCTAGTACTTTAACTTTTAATTCAGTTAGTTGCCAACATTTCTAATTTTTGCTCTTTTTTTAAATGTTTTTTTTTTCAATTAATTTTTATATTATTTTTAGCTCTTTTATTATTGAGCTTTTTGAGCTTTTTATTATTATTATTATTATATTATTTTTCTATTTTATTTATTTTTTTTTTTATTAATTTAATTTTTTTATATAGTTTTAGCTCTTTTTGGAAATTTTGTGAGCTTTTTATTATTATTATTATTATTATTATATTTTGTTTTCTAGTTTAGCTTGAATTTATTATTGTATTTATATTATTTATATTTTATTGATGTTATTTATCAGTTTTAGTGATTTTATAATGTTTTTACATTTTTCTTGAAATTATCTAATATTTATATTGCATTTTAATGTAATTTAAATTCATTTAAAGTAATTTAAAGATTTTTTTTTAATTCACAAAAAGATTTGAATAGCTTTATGACTTGAGCTTCACACATAGGCGCACTCGTATTTTCTTTAGAAAATGTAAAAATCTTGTCCTCGACTTGTACTTTGGTCCTTTCATTATGTAACATCTCCACATGCTAATCACAATTCCCATTCAAACGAGACTAAAACTAGCTGACGCAGACTTTGGCCGACTTTTGGCTCCAGTGTGCCACCATTACATTTCAACCGGGTGGAAATAGAAACTGATGTGGAGCAGAAAAGCATTAAGAAATGTCTTTGCGGGAGTCGTCTCTAACCATTGAGACATGTAGGCAAGTCCATTCTCTCCCCTCTGTGCCGCACAACCTGTAATTAGCACAAATTGCTGGCTCCTTAAGTTGTTCTTCCGAACATCAACAAGCCATTTTTGTCCTCTGATTCTTTGGCATCCGTAATTCCCTTTTCCATCTCCATAGACTCTGCTGAGTCGGAAACCACAAAGTACTTTAGACTCAACGTGATGGAAGATAGAGACAGACGGACAGACCGACAGAGATCATACAGTAACTCATTACTTATAGGTTCATTACTGACATCCCAAGTGTGTCATTTGCTTGAAGGTTCTTCAGTGGCTCTTTGAAGCTCCTTCGGTTCAGAAAGAACCCTCTTCTGGTCCAAAATCATCTTTAAGGTTCCTGAGACAAGCAATAATCTTGTTTTCATGTAAAAATATTTCCATATGTCCTTTACCCTTTAATGCAAGAATTATGAAATTACTGAACAATTAAAAAAACTGTAATGTTTTTAAAGAAGCGTTTTAAAAGTTAAGAAATGTATTTATTTATATTTCAGTTCATTTTCTCTTCATCTTTTTACTTTTAATTAAAAATATAATCATACATAATCTTTTTTTCTAATCTTTTATTTAGAGTGAGTTCCACATCTGTTTACTGCATCTTTTTATCTTGTTTTTTTTTTTTGTTTTGTTTTTTTTAATTAGCAACAAAATAATTCCCAGTCTTTTCCAACTATTATTGTTTTGAGAGAATTATACATCTATTTTCTGCATCTTTTTACTTCTTATCAAAAATGTATTTATCACATCCTTTTTTTTTGTTATTTATTTTTTCATTTTTTATTTTTAAGTTAAACACTCATTTATTGTACTGTTTTTAGTTAGAATTTATTTATTTATTTATGTTTACTTCTACTGAAATTAATTTATTATTTATAAATTTTCTACACTTTTGTTTTTTATCGAATTCCACACTTGTTTACTTTGTCTTTTTGTCATTTATTATTAAGAATATGTAAATTGTTGAATAACTTATTGTAATTATTTATTGAATGTAATTATTTATTTATTTATCTGTTCACTTCCTCTTCATCTTTTTACTTTTAATTAATTAAAATGTAATTTATTATTCTTAATTTTATTTTATTTTTGTAAATTATTTTTAAGTTCCACACTTACTTACTTATTTATAGAATATATATATATATATATAGAATATAGTAATTGCCAATTCTGAGAGAATTGTACACCTTTTTACTTGTTATTAAGAATGTAATTCTTTATTTATTTATTTGCAAAATATACGTATCCATTTACTTTTAGTTATCAGGAGTGTAATTATTCCCAGTTTTTTTTTTTGTTTTTTTTTTGGATGAAGTGAAACTTTTGATTATTTAATCATTCCCAACAATATAATCATCCCAAATCTGTATATTCCTTTAAAGGTTTTATTTGGAGAGATTTCTACAATAGCGGATAGTGTTGATATTGTAGAGCTGCTTAACTGATCACAGCTTGAATATATTTTAGCATAGAAAAAACAATGGCATATACAGAGAACAGTTTGGAGAGGAAACTTTTTAAATGTGCAGATCTTGCACAGTATTTGTGTTCACACTCACATTCAGGCTTAAATCACATCTTTGTCATGCAAGACTGAGGATGAATCATTATGATCCTCGTGTGGCTTTGCCTCTTTCAGAACAGATGGACAAACCCCAAAGCCGTAATGTTTGCCAGAAAAACCCGTTCATAGTTACGGCACTGATGCTTTGCCATTCTTAAACTCGCTGACCTTAAAAACAATACGGTTATTTTAAACCTCTCCAGTCGTTACCCATCATTCTGTTTTGCATCTCCATCACTTCCAGTGTTTTTTGGGAAGTAAAAACAATCCTTCTCCAGAGCCAGAACTGAGCTTGTGTGGTAGATTGAGTCTCTGGTCATATGGTGAAGACATCTGTGCCATTATGAGTTCCTGCTGTCTGTTCCTGGGTCAGGTAATGGAGCAGAAAAGTTCCCAGTGGAAAGACAACTGACAAATGATTTCCCTCTATTCTGTCTTAGTTGTTTCTCCTAGACAATATTGAGATGAAACTGAGATCAAATAATGCTACTCAGATCTTTCTCCTGAGAAAAAGATTTCAGTTTCTGAAATCTATGGAACCTTGATTCCACCATGGAACGCAAAAATTAAACAAAAATAACCCTCATCCTAACTTTTCTCACAATTCTGACTTTTTTTTCTAATAGTTCTAAGATAAAATTTAGAATTGCAAGATGTAAAGATATAAACTCAATTCTGAGAACAAAAGTCAGAGTTGTGAAATAAAAAGTCGTAATTTTTTATTCTTTGGCAAAAAAACCAACAACACAGAATTTAAAAAGATTTAAACTTAAAATTCCGAAATTCAAAATTGTAAACAATATGATTATGAGTTTACAACTTGCAAGTGTGAGATATAAAAACAAGTCTGATTTGTGAAATATTGACAGCTGAGAGGGAAAAATGTCAGAATAGAAAGTCACAATTACTTTTTTTAATTCTGTGGCATAAAAAAAAGAATTTAAACTCTGAATTCTGAGAAAAATGCCAAAATTATCAGATGTTAACTTGCAGTTATGGGTTTAGAACTTGCAGTTGTGAGATATAAACTTGCAACTCTGAGAAGAGAGAAGAAAAGTCAGAATTGTGAGATAGGTTGCAATTACTTTTTTTAGTTAAGTGACGGGAACAAAAAATCTGAAACCTGAGAAAAAAAGTCAAAATTGCGAGTTGTAAACTTGAAGTAATGAGAAAAAAAAGTTACAAATATCATTTTTAAGTTTTTTTTTTATTCTGTGGATGAAAAAAATGTCAGAATTATGAGATATAAACTCTTAAGTATCATAAAAAAGTTTTATAACTTGCAAGTATAAGAAAAAACTGGGGGAATTCTGAGGGAAAAAGCCTGAACCGTGAGATATAAACTCACAGTTATGAGAAAAAAGTCAGAATTGTGAGATAAAAAGTCACAATTACCTTTTTTGGAGTAAAAAAAAAAAAAGTGAGATTTAAACTCAGTACTCTGAGAAACAAGTCAAAATTACAAGATGTAAACTTGCAATTACGGATTTAGAAGTTGCAAGATACAACGCACAATTGATTGCAAATGAGAAAAGAGAAGAAAAATCAAAATTGCTAGATAAAAAGCCACAATTAATTTATTCTGTAATTCAGTGGAGGAAACAAAAAACTCAGAATTCTGAGAAAAGTCTAAATGTAAAAGATGAAAACTTGCAATAATGAGAAAAAGGTAAAAAAAGCCACAAATACCTTTTTTAATTTTTTTCCTTCTGTGGAGGAAGAAATGTCAAAATTGCGAGATGTAAATTCAGAATTATGAGTTTTATAACTTGCAATTATGAGATAAAAACTGAATTCTGAAGAAAAAAGCCTAAATTGTGACATGCTGTATAAACTTGCAATTGTGAGAAAACAGTTAGAATTTTGAGATAAAAAGCTCAATTACCTCTTTAATAATTTATTTGGTGATAGAAGCGGACATGCATATAAATGGAAAAAGTGAGAGTAAACTCAATACTTTCTTGAGTCCAGGTGTAATCTTCTACATGATTCATTCGTGTCTCATTTTAATTCCTTCAGAAGAATTTAAGAAGATACACCTGAAACAAACTTGTTTCCAAAATGAATCATAGCTAATATTAAGTCTACTAAACACTGAAAGAGCAAACTCTGAGCAATAATGTCTGTCCTGGGTGTGGTGCTGTGCTATCTTGCGTGATTCAACCTTTCCTTGTTTCTTCTAATCGTCTTTATCTCCTGTGTTTGTGTGTGCAGTTGGGACGAGAGCAGCTCCATCAGCAGCGGGTTAAGTGATGGTTCTGATAACCTGAGCTCAGAGGAACTCAACGCCAGCTCGTCTCTCAACTCCCTCCCCACCACACCTGTCGGCTCGCGACGCAACTCCTCTGTCATGGTAAGCAGCTCAGAGACCGGCATTGTGCTGATGAAAGATTTGGGTCTTGTTCTTGAATGTTGCTTATTTGGATTTAGTGTAACTTGGCATAAATATCTACTGGAACATGCTAGTTAATAAATCAACAAGCAGGTTTGAGACATCATATATTATGGACTAAAAGCATGATTAAATGTTCCAAATGGGGTTTGATTCAACTTTAGATCGCAACCATTGTAAAACATGCTGACAGTGCAAGTCTATGGAGCAGCACAACTCACTGCAACCAACAGATTTGACTGAATTTCATGCTTTTTCTGTTTGTTTGTACTTTGCATATTGAAAATCTAAACCAATCTACAGCAGTAAATAATGCAAAAATTAGAAAATTAAGTTAAAAACTTAACCTGCTGTCAGTACAATTTCATACTTTTATGCAATTAATACATTTTTGTATTACTTTCATTATTTTTCATATGATTCATACTTTAAGCCAGGATGCATTAAAATGATCAAAAGTGACATTAGCCATAGACATTTATATAGTTTTTTGGTTTTTTTTTTTTTTCTTCAAAATTTCTTTTCGTTTAACTTTAGCGCATAAATTCAATATTGATAGTTCAAATGTCGCAAAAATTAGTTTCGAGAAAAGGGGCTTTAACATAAATAAATGTGGTGTCACATGACAGAATTAGGGTACAGGCAGCGTCCGTGTTCATGCTGTTGCTCACATTAAAGCACCATGTCTCTGTAGTTTAAAAGCGCATTAAATCATTTTCATATTTTACTAAATTGTATCTAAAATTATTTTATATATGGTAAGAAAAAGACAAGTTACCTTTCAAACATACATATCTTAATTTGATGATCCTTTAGTACGTTGCAAGTAAAAGTTTATTTATTTTGCACAAAAATTTTACATTGATTAGTTTTGTCTTGTTAGCTCATATTTTCATTCTTGTTTTGCTCTCAGTTCTGTTCTACCGTTAAATTTAAAGGATTTGTTGTGGAGTGAAGTAAAATATGTTGGGAAGTAAAATAGCATGGTTTTTCAATATGTTTGGCTGACTGTATTTTATTATGACAGGCTGCGTTGTCAAGTTAGTAATGCTTAACTGTGTGCATGAGGCGCCAGCACCAGGGCCGCATTAACCATTAGGCTGGGGGGGCTGATTGGCTGTGGAGTAGATTGACTGAAAAAGCCCTACCACGTCCCCCACATATAAACGCTATAAGGAGTTTTTGAGTTTTTCTGTAAATTGCATGCATTAGCATTAGAGATTAAAACATTGCATTTGAATTTGGCTTACAAATCAAATGCGTTTATTCTAGATTTTACTTTTGAACAACCTGTGCACGCATCTCAGGTGATCACTGCACCAGATGTCCACATTCATCTATTTTTAATGGGTCACAGCCATGTAATTTATTTGTAATTTAACAATCTTGTCGGTTAACAATTATATAATGTCTTAACATTCCTATTTTCAGTACAGTCCAATAAAAGTTAATCAGAAAAATAATAATAATAATACAACTGCACCTGTGTATGAATATTGCTTGATGCTTAAGTATCTAAATAACTAAGTACAAAAAAACCCTCTTGTCACTTGTTAATAAAAATAATTGTATGTAGGCATGTACAATTAAATAATAGCCTATATAATAAAGTTTTGTTTCAAAAGGATGAAGAACAGGCTGCTAGCCTATGTAATTTGCGCAACAGGTGAAATTATGTATGGAAACAGCTCAAAGGCAATTTTTTGCGATACACCAAATCTTACGTGAGAATTCGTTTTTTTAGGAATGACATCATCATGCACACCATTTTATCGGTAAAAAGCCAGTTGGATGGAAACAGGCTGGAAACAGCAAATTTCGATAATTTCATTTTAGTTTATTTTATGCATATTCTCTTTGTTGATAACAAAACATAGCAAAAAACTGTATGGAAAACCTGGCTAGTGAAGCCATTTATAATAATGCAAAAGATTTCTATTTCAAATAAATGCTGTTATTTTAAACTTTATAATCATCAAAGAAAATGTATCACTGTTTGCACAAAAATATAACTGTTTTCAACACTGCTAATAATCAGAAATGTTTCTTGAGCAGCAAATTAGAATGTTAGAATGATTTCTAAAGGATCATGTGACACTGAAGTAATGATGCTGAAAATTCAGCTTTGATCACAGGAATAAATTACATTGTGCAATATATTCAAGTAGACAATATTTTCTATTTTTTCTGTATTTTTAATCAAATAAATGCAGCCTTGTTGGATTACAAAGTCTTACCGACCACGAACATTTTCCTCAACTAATTTCATGGATAAATTGCAATGAATGTTTGTTCTAAAGTGAAATATGTACATGCAACCGCTGATTAAAAACTAAAACTAGATGTGGACACCAAGGCACATATTAAAATGACTTCTGTATCTGTTTTCGACATTGTTTTTCAGTCCCTCCTCTGGTAAACACTGACATGAAATAACCTCTGAGGATTTGTTTTGTGTCGAGACAAGAGAACGCAAGACGTCTTGACAGTTTCGGGCTCTTGTTTCAGCCTGTGGTTTGGTGTTTCTGCCATCTTCAATTTAAAGTGTCTCTGGTTTGGTAGTCTGCTGTTTTTCAGCCTTATACGGATGGCCTGAACATTTCTACAGCTGATAAGACACTAAATTAAAGAGTTTTTGGGTGTGCTTGTATTACACCAAGTTGGTAATGTTATAAAAGCATTACAAATAACAATTACAAATAATGCAACACAATTACAAGTATGAGACACACGTGTATCACATTCACCCCCTGCAGTCGAAGTCAAGCCAGGAGAGCTAGTATTTACTTTAAACCAGCTTAAAAGCCTGGCTTTGATTTTCTTGGATGAATTAAGAGCAGCTGTTTCCTATTGGGCACGTCATTTGCTTGTTTGAAGCACTCGCTTTCAGCTCATGATGAAATCGAACCTTTGTTTTCCTCGTCATTAAAGACGTAAATGTTAATTCTCAGGCTGATAGAGACAAAAAGGGTAACAATATGACTTGATAGACATTCTGTTGCTATGGTAACATCATCATAGCATGGTTACGTGAAATTTTTGAAGATGTTTTCAATGCGCCATCTGGTCTTTACTCTAAAACGGTGTGAAAAGAGAAATGTCATATTCTTGGCATTGGCAAGTGCTTCCATTGCGAGGTCCAACGTTTTTATCCACAAATGGCATGTTGTATATAATGCAAAGTTATTTCCATCATGTGCTCTGTTTCTCTCATGTTGACTGGGCACATAGGAAAGCATCACACGATCCAAGTGTAAATGTGGGAAAGTCTTTTGGAGTTAGATTCCCTGAGCTCTGTTGTTTTTCTTCTTGATCTTTCATATTAATCTTTATGTTATACAGTCGAAACAGAGGGTGGCTTTGGATTGCGGTTATTACATCCCTGATAACACAAACACATCAATCATAGTGTACTTGTGCATTTCAATGTGTTTTTACTTTGGAAAAACATTACATCATAAATGAGCTTGTATGGAAATGCATATATGTTTTTGAAAGAAGTCTCTTCTGCTCACAGAGGCTGCATTTATTTGACCAAAAATACAATAAAATCAGTGATATTGTGAAATATTTTTACAATTTTAAATAACTGCTTTTTATTTGAATATGTTTTAACATTTAATTTATTCCTGTGATGCAAAGCTGAATTACTTCAGTCTTCAGTGTCACATGATCCTTCAGAAATAATTTTTGAAAAGAAGTTTCTTCTTTTCACAATTCACTGCGCTTATTTGATCAAAATACATCAAAAATTATTACATATTATTACAATTCAAAATAACGGTTTTCAGTTGCCATATACTTCAAAATGTAATTTATTCCTGTGATGCGAATCTGAATTTTCAGCATCATTACTCCAGTCTTCAGTGTCACATGATCCTTCAGAAATCATTCTGATATGCTGATTGCTGCTCAAGAAACATTTCTGATTATTTTCAATGTTTAAAACAGTTGGGCTGCTTTATATTTTTGTGGAAACCATGATATGTTTCTTTTCTTTGATGAATAGAAAGTTCAAAAGAACAGCATTTCTTTAAAATAGACATCTTTTGTAACATTATAAATGTTTTTAATCATCATTTTCAATCAATTTAATGCATCCTTGCTGAACATAAGTATCTCACTGTACTGACTTTTTCATATTAAAATAACTTTTCTTGCTGATGCCCTGTACTCTGTGTGTGTTTAGTTGCGGACGGATGCAGAGAAGCGTTCTCTGGTGGAGAGTGGACTGGCGTGGTACAGCGAGGACAGTAAGTCCTTACGGAAGGCTGATGGGGTTTATGACACAGGCAGCCTAAAAGCAGAGCCTTCCAGCAAGTGGAGGAAAACTCGGCTGCCGGATGGTTCTGCGCACGACAAGGTGGGGAAAGGAGAGCTGAAGAAACCTCAGAGTCTCGGACAACAAGGGAGCTTCAAAAAGGGCCGCAATCCTCCTGTGGGCGTCACCTCACCCATCACACACACTTCACAAAGTGTGCTAAAAGTTGCAGGTATGTTTTATTTTATATATTTTGTTGTATTTTGTTGTATTTTATTTTTTGTTACATTTGATTTTATTTTTTATTTTTATGTTGTTAGTATTTTTTGTGTTTTATTTTACATTTTATTTTGTTTTTTATTTTATATCATTTTTTGTTTTGGTGTTTTATTTTTTCTTTTATTTTCTTTTATTTCATTTGATTATTTTAATTTTGTTGTTATTTGTTGTATTTTATTTTTATTAAATTAAATTTTATTTTTGTTTTTTTATTTATTTATTTTGTTGGTATTTTTTGTTTTTTATTTTACATTTAATTTTTTAATTTTTTTTTTTTAATTTTTTATATATACAGTAGTCATCCACATTTGAAGTGGATCAAAACATTTCATCAACGTTGTCCTAAAACCAAAACAGTACCCATTCTTGTCCTAGGACAACTTTGATTAACTTTTTTGATCCACTTCAAATGTTGACTACTGTGTATATAAAAAAAAAAAATATATATATATATATATATATATATATATATACACATATACGCAGTAGTCAACATTTGAAGTGGATCAGAAAAGTTCATGAATTTTTTTTTTTTTATTTCATTTAATTTTATTTTTTGTTTTTATTTTATTTTACATTATTTTTTGTTTGGGTATTTTATTTTATATTTTGTTGTTATTTTGTTTTTATTTTATTTGTAATTGTATTGTATTCTTTCTTTTTTCTGTTTTAGTTTTTATATCTATTGTAGTTATTCTTGTTTTCTTTTTATTCTTTTTATATTTATTGTCAGTTTTATCTTTTAATTATTTTTATGTTATTTGTAATTTATGTATTTATTTACTAAGTGTGTCTGAGTGTGTGTGCTAGTGTTTAGGCTTTAGCTTCGACATAAACAGATATTTTATTTTGGATGTATTTCAGACATAAATTCATTAGGGGGACCTGCTTGGCAGCAAAACAAAAACGTTTTGTTCTCCAATCATGCATTCTCACTTTGTCATCCAGCATGCAGCTCCAGAAGGATTATATATTAATGGTACTATATCATGAGCTGGAAATGAATCATTTGGACAAACTTCTTAGGTTGTTTATGTTACTGCTGTCATCCATAACCTACTGTGAATAAAGACCATGTGTGATACAGAATTTGGTGAAGTGTCTCTTCAGCAGATAATCAAACCGATGACATGTGGAAACTTTAAAAAAAAAAAAACACATGGATAGTATAAAACCTCAGTCTTAACTTCAATAGTTTAAAGTTCAGTCATCATTTACTCACTTTCAAATCAGTCCATGTTAAGCTTTTCTATACAATGAACCCAAGACCAAGGCCTTAAATAATACACAATAGCAAACCCAAAATGAACCATAAAAGAAGTCCATATGACTCATTCTCTGTATTCAGAGTCTTCTGAACTCATATAATAGATTTCTATGAGATTCAAGTCATTATCCGCTAAAACAAAAATCCTCCTTTTTGCTGTCTCTCTCAAACCTCATTAAGTCACGCTGGTTTAGTTTTACATGAGGGTGCATAAATCAGGGTGAATTGTTCCATTAACTCTTCTTCATTATGTTTCTCTATTTTCTCAAGTGCCTTAGCAGATTTCTTGAGAGAGAATCCTGTCAGGTTTATCTTCACACTGTCTTCTCTTGATGCGGTTTACTTGTAGGCAGCGTAACCTTTCTATGCTGGATCCATAGTTTACAATGACATTTAAATGTCAGGGATGCAGTGTACTTAGAAGATAAACAGGTGCTGTATGGCATTTCACTTTGTCATACTGCTGTCCTGTCATTAAAGTACCTCACAAATGGCAAAAACATAATCAACAATTTAAGGAATTAAAAGCCTAGTTTTTAGAGTTCATAGCACTGAGTAAAATAGTTGGTTTGTGTTGTTGTTTTTGGGTTGTGTGGCAACTTTGAAGTAGAATTACATTAAATAAATAAATAAACAAATACACATTTGTATTCACACTTAATAATTTAAATTAAAGAATTAAAGAAATTACTTTTATTCAGCAAGGATGCATTAAATCGATCAAAAATGACACTAAAGACATTTATAATGTTACAAAAGATTCTATTTCTATTTCAAATAAATGCTGTTCTTTTGAACTGTCTATTCGTCAAAGAATCCTGAATATAAAACGTATCATGGTTTATATTTACATTTATATTGAGCAGCAAATCAGCATATTAGAATGATTTCTTAAGGATCATGTGACAATTAAGACTGAAAAGAGTAAAGTTTAAGAACAAACTTTGAGTTGGCTTGAGAAAGCCTAGCCTGAAAGTTTGAGGCAGTTGTAAAAGTATGAAAGTTGATGTTGCTGTCATGATTTAGCACATTTAACATGTTGTTAGCATGTTTTAGCATGATTAGCTTGTTCCTTGCATATTATAGGCTGAATACAATGTTGTTAACATGATTAGCAAGTTAATAGCATTCTAGTATGATTAGCAAGTTACTAGCATGTTGTTAGCATAATTAGCAAGTTACTAGCATGTTTATAACCTGATTAGCATGTTGGTAACATGTTTATAACATGATTAACATGTTACTAGCATGTTGCTAGCAGGTTTATAACATGATTAACATGTTACTAGCATGTTTTTAACATGATTAGCATGCTACTAGTTTGTTGCTAGCATGTTAGTATGATTAGCATGTTGTTACCATGTTTCTAGCATGATTAGCAAGTTACTAGCATGTCGTTAGCAAGATTAGCCAGTTACTACCATCATTAACATGTTGCTAGCATGATTAACATTTTACTAGCTTGTTGAGAGCTTGTTTCTAGCATGATTAGCATATTACTAACATGTTGTTAGCATGTCACTAGCATTATTAGCATATTGCTAGCATGTTGTTAGCATGATTAGCGTGTTGCTTTCATGTTTCTAGCATGTTACTAGCATGTTGCTAGCATGATTAGCAAATTTACTAGCATGTTGTTAACATGGTTAGCAGCTTAGCATGTTACTAGCATGATTAGCAAGTTACTAGCATCTTTCTAGCATAATTAGCACGTTATTAGCATGTTGCTAGCATGATTAGCCAGTTACTACCATCATTAACATGTTGCTATCATGATTAACAAGTTATTAAGATGTTGCTAGCATGATTAGCATTTTACTAGCTTGTTGATAGCTTGTTTCTAGCATGATTAGCATATTACTAACATGTTGTTAGCATGGTTAGCATGTCACTAGCCTTATTAGCATATAACTAGCATGTTGTTAGCATGATTAGCAAATTACTAGCATGTTGTTAACATGGTTAGCAGTTTAGTAGCACGTTACTAGCATGATTAGCAAGTTACTAGCATGTTTCTAGCGTAATTAGCACGTTATTAGCATGTTGCTAGCATGATTAACATGTTTCTAGAATGGTAAACATGTTTAAACCAGCTAAAACCAGTTGATTCAGTAAAAGCCAGCTAAAACCAGTCTAGGCTGGTTGTCTAGTTTTAGCTGGTTTAACCTTGGCTGGTCTTTTAGCAGGTCTCCCAGCTTGGCCAACTTAGATCAGCCTGACCAGATAAAAAGTGGCCAAACCACTTTAAAACCAGCCTGGGAGACCAGCCAAAGCAGCCATTCAGCTTAGGCTGGTTTTAGCTGTTTTTAAGTAGGGAGTTGTTAAGCTTTGCTATAGCAAATAAGCAGTTTAGATGTACCATAGGTCTCTTTGGGTAAAAGTTTTCACCCCCTCAATGAAAGTCTGTGGGATTTTAGGTGGATTTGATAGTCTGGCTTTGGAAAACCGTAAGATGGATCAGTTAGAAAAGATATAGCAACTAACTTAAACTAAGCTGTAGGAGGAGATGCTAAGTTTTGGATATAGAAAACAGATATTCTGAACTGTCATAATAATTCCAAATATTGCTGTTTTTACTGTATTTTTGATGAAATAAATGCAGCCTTGGTGAGCAGAAGAGACTTCTTTTAGAAACTTTGAAAACAGGAACTATATACTACAGGAATGGTAAGACTAGTATGTTAATATGTTAGTATGTTATATAATCAGTTGTTTTATCGTTTCAAATGCAACAAATGTGTTTTATAAAATGTTTTTTCATGAGAAATGTGCTTGAACGATCTCAGAATGCCATTTTTAAGACAGAGACTGTAATTTTGTCCAAAATAAATCATTGACAATAAGCAGGCATGTTTTCAGGCATTTCCCAGCATCCTCAGATAATGCTCTCCACTTGATGATAGCTGCTGTCGTTAGTGTTCGTTCAGTGATTAAAGCTTCACAGAAACTCATTTATCAGTAATTAGACCTCCAAAAGTCATTAAGCCTCATTAGTTCACATATTCTTGCTTGCTATTTTTGATTGTAGTATATGCAGATGTGTGCGTTGTGTTCATACGCGGCTCAAGTCACGCATGCTGGTGTTTATATCTTGTGTAGGCCGAGACGCTCTTTATCTTTGAAGTGTCTGTAATTAGATGCAGATGGGTGCTTGCCCTTGTCTTCATCAGCGATGACTCACATACTGTAAATTTAGGCCGCAGAACCTTAATCATGGCTTCAATCGGGTCCTCTCCGTGACTTCATCTCGTGTCATACCCCCAAGGCTTTCCTACTCACCTCTGTAATGATACGCCTCTGACCGCACTGAGGACGCTGTGTGTCATCTGGTGTTGCTCATGAACACTGATTCAGCTTTGTGTGTGAAAGGAAATTAAACTTTATTGACGATGAGGTTGATGTGGATATTGTGAGTTTCCACAGAAAAGTGCTGCTATGGTATGGTGATGGTATCAGATGGTGATAGCTTGGTATTTTGATGTATTGCATGCAGCTGAATGATTACTGTATTCATTTATGTGGTTTATATACGTGATATTTCAAGGTACTTCAATAAATGGCATGGATTATGTCTAGAAACAAATGGTATTTCCATCCTCGAGTAAGATTTCTTGCTTACAGTTTGTTTTTCATAGTTCATAATAATGAATAATCAACATTGCCAAGTTTCTCCGTTTTGGATTCACTGGGATTTGGTGTGTTGAAATCTGTAGGTTTTAAAAAGATAATTAGTGTTGTTATTGTTAACTACAGCTAAAGCAATTAGTTTTTAATTAATATGTTAATTGAAATCAGTGTTATTTTAGTTATATATGTAGTTTAATTTTTATTTTCTGTTTTTTCATTTTAATTTGAAAGTTATTTTGTTGCGTGTGTGTGTGTGTGTGTGTGTGTATATATATATATATATATATATATAATTTTATTTCAGTTTTAAATTTTAAGTTTTATTTCAGTTATATATTTAAAAGCAAATAAAATTTTATTTATATGTTTTTTAATATATTTTTTTGATATTTGAATTATATATATATATACACACACACATATATAATGTTATTTATTTCACTGTTAATTTTTTTGATATATATATATATATATATATATAATTTTATTTCAGTTTTACATTTAATTTTAAGTTTTATTTCAGTTATATATTTAAAAGCAAACAAAAACTACTGAAAAAATTATATGTATATATAAAATTTTATTTATACATTTTATTATTTTTTCTTTGATATTTTATTTATATACACACACACATATATAATGTTATTTATTTATTTTTTTATATATTTTATATATATATTTTTATTTATATTTTATTAGGGCATTTTATATCAGTTTTAGTTATTTTAGTACATCAACGTAAAGTAAATGAAATGAGAAATGTTGACTTGTTTTTATATTTTATTACAGTTAATATTTTATTTCAAGTAGCAACATTTTTAGTTTGTTTGATTTTAGCTATAATTTTAACTATAATAACCTTGACTAAAATAAATCTGAAATAAAATACATTATAAATATTAGATAAAACTTAAAAATTTGAATGTTTTTGAAATTAAAAAAAATTTCTGTGACAACCAACTGAAATTATTAAAAGTAAAAATGGAAATAAAGTAAATTAAAGCTAAATAAAAATATTTTTAAAAAGTATAAAAACCAAAATTAAACCAGAAAATATATACATAAAAGCTAATTAAAAACATTAATAAATACTTTAATAGATTATAAATAATACTAAATAACACGTAAAACAACACAATTTTTAATTGAAGAGAATTTGGTTAAATTTGGTTAAAATTGTCTGAATTATGTAAAAAGTGGTATCTAATTTTAAAGAAATTTCTCTGAGCAATACAATGAAAATATTTCCCGGAAATGACACAAAACATATAAATTTACAAAAAGAACATAATAATTATAAAGTCATGCTATAGTGTTGTTTAAAAAATATATATAATAAAATAAAATAACATAAAATGTTGTCATTTACCAGTAATATTCCCCTCAGTATCTTCACCAAATGTATAGGCTATATGAGTGACTGTTATTGACTGTTTGCTCTCTTTCTTTACAGTTTCTAAAGGAGACACTAAGGCAGTTGACAAGGTGAAAATGACCGTCAAGGCAACAGGTCTCCAGCGTTCCCGCTCCGACGCCGGCCGGGACAACGAGCACCGTAAGCCTCCCTCAGGTCTGGTCAAACCCTCCGCCGGCGGCTCTTTCGGTTACAAGAAACCGCCGACCACCGGAAACGCCACTATCCTGACAGCAGGAGGCGCCACTATCACCAGCGGCTCTGCCACTGTGGGCAAAACCCCCAAGTCCTCTGGCATCCCCATCAAACCCATCCCAGGCGGAGGTGCACGCAAAAACAGCCTGGACGCCAGCGGCTCCGAACAAGGTTTCCTCGCGCCCAACGCTCGCGGCAGCATTCAGTATCGCAGTCTGCCGCGACCTGCCAAATCCAGCGCTATGAGCTTGACAGGACGCCCCCCTTCCTCTCGGCCTGTTAGTGGCAGCATCGACGCCAGTCTCCTCACCCTTAAACCCGTACCGCCTCTGCCCAACACCATGCCCACCAGAGGAAAAGAAGGAGGAAGCTTGAAAGCTACTAGTCGCCCGAGCACAACGGGACCTGTAAACCAAACGGACCGTGAGAAGGAGAAGGAAAGGGCCAAGGCCAAAGCCGACCTAGAGATCAGCTGTCTGAAGGCCGAGAACCAGAGTGACAGCTGTGGAGAGACTGTGGAGAAGATCCATCGAGTGCGGAGGACGAGTACGAGTAAATACCCTGAACTGAGCTCTCCGACCAGCACGCCAAGGTACGATCATGTATGAAATAAAATTCACTGCAGTCAATTCATGATATTAGTAAATAAAATTAATTACATTAATAATCTAATTAATTACATTAATAATTTGCATTTCCTAATTTTTTTGCAATTATTTGGTTTGTTCTAAACTAATGATTATTGGCTATTAAATAACATTAGTTATTTATTCATAATAAATTCTATTTTTAATTAATCAACAAATCAAACAAAAATTGTAATCAAAAATAAAATCTATTTATATTTTTTTAAATATTTTTTAAAATGTAAAAAAGTATATTTATTTTGTAATATTTTTAAAATGTAAAAAAAAATTTGAAAAAGTTTGTGTGTATACATTTTATTTATATTTTATTTAAAAATATATAAAGATATAAATAAAACCGTATATACACACATATGTATTTACATTTTTAATTTAATTTAATTTGATTTACATTGTTAATATATACATGTATGTGTGTGTTTGTGTCAGATTTTTTTGATTAAATTAAAATGCAATTTTTCTAAACTAATGACTATTAAATTACATTATTTATTTATTTATTTATTGATTTGTAATAAATTCTATTTTTAATTAATCAACTGGTACAAAAGTATATATTTCTATTTTAAAATATACATTTTCCCCAATATTTTAAATAAATTAAAATAATAAAATAAAATGACTTGATTTTAAAAATATGCATTGATTGTTATGATTTGTTAAATATTTAAATCATTTTATTATTTTTCCAGCGAATGCATTCTGGTTTTTAATTGTGATTAAAAATATTTTATATTTCATAATAATCCATTCATGATATTTTCAAATAATAATTGGGGACAACATTAAATTAGGTGATTTGAGTAGCTGTGTGGCACTTCAGAAATAAAATGGGGGGGAAAAATATAGGTTCTTTTTTTTGATAAAATAAGCATAGGCAACATTTTTGCAGGAAATACTCTGCAGAAGTGCTGTGTTTTTATATTACGCAAGTTATGCTACTCAATTATTTAAAACCCTTTCTGGAAACGGACATCAAAAGCCTTTGAGGTTGATTTAATGGTTCTTTTTTATTTAGCTCCTTTGGATGCGCTGAAATCCCTTCAGCACTGACTACAGAAGGTCTTTGAGTTCATGACGTTACTGATGATGACTTGGTCTTTGTCTCTAACAGGTTGCTGAGCAGCAAGTCTCTAGTTCACCCTCCCAGCCTGGCTCACCTAGACAAGGTGAACTCCAACAGTCTGGACTCCTGTATCACCATCCAAGACCTTCCTCCGAAGATCCCTCCATACTCCAAGCTCCAGGACCTGGCGGGCTCCCGCGTGCCCCCTCGACTCACCCCGAGCCCAGCGCCGGTGCTCCACATTGACTCTCCGAGCTGTTTCACAGGCCAGGCGCTGTCGGTCAGCAGCTCCCCCATCCTCTACCCCAAGATGTCCGGCCTGCACCGCAGCATGGAGTCGCTGCCGCTTCATATGAGCGTCCCCACCAAACCTGATCTGGGGGACCGGGAAGAAACCAGGAGTACTGGGACGTGGGGCGCAGGCAGTCGGACGTCCATCACTTTGGGTGACAGGTGAGTTTGGCTTTGTTTGTTGGTTGCATGTTGTTTAACTGAAGCAAGGCAGAGCAAAATCAGGATTTTATCTAGAATAATGAATGACTGAACCTAGTAAAAATAAAAAGCAGCAAAAGTGGTCACCAACATTGTGTTTTATACAATAGGATGCTCACTTGAAGTACCTATAAAATCATTTTTGTTTTATTATAAATTGTTATATAATAAAAATAATAATTTTACTAAATAATAATAATAATTACTATTATTACTATTAAATACTAAGTGTATATATATATATATATATTTGTGATAGAATTTTTTATTGAAATTTATTATGAAATATATTTAATTATTATACATTTAATTTAATTTTATATAAAAATAAAATAATAAAATTAATAAATATTTCTTTGACTTAATTTAAAAAAAAATATCAACAAATAAATTAACCGTTTATTATTGTTAATCATGTAAATCATGTAAACTATTAATTATCTATTATATTATGAATTATTAATTCTATGTATTTTAATTAAATATAATATAAACTGTTGTATTTATTAAAATATTAAAAATACAATTACTTTTTAGATAACTTATATTAAATGATTAACAAATCTCTCAATTGTTTATTTTAACAAGTTTAAAAAATTGATATTATTATTATCATTTAGTATTATTAATCATAATCAGAATTGTCAATTATATGTGTATTATTTTATTTTTTTTTGTAAAATATAACAGAAATATAAATGTATTTATTAAAATATAAAACACATGTATTTTTACATAGCTTATATAAAATAATTAATTAATTACCAAATCTATCAATTGCTTATTTTAACTGAACAAATAAATTATTATTATTAATCATATATACAATTTTAATTACTAATCATTAATTATATATTATTAATCATCATATTAAATTGCATATTGTCAAATTTTGATAATGATAATAATAATAATAATAATATTTATTATTATTACAACAACAATAATAATAACAACATGTATTATTATTAATTTCGTTATTATTATTACAACCATAATAATAATAATAATAATAATTATATTATTATTATTATTATAATTGTTGTTGTTGTTATTATTATACGTTTTCTATTATATATAATTTTATGTAACACCCTTATATTCCTGTAAGCACTAAATTAACCTTATTATTAATAATAGTAATAATAAAAATTGAAAAAATAATAATAGTAATAATAATTATAATAATAACAATAATTATTTTTTTGTGCAACAACGCCAACAATAATAATAATAATTGTTGTTGTCATTGTTATTATTATATGATTATACAATATTCTATTATATATAATTTAGTGTTATGTAACACATTTACATTCCTGTATGCACTAAATTTTTCAAAAGAACAATACTCGTGTCGTTTGCTGTGAGAGAGTCGCCCCCTGCTGGCCCAAAAGCAACACAGCAAGGGACTGAATGATTAGTTAAAAATTAGATGAACATATTGGACTGGATATCAGTGTAATACTAAGCGTGTTAGTTTGGGGTGAGGTATTTATACTGTATGTGCTGCTCTCTACCCCTCCCAGTTTACAAACTGATAGGAACACCTTTCCCAAGAAAGGATTAAGGTACATCTATTTTATCTAAAATCAACTAGTACTGCAATGCAATGTAAGATGCTTCTGACACACGTTATGCTTTCTTCCACAGTCGCTACGGCAGCGGCCAATCAGATGGCGAAGTGAGAGAACGCCGTCACTCCCACACGATCACGAGCATGACGGATTCGGAGAGCCCGCCGCAGCTGCCCTCACCGACACACGTGACTCAGCCCTTCCTGGGAAAAACACCGCCGACCAACGTGGGTGAGTGAAGTCAGACACTTCTCAGGTGTGGGAATCTCAGCAGATGCACATGACTGAGATGAATCACCTTTAATAATAAAATGACGCTGTGTCTCCACAGTGGCACCAATCCCGAGTTCAGGCTCCGGTTCCCAGATCACACGTTCCAACAGCATCCCGGCGAATGATATGGGGTACGAGCTGTACGGCACGTCTCCTCTGGGCAGCTCTCTGTCTCTGGCCGACCAACCGAAGAGCATGATGAGATCCGGATCCTTCAGAGAGCCTAGTGAAGATGGTGAGCCATGGACCTGCCCTAACCTACTCCTTGATTTGATGCCACATGCATACATGTTTTGTTAAACTTAAAGGGATAGTTCACCCAAAAATGACATTTCTGTTATTATTTACTCACCCTTATTTCATTCCAAAGCTGTAAGAATTTTCTCCAGATCACAAATTAAGATCATTTTGATGAAATCAAAGAGCTTTCTGAGCCTGCATAGACAGCAACGCAACTACCACAATCAAGGCCCAGAAAGGTAGTAGGGACATCGATAAAATAGTCTATTTGACATCAGTGGTTCAACCATAGTTTTGTGAAGCTACAAGAAGAAGAAAACAAAAATAACAACTCAGTGGACTATTTTAATGATATTCTTACTGTCTTTTTGGGCCTTGAATGTTTCAGTTGCATTGCTGTCTATGCAGAGTCAGAAAGCTCTTGGATTTCATCAAAAATATCTTAATTTGTGTTCCAAAGATGAACGAAGGTCTTACAGGTTTGGAACACTATGGGGGTGAATAATAATGTTTATTTTTGAGTAAACTATCCCTTTAAATGTGTTATCTGTTGAAAGTTTTAATATAACAGCTTCTCTCATTTATTGTTTTTTGTTTCAAGAATTTGATGTTGTTTGATCTCATTTTTACTAATAGCTCATTAGCAGCGGTATTCTTGTATTAATAATAATAAGTTTAAGGAACAGAAACAAATAACATCAATACCAGAGGACAGAGCACATACCATACCATACTATATTATTTATATACTTTTATAGCATTTGTGAATATTTGAATCACCTTCTATTTTTAGATTTTAAAATATTTTTATTGCCGTTTTAGTTTTAGGAATTTTCGTACTTAAACTAATTAAAATTATACTTCGCAATGAAATTACTTTTTTTTTTTGTCCAACTTAATTTTTTTCAGTTCATTTTAGTAGTTTAAAAGTAAACTTATTTAAATTAGTTGCCAAAGAATTTGTTGTTGTTGTTGTTTTTTGAGTTTTTCATTTGATATTTGTGACCCTGGACCACAAAAGGGTCATAAGGGTCAATTTTTTTGAAATTGAGATTTATACATCATCTGAAACTTAAATAAATAAGCTTGTATGGTTATTAGGATAGGACAATATTTGGCCAATGTAAAAGGGTCACATTTATATTTTATTTCAGCTTAAAGTTTAATTGCCAAAAAAGTTGTAAATATCTAATGAATACTTGAAAAGGCAAATTAAGCATATTTTCCATCATAATACATATTCCTTGTCTTATTTTATTTAAATGATCAGTGCATTTTATTCTAATCAACAGTCAGGTATAGATAAAAAGCTTCAGTCTTTATCTTCATTTCATTTAGAAATAGACCATGTTAAACAAATAAAATTGGTTGCAAAAAGAGTTTCTTGTTAACTTCAGTTAAAAAGCAAAAATACAACATGTGCTTTTATTTTTTAAATCCGTGAACATAAACTAAACCAAGGCTGTAGCCTGTATTTGTGTGTAATATTTCTCTCTTTCTCTCAGTTCATGGATCTGTATTGTCCCTGGCCTCAAATGCCTCATCCAACTATTCATCGGTGAGTAGAAACTGATGCAGCATATTAAAATCGGGTTGGTTTCTGTGTTTGAATGTTTTTTTATATGAATGACAGTGAATAGAGCACAGAATCTCATGTGGCCGGCTCTTTATCTCCTGAAATTTTTCTTAACAACCAGGCTTTTTTCTCTATTTCCTGTCCTTGCTCACTTTCTTTATCTCCAATTTCTATATCATGCACTCTCAGACTGAAGAGAGAATGCAAGGAGAGGTAAGAATTTTCTTGAATGGCGCTGTTGTCAGCTTGTCTTTATCCTTCGCTTCCTCTTATTTTCTGCTTTTGCTCAAGAAAAAAATAATTTATATTCACTTTTTTTGTGACTAATTGTTGTACTAATTCATGACATTTTAATGTTAGTTTTTTTGCTGACCATAAATGTCTGTTTTGAAAATACCTTGGATTTTTAATGCTTCTAACTCATTCTAACCTCTCAGCAAATCCGGATCCTGAGGCGTGAGCTGGAGTCGTCTCAGGATAAAGTGGCCAGTCTGACCAACCAACTCTCAGCAAATGTATGTGCAAACACCATTATATACACAACTGCCAGATTTTAAATAAAAAAGGCTTTTTTTACTGCATGCTATTTTATTGGTATTATTTTAGAGTACTACGTTTCATAATTTCACAATTCATAATAGCATATTATAGACCTACTAAGCACATTTTTTTTTTTTTTATTTAACACATTTTTAATGTTTTTTTTTTACTTGATACATTTTATTTAATATTTATATAACTTAATTGTATGTCATACAAATTGCATGTTTGTGTCATAGTAGCTATAAGCAAAAGTCTTCAGACTTAAATGTCCATAATACGTTGTCAGAGTTGTTTGTCATGTCAATGATGTCATCAGCATTTCTACATTCTGACACTTATCTAAACTATTCAGTCATTGCTTGTTTTCCCAGGATTAATAATTGAATAATGAGTGTTGCCATGTAATGTTGATCACTGTAATTCACACTATTTGTAGTTTTTTAAATCCAGATCACTTCCCACTACAAATTCCCACTAACCCAGCCTGCACTGATCTGCTGCTTCAACACAGCTGGCGTCAAAAATACACTCACACACTGTCAAATCTGGATAGGATTAGTTTTCCCAGAGGAGTTTGTGTGATTAAACTAATTCTATAAAACACAAACTTACCTAATCACCTCAGGGAAAACTAGTCCTGTCTGAGTAGGGCTCTACAGTGTGCCTTAGATGGGTGGAAACAAAAGTGCCCTCAGAAAGTGCCTCTTAAACGCACTTGAGAATCACCTCTGGGGGGCCTTTAATGAAACGTTTTAATTTCTGATCCCAATGCATATTTGAATGTGTGTGTGTGTGTGTGGGATGAGGGTTGTGGCCCTTTAGTCCTAACAGCACTGTCCCTCTCTCCCTGGCTGATGTCCTGTCCCGGCCTCTGATGACTGACTGCTGACTGGGGTTGCTGGCTGTTGCAGGCAGGCCAGGTTTGTTGGACTGTCACTCGCAGCCCCGTCCGTCGCTGTTGCATGTGTCCCCCCGCCCTTAGTGTGGCGCTGACTGATGGTGTGGAGTGGAAGTCATTTATGTTTGCTGAGTGGCTTTCAGGTGTCATCTGGCCGAGTGTTGATGATGTCATAGTGTTGATGCTGGGTGCTGTATGAGGGAACCACAGACAAAGACATAGTCATGAATGTGCACTAATTGAGGATTAAAAGTTGATTTTTTTTATCTGAACTTTACCCAAATCATTTCATTTTGTGTGTAACTTGTATTGCATAATTTGAAAAATTTAGAACATCCTGAAAAACCTCTTAACAATTCCCTGGAAACCACCCAGAACATCCTAGCAACCACCCAAAACATCTTTGGAACACTTGTAATCCCATAGCAACCACCCTATCAACTGCTTAACAACCACTCAGAACACCCTAGCAACTAAATAGCAATGCCCTAGCAGCCACTCCGAATGCCCTAGAAACTATGTTGCCAATGTGGTTGCTAAGGTGTTTCTATGTGGTTGCTAAGGTGTTTCTGAGAGGTTATTAGTTTGTTGCTAGGTGGTTGCTAGAGATGTGTTCTCAGTGGTTGCCAGGGTGTCTCTATGTGGTTGCTAAAGGGTTCTGAGTGATTGTTAGATTGTTGCTAAGTGTTTCTAGAGGTGTGTTCTCAGTGGTTGCCAGGGTGTTTCTATGTGGTTACATGTGCTTGAAAGTGTTCCAAGGGTGTTTTGGGTGGTTGCTAGGTAGTTACTAAGGCGGTTGCTATGATATTGCAAGGGTTTTGGGTGGTTGCTAGGTTGTTGAACACATCTCTAGCAACACACTAGTAACCACTCAGAATACCATAGCAACCATATAGAAACACCTAGCAACACACTAATGATCGCCTAGAGCAGCTTAGCAACCATATAGGAACACCCTGGGAGCCACCTAGCAATGAACTAATAACCACTCAGAACACCTTAGCAACCACATAGAAGCACCCTGGCAACCACTGAGAGCACACCTCTAGAAACCACCTGGCAACACACTAATAACCACTCAGAACCCTTTAGCAACCACATAGAGACACCCTGGCAACCCCTGGAAACACATCTCTGGCAACCACCTAGCAACAAACTAATACACTTAAACACTTTAGCAGCTGCGCAGCAACACTACTGTAGCAGCTACTGAGAATACCTGAGAAACCTCAGAGAAACACCCTAGCAACCACCCAAAACCCTTTGCAATATCATAGCAACCACCTTAGTAACTACCTAGCAACCACCCAAAACACCCTTGGAACACTTTCAAGCACATGTAACCACATAGAAACACCCTGGCAACCACTGAGAACACATCTGTGGCAACCACCTAGCAATGAACTAATAATCTCTCAGAAACACCTTAGCAACCACATAGAAACACCTTGGCGACCGCTGAGAGCACACCTCTAGAAACCACCTAGCAACAAACTAATAATCACTCAGAACACGTTAGCAACCACATAGAAACACCCTGGCAACGGCAGAGTTGTTTCTTCAGGAAATGTGCGTGTAGTTGCGTATGTGATGCACTAGCATGCACTGCTGGAGTCACAGTGAGTAGCATGATGGATATTGTATTTTTTATCAGGTTTATTCCATCATTTCTATTTCACACACTCTCTCTTGTAGCGTGTGTGTCGTCACATGGCAACCTCATGGTTTTGTCCCTTCCAGCTTGCAGGTCGTCCTCTATTCACCCTTCATCCATCCATCCATCCATTTCCACAGCCGTACTTGATTCCCGTCCTTTCCCGTCGCTCTTTCCTAGTCCAGATGGAGACACACACAAGTGTGTGTTTGTGTGTGTGTGTGTAATGATCCGTAGTGTGTGTCAGACACTAACCTGCACCTGTCCCTGTGTCTGCAGGCTAACCTGGTGGCGGCATTTGAGCAGAGTCTGGCCCTCATGACGGCACGACTGCAGAGTCTGTCAGTCACTTCTGAGCAGAAGGTCAGAAACCACACACTGCAAACAAACTTTTTTTGTATCACAGTTTCCACTAAAATATAAAGCAACACAACTATTTTCAACATTTATAATAATAAGAAATGTTTCTGGAACAGCAAATCAGCATATTAGAATGATTTCTGAAAGATCATGTGACACTGAAGACTAGCGTAATGATGCTGAAAATTCAGCTTTGCATCACATGAATAAATTACATTTTACAAAATATTCAAATGGAAACCAGTTATTTTAAATTGTAATATTTTCTCACAATATTACTGTTTTTACTGTATTTTTGATCAAATAAATGCAGCCTTGGTGAGCATTGTTCTTTCACTCTTCTGACTTACTTAAAAAATTCAAGGCTTTTAAGTAACTGGTTATATGCCAATTGACTGTTATTACAAATCTGAAAACTAAACAGTTTAGTCTACGAAATAATGTGAATAAGTTCAGTTTCTGTGTACTTCTGTTTTGTTAGTCAGAGATGCACAAAAGGCAGCATTTCATTAAAAATGAAATATAAATGAATAAAATAAAAGGTTTTAACCACAAAGTGGAATCAGATATGTTCATGTTTTAACATTCAAGTATATCTTTGGCTTATCATTTCAGGATTCTGAACTACAGGACCTGAGGGAAACCATAGAAGTCCTAAAGTCCAAGAACACAGAAGCCCAGTCCTTGATTCAAGGGGCCCTCGATGTCCCCGAAACCACACCCAAAGGTTTTTGTGCATGACATTCCTTTTTACTGGTTTTTAGACTTTTTTCTTAAACTTAATGAAAGTGTCTGTTAAATAAAAACACTGATTTTTCCCTCAGAGCTGCAGATCGACCGGCAGAACTCGTCAGAGAGCATCTCCAGTCTGAACAGCATCACCAGTCACTCCAGCGCCGGCAGCCTCAAGGAACAGGAGGCCAAGAAGAAGAAAAAGAAGAGCTGGGTGAGGATGTGAACAGGAAATGTTTCAGATGGTTTCATCTTGGGTTCAAGCTGCTCCAGACTGCTCATTTAGCTGATCTAATATGTGTGATGTAGATGTAAATGGTCTGTTGCAACGTTGCGATTAAGTATGACTGTGATTTCTTCCCTATGCTTTCCTGCTCCCTATTTTACAGGTCTATGAGGTGAGTTGTTTTCCCAGCCCATCCTATCCACATCCATCACAATCACAGCATACTTGATCCTTTTAAAGAAACAATCAATATCTTCTTTGCCATTGTTATTATGTGGTCAAAAACTCAGTCAATATAAATAATTGTGCAGTATAGTCTGAGAAGTATGCTTTCAGGTTTAGAATCTGCCTTGTTTATTTAAAGGATGAGTTTGTGTTTTAGTAGTATGCAATGCAATATACTGCACAATATATTAAGACATATTGACTGAAAAATGAATTTTAATTGGTTTAAATGTCCTAATACTCTCCATCATTTCATGCAGTCTTGTTTGACATGTGCTTTGTGAATAATACTGTCATAATGCCTGAAACAAGCATATTATTACATTATTATAAACCTTGCTATGTTACTATTATTTGTATACCATTATAGTATTTATTAATATTTGGAATCATTTATTGTTATATATTTCAGTCAATTTAATTTATAATTCAGTTGAATTTATTAGTAATTTTGTTATGTGCTTTTGTCATTTTTATTTGTTTTGGGGTTTTTGGTATATATATATTTAATGTATATGTAACATTTATTTTTATTTCAGTGTTATTTTTTTTTAACTTATTTGTTTCAGTTGGTTGCTAAGCCAACATTTCTAATTTCATGTAATTTAATTTAAAAGTCATTTAATTTAATGTATATTTTTCATTTAATGTTTTTATTTTATTTTATTTATTTATTTTTTTCAGTTACCAATTCACTAAGTTATCGATTTGTAATAGTTTTTGTTTTAGACATTGCACTACTAATGCTATTTGACTGCTTTGCTTGAAAAAAAAAAATGCTTGTTGGATCATTTTAGCTAAAATTCATTTTCGTGCCATCAGCATATCAAATCATATATGCTACCGCTGTGATTTTTATTTTGCTTTTTGCTGCCATTATGAATCCAAACCATCTATACTAACACTGTGAATTCATACTTGTTTTTAAAAGGCTATGAAGTAGTTGATTTAGTTGACCCATATTTTCTACTGTAAATGTAGTTGAGGAGCTCCTTCAACAAGGCCTTCAGTAAAAAGGGATCCAAAGCGCCATATGCTGATATAGAGGAGATCGCAACCCCGGTCACATCCGCCCCATCTTCACCCAAAATCCAACATAATGTGGATAATGTCTCCGCAAAGGCCTCGACTTCAACATCAGAGTAGGAAAACCAATTGTTGACATCTAAGATAATTTATATTATTAAGCGTCCACCTTTCATAGTTACAACTTGATGATGGTATTTACGTCAGATCGTGCGATGGCCGTGAGGAAACTGAGCAAGAAGAGAAAGTGGTGTCAGAGTTACGCTCGGAGCTATGGGAGAAGGAGCGCAAGCTGACGGACATCCGTTTGGAGGCGCTAAGCTCCGCCCATCAGCTGGAGCAGCTGCAGGAGGCCATGACCAACATGCAGGTGTGTGAGACACTGTTTAGATTAACACAAATTCGAAAGTTGTATTAGCTTATTAATGAGAATACTTGCGTTTTTAAATTGCAATTTAAATCTCTTAATAAATGCATTGACAGATTACGGTGGAAAACCTGAAGGCGGAGAATGACCAGCTGAAGACGGGTGGCCCCTCCTCCAGACCCCCAAGCTCCACCTCCCAGTCCTCTGGGCTCGGTTCATTGGGCGTCTCATCGCCACGGCAATCGGTGTCGTCTTTTGGCAAAACCGGCACGGGGCAAAACGATCCTTACCCAGGTCACGCATTTACACACACAGATTTCATGCATAAAATGTGTATTTTTCACATCCGAGTGCTCTTGAATTCTACACTTTCTCACTGTAGTTTCCATGCGTCTCGCAGATGTCTTTCAAAGCCCCACCACGACTTTGCAGAAGGATGAAAGTCTCGTCAGAGTGCTGGTCCGCATACCCAATCAGCATCTATTTAAAGACGTGAGTGCTTTACACAAGCATCTTCATCCTGATGAATCTGCTGATAATTAAATTCTGACAGGACGAGCCACGTACTATATAGAATACTAATTTGTATTTACATGCCAATGTTATTTACAATTGTCAGTGTATTATTTTTATTCTGTATATTCTATATTTTCTATATAAAGTAGCCTGTTTATAAATTTTTAAAATTGTGTTTTATTTATATATTTTAATTTAAGTTAAGTTTGAGTAATTTTGATATGTGCTGTGACATTTTTATTATTTTTGTTTTTTATAATATATACACTGCCATTTGGGATAAGTAAGGTTTTTAATGTTTTCAAGGCTCTTTAAGGCTGTATTTATTTGATCAAAAATACAGAAAAAACTGTAATATTGTGAAAAATTATTGCATTTTCTAATCTTGGTTTCCTATTTTAATATACTTTCAAATATAATTTATTTCTGTGACACAGCGCTGAATTTTCATAAGCCATTACTCCAGTCTTTAGTGTCACAGTTCTGCAGTTATCAGTGTTGAGACTGTTGTGATGCTTAATATTAATATTTTTTGGAAACTGTGATACTTTTTTCTTTGATTCTTTGATGAATAAAAAGTTTAAAAGAACAGCATTTATCCTTTCTAACAATGTAAGTCTGTACTATCACTTTTTATCCATTTAACATATCCATGCTGAATAAAAGTATTAATTTCTTTAAAAAAAAATGAAAGAAAAAAAATACTGACCCTAAACCTTTGAATAGTAGTGTATGTTGTAACATTAAATTTCTATTTTGAATAAACACTGTTCTTTTTAACTTTATATTTATCTAAAAATCCTGAAAAAAGTATCACAGGTCCCAAAAATATTAAGCAACACAGTTGTTTCCAACATTAATAATAAATCAGCATGTTAGAATGATTTCTGAAGGATTATGTGAAGTAATGGCTGATAAAAATTCAGCTTTTCTTCATAGCAATAAATTATATTTTAAACTATATTAAAATAGAAAACTGTTATTTTAAATTGCAATAATATTTCACAAAATTACAGGCTTTTCTGTATTTTTGATCAAATAAATGCAGCCTGGATGAGCATGAGGAACATCTTTAAAAAAAACATTAAAATCCCAAACTTTACATGTATATGTAGTTTTAATTTAATTTATTTAAGTTTAAATAATTTAGTACTCCAGTTGTTTTATTTCGACTTTATTTCAGTTAACAAAAACAATTATTATTAAATTAAACCATTTTATAAACATTTTATTTATATGCTTGTTATATTTGTAATATTTCAAAATAATATTTAATAAAATAAAGACAGTATTAATATTTAATAATTATTGTTTTTTATTTAACTTTTAAATAAATATTCAATTTAATTATTTCTATAAATATGTTGTTTAACAACTGTAAACAACCTTTTGATCTTCTTAAACGTTTTAATGTCTCATTCAGGAGGTGAAACAGATCGAGTTTTTCATTGGCGCGGTTAAAATCAGCGGACGGACGGACTGGTTTTCTCTGGACTCTGCAGTTATCCAGGCTTTTAAAGTAAGTGCCATCTGCTGTCTTCAGAGTGACAGAAACATCCACACATTTAGATACAAAATAAAACATACTTTGAGGATGTGAAAAGCTCTTGTGTCTCCATGTGTCTGTAGGAGTATTTAGCGGTGGTGGACCCCGGATCCAGTCTCGGTCTCTCTCAGGACTCCATCTACAGCTACAGCCTAAGCCATCTAAAGAGGGTTCTGGGAGCGCAGCCGCCCGAGACGCCTCCTGTGCGCCTCTACACCAAAGGCTCGTCCTGCATCAGCGTGGCTCTGAAAGGTCAGTGTCTTGAAGCTGGTGATGACAATGGAATGGTACTGTACATGTCAACTCCAAAAGTGATTTTCCACTGTTTAGAGATATTAGGGGTGTAACGGTACACGTATTCGTACTGAAATTTTTTGGTACGGATCTTTCATTTTGGTACGCATGTGCAACATTTTTCCCCCCAGGAAATTCAAACAATAAATGGCGTTTTGACAGTCTTTGATGTGCTGCTTCGGGGATGGTTCAGAAAGTGGTTCAGAGAGTCGAGAGAATATTATTTCGTGAAATATTACACTTTAGCCGTTAGTCTTAATTATGTAATGTATGTTTAAATTAATCTATTATGAAACATGTTATGACAGCCACTGTGTAATTGAATATATTTTAACAAATAGAATTTTTAGAATTTATGCATTAATTTAAAAACCGCATTATGTGCAATTTACATGTTTGCATACATTTATTATGTTAAGTTTTGATTATTATATTTAAAAATAAATAGTAATTCAATCTAAGTTTGGGTTAAGTTGTTAATTTTAATCTTATAATGCAAAGGGCTCCCTATAGTTTAAAGCATAAGATGAAGAAAATTTTGATTATAATGGAATGTATTTAAAAAAAAAAGAGCAACTTGTTCAGTAAACCACTTTTAAAAAAAAAGCTTAGTTTTTACCAAACCGTCATGTTTTTGTACCGTTACACCCCTAATATATATATATATTAGGGTGCTCAAAGTGTTTTTTTTGCAGTCCAGAAGCTAGTAAATGCTCTGACAGCATTTTTCCTTACAAACTGTGAGACATTATTTTCTGATTTCCATCTTCAATAGCCGTCAGTAAACAATACAAACTCCCACTGGCTGCGCTGCAGTGTGAATGAGGTATTTTCATATCTCAAACCCCCAGAGTAGAGCAATATAGCACTAATGTTTCTCAGTCCAAAGGCAGCCAGCAGGAGGTGTGATTGAACAGCAGAACGCTGCCGCCCACCTCCAACCCCATCATTCCTGAGCTCACATCTGATATATGACTCAGGGAATTGGGGCCATTACCCAGACTCCTCTGGGCTTGGCTAGGCGTTATTTTAAGCGCCGACTGCAATTCTGTGTTGTTTATTGAGGTGGTGTGATGCTATAGACCACCTAGACTAACGAAAACACAGTCATTTGCCTGTTTTCTCACGGTGAAAATGTGTGTTCCTTTCTGGGTATCATTTAAAGGGTTACTCCACCCCACAGTATACATATTTAAAACGTAAGAATCACTTTAATCTAGCCTGCATTGTTATGTGCATTGTACTGATATTTCACTGTTGTCCCTGTATTTAGGACTGAAGGAGAAGTGTGTGGACGTTCTGGTGTTTGAGACGCTCATCCCCAAGCCCATGATGCAGCATTACATCAGTCTGCTGCTCAAGCACCGGCGGTTGATCTTATCGGGCCCCAGCGGCACAGGAAAGAGCTACCTCACCAACCGCCTCGCCGAGTACCTGGTGGAGCGCAGCGCTCGAGAGGTTACGCCCGCCATCACCACAACCTTCAACATGCACCGCCAGTCCTGCAAGGTACACAGAGCAGCCAGAACACAGACACCTGAATAAATGATATTCATATTTTTAGATGTTCCCATAATTAATGAGAACAAAACTTAAGCTGAATTGAGCTGGATAATGACGCTTTGGTCTTCTATAGAGCAGTTTTCTAGCGGAAATTGAAGTCATTTTACAGTTATTGAATTTTGATGACTTATTGAACTGAATTGAATCACTGAGGTGAATAATGAAAAGCTTTCTATTTCAGATAAATGCTGTTCATTAGACATGACTATTCATCTAAGAATCCTGAAAAAATGTACACAGGTGTTTTCAACATAGATGATAATCAGAAATGTTTCTTAAGCAGCAAATCAGCATATTAGAATGATTTCTGAAGGATCATGTGACATTGAAAACTAGGGTAATGATGCTGAAAATTCATGTTGCATCAGAGGAATAAATAAAATTGTAAAATATATTCAGAAAACAAATTCACAATATTAGTGTTTTTCTGCATTTTGAATCAAATAAATGCAGCCTTGGTGAGCAGAAAATACTTTTTTTTAAAAAAAATAAACATTTTTAAAAATTGCACTGATCTAAAACGTTTAAACAGTAGTGTGTATTAATATTATTTATATTAAATAATATTATGCAAAATAAATAATAAAAATAATATTATTATGTAATATAAAAAAATAATATATTTTGTAATATACACATATAGTAAAACCATAATAAACATCTTTCTTATTTTTGAAACTTTGTGAGTAGTTCACTCTTGTATGAATCAAACTTGTTTCATAATTGATGAACTTTGCATCATTGATCAGTGTTACTGAACTAAATTAATTCAGCACTGCACTGAATTGAGCTGCAAAATGACATTGTCTTCTGTAAAGCAGAATTTTATGTAATTTTCTATTTTAGGAAGATAGTAACATTTGTAGTATATTCATATTTATGTAATACATTACTATAAAAATTTTTTTTAAAATGAATAATGACACTATTGTCTTCTATGCAGCTACTTTACAACTAAAATTGATATATTTAGTTAAAAACAGATATATTTATTAAAATTTCCAGTTATTTTTTTGTTTGTTACTGTGAAGCTGCTTTGAAACAATCTGTGCTGTATAAAGTAATATAGAAATAAATGTGATTCAAGTTGACTGTGGTTTTGTCTTTTTATCTCAATAGGATCTTCAGCTCTATTTGTCCAATCTGGCCAATCAGATCGATCGGGAGAGCAACACAGCTGAAATCCCATTGGTTGTCATCTTGGATGATGTGCATGATGCAACATCCCTCAGTGAACTTGTTAATGGTGCTTTAACCTGTAAATATCATAAATGGTGAGTGTAAAGTCTCCACCAAAATGATTAGTGGGTTTCCCAGTCATTTTAAAGGTGTCAAGAGCTGTTTTGTTTCTCTTTTTCAGTCCATATATAATAGGGACAACCAATCAGCCAGTGAAGATGACCCCTAACCATGGCCTACACCTCAGCTTCAGGTAGGTACCGACTGACATATACAAGGTCCTTTTGGCTTCCTGTCGAGCGTCAGTGGGAAACAGCTGTGATGTGTTGCTCGTCCAGATTGAGGATCATGTGCTTTTGTTTTGATTGCCACTTTGGGTGCTTGCCTAACACATGCTCACCTTCACACTGCTTATATATGCAAAAGGATGCCTACAAATTTTATATTTTATAGTGTTAAAAATGTGTATTTTATTATTCCTTGTATGGCCTAACTCACTTTTTCAACAAATAATCACAAACCACAATTATAAGCATAGATGCATCTTGATTAATGCATCCTTGCTGGATAAAATTATTAATTAAAAAAAAAAATACTGACCAAAAAACTTTTAAATGGTACTGTATTTATCAATTATCATATTTGTTTTATTTATTTCCTCTGTACAGAATGGTGACGTTTTCCAATAACGTCGAGCCAGCAAACGGGTTCCTGGTACGTTACTTGCATAGAAAGCTTATGGAGGCCGAGGATCCCAGGAGCGTGAAGAATGAAGATCTGCTGAGGGTGTTGGACTGGGTTCCCAGACTCTGGTACCACCTCCACACCTTCTTGGAGAAACACAGCACCTCTGATTTCCTCATTGGTAATTTTCATTATTATATCAGCACCGTATTAGATTAGAATGAAAAGGCATTTAATTCAATAACAAACTTGATGTGCCTAATAAAGTGAGTTATTTCAATCTGTGTTGCCATAGGTCCCTGCTTTTTCCTGTCCTGTCCAGTTACAGTAGAGGAATTCCGCACGTGGTTCATAGATCTTTGGAATCACTCAATCATCCCATACCTGCAGGAAGGAGCCAAAGATGGCATTAAAGTGGGTCAAGGAAAAAATAAGCAGCCATTTTACATATTGATCAGAATGCCACTTTTTAGGCTGAATGAGTGTGAATGTGTGCATCTGCAGGTTCACGGGCAGAAATCTGTGTGGGAGGATCCAGTGGAGTGGGTCAGAGGATCTTTGCCTTGGCCGTCTGCTCAGCAAGATCAGGCCAAACTCTTTCATCTGCCTCCCCCGAGCACAGGCCCCGGCAGCCCCAGTCAACCAGGAGACGATCGGCCACATAAGGAGACGCCGCCCAGCTCCGTCGAGTCAGATCCACTGGTCAGTGTGTGGATTAGGGCTGTCAGAATAATAAAAAAAATTAATTTAAACATAAATCTAAACACAAAATCTATCTATATAGCATGTAGAGTATGTACAGTTGAGGTCAAAAGTTTGCAGAATCTGCAAAATGTTAATTATTTTACCATAATAAAAGGAATCATACAACATGCTTTGTTTTTTTTTTTTATTTAGTACTGACCTGAATAAGATATTTCACATAAAAGACATTTATGATTACAATAGTTGCGTTTATAAATAACGTCCCCGTTCAAGAGTTTACACACACTTGATTCTTAATACTCTGTTGTTACCTGAATGATCAACAGCTGTGTTTTTTTGTTTAGTGATGGTTGTTTATAAGTCCCTTGTTTGTCCTGAACAGTTAAACTGCCTGTTGTTCATCAGAAAAATCCTTTAGGTCCCACAAATTCTTTGGTTTTTCAGCATTTTTGTGTATTTGAACCCTTTCCAACAATGACTGTATGATTTTGAGATCCATCTTTTCACACTGAGGACAACTGAGAGACTCATATGCAACTATTACAGAAGGTTCAAACAGTCACTGATGCTTCAGATGGATAAACAGTGCATTAAGAGCTGGGGGTGAAAACTTTTGAACAGTATGAAGATGTACATTTTTCTTATTTTGGCTAAATATCTTTTTTTTTATTTTTTTAGTACTGCCCTTCAGAAGCTACAGAAGACAGATGTTTCCTAGAAGACAAAATTAAGTTAAATTTACCCTGATTTTCAAATTCCAAAAGTTTTCACCCCCCAGCTCGTAATGCATTGTGTTTCCTTAATGCATCAGTGAGCATATGAACCTTCTGTAATAGATGCATATGAGTCCCTCAGTTGTCCTCAGTGTAAAAAGTTGAATCTCAAAATCATACAGTCATTTTTGGAAAGGATTCAAATACACGAAAATACTGAAAAACCAAAGAATTTGTGAGACCTGAAGGATTTTTCTGAAGAACAGCGGGCAGTTTAACAACTATCACTAAATAAACAAACAAAAAAAAAACAGCTGTGGATCATTCACAACACAGTATTAAGAATGAAGCGTATGTAAACTTTTGAACGGGGTCATTTTTTAAAATAATTTTATTATTTTCTCTTGTGGATTATATGTGAACACCTTTTATGTGAAATATCTTATTCAGGTCAGTACTAAATAAAAAATAACATGCATTTTGTATGATCCAGATTCTGCAGATTCTGCAAGGTGTATGTAACTTATGACCTCAACCTACAGTATGTGTCTAATCATTAAGGCTCAAACAGGAAATAAATAGATGCAATCGGAATAAATTTAATTACTTTCCTTTGAAAAAGGGTTTACTCTTAATTTTTCTATATAAAACAATAGTGAATTTATATATGCACAATTTAAAAATATTAGTTTATTCCATAGTGGATAAACATTCATTAAAACAAGTGCTAAATATGTATTTAATAGCTTCCCCCATATCAGTGCACACCACATGAGAAACTTCTCATTATTTTCTCGCTCCTGTAATCTCAACTCTCTTCCCAGATGGCTATGCTGTTAAAACTACAAGAGGCTGCCAATTACATTGAGTCACCGGAGAAAGAAACAGATCCAAAACTCCCTCCTCTCTGAACATCCGACTGACGTCCCCGTCATCTCCTCCATCTCTCCTGCCGTCCATGTCGAGGTCCAAACCCAAACAGCTGCCCCACACCTGCAGATGACACTGTACTGTTACTATAAATGCTGTTAGTGCATTCACCCACTCGCATTTATCATATTATCCATCCCACCTTTTTTAATTTCAATCAGATGTCCCTTACAGAAAAGTACTGTGGTGGTACCGTGGTTCAGTGATGGTAATACCGTGGTACTTTCTCATATGGGTGGGTGGTTGACTTGTTCTGCAGTATGACATGCTATACAACCATCTTAAACAGCATTTTGCTCTTTTAAGGTTATGCATGCAGCATGCATAATAATGAGCTCTTATGAATCGTAAGGCTACATGGAGTATTTGTACTTCTAAAAACAGATTTGTTGCACCTCAGGACTTTTAAAATAAACTAGTGATGGCAAAAATAGTGGTTAAAATGATCAAAACTCATTACAGCACCTAAATCTGCACTTTTCCTTATGCATTTATTTAAACTTTTGAAAAATAGTTTAAATATTGGTAGTGATCCATAAAACTATCCATATACCATGGTGCTGAGTAAAGAACATGGTATTATCATGTTTACCATTGTACTTTTATGTAAGGGCTTACAAAAACACGATTTCGTCATGAAACGTAACGCTTTCTCCTAAAACAAAATGACAAAAATGATCATTTTATAGCACTTCTATCTACGTATTTCTGTTTGCGGACACTTTAGTACAGATGTAATTCTCTTTGCGGGAACCTTTACTGTTCCACTGCTGCCCGTATTAACAAGTCAACAATACTGGTGCTAAAATCACTAGTGTGCATGTGTGACTTCATGTCGTGGTCATGAATAAGAGCCAACATGGGAGATATTGGGAAATATTCTGTCTCGCTTAATGATGTAACACTTTACAGGCCACTTTTAGCCTATGCTGCTTTTTGTACATTTCATTTTTTTTCACATTTGAATACGGCCACAGCATAAGATAGTTTAACCCCAGAAACACTTATGCAGACTGCGTTACACCTTTTCTTCCTCTTTCTAACACAGTGAATGCCTTATAACAGATTCTAAGTGTGCTGTCATGTTCCCTCCTCACTCTAGTCTGTAGGGGGCAGAGTTGGGCAAAGATCAGAAATGAATAGGCACCTTTCAGTTGATGAGTGTGAATCTGAATTAAATTGACAACAGGATGCTGGATTTGAGTTTCGTTTTAAACAAGTGGAATTTACTGAATTGGAATTTTTTCGGTTTGTAGAACACTGAAATCTGTTAGATTTAATTTGATGTTGTCAAAAAATGTATTAATTAATTCTGTTTTAATTCTAAACCCTTAAATTCTGCATCCTGTTTTAACCCTGATAAGAGGAAGCGTTCTCAAAACTGAAGCTTGCGTTCCCTCAAAAGTTGCCACAGTCTGCAAAAGCACCTCACTAACACACTGCAAAGATAATTTGCATTCGGAGAGACGTCCTGACCACAAACGGACGTTTTTGTGCACTTTGATTTACTGTAATGGTACTGTAGTGATGTATTACTTGGCTTTGACACTGATCTCAGCTCAGGGGTTTGGTTATCTCAGGCCTCTAATTAGATTCAATAAAGGTACTTTCTCAGTTACTGCTCTCTTTGTAGCAAATGGTGCAATGTAGAAAACCAAATACTCAGTGCTTTTATTCAGTACGAGCCTTTTATTTGACGAGACGATCACCCCGATAAAGTGCACACGGATGTGAAGATGAAGATTATCTTTGATTATTTGGTGCTATCCAGTATCACTATTGGAAAACATGACTTGGTTTAGCAAAAATCTCACTTGACATCCTATAGCCTTAGTCTTGTGGCATTTAAGGGCATCTTTAGGTACAACCAAGTGATCATTTTATTTACACAATCCTTTTAGTGGTAGTTTTAGAGCTGTAAGCATTAGGTTTCTATAGACGTAGTTTAATCATCACACTAAAAATCCACCACGAAATTGTCGTCAAAGTAAATCAACCTCCTTTTTAATGATAACCTAAAAACATATCAAACACAGCGTTTCTCTCAAGCTTACGATTAATATCAAAGTCGGCAGTACTGTAGAGCATAACATCCTCAGCGCTCACATAGAAGAGGATTCGCTCACAGAAAGCAGTGGTGGACCAGTAATTTCCCATCTCTGTACCTGAAACTAATATCCAAACATGCATGTTGGTAAGATCTGGGCTATTAAGGTAAAATATAACTCAAATCATTCCATTCCTTTCTATTCATCTATACTGCATTATCATTACTCTACAGTGTAAATATGATTTTCGTAGTTCCTTCTTCAAGAAATGAGGGTTGTGGAGTTTATTAGCCAAATAGAGAGATTGTAATGTTCAAGATGGCAAAAAGATTTTGTTTTTTTTTTTTTAGCCTCCTTCAGTTGCGCTGGTACTGCTGCTTTAGGTCTAATACGTGACATTTATATTTGATTACATTCCAGACATAAGACAGTGTGTCAATGGCTTTTGTTGCTCATCTGCTGAAGATCACAGTTCATTTGTTGCTGCTGCAACAAAATATTACATTTCATAACCGCGGCATGTTGGTGAATTACCACCGATATTGAATCTGGATCTAATCATTGAGGGAATAAATCTCATTGGCGCAGGTAGAGTGTTTTCATCAGCAGCAAGACGTTTATTAGTGTGACTAAAGCCGCTGTACACTGTCTGCATCATGTTCCTGGTTATTGTGCCTGTAACCGTGTGATAGCTGTGCTGTGTTGTGCAAAGTCCCATTTAATGCGACAATTCAGCAACTTTTTAGTCTACTTTGTCTGTTCTGAAATTGTAATGACAGCACATGGATGGTGACTGCATGGTAAAACTGGATTTTTACAATGATTTCACTGTCTGTCATTAACGAGCTTTGGTTTGTCTGCATCTGTTGCCGTTTTCACTCTTTAATGCACCTTTTTTTGTGTACTATATTGTTGCAATAATTTGTCATGTGTGTTAGAGTCAGGTACTCCATGGGATAAAGACTTTGGGTGATTGTATGCCTTGATGGTGCTGTCTTGAGGTCTTGGGCAACTCGTGAATGAACCTATGGATCTTTAATATCAGGTGGTTTGGTTTTATGTAAAGTATTTCAAAGAGGACCAATGGAAAATACACGTGTAAAGCTATTACAGATACAAAGTGGTGAGAAGTTGCTGAATCGTCCCTTCACTTCATGCAATGCTTGATATTGATTCAGAAGTCCAACACTATTGCATAAAAGGTAATATGACGGTAGAAGATGTAAGTAAAAACGTGCAATGGGTTTCTAAATGTCGTAAACGCATGTGAAGCAGAATTACGGATGTGTTCTACCTAATTTGGGGTCGTATAAAAGGAATGATATTGCTTTCTTTTTATTGTAATGTTCCCCCAAATGATTGTTTGTATGACTTCAGTTCCATTTTGTACAGAACGTTATAAATGTAAACATTGTACATAGCGTGGCCCTGCATTTGCAACAACAATCATTTAAGAAAAAACATAATGTCATTAAGAAATGTGGTTTGTAAGGAAGACTTGTGGTTTTGTTACCGATGGAGTGGCCCAGTACACGAGAACTGGCATGCTTCGGATGTTCGTGATGACCACCAAGACATTGTCCATCTGTCATAATAAAACCACAACGTTCGTTAAGTGTGTTCTTTGTCGTGTCTTATGTTTTTTAAATGCTGGAGTTCAAGTAAACAGAGTACAAAATGTTTAATGTGTAATGCATTTTTAATTGTTCAGAGTTAAATTTATCAAATTATTTGATTTAGCATCCTATAGAAAGTCATGGAGACACACAAATGCCAATGTTTACAGACATGTGGGTAAATTTTGTACATCCAACACCCAAAATTAAAATTCCATAATCATTTACTAAGCCTCAAGTTGTTTCAAAGCTGTATGAGTTTTTTCCTTCTACAGAACGCAAAAAATATTTTGAAAAATGTTGGTAACCAAACAGTTGCTGGGTAACCTAATTTTTGATTAGTAATATGCATTGCTAAGAACTTCATTTGGACAACTTTAGAGGCAATTTTCTCAGTATTTAGATTTTTTTGCACCCTCAGATTCCAGATTTTCAAATAGTTGTATCTCAGCCAAATACTATCCTAACCTAACAAACCATATATCAATGGAAAGCTTTCATCTCAATTTCCAAAAATGTAACCTTAAGACTGGTTTTGTGGTCCAGGGTCACATATAGTGTTGTATCTTGAGATCTTTTCTTACTTAATACAAATTTCTGCATACTGTTAAGGTTACCACCTCACGCTAATGCGTTTTTTTTTTTGTTGTATCTTTTGCTAATGAATATTTGGTCTTGCAAATGCAGGGCCAATATATGTTCTAACTAATCTACCTTTTATTTGTTTTCTAAAACATTTAAATTGTGTTTAAGTCATGTCATTTGTGGAATTTGTTTTCTTTATGCAAAATATTTTTTATCTTATGATGTTTGATAAAATATAGCCATGCTTTTGTGAGATTCGCTCTAGCATTTGCAATAAATAAAACAAACTGCTGCATATTATTGCTGTAGTTGCCACCTGATGCAAACACGATTTCTGTGTGGAGCTTATATTTAGCAAATATTTACACCTTATTTTTCCCCTATGAGCTGGTGTGGCCATTTGTAAATTTTATGGGTTTGGCTTCCAGTCTTATCCACGTCCAGCTAATTTTACTGTAGCTGTACAAAACAGCTCATTTTGCTGATTGATATTGCAAATTAATGTGTCTTACCATATTGTTTTACTGTATAATCTTAATTATGAAGACATCTGTTTGTAGTGCAAACAGTTTTACTGTTTACTGCACCTTGTTATTCTTCTTATTTCCTTATAGCGGCTAATGAACCGGAAGTCCCGCCCATAGGCTTACTTCCACGTTAAAGAATAAGGTGGATAGGAAAACAAGGATAACAACGTATAGTAAAATTGTTTGCACTATAAACCAGTGTGTTTGTAAGTAAGATAATATATAAATGTAGTATGGTAAGAAACACCAATTTGCAATATCAAGCAGCAAAACGAGCTGTTTTGTACAGCTAACTTGAGGCGGATGAGACCGGATGTCAGACCCATAACATTTACAAATGGCCACGTCCACTCTTACGGGAAAAATAAAGATCTGACAAACTTCTAGACTACACTTTAAACCATTTAAATGCTGCTGAGGTCTTCAGTTTGTAATTTGTGGAATTAAATCGGTTTAGTATGTACTTAAAACGCCCCTCCCCCAACCCCTCAGTACTCGCACTCTTCTTATCAGCAGTGACACTCATGTGAGTGTATATATACAGCTGAAGTGACCATGATGCTGAGAGCTCCGTTCGCTCCCTCACTAGTCACTTGAAACTCTCGAGGGGAGGAGTTGAGGAGTACCACATGCCTTAGGCTATAAATCTGGGGTAACCCATCTTCAGACTAAGCCGAAGGACTTACTAGGTCAGAGGGATCCCTGAAGCGGACAAGCATGCCGGCAAAACCAGCCCCAATAAAGAAGTCGGCTAAGGCCGCCAAGAAGGAGGAACCTGCAAAGGCACCCGCTCCTGCGCCCGAACCAGCGCCCGAGCCTGCGCCCGCACCCGCACCCGCACCTGAGCCCGCCCCTGCCGAACCAGCACCCGCTGAAGCTGCCCCCGCGGAAGCTGCCCCGGCGGAAGCCGCCCCGGCGGAGGCACCTCCTGCTGAAGCCCCACCCGCTGAAGCTCCACCAGCCGAACCCGCTGCAGGTACTGAGTGTATACGGAGACCCCAAACTTACTCATGGATTTTAAAAAGTGCATTCTAAATGGATACTTTTACTGGGTGAACTGTACATACAAGCTCTTATTCTAAGAGGAAAATCAGTCATATTTCAGTCCAATTTTTTAAGAAAAAATAAGAAATTATAATTGCATAAATGCATAAATTGCATAAAATAATTCCATATATAAATCAATTTAAATCAGCATGAATGAGTGCATTGGAGTGCTACTTTACTATTTAAACAATAAATCATTATTTATTAGCACTGATGTATAAATGGTTCTAAAAATAGGTGTGATTTTGTTTATGCAAAGTGGTTTCTTATCTTTTCTTACAGTGATTTCATAACGAAATATGACCCTTCTGTAAGATCCACTGTATCATTTGTAATAATAAATGCAAACAAACAAACAGACACTTTTAACACATGCATGTTATGTCATTTAACATTTACCTCCTAATGCATGAGAACTCAGTGCACATTGTTACTGGAGCCAAGAACTTCTGGTAGCTACTTGGAAAACGTCTGAAACCACAGCTGATGGTTTAAAAAAAAAACACCAGTGAGCATTTACACCTGTTAACCACTCTTCACTTCTACACTATACCGATCATACCAGCTGTTCGCTCTGACCTACTTGACGCCTATTCTGCTACTTTTGCTCTTGTGTGTTTGATCTCCATGAAAACCTTATGCCAAATATTTAACTATTTTTCTTGATTTATTTTTACTTTTTAGATTTAAATGCATTTTTTCAAAAATACCATGGTAGCTGTAGTTTTTCTAAAATATCATGTTACTACTGGTATTTACCTGTAGTGTAAAGTGCTGTTTTGCAACTAATGCAAACAAAATGAGTTGTATGCAGTGTCTGCAGAGCAGAAATCTTAACTTGAGCTTCTACAGAAGCACAATTACTATTGTGCGATCATTCACATGATAATCTGTTTTGCTTTCTAAAGCAAAGCATGCTTTTCACTACCTGTGCAATTTTAATACCAACTATATCCACCGAAACCTTATAAGCCAGAGGTATTTAGAGCTTGTGGCAAACGCAGACAACTCTATTTACAGTCCCACAGAGAGCTGTAACACAATGCATGAAGAAAACTATGATGTTTTAATTATTGAGTCCAGTCTTTTCTAGTTGCAAGGTAAGTGTGTGATTTAGAGGAATTATTGAGTGGTTGTTGGTTTTAGAAATATTCTTTATGCTAAATGAAATAATGATAGCATAAACAATATCAGACACAAGTGCACAAAAATGAATGAATATAAATGATATTCATTATTTTGTGCACAGCTTTTATGCTATCACTAAGTTATTTCATTTCCTATTGTTTATACAAGGTTAAATATACTAAAATGCATTTGAAACAGATAATGTGCACTATTCATCCAGTCAGATTCCATTATCTGTGAATGCAAGGAATCTCAAAATGACCAAATATTGTTTGACATATCGATCCGTACTCGTTACTGGTTTCTATTTTTAGAAGTATATTCTGTGCATGCATCAAGCCTAAAATATTTGGTCCATTCTAACATTTTACTAACATTTAAAAATGACTTGCCTGCCACATCTCATAAGAAGCTGTTGCAAATGCTGCTGAGGCCCCGCTAATGGTAATAGCAGTGGTAAGCCACTGGTAAACAGCTATTGTAAATTTATTTGACAAACTTGCACAATATTGAAAAAGTCAGTCAACATGAGAGACAAAATGTTCACAACCAATTTTAATACATAATGTAGCATGAAAAAGCATATCCAATGAGACAACAATGTGTGTCAGTATTGATTTCATGTTGACTTTCTAATGCAGTTTTCTAATAAAGCCAATGTTAGATGTGCAGCAATTTTATATTGAAGGTATTGAATTTGTGTACTTAGGATTATGCTAAAACCTGACTCGAGCTATTACTCCATAATGTTTGACTAAACTAATGGCTTAAGCTCTATTATATGCTGCTTTTATTAATGTGCCCTGCCTATTTAACACCAGCTGATGCTGAAGCTCCACCTGCTGAGGAAATCAAAGCACCTACACCTCCTCCACCTGCAGGTAAACCCATGGGGAATCAAAACCGCTTCAGATCATCTACGTTGTGTCATTTGCAGTTGAAACATAGTGCCTGATTTTAATTTTAATTTGAATTATTAAAAGTGTGTTTTCTTCTCCAGAACCCACCAGCGAGCCTCTCGAGCTTGGCGTTGAGGACGTCAATGACACTTCCGTCACTATCTCATGGAGACCACCAGCCACCATTGGAAACTCCGGCCTGGATGGATACACTGTGGAAATCTGCAAGGAAGGAAGTGAGTCTGTTGTAAATTTACAAAATCAGACTTCTTAGAAGTAGGAAGACATCAAAACATATCCAAATCCATTGGCAATAAAAATGCCTGTTTAGGCATCGCCTGACTGGCTGGCAGGACAGCTGCTTTGGTAATAAAGCCCTCACTGAGGATTAGGCCTAAAATCTAAAGCCTTTTCATGTTATTACGGTGGCCTGCCAAGCACTTGCATTCATTTGCATCTTGAAATGCCACCTCACAATACCGTACCTTAAATTAAACGCAGCAAAATGTTCGTTAGTATTTTATTGGCTGGTCAAAGCTCTCAGTTGCACCTGTCCCCAATGTGTCAACAGCAGCATGTACACCCACCTCAGTTGTGTCCCTATATGGAGTGAGGCATTTCTAGAAGTGCCACGCACAAGTCTGACGGCAGAAGAGCAGGGCTAGTGCGCACATGTCAGTTGCATACGTAAATACAGTTCAACTTGCTGATACAGCTGTTGAAAGTCTGAATACCTTCTGAAAAAAGGTATATGCACTCACATATAAATTTTTCTCTGGAACACTGTGAAAAACATACATTTATGCTTTTAAAGAAAAATACTATAATAATATTTTATACCAAATTTACTCTAATTGATATTATTTATCCAAATGCTTTACAATCGATGTGAAATTATTTAGCAAAGTTTATGATTATTATTGGAATGCAATAAAGTTAGTGATATTTTTGAGTGTTATTTAAATAACTGATGCATTTCAAAATGTTTATTATTATTGTATTTTTTGTGTATTTTTTTATTCATTTTTAAATAATATTTTTATGATTGTTAATTGGATACAGATCTAAAGATACTAAAACTATTAAAAGTATTACTATTATTAATTATTATTTTTTAAATATCACCATTCCAAAAGCTTTACAATCAATGTGCAATTAATCAACAATCAGTTTTATGACAGTTATTGGGATCCAAATCACATCGGATGTTCTTGCAACTAATTTTTCATTTTTCCATCCAAGCTGGTGACTGGAAAGCCGTTAACGAGGAGCTGACTGTGTCCTGCCGTTACATCATTAAGAACCAGACCACCGGTGACCGCCTGAACATCAGGGTGGTGGCCATAAACCCTGGCGGCCGCAGCCCTCCTGCCGCTCTGGCCGACGCTGTGCTGGTCAGAGAGGTTGTGGGTAAGTCTTTCCTGCCCTTACCTATCTTGGAAATAATCATAACATATTTTTCTGGTTTCATCTTGCTTGACCAAAATGAATGCACTGGTGACGTAAAAAAATGACCAAGCAAAAACTGCAAGCGTTCTGCATTGCTAAAGTAGACGCCAAATGACTGTGGTGTCATTAATTTAATGTTTATGAGCCAAGCTGGAAAGTTTCCGCCCTGCATCAAAGTCAGTTTTCCCTAGACATAAATACTGCAGTGTTTGAACATAGAGTTACTCAGCCATTGCTGCTTTAAAGATCGGGGGCCAGGTCTTGAGTCTCAAGTATCCCAGACCTCAGAGCTATCTAGAGAGGTGAAATTGTTACCACGTCAAGCCCAACGCTCATGCTGTTCTACAGGGCCCCCTAATTGGCTCTGAGAAGTTGTCAGTTGTGAAAAAATAAATCTACCTGACAAGCGTCTGGCTTTAGTGCAAAGAGGCATTGCCTTACAAACCTGCGCAGATAAGACAAAAACTTAATTTTGTTAAAATTAAAGTATGCTACATTGGACCACATTATCATAGGCGTTATGTAAACTAGATTTTGTGTACGATTGCTTGCAGTCAGTTTACATACTCCAAGAGTGTCCGCCGTCTAAAGAAAGAAATCATAAATGTAGAATGGAAAGTGAAGGGGGATTGGAATGTAACTTGAATCCAGTCTACGCAAAAGAGGGGGTGGGAAATTTTGGCAGATATCCGATTAAAGGTCTCCTTTCTGCATTCCCTCCAATGCACAGAGGCATGTCATGAATTGTCTTTTCCAATAAGAAAACTCTGTTGCACATCCTTGGAAAATAGTTAGTTGGTAAGTGCTGTGCATTAACGAGGATTATGTGGAGAAGGTTTTACATGGCTTCAAAGCCATTGACAGCTACCCGCCTGGACCGGTGTCAAGCTACTTCCTTTCAGAGCGATGGCGACAAGTGTGAATGGGTCGAGTCGGAGGGTGGGATACATTTCCCAAATGTTCTCGCACTGCATGAGGAGTCAAGTGGCATCTAAGGTTACCCTGTGAGACTTTTTAGCTCGCTAGAGATGCTATGTTTATTTAGAGGCATGCTGTAGCTTGTAAGAGTTAGCGTTCGGCTAATGCTTCAAGGAGTTTTATAGATACCAGTTCACTTTTTTTTATATGCATTGCATTGCTGATTAAAACGCAGACTGAAATGCACAAAAATTGAATTCTATTTATGTACTAAAGAAACATTGTAGCACTGACTAGCATCTATTAGAAATGAATGCTAAACTCCAACTCTTAGATGCAGCCTTTGGAATTATTGGTAATTCAGCAGTTTTAATGTAACTAAAGCTCACCATCATAAGTTATTAGTGGCTGGGGTGTTATAGGACTGATCTATTTAAAGCTGTGATGAGTCCAACAGAGCCAGTGCTAGCATGTTGGCTAGCTCAAGGTCTATCATCGTAAATTACTCCTCGTAATGTGTTTAGTCTTTGGTTTCCTTCTGTGTTTAACTTGTGTGCTTCTGCATATGGTTTTGCAAAAGTTTTTGGTATTTTTTTTGCTGTAGCCTGTTTAAACAACATAAGATGCAACATAACAGGCTGACTGCAGCTAAAGATGAAATTACAGTTAGCTTGCGCTCTGGAAGCCCGGGTCACGTTAAGGTTAGCAAGTCAGTTTTCTGGCTCAGTAAATAGTGCCATCCGAGCTAACACGGAATGTTCGGTCAGAACTTAGGGTAACATTCTGGGAAGGTTCTCTCAGAATGTTAATAGAACGTTTAGTAGTGTAACATTTTTTAAATGTTACTACTTGTTTCAGAATGTTCAGAGAGCATTCAAATGTAACAGTTTTCTCAATATTTTGATTCAAGATTTTCAAATCTGGAATCTCAGCCAAATATTGTCTTATCCTAGCAAACCAAACATCGATGCAAAGCTTATTATTCAACTTTCAGATGATGTATGAATCTCAGTTTCAAAAAATTGACCCTTACGACTGGTTTTGTGGTCCGGGGTCACATATAACCCTGCTTATTGTGTTTAAAAGCATACTGTACAATGTAATCATATTATATACCATTTTTTTCTCCTAACAGATCGCCCCAAAATCCGTCTGCCACGTTTCCTGAGGCAGCGCTATGTGAAAAATGTTGGAGAGAAAATCAACCTGGTTATTCCCTTCAGTGTATGTAATCTCTTGACAAATGTCAAGTTTACTGAAAATGCATGATTATAGCCAAACTCTTTCAAAGGTAGCTACATTTATGCTTGCTTGTTCATACAACAGAAAAAATGGCTAAACACATACTTTAACAGGACATGGGCTAAATTTGGAATAAAAATACAAGTAATATTTTAATATGGAGTAATATTACTAACATGCTACTCTTAATCAAGTAGTGTGCTTCTCCATACTTGCAGTTTTATTACCTGTCGAAACATTTTCTTACTAAAACCGGAAGCTGCATTCGATATCGCAGGGCTTGTACTAGTTTTTTGTTGTTGCTTTAAATAGCCAGAAGCCTTGTTTACATCACAGCCAAGATATACAGTAGGATTTACTACTTGGTAACACTAATCACACCCTTATATAAAAAAAGCACACTTCAGCATTTGTTGAAAAAAAGTAATTATTACAAATTACAGAAATAATATGCTTTAAAAGAATGTACTTAAGTGTGAATTGAATGTAATGTTAATGTAATGTAATGCAATTAAGTGAAATAGTTAAAAATATATATTAAATTATCTTGTTGTTATATTATATTATTAAATTATCTCTAAAATATGGTTATAGTGTATTGCCGAATGTACTGACAAGCATTTAAGGTAACCTTAATTTTAGTAAATTATAAATAGTCTTACTGAAGATGTAATATTGAATAACACCTACAGTTAAATATGCATATTTTGATGTGTTGATGAACATATTAACGCACATGTTAAGTATTTGATTTTAAGTACATGACAAAAGATTTTAAAACAACAATTTAAAATATAGTTTAAAGTAACTTGTAATTTGACATTATTACTAAGTGTAACTTATTAAAATGTGCTCATGTGTGTTAGGAAGCTGTCAGAAAAGTTAATTCACATTGAATACAAAAAAAATTACACCTCTTTTTCAAAGGAAAGGATTTCAATTAGTATATCTGGTAAAAGTTGATTTTGTTAATTAATTTGCAGCTAAACCTGTCTTTATTTTCTTACCTGCAGGGCAAACCACAACCTGTTGTGTCATGGACTAAGGATGGCCAGCCTCTGGATACTAAAAAGGTGAACATCCGCAACAGCGACAAGGACAGCATCTTTTTCATCCGTGCCGCCGAGAGAGCCGACTCCGGCGTGTATGAGATGTGTGTGAAAGTGGACAGCTTTGAGGACAAAGCCCAGGTGACTCTGCAGATTGTTGGTAAGTGTTCGTACACAGCATGGACCTTGGTTTATATTAGTTTTTGAGGGTTGTATTTTAACAAATGTCTTGTTGACCTGTTTACCAGAGTTGCCCGGACCTCCAGCCACCGTCAAGATCGTGGACACCTGGGGTTTCAACGTTGCTCTGGAATGGACCGAACCCAGGGATAATGGAAACACAACAATCACCGGATACACCATCCAGAAGGCTGACAAAAAAACAGGGGTAGAGGCTCATTTAAAAATTACAACAAAAAAATTCCATGGTATTTCTGTAAGATTGCAAAACCATTTTTTGGACATTTACCATGAAGGTGCCATATTTTTACATGGTAGTCTTGAAAGTGCCTTGAAGTACCATGTAAATGCCATGCTATATTAAAGCTTAAAGGGCCATTCACAAAGAATGTGTCTAAAAGCACGAGACGCAGCGCTCATGAATGTTTTTTTAAGCAAAACAGCACAGAATGTTTCCTCCGCCATATTGCCATCAAATAAAACTGTTGCCTTGCCAACTTGCTACTGTTAACAAAAGCTCAGTGCTGGCCCCGCCTCCAGGCTCTTCTAATTGGTCCATTCTTTTGGAACTGACATTGATAAGCAGCGCTGTGTGGAAGAGTTGAATTCGACGTCTTAAAAAAGCAGCACAGTGTGAAATGACTAGTACGTTTATGTAGAAAAACAAAAGCATTATGTGCTTAAAAGCTATAACTGTGCTGTTCATAGTTTCAATTACATTACATTTTTTTGAGGCACCCATCTAGTCCTCCACGTCAACACTGCTTTGACCAATGGCGTGAGTTGGGGGCAGGACTAAGTGTTTATTGTATGCATGTTCATAAATCTTTTCTGAAAACTTTTGTTTATTCACCTGCTCTTTCGGTGGCACTAGTCAAATTATCTATTTAATGTGAGTTGTACGCTGTCAGTAGTTGTGTCTGGAGTTTACTGAGCTGTGCTGCTGTCTCTCCACAGGACTGGTTCACAGTACTGGAACATTATCACAGAATGAATGCCACTATTTCAGACCTGATCATGGGTAACACCTACATCTTCAGGGTCTTCACTGAGAACAAGTGTGGATGCAGCGAAGAAGCCACGGTTACAAAGACCTCAGCCACCATCCAGAAGACAGGTGAACCAGCTTTTCTGCATTTGCGTTTTATTTTTAATGTTTTCATTTTAAATTTTGTTTATAATTATAATTATAAAAATATTTTTGTAATTTTATGTGCTTTCATTATTTTTTTGTTTATTTTTTTAATAAATATTACTATTTATTTATTTATTTATTTTATTAGTTGTTTTTTTTATTTATTTTAGTTTTAGTTCTGTTTTTCTTTGTTCCAGTTAGAAAGGCAACATTTCTCATTTTAGTTAGTTAGTTTGTTTTGGTATTTTTATTTTTAGTGAATGATAATAACCCTGGTCTTATCATTTGACATTTGTGCATTTGGCAGACACTTTTTTCCAATGTGACTTGCATTCAGTTTACAAATATTTACGTAAAATTCCTTGCATTCCCTGAGAACTGAACGCATGAAACCCACCATCTGCTGCAAGAAATCACTGAGAAAGTCTTACAGTGTTCTTCAGTCATCCAGTGGCTATTATTGTTATTCTTGCTTCACTGATCTTCATGGTGTGTTTTTAGGCATTGACTACAAGCCTCCAGAGTACAAGGAACACGACTTCAGCGAGGCACCCAAATTCACTACGCCCCTGGCAGACCGCAGCACTACTGTCGGCTATAACACCAAGCTGCTTTGCGCCGTTAGGGGATTCCCTAAGGTACATGGTTTTTCATGCATCCATAAGCAGAACCAATGTTCTGGAAATAGTTCTCAGAATGTTCTGGCAATGTTCTCTCAAAGTTAAAAAAAAAGCATTCTTCCAGTAACATTAATAGAAAGTTCTCAAAAAGTTTGCATAAAAACGTTTTTTATTAAACAGTTAATGGACTGTTTTGTGAAATATTCTTAAATGGTTTTTAAAATGTTGCTACTTGTTAGTTTAAAATAGTTTAAAGAACATTTAAAAGTAACATTCCCATAATGTTTGCAAAATTCTAAAATGGAACATTCTCTTAATGTTGTTTCTAACATTGCCATAACCAAGAAAAACTGTTTTTCTTGCTTATGTTATATAAAAAAGTCCTTTAAGTAGAACGCTTATAGTTATTTTATTTTATCTAAATTAATCAAACTTAAATTCACATGCATAACATGCTGCAGATGTCCCATTTAGTGCATGTGCTGCATGCTGTATGTATGCATTTTTACAGTCAGATGTTTTTTAAGCTGCATGAAGTTTAATTCACTTGTTTTAGTGCACTGTTTGATTGATGGGTTAGTCTACAGATGCAACCCGGACAACTTCATTTGTGTTTAATCTACAAATGCAATATTGCCACATGCATTTCTGACTATATTTGCATGTGATTTGAGACCGCTTGGCGCAAAAAGGCTGCTGGACCTTTTCAGTCGACTTAGGATCAGATCACCAGAACCCCTCCAGGTGTAAACAACGTCTGACTCCAATATCCATTAATCATTATGAGCAGACCAGCCTCACGCAATTCACTAATGTGTTGGATTATTGTAAAGATGCTGTTGATAGGTATTTTGTAATAAAGTCTGTGACAAAATCAACACTTAATCCATCAAGATTGAGTGTAGGAATCCGCCACTAACATGCCACCAGAGATAGTGCAACTTCTAGAGGGGAAAGATAACTAGACGGGGGAACAGCGTGAGCTGGATAAGTGGGATTCCTACATCACTATGACAGGATGAGCTTCCAAACACTGATATGTGGAGGCCATGACACTGGTATCAGACAGACGCATAAGTGAAAGTGTCTAAAATTAAAACTCACCTAGCGCCAAATGCAAGTAAAAAATAGCTTTGGTGGGTAAACAAAACACCCAGTGGATGCAAACTTTATAAGGAAATGTGACTTAAATCATGTTTTATTGTTGTGTATATTTTAGCTCAATGGAAAGCGTACCAGTAGCAGTTTATCTGAGATGCCTAGTTTTTATTATCAGTGCATAAATGAAATATTTCCACTCTTAAAAATATGAAAATGTTCCAAAAGGGTTTTTTTTTTCATCCATAAGCAGCCTTTAAACTTGTCCAAAAGAAGTTCTTAGCAATGCATATTACTAATCAAAAATTAAGTTTACAGTATGTAATTTACAAAATATCTTAATGTCTTCATCTTTATTTAATGTCCTAATAATGTTTGGCATAAAAGAACATTTTGACCCATACAATGTATTTTTGGCTATTGCTACAAATATACCTGTACTACTTAAGACTGTTTTTTGTGGTCCAAGGTCATATATTATAAAAATCAAAAGAACCTTTTTCTACTATGAAGAACCTTTTGATCAATGGAAACATTTCATTGATGTTAATGGTTCTTTTTTGGAACCATTAATGAAAATAAAGAAGCTTTATTTTTAAGAGTGTAAGCCATAATTTGAAGTGTTTTAATAATCGTAAGAACCTTTTTCACTATAAAGAACCTTTTGTGCAATGGAAATCTTCCGTGGATGTTAAAGATTCTTAATGGAACCATAAATGTCAATAAAGAAACTTCATTTTTAAGAGTGTGACTCTAAAAGTTGAGAAAAAAATTGCAAAATAGCTCTTTCTAGTGTTTGTCCATCTTTTCACCAATTATAGACTGCAAATGTAACATTCTTATTGTTTTCTGACTTCTTTGCAGCCCAAGATCGAATGGATGAAGAATCAGATGATCATTGGTGACGACCCCAAGTTCAGGCAAATCAACAACCAGGGCATCTGCTCCCTAGAGATCCGCAAGCCCGGCAACTTCGACGGTGGCGTCTACACCTGCAGAGCCAGGAACGAGCACGGAGAGGCCTTGGTTACCTGCAAACTGGAGGTTAAACGTAAGTGACTATCGTGGACTTGAATCAAGTGTGTTTTTAAGAGTTGGTTATATGATTTTGGTCTTTTTGAACGTGCAAAAAAGTACTTCCAGTCATGACGAGTTAGGGTTGCCAGGTTTTCACAACAAAACCCGCCCAGTTGCTACTCAGAACTAGTCCAATCTCCATTCTGGGGCGTAAAATACACATTTTTTTGGCTGGGTTCCCCTGGTAAAATTCACATTTCAGGGGCTAAACATCAAGTTATTGGGGTCGTTTCAACCTGTGGACGTGAAAAGCAACCTGCGGCAACAGTGTTAAAATAGCATAATTCTGCGGGAAAATCACAGACTTGGCAACACTGGTCTCAGTCTTGACTGACAGCATTATAAAGCAACTGGAAGAGAATTTTTCATGATCATGGAAATCATTTAACACCAGGGAATGTTAAGACTGTGATTTCAAAGCCCAGAAACATAATGGAAATGTCTATAGAGACTAAACGCTTTATCTAATTAGACTCAGCTCCATAATATTTCATGGGCTTGACTAATTCTTGAGGAGTGCGATGGCTGTGAAATCATTTTCTAAAAGTTATTATGAATGACTGGAAAAGTGTGGCATTTCATTGGTCTAAAAAGACCGAATTGAATTATGATCCATTAGCAGACATGAATCAAAGGATTTAAATATTCAGAAGAACTGCATATTATATTGGGTTATGGGCAAAAACAGAATGTAGATTTGAATCTAATCTTTGTAAGTGTAGATTTAGTCATGGCCACATTTAGACTGATTTAAGAATAAAACCAGGAGCATTTTGCTGATTTTGAAAAGAAGTTTTGTATATTAGAGAGGAAATTGAATCATGTGGATTCATGGAATGATATACAACGCTGTGATTAAATACGGAAAATAGATATCTAGGTCTATCAGATGATACTGTAATGATAGTCAGATGATCTTTTAATGTGTTATAAACAAGCTTGTATGATCATTCCCAAGCCCAGTTATCAAATGGAGCATCACTTTATGGACGTCTAATATCAGTGTAATCCAATCTAAGCTATGCTAATACAAATGCTTAACCTGATCCAGGACCTGATTTTATGTTCAAGTTCGCACTCCACATATGTCTTACTGCTATTGTAAAATGATTTACAGCCTTTTGAAAGCAGAGAAGATGAACATGTCAGACAGAACAAGAGCCCGCACATGTCTGAGATAAAACTCAAGTGTCACTGGATGGTTAACATGCATGTTTGTTTGGGTGATAACTTTATAGACATTTGTCCTATGCCTACTGTTTTGAAAGCCAGTGGACTGAACTGCATTCTTCTTGTCGTTCCCAACAGAGGCTGTGATTGCTGATGCCGATAAGAAATAAGTTTAACACCCACATTCATACAGGTCAGTCTCTATTTTTAGATGTGTTCAGGGCTGTAAAGCACCAGAGTGATTTTACTTTACTGCTGTACTTAAATATTACACTACTGTTCAAAAGTTTGTGGCCAGTTTGTTTTTTAAGAAAAAAAAATGCATTTATTCATCAAGGATGCACAAAAGTGACAGTAAAGACATTTACGGTATTACATAAATTTCTATTTCAAATGTGCTGTTCTTTTGAACTTTCTATTCATCTAACAATGCATTACAAATAAAATGCAAAATACAAACATATTGGGCAGCACAACTGTTTTCAATAATAATAATCAGAAATGTTTCTTGAGCAGTAAATCGGCACATTAAATGATCATGTGACACTGAAGACTGGAGTAATGATGCTGAAAATGCAGCTTTGAACACAGGAATAAATTATATTTGAAAATAGATTAGAAAAGAAAACAATTTTTTACAATTATAATAATATTTCACAGTATTTCAGATTTTACTGTATTTTTATACAAATAAATACAGCCGTGGTGAGACTTCTGAACTCTTATGCATTTCCAAAGCAAAAATGATGCACTGTATTTTACTCCTTATTTCATTTAGGCCTACACACCAGATATATAAATGAAAGATTTAATATAGTTATATAGATTTTGTACAGTTGTAAGATGTTTAATTGTATGTTTTTTTTTTTTATTATTTTATTTTTGACACAAATATGTGACCCTGGACCACAAAACCAGTCATAAGTGTCAGTTTTTTAAAAATTAAGATTTATACATCATCTGAAAGCTGAATAAATAATCGTTCCATGGATGTGTGGTTTGTTAGGATACGGCAAAAATTTGGCCTAACTATTTTAAAATCTGGAATCTGAGGGTGCAAAAAATTAAAATATTGAGAAAATTGCCAAATAAGTTGTGCAAATGAAGTTCTTAGCAATGCATATTACTAATAAAAAAATTAAGTTTTGATATATTTATGTTAGGAAATTTACAAAATATCTTCATAGAACATTTTGACCCATACAATGTATTTTTGGCTATTACTACAAATATACCCGTGCTACTTATGACTGGTTTTGTGGTCCAGGGTCACATATAGACTTATGGTACTAATATTGCAAAAAACATCATAAAATACAAAAAATAAATAAATGAAACATAATACGTAATTAACATAATACTTGAGTATAATTTCTCTGGTAATGTTCAAGTAAATGTTCAAACCCTTATTGACACAATGTGCCACAAAAGAACAATTTTAAGTTTTTGCTTTGGAGAAGGATCTTTGGATTGCCTAAAAGAGATTTGGTCTCCATCTATTTGGGTCTTGACAAGACATCTGTCTTCCCCCCCGAGCCTGACCTTACATGGGGGACACTAAACTTGGAGATTGCGGCCCCTGCTGCTGGAAGTGTCCGGGTGGCAATTCCCCATAAATTAAACTCGTTATGACTCTATACGTGTACCACCGGAGAGACTAAATTACATCCGCCTGACTGTGCACCGTTAGACCCTGACGAGTCCTCAGACATCTACTGCTAGATCTCACCACAGAAAACAGTAAAACAGAGTTTGTGTTGCTTGGAGTCTTGAACTATTTCAGGCCGACTGACACCTGTTCCTTGTTCTTCCTCTCTGCATGCACTCTAGTCCCAAATAAGGAACAGAAAAATGTGGGATCCCTCTCAAAAGGTGAGAACTCCGTCTAGAATGTTCCAGCTCTAACATCAGTTCTGATAAGCCTCTTTAAAAGCTATTATAAGACATATATACAGCAACCACATATCAGTTCAATCCTATATTAATGCAGAAGGTTGATATACTGTTTGTTGATGGAAGAATTATTGACATTTGTAGAACAAATTATTACATTTTTTCTCCTAGTTAATTTTATTATTAATAATAAGAAGAATAAACAAGTATTGGAATGGAATATATGGAATATAGTTCATTAACCATTTTAATGGTTTAAAGCAGTGTTATTTTAGTATTACTGATATACTATTATAGTTTGTGTTAATATTTTATAATTTGATTTTATAAGTTCTGTTTTCACTTTCATTTGAGGTTTATTCATTTGTTTGGTGATTTAATTTTTATGTACTGTATTTTAGTTTTTGTGTCTTTAGTTTAACAATGGTTAAGGATGTAAATAGTTAATTTTGTTGGTAAAACTAATAAATTCATGTTCTGTCAAGGAATGTAGTTCATTTACTATTTTATTGCAGCTTAAAGCAGTGTTGTTTTAGTATCACTGATATATGCCATTATAGTTTTTGTTAATATTTATATTAAATGATATTTTTAATAATTGGATTTTATTTGTATAGTTTTACTTTGACTTTATTCATTTTTATTTTATGTATTTATTTATTTATTTTTGCTATTTTTATTAGTTTTGATCATATGTCCACATATTATTTATTAATTATTATTATTAAATGAGAACTGTTATCTTTTTTTTTTTGTAGGTGTATATTAGTTTGATTTAAAGCAACTTAGTGCTGTAATATGCAGATTAAGTAATATGCAGTATGTAATTGTATTATTACTAATTATACTTTTTTTATTTCACTTTTGTAGGATTGTGAAGACGTCTTTTGCTGATGAGAAAAAAATCATGTACATATGAAATAAAAATATATATAAAAATAGACATTTTCCTCCTTTTTCATAATTTAATGCTTGGCCTCATTATGAAAAAGCACATATATTTATTATATGAACATTTACATCAGCAGTTGCCTGTGACATGTATCGAATCTTGTCTGTGTATCGCCGCACATACTCGTACCTGACTGAGTCCAGTGATGTAACTCGGATCAAGTCCCATCCGGACCAACAGGAGTGTTTGTTCAATTAAACGATAGCCTTTCACCCACATGATGTCTTTTGTCATTTGTCATAATGTCAGCGCACCGAATGTAACATTTACAGGAATGTTCAGGATTCAGCAGGCCGAGTGACCCTGAACACTGTCTACAGCAGAGCCTTGGAAGATTGAATAGGGTGACATTCATTAGTATGGAAATTATTTCTTACGATGACGCAAACTTTGTACAGACACCTTCTCAGCCAGTGGAAACTCGACTGAGAGCAGACAGGTTACTGAAGGTCATACACACACACACACACACACACACACAAGATAAATGTGTCTGTGAGAATGTAAAGACTTTGAAAGACTTGGAAAGTGCTATGTGTGATGTTCATTATCGACTTCTCGGGGTTCCTGTCAGAGAAACCTAAAGCCTAGTGCTTATTTAGTTTGGCCAGCATCATGAAGCCCTGCGCCAACACATAAGTAAAGTCACTGATGCAGATGTCTGCTGGAGTATGAAAAATAAAACAAATTTGGTGAGGTTTATGCTAAATAATGCATATAGTGGTTAATGAGAAATTTTGACCTAACAATGGAAGGCTTTTTATGTAGTTGACCCTGAGCAATATGATTTTTACCATCCCAGTGGATCTCATACTGTAGAATGGCCCTAGATATTTTGCCATAATGTTTGAAATTTAAGTGCAAATCTAGCGATATCACGGTGAAACTGCAGGGCTGGATTTAAGGTTAAGCATTGTGTTTGATTAGACTTCTTGGGTTGATGATAATGCTGGATATTTCTAAAATGTTTGGATATTCACATAGAACATATGTAAAGTTACATTAAATTGAATGTACTAGTTAGTATACCTCGTTTGTGTAACTGTCCTTATTATTTTTGACGTAAGACTGGGAGCGGCCATATGTAATTTGAATGTGCGCGACTTCCGGTGTCATTCCTTTCCAGTTATTTTACCTGTACAAAAACAGGGTTATGCTGTTTGATGTTACAAATTGGAATTTGTTTTTCATATTATTTTAATTTATTATTGCAATCATAAATACATTGTTTGGCTAACGAATGGGACGTCTTGCAGATTCACTGAAAATAGTTTACGTCAGCGTTGCAAAATAAGGTGGACAGCCACCAGCTAAAATAACACTAAAATCAAAATTATTTTTACTTCTATATAGTGAATTTCTCAAGTCAGTCTTTTTCAAGATTTTTTTGTATGGATGTTTATATTTTAATTTTTAAATAATTTTACTAATAAAAGACTGAGATGCTTATTACAAATAGAACGTGTCTGCCATGCAGTGTTTAGATGTGTATATATTTCTAAACAGTAGATGGCAGCACCTTTACTGTTTTTAAACCTGATTTAACTATCAAACAAGCCTAGACTTTACTCAGCATATTCTGAGCAAACAAACCAGCCTAGTCCAGATCTGTAGTAATAAAACACTCTGGCTTTGTTCCAAACCCTACATAGACAGCACAATGACGTCTGGCCTTAGCATGCTGCTAGATCAAATGCAAAATTAATATTATGTACAGCAAATAAATACTGAGAAAGTGGGGTAAATAATCAACATTTCTCCGTCCACTATTTGTTTTTCTTACTAAACTGCATTCTGGGATTGCTTCCTCCATGAAGACAGGGTTAGGATATCTCAAAATGTGGCATGTAGGCAGCGCATGAGGTTTTGGGACAATCAGTGGACATGACAGCAGCCCCCTCTGCTGACCATGTCCAAAACATTCATTTACACACAATAATTAAAACTGCGAGCAAGCCTACTTCTATATGAAACCTGGGTTCAAAGTATGCTAGTACACAACCTTGAAGTACAATATAAATATCTGATACCATTACTGTACAAAATAACACAGTGCATTTTTATAGCTAGCAAAATGTTTTTGAAAGAAGTCTCTTATGCTCATCAAGGCAGTAATATTGTGAAATATTAATCAAATAGCTGTTTTCTATGTGATTATACTGTAAAATGTAATTTATTCCTGTGATCAAAGCTGAATTTTCAGCCTCATTACTCCAGTCTTCAGTGTCACATGATCTTTCACTGCTGCTTCATATTTTGCACAAACTGTAATACATTTTGTTCAGGATTCTTTCAAAAGAACAGCATTTATTTGAAATAGAATCTTTTGTAACACTATTAAAGTCTTTACTGTCACTTTTGATCAGTTTAGTGCATCCTCACCTCAGAGGTTTTATTTAATTTTGTTAAACCAACCTTTAGCATTCCTGGTCACTGTTTGAATAACATAAAGAGTGTTCTAGATTCAAAACACTACCAGAATTCCTCACCACGCTTGCTTTACCTGCAAACCCACACAGACACTTGACTTATTCAGTGCAGACTGAACTTAGAACTTTCTTTTGAGCCTAAGTTACTCTGCAGTTTGATTGAATCTGAAGCTGACTTCATCTGTGGATTTTCACAGCTGCCTGTGCCATATGAGTCTGCTGGGTTGGAGGTCACAGTGCACAGTCTGTTGAGACGGTTATTTTCTACACCGGAGTGCAGTAACTTGAAAAAATGCCAATTTGAGCCTAGAGACTGGGACCTGAATCTGAAACAGGAAAGGATCTTGTCAAGAAATCCTAAAGGAATGCTGCTGGATTGCTAGTGGACATTGCATGATTTGGAATTAATCCGAAAAGAATCAAATAACAAGATCTGCATACAAATCTGAAGAAAAAAAGGAGCATCTTGATTTACATATGGATAGTTCACCCAAAAATTACTTTCTTTCAGGCCATCCAAGATGTAGATGAGTTTGATTCTTCATGGGAACAGATTTGGAAAATGTAGCATCCCATCATTTGCGCACCAGTGGATCCTCTGCAGTGAATGGGTGCCGTCAAAATGAGAGTTCAAACAGCTGATAAAAACATCACAATAATCCACAATTAATCCACACCACTTCAGTTCATCAATTAACATCTTGTAAAGCCAAAAGCTGCATGTTTGTAAGAAACAAATCATTAAGATGTTCTTAACTTCAAACCATTGCTTCCAGCTAAAATGCATATTTATGTCCTGATTCAGACAAGATGACTTTTTCACTAGAGGAAGCATTATTACAGATTATAGACTCTTGTTTTAGTTGGAACAGTTTGAAGTTAAAAAAGCCTCAGTGATGAATTTGTTTCTTTCAAACACAGATTTTGACTTCAAAAGATGTTAATTGATGGAATGGAGAGGTGTGGATTACTTGTGGATTATTGTGATGTTTTTATCAGCTGTTTGAACTCTCATTCTGACGGCACCCATTCGTTGTACATTCAAGTTCTACATTTTTCAAATCTGGGTTTGGGTTAAAAATCTGTGCTTCTTACATCCCCCTTTATTATAATAAATGCCACTGAAATTATCACTAGTCTTTGTCAATAAAGTCATCCTCCAATCTTTAACATCCGCAACCTTGTAAATGCAAAACCAGGATACTCATCTAGTTTCCAAAGCAATTCATCCATGATATACTGTAATCTGATAACATATGCAGCATTCCTCACAGAGATGAATGATGGAGCCGGCTGTATTGTATCAGGTTTATGGTGCTTGTCATTCCGGCGGCGTCACTATTGTGGCATCGCAGCTGGACAAACAAATGATGCTCAATGGATGTTCTGTCTACTGCAATAAGATTTCATGATATAGAGAAGCACAGACAGAGCGCTCAACTGAATTGGAGAGCACGTAACGCAATAAAATTTCATTGAGGCTTGCTGACAACAGACTGACATTTATTTCTAGAATATGTTTTGCATAAACAGTCTGTCAATGATGTTTCGTAATGAGAAAAAGTCTTAGTCAAGGCGTAACTTCAAACTGGAAAAGTGCTCTGGGCGGTTGATAGGCAGTTTCCAAGATGTTTGGGTTGTTGCTAGGCGGTTTCTGGGCAGTCAAGAGGTGTTCTGAATGGTTGTTATTTTAGTATTATTTATTATTTTGAATTAGCTTATAGTTATATTTTTGATTTTTATGTTTTTTTTGTTATGTGCTTTTGTCATTTTTATTATTTTTTTTCTATTCTATTTAGCTCTTTTTTGTTTTAAGTTTTAGTTATTTTAGTACTTCAACTTCAATTTTATTAGTTGCAATTTTATTCCAGTTAGTTTTTAAGTGTCTGAGTTTTTTTATTTAAAATTCTGTTTTAATTCTATTTTATTTCAGCAAAAAGGAATTTTAATAAGTGATGCGTTTTAATGAATGAATTTAAATTTAATTTAATTTAATCTAGGAAGTCTAGATTTAGAATTTTTATATTACATTTCTTAATATATTGTTTTTATATAATATACTTTTTTATATGTTTTTTATTTAATTTTAGTTTGTTTACAAATTATATATATATATATATATATAGGTCTAATGTATTAGTTTTTTTAGTTTTAGTAATTTTAGCCACAGTTTGTGGTTAAACTATCATAATTAAGTATACAATACTCTAATAACTTGCATCTTTCCTCTGGCACTCCACAGTATTTGTACGTTTAAATTAAGAGCCGGAACCAACGTACATTTTCTTAATGCATCCAAGGAATTCTTGCTCTGTCATGCAGCCTGAGTTTTCTCCAGTCAAATATATGGCCAAAAGCTGCATCCCACTTTGCCAAAGGAGAGCTCTGCAGGCACAGAAACAGGATGACTTGGAAATCTGCCACAGCCCGGAAGACTCTTCTGCTGCCTCAATAATAATAAATCCAATCATAGAGCCAGTCCGCTACACCCGTTTGACATTCATAAAACCCGTCTGACACTCTACGGGGCTCTATGTAGGTTATTATATTGCCAATTTTCTAATGCACCATATGTTTGCGCTATGCATACCTGACAAAAACACAAACATGTAAATGACTATAAGCATTAGTTTGGTCTCCTTTTATTGATACTAGATATCAAGATAGCACCAACACGTTAAATTAAATCCCTGAAATGGTAGAAAGTTACACATACTGTGCAACTTGCAGTCTGTTTTTCCAATCTGAAGGAATTCGCAATCACATAGAAAGAATCCAGGCGTAGCGGCTCGACCCCTCCGGCCAGAGGCCTGACTTTATTTCATTGATTTTAGATGTTGACGGATTGGACTCCATCAAACCCATTTAATTAGTATCGAGGCACCAGGCTGCAAATGGAGATAGACTAAAGGGGGTGGGGGACTGAAATCATTTGGCTGATCTGTTTTAATATCATACGGCACGGCTAACCAGCAACTTCTAGAATTAGATAGAGAAACTACATGAGTTTGTATTCTACTTTGGGGAGGAAACACAGCACAGTTCATTAGACAGTGACGCTGAGAGTCGGTCTGACAGTGTAAGATATGGTGACTGTGAACTGCTTCTATTATTATGAGGTTGTGGAGTGTGTGGACGGATTGCTCTGCTGGAGAGTGAGTTCTACAGCTCGTCCCATCAGTCTTTAATAATTTACATAGAGCACATTAAGTTACATGCTGCTGGAGCACAGCAGGCTGGAGTCAGAGCAGGGCCAAAGAGTTATTATATTTACTGCCGACAAGGAGCTTTAAAATATGCCATTCATTTCAATGTCATCTGGTCGGTTTTGTGCAAACTCCACCGGAAGTATGCAAAATGGACGCAGCCATCTATAAGGCACTCAGTTCCAGGATTGAAAATTACATACAACATACACAGTATAATAATCTGATGCCATTTAGAAAAGCTTTAAACAATGTAAGAGTATAATTTTGTGAATGGCTATGAATTATAACCTTGTAAATAACCCAGATTTAACAGATCAGTGAAGCACCATCATTCAACTGGCATGTATATATGTTATTGTCTTCTGATTAGCAAGTTGGGTATCGTAAATGTTACTGTCAGTGCTAAATAGCCTTTACTGGTTTGCTGGTTAAATACACATAGTTCACAATACAATTGTTGTTTTCGCTGAAGAGTGCATAAAATTAGTGATGGAAAAAGCAAGGCTTGTCGCTATGCTAAAATCTGCTGGTTTAAGTTGAGTAAATACAATGAGAACACAAAATTAAAATAGTAGCAATTTAACGTTAGTAGTAACGTATTTTATTACTTCATAGCATTTTTTAAAGACTATTATAGAAACTTGTACCCAACTTTTATGAATTTAAACAATACACTGACTGTTTTAGGGGTTCACTTGAAATCAACTAACCATTTCAGAACGTTTCTGAAATGCAGGGTTGCCAGGTTTTCACAAAAAAAAATTGTCCAATTGTTACTCAAAACTAGCCCAATTGCGTTTTGGAGGGGGTCCCCAGTAAAAATTGCATTTCAGGGTGTAAAATACACCTGTTTTGGCGGGGTTCCCCGGGTAAAATTCGCATTTCAGGAACTAATCACGTTATTGGGGAAAGGCGCGGACTTGGCAACACTGCTGTAACGTAACTTCGACGTTACAAAGCCTCGATTAGGTACTTCTGACGCCCTGATTCGAAGCTGAATAGGTTTCGACGATTCGTGAAGAGTTGTTTCGAACGCATAAAACGCCGCACAGTGATTCATACGAACCACTGCGTTTGAGTTATAATCGGTTACTAAATTAATCGAATGAAAGGAATCGATTCTCTAAAATGAACACACTAGTGAACGTTGGGCTTAACTTAAGAAAAAGAGTGAATTATTGTTGTTGTGTGGTGAAGGTTTTAAAAATGCTTTTTAAAACGTCTGTTAAAAACGTTGTTTTACCAGGGTTCACCACTGTATGACCTGCTGAGGCGGGAATCTCATTTAAATTTCAACGGTTATGACGGCTGGTCTGTCTGAAGACGGTGCTTTATGGAGCTGCAAGTATTGTTTTTGTTTAATTTTGATGCCAGAACATAAAAATAATCTCGGTAAATGACCTATAATTTGGACTTTTATAATATGATATTTTGGTTCTGTTTACGAAGTAGCTAACGTTATATCTGAATTCGATGAATTATGACCTTGTTTGATCAATTCCTAACGTTACAGAATTTTGCAACTTCACTAGCAACATTTCGTAAAAATATACTTAAAATGTAAATGTATAATTATTTTGTGATGTGGACATCCAGTGAGTACTGACTTTTACACTTTTAACTTTTACACTTACAGCTTACCAACTAAGGTAAATGTTTAACTTTAATTCAGTTCAGTGAAGTATTCTTCAGAAACCATCCTTTAATTAAAAGAACCGGCTCATCGGTCGCGTTTTCAATTTACTAAAAAGAATCAGCTCATAAGAGTCTTTTTTTTAATCAGTACTCGCTTTGCAAGTAGTTTCAGCCTGCGACAACAGCACAATGAACAAAGATTTATTATCATTATTTCGGGGTACACTCTCTCTTTATTCATTCACATTCATTACAGCAAATTCATATTCATAACTCAGATTAAATATGTAATATATTTTGTTATTACGTTAAAGATTCATCAGTGCAGTAGCGAGAACGCATCCCCTAGAGTCCACCGCATCTTTCGCGCTTCTCTCTGTAGCTCATTGATTGGTTACTGCGCCTCTCTCTCGCCCCGCCCTCAGGCGTTCTCCTCCCTGTTCCTCCTCTCACTCCATCCTGCCTGATTTTCATAGCTCAGCATTCTCCTTACATGTAGTGTAGGTTTTAAAAAGCAGGAGGGGTGGGATGGCTTTCAGAGTGTGCCATGAAAAAACTGCCTCCTCACCCAATTGGAAATGGGAGGAGTTTTTACTGAGCCGTGATTGAACCAATGACAGCACAGTGCCGGGAAATACAGCAGTGAAACACCAGGGGCTGTGGTGCTGAGCAACGATTGCAGGGTGTGAGACTAGAAATGTGTGTGTGTGCATGAGAGCATTTCCGCATCTGTCCCGATCCAAGCTATTGTGTGTGTGTGCCTGTGTGTGTGAGCGTGGTGGAGCGTAGAGGAAGACATCAGGGGTGTGTGTGTGTTTGCACAGGTCTGATATTTCCAACAGAGCCACAAGAGGATAAGCCAAAAGTCCTGATTGTTGTCACTTTTCTTTTTTCCCCCCAAGCTCTGCAAGTGCCCTGCGCGCTCTGCGAAGTTTCTTTCCTCAACCCCCCTCTGCATCACCACCCTCCTCTTGGTGCAGTACATCTCCAGTGAGGATACACACGGTACAGAGGTAAGTACAGTATCCCCCTTTTATGATAAAGCATGCCTTTAATAACATTTTAATGCTTAGATAGGAGTCTAAATATAGTCTTTGAATCACTGCAACAAAAAAATCAGGGAGAGGCGGCGTGCGGCAGAGAGGAGAGAGAGGAAGATCTTTGTCAGCGAGTGGAACTTTCTCAGCGTGCAGGAGAGTGCGAGTGCGTAGCGTCCTAGTGCTGCAGTATCACATTACATAATAGTGGCCGATGTGCGTAGAATATAACTTGAGAGTCTCATAATTTGTACACACAATACACATCTCTTAATAACTCAGAGATGCGGTCTGACACATCACTGCTGCCTCTGTAGATTGAGTATGTATGATCATAAAACACAATTGCAGGTGTTTGTGCACTTTTTGCAAGTTTTTTGATTGGTTTATCTGTATTGAAACACTACAGCATTCTCCTGAACTGTTTGAATTGCTAGCACTAGCTGTTTTGCAGACTATTTAGGGCTGACGTCCAGTGGAGAGCTCGTTATTGGCCGTGCGGCTGCTGATCGTGGCATCTTTTTGCTGATCAAGCTATTCCGCCGACAACAGGCGCAGATTTACTCGTCCCGTCTGCTGGCGAAGGATGTTATAAACCTGATTACCTTAATGTTTAGGTGATGTGATCACCTTTTTTTTCTCATTTAACATTTTATTATCCCACACCGCTGATTGGCAGGTGAAACGAACTGCACTGAGGTCAGTTCCAAAAGTCGAACGCTGTGTGCTGTGTTCATTCTTGCGTGTACCTTCACTTCTCAAAGGCATCCCAGCAGGGCTGATAACAGGAAAAGGCAATTTAAGAGGTAATCTCATTGATTGCAGTGGCGACCAGGTGAATAGCGCTGGTGAGAGACAAATGCAGACAGATAGATGACAGGGAGGTGCCCTGGGCCGCAATGCTTCAGCTAAGTGCTTCGGGTCAGTCCTTGAGAGCTCCACATAATAACGGCACTCGTTTAGATTCAGAGTAGACCTCGCTCTACTCAAAGCAGAGGTGAGACAGAGGAGGCATCGCCGCATTGGACACATTCACACACACACACACACACACACACACTTGTGTGTGGAGTCTGTTCAGTGGAGTGAAACCGTTTCTCCTTCCTGTAATAAATCATGCTCCCTTACTGCTGTACAGGGGCCGGTAATGTTTGAAGAAGAACATTGTCCCTTTTTTTTGTTTTACAGTAATGGATGGGACTTAGGTAATAATGACGCAGTATCAAGACTCATAACTCAACGGACTCCTAATGCGCCGTTATTATAAAGAACATCTCCCTCGTCCTGAGCTTGTTCTAGTATTTACTGATTTTTCTTATTTGGAGTATGGGTGACATACCCGATTCCAAACCTCTTATTTTTCTATCTATATCTGTTGCTCTCTAGAGTGCTGTACATTTTTAAAAGAGGATATCTGCTTGATGGTTCATGAAATTGAATGGTCTTTGCCTGCTGTAATCGTGTCTTGCTGAAATTGGGATGCGTTCACATAAAGCATAAGGGTCTCCCTGTGGTTCTTATAATCAACATGGTTGAAATGACCGTCGGCACGTATTAAATGCGTTCTTTTCTTTCTTTATAAGCTTATATCATTACTTTTATAAAAGCCACAATAGGATATTGTTATGGCAGCAGGGTCAGCAGGTCGCATAGTCAAGATATAAACAGTACAGTTAGCTATAATTGTGTAAGCATAATACACGTCTGAGAATGTATAAACAGACAGGCTGATATACTGAGTGTCAGATGATTTATTTAAGATTATTGGCATCGCCTGTTGTAGTTTTACCTTGTGTCAGTTTCAGCATCATCAAACAATGAATTATTCAATAATTTTTTTTCTTTTGTGAATTTTGAGTAAATATTGTGCAAAATGTGATAATCATTATTTTCTGTTGTTTATTTGATTTTATTTTAGATTGTCCATCCTGAAATAAGTGTTAATATTTTATTTTTCATTGCACATCCTGAAATGAGTGTAATTTTATTTTCTTTTACTTTCCATTGCCTATCCTGAAATATTTTATTTTATTTTTATTTTACATTGCTCATCCTGAAGTAAGTGTTATTTTTTTTATTTTTTCTTAATCTGTTCCCCACCCTGTTCTCTGGATATTGAGCCAAGCCTTTGGAACACTATATACAATCAAAATGGCCACGTAATATGTTTGTCATAACTCAAAGGTTCTCTAAATGTACATTTGCCAGGTTCAATATTATTAAAACAGTTGATCTGTCATCAATGAGGCTGCACTGAAGGAACCATAAACAAGCTGTTTAAATTGGGCATGTTTGACCAAAAAAGCATTTCTAAACAGATTTTCTTTTTTTATCACTTCCGGTGTTCGTACAGCTGCATTTTAAACTGCGTAGTAAAGGTGTGGTAGTATCACGTTCTGTCTCTCTTTCTCTCTTTTTACCTATCTATCCGTACCTTTTCTTTTTGTCCCGACGCAGCTTTGATTTAACAGCATCTTCGCTGTCACATCAATCACTCCTCATGTAATGGCTTCGTAAACTCTGAGTGCTCAGCGTGGCAATGCAGAAATACAATTCCTTGTTTTACAATTCGAGAGCTCAGTCACACCAGCTGTTTGGGCCACTACATATGTTCATTCACAATAACAAAAGAGAAGCTCTGCGGTTAGAGTTTGTTTGATATACTAATGGATGTGATTGTCACTGCAGTGTTTAGGGAAAGCCAGAATATAGCCAGCAAATTAGTGGTGGGGATTTGATTCATTCCAGTGAGTCGACTTTTTTGCGATTCATTCAGTGACACTGTCTATTGTGAATCAGTGAATCATATGCTTAACATTCATTCTAAAACACAGAGTCATTCACTACTGAAACAAGTCTTATTGTCCTTTTTGAAAATGTGTATGTTACAGATCTACTAAGTGATTCTAGAAGAGTTTTAAGCATGTTTCAAGCATTTTTCCCCCACAAGTAATTTAATAATAATTATATTCAATAATATTTTTCACGCACACAGTTAAAAATTGAGATATTTAATTTAAGACAATGGATCTATGAAATAAGTGTTTAATTTTTTTAATAAGCATATATCTTTTAATGCAAAACTCACACACTTAAAAAACTTCATACTTTTTTGGCCTATTTCTGTTAATGCCAGAAAACTATCAAGCTAAACCAGTAGTATTACTGACAGTGTAGTGTAAACATGGCTGAAGACACAAGAAGAGGAACAGATGAACCAAATCAGTTGAGTGAGTCATTTAATCTGGAACCACTCTGATTGATTCAAACTTGTGACTTCTTTTCATTTCAAGCGATTCACTAGCAAAACCCAGCCATATCGCTTTAACAGCAACATTGTGTCTTAACTTGATTCACTGCTTCGAAGCGATCCAATTGGATTGCGCATAGCTAATCATTTGATTCAGATTGGGCCTTCAAATTACATATTGTGAATCATTTGGTTTAGATTAGGGCTTCAAGGCAGGTTCGCGAATCATTTGACTTAGATCAGAACTTTGCGTATCATGAATCAATTGATTTAGATCAGAACCTCAAGTCGGATGTCGCAAATCATTTGATTCAGATCGGTACTTTGGAGCACGTATCGTGAATCATTTGATATACATTAGAACTTAAGAGTGGGTTCTTGAATTGAATGATTTGCGATCTGCGATTTGCGCTCTGAGTCCTGATCTGAAATGATGGTTCATGAATCATTTGATTCATTTGACGAATCATTTGATTCAGATCGGGACTTCGGGGCGGTTTTCTTAAACAGTAGAAAACATAAAACCATAAGTGAGATCTCTGACTGAAGTCCTTGGAAATCAAAAAGGTAGTGCTTGAAAAGTGCTTGAAAGTCCTGGAATTTTATTTTACAGTATTTTTATGAACGCTGCACACACGAAAGGTCGCATTTAAGCAGCGACCTCTCCCTGTCCGTCAGATTACTCAGAACTGATGATAGAGCAGCAACAGAGTTTGACTTGGTTGTGACAGCTCCATAACATAATATTTAGTAAGGACAGCCAAGGTGCTTGGCTAGTAGATTTAGTGCCCTCAGGCTGCGAGATGTTACAGCATGCTGACTGAATCAGATGTGGAAGGTGTGTGTGTGGGAGAGTTAGAGAACAAGAAAGCAATTTTACAATTCTATGATATTGACCCTTGCTAAGCCCCGCCCCCTTTGGTTTCCATTGCTTGCTCAGGAACGCTTTATAGAACTGTAAATAGTGTAAATAGTGTCATTTCCAGTAAAATGTGGACATAAAATGGTAAAAAATAGAATAGATATTATTTTTACATGGTCTGTGTGAATGTTTGTCTTGATAGAAATGGTTAAATTATACAGTAAAATGGACTTCTATAAAAGTAAACAAAGTTTAAATTTAAAAAAATTAACAATACACAACCTTTTAACATTTTCTTTGATAATTTAAAGGTATTTAAACCCACAGAACCTTCTTTCTATAGACATTTATTAGAAAAGAGCAGAATTTTGTCTGATAATCTTGCAGACGACAAGATTGGTCCGTTACATTTTAAAGGCGGGACTTAGCAAAGAATCTTTAATATTTATCTCTTCTTAATGATGCCATTGCAGTTTTGGTGGTCAAACTGATGGACGGGCATTGACCTTTCTGCATTTGTGGTTCTTGTAGTCAAAGTGAACTGTATTGTGAAATAACTCCAGGCACTGGTGGCATTTGGCTTTATGCTAATTTGAAAATGCTGTCTTTTTGCGTGTTCGTGCGTGATGCAAATTATGAATGCATTCTTATAAAACTTCACATACTGTATTTGCAATAACATAATCTTGCAGCAATAACTTGTCAGGTGAAGCGGCGGTGCTGTAAAATGAGGCGTGAATGGTAGCAAATGGTTGGGTGGATGACTGTGGGCCACAGCGCCTCAGGCTAACACATGCAGACTGCTGCACACTGCACAGCTACTGGCGCAGTGTGTGTCCATCCCTCCGAGACACACACACACACACGCAGTCATACACATACACGAGTATTGCTCAGAAAGCTCTTCTACACTCCACTGCCAATTCTGACAAAGACAAACGGAGCTGAAGTTTATGTTGCTGAATTACACAGTTTGTGTGCATGTGTCTATGTGTGTCTGAGTGTGTGTTTGTGTATAAGAGGGTGTTTATTCCTTACAAACATGGCTGTACTGTGGTAAATCATGGTATCAGAGAGTAATTACTTTTTTACATTCTAGTAACATCAGTACATTAACGTAGTTTATTTAATGTAAATTTACAAAGAAGCATTTGTGTATTTCATAAAAGTTTTTTTCAGTTTAGGTTTTTTATCTAAGAATTTATTTTATTTTAATTTATTTTCACTTAACTAAAAAAAATTAAAATGTCCAAGATGAATTTGTTTCTTCATGGACACAGATTTGGAGAAATTAAGCATTGCTCACCACTGGATCCTCTGCAGTGAATGGGTGCTTTCAGAACGAGAGTTCAAACAGCTGATAAAGGCATTACAATAGTCCTTCGTCATGGGAGGAAGTGTTATTATGGATTTTGGACAGAAGGGGCAGTTTAAAGCTAAAATGTTTTAAGCTTTTCACTTCACAAGATGTTAATTGACGGACTGGAGAGGTGTGGATTACTTGTGGATTATTGTGATGTTTTTATCAGCTGTTTGGACTCTCATTCTAACGGCACCCATTCACTGCAGAGGATCCATTAGTGAGCAAGTGATGAAATGCTACATTTCTTCAAATCTGTTCTGATGAAGAAACAAACTGATCTACATCTTGGATGCCCTGAGGGTGAATCAGTTTTCAGCAAATTGTCATTTTCGGTGAAATTCCTTTAACAATAACAACACTATTTGGGACACGTAATCAACCTCATCACTTTGTGTGAAGTTCATGTAAACATTATGTTCAGAATATTCATGATTTTACACTGAATTGTGAGGGTAGCTAATGTAAATGCCATTTTACAGGGCAACCAAACAGTCCTGATCCCAGCACAAGCTGATCAATACTAGTGTGGCTATTCGATGCAGTCCCCAGAGACCCCTGAATGTCTCTGATAGATGAGTTATATTGTTTATGCACATCACACCGAACTCCTCAATGCGCTGGTTTGAACCTCTAATGGAAAAACCTGAGTTAAGTAACATAATTAAGCTCACATAGGATGTGAAGCCAGAACTCTTTGCATGATAAGTGGGAGTCTTATCCTGAGATGAGCAATATGTTGCACTTAATTAAAAACACTTTGTTATTCTCATTTCCTACCGCAGCTTGATGCATTATTCAGCGCAAGTGATTATGATATGAAATAGTATGTATAATTGCATAAGCATACATTTGTTAAAGTGTGTTTTGTTTGTAGATCCTGCATTTCATTTTCACGTTGGAACAAGTTGGATTCAAAATGTAAAATATTTAAATGTTACAACCTAGATGCACTGTGAAAGTGGCGTCTGCTGCAGACAGGTTTAGCACTGCGCTTCGATTCGGCGTCCGCTTTTATGTTGGCTCATTAATGAATGATCGATGATCCGTACTGCTGCATGATCAAATTACCAGCTAGAGCCACAGGCTGATAAAACAAGGTGCTGGAGAGAAGGAGTTCATATATTCTGATGCTGTAATAGACCAATTATACTGCTCTACTGCCCCCTCCTGGTGCTCTGTCATCAGGGACCAATAATAGCAGTGTGGCCTTCAGTGGTTGACATGATAGTAGTCGTGGTTTTCCTTTATATGGTCATGCTTGTGAAATCTGGTTTAAAATCAGTTGTTTGGAGAAGCTGTTTACAGAAATCATAAAAGAGAGTTCTTTAATATATTTAATATATAATAGTTGTTTTTTCTAGACAGCAATGAGATTTAATTCTTTCATCTAAACCACTTTGATTTCAGTTAAACAAATTGACTGAACATAAAAAGGGTGGAATAATCCCACATGCCTATAAATAAGGGGCCCAAGCTATGTCTAGAAAGCAGAATATTATAGAGACTTGAGGGTTTTTTGATTTTGGCCTGTAAGCAACCATACTGAAAATAATAATAATAATATAATAATAATAATAATAATTAAAAAATGTGTTAAATTTACCATAAAATACCAGCAGCTGTGGTTGCCAGATCTTAATGGTAAGAATACAGTAGTAAAATTTTAATTATACAGATTGAATTTAAACTTACGGTAGAAAACTAAGAAGAAACAAAGCTATTTTAATGGAAAAACATGAGTGTAAATTATAAATTATATAGTGTGTAAATTATATAATTTTTTTCACGTAACTAAAATGTTAAAATGTCCAAGATGTAGATGAATTTGTTTCTTCATGGAAATGTAACCTTACATCACTTACTCACCAATGAATCCTCTGCAGTGAATGTGTGCTGTCAGAATGAGTGTCCAAACAGCTGATAAAAGCATTACAATAATCATTTTGTTAATGTTAAAATTACAGTAATTTTTTACACCCAGTATACGTTTGCAACCATATAGCAATGCGTTTCGTCAGAAAACTTTCTTAGAAGCAACATCCTGTCCATTTTTTTGGATACAAATGCAGTAGATTTGTAAATGAAGCACTGCAGGTTTATTTGCTACTAAAGATAGAGAGCACAAATGCCAGGTGATTAGTCAATGTGCTTGTTTCTCAGTGGGTCGGATATTTTCTGGGGTACTCACTCACACTGACCTAGATTTGGATCATTTGGATCTCTGTATCCGGTTCGGGGAAGGGAAAATTTAGCTATATCTGCCGCCCACCTTTCTGAACTCTGCCAGCCGATCAAACTATTTTAGATGCCTGTGAGAGAAATATAAATTGTGAACTTGTGTGTTTCTCAGTGCATACAATTGTTCAAATGCATGTGTGCCAGAGGTTGTTTTATTACTTTGTGCGTGCCACTCACACGATCATATTAGGACCCCAAGGGGTCATTGTTTATAATGCCTGATCAGAAGAATCTGTCACGTCTACATGTTGTAGCTGATCACATAAATACAGTCATAGTTACACAGTATTTTATTGCAGGTAATACAGTAAAATACTTTGTGGAGATTACATAGATAATAATGTTGTGCTTTTGTGGTGCTTAAAATAATAATAATAATTATTATTATTAATAATTAATTAAATATTACTATTATTAGTAGTAGTAATAAAAATAATATGTATTATTATTGTCATTATTAAATACCCTTTGAAAACTGAGCATTGGTTGCAGTTTAGAATATATTTTATCTCATGAGATGAAGTTTTGGATTATTTATTTATAGTATTTATACAGTTATAGCAGGGATATCAAATGATTAATCGTGATTAATCGCATGCAAAATAAAAGTTTGAGTTTTCCTAATATATGTGTGTACTATGTGTAATTACTTTGTGTATATATAAATACAAACACATTTATGTATATATTTAAGAAATATTTACAAGTATATGTATTTATTATAATTTGTTATATATAAATAAAAATATTTTATACATAAATAACATATTTCTCTTATATATACATTAATTTGTGTGTATTTATATATACATAAGTACACACACATATATTGGGCAAACTCAAACTTTTATTTTGTATACGATTAAAATCGCAATCAATCATTTGACAGCCCTAAATTATAGTATTTATTAATATTTTGAATTAGTTTTATTTTTATATTTTCAAATTGAATTTAAATTTTAGTTTAAGTTTTAGTCATTTTATGTATTTGTTATTTTTTTATATATGTTTAAAATTAAAAATATATATTTTTAATATTTATTTATATAAAATTGTAATTTTTTACAAAATTTAGTTAAATTTGTTTTTTTATTTTTAACTTGAATTTAATTATATTACAGTTTTAATAATTTATTATATAATTAACTACTTGATTTATTTTCAGTTGTTTGCCATCTTTTCAATTTTTTGTGTAAGTTTATTTTTAGATTTACAAATTTTTTTTCTTTTTTCTGCTCTATTTCAATTGCCAAAAACTGTTTTTGTTTTAGTAAAAGACTAAACTGTGTTTCGGTCAGGCTTTAAGACTGTGGATTTCTAGATACATTGAGATCATTCAGAAAATGATCGTCATATTATACACATTACATATTCTGCTAAAATGAATAAAATGTAACGCTCTTTATGCGCAGGTCAAAGCGGCACATGCCACTCGTGTTGAAGCCCCGACGCGAGTCATGTGTAAGGGCCTTTAGAGAGCGTAGATGTGGGCCAGAGTTTCTGACTGGCCTAATTTGTTCGACCTTCGCGGGGGAGAGAAAGGCACTGCGGAGGAGAGAACAGGCTTGTTAAAGAGACCCGCTCCCTCAATGAGAGGCCGTGACTCCCCCCGCAGGTGCTCGCAGTCTCTCACTTCAGCCTAATCTGAATGTACACTCAAATGTGTACTACTGCAGCTAATTCGCTCTTATGGCTTTACTAAAGGTCTGCTGACTCACTTGTTCACAGTATGTGCTGAAAAGCTTGATGAGTACCTGCTATCCTTGGGGTTTCCTAGTCAAAAACACTTGCTACTGTCAGCTGTAATTTTTTCAATGTTAAAATTCTCCTATTCAGGTTAAAAGTGCAGAGATTATTGTAGTTAAAACAAAGTGAAACTGAAACTAAAAGCATGAAGCATTTTTGTTACTTGAAGTAACGAAATAAGTTTAACAGTTAAAATTAAACATTAAATAAAAATACTATATAGACAAAAAAAAAAAAAGATTGAGAACCCTAATATGTAGGCATTTTATCTTAAAAACTGCATCAAGCCAGCGCGTCCAGTCCCATATCTGCCCACATTTATAAGGGTGAACTGTGCCATTTGTACTTTTCCAGCAACATGCCAAAATTCTGACAAGGGCATCAGTGATATCAGGTTTACACTGCCACTGCAGTGTGTTGGAAATGCAGCAGTGAGTTCAAATTGCCTGTGCTGCAGTCGTCAGTTCAGTTTGAATTAACGGGGAGATCGGAGCTGACAGGAGCAATGGCAGTGAAACGCCCTGAAAATGACAAGTCAGATAAGAGGAAAATCAAATGACCCCATAACTTTTAATGACCACATCAATAATTTTCATCCTCTGAAAGCAGAGCATTGTCTTTACGTCTCCAATGAGAAATTAAGACACAACAGTGTCCCTTGAGAATGTGATGTGTGTGTTTGATTTGTTTCTTAAAGGGACAGTTCATTGAAAAAATACAATCCAGTCATTTTCTCTGAACCTGTTTAAATTTCTTTCTTCTGTAGACAGCAAAGAGAGAAATTCAGACTATTGTATCAGTGTGATTTTAGTAAAAGTTTAGTATTGTTTGTGTGCTATTGTAGTGTTTATACACATTTTAAATTAGCTTTTAATTTTAGATTTTCAGTTTTCATTTTAATTGTTGTTTAAGTTTTGCGCTTTTCTTGTGCATTTTTATTAGTGTTTCTTTTATTACAGTATATTCACTATATTAGGGTTAATAAAAATAAAAAAAAGTAATTGTGGTTTACAGTGTCACAATTCTGCCTTTTTTGTTGAAATTTTGAGTTTATATCTCACAAGTCTGACTTTTTTTTGAGAAAAAAGTCAAAATTGTAAGATATAAAGTCAGAACAGCAAGATATAAACTTATTTAAAGCAACTTAGAAGTCGTATCATATCAGTGTTATTTTAATGATCTTTTAGTGTTGTTTATGTACTATTGTAGTATTTATTCAAACTTTAAATTAGCTTTTATTTTATATTTTCAGTTTCCATTTTAATTGTAGTTTAGATTTTGTGCATTTTCATTAGTGTTTCTTTTACTTTAAATATTTATTTTTATATTTGTAATAAATATATAAATTCTAGTTTATATATTTATTACAATATAATATAAAATTAAATATATATATATATATATATGTATATGGGTTGATAAAAATAAAAAAAAAATCAATTGTGACCTGCAGAAGATTTTTGAGGAAAAAATTCAGAATTACAAAATATAGACTTTAGAGAAAGGTTGTGAATTTATAACTTAAATTAAGCAGTTGCCTTTTTTTTTGTAATTACGTGGTGAAAAACGGGCTCACGCAAAGTATTGTATGTCTTCTTTTATGGTACTGTTGTGTTTCATAGGAGTAAAAAGTACAGATTTGGAGCAACAGAAGGTGGAGTAATTGATCACATGATTTTCGTTGTTGTCTGAACTATCCCTTTAAATTAGTTCAGCCTTACTGTGATGCTGTCAAATACAAATTTTAACGTTGGCCCAAAAGTTGTTTTTCAGACAGAATGACGCACAAGTTACCTTTCCCCAAAGGCGTATCTGTTTCCTTCAGCAGGTCTGCAGTCTTCTTGGAAATGGATTTCGTTATCAATCAAAATAACTGCACAGTGGGTCTGCAACAACAACTGGCCAGACGTGTGCTGAGTGTTTATGAATGGATTCAATCTGGAATGCCTTCATTTATCTAGTCATTTATAGCAAAAAATTTAAGAGATGGTTCATTATGATTTTCGCGTTTTTGACTTTGGCCAGTCAGTAACCACCTAGCAATGCTCTCTCTCATGTATAGGCCACATAAAATGAAATTCCTTGTAAAAATCTGAATAAGACTGCTGACCCCTTTAAATCTCTTGTTACTAGGCAAAAGGAACTTTATATTTCATACATACTATTAGATCAGTGCTTAGAGGCACAGTGTTACTTTTGCAGCATTACCTTTGACCAGAATTTTACCAGAAATAGCAGTTACTCAGTTAAACTTACCAGATTTCTCATTTGTATACAGATTTGTTTCATAATTTCACTCGTTTCATAATACAGATAATTTGAAAGCAGCTTAATTAAGCAGATAAGTCTGCTTTAGTACCACTGTAAACAAGTGAAAGATGACAATGGAAAAGAAAAAGATACTTTTTAGGCAATGATGTTTGAAAGTCTGTAAAAGTGGGACTTTCTTGTTTAAGTATTTATCAAAGGATATTTATCAGCCGTGGTTTGATATTTCCTGATTTGCTTTGTAAAGCGTCTTTAGGCTGAAGAGTAATTGAAATAGAAAGCCCAATTATTGATCATGTGGTTAATTAAGAGTTTGTCATTATTACGCAGCGAGATGAAAGCGTTTGAACTTTGACATAACATCCACCCCATAATCAAAAGAAAGAACTAATGTGTAACATGTTGCTTAAAGAAAATGTTTAAAAATATGCTCAATACTTTTACAGTGATTTAAATTCTCTGATGAGAATCACTAGTGATAATAGTAACAATACGAATGCTTTTGCTTTTATATGTGTGTGTATATATTATTAAATAGATTTTTATAATTAAATGTTTAAACGACTATAAACTGATTTATTAAACTATTTATTAATTGTGAATTGGTACCTGTAACCTGATTATTTTTATGGGATTCAATCATTGTTTTAACAGCTAATCTGTTAATTTAACTGGATAATCCTATGTCTGAATTTCCAGTGAAGTGGTGGCTTATCAAATCTAATTGCTTTGATTAAGAAACAATGCCTGGTTTTTACTGCAGCGTGATAGATACTAAAGCTGTGTATTCTCTTGATAAAAGCAGCACTCAGTGTAGAGGCTGAGAATGAATGAAGCTCTTCAGCCTTTCATACAGATTCAATTACAGTACAGAGTAATAAAAATGTCATGCAAATTTTCTAATGCTGACTCATAATGGACGTTTTGTACTTGCACTGTATTTGACTTGGTTTCTGACATTCATTTCCCTTTGTTTCAGGGGGCATGTGATGCTACTTTGATACAAGCACACCGTATTGAAGTGTGAAATTGATTAAATGAATACCAATTAGGAAATGACCTCTGTGAGCATGGCAGATCAGTGTTTGATTTTGAAGTAATGCTTGTTATATTAGGACACTGCTTTAAGACTTTCAGCTTGGAAACAAATACTAGAATGACGTTTTGTTTCTTCCTACATTATGCTCCATCTTTATGCTACTAAAATGAACTCTAAACATATTTACAGACGTAGAAGTTCTTTTTCTTTTTGTGAAAATGGACCCTGTTTCAATAGGAAATATATGTCAACCATGCTTTTCCATTGATAGTGTGGTGCTACACCTGACCGACTAATGCTTACCTAGCTTACTGTGTTAATGAGCCATGAGTGTGTGTGTGTGTGTGTTAGTGTGTGAATGAATCACTCTGCACGATGCGCCCTCTAGTTTTATATTTCCGGTTAAACCCCTGCATTGCAGCATTACTTGCAGAAGCAGAGAAAGAGAGGGAGAGTGAAAGAGAGAGAGTGAGAGTGAAAATAAAACCTGGTCTAAATCACATCAGAGAGGAGCCCTTACTCTACTGAAGTTATGTGCCATTCAAATTGAGTTGAGAATTGCCTTTTTAAACCCAGTTTGGTTTCTGAATTTGAATCTGAGGAGTCAAATAAGATGTAGAACTGTCATTTGAATTTGAATATAAGGAAGCTGAATTGAACTGCTACATTTTGTTTTTACCCATAGATAATGTTAGTAATCATTTTTTAAAATGCCACCTACAGAAATTTGTGTACACTTCATTGTAATTTAATGATTTTTATGTTTAACAAATGTATTTATATTTATAGATTTCTATATGCATAATAATAATAATAAAGCAAATCAGAATATTATAATGATTACTGAAGGATCATGTGACTGGAGTAATGATGCTAAAAATTCAGCTTTGAAAACCCAGGAATAAATTCCATTTTAAAATAAGAAAACAGTTATTTTAAGTAGTAAAAATATTTCAAAATTTTACTGTTTTTTCTGTACTTTGGATCAAATAAATGCAGGATTAGTGAGCAGAAGAGACTTCTTTAAAAAACATTAAAAATCTTAACTTTTGACTGGTAGTGTATATTTGATATACTGAATTTAAAATTAATTTAGTAGTGGAAAACACTTTATATTTATATTGTTGTTTATTTTAATATATTTATTTATTTATCTATATTTATTTATTTACTAATTCTTATATATTTTATCTGAAAACAATGTGGTGGACATTTTGTGGCAAAATTCAGTTTTCTTGATAGCTGTTTTAATGGTTTTGTGTATTCTATGTACCAGGGAAATGGGGATAATTCGTCAACCTTAACGTTTGATTAATTATTTTTGTTTCTTGTGTTGGACTATTGAAGATTCTCTGGTCTGACTGTGTACTGAATTTCTTTAAATTGTAATTCAGTAAGCTCCTCCTCCGGTCATCATTTCAGATTCAGATTTAACATCCAGTGGCTTTAGGCAACTGAAAACTCAAATTCACCCTTATGAATTGAACAGGAGCCTGTTTTTAATTTCTGAGCTCTGACTTTTAGAATCTACCATGCAAAATTCCAGCATACCTCTTTAACCTCAATGTCAAGCAGTTTGTTTCAAACTCCTGCACAGTCATGGACTTGTAAAAGCAGTAGTTTAAGGCCCTTGTTTGAATCTGCATTAAATATTCAAACCGTTTTCTAGGCTGAGTGAGCTTGTGTGTTTTTGAATACAATTAATATGTATGGGCATCTGCTTACATGCTGGTTTGGGAGTGTGTGTGAATAGACTTCAGGAAGATCAATAATTCAGTGCATCCCGTGGCATCCCAGCTACTTTTACAGTGACCTCTCCCCACGGAATCTTTATGTATGTGCCACGCTGCGCCCTACCATACCTATGATTCACATGTAACGTTACATTCATACTCTACGCAATTATGTGAGCACAAACTATTTTAGCCACACAGCGTTGGGAAACAGAAATGCTAACTGTTAACAGATCTCTTCTGATGGTTTTACTGTCATGGCTAACTATCAGTTTGAATGAGCATCATGTTGAACATGTTAGTTAGTGTTAGTTATATTTAGCATTCCAATTTTCCACTCCTTGCTCATCAATGGATCCTCTGCAGTGAATGGGTGCCGTCAGAATGAGAGCTGATAAAAACATCACAATAATCCAATAGTAATCCACACTCCTCCGGTCCATCAATTAACATCTTGTGAAGCCAAAAGCTGTGTGTTTGTAAGAAACAAATCCATCATTAAGATGTTTTTAACTTTAAACTGTTGCTTCTTGCCAAAAAATGAGTCCATCCCCTGTTGTCCTGTCACATCCAATACACCCACATATTTGTTTTGAACTGTTTTGGCTTGTAAATGCTGCTTGATCTGTGCATATTTCTCTTCTGATTTAGATAAAATGACTTTTTCACTGGAGAAATCAGTATTATGGATGAAATAACACAAAAACACATTAAATATGTAAAACAGGGCCCTGCCCTTGCAAAGCATTGCCGTCTGCATACTTAGAATGTGTTTTTGTGCTTAGTATGAGATACTCTATACTGTACCTAAACACCAAAATAAGTACAGAACTCTGCAGAATATCTTCCAGCAAGTTTTGCTGCAGTATACCTGCATCATATGTGGCCTGTGGGCCTGAAGCAATACTGAATGTTTTATTGCTAGTGCTGGTTGAGGCGAGCATCATTTTTATCACAATCATATTTGAGGGATAAGGATTTAAACAAACCCCTAACAAATAAGTTTTACAGTTTTGTATAATTTGTTCTACAGTGTAAAATTCTTAGGATTCACCTTTGCCTCTTTTTTGTGTACTTTATGAAGCGCAGGTAGATACTGTTCAAACTGGGTTTTCGTGGTATAATCACGGTAGGACTTGATGCTTGAACCAGAAAATTCACTGCCTAAGGGCTTCTGAACCAAACAAATTACATCAATTAATCCAGCTGAACTGAATGTAATTGCCTTTGTGAGTATGATGGATGAAAAGCATATTGTTTCCGCTTTCCCTTTGAGGAGTTTGGATGTTTTTATGCTAAAATATTTTGAAGTTTTGTGCACACTCACTCACACAAAATAGCTGAATTGTGACCTTTACATAACATGATTTAGTTATTTTACTAATCTAATATAATACAATATTTAACATTAATTTGATATGTAAATTTTACACAATATTAAGTAATTTTTAATTAATATGCATGCATGCAGAATTTTAACACCTGGTATTCAAAAAAGTCTTAGCTCTGTTGCATTGCGTTTCATCATATTTAAATATATTTCACAGATTTTTGCGTCAAAACAGCACAGAAAATTAGAAACAAGTGCAGATTCTGTTTGGGATTGGTGATATGTCATATTTAAATGCAACAGAAAGAAATGAAGAAAGAAAATAAAATTTGAGCAGTTTGTGTGTCTCCTAAGTTGTCATGCCATAATTCGCAAACATCCTATTTAACATGACAGAGTGCATGGGGCATTTTAGTCATTCTTCCTCAGCTTGTGTCTGATTGGACCAGTCATGCACACATCACCAAATGCTCCAGCACAGCCGTAAATCCACCCAGCTCAGGATAGCCTATAAATCATGTAACAATCAGTGAAAGAGGTTCTGTCGCAGTGACAAAGGTTTTTTTGTCTTGGTCATGAATGGAAATGTGGTTGTGTTGAGTGACCAATGAGAGCAGAAAAATCTGGTATGTTATCTTGTGTAAGTTCAGTTTAATTATTGACTATATTAGACCCGCACTGCACAGATTATTTCCTACAGAATTATGCCATTTTTCCACCACAGTGAGCGCAAAAATGAGAAAGAGTGCCGACTGCCGAAGGTGATGTAAGTGTACTCTATCAGCATAAGTGCAGTCATTTCATGACCAAATAACTGGACAATGGTTGACTGTATGATGTAACCATAACTCATTATCTTGAATAGAAACAATTAAAGATGGCACTTGAATCTGTGACACTTACTGTTAATTCATGAAGTCACATCTTCCTATGAAATCGCACGCTTCTCTAGAGCTAAAATTGGGACATTTTGTACAATTTTGGGTTAATTAGATGGACTCAAGCTGCTAGATTCATGTATCGTTGTCTATATAGGTCATTTTTTGGGCTGGATGTAGGTTAGATTATTGTCAGGAAATTCATATCTTCCAGCAGGGGCTTGACGTCTACAGTGATAATTGAGGGTTATTGTATTTCCTGATATTTAAAAGCCTTCACTAACCGTAGAGTTCTTGAGTTTAATACTGACTCGCTCAATTATTGATTCAGCTTTGGTGCACAAACATCAGGTTTCATAAAAAAAGGCAGTACCTGAAAGCGCTGCTCAGTTTGCATGGGTTAAAATGTTGGATTGGGGATATCAGACCCCATCTGGCATGGCCCAGCTGGCCTGTGTTATTAATGCATGGACCCATGCCACCTCAGCACTTATTACATGCACGCTAGAGTATTCATGTACAGAGGATTTCCCAAGAACCAACAGACAGGTTTTACGTGGAATTAAGGTTAATAATGCTACATATTGGCCAGTAATTCAGAGACCGCCATGAAAATAGCCCTGATGCTGGCATGGCGTTAAAAAGTGAATAAATAAATAAATATTGGCCAATATATTGATATTTGTCATTTTAAAATTGTTTTAAATGTGACATTAAAAAACACACAGAACTGCATTTTTTCTGCCAATATTTGGCAGTTTTTGAAATCGTCTTGGCCAGTTAACAGAAAGGTTGTGATCTTGTGGCAGTTCCAATTGTCTTTTCTTTTTTTTACTGAATTTAAAACAACTGTTTAATTTGACCAATTTTGTGTGCATCTCATATGCAGTTTTTAAATTATATTACGCATTGCTTCCCAGCTGATCTGAGTTTTTCAATAGCTGATGTGAGTACTACTATAACATAGCGGCTCAATAATGCTTTTTTTACATATCTATTATAATCCATTCACAATACTGTCATTTGATTTTGAAGGGGAACTATCATCACTATTAATCAGCCAAAGAGAACATTGTTCAATACTGATAATATTGACAGATTAATTAACTTGTCTGTGTATTGCTATTATATTTTGACATTATATCAATAATCCTGCTCTTTAACAGTGTTATTTTAGTATTGTATGTATAGTATTATAACATTCAATAATAAGTTTAATGATTTATTGTATTTTTATATTTTCAGTTTAGGTTTATATTTTATGTGCTTTTATTAGTTGTTTTTTTATGTATATCTATAGCTTTAGGACTTTTTGCTATATTTCACTTTTCTTTTTTTCATCTATTTGTTGACCTCTGCTGTGGGCATTTGCTTTTTTTGAGCTGGTATTGTGTGAACTTGCTGTTCTCTAATCTTCATCAGTGCTGTCAGTGCTGTATTCCCTGTGCGCTCTAGCCAGGGCTTTTTTCCCATCACTCACTCTCTCTCTCTCCCCTCTCTCTCTTTCTCTCTCTCGCCCCCGCTGTTGTTAATTTCTCTGAATAATCAGTATTGACATCAGCTCTATTGCTGCGCTGTCAGCTCTCTATTGTGGGAGATCACAGGGCACTGCAGCCTACTGGGCAATGAATCTTTCATTCATATCCATCTATATTCATGCATATTTTTTTATTCATCCTTTTTCCTATTGTCTGGACTCAAATGAGCTGAGGAAACTCTTCTGCACAGCACAGGATCTGATTAGTAATAGAGTTTACTATTGCTACTATTGCTTGTAATGTACATAGGGATTTGAGTATTAATGTCAGCATGTAACTCATCCTGTTTGTTTTACAGCCATGAATGTTTAGGAGAGGTGTGCTGTTTTTTTTTTTTATCCAAATATATCAGTACAATTTTCGCCTAGCAGATGCTAAAAAAGCCCCTAGGCACACACTGAAGAAGGGACACAACCCATATCTAGAGACCAGAATATCACAGAGATGTGCAAGTGCATCATGGAGATGAGTTTTGCACCAGAAAGCACTATTAAAAAATAACCCTAACACCCTCACTCACCCACAACTCCTTAGCAACATCCTAGCAACAACTCAGAACAGCCTAGCAACCACCCACAATTCTTTAGCAACATCCCAGCAACCCCTCATAACTCCCTAGCAACAATCTAGCAACCACCCACAACAACCTAGCATCATGGCATTGAGTTTTGCACAGAAAAGCACCTCTTAACAGTCCAATGCCCTAGCAACCACCCACAAACCCCTAGCAATACTCTAGCAACCACCCACAATATCCTAGCATCATAGTTGTGAGTTTTTATAGTACAACCGCCACTCAACAACCATCCTAGAACCCTAGCAACCACACATAACCCCTAGCAACCACCCACAACAACCTAGCAACCACCCAGAACACTCTAGCAACCACCCACAACACCACTCAACAATAACCCTAACATCCTAGTAACCACCCACAGCTCTTTAGCAACATCCTAGCAACCACCCATAATTCCCTAGTAGCCACCTGAAACACCCTGGCATTATGGCGGTAAGTTTTTCACAGTAAAACATCACTTAACAATCTAACACCCTAACAACCACCTACAAAACCCTAGCAACACCCTAGCAACCACTCAGAACACCCTAGCAGCCATCCTTAACATCTCAGTATCATGGAAGTGAGTTTTGCACAGGAAAGCACCACTCAACAACTACCCTGGAAACCCCTCACACAACCCCCTAGCAACACCCACAATTCTTTAGCAACATCCTAGCAACCACTCACAACTCCTAGCAACAATCTAGCAACCACCCACAACATTCTAGCATCATGGCAGTGAGTTTTGCACAGAAAAGCACCTCTCAACAGTCCAATACCCTAGTAACCACCCACAAACCCCTAGCAACACCCTGGCAACTACCCACAATATCCTAGCATCATAGTCGTGAGTTTTTTATAGTAATAACCCTAACATCCTAGTAACCACCCACAACTCTTTAGCAACATCCTAGCAACAACCCAGAACACATTAGCAACCACCTACAACTCCCTAGCAACACCCTAGCAACCACCCACAACATCCTAGCATCATGGCAATGAGTTTTGCACAGGAGTTTTGCTCAACAATAACCCTAACATCCTAGTAACCAACCACAACTTCCTAGCAACACCCTAGCAACCACCGAAAACACCCTGGCATTATGGCAGTGAGTTTTGGACAGGAAAGCTCCACTTAAAAATCTAACACCCTAGCAAACATCTACAAATCCCTAGCAACCACCCAAAAAACCCTAGCAGCCGTCCTTCAGCATCATAGTAGTGAGTTTTGCACAGGAAAGCACTACTCAACAATATAAAATGTAATATAATACAATATAAAAGCTAGTTTATTTACCTATTAGTCTACTTCCCATAATATTTAGTCTCTCTTGCCTGCCATTCAGCCATCAAAATCAGTTTGCCCCAGGAACAGGTAGTGCTTAAAATGCAACAGAACACAGAGTTCCTGGCACACGTCGAGAGTTGCAGTTGATTAAACACTGCACTTAACTTATTTTAGTCAGAAACAACAATTTATAACCGCTCATGCCAGCACTGCTGCCCTCACCAAAAATTCAGGACTAGCTGTAACCATGGCTATTTTTATGAATATTTCCATAATAATGTGACGCATAATTTGAAGCCGCCTGGCAAAATGTCACATAGTTGACAGTAAATGTGCCACACAGTTTAGATTTCTTTATTTTGTTTTTCCTCTCAGGATTGTGTACGGCGCATCTCCTGGTTTATTACGGACCGGCCCCGTGAGACGCGCATGAGAAATTGCATCGTATTGTCTTTGTTATTCTGTTTCCCTCCCACACGCCGCATAAGTTTCGCTCAACACCTGGACAGTTTCCCCCTGACATTTCAGCAGCCAAACCCGAGCAGTGTCCCTGAGGGGGGGACGATTTTACATATTGATCAGTGGAGATTGTCCTCCACTAGCGGTTCAGGGCGTAGCACACTGCATTCGTGTGAGCAGAATCTCTAATGAGAGAGAGAGAGAGGGAGAGGAAACGAGAGACAGGAGAGAACAAGAAGAGAGATAGTAATGTTAAACGGGACAGAAGAACAGAAGAGAGTTCAAAGGTAGCGATAGAGCGACTATGAGCTAAAGTTGAAAGAGGGAGGTTTGTGTCTAATGAAAGAGCGGGGAGTGTGCGCCAGCCAGACTCAGACTGTACTGCAGTGGGGGGACTGCAGGTTGTGCAGATGCGAGTGGGATCGTGGGATGCGCTCTAGCCTGTGAAGCGTTCTGCTGCTCTCCTGTTTTGGATGGGTTGCTCCATTAGGGAGGACAGAACTATTGCCTGGTAAGGGCTTTCCCATTTCTGTAAGACCCCACCCCCCGATCGACTCCATCCGAAAAGCATGCTAACATTTTTCACGCTGTTCAATAGTGGTTTGCGAGTACAATAGCAGGTTGTTTTCGTTTCGCCTGCTGCATCGTAAAGAGTTTGCCTTCACTCTCTGATTTCAGAAGTGAGTTTGAAGCGGGACATGAATGCATGAAGCCCTGAAGATCAAGTTACTTGATGTAGAATCTTGCGTACATGATGTACTGAAAACTACAAGAGAACAAATCAATTGCTAGTCTTACCCCACTTGAATCAAGCTACATATATTTGAGACAGAGCGAAAGTTGTTTTTACCCTGCTGAAATTATTTCATCAACATCGCTCCAGGCTGGTTTGTGTTAGCTAAATAAAGTTTTTTTAAGGTTAACTGCATTAAATCTTTGAAAGATACCATATTTATATAGTTTTTAACTGTTTTTTCTGCTTTGTTTTCCAAGTTTTGGCTGTAAAAAAAAGAAAAGAAAAGAAAAGAAAGAAACTATACTTATAAGTTGAATTGGTGAAAACTGTGATTACAAATTATTTTTTAGTTTTTAAATTAGATTGTATTTTTTTATATATAATTTAACTTTTTATTTTATTTTATGTGTTTATTTATGTATTTATTTATTTTTGCTTGTTTCTGTGCAGCCAGTCATAGACTGACATGGCTGCAAATTTATTTTTAATTATTTATTTTATGTTTTTGTTGATGTTTTCTGTACAGCTAACATGGACTGACACTACTGTAAAATGCATGCATTTTATTTTATTTTCAAAAGTTTACATATATTTCCTCTCATTTTTTGATGTTTTCTGTCCAGTCATATACTTTTTATTTTATTTTATTTTATGTTGTTTTATTTTGTTATTTTATTTTATTTTCAAATGTTTACGTATATTTCCTATTTATTTTTTGATGTTTTCTGTCCAGTCATATACTTTTATTTTATTTTATTTTCTATTTTATTTTCTATTTTATTTACAAAAGTTTATGTATATTCCCTCTCTTTTTTTTTTTCAAATAAAATAAAATTAAATTAAAAAGTTAATGTTTTCTGTACATATCTGGTCGTGGACTTTTAAAATTTATTTTATTTTATTTTATTTTTTTATTTTTTATTCCATATTTAGATAAATCTGTCCCTGAACATCATGTCATTTAAAAAAAACCCTCTGCTTTTACATGTCAGTCAAAACAATCTTCTCCTTGTAGTAAGTACACTACATAAGGTAGTGACCAGCTGTGTGGGTTATTTCAGATGGGTAGTGTTGCTTTGCTGGCTTATTGGACTGGTTATTGATTTTTCTATAATCTGGCTCTTTTCAGGATTTGCAGGACTGTCCGTCACAGACCTCCTCAGGAGAAAACAATTTACAGATATTCCAGAAACAGCGTTTCATTGAGATGCAGTGAAGGTGTTGAGAGTGAGATATCTGAGATAACCAGGCTCTTCAGTACAGATGGCATTGCCAAGGGTGTAGATACTACTGTAAATGGATATTGTCAGGATTGCGTGAGAACAGTCGTCGTGCTAGCGGCTGTGCCAGTGATGCAGATGCAACTATCTGTCTCCATTCATAAGACGAGACGTTTATGAAGCTCTCTGCTTGTGCAAGGATATTTCTCAGGAGAGCGCGAATGCTAACAGGGTCTTTAAGGCAGTTAAGAAGTACATAAAATAACAGCATATCAATGACAGAGCACATAAAGATCACTGCTTGTAGGTTGAGCTTTACCTATAATTTGATTTGCCTTATTGTAGATACGATTTCTAACCTTATTGATTTCCTCATGGATTTGTTTCTCAGGTTTTTCCACACCAGCAGAAGCAAAGTCTCGCTCTGCAGGCTCTAATTTCTTCGGTTTCCAGGTCGGTCATGATCTAGACGAATGTATGTCTGAATCTAGAGTGTGTCCCCGTAGCAGACACACATAATCAGGGTGAAACTCCACGCGCCGAATGACCGCATATCCCAGTTCTGTCCTATAATCCTGGGTGCTCTTTTGTCTCCACAATTCAGACAGATCACAGCTCCAGTGTTCATCCTCTTCAGACCCAGCATATCAGTATAGATTTACATGTACATTTCATGCATTTGGTATTCTTACAGTGCATTCGTACTATATATTTTATATTTTTGGATATGTATGTATGGATGGATGGATCAATAGACAGATATGATCCAAAAGTATATATCAGAATATAACGTTTGTGACTATCCAAATCAAGTCATAGAATTTTTTTTTTAATTATAATATACAGTCAAATAGTTAAAATATATTAAAGGTTTGTGGCTGTGTGAATAAAAATTTTTTGTGTGCGAATCAAAACATTAAAAAAAAAAAGTATGATATGTAAGTTTATTTGATCATTAATTTATCAATATTTTAAAATGTGTTTAATGTAATATATTAATATGTTTTGTTATTATACGCACACACACACCATATTAATATCTAATGTTTAATACATAATATTTTAGATATTATAATATAGAAAAGTTAAAAAAATAAATACATGTAAATTATATATATTTACAAATATAAATATACATAAAAGGAAATAATAATAATAATAATTATATCATATATAATAAATATCTAAATATCATAATGCCTTATTATTATTTACTTATTTATTTTATGTTATTTGTACATATATTTCCTCTTAATTTTCTGTATATTTGGTCATGGAATTTTTTTACATTTAATTTTTATTTAATTTAATTTTATTTGTTTCCTGTATATACAGTCATGGACTTATTTTACTTACTTTATTTTATGATTTAATTTTATTTTATTATTATTTTATTTAAATTTATTTGATCACTAATTTATCATTATTTTAAAATGTATTTAATGTAATATATTAATATATTTTATATTTATTTCATTTGTATTTTATATATTATACACACACGTTATATTAATATATAATTATAATAAATGATAATTCATATCTAAACAACATAATCACTTAATTTTTATTATTTATTTATTTTTGTTGTTTATATTTTGTTATATACACACACATATATAATTATATTAATAATATTTAATTCATAATATTTTATTTATTAAAATATAAAAGTTGTGATTGTGAAATCAAGCCTATAAATATATATAATGTGCTTTAAACAATAAAAGAAATATCTAAATAATACAAAAATATATTAAAAATAAAAAAAAAAACAATGTAAAAAATGTATCTTATTATATAATGTCTAAAAAGTATAGAATAATATCTAAATATCATAATGTCTTATGATTTATTTATATTTTTATTTATTTATTTTTGCTTTGATTTGAAGTTTGATATGTTGTAATTAATCACAGAGCTGTTGTTTTAGTTCAAGAATTTACTGAAGAGTTCTGTAATTCGTATTGGGAAAATGGCCAAGCCCCCCAGACTGATCAAAAGCCCCGTACACACACCAGCCTTGGCGGAGTGTCCTCATAACTATCAGGGTGTGAACGTGTAAAGGGCGCTTTCATCACATGCTCTACTCTTGGGGAACAGAGATGGTGACACAGCGTTGTCAGTAAATAAAGCAGCTCTGAGCACAAATGTCAGTGGCACGCAGCAGGTGAGCTCTGCAGAAATGGAGAACAGCGAATAGATGTCGAGCTACTCCAGAAAATCAATGCATCCCCTCGAACGCTGGTATCATCAGTGATTGCCACCTAAATAGTGCAGATTGGTTTTGCATGTATTGAGGGGTGGAGGCTGAGGATCTTGTCATTTTGGAGATTTATCCAGCATGGATTGGAAGGGAGATGTGCATTTGCTAAATCAAGCCCATTTGATTATTTCAGAGAAGAACAGAGTACAAATGACAGTCAATAGCTGGCTTTGTTTAGATTGGTATTGATTAGTATTTATGGTTGTTTATTGGTGGGTGGCGAGGAAGGAGGCAGTTGCAGATTGTTTTTCTCAAGCATAGCTCAGATGCAAGAGCAGAAAATCCTGGAAAGCAGAAGTCAGTGCTGTGACAGAGACCATATATAATGTATAAATTTCAGCAGACTGAAGAAACTCTCACATGTAAGCACAAACGCAAACACTATCCTTTGATTCTGTTGTGCATTTCACTGCAGTTTTATTAACAAAAACTCAAATCTTTTGTTTTTAACCAGTGTACAGAGAGCTGATTACCTTAAGTGTTAATTAATAGTGTGTGACATTTTTATTTGAGCAGTTTTCTTCATGTCTCATTTGCTAAGGCTAAAGTAAATCTCTAGGTATGACTGCCTGCATCGATCATAAAAAGACATATCAGCCTACCACTAACAAGTATGCATTTATTCTTATTCAGAACTTACAGAATACATTAGTGTCCATTAAAAACAATGCTTTTATAAGCTTTAATAAACTACACCTTCTGAGTAGTGTGATTTCAGTAACCATTTGCATAGGAAGTCGTGCTTGATCAAAAAGTCTGTTCTATTTTTCTTTCCTTTTTTGTGGACAATGAGACCAGTAAAATGCCCTTCTGCTTAGGTGAAGATTTAATAAGTATTACATTAAATAATTAAATAATAATATATTGAATAATTATTTAAAAATGTCTTAATTTTAATATTTTCAGAATTATTATTTTAAATTAAACATCTTATACAAATATTTGAATAGTAATTATATTATAGATGTGTTTTAATATTTTCATTATTTTTATAATATAATAAAAAACTAATTAAATAAATGTTATAAATAATCAAATCATCTTTCTGTAGTTAATACATACACTACCAGTCAAACGTTTTTGAACAGTAAATTCTTTAATGTTTTTTAAAGAAGTCTCTTGTTTGATCCAAAGTACAGCAAAAATTTTCACTGTTTACAGTAACTGTTTTCTATTGTAGTATTTTTTTAAAATGTCATTTATTCCTGTGATCAAAGCTGAATTTTCAGCATCATTTATTCAGCATTTATCTGAAATAAAACGCTTTTGTAACATTACACACTATATCATTCAAAAGTTTGGAGTCAGTATTTTTATTTATTTATTTTTTGGTAAAGAAATGATTGAAATTAATACTTTTATTTAGCAAGGATGTTTTAAATTGATCAAAAGTGATGATAAAGACATTTATATTGTTACAAAAGATTTCTATTCCAGATAAATGCTTTTCTGAAATGCTTTTCTTCTACTCATCGGTTTTCAAGATAATAATAATAATAAATGTTTTATGAGCAGCAAATATTGAAAAAAGCAAAATAGTAGAGTGATTTCTAAGGATCGTGAGACTGGTGTAAAGATGCTAAAAATTCAGCTTTAAAAATCACAGGAATAAATTACATTTTAAAATATGTCCAAATAGAAAACAGTTATTTTAAATAGTAAAAATAGTTCAAAATTTTACTGTTTTTGCTGTACTCTGGATCAAATAAATACAGTACAAATCTTACTGTCCAAAAACTGAATTTTTAAAAATGGAGTGTGAAAAACTAAACTAGAATGGTTTTATACAGTTAAGCATGTGTTTCCTATGTTGTAAGATTCTAATCACATCCAGTGTCTATGCATCTTTTCGTTTTTTCACAAAATCTTGTTGTTTAGATAAAGTTTAGCTATTGCTGTCTATCCACTAGCAAAAATAAATCCGGGATCTAGTTTCAGACCTCTTTATTTATCATTTAATCCACGTGTTTGTCTTCATACACATCAGAGCTCCTTGTTAAGACTGCATCATCCTGCTGTTTCATTTCATATTAAATATTATCTAGCAGAATGTACAGCCTGCCAGCAGAGCTGCCCTCATTTACTGTCATAAGTTTTATGGCTTTTCATTCACAAGGTTGTGAGAAGCTATCTGCAGTGACAGCAGATATTATCTGACATTTTGGAGGTGGATGCTGCAGTGAATGTCAAATCAGAGACAGAATTGTCTCCTATACCAGGGTGCTCTAGGTAAAACGAGGAATAATGCTGTTTTATTAACCTAAAAGAAAATTGGTGCAAAATTTACAGGAAAGCACCGAGGCGTCCCAGGACAAACTGTCTCATGTTTTGTCCTGCAGTGCGGTGTTCTGTCGTTTATCTTGTGCTGCATCCTTTAACGCCCTGAAGCTCTGACACTTTATTTCTCCCTTTCATTATTTAAATGCAAGGCCATCCATTTTGTTATTAAAAAGAGCCGTCCATGTCGCTTCTGAGAGGTTTCATACTTGTGTTCTTTTCCCTTGTGCTTATTTGTTTTTTATTCAAGCTGTTGGTTTGAAGTTTCTCATAATAATAAATATACTGTGAAAATTGCATTTGAGTTTTTTTTTAAAGCTGCAAGCTGGTAGAACGCTGATGTTTTTGAAGGCTGCGATTGTTTTTATCATCCTTAAGATCAAAAAGCATTCCAGACTTTAATATATGTCATGTTTTTAGATGTGTTTGGTCTTTTCAGTGCTGTTAAACTTTTCCAGGGTCCGTGAGTGGTCGAGCCAGAGATCATGAAGTGGAACCTCTTCAAAAAGAAGCCAGAAGCCATGGTGGGCCCGGAGCCCACGGGCCTCGGCGGCACCCACCCGTCGCACACCATGACGATGGCCCCAGCCGTGTCCACACCTGCAGACAACTCCACCGAGTCCGAGGGACCCGTCAACAAGAACGATGTCTTCGAGGAAATCAAAAGCAAGTTCCTCAATGAGATCGATAAAATCCCATGTAAGTCCTCCTGAGATGTTTTACAGTCCGAGATAGATCAAGAAAATCAATAATGTATCATTATGCTGAAGATGTTTAATGGATTTAAACACTGGGAAAATTGCCTGTCATCTACATATCTGACCAACCCAACCTTCTTTCTGATCTACAGTCAAAGTGCAATTTCTCAGCAAGTTTACTTACTTCATCAGAACAGATTTGAAGAAATGTAGCATTCCATCGCTTGGTCACCAGAGGATCCTCTGCAGTAAATGGGTGCCGTCAGAATGAGAGTCCAAACAGCTGATAAAAACACCACAAAAATTCACAAGTAATCCACACTACTCCAGTCCATCAATTAATGCCTTGTGAAGCTTTTTTTTAACTTTAAACCTTTGCTTCCAGCTATCCAAAGTATTGCTTTCTTCAGTGGAAAAAGTCTTTTCTGAAACAGGAATCAGATCAAGCAGGTGAAAACAGTCCAAAACAGCTGGATTTTGATGTGAGAGAACAACAGGAAATGGACTTTTTTATTGGAAGAAGCATTATTATGGATTATCCACCTTATTTTTCCCATAAGAGTGGGTACAGCCATTTGTACATTTTTTTGTGTCTGGCTTCCGGTCTCATCCACTTCCAGCTATTTTTAGCTGCACAAAAAGCTCATTTTGCTGCTTGATATTGCAAACTGGTGTGTCTTAAAATATTATTTTAATGTATTATCTTACAAACTATAAACACACACATATTATAAACACACTGGTTTGTAGTGCAAACCATTGTACCGTTCACTGCACTTTGATATTCTTCTTGTTATTTCCCTATGGCGGATAATGAACTGGACGTCTAACACATTACCAGAAAACAGCTTACTTCTGCATTGAAAAATAAGGTGGATAGACTCATATTTTGTCTAGAAGTAATGGTTTAAAGTTAAAACGTCTTAATGATGGATTTGTTTCTTACAAACACACAGCTTTTCACTTCACAAGATGTTAATTGATGTACTGGAGTGCTGTGAATTACTTGTGGATTATCGAGATGTTTTTATCAGCTCATTCTGACTGCACACATTCGCTGCAGAGGATCCATTGGTGAGCAAGTGATGCAATGCTACATTTTTGGTTCACCTTTAAGAATCAACTTTCCAGATGCAGTTTGGTGACAATCTGTCATCTGAATAAATCTGTTTGATTTTTATCCTGTGATGCTCTGCAGTGCCTCCATGGGCGCTCATCGCCATCGCTGTAGTGGCTGCCCTCCTCATCCTCACCTGCTGCTTCTGTATCATTAAGAAATGCTGCTGTAAGAAGAAGAAGAACAAGAAAGGCAAAAAGGGAAAGGATGGCTTCAACATGAAGAACATGCAGGGTGGAGATGTATGTAACAGAGCTTTCATTGACACCCAACGTGACAGCATTACATATTGTAGCTAAAACAAGTGATGCACACTTCCAACTGTTTGATTTTAGAATAAAACTAGATGATATTAACTTATGTAGTAGCCGGGCACATCAACAAAAATTAGTGCTGCATCATTAAGAAATGAAAACAAGTCTCAGACCACTTTAGTGTGGGTTGCACTGATAATGAGGGAGAGTCTGTTATGTGATTAGCTTCATGGTTTGCTTTATTGTGTTTGTGAGTAATGTGAGTGTTTTGTTTTCTTTGAAGAGAAATGATACACTGGATGTTCTAAAACAAGTGTGCTGCTCATGTGATTTGGATCATAAAAAGCTAGGAGCTGTAAAAATCATTCTACGAAATCAGTGGCTTTAATTATGTCAAGTATTTCACATATAGTATGTACCATAGAACAACATTACAGAATTCAGACAAATGGTACAATTGTGTGTAATATTGTTATCATCAAACAAGAAGTTAATATTGATTAACTTACATTTTATTGCAACTTTACATTTTATAATCAAAATTACAAATTGTAATTCAAAGCACTTTCAAAGTTGCCTCTCAAATGATGCAATTAGTCATTCAACTCAATTGATTTGTTGCTTAATGATTCAGTGGTTTTGAACAAATTGGTTGAGTGAATGATTCAGTGACTCAAACACAGCAACTTGATTTGTCACTATATGAATCAGTGCTTTTGAATGAATTGTTTGAGTGAATGATTGAATGACTCATGTAAACAGTCCTTGATTTGTCAGTGAATGAATCTGTGATTTTGAACGAATTGGTTAACCAAATGATTCAGTGACTTATAAACACAGTAACTTGATTTGCCACTGAATGAATCAATACTTTTGAACAAATTGGTGGAGTGAACGATTCAGTGACTGTAACACAGCAACTTGCTTTGTCACTGAATGAATCTGTGATTTTAAACAAATTGATCAAGTGAATGATTCAGTGACTCATAAACACAGTTACTTGATTCGTCACTCAGTGAATAAGTGCTTTTAAACAAATTGGTTGAACAAATGATTCAGTGACTCATCAACACAATAACTGGATTTGTCACTGAATAAATCAGTGCTTTGAACAAATCGGTTAAGTGAATGATTCAGTGACTCATGAACACAGTAACTTGATTTGTCACTGAATGAATCTCTACTTTTGAACAAATTGATTAAGTGAATGACTTAGTGACTTGCTTAAGACAGTCACTTAATTTGTTAACAAATGCATCGCTTAATTGCTTTTGAATCAGTTTGAACAACAAAAAGAGTCTTAAAAAATCTCCACTATTAATGCACTACTACTTTTCTAGCAAGGATGCACATTTTGAAGAAACACAATATATATATATTAGGATTTTATCATTAATATCTAAAATACTAGATTTGTTACCCAAAAGTCTTATTGCAGAGTTTCCAGAAACATACCGTTACCCTGTTACTTTAGCATGAGATGGCATAATGAAATTTAGCAACACTTTTTGGTCTACAGTCTCACTGAAATGTACTGAAAAGTCACTCATTTCATAGTTTGATCCTTAAAAACTTAATGCCAGAACTTTATTCCAAACCTCTTTGCATACAGATTTCTTAAACATGGCAGTGTGTCATTTCTCAAAATGGTGCTCTTGGTGTTGTTTACTGTCTTGACTGTCTTTCGTTCTGTTTTTTGGTGTGTCGTGAGTTCAACCTCTCCCTCTCTCTCTGCTCTCCTTCCTCCCGCTATGTGTCTAATGCGCCGCATTTCTTGACGCTCATGGGCGTCGGCGCTACGGTAGGTGGACGGATGAACGGCACAGCTGTTTGGCCGCTGAGTGCTAGCACCGCGTGGGTGGGATTGGATGGAATGGCTGTTGTAACTTCCTTGTTTTAAGCCTTTTGTACCTGCTGCTTGACAAGAATACAATTAAAAACAAAGGAAAGTTACAATGCAAATGGAAACCCTACTTAAGTGGACCAAAAATGATCATAATACAATAACAAAGAGTCATACTTGTGTAGGAAGTGTGAATGGAATAACTAATTATTAACTCACTAATACTGGCAAGATGTTTGGAGTTAGTAAGAGACGACCCACAAGACTCACAATGAATGCATGTGTTAAAGGGCATGGCTTTTTTAACTGCACTAAAAGTTCTGATAGTAGTAAACCTTAACTATGTGCTTGTCATAAAAGCTCATGTTCTATGATCATATAATCGATTCAGTTTAATGTAACAAAAATATATGGAGTCCTAAATTCTTTTAAAAACATATGGAAATTAAGAATTTGTTTGTAATATTAGCAAATATTCTGCTGTGCCCTTTAATTTGTTGCTATATGGATATGGTTAGGAACTGACTTGAGAGTGACAATTTTTTTGGTGGCACATTAAAGCATCTGTCAAAAAGTCTTTAAATCTGTTTACCGTCCTCATATTTTTTTCTTTTAGAAACCTAGGTAAATTTGTTAATCTTTTGAGCCTTAAAAGATATTGTCCTCAGGATGTAATGCACAAGATTCAGTTCATATGGCATAATTCTGCATCATCTTCACATAAAGTGAAACCAAAAACTATTTAGACACTTCAGGCACACTTAAAAATGCTCAGTTTAATTGCATTAGATAACAAAAAAATACTAAATCAGGTGGCATTTGAGATACAGATGATGCTTGATTTGATGTGTTGCTATCTAATTCTTACCTAATTTTATATTATCTATTTTTTCTTAAAATTTTTCATGCATGTCTATTATATTATCATAGTTGACAATGTTTGTTAATGTTATCAACATTGAAAACCCTTGTTCTACTGCAGTGACTTTTAGACATTTTGAAGTGTGTCTTAGTGTCCAAATACTTTTTGAGGTCACTGCATAATGCTGGAATTGTGACCTATTTGTGGAAACAAAAAATGAATTCTGCACATTATAGATTTTTTTATCTTCCTGCAGTTTGGATGATGTTCAAAAACACACAAGAACAACATGTCAGCATTTCATATGCCAGGAATAGCACAAAGGAGTCTGTTCTTCTTTTAAAAATTGCTGTCATCACTCATTCCCTGGAGTATCACTGACGAACAGTTAAATTTATCATGCTGATGAGAAAATGCTTGCACGCCAAATTATGCATATCAATAAAAGCTCTTTTGTTTTTCATTTACTACCAAACCTAATCTGAATATAGAGTCAAAACATAAATTTATTAAAGAAGAAATTAATCTCTGGAAAGCCAAGATAAACAGAAAAAGTGTCACCAATAAAAATTGTGAACTCGAGTCGTTTGCAACATCCAGCCCTGAATGACAACATTACTCCGAGTCCGCTATGGCAGATAACTAGTAGGTCAGGCCAGGTAAAAGCATCTCTCCAACCTTACTGCAACTGACCGAGCCCTGAGCTTGTGGCATGCTTATAGACAGGAACCAGATATGCTTCCGTCCCAGACATCAAATCGCTAAAACAATTTGCCATTTGCCCCACAGAAACTTCAGGACGATGACGATGAGGAAGGAGAAACCGGTTTGACGGAGGAGGAGAAAGAGGAAGAGGAAAAAGAAGTGGAGAAACTTGGAAAGCTTCAGTATTCTTTGGATTACGACTTCCAGGATAACAAGGTTAGGAGAAACTAATGACATTATATGCTGGACTATAAACTCATAACACCTCCCTGTATCATATTTGCTGAATGAAATCCAATACTTGGTTCATACTAAATGTGTTTGCTCAAGCACATCACATTTTGTCACAAAAATGATGCTTTTTGTTGCATTTCGACAACCATTTGTAAGGTGAAGAAACTATATTGTAGACTGCTATATGTTCAATTCTCAGCCCATTTTCACATGTATGAACTACTCTGAAGACATTATTTTATGCAAACATGACTGCATGTGTTCAACAATAAATGGAGTATTTGAATAAATTACCACTTTTTTGCATATTGTAAGTTAAGTGATACCTTTTGAGTACCTCTTTTGGTTGTTAAAACCAAAATTTGACATTTAACTGCTTTGGTTATTTTGTTAAGTGAGGTAAAGCTGATACAGCTTATATATATAATTTTAATATTTGTCTTTATTTTGTGAAAAAAATAAAAAAGTTTTTATTTGATATTTATACTCACTATCATCAAATTAGGTAGTAATTAATTTTTTAATTAATTTAATTATAACTAATTAAAATTAAATTAAAATAAAATAATTAATTTTGATTATTTTTTTCTTGTGAATATGCTGTTTTTTCATGCAGGTGTTTTATAAACTGTTTCTCATTTTAAAATATTTTTTGTTTGTTTGTTATTTATTAAGATGCATTTGGCCACAATTATATGATTAAGAAAGAAAGTTTTGCGGTAATTAATAAGAATATTGTGAAAATTCTCAGGAGTTCTCGTTTTGTGTCCCGCTGAAAAACTAACAGTATGTTTGTGTTTGGACCGACATGAGACTGAGTAAATAATGACAGATTTTTTATTTTCCAGATGAATTATTCTTTTAACTAATACATCTCTTAAAAGTTTCTTGTATGATGATCTCAGAGAATGTTTGCGCTCATGCTGTGCTGTATCTTTTACTAATGACAGTGTTTAACAGCACGGCTCAGTATCTGCTGAGTCACAGCTGTAGGTGAAGTTGCTTACGGCTCACCAAAATGAGTTTAAACAAACGTTAATGACAATGAACCGTTATTCTTACTATTGGTTTTAATGCAATCGGATCCAATTTTAATATGCATAAAGCCACAGGGTATCACAAGAGTAGTGTTACACTGGAACAGTAGATTGAAAATCATGACATGTACTGTACAACGGTTTAGAGTCTGTAAGTCTCTTCTGCTCACCAAAGCTGCATTTATTTGATCAAAAATACTGTAAAAACAGTAATATTGTGAAATAGTATTACAATTCCAAATAATTGTTTTCTATTGGTATATATGTTAAAATATAATTTATTTCTGTGATGCAAAGCTGGATTTTCAGCATCATTGCTGCAGTCTTCAGTGTCACATGATCCTTCAGAAATCATTTCTAACACCATTTAATAACATTTCTGATTATTTTTTGTATTCAAAACAGTTGGGCTGCTTCTTCTTTTTTTGTAATATTATAAATGTTGTTACTGTCACCTTTAATTTCTTTTTTAACAGTAGTGTATATATAAACAAGATTTTCAGTTTATAATTCATAAAGCCTGACAACCCTTTTTTGTACTGTCGTTTATTGTATTATAGCACATCCCAAAGGAAAATTGTATTGTAAATTTCTCAAGAAAAATCTAAGAAGCAGGAGGCTCTTTTTGCTCTTTATTTAATCTCATTTAAAATATGCCAAAGAGATCTCTTTTGGCATTTTATATTATTCCTGCAAAATATTCTTTCCATTCATTGTATCTGTTCTCTTGCTTATATTTTCCTTTTGTTTTTATCCACAGCTGACAGTGGGAATCTTGCAATGTGCCGATCTGATTTCCATGGACTCTGGTGGAACATCTGACCCTTACGTTAAAGTCTTCATCCTACCAGACAAGAAAAAGAAGTATGACACCAAGGTGCACAAAAAGACCCTCAACCCAGTGTTCAATGAGTCCTTTGTCTTTAAGGTAAGCTGTTTACTCATAAGTCATTTTGTTGGTCAAATATAGATGCATAAAGCATTTTCTAAATCAAAATTTTTGATAATATATAATAAAGCTTGTATAATCAGTAAAACTCTGGCTCTAACACATTACATGTATTGAAGAAAACAAAAATACTGATGTGCCTCCAGTGATGTTGGTCTGTCATTAGTGTTCATTGGTTGTTTTCTGCAACACCAGCGTTTTGGTCCTAATGCTTCCAGCAGCTCCTGAATGAGCTTTAGTTTCTCAGAGTCTGTAATGAGCTCCAGAGGGGCCCAGCATCCTCTGGTGGACACTGTTAGCTCTAATAGTCTCACTCTGAGAAAAGTGATCTAGGACAGGAACAATTGGGCATCTTCAAAGCCCCCAGCCTTACAGTGAGAACGGCTGACTGTGTTTCTAAAAATGGATCGGCCGTATTTGCACACTGTACGAGCGAGAGGGAGAAAACAAAGCCAAGTGAGGAGGAGGTTTTCTCATGCAAATTATGAGAAAAATAAGTACAAGAACACATGATTAGAAAAATCAACTCGAAACTGAATGTAGTTTTGTGTAAAAATGCTAAAATATATTTTAAGATATTCAACTATTATGTATTAATATTTTATATTTTAATATTTAAAAAATAAAATAAGGTTTATAGGCTTTGATTCACATAGTCACATATTTAAACTAATTTATTATAATATAATATTTTAATATTTAAACAAACAAAACAAAAGTAAAAGAAATGTTATAGGCTTTGAGTCAGTCACAAACATGTAATATATTATTAAAAATTTATAAAATTTGATTATGTATTATAATTAATTTATGTTTTATAATTTAATATTTTATATTATAATTTATATTTTATTCATATTATATTTATTGTAATAATTGTATATTTTAAATTTAGTTTAGTTCAGTTTTTATAACATAAAATACAATTTTATTTTATATTTAAAAATTGTTTATAGGCTTTAAAAAATGTTTAATAACTTTTAATATATTTTAGTATATTACACAATTTGATTATGTTTTATAATATCATATTTTAATTTTTAAAAAATGTTTTTAGGTTTTATTTGCATTAGTCACAAAGTTTTAATATACTTTAAAATATTCAAAAACATTTATGGTTTGGGTTCACAATTCACTTTTTATATATTATATTTAATATTTTAAAAATCAAAAGGCTTTAGTTAAGTTTTTTATTTTTTATTTTAAAAAATGTTTATAGGCTTTTAAATCCTTTATATAGATTTATGTTAATTCTTCTTAATGGTTTCCATGTTAGATCCCGTACCAGGAGCTGGGAGGGAAGACGCTGGTCATGTCTGTGTACGACTATGATCGATTCTCCAAGCACGACATCATCGGTGAGGTTAAACTTCCCATGAACACTGTGGATCTGGGACAGCCCATTGAGGAGTGGAGAGACCTGGACAGTGCTGAGAAGGAGGAGGTGATTATTAGATGACCTAATATTACAATCTGTTTTTTGGTCTAAGACAGATTTGAAAAGAAAGCTAGCAGAGATGCTTTGGATCAGTATCTTCAAATCATAAATTAATGCACATTGGTATCTTTTTCATACAGCCGGAGAAGCTTGGTGACATCTGCATCTCTCTGCGTTACGTTCCTACTGCCGGCAAACTGACCGTTTGCATCCTCGAAGCCAAGAACCTGAAGAAGATGGATGTGGGCGGCCTGTCTGGTGAGAAACAAGCTGGGATATATGAGACCAGCAAAATGCATCTCATATGTTTGATGCAATTAACTCGACATTTGACGTTTTGCAGACCCGTATGTGAAGATCCAGCTACTGCAGAACGGCAAGCGTCTAAAGAAGAAGAAGACTACGGTGAAGAAGAACACACTGAACCCGTACTACAATGAGTCCTTCAGCTTTGAGATCCCTCTGGAGCAGATGCAGGTAGATTATAACTTAGATTTTTTTATTATTATTATTTGTTTTTTGGAAAAGTCACATCACATAACATAGTAGTACATCAAATATTTTCAAATTCATCACTGCATTTCCGTAATTTTTTCCAAAGAGAAACAAAGACAAAATGCAAAAAAAAAAATCTAGAGAAAAAAGATAAATATATAAAGGAGAAGAGAAAAGGGAGATTTAATATGTTAGTTTAGTAGTAAATATTGGTATCTGTAATAAACAGGAATGTGTTGTTAAGGTGAATCCTGTCCTGGTTACATTTCACCACAAAATCAGAAGACACAAAGTGTATATTGCATTAAGAAATGTTTAGGACTATTTTATTTTATTTTATCTTATTATTTTATTTTATTATATTTTTTATTGCATTGCATTGCATTCATTTGCATTAACGTAATGAGAATACAGTGGAAAGACAAAATACAAAAAAACAGGGGGAAAAGATAAAGGAGAAAAAAGAAAAAGGAGATTTAATATATTAGTGTAGTATAATTATAATATAATTTATTACATTATGACACTTTACAGAAAAAATACTTAAATATAAAAATTACAAAATATAATTAATAACTTTAAATTTTTTTTTTACATTTTTTTGAGATTATTTTAAATAAATATTGGTAATCTGTAATTTTTGTAAAAAAAAATATTTTTTGTTTTGGGGTATAAAACCCAAATTAAGTACATCAAAAGTCAATGGAAATGTAATATCCAATATATATTTTAAAATTTCATGGACATTCACCTAAAAGGATTTAATTTTATTACAACTCCAAAAAATATGGTAATAATTAGCATATGTCCACACTGTCTAAAAAATAATAAATCATTTTAAAAATATTTTCCCTGGACAGGTGTTATAAAATAATATAATATATTTTTCTTAAAAAAATAGAATAATGGTTGAATTCAATTCACAATTTTAAAATTAAAATATATTTAAAAACCTTCTTGACCACAAGTTCTTGAATATACAATAAAAACAGTAATATTATGAATATTAATACAGTTTGAAACAACCGTTTTCAATATATTATAAACGGTGATGCTGTTTTTACCACCAGGCTTTACAATACAGAAGAATTGCTTCGGCTATACGATGTTCTGTTTTTCTTTAGAAAATCATTGTGGCGGTGACGGTCTTCGACTACGATAAGATCGGCAAGAACGACGCCATCGGGAAGATCTTCATTGGCAGCAAAGCCACAGGCACGGCGCTCAAGCATTGGTCCGACATGTTGGCCAACCCACGCCGCCCCATCGCCCAGTGGCATCCCCTCCAACAGGAGGAAGACGTTGACGCCGCTCTGGCTGCCCTTAATGCCAAGAAGTAACTTCTCACATCTCAGCCTGACTAACCAACTAACTAACCAACCCGCCACTGCATGACACCCCACACTCATCCGTACGCGCTCTGCCAGTTTGTTTCGCATAATCACCTACGAAAATATTCTAAAGAATATACTTGAAAAGATGAACAATATCACGTTCACCACATAGCGTAAAATCGAGGCAGGAGAAACGGACACGTTTGGTCCAAAAGAACATTTGCAAATATCATTGTGCACCAAAATAGCGAAAGCAAGATGGTAATAGGAGTAGTAGCCAGCAAGAGTGATATTTTACACACCGTTTTCTACTTTGCAGCCAAATACACAATACGCATATACAAAATCAGTAAAAACCAACAATGAAAAGTGTACAAAAATCAGTAGACACACATGAAGAGACCATTTTTGCAACAATTTGCCTACATGTCACATTATTTTAAACTAATTAACATTCTAACAGGAAGGAATTGTTGTTTGTCGGATATACTGGTAAGCTGGAATTTTGTGCCTAATCATAAGTGCAAATGAAAGTGAGTTTATGTTAGTAATATCTACACATTTGCACAATTACAAAGCAATGATCACATTCACTTAAACATCCCGGGAGAAGCAAGCAAAAGGTGTAGAACAGATTTGTTTACATTGCTGATGGGTAAATTAGGCCATTCGCTCATAAGACACATCACAACATATTGCATTTGTGTGCCCAAAAGAAAGAAGATTCAGGTTTATGGTTTTGTAATAGTGCATAAGTGGGCTAATAATTCATGAAATGTTGCAATAAATATTCAAGCGTGGTTTACTCAGTCAGTGTAATGGTATAGACACATCTCTTTTACTGTAATGATGCAATTACAGTGCCAAATCCAGACGTATACGTGTTTCTCACATATAGAAGATCCCATCTGGCCAAACCTTCCAGGCACTAAAGCAGGCTGTGAATGTATCGTGGGATCACACAAATGAAATTTGCACTCAGTCGGTGTGTCCTTGAGAGCTCACTGTTGTATTTTCATGATCTCAGCCTGTTTCACATACATTTTAATACCTGGTTGACGTCACTGCCGCCTTCGTTCGGAGCTCTAACTCATTTAGTAAACTCCACTCTCCGAGATGCCAAAGTATTAACTGGAATGGAATAGTAAGTGGCGGTTAACTGGGCGTGTGGTTACCTATACTAAATAAAAGCAATCCGAAGCGTTCAGATCCACTCCAGCTCCATCCCCAACAATGCTTGTGTACATATGCATTGATCAAATTGGTTTCTACAGCATGTACCTATAAATTGATGTACATAGAAGCATGTTTTAAAGATAGAGCATAATTATATTGTGTATGTGTGGCATTTGTCATTTTGATAATAAAAATGTAGAGGAAAGAAAATGCACTGAATGCACATTTTATGAAATTTCCCTCAAAGGGCGTAAGACATTTAAGAATATATTAATATAGAGTTTTTCAAAATACTTTTAAATTTGCAACAGAGAATTAAGAGCTGTGTGTAACGTGAGTGTTAGACTCATGCTTGTGGTGTCCGTTTGACTTCATTTGCATTTATTTACCTTTTTTGTCCATGTGTTTGTCACGTTTCTGTGTTTATTCTGTCCTGTTGATGTGAAAATATGAAATAAAAATGTTCAGGTTGCGAATTTTACAGGAATGTCTTGTTAGGGTGAATGTCACAAAAAATGTCCAGGTTACATTTCACCACAAAATCATAAGACACAAAGTATATTTTGCATTAGGAAATGTTTAGGAGCATTTCATTTTATGATATTATATTTTATTGCATTGCATTTCCTTGCATCGCATTGCATTACAGTAATTAAAATTCAGTAGAAAAATGTGCTTACTTTTTATGACGATAATGCAAACGGTAGTAATTGTCCTAAAATATTCTTCATTTTCTCCCTGTGAAATGTCTTATTTATTTCTTTTGATTTTGGGGTGAGCTGAACGTTGTTTTGTGAGATTCATCTGTTAATGTACAGTGTGTAAAACCACTTGCTGAAACTAGAAGCCATATGCATGGGCCCTCGCAAGAGCTCATCGTTTCCGGACAAAACAAACACCTCAACAGCAATCAATAATGTTAACCTTCACGCATTTGAGCCAAAATGTTGTGAGAGCAACTGTCTGTTCAAAGACGGTTTTGGTTTTGTAAATCTTCACAATAATTGAAAGGATTTATGAAAGTGGTGCCCTCATGTTTATAGTACGACAACTGACATAAACAGCGTATTCACATAATTGCTTGCAAACAAATTATTAAAGAGATGTATTATCATAATTATGGTGATCCAAATGTACAATGGCATGACTTTATTATGCAATATGTGTGCAGTTGACAACCAGCCCAATAGATCTCTGGTGTTTATTTGTAAATTTAATTTTGAGATGACTTTGTGTATGATTTATGCTGTATATTTTCTCATAATTGATGCTTCGTTTTCTTCATTTTGGAAAATGACTGATCAAATGGCATTGCTAAGGTGTTTTATTTTCGTATTTTAGACGGGGGCAGCTGAATGTTCGTCCAAATCAAAATATATAGAGGCCAGGATGGATAATTAATAATGAATAAAGATAGTCTATTAGTGGCCATTCAGATGTGTTCTCATATTTACTGTTTTTAATTCCTCCATCGAGTGGTCTGTCTGTTGTATGTAATCATTTATTTTCTATGACTTTGGTTGAACAGCCTTGGACTGTCTACTGCTACTTATGTAGGAATATTTGTCTGCTTCTGTGTGTTGTACTTTGCAATAGGACCAATGTAGAATAATGTCTTAATGTTTCTTCTGTGGACGTGAATCAAACTGCAGGGCTCTTGGTGTTCCTCTGCAGAGCAAGCAACAAAATCCCAGTCTTCCCTGGGACACTGTGGATGCCAGTCGACTGGCCCCCCTTCCCTTTCTGTGTTGAGACCGTTTTCCATTCGTTGCATTCTAATATCGGACCATGTAGTCACAAAGACCTTCCCGATGCAATACTGCCAACATCTCGGCTTACTAACGTCTCCTAACACTCCCCGTCCATCCCACCGCGGCCGCCGTGTAAAGACTTTTCCAAAGAACTGATGCCTTCCTTTTGCGTTCGTCCTGTGTGGAGGTTCCAGTGTTGTCGATTCCTTTCGTGGATGCTTTGGCATGCTTTGAAATCCCCTTCTACGAATTAACACGTCGGCCAGGGAAGAAAAAAGAAAGCCTTTCCTCTGGCCAACTCTTGTAGCTTCTTGTCATCCTGTACAACCAATGTGAAAACCTTGATGAAAACCAACCAGTAGAACGTCTACATGCAGATTTATCCATGAGTTATCGATTAGTTAATCATAGGAAATAAAGGTCTTTTAAATATATACTTTGTTTGGAGTGCTGTGTCAGTCCTTGAAATTAAACATGAATATCTGATGAGTGATTGAATGATTACTAGGCTATATTCATATTCAAGATACTTTTAAGAATAGCATGTTTTCACCAGTGGCCAGTTGCATAAAAGGCTTATACTAGTTTTAAAAGTTAGTCATCTGATTTTATCTTTAAGACTGGTCATAACTTTTTAAAAATTGGTTACGTAAAAACAGCTTGGCCTAACTTGAATTCAAAAAATGAGACTTATTACCCCTTGGCTAACTGTTAGTTGGTCAAACTAGTTCTTAAGACACAGTCTTAACATAGTGGCTAAGTTTATGCACCTGGCCCCAGAACAATACAGATATTGGTCATGTCTAACTTAGTCATGTTTTTGTTTGTAAAGATTTTGATACTGGCAAACTAGTCACTGAGTGGCAAATGTGCTCTCGCTAATTTCTCATGAAAAGATAAACATATGTCCTGAAATTGCATAAATTGTTGAAAAATATATATATTAATGATAATGAATAATATTAAGTATTATTATATAATATACTATAAAATATATTATTTTTCAATGGTAAACACGACCGTTACTTAATTGGTGAATTTTGATTTACTGTGATTGGTCCATCAGGACTTCTGCTGAGAAAAGTAACACGCATCACGTGATAAAGCCCGTCCACTTCAGCGACGCGCTAAACAATCATTTACACCTGTAACACAGTACATCTTAAAGTAAAAGGAACGGTATTGAATTTAAATAAAACACTGACTAATTACAATATAAGAAGTGTTTTTTAAACTCGCCTTATCTGCCCATTCTACCGTCATTTATATAATATTCCTAAAATTTCTCCTCCCGTGCGGCAGGTGGCAGTAAAGCCCTATGAACCCTAAATACTGAAACTCAGTCGGTTACGAGGAAAAGCAGCGGATGTGTTTATCCTGAATCTGATAACTTACGCAGTAAGATTGCCGTTTTAACAGTTAGTTATTAGTTATTAGCACTTTTCCATAACACAGGAAAGGCTACGATTTATATCTCCAGGTAATTAGTTTGTTTTATTTGTGTGTGATTTATAAATGCAATGATGTTTTAGTGCATGCCAGTGACGCGTCAGCGCCGAAACGCTCCTGTTAAAATCAAAACCTGCTGTTAGTTTTGCACTGTTTAACTTCTACTGCGTTGTCTGTACGATATTTATGTGAGCCTATGTTGTCGTTTTCCCGCAGCTTCGCATCATGTCCGCAGATCTGGATCTTTCTCCTCCGGAGGTTCCCGAACCCACTTTCTTCGAGAGTCTCCTGCGTTATGGATTGTTTCTAGGAGCCATTTTTCAACTCATCTGTATTTTAGCAATAATCATACCCACATCCAAGAGCCACGAACAGGTGAGGACAACTTACAGTGTCACAGATGTCTGTAGTATCTACCTTCGGTCAAAGTTTTCTGTAAAAGGACCCAAATATAGAATCAGACCTTTATGAAACAATTACACCACTTACTATTATTATATTTGCATGTCTTAAAATGCTTTTTTTTTTTTTTTTTATAGGGCATGCATTGTAACATTTTTGACATTTTTTAACAAATGTTTTGGAACAGTATTTTTAATGTTTATTAAAGAAGTCTCTTCTGCTCACCAAGCCTGCATTTATTTGATCCAAAACACAGCAAGAGCAGTACAAATATTTTACAATATCACTGCTTTTGCTGTACTTTGGATCAAATAAATGCAGGCTTGTTGAGACTTTTTAAAAAAAACATTAAACAAACTGTTCAAAACCTTTGACTGTTAGTGTAATATGTTAAAAAAGTTTCTGCACAATCCTTTTTTAAGCGAGACACTATAGTGAAAACCATTGGTTTTATTCACTATTTTGAGATTTCGGGCTATTTGGTTGGTATAACATGTCGTCTTTCAGAATAGTGGAAAGAAAACATCCAAAATACACATTTAAGTGCTTCTTTTATCACACTTTATCTGTTTATGGCTGTAGATTTCTATTACAATACATATATTTAAAAGCCATTTTTTCTAAATGTGACCCTGGATGATAGGACGATATTTGGCTGAGATACAGCTATTTGAAAATCTGCAATCTAAATATTGAGAAAATCAATAAAAAAAAAAGTTCTTAGCAATGCATATTACTAATCAAAAATTAAGTTTGTATATATTTACGATAGGAAATTTACAAAATATCTTTTTAGCTATTGCTGCAAATATACCTGTCGTACTTGTGACTGGTTTTGTGGCCACAAATGAGTTTACAGTTTTATTCTTGTTTATATTATGAAGGTGTTAACAGAGGAGTCCTTTTTTCCCCTGGCTGTTCACAGTATTTTCTGATTTATATCCCCTCTATAAAAACCTTTAATATGTTAAATATGTTTGAACCTTTATCCAGTCTTCATATTTCTGTTTTGGAAATGTATGCAGATTAATGCATATTTAATGAGATAATGGCTCACTTGCATAATTTTCAGAAGAATTGTAATAGCACACAGTACTCTAATTAATCATCTGGGGAAGTATGGTAAAATCTATCGGTTAAATGTTTAATCTGTTCATCTGTGCTGTCTTGAAAATTCAAATGAATTCATTCTGTGGGTTTCCTAACTCTAGGTGGAGACGCCGGAGCCGGTTGACGCTCGCAGCTCTGAGCAGAACCGAAAGCCAAAGGGACCCGTTCAACAAATCCGACAGAAACTGAAAAAGGAGAGCAAGAAGAAGAGATAGAGAATATGTGTGTGTGAGAGTGTGAACAGTGAAGGTGCAGCAGTGAATGTGTGTGTCTGACAAACTTTCTAATAATGGATTCACTTACAGCATTAAAAGGATGTGGTTTGAAAAAGACATTGTTCAGCCTTTAGATCATGTTTTTTTTTTTTTTTTGTATTTTGCCATGTCTTTCAAAACAATGATTCTATGTCTTATGTATCATTGTTTTTGTAGTAATATTTGGTGTTATTTTTTATGCCAGTTTTAAGTACATTCATCTGAATAAACTGATGACCATTTATTCTGCTTGTCTCTTTCTTGATTATAATTTTTTGTGCTAATACAGTCAAAACCCTATGCACACAAGATATTTACGGGAAAAATCTTCTTTAAAAAGATTTTCTCAAACATTGTATTCCCAAAGATATGTTCTTTTATTTTCTTAAGGTTGTTCTTAAAACTTTTTTTTCGTTTTAAATGGGCTGTTCTTAAATCTTAAAGTGTTTCAAGCAACATGGTACTTTTATAAGCAAAGGGAATCTCTTATATAACAGATAATTGTCAAACAAGCTCAGTGAACACTAAAAAATGGTCATGACATGCTAATGGATAAATGTGAGATGTATAAGTGTGAAGTTTGAATTTCTCAAGCACTTGAAAACTTGGTGCAATTAGAAAAAATTTAAATGCAAATTGCTCATACAATTTCTATAAACTATGAACCGCTATTTTGCATTTTAAATATTACAGAGTAATCTTATGTCCAAAAAACTATTAATTGGCTTTCATTTATGAAATTTTTTTTTTAATTTTAAGGACTCAAATATAAACATAAGAACTATTTAAATGACTGACTCAGCTGTTAGACACCCGATATTTACATAGCTATTAGCTACTAACTAATCAACATCCATTTTAGCGTTACTATTCAAAAACAAAAAGGCACTTTAAAACATTTTATTTGAAATGCACATTGATAAATATGTCTTACAAAGTCAATTTTTGAAATAAAAACAATTTGAGAAAATAGGCATTATATATTTATATATATATAAACAACAGTAAAGCACACTGATATTGTCTTAACATGATCTTATTAGTCATATTTTTGTGTACAAATCATAGATATGAAAAACTAGCCATTTAAATAGATATCAATGCCAAGACGTCTTCATCTGTGATGATGCTGTATCTCGAGGGAGGATGACGATTTCTTTTCCACGACTGACATCAGAGGTTATTTTTATGAACAAGGTCCTTTCTTATAACAGCATTCACTGTAAAATAAAAAATCATTAGTGGTGTTTAGGATTTCTACCAGTCTTAAAGTCTTATTTCACTCTTCCACAATTAAAAAAACATCAATTTTTAAAAAAATTAAACATTTTTTAAAAATATAATTTATTCATTAATTCATTAGTTAGAGCAGAAAGTCTTAAATTCAGAAAGTCATTCCAGTAAATGCCGCAAAAATATCTTTAGATGTTAGTATTGGAAAACAAAAATACTGACATAGGATACATTTGCATGAGATGCAAAATAAAGATGAATTATTGTTTTCTGAGAAACTAAACGAGTTTATGCTTGAACAAACGTCTGTCAATGAGATATGAAAACTTTGTTTTGATTAATTGTCTTGTGTCATTTTGTGCATCTCAACTTAAGAATCTTTAGACATTTGCACTGGAAAACAACAAAAATACAAAGAACATCAGTTTTTTGCAGTATGATCAGAAGGTACAGCAGATTGGTTAAGTTGTATTTTCAAACTTTTACAAATTTTTGCTAATGCAACTCTAAATGTATAGTGTTGCCTTCAACTTATTTCTTTACTTAGTCTTAAAAATATACCTTCATAACACATGTAGAAACTGTGTTTGCTAAAGTGTGCATTACTATTACTATTACTCATCATTAAAGACTAAGTATTAAACTTCTGTTCCAGACATGAATGAGTTTATATGCTGTTACTTAACTAAGTGATCAGATGCACCATTAAACGTACTAACAAGACTTTAAGGCATTTTATGGCGCATCATCATCACACAGCCGAGCTGAAATGCACGGACAGTCACTGCAGTCTGCGCCACAGCAGACGCAGCAGTACACTAACCATCCACTAGCTGGCAGCAGAGAGTGTGACCCGCACACCGCGACCCTCTCATGCTTTATTTGGTTTGCGCTTCCTGTTGTTCTGCTGAGACAAGTTAGTGGGCTAAAAATGGAAAGTTTTCCGTCTAAAATTAGATTAGGGGACACGAGGGGTAGCGTTTACAGGTATAATCAGCCTGAAATAGAAGCTGAAGCGGGGGTGTGGTTCTTTGTAATGCCCACGCAGCCACCGCAAATAAAAAGTACATTTACATCTGTGGTGTAATATTACATTAAAGTATGGCTCACGATATTAACAATACCAAACAAGTGAATGAAGATCACGTTTAGTTTAGTTAGTGACTGCATGCTTTCCAGAGAAATCGATAGTGTGTCCTGTTTGTCCCCGTGTGTGTTTGAGCTCAATATTTAACAGGCTCTGGCAGAACTGAAGCACTGACCCATATACACCCGCCTGATAAGAGCGGCATACATTAAACACACACACACACACACTATACATCTCAAATAATCTGAAACAACAACTGATAATTATGTTAGAATTTAGTTTGATAGTTTTATATTAACTGATAAATAATAAAACAAATCTAATAACTAAAATTAAATCTGGTTCTTAAAATTATAGTGTCTAAAAACATACTTTTCCACCATATACACTCATAGAAATTTATAAACAAAATCATGTAAACTAAGATCTTACTAAAAAAAATATAAAAAACATATTTAAATAAAAAGCTAAAAAAATAAAAATAAATCGGCAAGTAGGTTTTTAAAAAAAAAAACAACAACCAAAAACTGCTCGAAACTCAGCTGCTGAGAGGTTGTTTTTTTTTTTTGCAGTTGCTAGTGTGTTCTGAGTGGTGTTGTTACATTGTTGCTAAGGTGTTCTAAGTGTTTCTGCATGTTGCTATGTACACCTTTGATTTGAAGGAAAATAGTACCTAAAAATCTGTGTATTTACAGATTTTAACGAATTTAAGAACTACAATCCCATGCACTGTGAATGATGTAAACAAATTAAAAACAATACGTATGAATTTATTATAAATATTATACATATGAAATTTTATACACTACCAGTCAAAAGATTTTTTTTTTTTTCCAAAGATCTATTTTTTGGCATTTTTTGCCTTTATTGCAACAGGACAGATCAGAATTGACAGGAAGTGAAGTGGGAGAGAGGGATTGGGAAAGGTCCTCGAGTCGGGATTCAAACACAGGATTGTCGGCGCCGACATGAAGATTTTTCATGTTTTTTAAAGAAGTCTCTTCTGCTCACCAAGCCTGCATTTACTTGATCCGAAGTATGGCAAAAGCAGTAAAATTTTGAAATATTTTTTCTATTTAAAATTACTGCTTTCTATTTGAATATGTTTTAAAATGTAATTTATTCCTGTGATCAAATCTAAATTTTCAGCATCATTACTCCAGTCTTCAGAGTCACATGATGCTTTAGAAATCATTCTAATATGCTGATCTGCAGTATAATTTTGGGGGGGGGAAAGAAATTATACAAGTTAACACTTTTATTTAGCAAGGATGCTTTCAACTGATCAAAAGCAATGATAAAGACATTAATAATGTTACAAAAGATTTCTATTTCAGATAAATGCTCTTCTGAACGTTCTACTCATCGAAGAAACCTGAAAAATTCTACTCAGTTCTTTTAAGCATAATACATGGTTTTTGAGCAGCAAATCAGAATATTAGAATGATCATGTGACTGGAGTAATGATGCTAAAAATTCAGCTTTATTCATGAAAATAAATAACATTTTAAAATATATTCAAATAGAAAACAGTTCTTTTGAATAGTAAAAATATTTCAAAATTGTACCGCTTTTGCCATACTTTGGATCAAATAAATGCAGGCTTGTTGAGCAGAAGAGACTTCCTTAAAAAAACATTAAAAATCTTACTGTTCAAAACCTTATTGAACAATAAGTGTACAAACCATCATCCAGATAGGCCTGATCAAGGTTCTCCTGCTTGATGGTGACTCTCACAGGACTGACGTTTCTCTGGTGCTGCACGGGCAGGTACGTTTGCTGATGGCTGCGGGCCGGCGGGGATCTCCCTGTGGTTGGGGATGCCCTTGAGCCGTACGCCTTTTGATGGGCCGCAGCAGAGCACAGCTCTGAGACATCAAGGGTGGGAAACAGAGAGGCAGCCGTTTGGATGCTGTCGCCCGCTATGGTGTGCTGGTAGGTGCTTGGCACAAATGTAGACACAGAGGTCGCGTGACCTACTGCGTGAGCCGGGGAGCCGACGAGAACTCCTGGCACCGTGTGATCCAGCGGGTAGCGGATGGGTGCGTGTTGTGGGGCAGCAGGGTACATGCAGTGAGCTCGCTGGTACGACGGGCCGGTCGGCATCATGCAACCATCCGGAAGATGGCAAGAGGGAGGAGAAACGCCCATGATGGGATGCATGGCACAGCCTAATTGTGCATACTGGTATTCTTCAACCGGCTCTGCTTTAATCTGTGGCACTGGAGAAGAAAATCCAAAACATTAGATCAGTCTTAAAACTAAAAACTGAGGTATTTGTTTATTTAGCAGCTGAAGGTTTCACCTGAGAGGGGCGTATAGGTGAAATTTTGAGGCTGGCTGCATTTCTTCTTCCCATTGAGTACGTGAAATTTGACTTTGACCGGGTGGTATATGCTGGGGTCTCGATATGGAGGGATTTCCAAGAACAGCAGGTTCTGATAAGAACACAACTTATGTTAAACTTTTGAACAGTTTTATTGAAGGCCATGTATCGCAAAAAGTACTTACAGACGTGCATTTGTCTCTGTAAACCTTCGCCTCAGACTCCCATATCTGTAAGTCAACTAAAATGATGAAAAAAAGCAATAAATAACATTAGACGATCTAATATATTGTTTATAAACGACAGCATATTAGAATCTGCATTTTAGCCGACGCTGAAAATTCAGCTTTGCATCACAGGAATAAATTACATTTTAAAAGTTATTTTAAATAGTAATAATATTTCACAATTTTAGTCTTTTTTAATCAAATAAATGCCGTCTTGGTGAGAGACTTCTTTCAAAAACATAAAAAAAAATATCCTACTGACCCCAATCTTTTAAGTGGGTAGTGTACTTTTTTAAACTTGGAACTAATTTACTTCCGTTCACAAACACACGCCCATATGCATTCTCACTATTTAATGCTGGAAGCCACAACAAATATCTTCTACATGAGCAACAGAGAGAAAGTTTTATGCATAGTGGATGAAACTCCCACTCTCCTGCAGTGTTACTTCTGCTCTGCAACCCTCACGTTGAGTACAGGAAAGGAAAGAGACTCTGTGCTTGTAGATGCTATCTGTGCAGAGCATAACCACATCCTCTCGCACCACACTGCACACCTAAATGGAAAGTGCAGCTAAAACTTTGCTTGCGTCAGAAAGTGTAGGCAGTCTCTATAGGATGTCAGGGTGAGTCATGGCTGATCTATGCTATTGTCCTCAAGTTCTGTGACACTGAGATTTCGCTTAACCTCTTGTTGGACGCTGCCATTCAAAAATAATCTTGACGTTTTGGACTATTTCTGGTGCTTCCATACATATTTTTTTATTTTTATGCATCGACTTCCATATGTATTTGAATGTTTATGTACATATAAAGCACTTTGCATTTTGAAACTCATCCTGCTACCTTTATAACTCCTAAATAATATGATGTTATTAAAGCTGCATGCATAATAATTATAAAATAATGAGTATATAGAGTTAAGCATACAAGCAAGACATGACAACTCCCCAAAAGCATTTAATATCAAATACCAGTAAACATGCTGTTTGGTATATAATTAAAGCCTTAATGTTATGTACAGTGCGTAGGTGTTGGTTCTGAGGCTTCTGACGTCTTTAAACACTGACAGACAAACTGGCGGCTAAGTAGATGTGTGTGTGTGTGTGTGTTTATGCAAGCTTTGCAAGGCTTATCTATTTTTTTCACTCCTGTGTTGTTGCAAAGGTTGGCCAAACCATATTGCAGTCTACCATGCAACCCAGAGCCTCTTGGCTCTAGCCTGGACCACCATTTTTCAGCATATGCAAAGCATATCAATACGACTTCAAACAAATCATATGCTAATTTTCTGCACAGATGGCTGATAGTGCTTAGAGAAGTCAAATATTAAAAGAGTTATATGTCGATGGCTGGATCTGTTAACACGCTGCAGCACAAAATCAGAAGCCAGGGATCTACTTTCACCCTTTGTCAGCTTTTTGGAGAGTTATTCATCCATGCAAAGTGAGATTAACATCTCTCTAACTGAATTTACACCCTAACCGATTCGTTTTTTACCGAAACCATAAACGGAACGTTGACGGTTGTGTGTCTTTCAGCATAGTGAGTCACATTTGGATTTAGACACCTAAAGTCTAAACATTATTGCATAAAAATGACAAAATACAAAATCAAGTGTCTTTAATGTTAGTTTATCATCTGACACAATAACATTCAGTCATTTTTAAGTGTGTCCGAATAGTTTTTGGAGCCACTGATGGCCTCTTTGCTCTCTAGACACCCACATTAGCCACTGAAATGCACATTGGTTTACCATTGCACTTATAATCAAAACAAGTATGACCAAGCCTCTCACTGCAGAGTCTTACTCACCATGCGTTTTCTCAAAGAAGATGACTTTGGACTCTGATGTGAAGTTCTGGCCCCTAAGGATCATCTGCAGTCCACCCAGAACCGAACAGTGGTCCAAGTCCTGACGCTCTACCGCTGGATGCTCGTGAGCGGACCTTTGTGCTGTCAGAAAACCAGAGACATGCATGCATTAAAAATGTGTATTATCATTCATGCATTTAAAATATGATATTTTATATCATATTCTGAATTCTGATATCAACAGCATCATGACTGTGCTTGACTGGCCAAATAACAAGTGCACAGTTCCAAAACCTACAGATTTTTCAGTAAATATTAAATGTGACCCTGGACCACAAAACCAGTCATAAGTAGCACCAAGTAGTTCCATGAAGATATTTTGCAAATTGCCTATTGTAAATATTTAAAAACACCTTTTTGTGATTAGTAATATGTATTGCTAAGAACTTCATTTGGACAACTTTAAAGGTGTCAATATTTCTCAATATTTAGATTTTTTTTGCACCCTCAGATTCCAAATTTTCAAATAGTTGTATCTCGGCCAAATACAAACCATATGTCTATGGAAAGCTTATTTCTTCATCTTTCAGATGATGGATAAATCTCAATTTCAAAATATTAATCCCTTATGACTGGTTTTGTGGTCCAGGGTCACAAATAATATAAAATATGGTAAAATATTATAATTAAATCTAAATGTAAGATATAAATAAAAATATAAATGTAAAATATAAAAAAAATTAATTGTAATAATATAAAATAATATACTTGTTATAATGGGGTAGATTATAAAATGTAAACTGATTTTATACATGCAAAAACATACATTAAAATGCATGGTTAAAATGGTGAGTTTGAAATGAAAAGTTTCAATGCATACAGCATTCAATAGTCTGCGAGGCCACTTGGAGAGAAATCCACTGCCCTCCGGGTTGAGGAATGTGGACACGGAAGACCAGTCTCACTCGTGTGTTTTTCCGCCCCACATCCGTCTCTCCTTTCTTCAGCTCAATGTCGGCATTTCTCAGTTTCAGGATACCAGCACAGTCGACTCTAAAAAGGTGAAAGAACATTTAGCAGGCAAATCACTGGTTCTTTTATCACGTCCTCTTCCTGTTTTATCAATTACGGGCTTTTTTTATAGTCTAAGAATGGAAACTATCGACTACCTATCTAAATAAGATATCATTTGGGCTCGTAGAATATTTCTCCAGGTTTATTATTGAAAGTCAGTTTTTGGCACATTAAAGACTACAAAACTGCTCCTGAATATTTTCACAATTATTGCCCAAAAACAATACTATCCAATAGAAGGGAGTATTTATACACTATATGTGACCCTGGACCACAAAACCAGTCATAAGTAGCACAGGTATATTTGTAGCAATAGCCAAAAATACATTGTTTGGGTAAAAATGATCAATTTTTCTTTTATGCCAAAAATCATTAGGATATTAAGTAAAGATCATGTTCCATGAAGATATTTTGTAAATTTCTGACTGTAAATATATCAAAACTTAATTTTTGATTAGTAATATGCATTGCTAAGAACTTCATTTGGACAACCTTAAAGGCAATTTTCTCAGTATTTTGATTTTTCTGCACCCTCAGATTCCAAATTTTGGAAAAATTTGACTCTTATGACTGGTTTTGTGGTTGAGGGTCACATATTGGGTAAGTTGTCACTAAGAAAAACTGCCATAATAAATGTATGTAATGAAGCTATTTAATGGCTTCAGCTACATTTAAACAATTATATAGTATAAAACTTCATGATGCAAATTCATGGCACAAAAAATGTAAAAGCTATTGTTTTTGTCAAAAGAAATGTATAATAATAAATTAATTTGGAGGATAAAGTTCACACAAATTATCCAAATTTACACTTAAAACCACTGCTGGATTTGTGCTACTGTATATCGGATAACTTCCCCTTGTGACAGCTTGCCCCAGTCGTCTATAGATGATGTTATCATGTTCTTACACAGCTCTCATGTTCTCCTTGGGCTCCAGTGGCACCTCTAGGACCTTGGTTCCATTCAGCGTTCGTTCCTGACTGTTGGTGGTGACGGTCTTGCCGGTGATGCGGTGGACCTGGTAGAAGGCGTGAGGCCTGAGATTCCTGTCGTCAGCCGTGCCGATAAAGACCTGTAGAGCCAGCGGCTCCGTCCCCGTGTACCCTCGCAACTGAGACAGTTCGTAAACCACAATTTATATCTGTACATGCTTCACACTAGCATTTAAAAGTGTGATTGTGGTTGCATTTGGTGTTTTGGTTATTTTTAGTGGATGGATGAAGTCATTTATCTTAATTCTCAACAGTAATGATGCGGATACTCCATTTGAGATATGCACACTAGCTGAGTGAAAGGTTTAGTCAGTGTAGATGATATGACATATTGTCTCAGCGATAGCAAAGACAAAAACACGGATCCTCATTTCCCTAAATGTGGACACAGCACTTCATGACGTAACAGGGAAATAATGTCACCACAATCATTGCATTATCTCTCTCTCTCTATCTCCTCGTTGTTTCTCTTATCAAACTCTTCACTGACAGTCGTCTCAGTTTCGCCGACACACTTTCAATCGCTCACACAAGCGTTCGCGCACATTTTCACACACAGCGTTTCTCGAGAATTGCTATATTCGCTCACCACGCATCCTTACAAAACCAAACAAAACCAACCGCCCTCCGCCCTCCACCCTCCCACAGCTTTGACTTTTCTTCTAAATACATAGCGCTGTCCTCGTTTTACCTGAACGACAGGATGGCCTGCGGCAGCTTTGACGGCCCCTCGGCTGCCCTCTGTCTCATAGTGGGCCCGGTGGTGTTGTCTGGGTTGAACCTCTATCCTCAGCTCATACTGCTCAGTGCTGCTGGGAAGAGGCCAGTCCAACGCAGGCAAGGCGGCCATCGGCATACTAAGAGATGAGATACTGTTTAGTCACAATAACCATCAGATCACTTATTTAGGAACTTAATAATAAAAATAAGAACAGAACTTAAGAAAAAAAATGCATAGGGGTCACAGATGTAGATGCGCAAACATTTTAATGTGATGCATGATGATTTGAGTGCATGTTGAACCTATACTTTTATGAGTGTAAATAAGTGTTAAATGAACAAATGTAAGGTTGTTGCTTTGTCACTGGACCGATTTATTGATCGATTATATCATACCTACAAACCCCTGCGAGAGCCTGACTGGACCAGTTGGCAGGCATGCAATAGTACGAATCCATAGTGTATTCTTTTTTCACTTCCGTCGTAGTTTGGAACATGCCCGCCTGGCTTTCCGTGTACACAGAATACTCTAGATTAGGTCGGACGATCTTAGTAGGGATTGGTTTAGTCAAGCTGTTGCTGAGGCTGCTCATTGAATCCTCCAAGTTCGCCAGCGGATAGAACTCGGCGGGCTCGTCTCGGGCAAAACGGGGGCTTTGAGATCTCTGGGTCTCGTACTCAGCGTAAGTGCGCTTCCCCTGCGGAGAAGCCGAGCGGGAACGTGGAGAGGTGGGACGGCGGTCCAAGACGGTGTCTTCTGTGATGCTGGTGCGAGGGGACGTGTTGGGAGAACCCGAAGCTTGGATGGCCTGCAGCATGGGGCAAAGGACTGCTTCGGTCACCCCGACTAGGCTTCCTTCACCAACTCCAGGAGAGATGCAGGGGGAGTATGTTCCAGGTGAATAGCCATCTGAATGCCAGCTAGTAGAGGACGTGCTACTAGCCGGGCTGAGGCATTGGTTCTCTCTGTAAGGGATGTCAAGCATGGGCCGACTGATGTTCACAGGGTTGGTGTGGACATGGTCATTATGGTAGAGGTCAGGGCAGGTGATTTCAATTCTCGGGCCGTTGCCTTGGGGCGCTCCAGGGTGGCTGGCATACAAGGAGGAGTGTCCGAGAGACTGTCTAAGGTCAGATTGGCCGTAGGTGAGAAGGTCATCGTTGGGGAGACGATGGGAAAGCTGGGGCACAGACTCCTCATCGTATAGATGAACAATTGGAGAGGTTTGATTGGCACCGTGGTTGGAGGGGATGCCAGTGTCATCAACTAAAACAAATTCGAAAAACACATTAATAACCATTTCACTACATTTTACCTGTGTATATTTAGATTTATAATCAGCCGGATGTGTATAGAAAGTTTCCTGTAAATAACTAGGCTCCAATACTAGAGAACTAAACGGTTTACTGCAGTGAAAGTTTCCACTACATCTTTGGTTTTACATAATGTGTGTAACCTACTTTTAAACCCAACTATGCATCTCCAACTCTGCAAAGCAAAATTGTACCATGGTAATACCATGATAACGCTAATAAAATAGCAGGCTAATTGCAATTTGTTCTTTTAATAATCTTGGAGTAGAATGTTAGTAATAATGCAGTACCATGCTATGATAAAGTGTATTTACTAGTTTTCTTTTTGTAATGACTGTTATTTGTTTTGTATGCACTTAAAACATGATACATCATAAAAGGACATAAAAAAAACAGTTGATATGGGAGGAAAGAGTGTGAAAAGTTAAAAAATGATGAGTAATAATTAATGATATCCACTAACCTTGGTCATCTTGAGGCAAGTCAGGTTGGTTATACAGAAAAAGTAATGGAAAGTCCAGTTCTTCTTGACCGTCGATATTTTCGTATAAATTACTCATTGGACACGTTTTCAAGCCAACGTTCCCTCGCTGAAATTTATTTTAAAAGTCAAAAATAAAGGAAAAAGTTGCAGTTAATCGATCCCAGGATAGTTTTCTCCGAGATAAAAACGGTTATCGATAGTTAGTTTAGTTTCTAGGGCAACAGAACGAAGTGTCAGTCAGCGCACTCCCGCTCTACTAATGATTCGATTGCGTGTGAGAGCGCGAGAGATGCTGAGCAGCTTCCTGTTTGAAAAGAAACTCCCTCACAAACCTCTGCGTCTGAAACCAGAATACAACAAACATGTATGTGATTATTTCGTCAGAAAGTTACCGAAATTGTTCTCAGTACTGCTAATGAGTCAGACTGGTGTAAAATCGGTTAGTTTTAACACGTAGAGCAGGTGTCTGTTTACTGTAATAAGTAGCACAAACACAGTCTGACGACCTCAACCTCAGATATAAACAAAAACAAACAAACAAAAAAAGCTCAACCTTCGTATATTTACTTAATCTTCTTAATCGCATAGACATATTTTAATTGGTTTTAAGTTCATCAGTGAAGCCCAAAACATATTTTGAGCATAAGTTTATGCTTTCATTGTGCTGCTTGTTTACAGTATCGTTTGAATAACGTTTTAGGCCTTTATGGTTTAAGTTGTAAACACAGTCTGTTATGGGAAATAGTCTGTTGGAATAAATCTATTATGTTGTATTTCAGACTCTTAAAGGCACCGCGGATATTTTTAGAATGACAGGTGCAAATGATGCGAGTCTTTTTGTTTTTAATAGTGATTCCTGCCGTTTACACCTGTCCATCCTCATGTCACCTTATAAGGGTCGGTGTTCCTTAGCAACAACAATGGCGCCATCTGCTGGACTGACCTTTGAAAGCGTCGCTTTAATCAAAATGAGTACTTGACATGACATTTTAAGCAGTGACAGCAGTGTGACATATCACACTGCATGAGAAAGTGCGCAATTAAAAATCCATTTTCAAAGCTATATATATAAAAGGAAACCACAGTTTCAAAAAAACAGTCTGTTTGTATATTTATGTATGTACACTACCAGTCAAATGTTTTTGAACAGCAACATTTTTTTTGAATGAATTCCTTTCTGCTCACCAAGCCTGTACTTCTATGATCCAAAATACAGCAAAAGCAGTAATATTGTAAAATATTTTTACTATTTGAAATAGCTGTATTCTATTTGAATATATTTTAAAATGAAATTTATTCCTGTGATCAAAGCTGAATTTTCAGCATCATTACTGGAGTCTTTAGTGTTACGTGATCTTTTAGAAATCATTCTGCTATGCTGATTTGCTGTTCAAGAAACATTTATCATCGTCATTGTTATTATTATGATCAGTATTTAACCCTTTAACTGTCACTCCCAGACTTAAATATTTATAATTCATGAATGAAAACATTTTGTAATATGATTTTGATGTACATTTTCCATGGTAATGCAATGTCTGATTTTAAAATACCTTTTAAAGGATGAATTTTGAGATTTTAAGTTTTGAGCTGATATATAATTTCTTATGATATCTAAAGCGTGATAGGGAAAAAGGCAATGAAGAAAGTCTCATGTTATGATGTCGATTTTTTTAATTGGCACTCTTGACATATATTAATCTATTACTTTTCCTACATAATTTCTAACACAAAAATATGGTAAAATATCTATTTAGGAGTCTTAGACCTTTCCAACGATGTATAGTTTGTCATTCCTGTGATTTCAAAGCTGAATTTTTAGCATCATTACTCCAGTCACATGATCCTTCAGAAATCATTCTAATACTCCGTTTTGTTGTTTAAAAACATTTATTATTATTATTGTGTTGAAAAGATCTGAGTAGAAATTTCAGAAATGATAGAAATTAATAGAAATTAATACTTTAATTTAGCAAGGATCCTTTAAAGTGATGATAAAGACATTTATAATGTTACAAAAGATGTCTATTTCAGATAAATGTGGTTCTTCTGAACTTTCTACTCATCAAAGAAACCTGAAAATTTCTACTCAGCTCTTTTCAGCATAATAACAATAATATGTTTTTAAACAAAAATCCGAGTATTAGAATGATTTCCAAAGGGTCATTGTGACGAGTAATGATGCTAAAAATTCAGCTTTGAAATCACAGGAATAAATTACATTTTAAAATATATTTAAATAGAAACCAGTTATTTTAAATAGTAAAACTGTTTCACAATTTTACAGTTTTTGCTAAGCTTTTGATCAAATAAATGCTGGCTTGGTGAGCAGAAGAGACTTTAAACATTAAAAATCTTATTGTTCAAATATATGCTATAGTATTGTAAATTGCTAGTAAATTTCACACACACACACACACACACACACACACAAAAACATTAAAATTAAAAATTAAATTCTGAATTAAATCTGTATTTTACTGTAACCTCCAATAATCCTTGCTTTAATTACATGTTAACAAATATAATAAATAATTTATAATTATTAATGTGCAATTCGACTACACATTTATATACAGAAAACACTTAACCACTGTAAATAAATATATTTTTTTACTGTGTATTTTAACTGTGGTTTCCTTTTGCTTTAGTTCTATTTATTTATTTCATGTTTTATTTAATGTTAAACCCCCAGCATTTAGGATCATAACAACATTACTTTTTTCAGATTCACTGTATTATTTTCTTGCATCCCTGCCATGCCACCATCTTTCTCCTCTTTATTTTACAGCTGCATGCTTCGAGGGTCATTGTCAATGCTGTTACCATTATGCTTTTATGACAGGTTGTTAATCTAGTTGTTTTTGCTGTGTCATCCGCCATGTTAAGTGATTCAATAAGGTAATTTCACAGTGTTACTGTCAGGGGTGTTACTGGTTCCCAAGTGTAACACCACTGACAAAAGAGCATCCAGACAATGATAAAATAAATGTATTTCTTAAAACACACTGTTATTCATCATGACCTTGTATCAAACGAGAAAAAAAACAATTAATTAACATTATTGCACAGTAGATTTAATATGCGCTTGATGAGTTTAATTTTTCCCGGATGAAAATCAATACACGTCAAAGCAACTGTAAATTTATCCTCGCGTGTCTGAAAAACACAAACGAATCAACGTCAAAGGAGCCTGTCTATCATCACCGTCTTCGCAGTACAGTGCTCACGTGAGTCCGGTAAGATAAAGTCAAACGCGTTAGTTCGGTGGACACCGGTCGGAGCCCGCGCTGGCTCCTGTTGCCACAGCAACCACTGAGGAGAAATCCGTGCAGCTTCTGATGCTGTAGCATTACCGCAATGAGGGGGATGTAGCAGTTGTGGTCGGACAGATGGGACCTCAAGATTGACTGTGACTCACCACAAAGCGACGAGAAAAGGAAAATGTGGCGGTAATAGCGATTCTTACATTGGGACTGGAGGGACGAAGCTGGAAATGACTGCTTTAGAGCCGCAATCAAGACCTGAGGGTGAGTGTCATTGGCGATAACTGCGGATTATAAACGTTTACGGCTTGTGATATAAACCTTGAGTCTGGTCTTTAAATTATTAAGTCAAATCAAATGTTTATATGCGTTTTCAACGCATAATCAACGTTTCCGCGCAACGCATTCGATGGACATCTACGACGCCGCGGAGCGCGACTTTTTTCCAAAGGCAAACATGTGAGGAAAATTAGTTTGAATAATTAATTAGATTTATTCGAGCTGTCATTTAAATACTAAAACGGCTTATGAGTTAGAAAAGCGACGGCGCGATGTGGAATCATCCATAACAAAACAATCGCATGGCTAGGCGCGACAGATTTCGTTATTTATGCGATTAGCCACTACTTGTGTTTGTTTAATGCAAAAACTAGAATCGTTTTATAATATCTGTACATTTGTTGTGTGTCCGTTGCTCTAATAAAACCCACTCGCATCGATGAATATTGAATACCTGTTGGATCCTAAACCAGCGATGGACATAAAAATATAAAAATAGCAGCTAGTAAATATTTTTGTAGCTAAATGATGCAAAATAGTGATTGCTGAGACTGTTAATTGATATTGAATTGTATTAGTTCGATTAGTAATATGATGAAACAGTATCTTACTTTACGGTTTTTATAAACAGCTCATGTAATTAAACATAATTTCTATATATCTTGTCGTTTATGGTTATCCTAAGGTTACTGGCTCCATGACAAATGCACATTGCACTTATCTCTCAATATACCTTTAATATTTTAACTGATGGATGTGAAAATTACTCAAGCTCATTCTGAGAATGAGTCTGCACCCCAAAATGGTTAATAAATAAATTAATTATATTATGCACAAATCAGTTGTCAAGAGCTGACTGAATGATTTGAAGACTTATTGTATTGAGCACATGATATCTAGCAGTATCAGACTTCTCACTAATGAACTGTGAATACAGTCACTGAGAGAACTATGGAGAGAGAGAGAGAGAGAGAGAGAGAGTGAGTCTTAGCATGTTATATAATGTCTTATGTGGAGGATGAATTGTAATTACCTCACTGAAAAAGCCTCTCAAACGCCATCATTAATAGAGTCTGCCACTTTAAAGAGACAGTGTTAGATGCAAGACGCAAGCATATTATTAAAACTATAATGCATGTTTAAAAGCATCAGAAGGATGCAATTCTGGCTTTCGTGAAAAGCATGCGAGAGTGTTCTAAAGATGGAAAGTGCTTTGCACCTCAACCCCGATTACACTTATTTATGGCGACAACGTTCAGCCTTGGCAATGTTCCCGATTGCGAAATGGCATGTCTTGGCCAAACCCAGCGGTCACTCGAGGATGGGTTGATCATTTAGGACTTTTAGTTACATTACAAAATATCTCTACTGCAAATCTTGGCCCACAGATGTACCCCTTCTTCTAGGACTCAGAAAGGGTCACTGTAAACTAGGCCATGGGTTACCTGTGTGGGTTGGACTGTTTTATACCTGCGCTTCAGTGAATAGAACGGCTAACTTAAATGTGAAATCACCACTGAGCTGTCACACTAAATCAGGAACAACAACTACAAAAAACAAGCATTTTTTACTGCATAGCCAGAAGTGACATAAAATAAGGCTGTGCTTCAAAATGAATCTGGTTTTAAAAGAAACCTTATAAGCTGCACACTATATTTAATGACAACTCTTTATTATTGTTTTCAAAAGCTGAACTGGTCTGAAAATATATCTGTAATGCTTCTATTGCAGTTCATCTTTGTTACTTACCTTGTTTTGCTGGACAGTCTGATATCCTTCCATTCAGTTGTCAAGACAAAGGTACATTTAGTGCTGATGTCCGGACGGCTCCGCTGGGTGCGATGAGGTCCTGTCAGTTCTGGCAGAAATTAAATTACTGGTCAGAATGAATTGACAGGAGATTTATTTACCTGCATTGTGCATTTGGCCTCTTCAGTTTTGCACAGAAATCAATCGTAGATGCATTGCTGGCTGATAATACACCTCATTCCTGTCAAAATGTTGAATTAGTTGCCAGAATTAGGTTCACCCTGTCTTAATATTCATCCTAGGTCTTATTTTGTAGTTCATATAATAAAAAAATAATTAAAATTATTAAAAAATTATACATTCATAATCATAATATGAACTAACTTTTTGTCTGACATCACCGGGCCACATAGCCAGATAACTATTTCCATTACTGTTGTAATGTAGCCTTTCTAGAATCTTGCCAGTAGTTCACAGTAATTTAAAGCTATTTACTGAAACAATAGACAATAACAATAAATTTGAAGCACTGTTACCAGTGATATATGAGGAGTCACTCTTAAGGATGAACTTGACCTTTAGCTTTCATGTCTCAGTTAAAAAGCCTGCTCAAATGTGTGCTGGTGGCCTTTCAAGAGGGTTCCTGATAGATAAAATGGATAAAAGTCCATTTTTAACTAACTGAATATGAGTTAGACTTGGAAACACATCACATTACAGAAATACAAAAGGTTGTAAATGCTATTTGGTAGGAGTCGACCAATGATCAGTGCCGATATTAAGCATTTTTATGGTTATTGGCCATCTTCAAAACCAGTTTACCGATAAAATAATTCAAAAGCATTTAAAGAGTTTTTTGTCAGAAATACAAAAGGTTGTAAATGCTATTTGGTAGGGCTCGACCAATTATCAGTGCCGATATTAAGCATTTTTATGGTTATCGGCCATTTTCAAAACTAATTTCTGATTAAATAATTTAAAAGCATTTTAAAAAAGTTTTTTTGTCAGAAATACAAAAGGATGTAAATGCTATTTGGTAGGGGTCGACCGATTATCGGCACAGATATTAAGCATTTTTATGGTTATCGGTATCAGTCATTTTCAAAACAGATTTTCTGATTAAATAGTTTAAAAGCATTTAAAGAAAGTTTTTGTCAGAAAGAAAAAAGGTTGTAAATACTATTTGGTAGGAGTCGACCAATTATCAGTGCCCATATTAAGCATTTTTATGCTTATCGGCCATATTCCAAACTAATTTCTGATTAAATAATTTAAAAGCATTTTAAAAAAGTTTATTTGTCAGAAATACAAAAGGTTGTAAGTGCTATTTGGTATAGGTCGACCAATTATCAGTGCGATATTAAGCACTTTACTGATAAAATAAATTACAAGCATTTAAAGAAAGTGTTTTGTCAGAAATACAAAAGGTTGTAAATGCTATTTGGTAGGGGTCTACAAATTATCAGCGCCGATATTAAATATTTCTTATGGTTATCGGCCATTTTCAAAACCAATTTCTGATTAAATAATTTAAAAGCATTTAAAGAAAGTTTTTTTTTGTCAGAAATACAAAAGGTTGTAAATGCTGTTTGGTAGGGGTCAACCGATTATTGGCACAGATATTGAGCATTTTTATGGTTATCGGTATCAGTCATTTTCAAAACCGATTTTCTGATTAAATAGTTTAAAAGCATTTAAAGAGTTTTTGTCAGAAATAAAAAAGGTTGTAAATACTATTTGGTAGGGGTCGACTGATTATCGGCACCAATATTAAGCATTTTTATGGTTATCGGTATCAGCCATTTTAAAAAACGATTTTCTGATTAAATGATTTTAAAGCAAACCTTTAAAAGAACGTTTTTGTCAGAAACCTTGTTTTACACTTTGACATTAATATGAATTTTTACACCAGACAGAAAATATCAGTTATCGGTCTGCTTGATCTGTAATATTCAGTATCCGCATCGGCCCTGAAAAATATGTATTGGTCGACCCCTAATATTCGGATTCTAATTCTGCTACTAGTAGAGAATATTGTTGCTTTTGGGTTGAAGATTTTATGATTTTGCTCATTCTGTCAGTTTTAAATGCTCCTTTGCAAGGAGACCTGCGCCTTCCTGCAGAATTTAGTTTCAGTCCTGTTACACTCCTGTAATTCTCAAGCATCAGTTACACACTAATGTGCATTTGTGGCACTACTGCAAAAAAGCTTCCTGCCTAGGAACTGAAAAAGAGAGAAAGAAACATGATTTTATTCTGACCAAAAGCACTTGAACGCACACCACGTCATAACTTGTATATAGGAACATCCCAGAAGAACTATGGTGGGCATGAAGGTGGTCCGTTTTCTAAAGGTCATTGCACTTTGACATGTTAAACATCCACTGTCAATGCAAATTTTAATCTTAAAACATAAAACAAATGGGTGTACTCTTGTTCATTTTTAAGCCATACGTAGTTATTTCTTGTTTTTAAAACAGGCTTTATTGGCATATATAACTGAACTACTCAGTCAGTGGTTTGTAAGCATCGGTTGTCAACCTTTCGTTATGCATCTAGGGTCTAAACTCAGAGCTTCATTATCATTAGTCTTTTTTTCTCACATTTAAACTTAACATGAAGTTGTTATTGCTACTAAATTAGCCAAAAATCAAGGTTTATACATTTAAACTATCATTGAAAATAAGAAGCATTTCAGAAGGTCTGCACGCTCTTCAAAAGGCTGACGTAAACATTGGAGCAGGCAGGTGAACTGGTATTATTTATGTAACCCACAGCACCAGGACACAGATGGTGTTTTCCTGTGAACGCCCCTTGCATCTTTATTTCCGCTTCTCACACAAACACATAGCCTACACACAGACGCAATCGTCTCCTGCGGTTACTGGCACTACAGGTCACCAAAGCAAGATGACAAACACCAACTGACACTTCTCATCATTATCGCTATTCAAATTCAATTATTTTAGAAACAAGACACTTTAGATATCCTGAATGCACAATGGTTTAAGTAAATAGAAATTGATTTTTCTTTACAGACCTCAGGATTGAGAGTTCATGAGTGAGTATCACAAAACATGTCCATTTTACCTCAAAATAAGAAACTACATTTATTTTTAGACAATAATTTTAGGACCACTAAGATTTTTTGCAATGACATTTTCATGACAACTAAGCACATTTTTGTCCATAATGAGTGTTTTTTTTTTTTGAGGCACAATGTCATTCTGACATGTTTTTTTTTTACAGACGTGGTCTGCAGTATTAACTAATTTAGGCAGATGCATATGTTTGTCATTCCAGGCTACGCATACTCGATTTCTTGCCAATGCTTTTTTAAAGCCAACATGATGATAAATTCAGACCCAGCCCCTGAATTTCAGCATTACACAAATTGCATTTAAAAATAGCACGTTCTTCATCTGAATAAAGGTCTTTATTTACAAGCCTCTGAGAACTGCAACCATGTCTGCAGCCAAGTATAACACAGTTAATATATTCCTCTGCAACTGCATTGATTACTCAGCTAAATGTAGATGCGCCTTTAGCATGTATTGACTCGCTGCCGTTTTAACAGCAAATAAATTCTTTATGACGGTTGCGTTCTTTTAACCTTCGCTCCTCTCGCTTCATCTTGGATGTCAGTTTTGACCCACTAGCTTTTATTCAACAGACTCTGCTGCCATTTACATGACCTAGCTGAGGAACCCTTAGAGACAAGCTGCCATACAATGTCAAAGTCATAATTTCAGCGCATCACTGCGTCCTCGACTGTTGGACACGAGTGTGTGTGTGAGTGTGTGACAGTCCTTATCACAGTCATCAAGGTTGGGGGGGGACGCTGTATCCTCTAGCACCACACGCATGCTATTTATAGACCGGCTTCAAATTCGAACAACCTGCGCTTTGAGACATGGAAACAGAGAGGAGGAAAAACAATGAAATGTTTCGTAGTGGGAAATTAAATTTGCATGTTTGCCGCTCTCGTTAACATCCACTTGCATCACTTGTTTGCCTCTCTGTCAGATCGGAGTGAGTCACATCCGCAGGGAATCAGGAAATACAGGAGCTAATTACATATATAATCAACTTTATATGGCCTCCCGCTTGAACGCTTCACCACGCATCTGAGGATCTCCTTTAGCGCTATTTTAGCCAATCAATGAAACGTACATCTTTGCTATTCAAAAGATAGCTAAAAGTATTTGACATTAAAAAGTCAACAGTCAGGCACGAACGTAAATATTGGGAGGAACAACTAAAACTGTTTTTGGCGGGTGGTGTGTATGCTTTCCATCAAACACACCCACCCCTATGTTGACATCTATATCCCTGACAGGAAGGGCTTGATGAATGCAAAAGGTTTTTAGTGCTGCTGGCTCAATGACACTAGAAGGGTTTTACTAACAAAGGTAAGTGCAGATATCAAGCTATTCCCTCTCGCGTTCTTCAGATCTGCTGCAAAGTGTTAACATTTGCAAACAATTGCATTCTCATCTAGATAACTCCTCTCTCTCCTCTCTCATTTTGTTGCAGAATGAACAAAGAGCCTCAAGAACTGCAAGGACAATATGAGCATTCACAGTCGAAGGTCATAATCAAGGGTAGCCATTACTGGAAGAAGAAAATATCTGGCAGCGTACAGGATGATTCTGCTGACTTGATCTGAATCTGCGATTCTTCCAGAATCAGCTATGGATAACAAGGCGAAAACACACTCTGGGTCTGGACTCTAATTTCAAATGAACTGGCAGATGCTTGACAGCCCTGCTATGGAATATTTTTGGACTTTTTTGGTGTCAACTGACTTGATTTCTTTATTGTCTCTTCTGTTTTGTCTTGCAGTAAACAAAGTAAGTTCTTGAGTCCAGATAGTGAATGAAGATCCTCATTTAGCATGCACTGAATTTCCGTGTTGTATTTTAGCTTATATATTATCTGCTTGTCGTAAATGCATCAGGGTGTCATATCATAGACTTATGTACAATGTTAAGCTTTCTGTAGACTTCTAATCAGCATCATGTGCTGAAAGCTCTTGAAAAAATGAATTTAACCAATCCCTGTTGGTGAAAATCAAACACAAAGCAGAAAAACAAGGGCTACCAGGACGGTGCTCAGGTGCTGCTCCTATAGCGTACTAAAATTTGCTTAATTTGAGCATTTGCACCTGCTTCCTGGCATCTCAGCTGTGGCCACGCTCCATATCTCAGGATGAGCCAGAAGTCAGACTCAGAGACTGAGGGCTCCCAGGCGCCGGTGATTTATACTGTGGAGGAGCTGGAGTGCAAGATCTGCTACAATCGCTTTGACACCCGAGCCCGCAAGCCCAAGGTGTTGAGCTGCTTGCACCGCGTCTGTGCCAAATGCCTCAAGAAGATGGTGGAGCTGGACTCGTCTCCGAGCATCATCAGCTGCCCCTTCTGTCGGCACGAAACTCACGTCCCCGACGAGGAGATCTGGTTGCTTCAAGATGACAGCAACATTCTGGCTATTCTGACTTATCAGGATCGGGCACGGAAGAGCGGCACCACACCCAGCGGCGAGGTCCTTTTGACGCCCAACAGCCTGAGTGGAGGCGAGCAAGCCCACAGCTCCTCCGATTGCCTCGTCATCACAATCATGGAGGTCCCTGGAGAGTCACAGTCCTCTGACTCTATGAGCATGTTGAACATGGTGCGCTTGTACCGGCCAGCCAGCTTGGACTCCTTGCCTTGCCACCTCCCCGTGCAGAAGTGCCGGGCTTGGACGTCTCGTTCAGTTCCTCGCTTTCTGATGGGTTTCCTCTGCCTGGTCTATTTTAGCTCGCTGCCACTTGGAATCTACTTGCTGATGATTCAGCAGCTCACGATGGGGGTGATCTTGGTTAGCCTAGTGCCCTCCACCCTGGTCCTTTGCGTGTTCTACGGCTTCTGCCAATGTCTGTGCCATGAGATCATGGAGGCCATCGCCACATAAAATCCCTTGCTGATCTTTGGACTAGCGAGACCTGTAAACAAACAAAAGCCAAATGACTGATGCATATCTGCTATTCCCAGACATCCCGTTTTTTTTCTGTCGCACCAGATTATACCAGCATCTACCAGTGAACTCCTTGTAACTCACCTCACGTTGTACGCAGGGCCAACTATACTTGACTTGGTGCAAGCTGGAGGTATTGATTTGGGACTGCATCAGATCGCTGTGGTTTTGTATTGTGTCTAGCTCACCCAATGGGTCTTCAACAACTGTGATATAAATAACACGCAACAGAGTATGAAGTCCTTCCACACTTTAATATGGAAAACCACAGGATGTGTTTGACAATACTCTAGATGAATTTGTTCGTTTTCCGTTATCTTATGAATATCTGTGGTATAATTTCAATCACTGTCTCAATGTTCTCGTTGAAGTTCCTAGTTGCCTTTGTAAGGCATGTCAATGGCCAAGCTGTAACGTATATGTAAAATAAGTGAATTTGTGTTTGTCATTGCTATGAGAATGAACAAATACTTTAAAGCAACCTGTTAGATATTCAATAAAATACTTCCATATCTAACAGAAGTCTAGAGTAAACTTAAGTACACTTACCATGCTTGAACACTAGAGTGTTTTCATGACACGTCATCAATTGGCGGCACTGAATATTTTGCTGATCATCGCTGCTCAAAATGGTCAATTATTGTGATGTTTTGAGCTGTACTAATCGGTCGGACCAGGAAAAACATTTGGAGTACTATAGCCTGCCAAAAGTTAGGAGAAGACTGCAAATAACTGAGGAACAAAATGGGTTTGTGGTTGGCCAAACTGAACCAGGATTTCCAAGGAAAGAATTTTGACAACATTCGTGTTTGTTCTTATGATTTCCGGTCAGGTAGGTGAAATATTAGGCTAATATCTGAATAATACTGCTTGGCCGTATCTTTACCACCAGTTAACTTTAGTTTGTCAAAATATTGCGTCCTTTCCTGCTTACTAAGTCCTTTTTTCTATGATTTAACAGCTTCCACACGTTTTTTTCCAGCATAAATTAGCAGAACAATGTATTCAGGAGTACATTAACCATGCAATCAATGCTGTTGTTTACATCTGAGTATCGCCAGTATGGCCACACATCTGGGTAACTGATCAAATCATGACTCTATAGTTCTGGACAAGGACAACGAAAAAGATACATTGGGTTTTTATTGCAACCAGTGTGCTAAAATATAACAAACTTAATTATTGAATCTTACTTAATATAAAAGAAATACTCCACATCACAATTTTGAGTGTGAAGCAGGTTATAATTATGACTGAGGAATTGTCTCAGTGCCTATTACAGGTTTGCTGTTTTGCTAACTGAATGAGCTAATATTACTGGTGTTGCTCAGGAGACTTGACCCATGGGAGCATACGTGTTGCATCAAGCGACACACAGCTTTCAAACAAGCCCAAGTAACCCCGAGGGAGTCAATAAAGGATCCCCGTCTGTTCCTCCACAATACCATACCACTCTCCCTGTGGACAATTAACTTCACATAAACCACTGTGCACAGCACACACATTATTACACACACACACATATATACAGACAACCGCACATAGAAAGTCATTATGCATGGTCCTCTTGATTGAATACATTGTCCTGCATGTGTTTCTGAGAACGAAAGAACTTTGACATAATGATCTACAGCGCAAGGTATTCTGGGAGCACGGGCTACAAGGTTTGGGCCTAATTTTAAGAAGTGTCCCTGAAGACCTCTATAAAAGCTTTGGAAAAAAGAACATAGGTGAGCGTACAAATACAAGGAGCTTGGCAGAAGTGTCTCAAACGGATGTACTCACGCTGAGAAGCAAGACTGTCAAAACAACTTGTTTCGGAAGGATATGAAATTATACAGATTTCTTTGAGGCTTGGTTACCAGTAAGTGGCTTTTTTCTTACATAAATTTTTTGGCATACAAATCCAAACAGATGTAGGCTTCAAATTGAACATCACATCAAAGTGATATCAGAAATAAGATTGAATATGAAAGAACTTTAATAAATGAAGGCAAAAAAATTCTGTTTAAGCACAATAAATGTTTATGGTCTAGTCCAGGGGTGGCGAACGTCGGTCCTGGAGAGCCGCAGCCCTGCAGAGATTTGCTTTAACCCTAAATCAAAAGGACCTGAACAAGCTAATCAAGGTCTGAAGGGTTACTAGAAAGCTACAGGCAGGTGAGTTTTAATTAGGGTTGGAGCTGAACTCTGCAGGGCTGCGGCTCTCCAGGACCGGAGTTCACCACCCCTGGTCAAGTCATTTAATTGGGATTAGATTAAACTACAGACTAAAACTACATCGGATTTAATTTAAAATATTTTAGTTCAAAATAGGACAGGCCAATTTTAATACGGAGACCAACTCTTAAATATTCTGGAAAGTTTAGGTCGGTCACCACAGGAGTGGTAATGAATCGCTGGCGGCAGTCGGTAGTGGAAATCCAAACCAGAAAGCGGCAGGTGAATGAATGCGAGCGGGCACAGGCCGCCCTGAGCAAAGTGACAGCCTGCTTCCAGCAAATGGCCACCTCCTTGGGGAGCAACATGGATGGGAGCTTCCTTAGAGAGGAGCTGGAGGAAACCAGGACAGTGGCTCATAAAATATGCTCTGGTAAGACAAGCAGGAAACAGTTTGTGATGCAGAAATTTTACATTGCCCTTTCAGTACATTTCTGCAGTGCAAAAACTAGTCATATTCAATTACGCCACATTCATACTGTTGATCGCCTCATGTTTCAGGGCTTCACCGGAGGCTGCTAAGTCTACTGATAGAAATGGAGCAAGGACAAGAGGACAAAGAACAGGTTGAACGACTTTGGGTGATCTTCTTGTCCAGCTTGGAAAACTTCCAGCAGGACCTTAAGAAGGTCAAAGTCTTGCAAGAGATATTCCCCCTGACCCAGCGCAGAGATCGACGAGCCCTCGTCAATGCTGGTTATGCGGGCGGAACTTCGGAAGTAGCGGCTCGGGCAGCCATGGTGCAAACGCCATGGTTATCCATAGAGGAGACTGCAAGCCCAGACCTGAAGAACCACATTGGGGAGATTGACATTCTGCTTGAAGAAATGCTTCAGAGAGTTAATGTTCCACTGTGGTCTGTTGAACCCACACAAGAAGCCTGGGTAGAAGGAGTTTCTACTCAAGATGGTGGGCAAGACGAGGATGAAAGCTTGGAGGACATCATGGAAGTGGAGGTGGTGTCTCAAAATAATACATCGGGCTGTTGCAATCACCACAACTGCAAAGTAGGCTGTCTGCTATGTCTTCTTAGCTAGGTTCTGGAACTGGAGCATTTTTCCAACTTTTTACAAGAACATTGTTACAAGAAATTGTTGACAATTATACTGTGTAAACCTTTCAATTCAATGCAGATCATGTTTCAGACTATATTCTTACCAGATCAGTAATGCACTACATTGCTTTATAAATATTAAAAATAAATCAAATGCAAGTGTTTAACATTCTGCTCTTATTTTTTTCCCGTCCAATAATTAAGGACACACACTCAATTCAATCAGCATTTTATTCAAGCAGTTTTAATACAACATAGAAATAATATACACACAGACCCATTACAGAAAATTTACATTATTATGAACAAGAAAACAGACACAGATAAAACAAGAGGCAGACGTGTGCGATCATGGTCAATTCTTGTAGGTTGCGTGCAAATGGGCTTTGAAGGCTGCAACGAAAGTGATTTGAAACATGTTTATAGCATAATTCACCAAAACATTCAGCTAGAAAGGAATTCTCTAAAAATACTTAAGCTTTAAACAGGGTTCGTGCTAATAGTGTAAAATGAAATTCCAGGACTTAAGGACTTTTGATTTTGAGGACTTTAATCAGATGTCACTTATCAAACAAATGTCTTATCTTTCAAGAAAAAAAAATAAATAAATAAAATAAATAAATAAATAAAAATATTGGCAAAAATAAAGTGAAGCACATGCAAAGTATCACTACTAAAGAATTACAAAGTATACTATACTTTTACCACAGTAAAACCACAGTTAATTTAAGATATTTGTGTGTATACTTTTTCATTTTTTTGTTTTTATAAAAAGTTTAAAAAAAGGTTTGTGAAGTCGCTCCAAAATCCTGATCTGAAACAAATGATTCACGATCCGTGCTCTGAAGTTCTGATCTAAAGCAAAAGATTTGTAAACCTGCTACAAAGTTTCAGATCAGGACTCGGAGTGAGCATCATTAATAATTTGACTTAGATTGGAACTTCACAAATAATTTGATTTAGATTGGGACTTCAAATTGTGTATCGTAAATCATTTGATAAGAATCATTCAATTGCAAAATGATTCACAAACCCGTTCAATCTGAATCAAATGATTCGCGATATGCGAAGTTCCGATTCACGATCAAATGAATCAAATGAAGTCCCGATTTAAGCAAAATGATTCGCGAAACCACTCAATCTAAGTCAAATATGAAACAAATGATTTGCAATGCACAATCGAATTGGAGCACTTTGAAACAGTGAATCATTGGGCAACGCAATGGTTTAACTGATTCAGAGTTTCAAAGAGCTTCGTTTTACCCATCACTACCGGGACTCGAAAAAGGGATGCCTGAACCCAAAGCGCAACGGTGCTACATGTCAATGTGCTGCCCGCTAGACTAGTGGTGCCGCGCATTGGTGTTTGATGTTAACGGGGAGGAGAATGTCAGTTCACAACAATAAAATAACTTAGATCGGTTAAGTAACTTAAGTCTACTGGAACCTTCTTAATTTTTTTCTTGTTGTTCCTGTTCTTGACAGGTCTCGCTACTGGCTTGTCATTGGTCAGCTATCAAAAAGCCACTTGACGTAGGGTTTTTCCCAGAAAAATTGAACTTTTTTTCAACTTGAAGAGACGCTCTGAACTGCAGAAAAAGACGCAGGTGGTTGTGTTTAAAAAAAAAATAAAACAAAAAATAAATAAATAAATAAATAAATAAATAAAAAAAACACTCAGGACGCTCAGTAAACACAGTTTACTCCACAGGATTATAATGTAAAACAGAAGCTGGCAGTTCCAAAGTGTGAACATGTCAGTGAATCATTTTAGGACACTTTCTGCATCTTTAGCCATGTTTAAGCGAGCCACATTTATTACTACTACTGGCTTAGCTTGCTAGTTTTCTAACATTAACTGAAGTAAGCAAAAAATGTATGAAGCTTCTTGAATTTTGCGTAAAAAGATATCTTACTGAAAAAAAATTAAACACTTATTTCAGATACATTGCCTTTTAATAATTCAAACCATTTCAGTACCTCTTCAAGAATATTGCTATTTTCAAGGGTTTTCCAGGCCTTAATTTCAAAAAGTCAAATTAAAGTAGTTCAAGCACCTTGTACAAACCCTGTTTAAACAACTGCTTAATTTTTGCATGATCATTTTTACCTTCTTGGTCATCCCATAGTTCAGCAGCTGCAGAATTCATTGGACTATCATTGTTGGGTTCTAAAAACAAGGATTCATGAGTACAATGATCCAGACAGGACAGACAGTTAATGAGTTTAAATCCAACAAGCTAAAATAAAGTATCCTATAGTGGATTGAAATCATGTCACAAAACTTGTTTCATAGTGTGGTTTAATATTGATTAAACATCCCGAAAGTTGTGGCCAAATTCTAAGTCAAAACAACATTCTGAAAATGCTCAGCATTACCTACCTCCTAATAAACTCTGAATGGACAATAGTATGGAGCGAACATCATATAGTGCAGACCACTTGTCCTTCAAAATGTCTAGGCAGATAAAACCATTCTCATCGACATTTGGGTGGAAACAAGCAGTGATGAATTTCACCCGAGGGGCGTTGTAGGGGTACCCGCTAGGAAACTCCAGTGAAAGTTTGTACCTCAAACCTTCATAAACCTAACCAGGGAGAAAAAGGATGAATTTAAATAAAATCTTCCAGTTATCTAGATTAGTGTGTTGTATGCAAGAATCCCATTTCCGGACATCACAGAAAAGAAAACAACAGTTGTTCCTACCGTTCCTTGAGCTCCATCTATTGTGCCAATCCATTTGAAGAGATTGTCAGACTCTGGAAATGCTGATATGCCCTTGTCTCCTGACATCTGCATTGGACATAAAGCACTGACTTAAACTACAGTTAAAGAAACCAAAACTAACACCTGCTGTATATAAAAGCCTTACCATTAGTGTCATCAGCTCTTGCTGAAGCCTATGGAAGAAGAGGGGAGACGCTGAACATGAATAAAAATTAAAAGAACAGATACAAGCACAAAACTTAAAGTATGACTTTAAATGCCAGACTTGGTCTTTTAAGGTGCCAAAATTAATGTAAAAATAGTATTAAAGGAGAAGTTCACTTCCAGAATAAAAATTTCCTGATAACTTACTATATGTCATCCAAGACGTTCATGTCTTTCTTTCTTTAGTCGCAAAGAAATTAAGGTTTTGAGGAAAACATTCCCGATTTTTTTTTTATATAGTGGACGTCAATGGAGGCCAACAATACAAAGTTTCAATGCAGCTTCAAAGGGCGCAACACAATCTCAGCCAAGAAATAAGGGTCTCTTTTTTGTTTTTATAGATAAGACCCTTATTCCTTCCCTAAGATCATGTAGAGCACTTTGAAGCTGCATTGAAACTGCAATTTCGACATTCAAACAATGTCTCCTATATGGAGAAAAAGCCTTTCTTCAAAAACCTTAATTTCTTTACAACTGATGAGAGAAAGACATGAATATCTTGGATGACATGGAGGTGAGTAAATTATCAAGAAATGTTCTTTTTTTGGAAGTTAACTTCTCCTTTAAAAGCAGTGAAACAAACTGAGAAACTAGCGCCCCCTAGGCAGGAAAAGTCCTAATGGATTTCCATTGAAACTACAGTGCTTTCTAGCTCTCAATTATGAATACCAAAAACACAAATGTCCCTGTTGGACATCACAACACATTTAAAGGGCTGTTTAAAAAAAACAAAACAAAAAAAAAAAACAAGAAAAAAACACACACACACACACAACACAACAACATGGAAAGAGAATCTGTGTATTGCTTGATTGCATGCAAAGTTTACATGCAAACTGAATACTTTTGGAACCATTTTGTTTGACAGAAAGAAAAAGAAAAATAAAAAAAATAAAAAATAAAAATTCAATAAAATAATACATTTTATAGATATATATATATATATATAGCTACTCAATATGAACTTCTATTGATTTTGCCTTTATTACAAGATCAATAAACAAGTGTACTGACATTGAGAAGAGTAGGACCCTAGTTTGCTTGATATCATTTAATTCCAGTAACGTACAATACACAGTATTTCAATACAAATACTGTTAATACACTGTTTCCAACCAAATCGAAAAAGGAATAAACAAGAATTTAAATCAGAATTGATTTCAAGTTATGAAATCCGACATGCATTTTTTCTGAGAATGACCAGAGTGCAGCTCATACAAGAGTTCAGTACACTTAAAGGAAATATCGGCAGTCAAACCTTTTAGTGACCGATCCTTTCGACACGTTTCCGCTCGTCTCGCTGCCCTTCAGCGCTGCTGTTGACGAGGCTGCTGCGGGATCCATATTCTGTGAGGCCATCGCGTCAGATCTACGATGGTATGACAAGAGGTAAAACAATAGTTTTTGTTAAAATGCGCACCTCTACAGCATTAAAAACGGTTTACAATACAGAAAGCTCGTTTACGTTGTATACTTGCTTTAGTGAGCTTCAACCTGGCTAACTAACCGGCAGACGAATCGAAACTGAATCGAGTAAATGGAAACTTGAGTCTTAAAAGAATTCTGTTTTTAGGAACAAAACTAACATGACTGAAACTGCCTTAATTCCGTCTTCTTATAGTAAACTGGTTCTCATTTGGATGTGAGGTAAAGGGCTATAGGCCTACTCAAAATAAAGCAGACAGTGATAACCTAAACAAAACGACATAACGTTACACAAACACAAGCGTCATATAAAACTAACGCATTAAAGCATACATATCTCTGTCACCTAAAGCCGAAAAACAATCAACGACAACAAATGTAAGTTACACTCGTCAGTTAAGGTATCGAGTTAGCGAATGAGCTAACAATTAAATAATGTAAACAAACGACCTATACCGCAAAATAAAAATAAAACGAATATAGATTACCTACACACATGTACAGTAAAAGCCGTATTAATTAAATTATATGTTACGTTATATTACCGGCTGTGTTCAATGCAGTCGACAACACTAACCGATTGCTGAACGAAATTTTTAAATCACATCCCGCCCCCCTGTTTAAACTTAGGTTGCCAAACGGAATTCTCCGCCTAACTACCCTTTCAACCAATCAGAAGCACAGATTACGAACAAAGCAATCGCATAGCAACCAATAAGCACCGGTGCTAGGGCACAAAACACTTTGATTTGATTGGTTGCTACAGTCAAGTGGGCGTGTGTATAACCGTTGACTAGTTTCAGTCATTCAGTGAATCAAACGAACTGGAGTTTTACTAGTTATGTGTGAGTATTCATTTAAAAAACACCACTTAGCACAAAACTGTTTATTGGTAAATATATTTGCATACATTTATAAACTGTTCTACATTTTCAGTTATAACAGACAATAGATGAATGTAACAGGTATGAAATTCATTTTAAAAATAATTTAAATACTTACCAATCCCCACACTTTTTAATAAGCTATAAAATTAGTCAATTCAAAATTTTACGTTTCATTTTTGTAAAAAAAACATAGTAAATAATATAAGGTAAAAACATCACGGCTCATTGTATAGTTCAGCTGTGAATGGAAATAGCTTTTGTTTTGTTCATTAGAACAATGCAATATATTAAAAAAAGGAAAAATAAGGGGGCTTTTAAAGCAGATATTACAAACAAAATTCATAAAATTATTTTGTTAAAAAACAGGACAAAGCATCATGGGAAACACACTCACACAAAAACAAACATACAAAATGTTCATTAACCACAGTATTTAAAAAAAAAAAATCACTAAGGCTCTATATGTGCCTTATTAGATATTCAAGTCTTTTAAATACAAAGTCAAGAAAAAAGCACGCATTTGATAATAATGATAAAAAAGGGAAATCAGATCTAGACCAGTTTAGACAATAGCAGATGCAATGAAATGTGGAATTTTGATTTGCCAAGTAAACCTCCAACACAACAATTTCTGGGCAACTTGATCATAATGCCTGGGTCTACCGTGAACATCGCACAAACAAAATAAACAACAAAAAGTTACAGTTATGTTAAATTGGCAACACTCAAGAGTGTCCGTGGTCCAACGACTTGCCTGACGAGGTTGATGTTACATGACAATATCATTTTCTGTTTTCTGTGCTTCCATTGCCTTCTGCATTTTCTCCACCATCCATATGGGCACTAGAAAAGGTTTCAATTCATCCAGCTTCAAGTCAGGGCAGTCCCTAAGATTCAGAGAAAATATTGTGATGCATGTTGTATATAAAATTCTTTCATAAGTTTTATTTAGTACGAAAACATTAATTTACTTGTAGTCTTCACTTCGGGCAAGATCAAGAATATCCTCTTCTATAAGCAGATAGGCCTGAGAAGAGAAACAGTTTATGATTATTTAATGTTTTACTTTTGGAGTTGTTTATTGCTTTATTAAAGGAATAGCTCAACCAAAAATGAAAAATTTACTGACCCTCAAGCCATTAAAAATGTAGATAAGTTTGTTTCCTCATCAGATTTGGAGAAATGCAGCATTAGTTGCTCACCAATGCATCCTCAGTAGTAAATGGGTGCCGTCAGATTAAAAATCCAAACATCTGATAAAAACATCACAATAATCCAACAGTAATCCACACCACTCCAGTCCATCAGTTAACATCTTGTGAAGCCAAAAGTCGTGTGTTTATGACAAACAAATCCAACGTTTTAACTTTAAACTGTTGCTTGATATTATTAAGCAGTATTATGGATTGAGGACTCGTATTTTAGCCAGAGGCAAATGTTAGAAGTTAAAAATGCTCACAAGCACGTAGCTTTTGGCTTCTCAAGATGTTAACTGATGGACTGGAGTGATGTGGATTCTGTGGATTATTGTGATGTTTTTAATCAGTTGTTTGGATTTTGTATTCTGACGGCACCCATTCACTGCAGAGAATCCATTGGTGTGTAATCGATGTAATGCCAAGTTTTCCAAATCTGTTCTGTTTAAGAAACAAACTCATCTACATCTTAGATGTCCTGAGGATGAATTTTCATTTTTGGGTAATTTATAACATTCAACACATGTTTTGGAAACACAAACACAATGTACTCACCATCTTTCCTCCAGTAGCTCTCATGTGCTGTCTTTCTGAAAGCCAGTGTTTGTCCTGAGCATCAGCAGCATACTGAAACACAAAAAAATATTACGGTTACCTCCATATGAACACAGAAAAAGCTTAATGAATGCTCAGAAAAAGACTAAACGTACCTTGAAGAGCTCTGCATGTTTGATGTAGATTCTTCCTCTTGTACCGCCCATTCCCAAAGCCCTGAAATTATATATACTATCAGTATTCACTGAATGTATACATGCAAATGTTGTTTGATCAGGCCCATTCTTGTCAGCTGTTATGAAATGTATAGTACAATGTAATATTATTTGAGCAAATCTCTGTACACTTACTTATTTGCTCTGGATCCCAGAACGAATGTGCTGTTCTCATTCAGTCTGGATGGGTCCCACTATACACGCATCAACACACTTACATTAACATCATATAAACATTTTAGTATCAATTATGATGCAATTTTATTCCAAATGCACATAATAACTACCTTAGGTCCTTCTCGCTTTATTGGCTCGGATACTTTGAGTTTTGCTCTGTGGAAGATGTTTTAAAATTTCAAAAGCTTGAATCTTTAATATGAGGAGACATCCGATAAAGAAAACATAAGGACACTCACGCAGTGCTGTACTGGGCTGGTCTGTCGTACTGTACAACTGTACCAGGAGGACGACCTTTCCTCTGAAAATAAACATTAGTAAACATAAACTTTCTGTATTTATAGTTGTTGGTGTTAAAATATATTTGAGATATTAAGGTCATTATTTATATATATATATATATATATATATATATATATATATATACAGGTGCATCTCAATGAATTAGAATGTTGTGGAAAAGTTGATTTATTTTAGTAATTCAACTCAAATTGTGAAACTCGTGTATTAAATAAATTCAGCGCACACAGACTGAAGTAGTTTAAGTCTTTGGTTCTTTCAATTGTGATGATTTTGGCTCACATTTAACAAAAGCCCACCAATTCACTATCTCAACAAATTAGAATTTGGTGACATTCCAATCAGCTAATCAACTCAAAATGGACTCTCAGTTTGGTTCACTAGGCTACACAATCATGGGGAAGACTGCTGATCTGACAGTTGTCCAGAAGGCAATCATTGACACCCTTCACAAGGAGGGTAAGCCACAAACATTCATTGCCAAAGAAGTTGGCTGTTCACAGAGTGCTGCATCCAAGCATGTTAACAGAAAGTTGTGTGGAAGGAAAAAGTGTGGAAGAAAAAGATGCACAACCAACTGAGAGAATCTTGTCAAGCAAAATCGATTCAAGAATTTGGGTGAACTTCACAAGGAATGGACTGAGGCTGGGGTCAAGGCATCAAGAGCCACCACACACAGACGTGTCAAGGAATTTGGCTACAGTTGTCGTATTCCTCTTGTTAAGCCACTCCTGAACCACAGACAACGTCAGAGGCGTCTTACCTGGGCTAAGGAGAAGAAGAAATGGACTGTTGCCCAGTGGTCCAAAGTCCTCTTTTCAGATGAGAACAAGTTTTGTATTTCATTTGGAAACCAAGGTCCTAGAGTCTGGAGGAAGGGTGGAGAAGCTCATAGCCCAAGTTGCTTGAAGTCCAGTGTTAAGTTTCCACAGTCTGTGATGATTTGGGGTGCAATGTCATTTGCTGGTGTTGGTCCACTGCATTTTTAGAAAACCAAAGTCACTGCACTCGTTTACCAAGAAATTTTAGAGCACTTCATGCGTCCTTCTGCTGACCAGCTTTTTAAAGATCCTGATTTCATTTTCCAGCAGGATTTGGCACCTGCCCACAATGCCAAAAGCACCAAAGTTGGTTAAATGACCATGGTGTTGGTGTGCTTGACTGGCCAGCAAACTCACCAGATCTGAACCCCATAGAGAATCTATGGGGTACTGTCATGAGAAAATCAGAAACAAGAGACCAAAAAATGCAGATAAGCTGAAGGCCACTGTCAAAGAAACCTGGGCTTCTACACCACCTCAGCACTGCCACAGACTGATCACCTCCATGCCATGACGAATTGAGGCAGTAATTAAAGCAAAAGGAGCCCCTACCAAGTATTGAGTACATATACAGTAAATGAACACACTTTCCAGAAGGCCAACAATTCACTAAAAATGTTTTTTAATGGTCTTATGAAGTATTGTAATTTGTTGAGATAGTGAATTGGTGGGTTTTTGTTAAATGTGAGGCAAAATCACCACAATTAAAAGAACCAAAGACTTAAACTACTTCAGTCTGTGTGCACTGAATTTATTTAATACACGAGTTTCACAATTTGAGTTGAATTACTGAAATAAATGAACTTTTCCACATCATTCTAATTTATTGAGATGCACCTGTATACAGTTTGGGGTTATCTGTTTTAGAGGAAGTAATACTTCTATTTAGCACAGATTCATTAAATTGATCAAAAGTGACAGTAAAGACATTTATAGTGTGCAAATGATTTCTATTTTCTATTTCTATTTTACAAATACTGTTCTTTTGAACTTATATATTCAACAAAGAGCATATCAGCACATTAGAATGATTTCTGAAGGATAACATGATGCTGAAAATGATCACATAAATAAATTACAGTTTACAATATATTCACATAGAAAACAGTTATTTTAAATTGTAATAACAATTCCAAATAAGTATTTTTTATTTTACCTTTTTAGGGATGGGGCTGTCTCTCTGACCAGAGGTGTCGTCAGGTTGCCGTGCACGCTTTGGAACGAACAAACAGGAAAAAAAAACAAAAAAAAAAACACAACAACTTAAAACTAACAAAATAAATAAGAACTTTTTGCTAGTTCTTCACATAAGCATGCAGGTTATTGTAGAACTGAATTAACACTGCATAACATTTACCTTCATTGTTGGGTCAACACTAGGTTTTAGGGTTGTTTTATCTGTTTCAGGAAAGAGCTGCTTTGCCTAAAACGGAAACAGAACATTTCCAAACATTTAACTCAAAGGTTGATTCACCACTAATATAGCATATATATTTGTAAATATGTGTATAAATCATGTTTTACATGTTCAAGGCAGTTTCTACAAGCATCTCTGATAAGTTGGTCAGGCTGGACGTCTGCTCCAACATTCTCTTTCACATTGCTGGCCGCCTTCTCAAAAAACTGCAAAAGAAAAGTAAAAAAAAAAAAAAAAACAATTAAAGCAATTTAATCACATGTAATAAGTCCCAAAATAATAACATGATTGATTATTTACCTTCATATATTTTCTAAACACAGCACGAATGTCTTCGTTGAAGCTGGGCTGCAGAACGTTCCGCAGAAGATCCATGGAAATGACAGGATCTGTATAACTACACGCAATGACATGCACAATAAAACACAGTGACAAATGTCTTATAGCATTTAAAACTGTGACAGGAGAAAGTAGTCTAACAATGAAAATCTTGAAATACCTATTAGTGGACTTACCTAACCGTCATCTGTGAGCGTCGTCCTCTGCGATGCACCTGTCTGTGTTTGATCATGATGTTCCAGGGATTCTGCCATTCAAAAAAACATATTTTCACAACATACAGATAAAGTGTAAAAGGCCATAACAAAGGATGCAACAACCAAGATCAAATCAGGACAGCCTTCTTGCATGATTAATAATATAATGGAAGATCAATTAATAAATAATTTATCATTTCAAGTCTATGCATGTAATTGCAAGGATGGTTTGACTATATACACTACCAGTCAAAGGTTTTTGAACAGGAATATTGTGAAATAGTTTTACTATTTAAAATAACTGCTTTCTATTTGAATGTATTTTAAAAAGTAATTCCTGTGATCAAAGCTAAATTTTCAGCATCATTACTCCAGTCCTCAGTATCACATGATCCTTCAGAAATCATTCTAATATGCCTATTTGCTGTTCAAGAAAAATGTATTATTAATAATATTTAAAACAGTTGAGTACATTTTCTCAGGATTCTTTGATGAATAGAAAGATCCAAAGATCAGCATTTATCTGAAATAAAAAGTTTTTGTAACATTATACACTTTTATTTAGCAAGGATGCTTTAAATTGATCAAAAGCCATGATAAAGACATTTATAATGTTACAAAAGATTTCCATTTCAGATAAATGCTGTTCTTCTGAACGTTCTATTCATCAAAGAAAACTGAAAAAAATCTATTCAACTGTTTTTAAACAAAATAATAATAATAATAATAAATGTTTTTGAGCAGCAAATCCGAATATTAAAATGATTTCTGAAGGATCATGTCAATTCAGCTTTGAAATCACAGGAATAAATTAAATTTTAAAAGATATTCAAATAGAAAACAATTATTTTTAAAAAAATAAAAAAAATACTCTTTTTGCTGTACTTCAGCTCAAATAAATGCAGACTCGAAAATAATAAAATAAATAAATAAATATATAAACATTACTGTTAAAAGAATTTAGCTGCTTGATAGTCAAGGAAATGATGTCACAGTGCAAAAATTTTTAATTGTCCTAAAACTTTGTTTTCTTTGTGCACAGTGTTTTCTTTTAGATATTTTGGGGTCAAATATAACCTGGACAAGTTCTTGACAGGTTTCAGTTATGGTGCATATAGAGAATGGCGATGATGGTGATGATGAAGATGATGACACGAGTTTGACTCACCACTGTTTGTACCTGCTGCTCAGTGAAATCCTGCTGGAGCCAGTCCCTGCGTCCCTCACTCCTCTGGGCCCCCATCACTCACAATCAATATATGCTCAGCGGATCAATGAAGATCGATAGAAACGCTCCAGGGGTTTCAAGATGTTGATCGATAAGTGTGCACTTCACCGCTGCGACCTGACAGCAACTCAATGCAGTCAGATAGCTAGCGAGCTAATTCAGACCCTTTAAACTTCACTCCAGATGTGCATTGAGAATAACCGGTTTAACGACACGAGTTTGGAAACAATTAAATGATCAGAAAAAACACTGTTCGTCAAAGTTCGAGGGCTCGATGAATTGTCAGTCGCTTCCTCAAGCAATAACGCAGTGACGTAAACAAAATCGTAATCGGCTGTTGCTTTCGGTGGCAAAATAAAAGTCTGTGGTTGTTAGTGCGCATGCGCATCCACACAATGGGCGTGGTCACGCTTCAGCGTCCCTCACACGAAGCGAGCGGCCATCATTGTTGTGGCACGGAAGACGCTTGTCTGAGGTGAAATTTACGTCTAGATAAATATTTGATAAATATATGTGTATTTTTTTTTTTACTAATATACGTCTTACCAAGGATATTCGATAAAAGGACGATTCTACGATTACCATATTTATGTACCATGGTACTCCAAGGTATACCAGATGCACATATAGTATAATAAGAAATGCCAGAGATGGTTGCGTGATTTCAATATTTTACTGAGAGCTTTTCTGATTCAGAGGAAAATCTTTATACCACTTTAGGTGATGGGAAATGCCACAACACTGATAATATACAGGTAGAAGAAACAAATTATATAAGCACAGACATATTTACATTCACTGAATCTTTGTCTTTATCAGAATAAGATTACAGGGGAGACATTCATGGCATTTTAGAGGACACTGAATCAACAAACGCAATGGCGACCAAATATAAATCAATCAACATGACTGATAAATACAAATCGGTTAAAAGCCTAGTGTGGCAAAGCGTACAACTAATTAAACAATACAGATCTGTACAATTTATAATTTCTTTTTCTTTTTTTTTGTAATGAAAAATATCAGGTCATGCAAAATAAAAACCCAAACATACCTTTGTAAGAAAACAAAGAACGAAAAGAGAATTATAAAAATAAAGTTATGGATAAATGGATGTTTTTGCTGGTTACACTTAATGCATTACTGATGCAATCGTACACGATTCTACTTTAAGATACAAGATAAATTCCTCCTCTTTTAATAACACTTTGGTTTAGTTTAAAACAACTATTTCATAAATTCTATAATTCATAAACAGTTATTCAGAACCAAAACGTTAAATTAAAATTAACAAAAAGCATGGTGAGAAAGACATATTTTGTTTTCTGTTCAAATAAACGCACAACAGCCGTGTAGGAAAACAACTTCATAGCCACGTTCTGTACAACATCTACAGATTTGCTGGTGATCCGCTCTGGGATTAGGAAATCCAACAAGTGCCCAATGCTTAAACCAAGGGTTATATTGGATTTTATAAATGGCAAGCTGGGTTACATTACACGTCAAACCACTGGAATGCTTTTAAACTTAATATAAAAGCCATTTCCCCAAGTTTGGCTACAAGACAATGTAGTCCACTGAAAAAAACAAAACAAAAACAAAACTATACTTACAGATGGAAGTGATTGGGCTTAATAAAGTGATAGTATATAATATTAATTTCTACATAGTATTAGCATGGCAAAAATAAACAAACAAAAAAAATAAAAATAAAGAGCCACCATTGTAGTGTTAATAATCGCAATATTTGAAGTCCAATTGTGGCAATAAATCCATCAATAACGTTTCTTTTTTCCTTTTTTAAAATGTACATTCAAAACGCTGCCCAGTGATACAATTTAAACCAATGTCATGTAAACAAATTTCTATGATTAGAATAAAAACAAAAAAGTCGACTTTTAAAGCACTTTTCACATACATGAAATCAAGGCAATAGCAACCAATTCTAATAAGTGGATGCCAGTGCAGTTATTAAAGGAAGAATAAGCCACTCATTTACTGCTTCGCTTGGATTTCCAGGTGTCGTTGCTCTCAATTAAAAAACACCCGAAATGAGAGGTAGACTCACTGGAGAAAAACGAGGGGCGTACGCCATATTTACGAGCTAATTCGTTCTCAATAAAACACCACAAACAGTTGGAATAATGCTTTCATAATCATAACTAAGAAGAAATTTTACTTTTCTTTTTTCACTTGCTAGACCTAAATGCTACAACTGATGTGACCCAGAGTGCCACATTAGGATTTAAGGTTCACACAGGCTTGTACTGTACAGAAACCAAGAATGCAATAAAGGTAGAAAATCCTTACAGTTCGACCATTTCAGATTTGCTATTGTGTTCTGTACAATATTTTAGAAATGAAAGAAAACGCACTGGCTTTCACTGCAGATTGATGACTGGGTGGAAACTAGATTATAAATATTTTTCTGCTTCTTTACTGACCTTTTGTTATTACATATAGTATATATTCTGACATGAAGAAACCAAACATGACCTCTCAACTCAGAAAGAAACGCCTATGAACGGGTTTAACGTGAAACGACGCTAACGCATGTCATGATGAAGGCATTTAAACATAGCTGCCTGATCGCCGATCGTCTTCTAAATCATCTAAAACAACAATATACAAGCGGTGCATAAACTCATTGACGGCTTTGTAACCTGCCAGTGAGAAAAGCACAAAGTTAAAGAGTGAATATCACAAAACCGGTCTTATTTCAACCCAAAATCAAGAAATATGCTATTTTATTTTGCTGAAAAGAAAATGAAGCCTATTTGAAAACTTAATTTTTTGGTATTTTTATTTACCATTATGTAGGAAAAAAATAATAATAATTTACTACTCTAAGCAAAGATACCCCCAATGCTAAGGGTTGCATTGTGTTTAATTTAATTTATTCTGATTTTACTCACTTTTTAAATATCATTGCAATAGTAACTTTTTAACTGTAATACAGTATTACTGTATAACAAAATGTAATGAAAGTTCAATTACCATTTAGAATAATGAAAACTACAAAACCCAGTGAAAATGGGGAAAGAAAATGCTAATGAAGGCTTTCTGCTTTTTCTTTATGCAAAATATTTTTCTTTTGATCTTGGTGTGAAATGACACGTTTCAACGGGATTCACCCTAAAAAGGCCAACAAAAATAAAAAAAGAATAAGATATACTTGACTACATTTATCATCTCTTAAAAAAAAAAGGACAACAAAAAAAAAAAGTGACCAAACTATCAATACGTTGATATAAAACCCAACAGTTATGATAACATAACTCAAAAACCTAAAACAAATAATATTAAATAATAGAGGCGGAAGAAAGTAAACAAATATGGGTCTGTCTGTCTTCTCGCATGAGCATTTACATGCCCAGTGCCCATCTAAACCCAACAGCGCAATATTAAACCTCTCATACAATCATAGACTCTTTCCCATGAACATACATACACGTGGCCACACGCCCAGCGCCGCGGTCTAAATGTTTGTTGTGTCCGGTGCAGTCTTGTCAACAGGACTGCTGTTGTCTTGACTCCTAGCCGAGCTCCGCTCCACTACTGGTTTGGAGTCTTTGTCTCCTGTACTGGTGGAAGAAGGACCAGGTGAGGGCAGAGAACGGCCGGAGACTTTATACGCCGCCAGGATCTCCTGGATTCTCTCCGTGGTGGGCTCCCATTTGCTAAAGCCAGCGTTGTTTTGGAGGAAAATCACTGCCGTTCCATGGACAGACTTGTAGTACATCTCTTCTCTGAGAGACACAAAGGACATAAACATGAGTTGCGGAAGCAAAACGTGAGTTTGAGGAATAGTTCACCCAAAAATAAAACCCTCAGGCCATCCAAAATGTTTGTTTCTTCATTAAATTTGGAGAAATATAGCATTCCATCACTTGCTCACCAAAGAATCCTCTGCAGTGAATGGGTGTCGTCAGAATGAGAGTCCAAACAGCTGATAAAAACATAACAATAGCCCACAACTAATCCACACTACTCCAGTCCATCAGTTCATGCTTGCATATAAACATTGCTTGATCTGTGCAGATTTCCCTCCTGATTCAGATGAGTCAACTCAGAAGAAATGATTTAACTTGCAACTTTTGCCTTCACAACTGGAGTGATGTGGATTACTGTGATGTTTTAATCAGCTGTTTGGACTGTCATTTCGATGGCACCCATTCACATCCATTGGTGAGCAAGTGATGAAACGCTACATTTCTCCGAATCTAATAAAGAAAAACTCATCAACATCTTGGATGGTCTAAGGGTGAGTACATTTTCAGCAAATTTTCTTTTCTGAGTTACCTATTCCTTTAATCTTTACGGGACATAATGTCTTCAGTGGCGAGTGCAGCTTAAAAGCACTTCTGGCTAGCTTTGTGCAGTGAACAAGGAACTAAATTCACAAGAGCAAGAAAACAGACAGACAAACGTCCGACCTTTTGCAGATGTGCTGCGAGCCGCTGCGGTACTCGTGCTCGAAGGCAGACACGATCATCTGGTGCCTGCGGAAGCGGCTGGCTTCCATCCGTGTCAGGGCAGGGGTCGGCGGGTCACGCCACTCTGGCACAAAGATGATGAAGGACAGTGGCTCACTGGAGTGTTCCAGAAGATCCTGAGTAAGATGGAGAAAGAATGACAATTTCAACATCTACAGTTGAGGTCATTTGCAGAACTTGCAAAATGTTAACTATTTTACCAAAATAAGAGGGATCATACAAAATGCATGTTATTTTTTGTTTAGTACTGACCCGAATAAGATATTTCATATAAAAGATATGTACATATCACCCACAAGAGAAAATAATAGTTGAATTTATAAAAATGACCCCGTTCGAAAGTTTACATATGCTTGATTCTTAATACTGTGTTGTTACCTGAATGATCCACAGCTGTTTTTTTTGTTTGTTTAGTGACAGTTGTTCATGAGTTCTTCAGAAAAATTCTTCAGGTCCCACAAATTCTGTGGTTTTCCAGCATCTTTTGTGTATTTGAACCCTTTCCGACAATGACTGTATGATTTTAAGGTCAATCTTTTTACACTGAGGACAACTGAGGGTCTCATATACAACTATTACAGAAGGTTCAAACGCTCACTGATGCTTCAGAAGGAAACAATGCATTAAGAGCCGGGAAGTGAAAACTTCTGAACAGAATAAAGATGTGTACATTTCTTATTTTGCCCCTGAGACAACTGAGTCCCTCAGTTGTCCTCAGTGTGAAAAGATGTATCACATGATCACTAAATCCCAAAAAAAGCAGCTGTGGATCATTCAGGTAACAAAGTATTAAGAATCAAAAATCATTTTAAAAATTCAACTATTATTTTCTCTTGATGACTATATGTAAACGTCTTTTATGTGAAATATCTTATTCGGGTCAGTACTACTAAAAAAATAACATGCATTTTGTATGATCCCTCTTATTTTGGTAAAATAATTAACATTTTACAGATTTTGCAAGGTGTATGTAAACTTTTGACCTCAACTGTAGGTAAAGATATTCTAATCTAATGGACTTGGGATGACGTTAAGACACACATACCTCAAAGTGTGTCACCATGGCATCCATGAACTCCTCACAGAATGGAGGGTTGGCCTCAAACGAGCCACTGGCCGGAGAGAAGCTGAGAAATGGCCTGTAAGGACAGAGATGAGTGATACAGTATAGCAAATGAACCTTTCTGAGAGAAGCCATGCTCGCTTTTACAAAACAGCAGTAACAGAGTAATTATAAAAGTCAGAAATGTTAGGATTAAACATACGATTATTAATAAAATAGTTGTAGAATATTTAAATTAATTTAATTAGTTAAATGTATTAAAAATGATAAACCTAACATTAAATGTCATTTTATAATTCACTTATTCAATAAACAAGCATCGTTCTAAAATAAGTCAATCCTCAAAAGCTGTTGGATCATCACTTTATTGCGTTTTCAAAACTGTAAAAATAACATTAATGACCGAGAACACATTTCCATACCCTCGAGATCCAAAGAAGCCGTCAGTGTCTGGAAAGGCGGAGCAGAACTGCTTGAAGTAGCAATTTAGAGGAGAAGCGAAGCACTCGAATGTCACTCCAAACTGTTTGTGGAGAGCCTCAAAGACTGGAACAGGCAGCGCCCCCTGCAGACCAGACCCCTCGTTCACACCGGAGCCAAACATCACCTGTGATTCACAAGGGGGCGGAAACACAAGCTGATGCTGCATTCGGCTTCTTGATCGGTTACCAATGCCTGTAGCTTGAGTATTACCTGGTATCTTTTGATAAGGCACCACACACGAGACAGGAACTTTTCAAACCTTGGGTCATCAATACAGCTGTACCGATATAGGAGTTCCTATTTGTGCCAGAGACATAAACGCAACAATTGAGAATCCAATGCATCCAACCTTAATCTGTTTTGAGCTAGTCTTAGCATGTACACACCAGTTTGTTAAAATGACCGCGGTTGACCTTCACCATTTCCCCTTTATACCGCAAACAGGCAACGTCATTCTCAAAGTGCAGCTCAACACGCGGCTGAGGAGGAGACGGGATGGACAGTCTGACTGGATAACAATACACCAACCGGTCCTGGACCTCCGTCGATTCCGTGCCGTCCACTTTAAGGCAAGAAGAATAAATCAGAAAGACTCTAAAGTCAAACCTAAAGTGAAGATGTGCACAAGGGCCAAAAAATTCATCCTATTTTTGGATTCGGTCAATTTTTGTCCAACAATAAAACCCTCACTGGACATTTTCCAGATCTCCAAAGACTACCTGAGATGTTGCAGTCTTTAAGCAGAGTGAGGTGAGCCTGACGTATCCTGCGCACATATTCTGCAGAAATGTGGTAGATCTTTGAACAGATGCCCTCAACGGAGTCCTTCGCCACGGATGCCACGTGAGGGCCGCACTGCTTCCGTAAATGCTCGAGTCGATCCTGAAGAAGAGATAATATTACGGTCATGCATATGTTGTTTTGAAATGCTGTCTAGGTAGGCAGCTCTGAGCAAAAAAAAGGCAGAGAATGTACCATGTAATCCTCCTTGCTGGCAGAATGGTCTCGTCTCAGCCAGTTCATTGTGTCCTCGACGTTCCACTTCACTACCTTCCGACTGTCAGGAGTTGCATTTCTGTGCAAATGGGAAATAAACTTTCATTCACAACATTCACAACATTCATGTTCATCTCAAAAATCCTAGTAATTGACACGAATAATTACCTGGAGTCAATCATCTTCTTGGCCGCTTCTGCATATTTAAACAAGAGTTTCCTGGCCTCTTCCTTGTATTTGATACGAGAGAGCCTGAAATTTGTTTGCAATGTTAGAAAATTATTCAAGCATTTCCATACTGAACTATACAACACAAAAATAATGATGAAACTCTGAACACAGATGTTGTAGTACCTGATAGGGATGTCGTTCATGATCTCTCTGAACATGGATGGGGAAATGACCGGGTCACATTCGCTGGGCAAGAGCGGATCCAAACCTTTATCCACCACCTTTCTCTCTAAAAGCCAGCGGTTGAAGGATTCCCGTGGGGGCTCTATGCCTGAAAACAGTCAGTCAAACATTTCTAGCAATTATTTCTAAACAATAATCTATAAATTATATTTATAGCATTTAAAAGTTGGGGGTCAGTAAGATTTTTTACAGTTTTTAAAAGGATCTTCTGCTCAAAAAGCAAAAAAGCAGCAAAACATAAAAATATGAAATATTATTACAATTTAAGATAACTGTTTTCCATTTGAATATATTGTACAATGTAATTTATTCCTGTGATGCAAAACTGAATTTTCAGCATCAGTACTTCAGCCCTCAGTGTCACATGATCCTTCAGAAATCATTCTAATATGCTGATTTGCTTTTCTGATTATTAAAACATTTCTGATTATTATCAATGTTAAAAATGTTTTTGTATTTTCTGATGAATAGACAGTTCCAAAGAACAGCATTTATTTGATTTAAAACTTTATTGTGACATTATGAATCTGATAAATGTAATGTGTTCTTACTGGATAAAAATATTAATTTGATATATTAATACTAAACTCAAACTTTATTAAACATATTAGACAGAACTGAGCTGCAGTTTCAATATTAGAAGTTTCCTTCCAGGAGCTTTGCAATTCACTCATAAAACCATAAACGCTAACCCAGCGCTGGGGACTATTTAACAATAAGTTACAAAACTTCACTACATTTTTAACAGCATAAAGTAGCTCACCTGTTTCAAAACCAAAACTATACAGTGCTGCTTTTGTCAAACAGACATTTATAATGGGAACATATTTAGTCAAACGTGAAAGCAGGGGTGTGCACATACCCTCACGCTGAGAGCACAGCTCGTGGTAGTGCTGCCTCAGTTTGGTAGTGAGTTGAGCTCTCTGCAACTCGATCTCAGGGTGTGGAGGGAGGTCCCCGGGGCTCGCTCGCGGATCACAGCATTGGTCTGAATGTCCAGGTCCCAGTACACCCTGTAACACAAAGACCAGTTTAGACATGTCATGTCTACTGGATATCTGAAAACACTTTTCACTTTTACATTCAACTATTTTGTCAATGCTTTCAGCCAACGCTACTGATAAGTGTGGAATAAACAGAGCCCATACTCACACAGAGGGCCGGTACGGAGCAGGCGCGGGTACGCTGGTCTGGCCTTGTTTTTCATCTGTGGTGTTGACCCAGGGTTTGCCTCCTGGCGTGCTGGGAGAAATTGGGATAGTGGGAGTGGTTGGAGTGGCTGGAATCTCAACCTGTAATTAAACAGAAATCAGAAAAATGATTTGGTAAAATATGACCAAACAAATCTACAGTTGTTAATAAACAGATTTTTGCTTTGTAAGCATCAAATAAGCATACTAAAAACCTATTAGAAAAGAAAACACACCTTTGGCCTCTTGAAACTGTTAGGGCCTGCTTGAGCGTCCTCCGATGGATGTCTTTTACGCTGTCCATTGCCCAGACTGGCGTCGCTTATCGCCTCGCCAGAGGCTGGAGCCGCGTTCAAGCCCAGAGGATCCGACTAAAATAACAGGACAATGTTGTTATTAAGTAAATCTATTAAAAACTGTGTTTGGAAATTGAAATAAAATAAAGTATTCTTGGATGACAAACTTAAATGAACTTTTAAAAAGTACTAAAATAATTAAAAAAAAAAAAATTAAAAAATTAAAGCTAAATACAAATATTAAAAAAAAAATAATAATGACAAACAGTTATTGAAACAACCTCAAAATTAATATGAAACTAAAGATATAAAAAAACTAACTCAAAGTATCATTAAATACTATAATAGTATATAAATACTACAATAACACTCATACAGGAAGTATTATAACTAGAAAAATGTATCTAAACAAAACCCAGAAACACATAATACAATGCAATGACAAACAAATTAAAATCAAAATTGAAAATGTAAAAACTAAATATAATTCAAAATGTGAAACTACAACAGCATATAAAGCAGTAAAATAACAGGTGCAGTATTATGTACTATTATCTAAAAAGAAAAAAAAGAAAAAAATAAATAAATAAATAAACCCAAAAGCACATAACATAATGCAATTACTAAAACTTTAAATTTAAATGAAAAGTGAAAATAAGAAATCTAAAAATATTTATAAATACTATAATAGTATATGAATAACACTAAACAAAAATGATACAGGATTGTGTATTAAATCTTTAAAAAACCTTTATAAACAATAAACCCTAACGTCATAATAATTGGCTCTGAAGACTGAACTTACAATGACATCATGCTGGCCCAGGACAGGCATCTCCCACAGCGACTGGTTAGTGAATCGATTGAAGTAATACGGCCGATTCTCCCTCTTACTCCAACATTTCGACCATCCAGCCTGAATCAGCTCATCTGGAAACCAAACTAAAAATCAGATGCACAGGACACAGCATCTGAGTCCCAGCGTTCATTTACAGCATCTTAGATACACACCTGGCAGCTCTTGGATGGGTTTGCTGGTCGAGGGTGAGAAGGGAGCCGTCTGCGACGTGGACCCGGTGGGCGACATGACCATTGCCGAGTCTGCCTTTATTGTTCCGTGGTTTTCACTCGTCATAGCTCCTCATTTGTCCTGTCTTAGGATAAAAAAAGTCTGCGTCTTTACAAAATGCAAGCGTTGCAATTCTGAGAGCACTACATAGAGAGGTCATATTAAGCCTAAATGTGGTGTTTGGGGTCCCAAAGACCATGTATAAAAAATGAAATAGAAATAAACGCAAACTAGTTTTCACATTCTAAGCTTAGATTGTGATAAAACAGAAAATTAAACTTTAAATAACAGAGGTATGGATTCATCTGAAGAACATATTAAAATATTTATTTATTTATTTATTAATATAATCCACTTATTTCCCACAGATTATTGGGGTCTTGGCCCAAAAGGCAATTTAGACCTAAGAAAATAAAGACATTTTTTTTTGGGTGGACTATGCCTTTAAGTCAGCTGAGGTAAACATAAAAGAAAAACTTTGCAGGAAAATAATGACACTCAAACATAATGAAAGTGAAACTTCTGATCCTCTGTTTATTAAAACATTCACTAATAGAGTTAAAAAGTGTTTCAAACAATCATTTAATTCATAAAACCGAGCCATGACTGTGCCAAATACCAAAACAATATTCGTGAATATGGTAACTATACATTAACACCATATATTTCAAAGCATCATAGTATAACTATACACCATAAATACACAAATAAAAGTAAACGAACTGATCCATGATCACTGCTCTAAAGTTTTACACACTGAAGGATTTTACAGTTTTACTGTAGTAACAATAATTGTATTGACTACGGTATTTTAGCAAAAACAAAAGATTACCGTGGTATTTCTGTATGGGATTTCCAGTACCTTGTAAATAATATGGTTTAAGGTAAATAAATTTGCGTATATGTAAATATATATACATATATACACTGTCTACTATGTACTGTAACGTTACGTGGCACTCTGAGGAACTTGTAAGAATACCATGGTACTACCATGGTAAATGTAAGGAAATGGCATCATGCTTAAAATTACGCTGGCCCGAACTGGCATGCGTTGAAATATTGACAGAAAGTAATTTATCGTTCATTCTCGGATAAGCCCCGAAGATGGTTTTTCCACAAATAAACCTTACAAAAAGCACTATGGCGGTAACATGGTACAGTGATGGTATCGGATAGTAATATGCTTGTACCACAGTATTACCGTGGGTTTTTTTGTTTCGTAAACCCAGGTATCAGACCACACAACATGTATCTATTCAACGCGAATGTGTTTACTGCGTTTATCGTCGTTAATAAGAGCGCAAATGAGCGAAAGAAGGGCACGCATGCGCCTGCTACGCCGCCCACCCCAGATCGAGCCGCCCGAAAACAAACCCGAAGGAGGAGGAGAAAAACATCCAACAAAGAGCTACGGCAGCGCAAGCCGATGTGCAGGATAGAGCGGGTAAAATAAGACCAAGTGGCGGAGCATCTGGCTTCATTTGGGCACAGAAAGGACGGGGATACATAGGGCCATCACCACAGTGTGTCAAACTGCTCATTTATTGAGTTTAAACCCCGTCAATCTTCGACCGTTGCGACCACAAATTTTAGGCGCGCACTTTTGCTTCGTGGAAACGGTCGACAAGATGGCGTGCGCTCTCGCTTACTAGGCGCCGGACTCAGTGCGCAGTATTATGGCTGTTTATTGCGTGCATTACGCGCGTATGCAGAAACCGCGGGGATATTATTGTGCCCCGTGCATTCCGCCACACGCCTATAGGTCTAGTGCTGCTCTTCAATGGCTGAATCCCTTACCTTGGAGAGGTTTGATCGGAGTCCTCAATAGGCTTTGCGCTATTCGGTTCGGACCCGCCTCCGCCTCTCCCTCCCCACCGACTCCGCCATCTTGTATCGGGCACTCGGACGCGGTTAATGCGCATGCGCGGGTCCGCAGTGGAAGTCGTCAAAACCGAGCGGCCATTTGTAGAGAGGCAGTCATTCATTCGGTTTACTGTGAAATGAAATGAACATAAACACATGGTTTTATTTATCAATAGGAAACTATGTGAATGTTTTTTTTATTGTTGTCCCAAAATGTTTATATATTTACTTAAATAAAAAGCGTAGTGTGTATTCCCTCCTCAATATTTGAAGTTTATTTGCAAAAACAGATAACTTACTTTTACTTTTTAGTTTTACTTTTTTTTAATTTTACTTACTTTTTAAATTTCAAAAAAAATTGTTGTAATGTTTTATTGTGTTACTTAGCTGTATTTTTTTTTACTTTTACTTAATCAAAATAACCCAACTGCAGTTTGATAATATTTATTTTTATTTCATTTCAGCTTTAATTCAATTACTAAAAATGATATTTAATATTTTTTAGCTAACACTTATTTACATTTAAATTAAAATGCATATGTTTTGAATTGTTATTTGAATTTTCAATTATAAGTTTTAAAATTGTCATTATTAATATGTTTCAAATAAAGCTGTGTACATCATTGTTTTCTTGTGAATGTTTGCTTATGAACTTTGCCACACTTCCACTTTTTAACATCCTACTTATATCATTACTTAATTTGAACTATTGTGAATTGCACGGTTTGAATTTGGCTCATGTCCTATTTGTACATCATGCCATTTGCACTATATTGGTCATGTGCACTTTACTGCCCTTTGTACTTCATTGGCCATTTGGACTGTGTCATTTATTTTTATTTAAATGTTATTTTGCTGTTTTCACTTCTGGTTTTCACTCTAGAGAAATATTTCTAATCTATATAAACTATAAATCTAAAGTTTAAAATTAAATGTCAACTTATTTATTTACTTCAAATTGTTTAAAACTAAATGGTAAATTCTATTAATTTATTAAAATGGTTTATTTTATTATAAAAATTACTTATGCATTTACTTATTTAATCGTAATTATTTTAAATCATTCAGTTATTTATTTAAAAATTATTTTTATATAAAATTTAATGATTTACTTCTTTTAAATTTGTTATTAATCACTTAAAATGTAATTAAAATTATTATTTATTTGTAATTATTTAAAATTAAACAATATAATTTATTAATTAAAATGATATTATTTATTTGTAATTATTTTAAATTAAAATTAAATGTATTTAGTTTGTATGTGAGTGTTATTGTGTATTTAGATAGTACGGAATTTATTAATAATTTGAACTTATTTGAACTTTATTTTACATTTTTAAGTTTGAGTAATTTTGTTTATCTGTTTTTGTCATTTTTAATAGTTTTTTTAGTATATTAATATATTTAATAGTACACACACACACACAATTACAAAAAAATGGCAAGTCACACTGAACTGAATGTGTAATTTGAAAAACAGTGAAAAACAACAACAACAGTAAACAAACAGTGAAACACCTTAACAATAACAACGCAACTGTATGTTCTCTAATCACGAATCAGTGCTTTCCTGACATTAAAGCCATTCACCCTGCACAATTCAGCTTCGCGCAAGACTTCTGAGGTGATTCTGGTTTTTGGTGGGAGGAAAACCAGATCAAAAGTTCCCTGACAGCACTGAGCCTAAACTTGTGCTACTCATAGACCATGTGACGCATTTCCTCGCCCACTCTTTTCAAACAAGTTTTGAGTCTTAAAAAAGAAAGTTTAATGTGCTCACCCCATAATTGGTGGGCAAAAGCTTAAAATAACATTTTTTTCTGAACGTGATTCTCCGATGTGAGCTCCACCTTGGTCCTCTGTGGTTTTAAGTCAAAGCCTTTTTCTGCATCATGTGATTCTATGAAACCTTGCGACATGGGCTTCTAAGAAGTCATGAACTAATTTAAGGTTTAGTCTCCAGAAATTAAAGGGCAGAGCGCTGGATTCTGTTTAATGCAACCTCAGGCCACCACTCCACCACTTCACTAAAAATAATGTGAACTTTTGGAAATGCTGCAAGTATGCTGATGTACACAATTAAAATGCCACAATTCGTTGTTGCGTGTTGATCTTTTGGAAAATGTTTTCATTGCACATTATCATGATTATGAATTCCAGCCATCGTTGTTGTCACAAGGTCGTATGGCATGAGGCGAAAAGGAACACCCTTTCCCAACCTGCCCTTATAAATTCTGACTGCCTATGAAGTGGGAACACAGTGAACCCAGACTAAAAGAGGAAGGATACAGCAGTGAGGATTCACACTGGTGCGTTTCAGACTGCAAGACTATCTGCTTCCTCTAAGAGTTCATATCTGAGAAACACTAAAGTTGCCCAGCCTGCATTTCCACACTGCTGTAAGTATTCAGTTATTGAGAAAGGCAAAGGGATTTGGGGAGGGAAATATGGGAATAAGTTTGCACAAAATTGTGTACAAAGTTGATGTTTTCATTTTGTGGCACCACTCAAAAGGGAAAGAGAGCCTCCAGCACAAATGGAGGTAGGTTTATGTTTCTATCAGGCTATATGGAAATTTTCATTTTTTAATTTGGCAGCCGGACATCACCTGTACTCTGGATTTATAAGCTTTTTTTTTAATATATAATATATGTAGTGTCCTTCATCAAGTGGCTCCTGTTTAGGAAATCTGCATGTGAAATAAGTAAAATATCAAATGTGTTCATATTTGTGTTTAAACACTGCTACATGAGGAGGATTTTATTGTTTAAATTATGGATCAACACTACTAGCTGCGGCACATTTTATATCATGTGGCTTTGCCCTTTGACCCAAATTTACATAAAAATATTCTGAGTTTGCTATTGAATTATTAATTATATAGTACTGTATTATTATTAATGTATTCTAAATTGTTTAAAATTGAATTAATTATTTATAATTAAATAATGCATTATTTAAAATGTAATTAAAATATTGTTTATTAAATATATTAAAAATGGATTAAAATGTATTATTTAAAAATGCATTATTTATGTATTAACATTTTAAATAAAATTATTTTAAAATTATTTACTAAGTGTAATACGATAATTTAAAAGTAAAAGTATACTTTTATATATAATTTAATTTATACATATAATTTAAAAGTACATTAGTTGCTGTGCAGTTTTGTAATTACAGTTTTGTAATTATTGTACATAAATGTTACATTAATTACTATTAATAATTCTATAGTATTATTATTATTATTATTTTCAATGATTTAAAATTAAATAAAGTAAATAAAATGATCATTTATTCATTTAAAATATGTATGTTTTTACTTCTTTAAACATAATTTAATAAAAATAATATTTAATATTATTTATTATTATTTTTATATAATAATATTAATATTTAATAATACATTATTTTTAACCTATTACAATTATATATTTTAAAATATTTAAAATGAAATAAAATATATTATTTATTTATTATTATTATTTGTAAAAAAAAAAAAAAAACTGCATTACTAATTTAAAATAACATTGACACATTTTCTGTGCTGTCCCAGTGTTAACAAAACATAGCTTGAATACAAAGTTGGTGTCATTTTGCTTGTATAACATTGTTTTAGTTATTATGTTTGGGGTTTTCTTGGGGTATTGACCTGGAGAAGCAAACTTGTGTTTGTGAACTGTAGTAACCCCAGTTCCTTCTCAAAGCAAACATCATCTTATGTCCGAAAACACTTGCGAGGAGCATTCAAAATGCAACTAACATGCACTAACATGCACTGAATCTCATGCCGTTTCTATTTCTTGTTCCCCCCAAAAACTTGATTTATTCCAGAAAACACTTATGTTTCACAAAGAACATGTTCATCTTTGCTTAAATGTAAAGACATGTGACTTTCATTCAGCATCATTTTGTGTCAAAGGTCACCTATCGGTATTGCACACGGACAATGCGTTTGCTGACAGACATTGTCTCAGTGAAGTAATTACCTCTTCACGCTTAAAAAATGCTCCCAAGCCCACAGGGTTTTTATACAAAATAAATGAGGCATTTGTAAAATCTTTCCGCCTGCCTGAGACCGTCTTCTTTGAAGCGGGGGTAAATCAGCCGGACCCCGGGGTCAATGACCTTATAAAGCCCATTTGCGGGACAGTTTGTTTTGATCCTGTTTGTTCCTGTTGGTTATATCTGGGTGACTAAAGACAGCTGCCTCCAGCGTCACACACACACATGCGACCTCCAAGAGAGCGAACACATTCAAGCTGTTGGCCACTGCATCTCTATTATACTGAGTAGTAATATATGAAATGTTCAGATGTTATTGTAGTTACTATCATTTAATTTGTTTGACTAGTTATTTTATGAAATAGCAAATATAGAATATAATTAATATACATCATTATTGCATCATTATTAATAATTATACAATACTTTAATAATATTATTTATTTTAAATTATTTCAAATTATTTTAAATTAAATGTTAAATTATTTATTAACTTATTACAATTATTTAATTATTACATTTATTTAAATGTATTTTTATTTTAATTGTTTATTTATTTGTAATTTTTGAAATGATTTAGTTATTTGCTTATTTTTTGTTTTTATGTTTTAAATCATTTAAAATTATTTACTTATTTTTATTATTTAAAATTTAAAGTATAATAAAATGTATTAATTAAAATTATATTATTTATTTAATTATTACATTTTTATTTGAATTTAAATTGTTTTATTACATTTATTTGTAATTATTTTAAATGATTCAGTTATTTATTTTAAATGATTTAAAATTAAATGTAGAATTATATTTATCAAATATTTATATAATTTATATAATATTTTGTATAAATATATTATATTTTTAATTATATTAAATTATTAATTATTATAAATTAAATTATATTTATTTATTTATTTATTTTAAAATTATCATTTAAATGTCCATATATATAAACGGTTGCAGTGCTGCCTGTATCCTAATGTAAATTACTGTTGATCATACTAGATTTAGTTATTTAAACAAACCCTAAAATGTAACTCATCCCAAACCATTTGAACAGTACATGAATAAAAAACACCAGAACAGCATTGCAACTCAAAACACTTTGCCAAAAAACTCTCAACAGCACAGCGACACCATAGAAACCACATAATAATGTTCTCTTTGGGGATGCTGTAAATATACAGTCTCTCTCTCTCTCTCTCTCTCTCTCTTTCTCACTCTGTCTCTGTCTCTCTCTTTCTCTCTCTCTCTCTCTCTGCTGCCTATTCAGACGAGGAACACAGTCTCTCCTCCTCTGCACTATAAACACACACACGCAGACACAGACTCTTCACACACACACTGCTACAGAGACGAGAGACGACAGACTTGGACTTCTTCTTTCCCTGGATATTTTCTTACAAACGCTTGAAAGGCAAGACCATTCTCTTATTTGCTTGCGGTTTGCATATATTCAGCTGCCAGTGCCTATTTTGCTGCTGCCGCACTAGAGAAGCCCTTTGGTGCAGGAGAGAAAAGCTGCACCATTAGTAAACAGATCTTTTAAACTAATGAAAAAGGAAGGGTTTTGGTGCACTAGTTTTGGACTTGAATTGAGTTACACTATTTTTATTTAATTTATTATTATTATTGAAATATATTAAATGTAATAAATAAATTCATCTTCATGTAAATGTATTATTTATACTTTTTAAATGAATTTATACTTATACCTAATTTAAGTTTAATAACCTGACTTATATTTCTTCTTATTCACTGATTATTTATTTATGGAATGAAAATGACATGAAAATTAAGAATATAAATTAACCTTTTAATTTATGTATTTATTTTAGGGCTGTCAGTGGATTCAAATTTTTTAATCGAATTAATTACATGATGTTTCGATTAATTCATCTAATTAATCACACATCAAATTTGGGAGACATTACTCCCAAAAGATAACCTAAAGTAATTATTATGTAAAGCATCAAACAGACATTACAAAAAGTAGCTTCAGCAAGAAATTATTTGTTTATTAACATTTATTTTATTTGATTCAAAATAGAATTTATTACACATAAACATTTAGGCTGCAACAGCCTAACGTACACTATGGAAAAGAAGATACTTTGACAAATGTCTCAGTATTTTTTGTTCATACAATGTAGGTCATTGTTAGCCAAAATAGCTTTGTCTTCAAAATACCTTCTTTCATGTTCCACAAAAGAAAGGTTTGAAACGACATGAGGGTGAGTAAATGATGACAGATTTGTTTTTTTTTTGGGTGAACTATCCCTTTAATGTTTTTATTTTTATTCCTCTTAGCCTATTATTTATTATTATTATTATTATTATTTTTTAAATACAATTTTACTCTAAATAAGAAACTAAATCTGGATCATATTTGTCAACAGTCAACTGTATGAAATATAAGATGACGTACAGTTCTGGGGGCGGGGCCAGTGCGTTAACTATTTTAATATTTTAATCTCGTTATTTTTCATAACTAATTAATTATGTAAACGCGCTAAACTGACAGCCCTAATATATTATTATTATTATTATTTAATGATCCTGGAAAAAACTTCCACTCAGAAATTAATAGTAAATTTCACAAATAATAAAAAAAACATATATAAATAATAAATAAAAAACCACAGAATTTTCAAGTAGAAAAACTGAAATAGCATTTTATTGTTCAACATACATATATATATATTTGCGTAATCTTGTGTGTGTGTGTGTGTGGGTGTGTGTGTACAACTTAAAAAAATAATTCTACAGTGTGGTTGACCCTATTCCTTATGTTGTTTTTCAGGTCTACTGAGGAATCATGGGGCTGCTGAAAGTCTCTATCATCTTTCTTCTTTCATTAATCACGATGACTTTAGCAGAGCCGCCTGGATGCAAGATCCGCATCACCGACAGAGGACTGGAGATGTGTAAGATTAGAAAATAAGAAAATATTAAATACTTTAGTGGTCTATAAAAGTCTAAAACTGGCTTTTCTCTGACATCTTTACAGTGAAGACCGAGACAAAAAGGTTCGTGGAAGAAGAGTTGAGTAACATCACCATGCCAGAGATGCGTGGTGAAGAGGGCCGTTTCCAGTACACCATCAAAGAGTATGTTTACTTTACTTACTGGGTTTCCACTGTTATATAGTCTAAACAGCGCCGTCATGTGGTCAAACACACACAAAGACCACAGGGCTGAAAATACACACGAAGCGTCAGCGCTGCGCAACATTCAGAATAGAAATAAGAATGTCTTTTAAATTCCAATTCAGTTCCTGATTTTGAACTGAGGAATCAAAGAGAATGTAGAACTGCAGTTCGAATTAGAATGAAAGAAAGTAGAATTTACACTATTTGAAATTCAAAGAAATTCAAATAACTGTCATTTGAGTAACTGTGATAAAGTGATAAAACGATGGACATTTAGCAAGGTTCGATAATATCTATGTTTGTAATGTTTGTTCAGTGTGAAGATCACGGAGCTGAATCTGGCGTCTGACCTGCGTTTCCAGCCTGATGTGGGGCTGCTGTTCGAGGTGCAGAACTCATCCATCACCCTCAACTTCCAGAGACGCATCCTTTACTGGCTCTTGTGAGTCTGAACACTTCTGCAGAAATCAAAGACATTTACGAACTAAATGAAATGAAATTAATACTTTTATTCAGCAAATCTGCATTAAATTGATCAAAAGTGACAGTAAAGACATTTAGAATGTTACAAAAGATTCTGTTTCAAATAAACGCGGTTCTTTTGAACTTTCTATTCATCAAAGAATCCTGAAAAGAAATATGTATCACGTTTGCCACAAAAATATAAAGAAGCGTAACTGTTTTCTACATTGCTAATAATCAGAAATTTTTGTGACCCTGGACCACAAAACCAGTCTTAAGTAGCACAGGTATATTTGTAGCAATAGCCAACAATACATTGTATGGGTCAAAATGATCGATTTTTCTTTTATGCCAAAAATTATTAGGATATTAAGTAAAGATCATGTTCCATGAAGATATATTGTAAATGTCCTACTGTAAATATATCAGAACTTCGTTTTTGATTTGTAATATGCATTGTTACATTGCTGCGATTTTCTCAATATTTAGTTTTTTTGCACCCTCACATTACAGATTTTCAAATAGTTGTATCTCAGCCAAATATTGTCCTATCCTAACAAACCATACATCGATAGAAAGCTTACTTGTTTAGCTTTAGATGATGTCAGTTTTAAAAATAAATTGACCTTTATGACTGGTTTTGTGGTCCAGGGCCACACATCAGAATGATTTCTGAAGGATCATGTGTCATTGAAGACTGGAGTAATGATGCTGAATTCAGCTTTGCATCACAGGAGTAAATTACATTTTACAATAGATTCACATAGAAAACAACTGTTTGAAATTGTAATAATATTTCACAATATTACTGTTTTTACAGAATTTTTCATTATATAAATGCAGTCTTTCTCTCCATTAGTTATGATGAGGGAGCCATCAACGCCTCAGCCGAAGGTGTCAACATCTTTACAGTCCTCCATCTCAGCAAAGACAGTGAGGGACGTCTCAAGATCTCCAACGTCACCTGCAATGCATCCATCTCCAAGATGAGGGCCAGATTTGGCGGGACCCTTGGGTACTTGACTCTGTATTGAATTTTGAGCATTGCAAGTGACACGTGACTGTGTCCTTGTGAATTAAATACTTAGTTTGCTCGGCAATTTGCATGTCTGTCTGTTATAAGGCATATTCACATGTCTCAAAATATTACAGGAGGGTTTATGATTTTATCGGAACGTTCCTGACTACAGGAATGCGCTTTGTCTTAAATAAACAGGTTTGTTTGCTTTTTAAAGATATTTTAACTTTAATGACATTATAGCACATTTTAATAAAAATTAATGTTTGCTTATTTATCTCTGTTAGATTTGTCCTGCCTTGAATCATGCTGCACTAGTTTTGGCTAACCAGCTACTGGAAACAATCCCAGGTTAGAGAACAGTTCTGATCACTATAAAACTGTTGATATATTGATCTGGCAGACTTGTGTGTTTACATGAATGTGTTTTTCAGTTCGTACGGAGGTGGACAGTTATGTAGGCATCGATTACTCACTGCTCAGTGACCCTGTGGTGACAGAAACTAGCCTTGATATGGATTTTAGGGTGAGTGATAGATGACTAGTTACTGAACTTGATATGCAAGTTTTTGGGGTCAATAATTCATTACAATTTTTTACAAAATATGAAGCAGCACAAGTGTTTTTAACATTGATAATGACCAGAAATGTTTCTTGAGGCGCAAATCAGCAGATTAGAATGATTTCTGAGTGATCATGTGACACTGAAGACTGGGGTAAGGATGCTGAAAATGCAGATTTGATCACAGGAATAAATTACATTTTACAATATAGCACAACAAAAAACAGTTATTTTGAATTGTAATAATATTTAATAATTTTTGATGTATTTATGATCAAATAAGTGCAGCCATGGTGAGCATAAGAAATTTCTTTTAAAAATTGAAAGTGACAGTAAATAATTTTATAACCTTACAAAAGACTTCTATTTCAAATAATTGCTGTTTTTTAAAACTTTATTCATCAACAAATTCTCAAAATAAAATGTATTAGTTTCCACAAACATGTGAAGCAACACAACTGTTTAAACATTAAAAATAAATATTTACTGAGCCGCAAATTAGCATATTAATATGATTTCTGAAGGATCATGTGACATTGAAGACTGGAGTAATCATGCTGAAAATTCAGCTTTGATCACAGGAATAAATTACATTTTGAAATATAGCACAACAGAAAACAGTTATTTTACATTAAAATAATATTTCACAATATTAATGTGTTTACTATTTATATGCAGCCTTGGTAAGAATAAGAGACTTTCAAAAACATAAAAAAAGTCTTACACTGACCTCAAAAAACATGGTATTTTCTTGCCCCTTGAAGTCCATTTTCTAATATATATTTAGAAATTTTAAGGTTTAAATTCAATTTTTTTTTTCTCTCACCTTTGTCTACACAGGGCATGTTTTACGATCTTAAGAATGAGAACGAGACCCTCGTGAACTACGCTGTGAATCCTGTAGTGAGAGAGTATGATCGTATGATCTATCTCGCTCTCTCCGAGTACTTCTTTGACAGCGGCCTCTACTCTTACTTCAAAGGCGGGCTGTTCCAAATGACGATCGCAAACGAGCGAGTAAGACGCCATCTAATACATTCCAAGGCCGTGATAAAAAAAATAAGACAAAATTAACTATCGTTCAACTCTTTTTTTAGATGCCGAAGGACTTGGAGATGCTCCTCAGAACTACCTACTTGGGAACAATCATGATGCTGGTGAGCAAAACTAGAATGCATATATACAACAACCACATAACAACGCCCTGGGAAGCATTTATTCTCTGTGTTTGTCTGTCCTGTCAGAACCCGACTCTAATGGAGCATCCACTCTCGCTGGAGTTAGAGGTCACATCTCCTCCTCGCTCCACTATCAAGACCTCGGGTGCCAGTGTATCCGTCAACTGTAACGTCAAAGTGTTGATTCTTCCTCCAGGAAAGCCAGCAGTCCAGCTCAGCAGCATGACCATGGTGGGAACTATAATATACACAATCAAATAGCTAATTTTATAATGAACAGATACTATAAATGTGCCTAATCTCACCTTGTTTTTAGGAAGGGAAATTCAACGCAAAAGTATCAATGAAAGGCAAGCGCTTGGCCATCCATTTAGATCTGAGAAGGTGAATATGATGCACAAACGCTGAACTGTATATGACATTTGACTCATTTTAACATTGATTTTAAACTGTTTTCAGGTTCAAAATTTTCTCCAATCAATCTGCTCTGGAGTCTTTAGCAGTAAGTTTGCGTTTTCACATACAAATATATTTGATGCAAAACTAATCAAAAGCAGTAATGAATATTTTTCCTTTAGCTAATTCCACTTCAAGGTCCACTGAAGACAATGCTGCAGATATCAGTGGTGCCTCTCATTAACAGTAAGTTAGTAGTTATATTGAATTTTTTAGTATTTTTAAAAGAAGCCTTTTTTGCTCGCCAAGGCTGCATTTATTTATTTAAAAATTCAGTAAAAACTGTAATATTGTGAAATATTATTACAATTTAAAATAACCATTTTCGATTAGAATATATATTAAAGTGTAATTTATTCCTGTGATGCAAAGTTGAATTTTCAGCATCATTACTCCAGTCTTCAGTGTCACATAATCCTTCAGAAATGATTCTATGAGAAACTTTTTAAAAACTTTTTTAAATCAGTGTTGAAAACAGTTCTGCTAGATATTTTTGGTGGAAACCCTGATAATTCTTTTCAGGATTAATTGTTTTTAAAACACTCATTTGAGAGCATTTATTTAAAATAAAACCTTTATACATTATTAATATTTTTAATGTCACATTTTATCAATTTAATGCACTGGTTATTTGAATAAACATTTAAAAACTATACAAAACAAAACAAAACAAAAAAACTCTTACTGACCTCCAATGTGACCCTGGACCACAAAACCAAGTGGGGTATATTTGTAGCAATAGCCAAAAATACATTGTATAGGTCAGAGTTATAGATTTTTCTTTTATGCCAAAAATCATTAGGAAATTAAGAAAAGGTCAAGTTTCATGAAGATATTTAGTAAAATTCTTACTGTAAATATATCAAAACTTGATTTTTGATTAGTAATATGCATTAGTAAGAGCTTCATTGGGAAATTTTAAAGGTGATTTTCCAAATATTTAGATTTTTCTAAATATTTTCCTATCCTAACAAACCATACATCAATGGAAAGCTTGTTTATTTAGCGTTCAGATGATGTATAAAGCTCAATTTTGAAAAATTGACCATTATTACTGGTTTTGTGGTCCTGGGTCACAAATGTATTTCATTTTGGTAAAACATTTAAATCAGAAAATGTGGTGCATCTTAATGTGTTTTGTGTTTGATGTAAGATTACACAAAGCGAGGTGTGCAGATCCCTCTGCCGGACGGGATAGACTTCATCGAAGAGGTGGTCGAGTATCACAATGTAAGTGGCTGTTGAAACTTTTAACATCTTAAGTGTAAGATAGAGACACTTTCGTATGTTCAGCTGTGATTCTCTATATTTGATTTCACAGGGCTACATCATTGTGGGGGCAAACCTACACTTTAAAACCGGCCTGAGAGAAATAATCGAGAAGAAGCTGGCCGGTGAAACAGACAACTCAATTTAAAACAGGGGGAAAAAAAACAGTGCAAACATTACTGCATGTTCAAAGTCATGCACAGATACTAAAATATGGAGCAATAAATGGAGGTTTTAAAAGAGAAGAACTAACCTTCCAGCAGAAGCATGATGTTTGTTAACTGTACAAAATGTTTGATCCTCAAGACCTGCTATCGTTACAGTCAACATGAACTCTGAATTCACCCTGTTTACTCTCTGAATACACTTTTTGAATTTCTGAATTTGCACTTTAACATACAATGATGATTTTTTTCCTAGTATCCCTAAAATAGTTAATGCAATAATCTATTTAAGAATGCAAATGATCAGACTTGTTAGCAAAGGATGTTTTTTTACTGCTGCTTAGGAACTTCACCTTTAGCACAAATTGCACGTTACCTCTATTTACACTTTGTGAAAACAGTATTTATCACCATTTGCTCTCAGTGTAAATACAGTCTAACTTTTTACACTTGGTGTAAATAGCGGTTGCATAAAGATTTCACCAATATAAGCAAATAAGTATATATATTTACATAAACCAGCATTACTTTATAAAGCATTTAGATACTTAGAGATGCTCTTGAGGATGGTATTTCAGGAGAGCAGATCCCCACAATCCACTACAGATTTACATTCAGACCTGAATATTAATCAGTGCATTAGTTCCAAATGACATTTTTTACCACATTTCAGAAGTAAAATGGGTTGCAAATGCAGGTTCATGTTGACTTTAAGGTATTGCACAAGTGTCTGATTCCCGAAAACACATATACAAATCTTATATTGTGTGCTTAGATGTATAAAACAAATTGTATTTGTACTTTTAGTTGAATTTTATGTATTTTTTGTACACGTTTTATCGTATATTGATTGTTTGCCATCCTCATTTGTGAATGAAATCACTGTACCTCTTTATAAAAATGACTGGTAAAAATCAGATGTTGCTGTGTTCGATCTTAAAACTTGTTTAGTTCATCATTGAAATGATTAAATGTGTTTAAATACACTCTTTTTAAAAATAAAAGATCACAGAAAAACTTAAAATCATAGAAATTTTAATTTAAAAAAAAACTGGGGGAGAAAAGAGATTAAAAGGCACAAAAATTATTCCCTTATGAGCACAAAAAGTACCAGAGATCATATACATCACTTTAAACCACAATCAAACAAGCAACTAAACAACACCTTAACAAAAGTCTACAATTAGCACAGTGAGGAATTAATACCTGAACAGATGACAAAATAAACTGATTAATAAAAGCTACAGTTTCATGCTTAATAAAGACATAAGCTAAAATTGTGCAATAAACAGTCAGCATTGATCGGATTGAATTTCAATTCATAAACACTCAGCATGTCTCGCTATCAAATCAAACATAATGTAAGATGGGCGATCCAAACACCATTATGTACAGTCAACATGACTTAATCTAGTTCACAGGCTGGCAACTGAACTACATAAATAGATGATCTGTTTTAAGCGGCAAAATGACAGAATGACAGTCCATAAATCGGAAGCATTTTATCAGTGTGACAGTGCAAATTCAGATTCAAAAAAAAAAAAAGTTAAAATCCCTGAGTGTGTTCTAGTAAGGTTGTTTGGTGATGAAGCGACTGAACATTGTGAAGGCCGCTATGGGTTTGTCAGTGGGAACCATGTGACCTGAACCCTGTGGAGGACACAGATAAATACAATTAAAAAAAAATTAAACCAGAATATAAAGGAAAAATAAAGAGTTCACTTTTAGGACAAAAAAAAAAGGCTCTCATATTAGATGGAGGTCACAGATAAAGTAAAACTAGTTTACAATAGCAGTGTATGCAGTTCTCCATTCTAAACCCTAGTAAGCTGCCAATTATGCCTAAAATGCTGTCTATGTAGGCAGCTCGGGAGACATTTGAAATAGTCATGTCATTGCTTTTCCAATTAATTTAGCTTTTTAATCACAATCATAGAGAAAGTGTACCATGGGGTTTTACTGCAGTCTTACCTTCACTGTGAGGAAAGCAATGTGGCTGAATTCCTTGACAAAGCCGCCGATCTGCTGAGTTTCACCATTGAAATAAATCCAAGGTCTGCGCTGCACCTGGACCTGTTGGAGAAAATGTGTGAAATAAATAAAAGTCTTAGACTGCAAACACAGGCTGTCTGTTACATAATCGCACAAAAATGGCAAATGCTTTCTCAAATAACAAAAAAAATAAATAAATAAATAAATTACACAACACAACACAACACAACACAACACAACACAACACAACACAACACAACACAACACAACACAACACAACACACACACAAAACAAAAACCATACATCCAGACCAAGACTTAAAGAAAGTAGGACACACAATATCAGTGGGCAACAACTGACCTCTTGCTGGAGTGACTCCACAAACCACTCGTCTCCTAGAAAGTTGCAGGCCATGTCTACATCTCCATTATATACCAGCACACGGTATTTCTGTTTAAAATAAAAAAAAAATATATATATATTTTTTTAAATAAATATAGCAATCTGGTAAATATTTGATTCATAACCATTTAAATTTCCATCACTCACTAGTGCTCCAAGAAGCTTCAGGTACTGTTTCTTCACGTCCATGAACAGGCGGTTGTAGTTCAGATTGACTTCAGCACTGCAACAAACAACCGGGCAATTTCAAATGATGCTCCAAGACTAATTCCCATTATTAGAAAACACATTTGGATTAATAAAGTCCATTCAACACACCTGCAGATGACCCAGTCCAAAGAATTGGGTGAGATGTGGAGAGCAGACTTCACTAGCGGGTTGTTGAGGTACAGGGTGGATGGTGTAGAGTTGGTACACGGAGGATCGAGCCTTGAAGATTTCAACAGGGAGACCATACCTCGCAGTTTCTGATTCAATGAGAAGATTAATGTAGATTAACCCTCAAATCAACACAAAGGGATTAAAGAACTATTACCACCATTTGAAGTGACAGTTCACATCATTCCAAAATTATAAAATTGTTTCTAAATCCCCTTCGAAATGAATATTGATATAAGAACCAATGTGGTGTGTTCAAACAAATCACATTTGAATATGCAAATATAATGAGAGAGCGGCCGTAAATGGGAATATATTCAATATATTAAATTCAAAAGTTATAAGAGCATTAAAAAAAAGCTCAAATTGCACGAATCAAAAACTTTTACAGGTTTGAATAATGAGAGTGCATTAGTAATGAGAGCGCATTTTGAAAGTGAAACTTTGCTTTCCGAAAGCAGCACATAAATTGGTTTCTCTACCTCATTCTGTGCTTTGGACAGTGGATGGTTGGGGAAGTGGTGGCCCATGTCTCGAATCACAAACTGGCCGTTTTCAAAGCTGGTTTTAGAACACAAAACAAAATGACACTGGAACATCTTCATATAAAATGATACTCGACAGTTACTCCACATAACTGATTCAAGCTCACCCAAATCTCTGCGTAACACCTCCGGCACAGGGTGCATACAGGTTATAAATGTTGAGCCCTGAACTGTAGACTATAGTTTGAACTGTAGTGAGCTAAAGAGTAATGGAAAGATAAGAAAAAGGTAAGTAAAGAATAAATGACATGACATTTTAAAGCATTAGAAAGAGCGCAGTTTAACTTACAGAAATCGAGCAGTTCACATCATGGTTATCGTAGAAGTTACACACTCCATCTTTGCAGCAAAAGTTCTGCAGGTCAGTCCACAAGCTACATAAAAAAAAAAAAAAAAACAAATAAGCAAAAATAAATACACAAACAAATTAAATGCATACATGCATTAATAAAATGCACAAATAAATACATTTTTACAATTTAATTTTTGTTTATTCACAATTTACTTACATGTGACCCTGGACCACAAAACCAGTCTTAAGTAGCACGGGTATATTTGTAGCAATTGCCAAAAATACATTGTATGGGTCAAAATGATAGATTTTTCTTTTATGCCAAAAATCATTAGGATATCAGGTAAAGATCATGTTATTTGATATTTGAAGATTGATACTGATATGAAGATATTTTGTAAATTTCCGACCGTAAATATCTTAAAACTTAATTTCTCATTAGTAATATGCATTGCGAAGAACTTCATTTGGACAACTTTAAAAGGTGATTTTCTCAATATTTTAATTTTTTCAAATACCTCAGATTCCAGATTTTCATAGTTTTATCCCAGCCAAATATTGTCCTATCCTAACAAACCACACATCAATGGAAAGCTCATTTATTCAGTGTTCAGATGATGTATACATCTTAAATTGTATACAGCAAAAAAAAAAAAAATTGACTGGTTTTGTGGTCCAGGATCACATATTTACAATTCATACCGCTTCCCTGTACAGAACACACCACAATAACCCTACGTAACACTTACACTTGCCTTCACAGCAAACACCAGCATATAAAAAAGAAAAAACCCAACACATTTAAAAGTGAAAAAAAGTGAGAAAAAAAACAAAACAAAAAACACACACACACACACACACACATGTTGGGTTTACATGTTTTATGGGGACATTCCATAGGCGTAATGGTTTTTATACTGTACAAACCGTATTTTCTATCGCCCTACACCTACCCTACACCTAAACCTAGCCCTCACAGGAGACTGTGCACACTTTTACTTTCTCAAAAAAACTCATTGTGCATGATTTATAAGCCTGTTTCCTCATGGGGACCTCACAAATGTCCCCACAAGGTCAAAATTTACTGGTATTACTATCCTTGTGGGGACATTTGGTCCCCATAACGTGATGAATACCAGGTGCACACACACACACACACACACACACACACACATTTAAAAGTGAAAAAAGTGAGAAAAACAAAAAAAAAACCAAAAACAAAAACACACAACATACTATACCTAGTCCCAAGAAGTCCATGATAATATGCAAAATAGACAAGTGAATTGTCATTTAGCTCATAACTGGACAGGCCATTTCCAACTGCGATACCCTACAAGACAAATACACACACGTCATACAGAATCGCACGGATCCAGACAGAATACACTTTGCTGGCTCAATGTCTGTGTTGTTTATAGGCAATACAGTCAAAATGAATTCTTTTCTACCTGTAAATTGATGCTGCTGTCTTCCATAACGATCTCAGCCAATGTGGGAATGTAAATGCCTCCGTACCTCTCGCCAGTCAGGAAAAACTCATTCTTGCTGAACTCAGGAAACAACCTGAAAAATTCTTTCAAGGCCAAGTAGTTGTTTGTGGCCACCTGGAAAGTCAGTGATAATATGGTTAACATTTTCTTTTTTGATTATATACAGTACAACTAGTATTTGTGCTACACAATGCATTATCCTATATAAGGTATCTGTACATTACATGCATTTGTGCATCTTATGATACACCTACACAGTAGAAATTACAATGTTTTTTTAAGTAGAAATTTATTATAATATTAAATTCATACCTCTGTGTCATTGGTTATGTAGTTCTTGTCATCAGAGTAGGAGAAGCCGACACCTGCTGGTGACTCCAGGTATAAGACATTTGCAATCTGAGAAAAAGGGCTTAAGTTTAGTACAATAAAATTGCTATTGCTCAAAATTAAAGTGCATAAAAGCATGTGACTCGCTGAGGGGAGTGTCATAGTCCAGACACTGAAACTGCTGCTTAAGATGAAAACTGACCATGAGACTTCCTCATTTCACACAATAGCAATAATTCATATGGTAATGCTGAAATAATATTTAACCAAAAACAACAATAATAATAATAATAATAAAGGAAGACATAATCCACACCTTGTTCCAAGAGTAAGGATTATATTCTAGAGTTGCACCGTCATCTTGGATCTGTGAAGAATAACCAGAGAGAATGAATAACGTGCATTATTTAAAGCATTTATGCTTTTAAATGTATAGCTAAAGTTAATTGTGAACAGTTATATAAAGAAGTGTTTGGAACTCTCACCAGGAAAGGTCCATGTTCTGTGAGCAAACCATCTAAGGAGCTGCATCCTGGTCCTCCATTAAGCCACAGAACAACCGGACTGCTGGCCGGATCTTTCTGAGACTGAACAAACCTGAGGAACAAGAGGAACAAAACACATTCATGCTGGACATTTACATATGGGAATTTTTAAAAAGCTATTTTTAGAGTCACTTCACTAAGCGAAAATATCAGACAGTCCACCTTACCAGTAGTGAAGGTGCTTGTTATTTGCCACATTGAAGTATCCAGAATAATGCTTGAAACTGGGCTGTTTTGAAAGTCCAGGCAGATATTTGATTTCATCCGCATCTGGAGCTCCACAAACCTCCAACACCCCCAGCAGCAAACACACCAGCACAAGATGCATCTGAAACACAGGAAAACATCACAGTTACTGACTGAACCTTCTAATAGTAAAAGAAAACTCATCAATTATAATAATCATTTAAAAAGAGCAAAGGAAAACTATATAACCTTTCATCTAACTCAGAGCACTAACCAGGAAATAACAATTTAACCTTCAATGACGGTGTAAATCTGAGGTATAGACTAATATTATTCAGCAAACGAAATATTAAAATTGCTTACAGTGTTATTTTATTAGTCTTACCTTTCCAGGTGTTGGAGCAACAATGTTAACCGGCTAGAAAACTGTTTAAGTAGACCCCGACTTCATGTGACTTCAACTTTCCCGTGATGAAGTCACATGATGGTTTTCGTACTCTGTGTCAAAATAAAAGTGCACGACACTTAAGCTGCCAAATATTCTAAAAACAAACAAAACAACTTACAAAAAAATAATTATTTCTATTTTCATTTTCACATTGAATCCAATACTGGACATGTAGTGTAAAATACACCACCAGTCAAAAGTAGTGAATTTTATTTATTTATTTTAAAAATCTCTTCTGATAAACCAAGTCTGCATTTAATTGATCCAAAGTACACTTCTGAAAAACAACTGTTTTCTATTTGAATAGAATTTAAAATGTAATTTATTCCTGTGATTTTAAAGCTGATTTTTAGCATCATTATGCTGCGTTCACAATATCGTAATTACCGTAATTACGAGATGACAACACGTGATGTTCAACAAGTCCTCTGACTGGTGATTTTGCGACAGTCAACAAAATGAACCTGCGTGAAAGAATGTTATGTCACTGGAAGCTGTAAAACACATTACGTTACATTAAATTAAATGACATTACATTACATTTGTGCTACTGCTAAATATTGCAGAACACAGAAAGCGTGTCTGTTTAAATTCATTACTTACTGTTTTGTTTGTAAAAGTATGAACACTTACGTATGTTTTTATATTACAGTACATTGTAGTATCTGTACATGTATCTTTCCCCTTTTTTTAGAGCAGTAATAATTTTTTTTTTTGAAAGCGCTTACAAGTTTACAAGTTGATATGGCGATATGGCGTGATCACACCTTTACTCCAGTTTTCAGTGTCACATGAGCCTTCAGAAATCATTCTAATGTGCTGATTTGCTGCTCAAAATTTTTTTTTATTATGTTTAAAACAGCTGAGTAGAATTTTTTTCAGGTTTCTTTGATGAATAGAAAGTTCAGCATTTATCTGAAATAGAAATATTTGGAACATTATACATGTCTTTATCATCACTTTTGAGCAATTTAAAGTGTCTTTGCTAAATAAAAATATTAAAAAAAATGACTCCAAGCTTTTCAATGGTATAGTGTATAATGTTACAAAAGCTTTTTGTTTCAGATAAATTCTGATCTGTGAATCTACTCATCAAAGAATACTGAAAAAATAAAATAAAATAAAATAAATCAACATATTAGAATGATTTCTGAAGGATCAAGTGACTGGAGTAATGATGCTGAAACTGTAGCTTTGATCACAGAAATAAATTATATTTTAAAATCATGTTGGTGAGCAGAAGAGACTTCTTTAAAGAAAAAAAAAACATTACAAATCTTACTGTTCAAAAACTTTTTACTAGTAGTGTATAAATAAAGAATTATTTCTATTTTCATATTCACATCGAAGCCAGTACTGGAAAAGCATTTGAAAATACTTTTTTGGTGTGTGTTCTGTGATTGATGAATTGATTTAGAATTTTTAATCTTCTAACTTATATAGTTCAAGATATCTTGTTCTTCTAAATGTATTATTTTTTTATTTGTGTATTTTCAAGTCTGTCTGAACGGAAATTAAGGACTTTTTTTTATATAAAGGAACTTTAGAACTGGTGCTTTTATTTTGAAAACAGCGCCAGCAACACCGTTTCTAAGCAACTCGCAGTTCCGCACAGGATCACCGCAAGGTTGCGGCAGTTTTGCAACGGGACTTTCATTTTAATTGTTCGCACAAACCAGACGCCGCGAGAAAATCGCCGGATAGTTTCCAGGTTCCCATGGTAACGGTAAGGGTTTGCTTCCATAATCTGATAAAACTCTTCTCAGGAATCGAAAATTCTGGAGCTCCAACTGCATTCATTGTTATAAATGTAAGCTAGCTTGTTAGCTGCCCTGTTAGTCGAAGCATCGATTGTTCTTTTTGATTGTTGAAAGCCGTAAATGTTGTTTTGGTAGCAAGAATACAATATTTGAATCGTTCAACTTGAACACGAACGCACTCGATTGAAAAAGAAACTCGTACGAACGAATTCAAAGCAGCGGAGCATCGACTGTGCGGATTTATGGAGCAACATGGCGTCTGATCGAATCCCATGCTTGACGAAGTGTGCGCGGTTGTCCCTACAGCTTATAAACGGACGGAATTTGCACGATATGCATCTTTTTTCACAGGAATACGCGGTATCTGTCGTTTGCAGTGACATTTGCGCTTTCTTTTACACGGTTTGATTTCGCGTGACGTCACGACACTTGTCACAAAATGGCTGAAGAGTTGTTGTGGCGCTGACGAGGATCCATGCTGTTTACTTTCACTTCTTGCCCGTTTTCATTGTCTCTACCTTTTGAATAATAGAAAAAGCACTGGAAATATGACAATGGAGGCTGATACTGTAACAAAGTATTAAAAAACTAAATCACTCCAAATTCTACAGTAGCAGTAAATTGTTCAGAATTTTTGAACAATGTGAGACAGGAACAGGTGTGTTTTTAGCCTATACTTCTATATACTTAATATATTCAAATAAGTAATAGAGAGTCAAAATGATTAATTATAAGAAATGTAATTTGATGTATTAAGCCCATATTTAAATGTATATTTATTTATTTTATTTGTGTCTAACACCTGTTCATCAAAACATCATTCTAACACAAAGATAAATAAACTGCACTAACTTTAATTGAATTGACTTTAGTATTAAGTTTTAAAACAATTAAACTCACCCTTTTGTTACAAACTTACTGTCTCTAATTTTAAGAGTATAGTACATAGTATATCTTGTAATCTGATAATATATTATGTGAATTACATGGTTTTTCACTCTCCGTTGTTGGCTTTTTCAGACAGTTGATATTCTTGAGGTAGAGTCATCTGAAAAAAAGTGAAAAATCATTTAAGGTGGAACGACCAACATTCATCTGGTAAGGTGTTGAGCAGGTTTGGAAACACAGGGTCATCATGTTTCGCAGCTTACCAAAATTTCACCAGAATGCCAAAGTGGACCACAAAGACTACAACATCTGTGAGCTTTCGGCGTCCAACTGCTATGTCGAAAACTTGCACAATAGCCAAGAAACTGCGTGACGATTCCTTTCAGATGTGCGTTGCAACGGAAAATAAGATTTGGTCAATTCAGTGCTTTATTGTAGAGCAAATATTTGATGATGGCCAATGTTTTCTTCAAGCGTCGCCATGTTGTGGACACCAACGTTAGCGAAATTTTGAAACTTTGGACAACCTGCAAGAAATTTTCGGGGAGCATTTTATGTTTATCCCCATGAATTTAATTACTCTTTTTGGTGGATTCAAGATTTGATGTTATCTTCAACGGCAAGCTCTCGTATTTTCCGTTACGTGGTCCATGGAAACCCATCTATGGTTAGTTCTTTCAACAGGTTTTCCTTTCGTCTCATAAAATTCTTGAGAAATGTGTTTCATTTCAAAAATCTGAGGAGCATCTTTAAATGAGAATGTTACAGACTTGAAGTGCAGCTTCAAAATCCAAGGACTCCTGCGATCAAGGCCTCACTAAGCCAAAAAGTTACTTTTATTTTTTCAACATTTTATTTGGTATAAATAACCGTTAAGTGTTCGTATGTCACTCGATCAGGCAGCGAAACACAGCATGTGAATTCAGCTGCACTTAGAAATTCTACTTGTTGTGAACTTTTTCAAGTTTCAAGTTTTTAAAGTCAACGTGAAACAACATTGGCGCAGTATTTTAGAGTGAAATGGGATATTCAGTTAGAAAATGAATAATGATCAAATCAGTCTGCATCAAGATGTCAAGATGTGTTTAAAGAAAAGTAAGCCTGGATGATTTTGATTTCATGTTGACTTTTAAAGACTTCTGCTGTGTTTTCTTACAATGCCCAATCATTTTACCTTTGGAATCTCTTTTTTCTTACATGTCGATGCATCGTCAATTTCAAGACCTTGGGGAAATATAGCTAATCGAATAGTCTTGTAACTAAAATCACCTGCAAGCGTTCCTTGAAAACGGGCCGTTGAACCTAAAGCTCGTAGAGGCATGTCGCACAGAAGAAGCCGGAGTAATACGCCACCCTCGTACACCACCAACAGCAATGACCCTCGTGACCTGGAGCGACGGATTTTTGTTGGAAATTTGCCCACGGCACACATGGCGAAGAAGGACATGGAGGATCTGTTCAGGCCATATGGGAAAATACAGGGTTAGTAGCGTCAAAGACTTATTTAGACGTTTCGGAAAGTCTTATTTTATAGTGTTCGCTACAAGTTCTTTAGACTTTGGTTGCGATTTGCAGAAAGCAAGGGAAGCTTAGGCCAAAAATCCACCGGTAAACGCCTTTTTTGCGTAAAACGAAAATGATTGTTCCCTTTTCCAGCTTTGTCCCTGTTTCGTGGGTACGGATTTGTGCAGTTTGAGCGAGTGGAGGATGCTGAGGCCGCTAAAGCCGGACATAACGGTCGAATTTATAGAGGTTATAAACTAGGTAAGGTCTGATTTGGTATTAAACACTGGAATGATTTAGAAAGTCATTACATTAAGTTTTAAATTTTAGCTTAAGAGAAATAAAACATAGGGGCAGTTAGTTGTATGACTGTAATTTTACTGTAATAACCACAATGTGGTGAATCTAATGAAGAAAAAAATTTAACTTAAAGATGCAAATTGCACATTAGTTTTTTTCTCTACTCCTTGTACTATGAGTTTTTGTATATGTAAACTTATTAATAAAAGCTATAAATCTAATGGAATGTTTTACAAATAGGTTACATATTGTTAACCTTTGACTTAAAGAAATGAATTAATATTCAAGTCTCATGTTATCCCATTTCACTGGACTTGTTGTTCTTGACTAAAGTTATAATCTTCCTGACTGTAATTAAAAAACACACAATGGTGTTGTAATTTTGAATCCATTTCTTGAATGGGTAATGCTTTAATTTAATTTGTACTTACTTTTTTTTTTTTTAAAGAGATCCATGGGCTATTATTATTTCTGCAAAGTGCCAGTTAGTTGGCTAGACGGTTTAATTCGAGAGGTGTTTAATAAGTGTTTACAGCTGGGAATCTCAAATACTGATGTACACATGATGCACAGGTTCACAAGATCCTTTGCTGCTTTTTCCCCAACATTGTACTACTTACTTTTAAACTGCTATTGAAATTTTGGAAATGCTTACAATTTAGACACAACTAACAGAATGTTAAATGTTTGTCATCTCAGTAAAAGAGAGAGAGAGAGAAAAACAACTCGTTTGGCTCTGAAATATTTCCGTCTTTTGACATATTGAACGTTTGGATTGGTTTATTTGCAGATGTAAATATGGCAGCGGAGAGACGACAGAATAAATCCAGGTCAAGCCCTCCACGCAGGTAAAGTATCGCTGGGATTTTTGCTAATGAAGACGACCTTTCGAGAATTTTGGTAAACGTTTTTCCCTCCACAATGGAATTCATCGAAAGTTCTAAAACGCATCAATATCGTTGAGCGCGCGAAAACGGTTCAATCTATATTTCTCGTGGCTCTTCGGTTTTTAGTTTGTTCTATTTTTTTCCTTCCTCACTTTTAGATGTGTCAGAATTAACTGAAATAAAGTTGAAAGGGTAATTTGAGTACGTTTCCCTTGGTGTGTCTTTGTCTAAACGGTGTGTTACTCATTCTGTTCACTTACTATGCACGGTTTTCGACATCGTCCACTGACATTCGCTGCTGGAGTCTTGTATGACACCTCCAATTAACACTCACTTAGCATTAAAACATTCCCAAAACCTAATTATTTCATGTGCTCAACTCAAGTAGGATGGAAACAATTAAAACTAATTTATGCAGATCATTCAATTGTTGGATGTTTTATTTATTTTTGGAGGTTGGTGTTTTTTTTTCCTTCCAGTCCATTCATCATCACCACCTCAGTTTTAAAAGAACTTGAGACTAATTATTTTGCGGTCGTGGAACAGTGCGGTTCGTTTCGTTGGTGTATTTTAAAGCAGCTTTAAAATTAAAAACTTATGTTGCTTAAAAAAAAAACTAACAACAACAGCAAAATTTGACAATTTAATAAAAGTGCATTTTTATCCTGAAACCTGCTGTTCATTTTTCTGAAATCTGACTTTTGGAAACTAAATGATGGACCCTGGTTTTCAAGGTTAAAACAGTGTTTGACATCTTTCCCACAACATTCATTTTTGGAGCGCTATATTTGGAAAGGTACATTTTTGTAAGAGAACTGAAGTGAATTTTGCAACCGGTAGGATTAATTTTCAACACCACCCTCTTATGTCTGTGGTCTGTGTCAACATGACTCTGAAAGCGCTTAATTGAATGGTATTTTTCTGGTAAAAGTAATTTGTTTTACATTTGCTTACAGTGTTCTTTGTTTTTACCATTTCACTAACATAATGTTTTAAGTACTTCATGATCAAATTCTGTCTCAGTTGGTTAGTTTTGAGAGTAAAGTGTTTAGTTGGCACATTTTGACTGAGTGTATTTTGTCTGTTCAGGCCAGCCAGCTCTTACGGGGACAGTCGAGAGCCCCGTCCCCGTTCCCGGTCTCCGGTGCATGGGCGAGATTCTCGAGACCACCGTGAGACCAGTCGAGAGATGAGGGGCGATAGCCGCGAACTGCGTCCCGGTCCACCTCGAGAGCATGAAGCTAGAGCCCCACCCGAAGAGCGATACAGGGGGTCAGAGAGCAGGGAGAAAGATCCTTCTTACAGGTACACTCACAATGCATTTTGTTTTTCATTTATATACTTTGTTTTCCTGTGATATAACATCATCTAAACAGCATTACTGTGCTTCCACAGAGATGAAGGGTATGATCGTTATTACCGTGGAGAGTACGACTATTATCGGAAGAAAGAAGAGCCGTACCCAGAGCGCTACAGAGAACCCTGGAATGGCAGGAGAGAGTCTGAGGGTTGGTTTGATTGTTTACAACTATATTTATTATTTTTATTATATATTTATTTATTAATATTCATATTTTTATATTAATTTATTTAATAATGATTAATCCTATTTTTAATATCTATATATTAAAACTATTTAGCTAAATCCATTTAAAAACATGTAATTTAGATAAAATGTAATCTGAATTTTAAAAAAAAACTTTACATTTTTTAATTTCAGCTAGTTGCAATGTTTTTAGTTTTTAGTTTAACTTGAAACTAAATCATGTAATAAAAATGTAAAATATGTAGCAATTTTAAAAATAATAAATAATAAAAATGACAAAAACAGTTACTGAAACTAAATGTGAAAGTGAAAACAGAAAACGTAAAGTTAAAATATAATTAAAAATATTAATAAAAACTGTAATCTGGTCCTTAAAGTCTTAAATATAGTTTTATCATATTTAAGGCCATAAAAAGTCTTAAATGGTATAAGAAAGTCTTAATTAAAGGAAGTCTTAAGCTTGGGGACGGAAAGATAAGAATTGCGATACAGCTTAATGTCACGATTAAACTTCAGAAGGCTATGATTTTAATGAATATATAGGAGCGCCGCACGTTTCAAAGTCAATGTTTCAGTGCCCTTACTGGGAAAAAACGCTGTATTTCTGCTGTTCCGAAAGTGCCACCTGCTGGCAGAGAATGAAATTGAATTTTCAATAAGCCTGCTGTTTTTGTTCAGACCAATGCGAAAGTCAACCCATATTTTTATGCAACATTTTTTTTTTTTATTACGGTGATATGAAAACACAGACATGTTCTTAGTTGCTTTATGGAGATTATCCTAAGTATCGGTTACATTATTTGCAAGTATTTGTGAGTATGCAAAGTCTTGGTAACAGAGGGAGCAGAGGAGTTTACGTGAAAACTTTTCCAAAGAATGCAGCTTGCTAAGTTTTTGATTCTAAATTTACAGAGGAGCGGTTGCGTCCTGAAGAGCGCCGGAGGAACGAACTTTACCGGCAGTATTTTGAGGAGCTGCAGAGGCGTTATGATGCTGAGAGACCAGTGGACTGTTCCGTTATAGTCGTCAACAAGCAGCAAAAGTGAGTCCTGTGACTTTGAAGAGTGATTTAAAGCATTGTTTTCCTGGAGAACCGGTTACATTTTCTGCTTCGTGTTTGTGTGCAGGGAATATGCCGAGACGGTGGGCAGGAAGGTTCGGGATCTGGGTATGGTGGTAGATCTCATCTTCCTGAATACGGAAGTGTCATTGACTCAAGCTCTGGAGGATGTGAGTCGGGCTCGTACGCCCTTTGCCATCATCATCACCCAGCAGCACCAAGTACACCGTTCATGCACTGTCAACATCCTCTTTGGGACCCCGCAAGGTGTGTGTCCTTTCCAGAAAGCTGGAAAAATCCAATGCAATTAAGCACCACAACTATTCAAAACTAGCCCAGTGTTGATACAAGATTGCTATACAATATTTCAGATGTTCACAAAGTGCTGTATAAGCCATAATCAACATTTTAGATGACCACAGCATACTCTTGTTGCAGAGCATAGGAACATGCCCATGCAGGATGCCATGGTGCTGGTGGCCCACAACTTTGACTCATTTAAAGTTGAACACCGCGCTAAAGAAAGGGACGAGATCGCAAGGAAGGCGGCCAAGATGGCCGATGAGGTTTTGATGAGGGAACCTGACAGAGAGGGTCATCCAGCCTCCCTCCTGACCCACATCACGCTGCTGTCTGAGTGCAGGTAGGTCAACAAATACTAGCTAGTTTGGGGTTGAAAAGATCTGCATTTGTTTGATCAAAAATCCAGTTAAAATGGTTAAATATTTTTACAGTTTAAAAAAACTGTTTTCTATTTAAATGAATACTAAAATAATTTATTTCTGTGATCAAATCTGAATTTTCAGCTTCATTACTCCAGTTTTCAGTGTCACATGATCCTTCAGAAATCATTCTAATATGCTGTTTTGCTGCTCAAGAAACATTTCTGATTATTATCAATGTTGAAAGTAGTTTTTTTTTTTTTCCCTTTTGGTGTGGAAATCATTAAATATTTTAATGGTTTTTGGCGAATAGAAAGTTCAAAAGCATTTATTTAAAATAAATTTTGGCATTGAAAATCATGACATTTTACTAGTATTAAGTGTCAAATATAATTAATTGTCTTTCCAACTGTCAGGTTTATGACTCCAGATGAGTTGGCCAGGCTCATTGACTATCTGAGAGACAAACGTGATCGCCTTGTCAGAGGCACTACTGACGCAGGTAAGTCCATTAGGTGTTTTAAACTCAGTGTTGTATTATGCTTTACCCATCAAGCCTTATCCTTCGCTGTTTTTATTCTCTCTAGTCGCACACCCTCCACCAGCGACCCACGAGCCCTCTCAGCCAACCCAGGCTATATCCACTCCAGCTCAGCCTGCGTACACCAGCCTGTCCCTTCATACCAGCCACCTGACCCCTGCGTCCACCCCCGCCACTGCCACCAACCAACAGCAGGAACTCCAGGCTAAGATCCTTAGCATCTTCAACAGCGGCAGCGGATCATCTTCAGTGTCCAGCCCCGCTCCGGCAGCCCAAGCGCAGGGTTACACCTCCAGCCTCGGCCCTCAGACCACCGGGCTCCAGTCTTCTCACGCCGCCCCTGCTGCTGTCGCCGGCGGGATGCCCAAAATCGCCACTGTACAGCCGCAGAGCAGCATGATGAACCCCCGGCCTGCCTTGAGGCCTCCTGGTGCTCGTATGCCTGGGCCGACAGGCACCCCAAGACCGGCGGTCACCACGGGCACCGGCATCAACTTTGACAACCCCAGTGTGCAGAAAGCCTTGGATACGCTCATTCAGAGCGGACCCATTAACCACCTGGTGAATATGGGATCTGTGGGTCAAGGGACCCGGTCAACGCAGGGAATGGGCCAAAGCATGGATCCATCACCTATGTCCCATTATTCCCGTCATTACTGAAATTGATAAATCTGATACGAATTGAAAAGTTGCATTGCTCTGAATTATCATAAATTATTTTTTTTTTTGCTCCTGTGTCATTTGTGATTCAAAAAAAAAAAAAAAATTTTCTGTCAAGTCATTGTTTTCTGGTTTTACGGTTTATTTTATTATTTACTACTCTAATGTGTTAGACGAAACCTTTACAGAGCATGATTGATTGTAATGCTGCATCAATAGATGAGAGAATTTTTGTTGTTTTATATGGAATTGGTGCATTGTATATACCAGCCAACTTCTGACTTAATTAAACAATTTTTAGATACATTTTTTGTCTCTCTTGAATTTGTTTCTCCAAAACGGTTGTGTCCTACCTATAAAGGCTGAAATACTATATAGAGATTAGGATGTAATGCATGGTGGGCCCAGACTGTTTTTTTAAGCTTCATACTATGAATTTTAGACTTGTTTGATATTTTGAACTGAACTAAAAACATTTAATTTGTCATGGATCTTCATTCTTAAAATAAAGATGCTTTATTGGCATTTATGGTTCCATTAAGAACCTTTAAAATTCATGGAATCTTTCCATTCTACAAAGCATTCTTTATAGTGTTTCTTAAAGGTTCTTTGGATTATTTTAAAATGTTCTTCACACTAAGGAAAATAAAAGTTATTGTATTATATAGCTATTACTGAAAGGTGCTTTGATCTATTGCATTGCTGCGAAACCACTTTTTAGTTGTTTTTATTTAAAGTGTAGCAGCAAGGTGCATGTTGTTGAATGTTCAGAACAACGTAAGTTGTTTAGAATATAATTCCCAGTTTTTCTTTGCAATAATTTTCAAATTGGCAAGTGCATAATGCATAGTGTTAAAATCGGTTCAGGTTTTAAGTAGTGTATTCTATTCGCCGGGAGTTTGATTGACAGGTGATCTGACCAATCATAATGCCGAATCTGATATTTCGTCCAACAACAACCTAACCAGACAGGAGAGTAGATTAACGTCGATGGACTTGAACTTGAAAAAGTGTGTAAAGTGTATAAAACAGAGCATGTATTATTGTATAAAACAGAGCATGCTGCGCTGTGACCTTATATAGAGGTTTTTCACTCACGTCATGGTTTGGAAGGTTACCAATAATGGTGATACTCGGATGTAAACAACAGCATGGATTGCACGGTTAATGTACTACAGAATACATTGTTCTGCTAATTATGCTGTCTAAACCACCGATAAAATGTGTGGAAGCTGCTAAATCATGTAGAGAAGGACTTATAGAGTAAGCAGGAAAAGGCACAATATTTTGACAAACTAAAGGTAGTAAAGTAACATACGAGCAGTATTAAGATATTAGCCTAATATTTCACCTCTCTGACCGGAAACACCAATGTTGTCAAGATTCTTGCCCTGGACATACTGGTTCAATCTGGCCAACCACAAACACCTTTTGTTCCTCAGTTTTTTGCAATCTTATTTATTGCTCAATATTTGTTATAACTTTTAGCAGTCTATAGTACTCCAAATGTTTTTCCTGGTCCGACCGATGAGTACTGCCCAAAACCACCATTTTCAGCAGCAATAATCGGCAAAATATGCGAGTTCCCTTGATTCAGTGGTATTGTTGACGTTTTGTGCCGCCAATATGGCTGATTGATGACGCATTGTAAAAACACTCTGTTAAATGGCTGTGACTGATTGCTGTTGTGCACCATTTTCACTTTCAGTGCGGACAAATTTGTTTTGTTGGCTGGAAACTATGCGTGGTTTATATTAAAATGTGTAATTCACCCTTGTCCTAAAGTTGGCAACTTTAAAACACTATTACTAGAAAATAAATAATAATGTATTTCAACAGGTGTAAACACTGAGTAAGGTCTAAACACTTACCTCTGCCACAAATGCTCTTTTGGAAGGTCAGAGGACTTCTGTGAACACTTTTGTGTAACAACTTGAATTGATTGACTTTGCACCGATAAACAAAGAAAAACTTTAAAAGAAATGACTTTGAAAAATTCAGATTCCCCAACATGAGAGGGAACTGGGTTCAAGTTTGACTAGTTGACTAGTCAACAGTGAGGTTTACTGGCTAATCTAGATGTTTGGTTTGATATTTTCAGCAATTCCAGCGCTTTTGGTGACAGTTTTAGTAAAAGCTCCTCAGAAAACAGCCAGTTCAGGTCATGGAGTCTCTACTAATGAGCTGATGAAATTAATCAGGTGTGTTAAATAAGTGACATCCAAAATGTGGAGTGCTGAGAAACCTCAGGACTAGGATTAAGACTTTGAGCCTTGAACCTGCTCGGAATGAAGACTCCATCAAGTAATCCGTAATAAAATGGTATTCGTTTATTGCATTTTGTGCTGACAAATCTATAAAATGGAATGGGAGTTTTGCAGAAGCCATAGAGATAAAGCATTTGAAATGTAAGATAAAACTACATTATTTTCTTTATGTACCATGAAACACAATAGATAATACTCATTATTTATCTTTTTAAAATATTCAACTTACACTGACACAAAAAATAAACACCTCAACACTAACTAGGTCTGCTATATTTACAGGACCCACATCCGCCGTTGCCTGTGGTCCCAGATCTGTTGTGCGTACGTCACTGTACACACGCTCACTCACACAAACACACATCCACACACATACAAACAACTGAAAAACACACAGGAACACACTATATGGCAATATGACCATAAAACCCCGGAACGGACAAAAGAAAATCTACTCGTGAAAGATCTGAAAAATACTTGTTCTCCACTACATTCCCTTTCAGATGTTCATACAAAATGTTTTCATTTCAAATGAATCAAAAACAAGCTTGAGGGATTCAGTCATTTTCCATGTAAAACTAATGTTCTGATCTAGAATTAATTGCACTCGTTTGCAAAGCGTGAAATCAGTTGCCCAGAGCGAGCTATTCAATAACTCACATTGTTATCTTTTCAGAGAAGCAAAGCCAAGACAAAACATGATTTTCTTTGTCCATTTTTCTTATAGTCGTCTCGGATTGTTTACTTTAGCAAAATCTAACTTGCAGCTACGCTGCAAAAAAGCAATAAGCCATGAAATCTGCTTGTCCAATCAAATTAGTAGCGAACTCAATGTTTTTAAAACATTAAATTTGGCAAATGCATTTTCAGAAAGTCAAAACACTATTAAACTATAGATTTTTATGAATATCCACTTAAATATTTTTAGACCTTTTAGCTTGATTTTGAGTACTTAAAATCAGCCCTGGAATTAAAAACTAGATTTTTAAAATAGATAATAATTAAATATTAAAAAAAGCATAAGCATTGCACTTTCTTTTTGTTAACATATAGCTGCCAATTTGAGTATTTAAGGCATGAGTACAAACTGGAGTAAATAATGATTTTACTGTTAAACAAAACACCCTCAAGTTTCTTTTTAATTCATTCAGAATGACAGTTTGCAATAGACTAAACACATACCCAGGTCAACATAAATAACTTTGGTAATCAATTCTTCTTTAAATAAATTAACTCATTGATAACTGCATTAAAAGTAAAATGGTCTTTGTCTTGGCTAAACTACCTATAGTAAAAATAGACCCCTTTAACCAGTCAATATCCATTCACACAAAGATACTAGTTGATTCAAAGAAACCGTTGTGCACAACAAGAACACCAAACATCTGGTAAAAATAACACATTTACAATTAAAAGAACTGAAATAAACCGGCGTGAACGTAATACTGTATATCACAAAACATTTAAATATTTATATTTATATATATATATATATATATATGTATATCAGCTTGTTCAGGATAATGTGCATGCGTTGAACAGGACAACGGACCCAGGTCCTGGCTCTATTTCAACTGCTTCAGATGGATTTGATTCGATTTCAACATTTGGAATTTCACAGAACTTTGCATGTTCACATGCATTTTTTAATCAAAGTTTTATGACTGGAATGTTAAGAAAAACAAATACAAGCCTTCAAGTGACCTCAGAGGTAAATGTAATGGGACTAAACTCTTGAAAATAAAGGTTTGACAGTCTAATGCCATTCTGATTCTTATTCTGATCTGATCTGAATAACCTATAGGAAACATCAAAATGCAGCAACAGCCTTTATTTCCAAGAGTGTAGGATTAATAAAATAAAGCGAGATTCACATTTTTTTTTTGAAGAACATCCAATGTCGCGGGTCAAACTTCAAAACCAAGTACAGACTGTTATTCAGAGCCCTTTTTTGTTTCCGAGATGTGTCGAACGCCTCGATATTCCTTGGCGTAGGAATACACTTGATTTCTTTTTTGCTACACACAAGCCAGGTATTCATCGTGAGATGTTGAAGAAAGGAAAAAGATTGTGAATGTGTCCACTGTCAGTTTGAATAGAGCCAAGCCCAGCAGTGGAAGCGCTTGTTTATAGTCTTTTTATACGGTGATCACATCGAAACAGTGCTCGTAGGTTCGGAACGACGTAGGGAGTGAAAAGTAGGAGGAATGGAAATGTTACCACACCAACTCAGTGATTTGTATTAGAAATATATCTTCTTTTTTTTTTTTTTACATCTACGTATACTCTTTTCGTCATTAATTACAAGAAGTGCTAGAAATTCATGCCAAATAAACAGCAAACACACACATCTTTTTTTGTTTTGTTTTACAGCATAATCAAATCAATCTTCAGGTAGTATGTTACCGCAGTGAACAAAACTCTCTGCGACAACGCGGCCGATGCAGTACACAGTCTCGCCGCTAGAGGCATCAGCGCTGAAATGGATCTGGCATGCTCATGATTCTGGCAACTCAATCGTCACTGTCACCATGGACGTAAATAACGTTAACTTGATAAAGTGCATTTCTATCTCAGCCACCATAGAACAGATGTGACGCACACTCTAGCATACGAAGCGCGCCGATGAACTCTACGAGAAGCAGAACCGTGGGCGAACTAGCAACTAAAAATACGCCATACGTACCGTTTCCTGTGGAAATCAATATTGCACGTTACCGTCGAAAACAAAGAAGTTCATTTTTTCTGGTGTGTACTAAAAGCATCCTAACAAACACAAACAGGGAACGATGACCCTGCAGCTACAGTGTCTCGAGAGCGATATTATTTACAAAGCCAAAAACAACAACACACAGCATCCCGCTAATCTAAGTTAACACGTAAGAATGCTCGCTAAACATTTTGCCGTTTAGTCGTGACAGCAATCTGAAAAAGCTGCCTTGACTTTTTTCCTAGAACTGTTCTTTACACATCACGAAAATCAAAATTTTCCAACACACACCATGCAAACGAAGCATATCGTAAGTGTTTGTTAAAAACATCGTCGAGTGAACTAATTGTCGAAACGTCATCAGAGGCTCAGTCTACGCAGGCAGTACTTAAAAAAGTGTCGTGTTTCGACACGTTTTGCGGTTTGTTCAGATTCAGTGAACGATGTCGTCACTTTAAACGAATGGAAAATCAACTAAATAAAATGATAAAGCTGATAAGGCTGAAGTCGTTTTCGATCAATGCAATCTCAGCGTCAACCCCTCCCCTCGTAAATATACCTTTAAATATTTAATCTTTCGCTTTATGTACACGCACAATCCATGTCTATTCATACACTAGCAGCAGCATTCATATCTTATGAGAGGTTTTCCCATGTTTAAACATAAAATAATCTGTAATATTTTCATAAACTACTGTATGTACTTTCTATCCAAGTAAGATTCAAGTTATTTATTTATATATATATTTATCTATATATTTGTGTTTATATATATGTATATATGCAGTTGGTATTTCTGCTAAAAAAAAAAGGTCTGCATAAAATAGCCTATATCGCTACAAAAATAAATAATGCAATGAATATATGATTTCCCAATTGCACATACATTATGCTCTCAAAAATACACTTTCTGATCTACTCTTCTATCATTTCAGGTTAATTTTGCATCAAATCTCATTTTGCGATTTGGCTAATGCATTACAGTCGCGCTGCATAGAATTCAGATTTCTGGATGCTATTCAATCCATAATGCGTATAACAACTCAATCTAGTGCTGCGTACACGTTGCGTCAGAATTACCGTAATTACCAGACGAGTCTATTCTGAGCTGTTTATGGACTCAGAAATGATTAGTTACGCCCAAAATGGATCCATGTGCGGCATTTTTGATAATGACAGCAATCTACTGGTTTAAAATCACACGAATTCACTTCTTGCAACAGCGCAGCACAAATCACATCTCAAAGAAAGCGTGCAACTAAACTGCTGAAGCCGCTGCCATGTTTTTTGATAAAGTTGAGCAATTATGTAAATACAAGTGTCAAAGTTGGAAACTCTGATGTGAATGCAGCATTTTTGTTTAAAGTGACAATGTTATCAATATTGGTTTCTACTGACAATTCACATTTTCATTCATATGGCACGAGTGAAATCGAAGTTTGGCAATACAATCAGATACTGTTATACTCTATATATAGCTCTGTGACATTTCCGGTGTAATATAATATAGATTTTATCTATGATATAGCTAATTCATACAGATTTTTCTGTAAATGCAACAAACATAGATTTTTCTTTATAGCAAAATGGGAAAAAAAGAAAGAAATGGGCAACTTCCATTTGCTCATTCACTCATGCAAACACACACACACACAAACGTTCATTTAATGAATCCACAGACTCATTAAATCATTTGTTACACAGTGGCTGTCAGTGCAGGTTGAGTGCTTGTTGGGGAGGGGAGGTTCGGTACCGTAGTACACTTCAAGCCGCCATAGTGAAGCCTGTAGCCACCCAAAACACCCTGACCCTGTAAGACAACAGCGTTTCTTCACCAGAATCTTAGGTTATTTCACAAGAAAAATACTACACTGATATTTAATAATGCCTTATACACTATTTACACTAGTTCAGAGTGGCTGAGTACTTTTTTCTTTTTTTTCTAGCTCGTTCTTTCGCTAATTACAGTGTCGGTTGCACCGATAGACTCTCACTCGCTGCTTTGCTGTCAAACAGCAAGTCGCACACCCTGCCAGCCTTGTTTTTTGGCACATATTGTGACTGTATTTGGCAGGGGGATAGCTAGGAACGAATAAAAACATGGAGGAGGTGGATGAGACAAAACAAACACACAACAACAGATCTTTGTGCAGAGGAGCACGCTTAAAGTCAACGTGAAATGCCCTTCGCAAACCATTTTACTTCCGTAAAGCAAGCATTCAGGAAGAGAATCAAAAAAATGCATGAGAGATTTGATTTGGGGTTGAAAAATAAGAGCTTTTTCAGAAGTTTACAAATGACAGAAACACTTAAAAAGACTTTTTTCTTTGGAATAACATGCACAGATTAGTTTCAGAAACAAATAGCTCCAAGTCTGATTTCACGTTGACTTTAAACTTCACATTATAGTATAAACTCATTAATTCACATTGCAGAACAAAAGGACGGCATTTAAACGTGAAAATCTTTTCCCAAGGTTGTCAGTCTTAACCAGAGCAGAATATTTCACAGCATCTCTGGCGTAGTTTTGAACGTCAAATCCTTCTTGACGTCGCACTTTCTTTTCTGCATCCTCTTCCTCAACATAAAAAAATTAAAACAATTTAAGCACAACCCACCCACTTCGCCTGATTGGGTGAGAGCGGTGATTCACAGATGATGTAGGAAAGCTACAGCAGACGGGGCATTGAACAAATACCCACTGACATCAACAGTGCACTTCATTGAACAGTAAAGTGTGGATCACGTCCATCATTAACGAGAGTAACGCCAAGAGCGATGTTTGGCCAGTGAGAGCTTGGCAAACCAGTAGAACGGGACAAATGAAGCTGGTTGATTGAAGGGAATTCTGGGATATTGCTTGGGCCACACTGGGGAAGGGGGGCAAATGGGATGGAACGTTGTCGACTAGTTTCTTAAGAGTAGATGGTGATGACCTCGCGACCTCCACCACGCACGAGGAGGACCCGGTTGAGACCTTCGGTTAAAACCTCCATGAATTCCATGTCTGATTGATAGAGTTAAGGAAATGAGAGCTGTAAAGTATATAAAACATACACAAAGATGCATACTACTCATGCTACTTTCGCAGAATGTACTATATATGGTGCACAGTATGCACATTTGGTCAAGTCAAGTCAAGTCACCTTTATTTATATACCGCCTTTAACAATACAGAATTGTGGCAAGGCGGCTGTACAGTATTAAATAGGAAAACAGTACATCAACAATGCCAAAGGCAACAGTAAACACTCACATTTTAGGTAAAGGTAGTTAATCAAAAACAATAAAATAAAATACAATATTGTGTTTAAAGAAAGTGTCCCCAACTAAGCAAGCCAGAGGCGACAGCGGCAAGGAACCAAAACTCCATCGGTGACAAATGGAGAAAAAAACCTTGGGAGAAACCAGGCTCAGTCGGGGGGCCAGTTCTCCTCTGGCCAAAGTTCCCGTGGTCTTGTGCCGACAGCCGTCTAGGTGATGTGGTCTTCACTGTGGATCCGTCTCTGGGGCTCATCTAGTTGATGTGGACTCCGCTGACATTCAGGGCGGTAGAGGTCGTCTCTAGGTGCCGATCCACCATGTGGGCTGGGTTCGGACTGGATCCGGGGGACTGCAGTGACCATCTGATCTGGATACGGACTGGATCTGGTGGTTGATGTGACCTCGGAATAAGAGAGAAACAGACTAATATTAGCGTAGATGCCATTCTTCTGACGATGCACTGAGTACATCAGGTGTTATGGGAAGTGTTCCCGGTTCCGGTAGACCTAATTAGTGCAGCCTAACAATCCTTTAACGGATTTGAATTATAAGAATATGTTAATTAGTTATTAGTGTAAGCAAGGTTAAAGAGATGTGTCTTTAATCTAGATTTAAACTGACAGAGTGTGTCTGCGTCCCGAACATTGTAGGGTAGATTGTTCCAGAGTTTGGGTGCTAGATAAGAAAATGATCTGCCGCCCGCAGTTGATTTTGATATTCTCGGTATTATCAAATTACCAGAGTCTTGAGAACGCAGCGGACGTGAGGGACTATAATGCGATAAGAGCTCACTCAGGTACTGAGGAGCTAAACCATTCAGGGCTTTGTAAGTAATTAGCAAGATTTTAAAATCTATACGATGTTTAATAGGGAGCCAGTGCAGTGTAGACAGAACCGGGCTAATATGATCATACTTTTTGGTTCTAGTAAGAACTCTAGCTGCTGCATTTTGGACCAGCTGGAGTTTGTTTATTAAGCGAGCAGAACAACCACCCAATAAAGCATTACAATAATCTAACCGTGAGGTCATAAATGCATGGATTAATGTTTCAGCATTTGACATTGATAGCATAGGTCGTAGTTTAGATATATTTTTGAGATGGAAAAATGCAGTTTTGCAAATACTAGAGATGTGGTTTTCAAATGAAAGATTACCATCAAATAGCACACCTAGGTTCCTAACTGATGACGAAGAATTAACAGAACAGCCATCAAGTATTAGACAGTGTTGTAGGTTATTACATGCTGAGGTTTTAGGCCCAATAATTAACACCTCTGTTTTTTCAGAATTTAGCAGTAAGAAATTACTTGTCATCCAATTTTTTAACTCAACTACACAATCCATTAGTTTTTCAAATTGGTACGTTTCGCCGGGCCGCGAAGAAATATAGAGCTGGGTATCATCAGCATAGCAGTGAAAGCTAACACCATATTTCCTGATGATATCACCCAAGGGTAACATGTAAAGCGTAAAGAGTAATGGCCCTAGTACTGAGCCTTGCGGTACTCCATACTGCACTTGTGATCGATATGATACCTCTTCATTTACTGCCACGAATTGATGGCGGTCAGATAAATACGATTTGAACCATGCCAATGCACTACCACTAATGCCAACATAATTCTCAAGTCTATTCAAGAGAATGTTGTGGTCAACAGTATCAAACGCAGCACTAAGATCCAGTAGCACTAACAGAGAAATACAACCACGATCGGATGACAAGAGTAGATCATTTGTAACTCTAATAAGAGCAGTCTCAGTACTATGGTACGGTCTAAAACCTGACTGAAAATCCTCACAGATATCATATTTCTGTAGGAAGGAGGATAGTTGTGAGGATACAACCTTTTCTAATATCTTTGATAGAAATGGGAGATTCGAGATAGGTCTGTAATTAGTTAATTCGTTAGGGTCAAGTTGTGGTTTTTTAATTAGAGGCTTAATAGCAGCCAGTTTGAAGGTTTTGGGGACATATCCTAATGACAGTGATGAATTAATAATATTTAGCAGAGGATCTATGAGATCTGGAAGCAAGTCTTTTAGTAGCCTAGATGGAATAGGGTCTAGCATACAAGTTGTTGGTTTAGATGCTTTAACAAGTCTATACAATTCATCCTGACCTATAGTAGAGAATGAGTTGAATTGTTCCCCAGGAGATCTATAGCGCACTATCTGATGCAACACTGTAATTGACGGCTGCATAGTGACAATTTTGTCTCTAATTGTATCGATCTTAGAAGTAAAGTAGTTCATGAAGTCATTACTGCTATGCTGATGGGCATAGTCAGTGCCTGTTGGTTCCTTATTTTTTGTTAACTTAGCCACTGTATTGAATAAATACCTAGGGTTATGTTTGTTTTCTTCTAATAGAGTCGAAAAGTAATCAGATCTTGCCGATTTTAACGCTTTTCTGTACGATAGGGTACATTCACGCCAAGCAATGCGAAAAACCTCTAAATTTGTTTTCCTCCAGCTGCGCTCCATTTTCCGGGCTGCTCTCTTTAGGGCGCGAGTGTGCTCGTTATACCACGGGGTCGGACTATTTTCCTTAATCTTCCTTAGGCGCAGAGGAGCAACCGTATCTAGAGTCCTGGAAAAGAGAGAGTCAATAATTTCTGTTACATCATCAAGTTTTTCTGAGCTATTGGACATACTGAGGAATTCAGATAAGTCAGGAAGATTACTTAAAAAGCAATCTTTTGTAGTAGAAGTGATGGTTCTACCATACTTGTAATAAGGAGTTGAATTTACAGTTTTAGTCATCTGGAGAGTACACGAGACTAGATAATGATCAGAGATATCATCACTTTGCTGCAGAATCTCAACGTCATTGACATCAATTCCATGTGACAGTATTAAGTCTAAAGTATGATTTCGACGATGAGTGGGACCTGACACATGTTGTCTAACTCCAATAGAATTTAGAATGTCTATAAATGCAGCTGCCAGTGAATCATTTTTAAGATCAACATGGATGTTAAAGTCACCTACTATTAAGACCTTATCTGTAGCCAACACCAGCTCAGATATAAAATCAGCGAATTCTTTAAGAAAATCTGTATGGTGCCCTGGTGGCCTGTATACAGTAGCAAGTACAAACGTCATAGGGGGATTTATCATTAACACTTGTTTCTCTGGATAATGTTATATGAAGCACCATTACTTCAAACGAGTTATACTTGAAATCCGCTCTCTGTGAAACACTAAAAATATTGCTATAAATTGTAGAAACACCTCCCCCTTTACCTTTTAGACGTGGCTCATGTTTATAATGGTAACCATTAGGGGTAGACTCGTTTAAGATAATGTAATCATCTGATTTTAGCCAGGTTTCTGTCAAACATAGCACATCTAGGTTATGATCAATGATCATATCATTTACAAAAAGCGCTTTTGTAGAGAGGGACCTGATATTCAAAAGGCCAAGTTTTATCATTTGTTTCTCTGTATTATGTAAATTTTTTATTTGTTGAACATTGATTAGATTGTTACTCTTAAATTGGTTTGGACGTCTTTTGTATTGTCTAGCTCGGGGAACAGACACAGTCTCTATAGCATGATATCTAGGTGTAAGGGTCTCTATGTGCTGAGAATTAACTGGTTTCGGTGACGTGAGGCGGCTAGCAGACGGTCGGATTAGCCAGTCTGTCTGCTTCCTGACCTGGGTCCCAGTTAGTCAAGTGCAAACTCTAAGACTATATGCCATATTACTAGAGAGAAGAGTGGCACCACCCCCGGAGGGATGAAGACCATCTCTTTTCAGCAGGTCAGGTCTGCCCCAGAAACTTGTCCAATTGTCTATGAAACCTATGTTATTCTGCGGGCACCACTTAGACATCCAGCCATTTAGTGACGACAGTCTGCTATGTATCTCGTCACCACGATACGCAGGGAGGGGGCCAGAGCAAATTACAGTGTCTGACATCGTACTTGCAAGTTCACACACCTCTTTAACATTATTTTTAGTGATCTCCGACTGGCGAAGTCGAACATCATTTGTGCCGACGTGAATAACGATCTTACTGAATTTACGTTTAGCATTAGCCAGCACTTTTAAATTTGCCAAGATGTCAGGCGCTCTGGCTCCCGGTAAACATTGGACTATGGTGGCTGGTGTCTCTATTTTCACGTTCCGTACAATAGAATCGCCAATAACTAGAGCACTTTGATCAGGTTTCTCAGTGGGTGCGTCACTGAGTGGGGAGAACCTGTTTGATGTTCTGATCGGAACGGAAGAGCGGTGTTTTGACCCGCGACTATGCCGTCTCACAGTCACCCAGTTGCCCTGCTGCAAAGGCGAAGTTACCGGAACCGAACAATGTACGGGACTTCCTAAGCTAGTCGCATCCAAAGCCGTATCTAATGCCCTCACATTCTTACTATCCTCGATTAAAGTTTGGATGCGTGTCTCTAGTTCTGAAATCTTCTCTGTCAGCCTAACTATTTCCCTGCATTTATCACATGTAAATCCCTCGCTGCTGACAGAGATTGATAAACTATACATATGACAGGTGATGCAGGTTACCAGGAAAGGAGAAGAAGCCATTACTCACCGTAGTTGTAGAACGATTTCAACTCACCACTGTTGTTTGATGAACTTGTGTAGAAAAAGGCGTAGAGAAAAAGTAAAAGTGAATGGCAAGATAACCGGCTAACACACTACAAACACGCTGCACCCGCGGTTGTAGAATAAAACGAGCGATCAACGAGAGCGAGGGAAAAAAAGGAAAGCGGTAGTAGACGTGAATAGAGACGTGAGTGGGAACGCAAATGGCAGGCTAAACGGCAAACGGAATGCTAACGCATAGCGCGGCGTTGCACTCGCGGTTATAGATTAAAAGCGAGCGATCGGATTAGTTTGATGGATAATAACAGAAATCTGGTGGGGGAAAAAGCTATATTTTATCACTATAAACAACAGAAAGTAATAGTAAGATAGAGATTTCCTCAGAAGAATAAAACTCTAGGAAGATTTGGTGCCAGTAAGATTTTTGAAGTCTTTTGTGCTCACCATGGCTGCATTTATTTGATAAAAAATACAGTAAAAACAGTAATATCATGAAATATTATTACAATTTCAAATAGCTGGTTTCTATTTGAATAGATTTTAAAATTAAATTTATTCCAGTGATCCAAAGATGAATTTTTAGAATCCCAACTCCAGTCTTCAGTGTCACATGATCCTTCAGAAATCATTCTAATATGCTGATTTGCTGATCAAGAAATATTTCGAAATATTATCAGTGTTGAAAACAGTTGTGCTGCTTCATATTTTTGTGAAAACTATGATACGTTTTATATTTCAGGATTCTTTGATGAATAGAAAGTTTAAAAGAATAGAATTTATTTGAGATTTGAGATTAAAAGGCGTTTGTAACATTATAAATGTCACTTTTGATCAATTTAATGTCTCTGAAGACTAAAAACATGAATTTATTTTAATTAAAATAAAAAATTAACATAATGCAATGTACTCAATGTGACCTTTTAAAAATGTTATAATCTTATTATATTTTATTTTATTTTATTTTATTTTTGACTCATTATTATTATCATTTTTGGACTACCAAAAATGTAGAATTTTTACACCAAACTGGATAAAAAAAGAAAAAAGAATAAAAACCATAATAATTTTCAAAATGAAAACAATGCGACAATGTGAAAATGATCAGGATACAGTTCTCGTCGCCGGTTCTGTTTTTGGGCGGTCCGGGCATGTTAAGCAGGACTAGTTTGGCCTCCTGGGATTTCTTAACAATGACTTCATTGAGTCTGAGTGCAGTGTGCATGCGCCTCACGTTGGACTGGTTTCTAAAAAAAAACAAAAGCATCAACCATAAGCTCATAAACATTAATCAACACCAGTGAGTGTCAATATGTGCGTCGCTGTCAGAGATACTCACAGATTTTCCCACTCTCTGTGGCGTGACAAAGAAAGAATGGAAGACAAGTGTAACTGAACCTAAATTCAAACCTTTGCATTGTATTTTGTAAATCAAGCAACTTTTTGGCACATGCTGCACTCACGGTTTCATGTTGAAGAGGTCTTTGATGGCCTCTGGTGTCGTGACTCCTATAGGTTTGGCCTGCTCTCCATCACACTTCGCTTCAGTCCATGTCATCTGAACGACCGTGCCGGGGGTCTCGGCGTCCGCGCTGGGGGACTGCGGTGTGGCCGGGGTCGGGGGGTTGGTACTCTTGTCATCAATGAGCTGTTTCTGTTGGGATGGGGACACAGGGACAGACTGAGAGGGCAGGACCGGCACATACGCACATATGGAGAATGTCAGGGCAAAAGAGAAGGAAAAGAAAGGGTTAATGCTCAGATAGAAATTAAAAGTGTTTAAAATGTAAATAAATATTTCAATGATAAATAATAATAATAAATCATAAATTATTATGAAATAAAAATAACATTTAATAATCACAATAATAACAACAAATGAGATTATGATTACACTCACAATGAAAATGACTATGCTTTATAATGAATATTAAATAACTATTTATTACATTTATTTTGTTTATTGACAATTACTTTCATTTTAATTATATTTCATTAGATTTCAATATATTTATAACAATCACAATGAAACTGACAATACTTTATAATGATAATTTTTATTAAATTAAAATAATTAATGAATATAAAATTCAAAAATAATTTATTTATTGATGGATTACTTTCATGTTAATTATATTTTAATGCAATTAATACTGCAATTAATAGTTACCATATGCATTAAAATGAAATGTATTCCCATCACTAGTTGTTTTATTATAATTATTAAATTGTTTTTTTAATTTTAAAAATACAATAAAAATTAATAGAAAACAACAAATTAAGATAAAAAATAAATAATTAAAATATAATTTCGTATAACGAAAAATATTTAAAATAATTTTTGAGAAGGAGAGAGAGAAAGAGAGAGACAGATCTGGATTCTGTTCTATAATGAATAATATTAAATAATAAATCATTATTAAATTAAAATTATCAATGAATATAACATTTAAAGGTAATTATTTATTGACTGATTACTTTTATGTTAATTATATTTCAATAATTATGATTAATGCTGCAATTAATATTTACCATGTGCATTAAAATGAAATTTATTCTCATTAAAATAAGAAATAAATGTAAAATAAATAATTTGTTTATTTACCATCACTAGTTGTTTTATTATAATTATTAAATTAAAATAAAAATGAATAAAAAACAATGAATTAAGATTAAAAAAAATTCAAATCGCATTTCGTAAAACTAAAAAAATATTTAAAATAATTTTTGAGAGAGAGAAAGAAAGAGACAGAGCTGGATTCTGCCGTGTCCATTACTCTGAAAGGCATCACAAAAACACTGGTATCGGACAAAACGGTCAAGCTGAGATCCCAGCATGTTCAACACAAGCAATGTGGCTGTTATTGGCGTGTAAAATGAAAACTGTAAAGCCATTCATTCGTTTCTCTGATATCTGAAGACACAATTACAAGCACAGAATGAAATGAGCATTGCTGGCTCGGTCCGTCATGCTGTACCTCCTCTTCTGGTTTCTCCTCTTTGCTGCTGGCCGGTTCTTCAGTCACACTCAGCTGGGTCGTGACGGCGGCCGGGTTCTTACGGCGAATCGACCCGCGAGAGCTATCAGTGATGCTCTGGATCTGAAAGGAGAGGAACGATGGGAATATTCATGAGACACGAGGCCCCGCCCACAAGCACTGATGTCATGCATAATGAGGTTCAGTTCAGCAGCATGTTTGATCATAAGTAGAGGTTGACTGAATGTTTGAGGATGGACGTGTACCTCACGTTCACGCTCAGTCTTGGTGAGGTTGATCTGCTTCAGGATCTGAGATCGCTGCTCCATCATCAGGGTTTTCTCATACGTGTACGCTGAGATATCACTGTCATGCTGAAGATACAGGAGAGAGACAATAGTTTTCAATAGTTCAATGCAAAATAGTTCAAATACAAGTACAAGTAAAATAGTGACCGTGTGCATTACCATCTCCACCACCTCCACCGCGGCGTCTATGCGCAGGTGATACAGGAAAGTTGTCAGATCCTTCTTCATCTGGATGCTGTTATCGTCCATCTGGGCCACAGTGAAGATGCGCATCTTGCACTTCCTCCAAACCTACAGAACATCATCCACAGATATCAACATGCGAGCTGCAGTAACGTCATTCTGATGGAAATGAAGAGGTAAAGCATGTACCTTGTGCTGGCGGAGGAGGAAGGGTAGCAGCATCAGCATGCCTCCATCATGTACGATCCACCACACATCAATGTGACCCTCTGTGAAGCGTTCGCCGTTTGACGGGAAGGCCGAGATGTTCTTGGGCACCAGCAGGGCTTTACTGGCAGCGGTGGTTTCTCTTACCAGCTCTGTAATGAAGACACGTTATATTTATTATTTATGCTTATAAATATATTATTGTTTACTGATTTGTTGTTTGGTGTTGATCTAATGTCAGGCTTATTCATTTGTTATGCATAATCTGGGAAAAGATGAAGCACATATGTAATTAAAAATATTTAATTATGTATAGTAAATAAAAATTATTTCTATAAAAAGTGTCACAAGTTCCAATTCCAAAAAAAAAAAAAATCCAACATTGATAATAAATCAGCATATTACAATGATTTCTGAAGGATGTTCTGAGTAATGATGCTGAAAATTGAGCTTTGCATCACAGGAATAAATTACATTTTACAGTATATTCAAATAGAAAACTGTTATTTTAAATTGCAATAATATTTCAGACTATTACTAATTTTACTGTATTTTTAAACAAATAAACAGTCTTAATAAGCATACGACTTCTTAAAAAAACTAAAAAAAATGATCAATATAATTAATATAAATAATAATTGATTATAATACAAATAATTGATTAATATAAATAAATTAAACTGTACTTAAAAATAAAATATAGCATATGCAAATATAATAGAATATAAATATATATTGTGCATGAAATAAATATGCAATAATTGTTTTTGTTAAATTTTTAAGTTTATATTTAATTTACTGGATTACACAATTACCATTTGGTTTTGCACTACATAAACCATTTTCTGGCTGCATTTTCGGTAAAATTAGCTACATTGTCAAAGATACTATTACTGTGAGATACATTCATTCATATTGAGATTTAAGATTTTGTTCATCCCGCCCATCCTTAGTTGACTGTATTTACACTGAATCAATACCTGAGAAGGATCAGCTGATAATTAAACACTTGTATTCAGCAGAATTATTTCTGCAACTATTTTGGGATCCTTTCCAACTCAGATGAATTAAACCATCACTTATATCTTAAAATTCACACAAGTGAACATCTGTGGTGTGAGACGTGAAGCGCCACCTGCTCAGTCTGGCTGCTTCAGTACTTCATAACACAGAACAGACTCACACGAACACATATGATGCAATGATTTTAACAGCTGCCGCAGCGTAAAGTGGTGTGCTAGACCTTACATACTGAATCAAGAGGTGTAAATTCAATCTCACAAAGCCAGAGGAAAATTATACAGTTTGGTTTTATACATCTACTTTGTCTCTGGTATGTTTACTTAAATTCCTTCGGAAGTTAGAAATATAGGCATAAATCAATAGGTATCACTCATTAAGAGTATAGATAAATTAATGTGAAAAGCAGTGTAGATCATTTGGTCTCCATTTGATCTCACTGGTGTTTAGCAGAAAGAACTGAGCTTTCAAGGAGATCTCATTTGTGATTCTTCTTTCCAAAACTTTTAAAAATAAAGGATCCAAGTGGTGGTTTTTCACAGCAGTGCCATAGAATAACCATTTTTGGTTCCTCAAAGAACCTTTCATGGAACAGTTCTTGAAAGAACCACTTTAAAAGCACATTTAGAATTTTTTTCCACCACAAAGAACCTTTTGTGGAATGGAAAGGTTCAATGGACATTAAAGGGGTCATAGGATGCAAAGTTCACTTTTACATGGTGTTTGAACATTAATGTGTGTTGGCAGTGTATGTACAAATCTACGCTATAATGATAAAAATCCATGCAGTGGTCTTTAATTAATCTGTAAAAATAATCAAGCCATTCTCAGATGCCTGTTGTTGCTGCGTCACACCCACAGAGGCCGCTCTCACGATAGTTGATTGACATGAGTGTCTTACCTCAGACCCGCCTTAAATCAGCTGTAACAGTCCGACTGCCATTGTTTCGATGCTGGAGCAGGGATGTAAATTAGACAAGAATATCTCAGATTGAGCGATTGAGGTGTTGTGTTGCTGGATGTAATAATGAACATAGTGGTCTTCATTTACACCTGACATCTGAGCCGCTGAAGATGCAGTGGATTACATTTGTTTGTGAAGGGAATGCACCTCCCGATCTACATAAACTAGTCTATGTTCGTGCAAATCATTCATGATCCAGCTTCACCTACAGCAGAAGTGAGTATAAGGGTTTTTTTTATGAATCTTTGCGATCGCCTTTCCTAATAATGTGCTAGTTAGCAAGTTTAGCAGCTAATCGCGGCTAAATGTGGCTAAAGTAAACAGGCTCGTCACTCCACAGAGAGAAGAGAGGGGCGGGGCGGGTAGAGCTTATTAACATTTAAAGAAACCTCGACCAGAACAGGATGAATTTTGCAGAGCTGATTTTGGCAAGGTAAAAAAGGTGTTATTTACACTACCGTTGAGAAATTTTAACCAAAGCATGTTATAGAGTTTTCATTAAGACCCTAAAGAATCATATCAGCTTGTGGAAAATGGGCATCCGATGACCCCTTTAAAGGTTCTTCATGAAACCAGATGCCAATAAAGAACCAAGAAGAAATGGTGCTTCTGTCTCTCACCAATGAAGTTTCTCCAGCTCTGATGATCCTCAGCCTGTTTCCAGTTGCGTGGCCAGGAGGCCAGTACGGTGTTGTGTTGAAGACCACCCAACCCTCCAGCCTGGACCAAATGCGATGTGGCGTCCCTCATATTAGAAGAGATGACCACCTGACAGAAACCCTTCACCTTCTCTGCCTCCATGAGCTTCCTCAGAGACTTTGAGACACAAAACCAAGTGGAAAAATGACATTAAACCCCAAATAAATATCAAAATTAAATTCCAACATATGCTAAGTAGTAGTTCACTATCCATGTTGTGTCTGTGTGTGTTTGTATGAATGTTACCTGTTCGGCCTGCTGTCCTTGAGGATGGTTTTCCAGGTAGGTTCCCTCCAGCGCTGTGCCCACAATGGTCAGACCCTTTCCAGCCTTCAGCTGACTGGTCAAGGACAGCAAACGTGGCTGCTCCACATTCAGCTCAGAATCCATGCTGATCAGGACTAATATCTGAGGTCTGAAGAGAACAAAGAGCAGGAGAGAAATGTGATCAAAAGATTATACATGCACAATAAGGCCAATAATATAAATAATGTACCTTTAAAATGCAGCATAAATATATATGAATAGAAGTCTATAAAATATGGTATATATAATATATTAATATAAACAAATAAAACATAAAAATAAATATATAAATAAACATTTTTAAATACACGGCTAAATATAGGCATGAGAATAATATATACATATATAAACTTACTTAAAATACTTTAAAATTATAAACAAATTTATCATTTCAAACAAGTATATATTTATCATTTGTATAAAAATGAAGTATATTAATATAAATATTAAAATGTATATTAAATATATACACACACATACAAATTATCGAACATTTTTAATGTAATTTTTAATAATGTTAATAATTATATGAACAGTTTTGTTTTTAAGTTTAGGTTTTAACATTTTAGTAACTTTTTTTTACCTTTATATATATATATATATATATATATATTTATTTATTTTAGTCTTACTTTTAGTCATTTTAGTTCAGCTTATTCGACATATTCTTCTAAATATTTTATTCCTCTTAGCTGTCAAAGAAACATTGCCATTTAAGTTTATTATTAAGTTTAAATTTTCATTTAATATTTAAATTTTTTTATTCTATTATTTTATTTAATTTCAGCCTTTTTTCAAGTGGTGAAAAAACTATTAACATATACAGGGGTTGGACAATGAAACTGAAACACTGGCCAATATAGTGTTGGAGGTTTCATGGCTATATTTCTGCAGCCTGGTGGCCAGTCTTTACTGATCGCACATTCCACCAATAAGAGCAGAGTGTGAAGGTTGACTTTGTGCACCCAATAGCTCAAACATTGTACCCTGAAGGTGGTGCCGTGTATTAGGATGATAATGCACCAATACACACAGCAAGACTGGTGACAAGAGTGATTTGATGAACATGAAAGTAAAGTTAAACATCTCCCATGGCCTGCACAGTCACCAGATCTGAATATTATTGAGCCACTTTGGGGTGTTTTGGAGGAGCGAGTCAGGAAATGTTTTCATACACCAACATCACATAGTGACCTGGCCACTGTTCTGCGAAAGGAATGGCTCAAAATCCTTCTGGCTACTGTGCAGGACTTGTATTTGTCATTCCCAAGATGAAATAATGCTGTATTGGCTGCAAAAGGAGGCCAAATGGCATACTAATTGTGGTCTAAACCCAGGTGTTTCAGTTTCACTGTCCAACCCCTGTATATATATATATATAAATAAATGCATTCACACTCACCTCCAGTTCTTGGTGTGCGGTGGTCCCTCTTCCAACCTCATAAGGGCGAAGCGGGCCGCACTGAGAGACAGACCTCTTATTCCATCACCCCATTCCTTTTCAGCCCTGTCAGCACACACACACACATATACTGTATTTTTCACACGCTCTGTTTCTCTCTTATCACTCTTTATTTTATAATAAAGTTAACACTGGCTGCATATCACGTTACTTATCAGAGCTGTTGAAAACAGAAAATCACATCAGAGTCTATGCCAAGTCAGCATGCTTCTGTTTTTTAAATTAAACCAAATAATTCACATGTGAGATAAAAATATCAGATGCACATATTGGATGAAGCCCATGTACATGAAGTATAGGTGTTTGCTCTAACTGTAGATACAGATTTATAGTGGAAATGAATCAAATATTCAGCAATTTTTTTCCAACTTTAAAGCATACTGGCATATAAAACTCCATAATATTGCTGTAAATTGGTGCTACTGATAATGAAAACTGGCCCCAACCCTGTACAGTCTTTATATTTAATGTTGAAAAATAATGTTTAATGTTGAAAAAAATCACAGAATCACAGAAGTATGAAATATTATAAATAACGACAAGTCTGATTTGATGCTTACATTTTTTTAGGTCACTAGCTTATTTTGGGAACGATACAAAATCCATTAACTAGTAGCTCTAATGAGCCATTTGTGTTTATTATTCACTAATCCGAGAGGTTTAATTGGTTTAAAATGAATAGAGAATATCTTGTGTTTTTCTGAGAGTGCTTGCACCTGGGTGTCTGTATTATACTGTATATATATTATACATGTTGCATGCTGTTTTTCGGATTGTATGCAATACCTTAATGACTTAGTACATCTGGCAACATGTGCATTATACAACAAAGCACCTTGTGCAGGGTACTGTATTCTACAGCGCAATGCACACAATTTGACCTTGCATTTCAACTCTTTTTTTGACTCAAATTTGTATAAAATGATGACTTTGACATATGCATACTTCTTTTTAAATTACTTCTGTTAATTTGTTAAGTGTAGTATGCAGTAAGTGCTCAAATCCGCACACAGCCTCAGACTCCGTAATCCTGCCGCCAATTTTCTCCTCCTCTTTAATTTCCGGCGACAGACTCGGGTCACTGTTCGGCTTGACTCTGGAAGTGTTTCCAAAGGAAAGGCACTAAACTAATCAAATCCTGGAGCAGATTTCAGCTGTTCTTGGCCGGGCGGATTACGAGGGATCTGAAAATCCTGACAGGTCAAACACCTAAAACTCAATTCTAATCCATCTCTTGGTTTTCCGCTCCGCCTGTCTCCGCCGACTCCGGGTCACAATCCACTTACCCTCGGAACTCGATATACTTGTAGATACAGCCGGCGATTCCCATGGCAACGATGGCGTAATACCAAGAACAGATGAACATGAGCGAGAGACAAAGGCTCATGCCAAGGAAGGATAGAGTCCTGTTGGAGAAGAGGAAGGCAAACGTTAGCGTACAAATACGAGTAAAGCCACTGCAAACGGCAAGACGAGATGCTCTGAAGCTCACCAGTGGTAGAACTTGAATCGCGGTCTCCAGTTGGGCGTTCTGAGCAGAGTTTGAACAGCACAGGCCAGATTGACAAACATGTAGCACATGAGGAAAAACCTGCAGCCACACGAGAGAAACAAACACCATAATGTCGACAAATAGAAACAGATATCCGGGATTATGTCTCAAATGTTTGGACCCTTAAACCACACTTAACACATCTAAATGTGATAGTTTAAGTTAAAAAATAGTGAGCTAAATAACATTTATTAAAAAAAAAAACAATGACTGAAACAGTTTTCAAGCAAAAAAAAAAAAAATCACAAAAAGTTTTAAAAAAAAAAGTAAGGAAAATTAAAACAGTATGTGTTTGTTTAGTGGATCATGTTGATAGTTAAGTATCACAGTATTACTGTTAACTAAAACTAAACCTTTAAAAATCAGTTTGGATAACTGAAGTATTGTTAATTTAGTATTATTTATATACTATTACAGTATTTAATAATATATAAAATTAGCTTTTATTTTCATGTTTTCCATTTTCTATTTAATTTTAGTTGTATTAATTTTATTAAATATTATTTATGTTTGTTAAATAGGTCTATTATACATATAATATGATATGAATAAAACTTTAGATTACATAATTATATTAATAGTTAATTAATAGGTATTTTAACATTTTTAATTTTTTACGTTTGGTATTTTTTAATATTTCTATTTACCTTTATTTTTATTTTAGTCTTAGTAATAAATAAATAATAAATTAATAAATTAAATATAATATATATATAATTTTATATTACATAATTGTACTAGTTAATAATAGTTAATAAATAGTTATAATAACAGTTTTAACAATTTGGTTATTTTATGTGTGTTTATTTTTTTCATTTAATTTATTTTTATTTTAGTCTTAGGTTTAGTAAATTTAGTTCTTCTAAACATATTTCATTCTAACATACTCTTCAATATATTTTTTTTTCAGTAAGCTGACATGGCAACTTTTCTAATTTCCATTTAAGTTTTCATATAATGTTTCATATTTATATATTTTATTTTATTTTAGATTCAATTAACACATTTTTTAAAAAGTTAACAATAAAACTGGGGAATGCTACTTAATGTTAAATTTTATTATCTAATGCAATGACATTAAGTTTTTTATTTTTTTATTATTAGTGTATTAGTGTTAATTTTTATTTAATTTTTAGGCCGCTGTATATTTAAAGTTCAATTCTGAAGGGGAAAAAGGCTGATATGTTCTCAGAATTGTGAGTTTATATCTCAAAATTAAAGTTTAAAGTTTATTTTCCTCACAGCTCTGAGTTTATATCATGGAATTCTGGGAAAAATTCAAAACTGCTATTTTTAATCTTACAATTCTGATTTCATTTCTTAAAATTGCAAGTTTATATCATGAGTTTGACTTCTTTTCTCAGAATTGTCTCTTACATGGAGAGAATCGGAGCGACGTTATCTAGAGAAGCGATGAGAATTCCACTCTCACAGATACATGCAGTCAGGAGCAATGCCCAGGTGGGTTCCCCGTTTGCTTTTCCATGACCAAACACCTGCAACACACACACACACACACACACACACATGCCCATGAACAGCTAAACACAAGGTCAGTGCTGGCAGCTCTTGGCCAGTATAAGCTGCAATGTGAGTCTGACTTTATGCTGAAAGTCACAGACTAAACACTGATCACATGTGTGCACACTCACCCTGAGGAACGGCACGATGCCGTCTCGTGCGATGGCCTGTAGGAGACGCGGAGCGCCCGTCAAGCTCTGAAGCCCCGCACCGCAGGTGGAGAAGAAGGAACCGAAGACGATGACCCAGGGTGACGGCCACGCCAGTGTCCCAATCACCAGATTACCCCTGACCGCCTCACCAAACCTGAAATGCACAAACATACACAAAGAATTATGCTACCTATAAATAGTTTGGGGTTTTCAACACTGATAAAAATCAGAAATGTTTCTTCAGCTGCAAATTAGCATATTAGAATGATTTCTGAAGGATCATGTGACAGAAGACTGGAGTAATGATGCTGAAAAATCAGCTTTGCAATAAATCACAGCAACATATTACATTTTAAAATATATTCACACAGAAAACAGTTATTTTAAATTGTAAAAATATTTCACAATATTGTTTTTACTGTATTTATAATCAAATAAATGCAGCCTTGGGGAGCAAAAGAGACTTTCAAATCTTACCAACCTCACATGTTTGAATAGTAGTGCATCTTCTCATGCACTAAATCACATGACGTATTTATAAGTTATAAGAGACATTTTAAAGCACATAGTTTGAATGACATACTTATCCCTCAGCACCGCTCCCTCGATGCAGGAACCAAAGAGAATCACACTGGACATGTCTGAATACTTCAGTTAAAGAACATTGTTTTTTGATTAACATGAACTCTGTCAGCAGGTCTGAATCTTTTAGCTTCTCCACAGAGTGATTACTAATGTATATATTGAGAAGATTGATTCATTGTAATGAATCGGTTCATTTGGGCAGTTCGCTCCAATAAACTGGTTTAAAAATGTACCAACCACTACACAGGATTTGTCTGTAATAGCTTAATTTTTCCATAAACTCTTTGCAAATTGATTCGATTGAATCACTAAAATGAGTCATTTGATATTTGATCACTAATATGATCTCCTGTATTGCAGGAGGGTGTTATATCAGACCTTGTCCACCAGGTGGAGCGCTGTGTGTGTTTACATATGAGAGGATACAGATGATGGAGGTGGTGGTGATGGCCAGGATGGTGCCGATGGGAATGGACTTCTGGGCGTCCCGCAAATCACCGGATCGGTTTGATCCAGCCATGATACCTGTTCAAAACAACACAGAACACAGAATGGGTACAATGTTTGTTTACTACATCATTCCCATACTTCCATTTGGGTTATTTCATAGCTTTAATGACTTCATTTGTATTTTAAAATGTGGTAAATCCAAACCTTACACAGTATTAAAAATAAAGGTTCTTTATTGGCATCTATAGTTCTGTTTTAACATTCATAGAACCCTTCCAATGCAAAAAAGTTTCTTTAGATTTTTAAATATTCTTTATATTTAAAAAAAGATGGTTCTAAAAAGGAAGGCTCTTAAGAAAAATGGTTCATTTGTGACATCACTGTAAAAAGCCCTGTTTATTTTAAGAGCGTAGGATATTCTTATGCATTCTGATCCACAGGTCATTTTTCATAATCACAATGATGGATGAATAGGGCTGTCAAGAGAAGACTTTACCTGTCACGGAGGGGAAGTAGATGCCCACCAGCATGGTGAAGAAGGTGGTGATGTCAGCAAGCACATAGCGGTTGGTGTTGGTTGGGATGGAATCGGGTTCGACCACAGAGTTTAATCCAGACTTCTCGATGAATGCACCCTTATCCATATAATTCCCAAAGAGATTCTCTGGAAGAGAGAGATAGAAACAGGGAAACAAAGAGTTATGAGAAATCTGTGTTGACATTCAGGGGCTCGTTCAAAAACTGGGGTCAGTAAGATTTTTTATGTTTATGCTCATTGACCCATATGCCAAAAAATAGATATTTTATGGCCAAAATATATTTTAAATATATGCTAAATCTATGTTGTAAACAGTGAAGCTCAATCAAATATATATTTGAAACTGAAAATACATTTACTTTAAACATTTCAAACTTTATTTCAAGGTCATGAAAATACATTTTCAGTTTTACAGTAGCCTACATTTAGGCTTTGTTCGATATTTAGAGGCAACAAAAAGTCTATATATATATATATATATATATATGTTGGACTGAAATATATAGAGGGCAAAATATATTTTTCAATTCTTAAAAAAAAAAAAAATCTAACTGTCTATCTATCTATCTATCTATCTATCTATCTATCTATCTATCATATATCAATGTGTGTGTGTGTATATATATATATATATATATATATATATATGTATATACTTTTTTTCTACAAAATACAAAAAAAAATCTACTTTGGTAGAAAATAAATTTACATAAATATATTTTGAAAAATATTTTAGCAAATATATTATATTGTATATTTATTCTGAAATATATATAAAAAAAGAAATTTGAAAATATATATATTTTTTCTGTATGGCTGCATTTATAAAAACAAATAAAAACTGTAATATTGTGAAATATTCTTATAATTTCAAATAACTATTTTCTATTTAAAATGATTTGAAAATGTAATTTATTTCTGTGATCAAAGCTGAATTTTCTTAAGAAATCATTCTAAAATGCAGATTTGCTGCTCAAGAAACATTTCTTAATGTCAAATCTTGAAACAGTTGTGTTGCTTCATATTTTAGAAAAAACCATTAATACATCGTTTACAAGAGTCTTTGATGTATAGAAAGTTCAAAAGAACAGCATTTATTTGAAATAAAAATCTTTTGTAACATTACAAATGCCACTTTTAATCTATTTGCCAAGTGTTATTGCTGGATAAAAGGGTTAATATATTACCTTCTTTTCAAGAAAATAAAAACATCTTACTGACCCCAAACACATGGTTATGACTACATGATGTCATTTTGCGGTTATATTTACCACGCAGGGTGCCACTCATAATTCCAGGGATTCCCTGTATTTCCGTGACGTTGTTGTTGGCGAAATAGCTGTCGCAGGTGGCGTTCAGAAACTCGGAGTCGCAGAAGAGCCGCCAGAGTTTGGTGGTGACCGTGGCGTTTTCTCTCTCGATGATCTTGGCACACACATCAAAGCCTTTCCAAACCAGAGTCCGGTTTCCCAGCACGCACACTCTGTGGAAATCATTTCAAACTAAATCATTTCTAAACAACAAAAAAATGACTGTTTTAATCAGATATATTTGACATATGAGATTGCCGAGGCACATACGGGAAGACCGGAGGCTCGAAGGCGGTTTTGATCACTCCAGCGTAGACGGCGAGGATCGAGCAGATGACGCAGGCGAGGAAGACGAGTGCCAGCTTGTTCACGTACTTCACTCCTACAAACACCACAATGGCCATGAAGCTGAGCACCAGCGTGCCATAAACACGCATGTTGTTCAGCATGGCGGCCTCGGCCTCGGCTCCCTCCAGACCCTCCATCTTAAAAATGGCCGCTTGCGGTACGATGTACACCTGAGATAGCAGGGGAAAATAAGGCGCGAAGAGGAAAAATGAATTGAAAGGATAAAAGCAAACTAAAAGGAACAAAAATAATCAGCTGATTGCTTTATTTTATATTCTAAAGTTTAAAGCAGAAAGCGAACAGTTGAATATAATACAGATGGAAGATTGGGGAGGGTGAAAGGTAACGATATTAGAAAAACAGTGTACAAATGGTAATAACAAACCTCATCAAACCAAAAAAAGAAGCGTAAACCTACAAAAAGAGCCAAAGAATAGCAAACAGACAAAGAGGGAGAAAATAACGAGAGATGAGTGAGATTCACAGTGACATAGGCGGTAAAACAGACTAGCGTGAGTTCGGTTCTACGAGCGCTAATTGAACTAGTCAGGCGTGGAATTAATACTGCAAATGGCCCGCCATTAGTCCTTATTAGAGGCCTGACCTAAATTATATTCAATGCAATAAACTTTTGGGTGCATATGCTCCGTTTCACTGCTCTAAGCACAATATATTGCATCGTTCATTAAACTGTTTCATATTTTTCCCCTTATAAGAAGGATAAAAGTGAGAAATTATTGAAAATCTTATGCAATCTGTCAAGATCATGTCGTGGTTATAATTCACCCCAGAAAACATATTATATTATATTATATGTGACCCTGGAACACAAAACCAGTCATAAGTCATATATTTGTAGTGATAGCCAACAATAGATTGTATGGGTCAAAATGATCTATTTTTCTTTTATGTCAAAAATCTTTAGGATATTAAGTAAAGATCATGTTCCATTAAGATATTTTGTAAATTTCCTACTGTAAATATATCAAAACTTAATTTTTTGTTAGTAATGTGCATTGCTAAGAACTTTATTTGGACAACTTTAAAGGCCATTTTCTCAATATTTAGATTTTTTTGCACCCTCAGATTCCAGATTTTCAAATAGTTGTATCTCGGCCAAATATTGTCCTGTTCAGCTTTCAGATGATGTATAACTCTCAATTTCTAGAAATTGACCCTAATGACTGGTTTTGTGGTACAGAGTCACATATTATATTATATTATATTATATAAGTAGAAAAAAGTATCTCATCTAAATGATCCCTAGATGAAAATATGCTTAATTGTAAAGAAGAAAAACTTTTTTTCTTTTGAAAAGTATATTTTTTTTCCCTGGTCATTTTAACATGACCCAAACATTTATTATAAGATTTATTGCCATTAAATTAATAATATATATTATTTTAAATTTGTAGGCCACATAAACCATATAGTAGATTGAACACAATTATTTATATAATATAAAAATATCACATTTTATTTATATAATATGTAAAAAAGTTATATAAAAAAAGTTTAAATAATTATTATTATTTGTCTAACAGTAATAATAATAATAATTACTATTATTATAATTGTTCTTCTTCTTATTATTATTGGTTTTTAGTTTATTTTTTATTATTTTTTCTTTTTTTTATCAACTGGTGGTGTTCCCTCAGGATTCAGTGCTCTTCACAGACTGCGTGATCTGCATGTAGGAAGCAAATAAGTGTTGCTGAATTGCAGACATACACACACACACACACACACATCTGATCAGCTAGTCGCTATGGTGACCTGTTCATTTTTATAATATCTGCCGGGTTACACAATACAGCTTTAATCTCAAAGCGCCGGCTCACTTTAAATAGACGTCTTAGTGTCCTTCTCAACCGTAGGGTGGATAAAGCTCTCACTCAAATCAGCATGCGGCGGACCCGCCGATCTCTAAGCGCGGAGAAGATTTTGCACAGACAATGGGCGCTAAGCCTATGTTCCCCTGGAAGAAAGAATTAACCCAGAAGTCAGGCAAGACTCGAGTCCCCGACCAGCAATACCAAACGTACACGAGCAGCCAAGAACACGTGTGTTAAAACACGAGACGAACGAGGCTCCGAGGACACGCAAGCGCTCATCAGCAGCGTAATTAAACGCAGAGTCTGCATAGTTACTTAATTACTCGCTCGAAGAGGAGAGGTGGAAAGCAGGATGAGAGATAAAATGAAAGAGTGATGAACAACAAGACATGAAATAAACTTTTAAAAGACAAAAGCACCATAAAAATAGTCTATACAACTTATGCTTTATATTAAAATATCTGCTGAAGCCATGCAATAGATTTGTGAGAGAAACAGATCATGAATGTTCCTCTTAAAGGGATAGTCAGTTTTGGTTTGCACTGATTGCATTGGTTTTCCTGTCCATACAATGGAAGTCAGTGAGAAACTGTTTGGTTACCAACATTCTTCAAAACAGAAGAAAGAAATGCAGGTTTGGAACAACACGAGGGTGGCTAAATTATCACATCATTTTCAAATTATGTCAACTATCTCTTTAACTCATATTATATTAAATATTATTTAGAAAAAATATGAAGTAATATCATAAATAATAAATAACAGCAATATCATAAAATAATAAAGAATTAAAATATGATATTGCTAAGTATTAATGCATTTCAATACTTTAAAAACAGACTTGCTTGCAAAAGGGTCGTTCCGTGTCAAATCAACCAAATTTCAAAAACTTCCCCGGCTCAAATTTTTGATTTTGCTAATATTTTTTCTGAAGAAAGATACACATGTATAGTGATGAAAGCCAAAATATTAAATGCCATCAATGAATATTTACTGAGTAATCCTCTATTTTTTTAGAGGGATAACAAAATGACAATTTTCATCTTAGATTTAGTTAAGTTGCAGGGAGAAAAAAGTGACTTCAGAAAGATGGCAGCATCATAATGTTACTTTTACACAGAGATTGGTAGTTATATTAGTGAAATCCATTGAGTTTAGCAATCTTTGTTGCATTATGTTCCTATGGTGACCATTAAAAAATGCGGAAACAGCACATTTAAAATTTTTCTCCAAGGTTTGCATGCCTGTAACTCAAGAAGTATTAAAGATATCTTAATGCCCTTTTAGATATTGGGTCTTAACCAACTTTCCTTTTGGCATCTTCATTTTTATGGCCCTATGATATTCGGTTCCAGAGATATTGGAATTTCAATATGGCTCCAGGAGTAAATTGTTAAAATTTAGACATTTTCAGTGGTCAAAAACCAAATGTGGATCAGTTTGCAAAAATATGAGACTTCTTTTCTTTTAAAGAGGAATGTCTGAAGAAATAAAGTTAAAACTAGATATGTATCTGTTTCTTTCTGTCAAGATAAATGCATTGAAAATACAGGCCCGAGTGCCATAAATACAATTTTTCCAAAGTTTGAGTGCCTATAACTTAATACGTATTAAAGACATCGCAATATGATTTTAGATTCTAGTTCTTGATAAACTTTTCTTTTGGAATCTTCATTTTCAAGGCCCTACATCATTCGGCCCCAGAGATATGGTGATCTCAATGAGGCTTCATTTTCAGATTTTTGAATATTACCCATTTTCAGTGGTTAAAAACCAAATGTTGGTCACTTGCAGCGGATGCTTATTTTATTTAAAGAACAATGTCAGAAGAAGAAACTATGTTGAAATTAGAATCGTATCTTGTTTCATCAATGACATTTCATATTTTGGCTTTTATCGCTGTACATGTGTATCTTTCTTCAGAAAAAATATTAGCAAAATCAAAAATTTGAGTTGACGGAATGACCCAAAACTTTATAAAAACCATTATAATGTTTAAAAACAAAAACAAAACGATGGACCAAGTTTTAATATGCAGTAGCATGAATGAGATTTGACAGCTATGCTTGAAGGCAAGTTGTACAGACTACTTTCATGGTACAGTATGCTTTCAATGAATAAAAAAAGTGCAGCATGAAAATTCAATGTCGCCATTTCATATGGTTTATACAGGTTTGTAAAGACACAAGAATGAGTAATTGACAGAATTTGCCTTTTGGAGTAAACTATTCCTTGAAATATTCTCTTGTTTTTCTCTAAAACTGGAGACATAATATAATTATGTGTTAAAAACTAGCCTGAAATTGCCAAGAACCAAAACTCTTCACACAGTGAGCACAACAGCAGTCTATGCAGTTATTGCTTTGCCACAAAATGCATTCATTGATTACACCTTTCAAAGTACATGAATTCTTTTCTTATTAGAACACAACCACTGCCAAAACTCAATGTACCTACAGGCCAATTTTCATGTTTACATACTTTATTTTTTACAAACTGTTTTACAAACTTACGTTCAGGCAGAAATTTGCTACATTACAGCAATAAAGTTTAAAAAATTGAAGCGCTCAAAAAAAATAAAAGAAATATAAAAAGATAAAAGAAATCCTTGCACTGCAGCTGCATAGAGCCAAAAGAATACTTGGAATCAAACAGAAAATTGTCTAACTGCACACTGAATCCAATGCACGCTGAAAAAGTTTAGCAAAACATTTTCATTTCAGAAATTGCATCATGCAAGAAGTGCATGTGAGTTAATCATTGGATTCATTGTGCGGTTAGCTATTTTTCTGTTTGTTTCCTACATTACAGCAATAACATATTGAAACATTCTAAATCTAAAGAAATACCATCAAAACAATTAAATGTAGATGAACACCTACCTCATCTATACAAAAGGGGAAACGTCAAAATATTTTTGTACTGTAATGATCATGCAACACGAACCGCAGTGAGTTCTACATTTTTTTTAAAATTAATTTTACAAAAGAAAACAATGTGTAATGCTATGTGTTGTTAGTGTTTTTAGGTCAATGTTTTATTAGTGACAAAGTTTGTTTGTTGGGTGACAGTCTTCAACCTGACTTAATTTAAGACGTGTTTTGGTAGTTTCGGTGCATTTTGAATGTGAAATTTACTGCTGAAATTTAGTTTTGAGAGTTGTGTGAAGAGAAAAATTGACTTAAGTATTGAGAAATGTGTCTTAGCTATTGTAAAGCAACTTTAAAGGTATCACATCATGATCACCTGACTTTTTCTGTGTTTAATTGGGTCCCCAGTGCATCTGCCAACCCAGAAAATGTGAAAAAACAACCCAGTAACTTTGTTTTGGTAAGCCTTTCTCTGCAAGCTTGTGAAAAAACAAGCTAATATTATAATAAGGGGATCTTATTATAATGTTAGCACCCCTTAATCTGCACATTACCACCCACGGCGCCGACATTCTGTTTTCACAAGCGACAACCGTGACGGCATGTCACAAATTAATGCAAAGCATGTTAACTGTTCTGTCGCTGATGAGCACAGAACACGAGGTATGAGCTGTAAAGGCACAGCCCTCTTCTGGAAAAGGGGGCGGGGAGCAACAGCTCATTTGCATTTAAAGAGACATTGCATGTTTCTGCTTCCACACAAACACAGGCATTTTCAAAATGATATAATAAATGGTCTGTGGGGTTTTTTGAGCTGAAACTTCACAGACACATTCTGGGGACACCTGAGACTTATATTATCTCATAAAAAGGGGCATAATAGGTCTCCTTTAAGTCATGAAACACACAGGTTGTTCATCTCACCAGCAGGATCTCGATGCAGCCCAGGATGTACATGGCTCCAGCGAAGGTGGTGCCCAAGTAGAAGCAGATGCCTACAGCTCCACCGAACTCAGGGCCCAGAGAACGAGAGATCATGTAATAGGATCCTCCAGCTATTAAACAAAAACGGAAAACCCTTTCAGGAAACTTTAATTTGAGGAAGTGACGATCTCCTGGGATATTAACGAAGCATTCTGATGTTGACAGCTCAGAAAAACGGCACAATGCAACCCACAATTACAACTTCCTGTTTCTTGGAAAATATTAAGCATGCTTATATAGAGGCTTTTAGCACTATAGAGATAATAGCAGCTTATTGCTGATGAACAACGGACGGAGAACCGAACCCGGCAATTTCGGCTCACCTCTGCTCTCCTCCAATCAGGAGATGAGATCGAGGTGGTCATTAGGACAGGACACGCTCAGCCAATTATGAATACATAAATACAGCTTTGAGGATATTGCTGTCTGCTCATTGCTTGGAGTTATTGTTGCTACGGTGACCGCTTCCTGTTGCCAAGACGACCCACATGCTCATGTTCAGCTCTAGCAGGGGCTTGCTTACCTGGCACTACGCCGTTCGTGGCAATGGCACTCATGGAGATGGCAGTGAGCATTGTCTAGAAGAAAACACACCGAAGGAGAGACAATATGAGTGGATTTGTTGAATAATCACATTTTAAATTCACTAGAAAGCATAATAATGCCAGGATGGTACATCAGTATAACAACAGCAGCAAGCCACCAAAACAAATTTGATTCTGATACTAGAAAATGATGTAGTACATGATGATTTTTGAGACTGTGTACAAAATAATGACAAGAAAATGTTTTGTACTTAGAAGCAAAAACAAATATTTAGATTCATGAGCAAATGATTCCTATCAATCTCAGTTTGAATCAGTCTGATGAACCATTCAGTGAATAAACTAACTACTCTGATTGATTCAAAAAGACTTCAGAATCTTCACTGAATCAACTACTCCAATCGATTCAGGGAATCACTGATTCACTTTCATGGAAAGATGGATGGATGGATGGATGGACAAATAGACAAATAGATAGACAGACAGACAGACAGATAGATAGATGGCAAAATGTTTTGTACGCAAAAGTAAAACAAATATTCTGATTCATGAGCAAATGATTCATATGAATCTTTCAGTTTTAATCAGTCTGATAAATCCTTAAATAATTAAACTAACTACTCTGATTGATTCAGTGAATCACCATGTTATTCATTACTTTGGCATAAGACTGACGGGATAGATAGATACATAGATAGATAGATAGATAGATAGATAGATAGATAAGAGTTGTTCTCAACAATAAAAAAAACATTTTGATTCATAAGCAAATGATTCCCATGAATAGATGAATGAATAGGTAAATGAATCATTCAAAAAGACTCACAGAGGTTAAAAGTTTGAATCAGTCTGATTAATCCAAGTGAATCAGATGTTGATTCACTGAATCGATCAGAGTAGTTCAACATCTGATTCACTTGGATGGAAGAATAGATAGACAGACAGACAGACAAATAGACAGATAGATAGATAGATAGATCTTTTAAACAACAAAGCAGGAGACTGTGAAAGCAGGAAGGTGTTTAGTGTTGATCTATAGTTGTGTCAGATCACCTTGATTAAAGCAATTTAGTAGAACTGAAAGTACCAGAATAAATCTGTTCTCATTTGAAACCTCTTCTGTCTCCTTAAAGGCAAGACGTCTCCTTATAGCGCTGCACTGAGCCAAAGCAATTGTAAAACATCCTGGAGATTAAAGCCATCTTTAAATCAGTACTGAACTGTCTCCAGAAATGCAAATACATCTATTTTGAAATAAAGGGAACGAGCTGATGCTGTCAGACTGACACTTCTTTAGAAAGTGACATGCAACAAACAGACAGAAACAAATGAGTGTTTCAATCAAGAAAAGAGAGAGAAAGAGAGAAAGAGAGAGAGAGAGAGATTACTTCATATTACTAGGTGGAAGAATCGTTTTCAGATGAACCTGCTTTTTGTATTCCTCATTATTTGCCTAAAAACACCCTTTGAAATCACTATAGCGCACAACACGTCTCGCGGCTGAAAATGTGAAAATGTGTGAACCCATACATCACTGTCAGAGAGACGTGACAGACGCAGCATACACACAAACACAAAACTGTGCAAACAAAAATCATTTCCAATCTACTGTGTGAATTATTTCTCCTACACTACAACTTTAAATGGAAAGCAAATAAAGACTTTTTCTGAAGTCTCCTGCTTCCCATAAATGAGCACAGATAGACAGACTGAAGTCCATGAGCTATAAAAGAACAGCCTCTGAGCAATACATTCTGAGAGAATTCAGAGTGCGTTAGTTCATTAGACTTGAATCAGTGTATAGGCAGTTTTCTCTCTCCGACACTTTGATAAGACACTAATTGACACTAAGTGTTTTATCTTGACTATAACTGAGACTCATGTGAGATCTAGTCCATTTCCACCCACACAAACACACACACAAAGCCAATGGCAATTCAGAAACGCTCTTCATGTCATCACAGAACTCCATATGCTAATCACATGCTGGCTGCAGCCTCTGATTGGACGATGTGGGGCACCGGCTGCTTGAACCAGTTTCTCCAGCCAATCACACCATCTGCCTTCAGCGCAGTGAGCCAATAATATAAGACAGATATTATGACAACCAAACCAAAGGTTTAGAGAAACAATCGTGAATGAATAAATGGCCCATTTTCTGACAGATTACATATTGCGTAGTTGACATTTACAGAGGGATTCGTGACACAGAATTATCATTTTATCTTGCAGTATTTTTTTAATTAATGCTAATGAACATCTTGAACAAAGTGTTCATTAAGCATGAAAAGAACAAACTTGTGGAAATTACTGAGTTTAGTTAAATGCAATTATTTTCATTAGAATGTTTTACAGTTTTACAGAGTCAGAATTTTGTTTCATAAATGAGGCCCATTACTTTTAAAAATAAGTAATTTGTAATAAAATTAACACTTCATGCAAATGGATTTTGAGTAGTACTGAAATGTGTGAGGTGCACATACACTACTGTTCAAAAGAACAAGATTTTTTAAATGTTCATCAAGGCTAAATGTATGTGATGAAAAATACAGTAAAAACTGTAAAAATGTGAAATATTATTTAAATTTCAAATAACTGTTTTTTTTATAATAACAGTCTTCAGCGTCACATGATCCTTCAGAAATCATTCTAATATGCGGATTGCTGCTCAAGAAACATTTATGATTATTATCAGTGTTGAAAACAGTTGGGCTAACATATATTTTTGAGAAAACTATAATGCATTTTAATTTTCAGGATGAATAGAAAGTTCATAACAATAGCATTTATTTGAAACTACATGCTTCCTTGAAGAATAAAATCATTCATTTCCTTTAAAAGAAAAAACTCAAAGGTTTTAAACGGTTCACATATAAACTCAAATTATTTATTTATCAGTGAGTATCTTAATTCAAGGTATGTGTCTCCTCAGTGTTACTCAGCAACAGAGTGCCGGTGATATTTGGCCCCTAGAGAGGATGAATTTACATAATCAAATGACACATCAGAAACTGAATTTAATACAGTTGTGCTCAGTGCAGAATAAGGAGAGAAAAGTGCAGTGTGGAAATGGAACCTCATAATGGATGCAAGTGTATTCATAATCATCATTTCTCTCATTCTGGCTGCCATCTTGGAGCTTGAGCAATGCATTCTGGGATTGTCTTAGAATTCGGCCAGTCCTCGTTAGGTTCTGGACCGGAGCCACTGTCTCAGTGTTAAATGTTAATTTGATTACATCTACATGACTGAATACACAAGTCAATTCATATTCATGTATTAATGCATTCTCATGAATAATTTGATCATTTCACGACCGTCACGATCCATAAATAACCAAAGCACTGTCTGTCATCCGCCTGTCAATATTTCTGTGCCTGCCGACTATTTGAAAGCGGATCAATGCTGTTGTTTGTGTCCTTTAATGATTCATTTCTGCATTTCTAACAGCTTCAGTCTGTCTTAAAGAGGCGAGCGTCTCCATCTCTGTGATGTATGAAAGAATCAGCGTTCTCTCCTCCTCTCCATCTGTTGCCATGAGAGACCGAACGCGATGAAAAGCGAGCGACGGGCCCCTGGCAATGAGCTGGTAATTTCATATGACATCGATAGCGTCTCGCTACTTCTAATTATGATGCATATGTGCGCTCATTCAGAAAGAGAGGCGGATGTTGAGGTGTCGCTCGCGCCACCCTGGACCCGCTGTCGAATCTGCTGATGGCGTGGAATGGGCTGGAAGTCATTGAGATGCACCAGGCAAACGTCATCTGTAGCTTCATCTAGTTGTGTTTTCATGCACATCTGCAGAAATGTCTCTGAGGCCGTTTTAACCTCGATTTGAAGGATTCTCTAAAGCCTTCATTATCTTTGAGTGTCTCTAAAGGCTGTGGCTTTTCACATGATGTGCTTGGGTTTTAAATAAGAAACCTCAGGGTTTAATGTGTGCATTAAATTAATGTTGCTGTCAATTTATCTGCCTGCTGCGTTTTATAATGTTTAACGTTAGGGTGAATCTCACTAAACCTGTTAAGAACAGCGCAACCTAAAATCAAGAGTGAAGCTGAAATGAAATAAAATATTAGATTGAAAACACATAATAAACAAAAAATTAACTAAATTTTCAAATAGTAAACTTATTAAACTGAAATAAAAAAATTAAAACTTTTATGTGATTAATTGCGATTAATCGTTTGACAGCCCTAAAAATAAACTAATTACTATATTAATGCTGCTTTGCATAACAAAAATGAAGCTTAATTTTAAGACCATTAAGACGAAATGGTCATGAAAACCCATTTTCACCTCATTACTGTTTTAATTGTTCAAAATTGTAAAAATAATAGTGATTATAGATTTTAAATTGTCATATATTTCTACATCATGCTAGTAGTTGTTGTACTGCATTCAATTTATGCTTATTAAAAATCAAACAAACACAAAATGTTTTATGATAATCTAATATGAGCCCTGAGAATGGAAATAATAAAACCCCTCAAAAGCAAAATATCTGTACACATTATGCAATAAAAACTGGGAGATAGTGTGCTTAATTGTTATATAAATAATGCAATGCAGTGCAATTAAACTCATAATGGTCCTATTTTTTTTTTTTTGTTTTTTTAGCTACCTTCAAATTTTGTGTCCTTGTGATCAAAACAAACTTGAGGCTACAAAATCCTTCAAAACAAGGCTAAAAATGTCACTAGAGCCAGAGATACCAGAAAAGAAAGATGGCCTAAAATGACTACAGGGTGACATTCTACAGGCTGTTCTAGAATCGGTTTGTGCACATGGAAAACAACATTTTTCCAACATGTTGAAATGAACATATCCTTCTCCACTCTTGACAGATTTATGCACATTCTATAATTCCTAATCATAAATACAGTTTCCATCAGCTTATTTGACAAAGAAAACACTGTGCTTATTTGATCAGACAACACTGTGCACACAGTGTGTACTCAGAAACCAGCAGCTTTTCTATGTTTAGCAATCATCTGTAGCAGGACAACATATAGATGAGAGCTTTTAGCTGCTGTTTTTTTTTTCTGAAAGCATCTGGATGGTTTTTAAATGGATGTGTCGTGTTGTTGTTGTTGAGATCTCTGTTTGGCTGCATCTGTAGCGGATTAAACTACAACACACCAGAGTGACACAAGAGCTTCTCTACAAACGGCTGGAGTGAGTTTCGAAACTTGGAGATGCTGCTTTCTTTATAGGGATGAAAAGAAGTGCACACTCAAGAGATACTTTACAGATCTTATGGGTCAAAAAAGAACCTAAAAAGCAATGGGCTGTGTTTTGATGGAATTACTGGATACTGTATGGTGCTTAGCATTTTATTAAAACACAATGCATTGCGTGTTTAATTCAGCAAATGGTGTTCAGTTATCATATTTGAAATAAAAATGGATACTTGTTTTAAATTTCATCTCATGGACTGAGCAGCACCCATTCACTGCAGAAGATCCATTGCTGAGCAAGTGATGAAATGCTAAATTACTCCAAATCTGTTCCGATGAAGAAACAAATTCATCTACAAGTTGGATGGCCTGAGGGTCAGCACATTTTCAGCAAATTTTTCATTTTTGGGTGAACTCTTCTTTCAAGAACTGCAGCTGATTTAACCTCGATGTGTATCTTAATACATGTCACACTACGAGAGTAGTATTGTAGTATGCTATTCTAAACTCAACCAGAGCATGTGTGAGCAAGAGTGAAACAGAGATGAAGAAATAGAAAATAGAAAATTCCTGAGCTCATGATAAAAATATCACTTCCACAGGCGCTGGAAAATCTAGGTTGCACACGTAAACATACAAATCACCCTAATGAGCATATATGTTGAAGTGCATGCTTGCTCGATGACACGTAAATATGTGGAGCAGGATGCCTGCACACACATGAAACACATGCATGTTAATCAGCGCATCTTTGAAAATGTGATGGCATGCAAATGTGGGATATGCAAATTCAAAATCATTGGAAAGTAGACACTTGCATCAGCCGTGTGTATGTGGCAGAGTGATATCTTAATTTTTCACTGCATATCTGCAATGATTCATAAAGGCTAAAAATATTCAGATATATTTTGTCAGTTTATAGGGTGAATCTCACTAAACCTGTTAAGAACAATGCATCCCAGAATGAAAAGCTGTGTTGTTAATATTAACTAAAATAAAAACATTTTGTTAATTGCCATAAAACTGAAATAAAATATAAGCCTTAGATGACAAACTAAAAAGTAAACAAAAATGTAAACAAAGACAACTAAAGTACTAAAGACTGACATAAAACAGAATTACTAACTAAATTTAATTAAATGATTAAAAATAAACTATTTAGAAATATAAAAAAACAAAACTAATAAAAATGACAAATTGGCACATAAAATGACTAACAATGTAAGTAAAATTAAACTAAAAAATATAAAAATAAAATCTAAATAAAAATATTAACAAATGGAATAGCTAATTACTATGTTAATTATTATGTTCTTCATAATAATTAATATAGTATGAAATAGGTTTAAGCTGAAATGCTAAAATTACTAACTAAATAAAACTAATAAAAACTAACAAAAAATACATTAAACTTAAAAAAAACACTAATAAAACTGATACACATACAAATGTCTAAAAATTTAAATTAAAATGAAAACTGAAAGTATAAAAACAAAAGCTAATTCAAAATATTAATACAAGAAATAGCTAATTACCATATTATTTTATTTAAAAAATATACAATATATTATACAATACATATATATATATATATAATTAATTAAACAATTTAGAAAGATATAAAAAAAACTACAACTATTCAAAATGACAAAAATGCAAAACAAAATTGCTAAAAATTGAACCAAAAAAATAAACATTTCAACATTTCAGATTTCTATTGCATGGTGTGTGACTGACCGTGGAGCAGCACATGAGCACGATGATGAAGGCCTCGATGACGCCGCCGATGCCCACCATCCAGGTCATCCTGAGAAACAGAATCACGCCCAGGATGTTCTGCAGGCAGGGCAGGTAGACGCCCATCAGCGTTCCCATCCGCGGAGCCTGGCAACACACACACGCAGCAGCCTATTAGTACAACGTTAATATCTGATTAGATTCGTTCCGTTGATCAGGTTCATGTTCTCATTTCGTCGTTCAACAAACATAACACATGTTCCGATCTCTCGCCTGTAAAAACAATAATGCAACTGTTGATGTTCTGATAAACAGAGAGAGAATCCACGCAAAACCTGGAAATATCATGGGATATTAAAGTTGATTTCCAAACCAAATATTAATGCATAACAATAAAAATGTAAGAAGTCACTGAAATATATGTAGTCTCAGTAAATATTATGTTATGCTCAGTAATAGCTCTTTTTAACTGCAACATCAATAAAATGTTTTTTAAAACTCCTTGGCCTGTAATCACAAATTATGGAAATGGAAAGTCATCGGTCAAGATTGTACACTGTAAATCACACTGTAAATCTCCTGCACTCTATATACATGAACGCGACTGTGTGCTGTTACATTACTAAGACTTCAGATGCAATTTTCACCAGCTGGACAATAAAAAAGGGAAACCAGAGTCAGAATATTACAGAGATTTTTCAACTGATTAACAACGCCCTAACAACCACTCTGAACATGCTAACAACTACTTAGAGCACCCTAGAAACCATTCGGAATATCCTAGCGACTAATTAGAACACCCTATCAACCACCCAAAACACCCCAGCAACTATTAAAACACACTATGAACCACCCAGAACACCCTAGCAACAACCCAGAACATCCTATCAGCTATTCGGAACACCCCAGCAACTATTCAGAAAACTCAAAACATTCTATCAACCACCCAGGACACTCTAGCAACTATTCAGGACACCCTATCAACCACTCAGAATACCCTATCAACTATTCAGAACATCCTAGCAACACCCCAAACACCATATCAACAACTAGCAACTATTAAGGACACCTAAAACACCCTATCAACTACCCAGGACATTCTAACAACTATTCAGAACACCCTAGCAACTATTCAGCACACTCTAGTGTTATGACTGTGAGTTTTGCGTGTGAAACGTCACTCACATTGACTTCAGAAAAAGTAAATATCCAGTTATTTTTATAATATATATCATGACATCATATTAAGTCACATACAGTGCAGAGTAGCAGAGCAGACTACACCCCGTGATCAACATGAGCATATGACCCTTCTCTCTGCCAATAAACATTCACTGTCATTGTGTTTGCCGCATTTAGCGCTCGTTTCAAGGGCTTTCAAAGATCAGTAAGAGCCGATGTGATATTCAGAAAGTGTGTGTGCTTTCAGTAATTACTAACACACAGTGAGTAAAGGTCTGCCAGCTTGATAAATGGCAAATGAGTGTGTGTCCATGTGCATGTCCATCAACACGGCATACAAAAACACTCAAATACGTCCTGTCCCCGTTTAAGGACATTGTCAATAAAATGCAATTATCCCAGCGTCCAAAAAAGGTCAGACAGGCAAAGTCGGCTCACTAGGCTGGACGGATCCACAACGGATTACAGCACTGTAAGGTACAGAATGACTGCACACACACACACACACACACACACACACACACACACACTAACTCAAGGGTTTGTGATAGCACTTTTCAATTCACATAGTTGATTAAATGTGATCTAATGGGCATCTGAGTGAATCCCACGTGACTCTGTGGAGTTCAGACCTGAAAACATGTGCTGAATAACTGAGCGGTGTTCACAAACTCACCCTACTGTAACTAACATAAGAACAGTGTGCAACTTGATCTACAGTGTTACTGTGCCAGGTTGTTGCTATGTGGTTTCTAAGATGTTCTGATTATTTTTTTTCCCCCAGCACATTTCTATGCAGTTGTTACGGTGTTTTGGGTGTTTGCTAGGTGGTTTTGGGACCTAAATGAACCCTCCTTCATTATGCATTTGTGAGATTTTTTTACACCATTTTTATTGTCCAGCAGATAACATTAGAAAAATCTGAAAGCAAATTTGCATATATAGTACATGCATTATTCAAAAATTACATTACACTGAAAACAGTAAAATCGCTATTAACACATGATGTATCTTAAACTGAGGAAAAATCTCAGTAAAAAATTTAATAACACAAAAAATAATAAAAAATAATATTAACTACCTTAATAAAGAAATGTAACTAAAATTAATAAAATGTCATTTAAATATAAGCAATACATTAACAAAAACATTTGATATGAAAAACAAATTTTGATTAAATGATTAAAATAAATAATTAAAATAATTAAAAAAATGAATAAATAATTAAATACAGTTTAAATACAGTACTATAGTTGTATTTTACAATTACTTTTTTACAGTATTAATTAAGTATACATGAAAATAAATAGCTGACTTTTCAATTTTAGGATGATGATATAAGGTGGCTGATAACATCTAAAAGCTTGAAAACCACTGATTTGTAAAATTATAAAAACAAAATATAAATTAACATCATTAGTATTAATTATAATAAAACACACAAACACAAAAAATATTCTTTCAAGTAATATAGCTGACTAGCATTAACTATCAAAAAAAAATCTTCTTTTTGAAAATGGTATTCTTTAAAGTATTATGTAAATATTATAGTTCGTGAATATGGTAATTTTAATAGAGATATTGTAGATGGATATGGTATAACTGATATAACTCGAGTGCTTTTATCTGCTATCTTACGGCGGCTTTAAATATAACTCTGCAGCCAGAACTATATGTTTTATAAATTAGAGTTAATTACAGTAATTGTTGTTAACTATTATATTTAGGAGACAATCTGACATGCTGAAAGAAGCAAAGACAATGAGAACTGCAGAGAGAAAAGATGCTTCCCTCCGGCATATTTTTAACCTTCATAACAGACTGAGAGTAGGGCCCTTCAGATGGGACACACACACACACACACACACACACCAGAACAAGTCATCCGTACGCTCGAAGCGACAGCAGATGGCAAACTGGGAAACAAGACTTTTAATTTAATTAACCTGGAATAAATAAGAAGGCCTGAATAATGCATGCCATTAAATTCAATATCAACCATGCAAATGTGCAATTCTGTGTGGGATAATTTGATTTTTGAAGCAAGGATTAATTTCAGTATTAATGTAATCTAATATAATGTGGCTTTATGCATCACGTCAAAACAACGGCAATAATTACAGACTACGATAAGGTCCCAAATTAAGTGAACCTCACACCTCTGAAAAATATACACGCAAGAATTAAAAATGACCCTTTTTATGAAAGAAACTAATTTAATTAATAATAATTAAATAAATAAATTATTAAAACAATAATTTAAACAATAGTTGAAAAATATAATATTAATTTAATATTATAATAATATATAATAATATAAAAAATAAACAAATATATATATATATATTTGTTTATTTTTACATTTAAATAATATAAAAAATAAACAAATATATATATATATATATATATATATATATATTTTACTAGTTTTTTAATAAACAATAATAACCTTAGAATACATTTCAATACTTGCATAAGGTTTTACCTTTAAAGAACATAATGCATAATGCATATACTGAGTTCTGATGCATTATATATTTTCAAGATATAACCATGGATAGGTATGTATTATATTTCATCATACAAGTGGTTTGTCACACCCCTGTGGACTGTTTTGTACGTTTTCCCCAATGTATGCCCTTATTTGGTCTTCCGTTTCCGTTTCTAATTCATTACGTCACTGTCTAATCGTCTACACCTGTCTCCCCCTAATTAGTCTGTGTATTTAAGTTTGGTTGAGTTCAAGTCAAGTCAAGTTACATGTTCTGGATCTCCTCGCTCCTCCTCATCATCCCCCGCACACGACGCCGTGACATGGTTACAGGTATAAAACTGATTATAAAGCATTATGCATATCTTTATAAACTGTTATTTACACAGGCTTTATATAAAGTGTTACTAAATATGTGTGCATCTACACCAAATACAAACAGTATATTGTACAGAGGAGGCAAACAGAAAACACTGATGTGTTCTACAGTTGTCTAGTTATGATTAATATGGTTATTGTTTTCAGACAGACTCCGATCGATATCCACAGATACTTGAACAAAATACAAATCAAAGGAACTATGGGTTGAGGCACATCTCTGGACCAGTGAGACTCAGAAGGAAACTCTAACGAGCCCTTGAGGATCATTACCACCACTATAAAAAACACATTATTAGGTATAACATATCGAGATGACACTTGCAATGTGTTGGCCAAGCCTTAAGCATTTACAAATTTATTTTTGGCTATAAAAACTATTTTAAATGCAGACGTCTTTTTAGTATGCAGTACATCAGGCAAAGATTTGCACTTTCCAGAGCTGGCAACTTTTAAACTGCTTCTCTAAACTATACTTACCTTCTACTAAACTTTGAGAAAACATGAAAAAAGACATTTTATTTTTATGATTTAAATACATTTGCATTAATTCAAACAAATTAGCATTATTTAGCATCTTCTTTAGCATCATATATTCAAGATAAAAACTACTGAAGTTCTCCAGAACAATTATTAATTAACATGTTGGGGTATTTTCTCTTAAGTCTTTTTTACTTTGTTATAACATGCAAATATTGTATATATTTTTTTGTCCATCATCCATTTTTTTTTTTAGATTTTATTTTCTTATTCTTTAATTTTTTATTTTTATTTTTTGTATACAAAGCTTGTATTAAGTTTTGAGAAATGTTTTATTTTGTTTATTTTAGATGTAATTACATTTTTGTTTTATTTTTTTGTGTATGTACAATATATAATGTTTGTTTTATTTTAAGTAACAAGAATGTGTTTTTTTAATCGATTTAGTTTTACTTAAAGTAATTTAATTATAATTTTTTCAATTTTATTTTTAAATCATTTGTTATATTTCAGTTAATGTTTATTTTATTTTAAGTAACTTTTTTAAATGGATTTAGTTTTAGTTAACACTAATGACCCTGTCCTGTAGTTATTCATCTTAAAGGAGTCCCTCATTCCCTCACCATGAGGTCCAGACCCTCCAAACCCACGAGCAGCACTCGTCCTGAATGCCACAGTGAATCCAGGCGGAGGAAAGCAAATCTTCTTTGTCATTTTAACATCCTTCTCCTCATGCTAAAGCACGGCACCTCTTGCCTGATGTCAGATGAATACTAATCATTTTTTCCGTCTGTGCCCTGCAGTGTTTGCCTGCGCTTGCATCTCAATAATGTCTTTCTTTCTCACAATCGTTTTTCTCGCTTTTGACTTGATGACAGTGAAAGAATTATTTCTGCATATTTATTCCTTTTATGACAGAATTTGCATAAAACTGGACACTGGGATTCAGAGCCACACCGCCAGAACTAAAACTTAAATGAGTTTAAATCAAATTCAAATATTATTTGTCACACACACAGACACGCTATAATGTGCAGTGAAATGATTCTTGACCTTCTGTGCAATAAAAATTAACATAAAAATAACAGAAATAAAATCAAAATAAATCCACACAAGTCAGAACAGAAATAGTAAATTAACATGGTAATTAATTATTCATTGTATATAATTATATATATATATATATATATATATATATGTAAATATGATATATAGTGTATAAAAAGTATATAGCAGTATGTAGCATCCATTATCTAATATGTAACGGTATGTTAATATTTATTAAAATGTTTAAATGGTAACACTTTACAATAAGGTTTCATTAGTTAACTACATTAGTACACATGAACTAAGAATGAACAATACTTCTACAGCCTACAGCATTTATTTATCTTAGTTAATGTTAATTTCAGCATTTATTAATGAATTATGACAATCAAAAGTTGTGTTTGTTAACATTAGTTAATGAACTGTAAACTAACATGAACAATGAACGACTGTATTTATATTAACCAACATTAACAAAGATTAATAAATAGTGTAATAAATGTATTGTTCATTGCTTGTTTATGTTAGTTATTACATTAACTAATGTTAACAAATGACATTGTAATTTTACGTCTTATTTTACATTCATTATGTAAAAAGTAACAATACATTAATATTTGTTAAATATTTATTATTGTGTTCATATTTATAAAAACATTCATTATGCAGTAGCTATGTAACAATGTTAATATTTATTAAATATTTATTATTAAGCTAAAATTGATTAAAACATTCATTATGTACAGTAAGTTAAATATTAATTACTACTAATTAATACTACTATTGTGCCTTATATATATATATATATATATAAATATGTAAAAGGCACAATATCTCAGATTTAAGGTTTGGTACTTTTGATGTGGATCTTTGCAACTTGCCCCCTAGCAACCATTCAAAACAACTTAGCAACCACATATCAGTACTCTGGCAAATCATCCTGGCAGCGAGTTTTGCATGACAGACAGCTCAGGATTTCTTCAGGAAATGTAAATAATTCATATTACATATATTAAAGTACATTCTTTTGCTGTGTGACAACCAAAATGAAACCAAATGATTGTGCAGAAAGGTCAAGGCTGCTCATATATCAGTTTCATTGATAAAATGTGTGTCAAGGTAAGATTACGCCTCACTTCTCACAATAATAATACAGCTGTGCTCTATCAAAGCCTGTTCCACTCCATTCCCTGCTTCAATAGCCATGAATAACAGCAAAACACAATAAAAAGATAATTCTGACTACAGCTAAACCTCCTCTCCCATCAACTTTCATTGCGTCGCTCTAATTTGGACAGTTTGCGGCTCATGAGGCGAGGAATGAGTGAGATGTGTCCTATCAGCAATTAGGAATAAAAACATGCTGTCGCCACAGAAACTCTCGATGAGCTGGAGTTTGGGGTCGAGATTTAATATCAGACACATAATTAATGAAACAAGATACAGATATAGAACAGTCAGCAACACGCTCTTAAACATCTCGAGAATTTACTGTATATTATTATCAGCAGAGCAGCTGGTAAAACTATTTCAGCATTAATAAACATTAACATTAATAAATCATATTACTGAAAATTACATTATCATATGACAAAATATAATAAACAACTAAGTAATAAAATAATAAATAATAAGAAACAACTACATTAATAATAAAAGTGTATATATAATGAAATATTTAATTATATTTTATATAATAAGAAAAAAAACTAAAATAATATTTTTTTTTTTATCAAGCATTTTTCCTTTAGTATCATTAATATGCTATACATATTGATAAATAACTTGTATTATTCTATTTGTATAATTTCTGTTTTCATTTAAATGTAAAATGTAAGCAATTGTTTTTTTGTTTTTGCCATTTTAAAAAATAATAATACAATATCAGTTCATATATAATAATAATTTACATAATATAATATAATATAATCATTATTTAATTAATAATAATTAATTAATATTTATATTCTATATTATTTTACTTTTATATTTTCTGTTTTCATTTAAATGTAGTTTTTGTAATTTTGATGTTTTTGTCTTTTTAATATCAATAAAATTCATATATAATATAATAGAATATAATATAATGTTTTTGCACTCTTTTTGGCAAAAATCTTTTTTTTTTTTTATAAAACATCTGACTAACTTTAATGTTTCTGTCAACAACTGCTTTTCAGAAGACTTTTCCTCTTTGCCAACTTCTTGTCCTATAAACCTGTAGGACAAAAAGAACTTTCATGCATGCATGTGAAAGCACTGCTGGGAATAGGTCTCAACCTGAACACTAACTCAGAACAGAAGTCAGTAAAGGAAAGGATTTTTCTCATTAAAAGTTTGAGCTTGTGTTCAGCTGAACTGCAGGAACACATTTACCCACAAAACTCCAACAGGAACGCCATAAACCTGAAGGAAACCTGCCGTACCCTCTGCAATCTGAACAGACAAGCATTTAAATCGGCACAACTAAACCTCTGAGAATTATGAGAATATAAATGAAGTGCTCTTCACCTACTGAAAATTACCAACACAATCCTGTGACAGCTTCTGGAAGTTTAGACACACAACAGACACAACAAAATATGATTATTTTTGTCTTACCAGCACTGATTGCTAAAGCAAGCGATTTTCAGTGGTCGATAAAAATATTACAAACTTACAGAACTTAAGCAGGAACCTGAGACTCTTTTGACTTGCGCCAATTAGAAATTGTAAAATGTAAAAAATCTGGCATCCAGCCAGAACAACACAGCAACTGAACAGAAACGTATTAACAACCAATCAGAATACCTCAGCAACCACACAGTAACACCCTGGCATCCAATCACAGCATCTTTTAGGAATTTCTGACTTCAGCTAGTAAACAACAACCCAGCAATGACAGCAAAAAGTGTTATTTTAGTATTAACTGTGTGCTGTTACCTGATTTATAGCTTTTATTTGTTTATGTTTAAGTTTCATTTTAATTTTAGATATAGATATATATAGATATATGTAAAGTTTTTTTCATGTTGTTGTTTTTGTCTTTTTAATAACAATAAAATTCATATATAGTAAAATATAATTCTTTATATTTTATTCACTTTTATTCATTTCATTTAAATGTAAAGTCTTTGTAATTCTGTTGTTTTTGTCTTTTTAATAACAATAAAATTCATATATAATATAATATAATAATATATAATATAACATATTATAAGCTTTGTTTTTAATTAACTTAATGTTTTTTTAATTAACTTAATTTTAATTTAATAAATTTTAATTTAATTTAATAATTTTTAATTTAATTAATTTAAGTTTTTCATCTAATATTTATATTTTATTTCAGTTTTATTTTAATTTATGAAAATTATTTTAATTGTTGCAGTTTTACTCTGAATAATTAGTTTTACACCCTAAATACTTTCCCAACTGCATAGAAATGCCCTGGCAACATCCTATTCTAAGTTTTCATTTTTCATATAATGTGTACTTCATTTTATTTCAGCTTTATTTCAAATAACGGAAATTATTTTTAATTATTTTAATTACAATTAACACCATTAAAACTGCTTGGAAACATCCCAAACACCTTAGCAGCTGCATAGGAACACCCTAGCATCACGGCAGGAGGTTTTGCATAGCGTTGCATAGTTTTATGTATTTACATCATTAACACAATATTTACATGTTACTCCAAGGTACTTCAAAGAACAACATGGTGCTTTATCTGTATGAGATATCTGTCTGGGATATTTCTGTATCTGGCAGGCTCAGGGTGTGTCATTGAGTCAAAAGTGTGGCGTCGACACCATGCGGCTGAAATGAGTTCTCATTATGGAAGCTGGGGTGGCGTGTCGAGCGAGTGTGAATGTCTGAATCAACAGCACTGGCAGCGGTCACTCTTCAGAGGCCAATAGACTCCATCAGACCCCAGCTGGAGCAGGTGCGTAATCAAACCTCGTTCTTCCCGAGAGTGTGTGTGTATGTGTGTGTTTATGATTTCCCACAGGCTGCTTCCAGCCGGCGAGAATCTCAGGTAAAGGCAGCAGAGAGCAGATGCCCAGCGGCCTCCTGGGACGGCCGTCGCAGGACCCTGACTGTGAGCCTCAGGTGTCTCGCTCCCACTGCGGATATTGACAGCTGCTCCGGCTATAAAAGCGCCGCGGACAGCACAGCACCCTGTGTGTTCGGCACCACCTGCCCAGCTGCAGCGACAACATGTGAAACCGGTAGATAATGGATTCCTCTTTAGGAGTGACAGAGCAGTTTTGAACAACTGATCTTTTGAAGGCTTGAAAAGTGGCTGACTTTAAAGAGACAGGCCACCCAAAATGAAAGTCCTGGCATCGTTTACTCACTGTCATGTTGTTGCAAACTGGCATGAATTACTTTTTTTCTGTGACACCCAAAAGAAGATATTCTGAATAATCAGAAGAACATTGAGAAGGGATGATTCCCCCCTACACACATAATTAGAAATGGCCAAAATTGTCCCTCTAATATTTGAAAATCTTGCACTGATCTGCTCCACTCCATTATGCAACAATTTGTTTGTTGTTAGAATGACAAAAAGATTTAAAAGTTACATTTTTAGGCTGATCTGCCTCAGCGGTCTAACAGCGCTCACGAGATAAAAAGCCAATCAAATCAAAGTAGGCGGGGTTTACTGTTCACAGAAGCAGAAGTGTTCTCCTTTAACACTGAAAGTGAGCTAAGTAAGATTGATTAGTGAAACATTTAATATTTGCCACCTGTTTTACAATAGAAATTTTAAATTGCCAACAGTAATATCCAGACTACTCTAACTGTTTTCCCAAATATGACGTTTTGAAATTAAAATATGGTAGCATTTATGACTCATGTAAATCCTAACTGATTATGATGAGGCATGAAATGTTCTGTGTTTTCGACATATTAGGAATAGAAATAAAAGTGTGTTTAAAAGTGCATATTTTCCAAATTGATTACTTCCTAACTAAACCTAAAATTAGACAAAGTAGATTTAAAACTTGGTGCTGAAATGTGTCTCTCAAACGTTCTTTCCCCAGCAATAGGTTTTAAATTTAGGTACTTTAGTTTTAGGTTTTCAATCTGTAAACTTTTCTCTCTCTAACTCTAAATTATCCATATTTAAGATATTGCATGTACTAATTTACACTTACTGGGTCACAGTTAGGCCAAAAATGAGCATTACAGAGTACATACCCTACAGCTCAAAAGTTTGCTATTTTTATATTTATGAGACTTTTCTGCTCACCAAGGCTGCAATTATTTGATAAAAAATACAGTAAAAACTGTAAAAATTTGAAATATTATTATGATTTAAAATGACTGTTTTTTATTTGAATATATCTGAAAATGTAATTTATTCCTGTGATCAAACCTGAATTTTTAGCATCATTACTCCAGTCTTCAGTGTAACATGATCCTTCAGAAATTATTCTAATATGCTGATTTGCTGCTCAAGAAATATTTATTATTATTTTTAATGTTTAAATAGTTGTGCTGCTTCATTTTATTTTCTGAATTTTTTGGTGAATAGAAAGTTAAAAGAACAGCATATATTTGAAATAGAATTTTTCTGTAAGGTTTTAAATGTCTTTCCTGTCACATTCGATCAATTTAATGCATCCTTGCTGAATAAAAGTATTCATTTCTTTCTTACTGTGTTCTTGCATTCCTCTGGCAGTAACAAACATGAGTGCTCAAGGGCGTGATTGAGTTTCCCTCAAATGTCTGTGCTATTAAAGCAGATGTGTTATTATTCAGAGAGCTGCTAGAAACATGTTGACAGTTTCTCACTACAGAAATGGAATTCTTTTGCTGTGGGGGAAAATGTTTAATTGTCATGAAAATAATGTTGCAATACAAAAAACCCATAATAGTTCCAAAACAGGTTTCATTTTAAGAAAAATATCATTTTTTTAAAACATGATTCTGACATGAATATATTCATACTGTACATGAACACAACTGCATTTTGCACGCCGACAGGATTGACAAACGAACTGATAACTGATGCCAGAGAGAGAGAAGAGCAGAGGAGAAAAGCAAGGAGCTTGTAATAGTCTTCTCTCGCTTGGCTGCCCAAACAGGAGCTGACAGCGTTAATGTGACTTAGTTCAGACGGGGTGAATTATTAAAAACCACAGCAATGGCAGGGGAAGGAAAAGGGCAGCGAATATCACTGTCAGCCCAACACGGATTACTGTGTGCACGCCAGCATGTTCAGAAATTGCACAAATAACTGCTCTGCGCCCCCGTCCCTCAGAGCTTGACATGAATTAGCATTTTTCCTGTGACTCTGTGTGTGCGTGTTCATGTAGCGAGTGTTGGCTTTTGGTCCACAGAGAGCATATGGCAACTGTAACGACCACATGTCACCGCCCGGAACATCTGATAACCTCTCGTTATGAGGAAAAAATTCTTCATAGCTCATCTTACATCATCCTTCAGGAGAAAAATAACATTTTTATGCATGCAATCAGCCCACCTCAATGCGGTAAGACTGAAATATCTGCTTCCAACCAATTATCAACACAAGCATCTGCAGCAACACAGCATTACAGCCAAAGTGTGCACCATTTCTACACCACAAGTGAGTTGCAAACATTACTAGATTGTTACATAGACTGAAAGAAATGGTGTAGGATTTACTTTTTTTACAGCATTTACAACAAATTTCACTTAGAAATCACTAGTAAATTTCACAAAAATTACAAAAAAGGCAAGTAACATTGCGTTAAACATGAAATGTTGAAGTAGAAAAACTGAAGTAGTCTTGTAAACTGTAAATTCTTGTAAAACACTCCAGTAATCTGTTTTATTTACAACTTTGATGCAAAAATGCATCAAAATGCAAATGTAAAGTTTTTTTTTTTGCGTTTTACTGTCCACCAATAAAAAATGTAAATCAGATTGCATAGAAAAGTAAAAACAACCTCTCCTTGACAAAATTCTGTCAGATCAGATCATTCATGTCTGTACCACAGTGATTGCTATGCACTCAAGGTATGAATATGTAATGTTATAAGTTTGTTCAAATCTGTAGTGCAAGTATGTGCACTATAGTAATAGTGATTTTTAACTTAATAAGTTGCCTAAAAACACTGTTAAATTGTAAATCTGGAAAAAAAAAGAATGAGATAAAGTCATGCCGAAGACACTCATCTGACGCATTTCTACATAGTTCAACAATTTAAAAACTGCACAAATACTAAAACTTAAGAATTCATGTGTTCAGTACTCGAATAGTAAATACTAAATATAGTAAATAGTAAACAGTAAAAATCTGGTATAAACTACTTTTCAAAAGTTTGGGGTCTGTAAGATTTGTTTAATGTTTTTGAAAAAGAAGTCTCTTCTGCTCACTAAAGCTGTATTTAATTGATTTAAAATATAGTAAAATCAGCAATATTTTTATCATTTAAAATAGCTGTTTTCTATTTGAATATATTTTAAAATGTAATTTATCCCTGTGATGCGAATCTAAATTTTCAGCATCATTACTCCAGTGTCACATGATCCTTCAGAAATCATTCTAATATGCTGATTTGTTTCAAAAGAGTTGTGCTGCTTCATATTTTTGTAGAAACCGTGATACATGTTTATTTTCAGGATTCTTTGAGGATTAGAAAGTTCAGAAGAACACGTTTATTTGAAATAGAAATCTTTTGTAACATTATAAATGTCTTTAGGGTCACTTTTGAACAATTTGATGTTTGCTTTGCTCAGTACAATAAAAATCTGACCCCGAACATTTGAACAGTAGTGTATATGCCACTTCAGATTCAGCTTCTGTGGCATTTTTGCTACATAAAGACGTGTTTAGAACAAGAGACAGAGTTCTAGTCATCTGTTGAGCTTGGCTGAATCCTGGCGACGTGATTGATAATGAACGGACCCCCGCTGTAGAGCCTGCGTGTGGATACGTGAGGACATTTGCTGCTGGAGATGAGCGGATTGACCCTCTCAAAATGGAGGCTGATTGGAGAACAGATGCTTTGCAAGACGAGCTAATTAAGTTGAAGTCGCCGTGTGAAACAAGAGGAAGATTATCGCTCTCTTGATCGTGTGGAGAGGACAAATCCAATTCCATCTCGATTCTCTATTTTTCTCTCATTTCTCTCCCACTTGCTCTCTCTGTAGAGCCGAGCGATGATTTATGACAGGGTTTCATCTTTACTAGGGTTTTGGTCATTTTGGCTGCTCGTGTAGAGTAGACCGAAGGGGAATTATAATAGGAGATAGTTAAACACATGTTAAATGTCTTACACATGCTCAGCAGAGACTCTCTGTGAAAAAGAATGACTGAATTCTTACAGAGTTGTGAACTTAAACTGAAAGTACTAAAATTATATTTTTGGTAGTTGAAATAAGATGAAAATATACAAAAATGGAACTGTTGCCTAAAATAAAATAAAAGTTGGAAAAGAAAAACTTAAATAAAATAAGTTGAAGCGCTAAAATTGCTAAAATGACAACTGAAATAAAAACAAAGATAAATATAAAATAAAAAGTAATTAAAATAATTAAACTTAAACTTAAACCTAAATTAAAATTAAAACCCAAATTAAAATTAAAACCCCTTTTTTCACTTTAAAGCTAATATAAAATATTAGTAAGTACAATAAGTAATAATTATTATGCCTATATCTGGCCAATGGTCAATATATATATATATATATATATATGTATAACAACTGTGTAAATAATCTGAAAATGGATAAATAATGAAAAAATGAAGAAAAAAATTTGTAAATTACATTTATTAAGATGCCAACTTTTGTTTTTGTCTCTAATCCAATTTTAGTATTTATAACACTTGTTTAAATGATATAAAATCATATTTGTGAAATGTAAATGAGAAAGTATTATAGTGTTTTGCCTTTCTATTACAGTACTTTTTTTGTTTAACAGTTATAGCTAATAATTATTATATAGAGACAGCACACTAATTAAGAGATTAATGCACTCAGGCAATCTCAACACTGTCAAAATAAAAGTCCTCACGCCATCACAATTTCCACCAATGGCAAATATCGGCTGATATATGGGTTGATATATACTACTTATAACAATACGTAAAAAAATTATATTGCACTTCTTTATTATTTTGGCGCAACAGAAAGACCCAGGAACAGTCATAAGGGTCAATTTTTTGCAATTGAGATCTATACTGTATCTATACTGTACCATACTGCTGAATAAATAAGCTTTCCATTGATGTATGGTTTGTTAAAACAGGCTAATACTTGGCAGAGATACAACTATTTGAAAATCTGAAACCTGAGGGTGCAAAAAATCTAAATAATGAGCAAATCGCCTTTAAAGTTGTCCAAATTAAGGTTTTAGCAATGCATATTACCAATCAAAAATTAAGTTTTAAAATATTTATGGTAGGAAATTATATCTTTATGTAACATGATCTTTACTTAATATTCTAATGATTTATGGCATAAAAGAAAAATCTAAAAGTTTGACCCATACAGTGTATTTTTGGCTATTGCTACAAATATACCCATGCTACTTAAGACTGGTTTTGTGGTCCAGGGTCACATTTACGAAATATAATTGTATAAGCCATTAAAAGAACTTATTTTATCAACCTGTTATAAACTATTACACCTCAACATGAGTTCACTTCCATTTGCACAAGCAGTGCACCAAGACTCCCAGAAGCTGCTTATATGCATAAGTTTTTATGCATCTTTTTATAACAGTCCTTTGATATAAACACAAAGTTGGAAGCAAATTTGCACACGACAGACTGAGAAACAGACCGGGAAAGGCCAGCGCCATGAGGGGGGTTATAAGCTTGATTGAGGCCAGTCTCTAATGAGCACGCTCTCTCTGGGATGGCGAGGGACCAAGGGAGATCAGGTCACAGGTCAAAAGTGCAAGACAGAGCTGAGAGCTGTCATTTAAACACGGGTTTGAGTCACATCCGAGATCTTGCTATATTTATACACTCTGGCACATTGTCTGGCAGCAGCCAATTAATTTGCACCTGTAGCAATCGAGAGCTAGATGAAAATCTGTGATATCTGCTGCTCTGAGAGCATGCCGTAAGCGTGTATGCCTACCTGGACAGGTTTCTTGCGTGAGCCTTCGTTGTTTTCCGCCTCCTCGTGTTCTTTGCTGCCCTGGGTAAGGTTTGAGTAGTTGGCGAGACTGCTGAGAAGAGACGATACCATGGGAATTGTGTCCATCTCCTCCTGTAGAGTAAACACACACACACACATACAGAAAAAATACTGTAAGCATTAAATAATTCAAGCAGCTTGTGAGGAACATCTAAAATGTCATGTTTACTTGTACAGATTGCAAACGACAAGCCCAGAGGACAATATTTGCTCAGGGTTTGCTCTTTAATAGCTCATGAGACCCTCAGTTGTGTTTGGTTCTCATGCTTCATTTAATATGCATCATTAGAAATTGAAGAAAAAATAAAAACAGAAACAAATAAGTCACTAGTTGTCTCAGCAGGAGTAAAAAGCTACAAAATGGATGCAGATATCAGCTCAGATAATCGAATCTAGCTAGAATTTGATAAGAAATGTTGAATTTGAAGAGAAAACTGCCATAGCATCAATTCACATTTTAGTAGAACATGTTTAATGCACATTTTATCAAATGCAGTAGTTCATCCATGCATACTAAAAACATATGCATACTGTGCACTTTCGCATACTGCAGAAAAAGAGCAATTAGTACACTAACATTCACTGGTCATTAAAAGTGTTTTGAATTTGCATTGTCATTAATGCTTTTAATTTATACAGATAAAACAGAAAAAATGTTTAAGATCACATACACTGTAAAAAATAATTTGTTGAGTCAACTTAAAATAATTTTGTAACCAACCAGTTTAGTCAACTCGAAAGTGACAACTTAGATATTTGAGTTGATTCAACTTAAAAATTTAAGGCAGCTGGGTAAGAGCCCAGCTTTTAAGTTTAACAAACCAAATTTTCAATAAGTTATCACTTAGTACAACTTGACATTTCAAGTTGACTAAACTTATTTGAGTTGACTGAACTTAATATTTAAAGGCAGCAGGGTAACACATTATTTTAAGTTGACTCAACAAATTGTGTTTGTTATATTGTGTATTGTTTACAGTGTAGAGATCTTTAAATTGCTAATTTGATTTTGTTTTGGTGTTAACTGCAAAGTCAATAAAAATATATATAAATAAAATAAAATATCATTTTAGACTTTTCTTGCATCTACTTAATTATGAACATTAACACTTTCTTTCAACATTAGGTCTTTAGTTTTAAATGCATAAAACCTTATTTTCTTTGTTTTATTTTTGCATTGAAATGCATGATTTTTTAAATAAAAAAAAATCCACAAATAAAAAAATATTAAAATGTACGTTTAATTATTTCAAATACAAAAAATGTAATAAATTTTAACTATTTCTTTTGGCCCACAACCTTCAATAAAGTTTGATTTTTGGCTTTTATTTTAAAAAGTTTGGGCATCTCCGCACAGTAATTCATATGAAACCATATAAAGGCAGTTTTAAATATTTTTAGATGCAGTACAGCATGTGTTTAATGCTTCTTTTGGACTTGCTGTTATCATCCACCTGCAGAGTTCAATGTCCTGGGGACTTCCTGCCCTTCAAACGCTAATTATCCTTATTAATTACTGTCAGATTCTTTATTCCATTAATCACTATAGTTTGCGTGCACGTACCTCACTGTCTAGCATTAATGAGAGCTGAAATGTGCCGCTGTTGCAGGTTTATCGTTTAATGTGCACGCGTTCGTGTGTACCTCAAACAGAGCCATGTTCTTGCCGTCATATTGCTGGTTCTTCTCTGGGTCGGTGCTGTTGATGAATGGACTGCTCTCCTTGGGGTTGCCATCTCCTGTTAGCAAAAATTGAGAAATAAATCATCAGCGTGACAGCAGACGCCACACAACTCCAGGGGGCTTTATGAGGAAAAATCTGCTGTGATGATTCCAGATTTTAGGTCATGCATGCATACTAAAAACAGATGCATACTGTGCACTGTTGCATTTTGCAGAAACTGAACTCACATGTATGCATTTGGGAGATGCTTTTATCCAAAGCGACTTGCATTGCATTTAAAATTCAGTTCATGCATTCCCAAGAATCAGACCCATATTGTCAACGCCATGCTCTACTCTTTAAGCTGCAGAAAATGCCAGGTCCTTTTAGTAAAACAGTAAATATTCCTGATAAAGATACCAATAAAGTGGGCAGTGATGCATACAGGTCTCACATGTGGAGAGTTTGAGATGACCTGTATCTGCAGGTAAGACGGCTTACACTGCCGGTGTGTTCATTCACCGGGGATCTTGGATCAGAGGGCAGTTATTTTTAGGGCCTGGATGACAGGGTTCGAGTGGTGATTGGGTCTCTTGACTCCCTTATGCCACAGGAGAGGAATTTTAAAGAGGTGCACTGTACACATGCTGCTTTAAAAATGACCGCTAAGAAAAGTCTCAAGTCTCAAACCTCTACAGCCCAATGTACTATGCTTATTTAAAGGAATTTTCTGTATTCCCATGTGCATTACCTGAAATGTTACCCGTGTATTTTGAATTACACTTTGCATTGTAGAGTTAAAGGGGTTCAATAGAACTTAATTTGAAAAAGGTACTGGTAACGTTCTGCCAGGACATTATACAGTAAAACAAACTAAGCATATAGTGCAAAAAACACCATACAATTGTCTAATTGTGCATTTTAATTTTCAAACTTGGCTTATTGTGTCTGTTTAGAAAACCACCAACAGCGTTTTATGTATTTTTACTTTTTGTTACTATCTTTGTGTCATGTTGTTGTAATTATTTGTGATGGTCAAGCCCTAGGTACATATTGTAGGGTAAAAATATACATTCCCTCAGGCCCGCAGCCTTACAGACTGACATTGTAATGTAAGCACAAGTCTGTGGTACTGTGTGATTTAGCTCAATGCAGCGTGACAGACTGACAGCCGTACTGAAATGCTCCAGAGGCCGAAGCATCAATCAAGCGATGACAGCAGGCAGCCGCTACATCGCAGTCAGAGCAAGGAGATCAGCTGTCAGCTCGCACACTGGGAATGACCGCTGTAGAAATCAGATTGGGATTGGATGACTAACCTGTAATCAGGAGTTTGATTTTTCTGAGTAGGAGTGTAGAGGTTAGAGAAACTGCCTTTATGAAATATCACTTGCGACTTAATGTCGGATAAAAGGCTTAAATGGAAAATCAGATGCTTCAGTTTTGCAATTTATGACGAGAAAGACCTGTGCAGAACGAATTAACATTGTTGTGTGCTTTAATGATATCACCGAGACATAAACATATATAACAGAAGAATATGCAAAACTGATCTAAATATTATATGCAAGTAATGTTAAACCCTAGATAGATAGATGGACAGATGGATGAATAAATGGATGGATGGCGAGACAGAATGATAAATACAATGATAGAAAGATGGATGGCTGGATGGATGGACAGATGAACTAATAGAATGACAGATAAAACAACAGACAGATGGACAGATGGATGGATGGATGGACAGACAAGAACTGATAGAATGACAGATAAAACAACAGACAGATGGGCAGATGGATGAATAAATGGATGGATAGATGATGGATGGATAGATGGATGGATGGACAGACAGACGATAAATAGAATGATAGAATGATGGGTGGATGGATGGATGAATTGACAGAATGACAGATAAAACAGACAGATGGACATTTGGAAAGACAGAGATGGATTGATGAATGGATGGATAGAATGGCAGACAGATGGATAGTTGGAAGACAGATAGATGGATGGATGGATGATTGGATGGATGATGGATGGATGGATGAAAGGATGGACAGACAGAATGATAAATACAATGATAGAATGATGGATGGACAAGAATGATAAATACAGTATAGAATAGCGGATGGATGGACAACAGAATGATAAATAGAATGATAGAATGATGGGTGGGCGGATGAATAAACTGATAGAATGGCAGAAAAACAACACCACGTGGATGGATGGACGGATGGATGGATGGACTCACAGATTGACAGATAGAACGGCAGACAGATGGACAGTTGGAAAGAGCGGATGGATGGCCGGGCGGATGGATGGATGGATGGACTCACAGAATGACAGATAGAACGGCAGACAGATGGACAGTTGGAAAGACGGATGGATGGACAGATGGATGGATGCATGGACAGACAGGCGGATGGATGGATGGACTCACAGATTGACAGATAGAGCGGCAGACAGATGGACAGTTGGAAAGCGGATGGATGGACAGATGGATGGATGCATGGACAACAGGCGGATGGATGGATGGACTCACAGATTGACAGATAGAACGCAGACAGATGGACAGTTGGAAAGACGGATGGATGGACAATGGATGGATGCATGGACGAACAGAGCGGATGGATGGATGGGATTGACAGATAGAAACGGCCAGTTGGAAAGACGGATGGATGGACGACGGATGGATGGATGGATGGACTCACAGAATGACAGATAGTAGACAGATGGACAGTTGGAAAGCGGATGGATGGACAGATGGATGCATGGACAGACAGAGCGGATGGATGGATGGACTCACAGATTGACGATAGAAACGGCAGACAGATGGACAGTTGGAAAGAATGGACATGGATGGATACATGGACAGACAGACGGATGGATGGATGGACTCAGATGACAGATAGAAACAGATGGACAAAGACGGATGGATGGACAATGGATGGATGCATGGACAGACAGGCGGATGGATGGATGGACTCACAGATTGACAGATAGAACGGCAGACAGATGGACAGTTGGAAAGACGATGGATGGATGGACGGATGGATGGATGGATGGACTCACGAATGACAGATAGAACGGCAGACAGATGGACAGTTGGAAAGACGGATGGATGGACAGATGGATGGATGCATGGACAACAGACGGATGGATGGATGGACTCACAGAATTGACAGATAGAAGCGGCAGACAGATGGACAGTTGGAAAGAGCGGATGGATGGACAGATGGATGGATGCATGGACGAACAGGCGGATGGATGGATGGACTCACAATTGACAGATAGAACGGCAGACAGATGGACAGTTGGAAAGAGCGGATGGATGGACCGGATGGATGGATGGATATGGACTCACAGAATGACAGATAGAACGGCGAGACAGATGGACAGTTGGAAAGACGGATGGATGGACGAGATGGATGGATGCATGGACAGACAACGGATGGATGGATGGACTCACAGAATGACAGATAGAACGGCAGACAGATGGACAGTTGGAAAGACGGATGGATGGACAGATGGATGGATGCATGGAGACAGACGGATGGATGGATGGACTCACAATTGACAGATAGAACGGCAGACAGATGGACAGTTGGAAAGACGGATGGATGGACAGATGGATGGATGATGGACAGACAGACGGATGGATGGATGGACTCGAGATTGACAGATAGAACGGCAGACAGATGGACAGTTGGAAAGACGGATGGATGGCGGACGGATGGATGGATGGATGGACTCACAGATTGACAGATAGAACGGCAGACAGATGGACAGTTGGAAAGACGGATGGATGGACAGATGGATGGATGCATGGACAGACAGACGGATGGATGGATGGACTCACAGATTGACAGATAGAACGGCAGACAGATGGACAGTTGGAAAGAGCGGATGGATGGGCCGGACGGATGGACTCACAGAATGACAGATAAAACAATGATAGAATGATGGATTAACGAATGGATGGATGGATGGATGGATGGATAGATGGACAGAATGACAGATAAAACAACAGACAGATGGATGGAAAGACAGAATGATAAATAGAATGATAGAATGACAGATGGATGGATAGAATGATAGAACAATGGAATGATAGATGGATGATTGGATGGATGGACAAATGGCTTTATGGCTGATTGAATGGATGGACTGATAGAATGACAGACAGATGGACAGATGATGGATGGAATGATAGAATGACAGAATGATGAAGGGATGGACTGTTGGTTGAATAAATGATAGAATGAGAGATAGAATGGTTGTACAGACAGATGGATTGATTGATAGATAGAACGATAGACAGGCAGTATGATGTATGGAAGAATGGATAGAACGATATAACAATATGGATAAATGCAAATAGAATGACAGAACAAGATAGATAAACATCATAAAATTGACATTGCCTGACATTGGACACGTCCAGTACCTACTCAGCTGCACATCTAGTAAGTAATAACACAATAGTGTTGTTATTATCGGAGGTGATGTCATTCACTTCAGCAGGATGAAGCGTGGAGAACTTTCCCCTCAAAAGAGGTACATTCGTTCTGGAGCGCAACGCTGCTTACAAATCCAAATCCACTGCTAACGCATCCGTCCTTTCCAATCACGTGTACACTGTAGCAAGGAAACGGCATTTGACTGGCTGTGATCAATGGGAGCTTCCTAATGTGCGTTACATGAACTTGTGTGTAACAGAAAGGGACTCGTTGTCAGCTTTAATATTTCTCTCCAACACCCTCCGTTCAGTGACACCGCTGTGCATCTGGAAACACGATTAAATCCAGAAATAACAGTTCATTTGGACATGTGGTCATGTTTACTGCCTTTTTCCAAAAAAGAAATGACACATGGGAGTGTGTTTCTATGTCAAGAAATAACACCGACAAAGTAAAATCAAAGACCAGTGCCCAGCCCTGTCTGACAGAATGAAGACCCTCTGCTATGATGAGCCGTCGAACACAGTCACATCTGCTCTTTCATTGGCTCAGATATTGTGACACATTGTCAGGGATTCATCAGTGTTGGTTACACAGGACAATGTTTCACAGGGGCTTATAAATAGCAATGACTGGCAAAAACTCAAAGCAGTCTGAGTCTCAGACGTCGCACAGACCATGCACACAAAAATAGCAAGAGCTTTCTCAAAAACCTCAGTCTGATTGGTTGGCTTTGTGCAATTTCATAGTGCACAGTTTTTTGTTTTTTTTTTGCCAATTTCCAGGTCTGAGAAGCTAGGAAATATTTACGCATTTGGCAGACGATGCATTCAAACTAGTGAGAAACTTAGTGCTGACAGCAGAATGCAGGGAAGTACAAAAAATTATGGGGAAAGAACTTGCCGTTCCAAAGTATTTTTTTAAAATACCTTCTTTTGTGTTCTGCAGAAAAAACTTACACAGGTTTGGTACAAAATGACGGTGATAAATTATAGCAATTTAAATTTTTGGGTGAACTATATTTAAATGCAGATTTACTAGACCCTGTTTGGGGGGGAAAAGTGCATTAGGTGTGTAAACTAAAAATGTAGTAAAACGATTGCACAAGATAAATGAGTCGTATTTACTTTTCAGCTGTACCGATACACCAACCATATGCAAAACATCTCAAAAATATTTCAAAATTCACAATCTGAGCATTTAATGATGAATATCTAAGTTTCAGGAATTTCCATTATCATTTATCATTCAAATTAATGTTCAGTTAATAAACTACTTGCTAACATTAATACCACAAAAAGCACATAAAGAAATCTATGAAATATAATGTAGTATAATAAAACTGTAATAAAACTGTATAACTCTCATATTAATTATAATATTATACTTTAAAATATAATTATTTATTGAAAACTGAATTGCTAAAAAATATAAAAAATGTTTTTAATTATTGAAATTAATATTTATATTATTTAAGATAGTTTTAAAGCATTTAATTTAATCTAGTATAAATTTAAAATTGTGGGGGTGTAAAGTGCAAGGCATGCAATTAAGTAATGCAATTTTAAATTAATATTAATATGACCACTTCAAAGCAGAAATAGCTGCAAAATAAGCTGCAAAAAGCCTTGCTAAATGAGACATCGCCACTTTCACAAAAGTGTGGCGTGACCTTCTCCTGCCAAGAGCAACAAAAGCTTGCAGCAGGAACGACCTCGCCATAGCAGGACCGGGTCTTGCATCTCTATCATGAGCATTTTATCGTTTTCTGACTAGACTCTTCAGCTAGCAGGGGATCTGAATAGCGACAGCGCACACAGTGCACAGCAGACCCGCCATCTGTTGCCCTTGACTGCTGATCCCGGACCAGTTTGATCTTTCCTCTCATTATGTTTGGTAAAGCACCGGAGAGGAGCTGTGGTCCTGCAGGAGCACTAATGCACAAATCTGTCCAAACATCTCTGGGGTTTGTGCACGGCGGCGTTCAGAGCGACAGCGCCTGTGAGTGTTAATAAGATGGGCTGCTGTGGTGACCGGCCGCGTGCATTTGAAGGGACGCTGACCTGCGCTGATAGATCGATGTTTCATCACTACTGAGAAGTGTTTTAGAGAGGTTTTGTGACAAACGGCTGCACACTTCAGCTCACAGATAATGATTCATGTGGCAGAGGTGGCCTGATCCTCTCACAGGACCAAAACATTAGAGTGGGAGCTCGAGGAGATGTCAGAAACTAGGCTTTACAATTTCTGGAGAAAATGTGAGTGGTTTGCTGTATGTCTGCGCAAAACTCACCGGCATGATGCCATTACTTACTGCTCTAAGACAAACTGCTGCAGGACTCTAGGAAATTCTGGCTGAGCGGTATATTAAAATTTCCAGATATATTCACAATTATATATAAAATTAAGCATAAATATGGTCGGTAAATTTTGCTGTGAATCAGTTCAAACACTTTTAAATAAATCATTTTAAATAAATGTATTCAAAACTCTGACTCAACGAAATTAAATAAATAAAAAATATATATAAGTTACTAAAGTGTATGTATACACACGCACACACTTTAGTAATTAAATATTAAATAATTAAATATTTAATATTAAATAATTTATAAAAACTGTGGTAGAACGGTTTAATTTTTAATACATTTACTTTGTATTTTAATCAATGTTGTGATTGTTCTGATTTAAAAAAAATCATCTTTTTTAGCCATCTGAAATACATAATACATAATCTCAAGATATTCACTGCTGGTAGAAGTAAATGTTTGAGGTGTCTTCTGCTCACCAAGGCTGCATTTATATGATCAAAAATACAATAAAAACAGGAATATTGTGAAATATTATTACAATTTAAAATAACTGTTTTTATGTGAATTTATTGTAAAATGTAATTTATTTCTGTGATGCAATGCTGAATTTTCAGCATCATTAAACTTCAGTGTCACACGATTTGCTGCTCAAGAAACATTTCTATTATCAGTGTTGAAAAAGTTTTGCTATGTCATATTTTTGTGGAAACTGTGATACTATTGATAATATTTAATTTAATTTAATTTAATTTAATTTTAATGTATCTTTGTTCAGGGTTTGTAAAAGAATATAAAGTCCTTTTTTGTATAAAAGCATTAATTTATAATTGAAGTATAATTTTATTCACCCAAACAGTAGTAATAAATATTGAATATTGTAAAAAGAATCAAAGATACTAAAGAAATATAAAATTGTTTTAGTTCTATATCGCTCAGCTCTGCCACAAATGCTGCAGGACTGAAGTTTATTACTTAGTATTAGTGTTAGTACTCTAACGATGAGCAACAGTAATAGTGACGCTTGTCTTAGCAAACAACACTAATGAGACGAAACGAGAGGAAACGAGACGGGAAGTGTGATTTTGGAAAGGAGGAAGTGATTCCAAAGGGCTCGCTGTTGGCTCATCAGGTCTGATTGAAGTGGGCTGTTGAATCATCTTGTCGGGTCGTGACAGGAGAGGAACACTGCAGGTGTTCAGTTCCAAAAATTAAAGACACACACACACACACACTCTGCCCCAAGGACCGACCTCTGCTTCAGACTGTCGCGGGTGACAACGACTGCTCTTCTGAGCCCGTGACACAAGTGTATCTCTGACTCTCTTCACTTTTCTTCTCTACAAACATCAACACTATCTCTGCTGGTAATTGCTGACAGCTCTGACGCTCTCACAGAGTAAAAAAGAGAAAAAAATACTGGGAGAAAAAAAGAGAAAGTAGAAATACACCTCAAAGAGCAATGGAAAAAGTGTGAAAAAGACAAACGAGGAGACGTGTGAGATCCGCTCTGAGGAACAGGACGTGAAAAGCAGAGTAACTAGAGGTTTACTGATGAAACCTTTACACAGATTTATCATCCAAACAGATCATGCTGTCAAAATAAGACATATGATGAAATTACAACATTTTGCAGTGTTTATAATCAGTTTCAGGGGGTTTATTCAATATTTATTTAATATATTATATTTATGAGATGAGCATGCATGAACAGCACCAAAAGCCATAATTTCCTCTGGGATTTTCTTTGAGGCTTATTCATGGAAATCTTGACAGAGAAAGCTACTCGCGTCTTATCAAGATTTAATTGAGAATGTTGACAGCACAATTTAGTTTCTATGCATTTTGTGCTTTGTCGTCAACAAAGAATGGCAATAAAACTTTCTAAAAAAATTCTCATTAAGATGATTTATGAGGCAACAGGATTATCCCATCATTTCCCATCAGCATGACAATGAGAAATTACATATGCATAAAATACGTAAAATGAATTAAATGCATATCATCTCTCACACTTTGTTTATATACTTATATACTTATAATGAAAAAACATTTGGATTTGAAACAATTTTCACACAAAAAAATCCTAGTAAACTGTGCAAATAATCACAAAGAATTTAACACATTAAATTAAAGATGAAAAAAACCCCACTGAAATAGTATTTTCTTGTAAAATGTACTCCAGTAATCAAAAAATAAAAATAAAGATAAACTCCTAATTTTAATATATATACTCATAAGTAGTCAGAATTTCCCATGCAAAACCCTAGAGGTACATGACGAAACTGCAAGGGGAAATATAACACATTATTATAAATATTAAACTTAAAATTATTCTTTTTTTAAATGATAATACAAATCATATAATATAAATTACAATTAAATGTATAATACACAAAAGAAAAAGCTCTTAATTCTGTTTCATTTTCCAATAAAAAACAAAACAACAATATACATTTACTTGAGAAGCAATGTTGCATTATTGCATTGCATTGGCGGATTTTTAATTTTATTATTATTATTTTTAATGTTTTAAGTATAAACGAGTTTAAAACAAATGAAAAAATCCAACAGTGCGGTTAGACAAAACACTCTTAAATTCATGATGCAGTCTGTAAAAATATCTTTTAAGGTGTTGCTTTTCAAATAAGTTTAGATATTTTTCAGTCAAAAAGGCTAATTAAAAACTCATTTTGCACCTGAAAGGTAAGTTTACATCATATTCAACAAATACATATCAGTGTGATCTGTTTTGCATATATCCATATACAGTCATTTTTCTCCGAATACATACATGTCTATATTTTTACAGCTTTATTTGTGTCCTGATGTTGGCTTCTTCTCTGGCAGATGTCCGCAGGTTAAGTCTCAGTGAGCGGCGGCTCTATTAAGCTTTTAAAAGCACCAATTTTCAGTGTGCTTGCATGTATGTGTGTGCGTGTGTGTGTTTGTACGAGGGTAAACGGCACATTTTGTAATAAGTCTGGCACTTCAAAAGGACTGTTTGAACCCTGTGGAATGGCCTCGCCTCGCTTCCATTTGTAGTCTAACAATATCACCTTTTTTGTGCCGAGACGAGGACGGAGCCTGACAGCCCAGGCGAGAACACGCGACCACAGAGATTTAGGATCAAACGGCTGGAAAATGAAGCCAATGAGGAATAAAGTTGGAGATTTAAACGTATTGAATACATTTAGCTACTCAAGCAATTCAATAGCCAAGCTGAAAAACAAACCGACGTGTGCTAATTGTGCTTTAGCTTCTTTTAGATTTTGATTTGGACATGTTTTTCATGACACTGATTTGTAAATACTACTAGAAGCAGATTAATGTAAGTAGTGCAGAAATGCACAGATGTCTATGGTTAGTATTTAGTTACTATGTACAAGACACATATGGTGAGGTAGATATTCTAACTTCTGATTTTTATTTTCACTCTGTCACTGTTATCACTGACTGCATCGATTGTAATGCACAAGCACAACACAGATTAATACAGTTTGATGTCATGCAGCTCATGCATCATTCGGGTTTAATGTGCTCTTCAGATGGGAAGCGGTGGTATCGAACCTCTCCATTCCAAACCATGACACAGTTACTGGAGGTTTCCTGACTAATTAATCAGGATTAACTAGCTAATAGGATTTGTTTGAGATAACATCTAACAATAAAGATAATACGGAGAAGGTAAAACTGCTGTGTGTAACCTAGATATGAAGAACTCGTGAGCTCCAGTGCTGGATAAAGAGATAACAGGAGATAACTTTACACCAGTGTCAGCGGCTCAGATCGTTCGCTTCTGTGTGAGGTTTAGCTAATTAGCTCTGAAACACCAGTTAGATATTTTCTCTAAGCTTCCGACTGCCGAAATCACCAAAATGCAAGAGTCTTCTAGCCGAAGGCAAGCTTAAATTTGAACAAAGAAATATTTTATTTATATTATGTGGCCTTAGATATTACACCGACTGATGTAGATGCAGAATAAAGCCAAAATGTTCACCTTTGTTGAGCCACTGATTGTGGACATCGTTTCAAACAACTGATTAAAATCATTTTAAATATGCCATAAAGGAATAGTTCACACACAAATGAAAATTTGCTGAAAATGTACACACCCTCGGGTCATCCAAGATGTGGACGAGTTTGTTTCTTCATCAGATTTGGAGAAATTTTGGAGCGCATTCCATCACTTGCTCACCAGTGGATCCTCTGCAGTGAATGGGTGCCGTCAGAACGAGAGTCCAAACAGCTGATAAAAACATCACAATAATCCACAAGTAATTCACACCACTCCAGTCTATCATTTAACATCTTGTTTTGATAGCCAAAACAGCTTTAAACAAATATGTTGGTGATTTTGGAACAGGAAACGCTATTATGGATTATGGTCGTGTATTTTAGGCAAAAGCAACAGTTTGAAGTTAAAAACATCTTAATGATGGATTTGTTTCTTACAAACATGCAGCTTTTGACTTCACAAGATGTTAAATGATAGACTGGAGTGGTGTGAATTACTTGTGGATTATTGTGATGTTTTTATCAGCTGTTTGGACTCTCATTCCGACGGCACCCATTCACTGCAGAGGATCCACTGGTGAGCAAGTGATGAAATGCAAAATCTATCCAAATCTGTTCTGATGAAGACACAAACTCATCTACATCTTGGATGGCTTGAGGGTAAGTACATTTTTTTTTTATTGATGAACTTTTCCTAAAAAACACAACGGTTCTTATCCGATCTTGGAAACTACGCAGGGTTTGCCTCATTTAGTACTGGATGGATGAATGTTTCTGGTCTTAATATGCATAATGTATCAGTGCACATATTATTCCAAAGAAAAAAGTTTGCATTCATATACTTTTATTAAAGTGAAATAACTTGCTTCATCTCTAAAATGACATCACCAACCACTTCTTCTCCAAGCATCTGCCATATAGAGATCCAGATAGATAAAAAACTGTCCTACCTTTTTTTTAATTTTGTTGATTATCCAATTTCACTTTTTGGAATGATGTCACATTATGAAATAGAATTCCCACATTTCAAATGAAGCCGAGTGTCATTATTAAGGTGCTTGGACTCGTGTGATGTTCCGTCCAGCTGTACTTGTCTACCTTTCACCTGATTAATTATTATGCATGCCGTCACTAGTTTCCTGCTTATTTCACAGGCAATAACAAACAAGCACTCCAGAACATGGACATACACACACAAACAGAATCAAATCAAAGGGAGACATCACAGACACGACATGCTGCTTACAGAGGACACACACAATGAAACAAAGATCAAAAGGAAAAACAAATAAGGATCAATGACGTGGTGCTCATTTTCTTTGTTTTGTGTCCAGAATCTAATAACTTATTCAAAATGACAAAAACAAAACAGAATTCAAAACAACCTTTTCTATGATTGATATGATTAATTTAATTTATTTTAATTTTTTAACTAAGTGACAACTGTCCTGAGATCATAATGCAGAAAAGACTTTAAAAAGTGATATTCTTATAAAAAAAACCTGCGACAAAATCAAAATCTTAAAAACAAAATAATGAAGTAGTTTTGTTTTAAACTATAATTTAATTTATAAAAATGACTATCATTATTTCTTTGCACAAACACAAAAAGTACATTTATTAAAATACTCATAAATACTATAAAAAGTATCAAGCTAGAGATGAATGCAAATGGTGCATTTTAAACTATTCTAAACTATTCTAGTTTTTAAACTGTTTTCCAGTTTTTCATCCACTCGGATGTCCTATTTGTCATTGACCCATAATGGAAATAAAGCACAAACAGAAACAGTGAGAACTTAATTGAGGTAATGGAGCTTTTCTTAGAAGAAAAGTCCAAGACAGTGAAGAACACACGACTACATACAGCCACACGTCACAGTGTTTTGCGTGAACACACGCGTGTCGCACGCACAACGGCAGCAGTCTGCCCGTCTCTCACCTTTCTTGGGTGGACAGGTGGTGTTGACCACTGGAGAAAAATGCACACAACACACACGACTTTAGAACATCATCACGCAACATTCATCTACACACATCAAAGACAAAACAGTTATTATGAAGATTAAAGTGATCACAAAATAATGAATCTCACACATTACTGTAAAACCATAATGGAGGCTCATATCTAGCAAATGTGTTGGGTCTTAGTTCACTGAAAAATTTAAATTAGCTGAAAATATCATCACCCTCAGATCATCCAAGACAAAGATGGGCTTGTTTCTTCATCTTCGTCAGAATAAAAGTTCACATAGAGTTTGCCGGTCTCTAAATTGTGATGTTTTATCAGCAGTTCGGACTCTCATTCTGACGGCACACATTCACTGCAGTGGATCCATTGGTGAGCAAGTGGTGGAATGCTACATTTCTCCAAATCTGATGAAGAAGCAAACTCATCTACATCGTGGATGGCCTGAGGATGAGTCAGTTTTGAGCAAATTCTCATTTTTAGGTGAACTATTCCTTTAACTGTACCCAAATCACAAATGCCAACAGTAAGGTGTTGCAGTTAGGTGTATTTGCAATATCAGTGTGTTTGCATGTTTGCAATAAGTAGTCACCCAGCTGTATTAATCAATCTTATGGCACAAATGACACAGGTGAATAAGGTGAAATGGCTCCCATCTCACATGAGATTATGATGAACAGCATTTGGCACGTGAAACAGTTTCACATCTCTTTTGTGATTCCTCCTTGCACAGCCTCAGGTGCTCGACGCATGGCTGGAAAAGTGTGTGAATCTTTTGAGGTGTCAGTAAGTCAGCTGAATATTGCATCATATGACCTTTATCTTACTGTATGACAGAGCTAGAGGGTTCACTCGAGGGCTGGTGCTCACCAAGACAGATACATAACATTACTCAGATGTGTGTTCGTGATTTTTAAAACATATATATGCTTTGTACAGCATGTGCAAAACCCCCATCATCTAGCACTGAAAAAGAATATATCAGCAAAATCAGTGTCAGTTTTTTCTCTGTTCAGTTTGCTCAGCAACTGTTCAATCCAGCAATATAAAGAAACTACATCTTGATTTTTTTTGCCTTGTGATGATATTCAACATAAATCTCAGACATATTTATGGTACAAATTTGCTCTGAAATGACTTAAAAGAGCATTCATTTTCTAATTCAGAGGAACATTCATCTGCACCGAACAGCCCTTGTTGTCAGGTAGATTTAACATATTTAATGCACAATCTAAAATAGACTGAAAAAATGTACCTATACATGTTTACTAAAACATTTTAAAATAAAATGCTAAATGAAGACTTTGTGATCAGATAAATAAATTGTTCATTTTGCATTTCATAACAATTCAGTAAAACAGTATTGTTAAAAGACACAAAAAACTATTAAGAATAGTTATAATAATAACTGAAATATAGTTGGGATAAAAAAAAACTTAAAAAACATAAATTAGAATTAGAAATGTTTTCTTGGCAGCTAAGTGAAACAAAAGTTGAAGTACTAAAATTACTAAATCTGAAATAAAAATAAAATAAAAAACATAAATGCTAAGCACATAACAAAATTACTAAAACTACAATTATAAATGCTTCTTTTGTAACTAACTGAAATACATGAGTTTAAATTTCCAAAATAAAAAAGTTAAATAGAAATATGAAACACCCAAAAACTAATAAACATGACAGAAACACAAATGACTAAAACTTAAGCTAAAAATGTAAATTAAATTTAAATATAAAAATATAAAAAAGCAAAATCAAAATAGTAATATACACTGTAACATTATATAAAAAAACATTAATTAATTAGTAAGCAAAAAACTAGCATGCTTACACGGTCTTCATGAAACTTAATTAGTCAAATAAAAATGCTAAAAATCATAATTAACTTTTATTTTAATTTATAAAATTTGTGATAAATGCAATGTCACCACTTCATATATTAAATAGTCAATATATCACCCAGTCCTACACACATTAGTACATGCACATGTTCAATCCCCCATGTGACAGTGAGCTGAACTTTCACATGATTGTCTGTGGCAGTGAATCAGAAGTGCTTTAGCTCAGAGATCCTCAGAGAGCAGCACTCAGCTCCTGTCAGCGAGGTACTTCAGATCCTCTGTCCCTCCCGCAGCACGGCCTGACCCTTCTCAATATTCACCAGGGTCTTTGTGGTAATCAAGCGGCTCTCAGAAGCTCAGCTTATCTCCACAGCCTGGTCTCTGGTCTCATTCTCTCGTTCGCTCCGACAGCAGCAGGTAATGACAAAGGGAACTGTCTCTGCTGCACATGTGAATGAACTGAAGCGCTCACATCAAACTGAGCCGCTTCCTCCTGCCAATACCTCAGGCCTCTTTTAAGGCAGCTCTATTGTTTCGCCGTAGAGTCGGTGACGGTGACGGGGGTCTTTCTTTGTGCCGTCACACAATGAAGTGCTGTTTTGCCTAAAAGACTGCCAACGCATGGGAAACACACTAAAAACCTGCCGTCATTTTCAGAGACGTCGCATGTGTGAACCCTGGGTGAAGTGTGTGATTTCTGCGTTGCTAGACCCAACACAAACTCATGCAGCGCTCGAGCCAGAAAATGACATGTCAGTTGTGGAGAGCTGTGTTATTACTGTTCCACTTGATCAGGCCTACGAGTTTCACCTGCTGAACAATAAAACAGGTGAAAAATTTACACTGACTCACGCTGAAGGAGGAAATCAAGCAGAAGACCAGACTCTTTTGATGTATACTAGTAAACACCCACTTTGTAACTACTGCAACCAGCTAGCAAATGAAAAACATTTTGTGCATCATTCTGAATTTAACACCCTTTAAATTTCATTTCAGTTCTGGGGCAGCAAACAGAATTGAGATTGATGACTCGAATTTGAATGTAAGGAAGAAGAATGAGAGAAAGAAGAAAAAGTGATTTTAAGCAAACTGGAAAGAAAAACATTATTTAGTTCAGTTTGAATTAGTTTTTAAAAGCCTTAAAAAAATAATTTTAAAAAAAGTAACAATTTTACATTTAAAGGCCTGATTGACACATACAGTTGAGGTCAAAAGTTTGCATTATTAAAAATGTTAATTTTGCCAAAATAAGAGGGATCATACAAAATACATGTTGTTGTTTATTTAATACTGACCTGAATAAGATATTTCACATAAAAGATGTTTACATATAGTCCACAGGAGAAAATAATAGTTGAATTTATAAAAAAGAACCGGTTCAAAAGTTTGCAACCCCTTAATTCTTAAAACTGTGTTGTTACCTCAATGATCCACAGCTGTGTTTTTTTTTGTTTAATGATAGTTGTTCATGAGTCACTTGTTTGTCCTGAACAGTTAAACTGCCTGCTGTTCTTCAGAAAAATCCTTCAGGTCCCACAAATTCTTTAGCTTTCCACTTTTTTGTGTATTTGTACCCTTTAAACAATGACTGTATGATTTTGAGATCCATCTTTTCACACAGAGGACAACTGAGGCACTCATATGCAACTATTACAGAAGGTTCAAACGCTCACTGATGCTTCAGAAGGAAAAACGATGCATTAAGAAAACTTTTGAACAGAATGGAGATGTGTACATTTTTTTTTCTTATTTTGCCTAAATATTGTATTTTTTCATTTAGCACTGCCCTTCAGAGGCTACAGAAGATAGTTACATGTCCCAGAAGACAAAATAAGTAAAATTTGCTCTGATCTTCAAATTCACAAAGTTTTCACCTCCTGGTTCTTAATGCATTGGGTTTCCTTCTGGAGCATCAGTGAGCGTTTGAACCTTCTGTAATAGTTGGCTATGAGTCCCTCAGTTGTCCTCAGTGTGAAAAGGGCTTAAATATACAAAAATGTTGGAAAACCAAAGAATTTGTGGGACCTGAAGGATTTTTCTGAAGAACAGCAGGCAGTTTAACTGTTCAGGACAAACAAGGGACTCATGAACAACTATCACTAAAAAAAACAAAAAAACACACAATATTAATAATAAATATTTTATAAATTCAACTATTATTTTTTTCTTGTGGACTATACGTAAACATCTTTTATGTGAAATATCTTATTCAGGTCAGTACTAAAAAATATTTATTTTGCTAAAATAATTAACATTTTTTATGATTCTGAAAGGGGGATGCAAACTTTTGACCTCAACTGTAAATAGATAGATAGAATGACAACAGGATAGAAGCAAAGATAGATTTTGCTACAGATGTTTGGCACTTTCTTGTAGAGCTTCTGTTTAAATGTCAAAGGCTTCTGGATCTCAGGGGAGTGAAGTGATCAGACTGACAGCTCAATATTCCACTGGTCAGTCATGTGACACATTTGATTGGTCAGTAGAGCGCAGACTAGTGCCTTATATCGATTCTTTCTGCAGACAGTGTGTGTTTGTGTGTGTGTGAGACAGAATAGACACTCATTCTGAATAAAACATGAAACTTGACTCACAGCAAGTCAGGACAGACTGATGTGACAGATGTGTTGACGAACACACACCCACACACACAGTCTTAGAGGGTTGCAGGACAGTGTGGGAATTATTTGTTCTAAAGCTGCAGTTCAGAGTCTTTTTAAATGCCTCTAATCTGCCTGATTGGACACATAAACCAGCGTCTAACATGATCCAACACATGCTTCATTAAAATCACTCCAATCATCACAAACTGAGACCATCATGGGATACTGGATACTAAACCACCAGCAACAACACTAATAAAATGTGCAAAAATGAACTAGATTTTAATTTTATTCCTTGAATGTAAATTTTCAGTAAGTCAGTATCCAGGATCTTTTTTATTAATAATTTCAATAAACTAAAATTCAAATAATAAATCATATAAAACTGGTATTAAAAATACTGCATTGGCAACTAATTGGTAGTTCAAGCTGAAGCACTAAAACTGTTAATTGGAAATAAATAAATCTCCATCACTAAAAAAATTATTTAACTATTAACTATTTAAATAATATTAACTATTTTGAAAAATATTACACTGTATGTGAAGTGATACTTGGTAGGACACACATACACTTCCTCGTGCCACTCGTGCCACCGCATTTTATTTGCACCACATCTAGTGACAAATGGAAAGGGCATTAAGTTGTTGAGGCCGGAAAGCCGGAGCGATCCATCAGAGTAGTCCCGAAATGCAAACCCTTGGAACAGCAGTGGATTGCATAAATCTTCCTGAGAGCTGAGCGCAACAGACACACGGAGAGAGCGAGTCTGTTTACCTCTGACAGACATGCAGCGCTGCATCACAATCACACAGGTGAACTCATGCACAAACACACACGTGACATTCTGCGGGGTGTTTTCAGTTCTCATCCTCATCCCGAGTGAATATGACTAAAACTGCTCAACACTGCTTGTGTCTAGATGGTAAAAATACTCAAGATTCACACTTGCTGCTACCAGGGTCTTAAGGTTAAGGGAAGGTCAAAATGATCATGCATATGGTTGCAAAACAAATTAAGCATTGCAAAAGACAAAAACCAGTACAGTGTATATTGCAAACAAATCCCAGTCTTTTTTTCTGCAACAGATTTTGGCAGCAATTCATTTGAAACTCTAAATATGTAGTGTATGAATCTCATGAGACTTGTCTCAGAACAAGAATTATCATCTAGACAAAACAAACACATGGCTGATCAAACTTTCAGAGGATTTTAATGTCTTATAATCCATTCTTAGTTTCAAAATCCAAATGAATAAATATGAGTCACTACACCAAAATATATAATATCACAGTAAAAACACCATGGTATTACCATGTTTTTTGGATGAGGACACATGCAAATACAAGTTATTTTAGCATTATCTCTTACAAAAAAGTACTGTGCAACCATGGTATAGTGATGGTTATACCACGGTATTTTGATACACAAGTGTTCAGTAAGATTTTTAAAGAAATTAATAGTTTTATTCACCAAGGATGCATTGAAAAAAGTGACAGTAAACACATTTATAATGTTAAAAAGATTTAAATTTCAAATAAATGCAGTTCTTTTGAACTTTTCAACTATTTATTGAAGAATCCAAAAAAATAAAATGTATTATGTTTTTACTGTATTTTTGATCAAATAAATGCAGCCTTAGTGAGCATAAGAGACTTTCAAAAACATAAAAAACTCAAATTTTGAATGCTAGGTTCATGGTACGGAATGATTATAATATTGATATTTACATGGCACTCGAAAGTTTTTAAAAGAATGCTATGATATTACTACGGTACGCCTCGAAAAACATGCTAGTAATTCTGTCTGATTTCACTACCATATATATCAAAGTAAAACGCCACTGCCATCAACGTACCACCACAGAACTGTGTTGCAAAGGCGTTGTGATGGAATTCAACATCAGAGCGTTGCGTAACGGTGTATCTGGGGCAGAATTCACCACTTCCACCCAGACGTTGCATAAGATGTCTCCACATCGCCACGTTCCGCTTCTACTGCGGGATCAAGCAGCTCAGATTTTCCAAAGCCATTCACTGCGGCACAGACAAAGCTTTCACTTCCGTCATTTATAGACGTACTTCATTAAATTTGCTCTGTTTAATTAGTCTTTTATTGGCCGCTGCGTGTTTTTAAGTGCCAGCAGAGCGAGGTTTCAAACAATGAAGGTTTCTCGTGTCATGTTCATTGGAAATGTGTTTCTGATGTACTCTAAAACATCTGCTCACTTCACCAGTCCGTTTTTAAAGGGCATGTTTCTTGAGTAATGATTCTGAAAATTCAGCTTTGATCACACAAATAAATTACATTTTACAATATATTCACATAGAAAACAGTTCATTTGAATTTTAATAATATTTCAAAATATTACTAAATTTTACAATATTTTTGATCAAAAAATGCAGCCTTGGTGAGCTTCTTTCAAAACATTAAAAAATCTGAACAATCCATATTTACATGAAACAACAAACGGACTTCCTCCTAAACATCAGTCTGTTTTTAAGGGTTATTCTATTGGAAATAAGATGAAGGCTATTGCTGTCCAGGGACTTAAAAGGGCAATTGAAAACTACCCCACGACACTTCACATGACCTCATCAATTCAAGTGTTTTTAATCAAATGCATCTGCGTGAATCCCTGCTGCTTTAGATGTTTTCCTTCTCAAATGCTGTTGCTTTTCCTTTTATATATTTCATGAACCGAGGCACTTTCTGCAGCGGACGGACCATCAACAAGGACGCACTAAGAAAAAATGCATGCGCAAGATGTGCATCAGTGTTTGATGGGGAAGGAGACGAGATTCAGCTATCTGCGCTGAGCTCTGAGTGTGCAGGCGCTCTTAAAGAGGTGTCTCATCTTTTCCAACACACACGACAGATGTTCATGATGTGATAAAGCTCGGATTGGATCCAACCGCTCATCCACAGGCCATGGAGGATATCTAGCGGATCAGAATCACAGCCTCTGTTAATGAAGTGTCAAAGTTTAAAGTACACGCACCGCTGGAAGAGACGTTTACTGCGCCGACACATCTTGGCTATTAAATGTAATAAAAAAAAACCTTGATATCTGAGATTGCACATACAGTCAAGTCTTCGAATAAAACTGAAAAACGCAGATTACTTGTTAGCATTCTATTATGCAACAGTGACTGAAACTGAAATTTACTGTAATGCATTTGAGTGGAAAAATACTTGCATACTTGCACATGCAGTGCATCGCATGGAGGGACCTGAGATTTAAAACTCTTCTCATGTAATACTGAAAGAAACCACCTACACCTTTTCACTCAGAAATGGCTACATTTCACAAATTAAAAGTATGAAGTAGCAATATTTTGCATGAGAAAACAAAAACACATTTTAAAGGAAAGTATAAAATCTTACTCAAATAAAAGGTTAGAGATGCTACATAGCATTGTTTGTGTTTATTGCAGGTATTAAGTCTTAATTTGCTGCTTTTGTTGGGATGTACAGGGTTAATTTCGCCACTCAACTGTTTTGGGTTAACTGGAAAATAGTTATTTTTTTGTGATGTTAATATCTCTAACTGAGGTGTCTTCAGAGGAAATGCAGTTAACATATTCAAGGCACTTGCCCAGTTTCTCAACAGGTTAATCCTGTAAATCTTGGCTAAAATGACACTGTTAAATGCAAGACTTGGCCTAACGTGTGTCCAGCCTTAAAATTAATAACCGCTGATTAATTATGCTTCAATTACTCATCGGAATGATTCCAAGGAATGTGATATTTAGCCGATCCTTGTACACTGTAAAAATGCACTTTTTCAAAGCTGGAAATAAAAAAGATAACTCAAACACTATTCCAATTAATTCAAGCGTTAGGCAGCTTCCTTGTAATTTTTTTTTTTTTGACATTTACCAGCAATTTCTGAGTGCAAATTGATTCTAAATCCTACACCAAATTTTACATACTGGATAAACTTAGAGAAGAAAAACCACAAATGAGGTCTCTTTAATATTTCAATTGCTTCTCCTAGACAATGCAATAAATTGGACAATAAATTGAGACTTACATCTACTGCTTTTTAGGCGTTTCTCCTAAAAAGTCCCCATAGTTTCTCCTCAAGAGTTTCAGAAGAGATCTCAAACTGTACTCAGATTTGCCAAGATACGGTCTGCAATCAAAGGTCATCTAAATATGAACTCAACATTTCTCATTATGATTTGAGCTGCTCTCCACATGCATTCTACTACATTTTACCGCATTTGTGCCTTTTTATGTCTCCAAAGAAACCTTTGGAAAAACATCTGAGGCAGAGCTGATTCCTAAACAAAACCTAACTGAGAACTCCCTTACATCTCCAGCAATGAAAGTGCAACCTCTAAGCAGCGAAATTGTTCCTCTGGGATATTATGTAATCTGGACAAACACCCATTTCGAAGCCCTCCACTGCTCTTCCACAGTTCTTCTGCTGCTCCTGACACACAATTCTCCTGCATCTCCTCGCTGTGGTAATTCTGTCCAAATATTTACGGATGTATAGATTAGAGCTGAGACGCTCTTTGACAGTCTCCATTTCCATATGTCCTCCCTGCCATATTTGGCCAAGAATGTTTGCGCTGAGCATACAAGCATCACAGCATGCGAAATGAAAGAGAAAACACATTAATAACTCGCTGTGGCTTCTTGTGTAACTGTGAATAAAACAATCTTATAATGTTCATAACAATCACAACAGCACACTAAAACAAGCAGTAGTAAAACCACAGAATAGCGGCCTGAATGTATATTGTGATTATGGATTGCTAAATTATATATTCGATTAAAAAAAAAAAAAAAAAATGAGGCAACAAATTTACAACGACAGAATTCTAAAACCAAATATATGACTTTGGAGTCAACCTGAAATCAGTATATTTATATTCTTAATACATATTTCTGGTCTTATATTTTGGTCTTTATTATCTTTTATCTTTCAACTGTAATAACCTCCGAAACAACTTCAAACATCCCTTTAATTGTCATTCTGGCATGTCTTCTGGCATGTTTTCAATTACTTAAAAACAAGCCACTCTGTTTATTTATTCTCACTGAATATCCTACTTCACTCAGACATACATCACATTACACAAGTAAAAGGAGTTGCATTAAAAGTATTCTTTCCAAATATTTACAGATGCATAGATCAAAACTGAATATACAAATCTGAAGTCAACGTGAAATCAAGACGTACTTTCTTAATACACATTTCTGCTCTTATTGCTATTCATTTTCGTGCGTTTTATTCCAAAAAGGCATTTTTTCTTTATTATCTTTCACCTAAATGTAATTATCTCTGAAACAACTTTAAGAAACCCTTTTGATTTTCATTCTCTCATGTAACATCTACTTTTCAATTTCTTACAAATAAAATGCTCCATTTATTCTCACTGAATTGTCTTGTTGCATCCAGAAATATGTCACATTACAGAAGTAAAATTGGTTGTAAACAAATCTTGAAAAGCGAATATATGACTTTGAAGTCAATATGCAATCAGTTTGTTTGAGCACTTAAAGCAACAGATGATAAAACTGCAAGTGTGCATTTATAATAAACAGAATGTTATTGTGCGTTGGTGTAGATGTTCATTATCATTATCATTATCTTTATAGTTTTTGTTTTTGCCGTGAACAAGCCTTTATTCTTATAAATTTTTGTGCATGGTATTCCAAATAAGAACATTTTTGTCTTTATTATCTTTCATCTAAATGTAATAACCTGCTCCGCCTCCAAAACATCTCCAAGAAATCCGTCGTTTTTATTCAGGCATGTAATGTGCACTTTTCAATTACAATAAAGTCACGCCCTCCATTTATTCTCACTGAACATCAGAAAATGTGTGATATTATATAGAAGTAAAAAACATCTTTTCATGCTGACTTCAAGCTCACAGTTACTCTCTTTCTCCCAAAGGTCATGCGCTTTGGGATGTCAACGGTTATAGCTGCTATGGGTCTGGAACGCTTTTGCCAGGTTAGCGGTCTTGTACCAAAATCCTCTAGGCATACGTTACAAATGGCATGTTAAAGGGCAGATGACTAGATGTAAATTTAGACACAATGATGCAGAGTTTCAAACAAAGCACAGATCTGATCCTGTAGTACGTTGCCTGACCTACTTAGTGCGGTGACGTTTGCTAGCATTGGGGGGATCTGGCAACCACGCAGCACAGTTCTCTCTCTCTACTTCTCTGTTTTTCTCGCTGTTTCGCTGTCTGTCTCACATCCGATGGGGCCAAGTCTGCCCACAAGACACCGCTGCCTCTAGCGCAGGCCCTTTCATGCAGTCAAATGTTCACGCAGGGATTTACACATGTGTACTCAAGTCATAACACTTAAAAATCCAGCAACTTAAAAGCATCCCACTCCTATAAAATGCATGAAAAACATTCCAAGACACACATTTCATACTAATCTAAAATGTTAGCATCAATAGATTACAGCTATAATACAAAACAATGACAAATTTGTACATCTTCTCAAGCAAATGTCTGCTACATTATCCTACACAGTTGCTAGTGCACTTCTAGACGGCTCCTAGTGTGCTCTAGCTGGTTTTTAGGTCATATCACTGTGAAATGTATTAGGTGGTTGTTTCTAGGTGGGTTTTTAGGTCATATCACCACAAAATATATTAACTTTAACCTGCAACTAATATAAAAATATCCAGCGCTATCCACATACATACAATATGCACCCACATAAACCAATACAAACTATATAGAAAAATTTCAGCCGTTTGTTTATATCATTGCCATATGTAAACCATCCTGTCGCCCGACTGCTATGCAACTGTGTACACTGCAAAGTGTAGTGGATTTATTACATTACAAAAAAAAAAAATTGTAATCCCAAAAATAAATTTGGATCCATATTTATTAAATTTTAATATTTACAAAAATGTTCCTTTTAATAAATAAAAAATGTAATCAAATTAATTTAGAAAATTGTAACAATGTAATAATTTCTTACAATTTTTACAATAATAGTGCCTTTTGAAATTTTATTTCAGTAAAATTTTCTCCAAAATTATGTTTTTTTTTCCCGTTTTTATTTTTCAGCATTCCATTCAAATTATTTAAATTGATTTATATAATAAAAAGGATATCCAATCAGCTGAAGTCATAAAACTTCGACAAGTTAAATAACTTAAATTTTAACAATAACAGTGCCCTATGAAAAGTGCTTAATTTTTTTTTCTGTGTTGTCTAATTTTTATGGATTCTGGTTTTCATTATGTAATATAAACCTATTACCAAAAATGTGGAAATAAAACAAATGTAACTATAAAAAGTATAAAAAGTTTGCATCAAAGAAATTTGTCACCTCCCCTCCACTTTTTAATTTTTTCCGGGTTTTGTTTAAAATTTTAAGAATATCTATATCTTTATATCTATATCTATATCTATATCCATTTTTATGACTGGATTCTATCCGTGTTTTGTGCACTGCAGAAATCACAGGGGCCTAGACTAAGGATGTAGGCAGTTGGGACAGAGCGCTACCCACAATTCCCAGTGAGTACAGTGTAGGCCTCTGGCTGGGTCAGGTAGAGCTAATGTACACACATGAACACTGACACATGTGAGTACGTGCACAGTTGCACTGGAAATTACACTAACCTCATGTGATTTGTGCATTTCAGAGCCACGGGCCACTCCTCAAGCATTAGCTCAACCCAGCTTACAGTTAATATATGACTACATGATTATACAACACACACAGCACATGTCGAGTGCATGCATCCCGCTTAATTAACACACATTTTTATCACAGATAACCGTGCACGTCTCATTTATATTCTCATTATTCTGAGCTCTCTGGATCCTTGCGTATTAAAGAAGCAATCAGAGAGATATCAGCTGAAAAAGCTGGCTGGTGTCGGATCTGACAGGTCGCTTCTCCTCGGACTCGGCACGCGAGGAACAACAGATGGTCATCATTAACGTCTGCCGCTCTTCAAGGTCATCTGCAGTCATTCAGGAGGTAAAGTGGGCATGATTTTGCATGTCTTCACCAGCTGGCGTAACGCTGGAGTAAGACCACTTAATGGACGGGTTTTGAAGAGGTCACCGGGTGCTTGTCGGAATCAAGGGTGTTTTAATTGCTTGAAAGAGAGGTGGAGGGCTGATACACTGCACGAGTGGGTTCGATTACTGAGATTGGCACTAACAAACCTCACAAGAATCGATCAGATCTAGACGGGCGGTGCAATGAGTTCCCTGCATCCCAATTTGCACACTATCAACTGTAAGCAGTGTGCAAGATTAGAATATATACACTACCGTTCAAAAGTTTGGGGTCAGTAAGACTTGTAATAGTCTTTAAAGAAGTCTCTTATGCTCATCAAGGCTGCATTTATTTGATTAAACATATAGAAAAAAACAGTAATATTGCAAAATGTTTTTACAATATAAAATAATGTTTTTTATTTTAACATACTTTAAAATAGAATTTATTCCTGTGATGAAAAGCTGAATTTTTATCAGCTGTTACTCCAGTCTTAAGTGTCACATGATCCTTCAGAAATCATTCTAATATGCGGATTTATTATTAGAATGATCAATGTTGGATAATATCAACAGTTGTGCTGCCAAATATTTTTTGGAACCTGTGATTTTTTTTTTCAGGATTCTTTCATGAAACAAGTTTAAAAAGTACAGTGTTTATTCAAAATAAAAATATTTTATAACAATGTAAATTATTTATTATGAACTTTTAATAAACTTTTAATTATTAACTTAATACATCCTTGGTGAATAAAAGTATTAATTTCTTAAAAAAAAAAAAAAGAAAGAAAGAAACAATAAAAATGTACTGACCCCAAACTTTTGAACGGTAGTGTATATATATTCTATATATATATATATATATATATATATGCACTAGTAATATATAGTATAATATATATAATATATATAGTGTGGGGGGAAATGCATTACAAGTAATGCAAGTTACATAATCAGATTACTTTTTTAAGTAATCAGTAAAGTAATGCATTACTCTTAAAGTTTCTTTTTCAAATACGTTACTCAAGTTACTTTGTTTTCCCATTTATTGACTGACAGCTCTCCTGTTCCCATGTTGAGACAAATTGGAAATAACTACAGCTGGAGTTATTTCACTTTTTCACTTTTGGTGAAAAATTTCACTTTTGAGTTTTTTCTTATTAAAAATAAATTAGCAAGCTTAGCCCATGTGACAAAAAGCAATGCTGGTGACAAAAACATAATGCATTACTTTACATAAAAGTAACTCATGCAATTAGTTACTTTTTTATGGAGTAATGCAACATTGTAATGCATTACTTTTAGAAGTAACTTTAGTGCATAATATACAGAAAAACAAAAGTGAACATATGGTGTACTACTTCAAATATTCATCTGTTTACGCTTATCCACTAGACCAGGGGTGGCGAATGTCGGTCCTGTAGAGCCGCAGCCCTGCAGAGTTTTGCTTTAACCCTAATCAAACACACCTGAACAAGCTAATCAAGATCTGAAGGGTTACTTCAGATACTACTTGGTATTTATGTAATACAGCAAAGTATTTAAAAAATACCATGGTAATATCACAGTAAATGTCCAAGACCATACTAATACAGTTATTTTTTTATAAGTGATACAATCATTGATCATTAGTTGTTTGTGAATTGAATGATTTTTATATTCACGTACCATGGTATTTCCACTGTCTTTTGACTTTTTCAGGCAAATATAAAGTAGTTTTTCAGTGCATTAACCTAAAAGTGAAGTACTAATGAATTTAGCTACACAATAATGCTTACAGGCAAATGCCTGTATTTGAACATGACATAGCATGTTCAAATATTCCATAACTAGTGCATACTTTTGAGAATATAGTGATAACTAATAGTTAAGTGCATGCATTTAGTGTAAGTATGTGAATTGTGCTGAATATTGTGCCTAAATATCAACATTTAAAAAGATCATATCATGAGTCTTGAGGTGTCAAACATTCAAACATATTCAAACATCCTACACAGTCCAAAAAGAGCATTATGGGAAAAAAGGGGACAACTTCAGAGAAACTGAACGTTAACAGAAAGCTTTCTCCAGGTATCACAGACATCCTTATTTTGTTTTAATTTAATGACGGTGGAATATAGACATTAGAAGATAAATTATGACCTTTTTATCATCATAAATGGAGATCATGGACAAACTAATGATGCAGCGTATGATATGAACCCTTTAAATGTCATTTCCGACAAGTTATTAGTGAGAATCTCTGACAGATTGGAGCGGAGCGACGCAGAGTGAGCACTTAAAGTGTGAATTGATAAAAACAGCAGGTAAGGAGGAATGCAGAGTCACGTTACCATGGCAACTGCCTGCACATGAAGACAAAGGCTATACCTCTTCACGAGCGAGAAGGCGGTCGGAGGCGAAGAGGGCTGACACGCAAACACAAATACACGCACGCTTGCCAGCGCATAGTTCATGTGTTTGCCAATCCACCTCACCGAACATGACTCTCACACTGTAGTGAGGGTGTGCAGCACACATTACATTTATATCAACAGTATGTATTTCAGATATGTTCAATTTCCAAGCACAAGCACAAGTCTGATGCACGTGAAGGTGTTATAAAGTAAATAAGACTTGCCAAGAACATGTTCACACCATATTTTATCTTCATAGCAAAAAGAAAAAAAAAAATTATTCTGCACAAAGAAAATTAAACCTACTCTTAAATTTTCTGCATTGTGAGATTATTTTCATAATTAAGCAAATTTAACCCCGAATTGTCATTAATGCATTAGTAAATATGAAACGGAAAACAATGTCAACTGTAAATGATTTCTGCATCATAATATTTGTTGTACTGACTTTAATCTGTTTAAATGAAAAACATTTTATTACAGTAAACAGAGAGAATCATTCAGAATAATATTACTTAAAAAAAGTAATTCATTAAAAAAAAGCTAAAACATCCAGATGCATTACAGTAATGAGAATATGGAAAGTAAAAATGTGCCTAATTGTCATAAAATAATGTCACATTGCAAAAAAATAGCGTTTTCATAAGACTCACAACCTAGTCTTCTCACCTGACTGTTTGAGATTAATATGCATTCATTTATATTCACTGCAGTCACTGATGATAATTCAGTGTCAGTTCAGCAAAATGTATCGATATGACTAGAGTGCTCCATTCTGATCTAAAACCAGCTTTTCTCCCAGGAAATTTTCAAAGATTTAATACAGAAGCGATTGAACATTCAGTCACGCTACAAATACGGCGCTCTGCATACTGAGCAGCTCAATGAACAGACAGTGGTGAAAGAAGAAACACCTCTTCATCTCTCCAGCCTCTCTCTCCACACCTGAATTTGTCTGTTCACCTTCCGTCGGGATTAATGATGACAGCCCATGAAATGAGCTTCGGGCCACGGGAGCGTGGAGGTCAGAAACAGCACAAGATCAGATTAGACTCTGACCAGCCGAGCTGATCTAGAACCTGCTCCATCTACTCAAACCCACACCTGAAACATTAAAGGAGACGCGAGAATTCATCACAGGTAACCTTTACAAAACATATCATGGATGGTATATTTTTATTGAAATACATGTACCAAGGTATTTACAGTATATAGTATAGGAAAGCTCCAAATATAGTATTTTAGTACCAAAGTAAATGTCCAAAAACCCATGATAAGCCATGATACTCTTTTGTAGGTGAAACATATGATATCCCAGAGAAAAGTGTTGCAAAAAGTACCATGGACATACCATGGTACAAGGATGACATCATATTTATCATGGTATTGAAATTCATGTGTCATGGTTTTTATATAATACACCAAAGTACTTTCACAAATACCATGGGAATACAATAGAAAATGTCTAAAAACTTTACTTTTTTATAAGTGGTATAATCATTGTTCATTTGTTGTTTGTGAACTTAATGATTTTATGATTTATTATTTTTATGTTACTCTACAGTACTTCAAAGAACAATATGCACTTACAAATGACACATGTTTTTGGACATTTACCATGGTATTTTTGGAAGTACTTTGGTATACCTGCTAAACACCATTCAGAGTGACTAAAGTCTTACTATGCTTTATTATCACTGTACTATACACCACCACAGTATGTTTTAAGAGTAGCTTTATCATGTTAAAAAAAGCATTGTATTTTCATGGTACATGTCTAAAAAACATGGTACTTTTTTGTATATAACATGATCATTGTTTGTTGGTTGTTTGTTTGTGAACTACATTATTCATGTATATTCATGCATTATGGTATTACCATGGTACTCTAGAGTACTTAAAAGAAAAACACACTATATAAGACACAAAAACTACCATGGTACTACTTCCATAGCTTTTTGGACTGTTACCATAGTTGTACCATGGTATTTTTGGATGCACTTTGGCATACATACAGAATAATGGCATAATTAAAAAATGTTTGTGAACTGAATTACATACATATTAATGAATTAAGATATTACCATAGTACTCTAAAATACAGAAAGATATATAAGTTAAAGTAACACTACAAAAATAAATACACTAAAATACACTATATACAAAACATATCTATTACTACATACTAAATACAATAAAAAAAACAAACACGGTATACCACCAGAGTACATATTTTATCATACCAAAAACACATGGTATTTCCATGGTATTTCCATGTCTAACTACAAATGCAGTGTGTTCAAAACACACTGTAATTTTTTTTGTCAGTAAATGTCTATCTTATACAGATTTATATGCTAACAGCTGCAAAAACTATATTCGTGTACAAGCTCAATGGCAGGTCGGCTCCTAGAACAGTGTTATTTGTTTTGGAGCACGTGGTGAAAATGCTGTGGGATTTAGAGGCGTTATGTACGATCAGAGCGACAGGCAGGTGGGGATCAGATGTGCTTGCAGAACTAAAGGGATTAGTGACCACTACAGAACAGATCTGTTTGATGTTGACACTCTCTCCCAGAGCCCACTACAGACACCGAGACCTATTCGCTTACACACATGGACAACACAATAAATCCAAAATATGTGAGGAAAACGTGAATGTGAACTCAGCGATATGATGCTACAGTGTTTCCAGTGGTAGCCAGGGTGTTGATAGGGTGTTCTGGGTGGTTGCTAGGTGCTGTTTTTATGACTCTGGCTCAGGTGCCTTTTAAAATGCACATCTGTGGGATTTTTTCCACCTGTTTTAACATCCAACAGGTGAAAATGGTGCATCTGATTGCAAATAGTGTTTGAACACAATGCTACCACTAAATATTATGGTGCATTCAAGCCATGTTGGAAAGATCATATTTACAGTATGTGCTGAACACACACAAATTTGTAGTTACTAGTAGGAAACTTTCTTGTATGTTGGTGAAAAAAACATGTTGAATGCAATGAATGCAACTTCTGTATTGATGGTAGATTTATTGTTTTAAACATCCCAGGAAGAATGGAATGCACCATTAGCAATAGTATTAGTAAGTTCTGGTGCACAATCTTAAAAAAAAATGATGTTACTATAGGTTCAGTAATGAATCTTGATGTTTAGGTTTTTCAGGTCATGTTCACTAAAGACCCATTAAAAAGTTATTTCTTCTACCACATCATCATAAATTTATTTAGTTTTAAAAGTAAGAAGCAGACTCTAAGTCATGAATGTGTGAAATCTTCCAGCCTGGACTGTGAGAACAGAACACTGATCTTTGCTCTGGCCAGTGTAATAAGAGAAGATATCTGGATGTTGTAGCCTGAGGATAAACCGGTAGAATTGATCCCTTATCTGGAAGGCTGTGATAGGGTTCCCGGCGGTTTGGGATGCATCCAAACTGCTTGAGCGTAAGTGGATTTAAAGCTCAGTGTGTCAGTATGACGTGCTGTAGTGCAGTTGCCTTTCAAAATGGGGTTTGTGGAGTAAACATCCGCTGTCCTTACTGCAGAGCTAAATTAGAAGTGCATTTATGTAATTCTCCTCCGTTACATTATGAAATATACTTGGATTTTATAATAACTTTCACTTTAATGCATTCTATGATGCTACACGTATCAGTAGTTAATGCACGTTTAAAAATAGAGTGTAATGAAACTCTGAATCATATATATTCACTTAAGAATGCCTGTAACTTATTTATTAGACATTATGTAATGCTAAACCAAAATGGCCTTTGGTTTGGGTCTACATCTTGATCTATTTTATCAAACAGCTAAAGGTGATCAATACTTCAAGCACAGGTCAGACATGTATTTTTATGACTTCCAGACCACCGTACATTTACTTTTATTCATTTCACAAATGCTTTTATCCAAACAAATGTGCAAATCCACAGATGTTGTCAGTCCATGCACATTCTGAGAATCAAATCTGAGATTTTTAGCATTGGCTCTTGGATGAATGCATCCTGATCCAAACCTCATGTGGTCTAGTTTGGGTGTGGATCTGGACTGGACTCCTATGTTGACAATTATTCATAAATGTCATTATTAAAGGATGAACATCCCATTTAATAAGTTTACCTGATATATATTTACTATCATTCAAAAGTTTGGTGTCAGTACATTTTTTTTGGGGGAGAGAAAAATTAATATATGCATGAAACTGTTGAAATGTGAGTTAAAAAAAAAAGTTTTCAATAAAAAATCCTGAAAATAAAAATGTATCACAGTTTCCACACAAATATTCAGCAGCACAACTGCTTTCAGCATTGATAATAATAATACTGTTTCTTGAGCAGCAAATCAACCTATTAGAATGTTTCTGAAGGATCATGTGACATTGAAGACTAGTGTAAAGATGCTGAAAATTCTGCTTTGTATCACAGAAATAAATTGCATTTTAAAATATATCCACATAGAAAACAGTTGTTTTAAACTGTAATAATATTTCACAATATTACAATTTTTACAGTATTTTTTATTAAATGAATGCAGCCTTGGTGAATGTAAACATATTTTAAACAGCAAAAAGAATCAACTGGAATCAAAATCTGTTGGAAAATCTATTATCCAAACAAAGGTTGTACTTGAACTGAAAATCACGAATGGGATGATGCTTGATTCTTAGAGGATTATGATGACCAAAGGGTTCCTGTATATCAGCTTCCCAACCGCAAATTCACGAACGGACAGGTACCTGTATGCGAAGGTACCTGTATCCTAGTGTAAGCGAAGAGCACTTTCACCCTCTTAAAACACGAAACAGGCAAGCGTGACAGAGGACTGGATTCGGCTTTAGAGGACAGACAGTGAGTGACGGTTTCTCTTCCCTGAATGTAAATTACAGCTTCACCTGTCACTCAAAATCAACCAAGGACATCATGAGAGAGAAAGAACACATGAGAGAAACACACAGAGAGAGAATATTCCTGCTCCTTCCCTCCAGCCTCACTCAGCAGGATGGTTTTAAGTACTTTAAACATATGTTGAGGTAAGAAAGTCTTCGAAACATAACGGGGCTCCCACAGGGCCACAAAATCACATCTGCTCACGCATTCGAGTGGATGCAATCAGTCCACGTATATAATCACTGCAGCCGGGTGGATTTCTTAATACTGCTCTAATACAGTGATGACAAATTATATATTTACAACCTTCAGTGCTTCATGGTTAACTAGAACTTGACCGGCATTTTACAACGTGTGAGAACATTCACATTCACACGCAGAAAATCCCTCAATGATTTGATTTGCTTGTTGACTTGCTTGCAAGATATGAAAGATATTTGAGACATTGTGCATAAAATATGCCAAAAAATCAGCAAAAACCCTGTGAAATGGTGTCACGAACACAATATTCCTTCCAGTCTTGTTATATACTTCATATTGAAACAGGAAAAGAACATTACTACCTATATTAACTGGAGAAACAAGATTTATTTTCAGTTTTTTAAGAGGTCATGCATGCATGTATAATACATCATTTTTTCCTGTGGGAACTACTGACATCTGACTGCTGGAGACACTTTAAGACTGACAGAAATAACTGAGTGTAGTAATAAGTCTATCACTGAAACTCCTCCTCCCTACATGACACATTATTCACACACACCATTAGCTTTTACTGTAAGCGCTCCAGCAAATGAGGAGATTTAGAGAAGTCTCATTTATATAACAGCCACATTTGAGAAACTGGGAGCATTTTATCATCCACTACGAAAATTTGTATTTTGGGTAAGAAATCTGAAGTTGACATAACAATGCATGATTGTTGCATCCCTAAAAAAAACGAAAACAAAAATAAATATATATTTTCAACATTTGGATTAAAAAAAATAAAAATAATAATATATATATATATATATATATATATATACATATATTATATATATTAATTAACATGTTTACATATAATTAAATTACATATAAAATTGGATAAATAAAAATAATTATATACAAATAAATACACTAATACATAAATAATGAAGTTAAATACAATACATAAAATAATTTAATTTTGGGTTTTTCCTCTGAATTACATATTGTTTCCATATTATTTCAAAGCTTTCCACGAACAGTGCTCTACATAGCTCTATATATAAACATTCATTCATCTCACAGTTTTAGCATCAATGCTAAGCCCTGCTCCCTCATTAGCCTCAATGTGAAGTATGTGTGTGGCGTAATGAAGAATTGGGCATCAGTCGGAGGCAGGGCGAGTTTGATCCCTCTTTCTCATGCTGGCCAATTACCCAGCATTCCTTTAATTCTCCTCCAGTAGCTCCATATATCCCTCCCGTCCGTCTGTCATCCAGCTGTCCCCATACAGCACCAATTACAAACTCCTCTTATGGATTTAGACGCAACTATTTTTGACTCCCGCTGTGGGAGGACACACACTTCAAACTGGAGACATCTCTGGTGACGTTTTCCCGTCCATCAGCAAACACGTCTCTCAGTGGCTGATGATTAGCCGGTTATATTCAGATGGATTTATGCATCTGAGAGACTAACTATGATGATAATGATGACACTGTCAAATGCAGACATATGTGCAACATGCATGTTAGAAGAAGTGAGCTAATGTATGCCAAGCAACAAAAATCACAGTTAACAGCTCAATAAACCAATAGATAAATAATGTGATATAAATTTAAGATAAAGAGTAAATAAGACCTATGGAACTACACAGCACGGCACTGTTTTTGTTAATTATTAAATTTGTTTTCTTAAACGTTAAATCTTAAACGTACCAAATTTGAAATTCACTGAAAAAAGTGATACATTTAAAAGCCGAAGTGCTACAATTATGCTAAATGCCGCTGGGGAAATGATGCCGTGCACTCAAAACCATCCGCACTGATGCTTTCTTCCAAATTGACTGGGAAGGAGGTGAAAGGGGCGTAGGGAAGACGATGTTTTCCACTGCAATCCTGAACGAGGTTAACAGAGAGACCTGCTGGCGCCCGTCCAGCGATAGGTAACCATGGAAATGAATATTAGCTCGATCTGAGGAGACGCAAATCGTTCTTGGAAGTACATGTGCACCCACTAATGATGGAGGTGGATCGCCTCAGTGTCATTACATGTGCTTTCTAAGACTGCATCACTATATATATATATATATATATATAAAATCACCTGATGAATGATAAAACATGAAAAATCAAATAAAATACATGAATCCTGCAAAATTACTTTGGAGGCAATTACAAGGAGGGACCAAAATCATATACAGTATAGGGCTACTGTTACTGTAGAGATCAACTGATAATGCATTAGATGAATGCTTTTATGCAAATAATACATTTTCAATTCCCATTTTTATTCAACACTTTTTTGTTGCATAAATTGTTACTATTTATGCAAAGCATTTTATGGCCAAATTTCACCTGAAAATGAAAATGTTGATGCACTCGTTCTCACGCCATACAAGATGAATGTGGCTTGTGTTTTTAGCAGAGTCTATGGTCCGTGGTGATTTATAAAATGCAAAGCAGCAGCTACCAGTCAAAAAAAGCATATACAGGCAAAATGAATCCCATTGGCTCCCGATGATATATAGAGGTCTTACGAAGTGAAACAATCGGTCTGTGTAAGACATTGAACATTTTTTTACAACATTTCTGCCTGTAATCCAGAGGATTAAAAAGGAAATCTGATTCTTTTCTGTGAACTGATTCTTTGGACAGTTCATCTTGATGAACAATTCAGCAGTGAGTTTATGTAATCAAGCAAAGACGTCATGTACACAAAATTATATAATAAATGCACCCAATAATGTGAAAACCCAATAATGTGAAACAGGGATGTTTTATATGTCTAAAGCATATAAAGTAAATAAACTAGGCTGCATCAGCTCACCTTTTTACATAAACCATGAGAACCCACAGAAATGTTAATTTGGGCCTTCATTCAGGCCAAACTGTTTCTTCAGTTCAGTGAGTGTTGGAGAAACGTCTAGGTTACGTACGTAACCCTCGTTCCCTGAAGGAGGGAACGGAGACGTTACATATGGGAACTCGCTTGAGAGTCCAATCATCTCCAAGCCTTATTCAAAAGGCCAATGAACATTCATGAACATTGGCGATTGGTATTTGCATGCCGAGCCACTCCCCCGTACATACGGGTATATAAGATGGCGGCGTGCAACCACTCATTCAGGCTTTTGCTGAGGAGCCGAGCTGCAGCCCGGCGTCAGCGCAACGTCAGGTCGTGGCAGGGGATGTAACGTCTCCGTTCCCCCCTTCAGGGAACGAGGGTTACGTACGTAACCTAGACGTTCCCCTTCAGTCGTTTCACTACGACGTTACATATGGGAACAGACCCATGGAACAGGCCACGCACCAGACGTCGCGTTACGCAACACACCGCGTGCCGACAGGCGGACGTGTCAGCAGACGGATATGAGCGTAACCTTCCCAACGCCCTGGGGGCCAATAGGGGGCCCCACAGGGATGCCAGTTTTACTGAAGCAGGAGTTGGGGGGGCGGAGCACATGAAATCTCTACATGTGGAACACAAGAAATTCAATATATCCATAGATTTTAGGGATATATGAGGGAAACATCGGCCCTCTGGCTGACCGTGGAAAAATACTGAAACATGTTGCCACAACCTGCTGGGCGAAGGAGACCCAACCGGAGCACAGACAAGCACTACTCCGCACTAGGCCTGACTGCGGGGCATGGAGGACCCAGGTTCGCTGGAGGGAACAACTGAGGGAAATAGCGCACGGATCCATTAGGAATGGCGCAGCAAGCTGACACCAGCCGGACTCCCGCTCGCCTGTGATGTCTATGTTAAGACACGGGAGGATACAGCCTCTACGCGAAGGTTGTAGAACCTGGCGAAGGTATTAGGTGTCGCCCAACCCGCAGCTCTACAGATATCTGCTAGTGAGGCGCCATGAGCCAACGCATAGGATGAGGCAACACTCTGTGTGGAGTGGGCACGAACACCTAAGGGGCATGGCTCTCCCTGGTTTTGGTACGACAGGGAGATGGCATCTACCACCCAATGGGCCAACCTCTGTTTGGAGACAGCATTCCCTTTCTGCTGACCTCCAAAGCAGACGAAGAGCGGCTCGGTGCGTCTGAAGTGCCGAGTGCGGTCCACGTATATACGCAGAGCGCGAACTGGACACAGCAGCGCAGAGGCTGGGTCTGCCTCCTCCAGGGGCAGAGCTTGCAGGTTCACCACCTGATCGCTGAAAGGCGTGGTGGGAACCTTGGGCACATAACCAGGCCGGGGTCTCAGGATGACGTGAGAATCGCCGGGCCCGAATTCTAGGCACGCTTCGTCGACAGAGAAAGCTTGTAGGTCCCCTACCTTCTTGATGGAGGCCAGTGCGGTCAGGAGCGCTGTCTTAAGTGACAGATATTTTAGCTCAACCGACGCAAGTGGCTCAAATGGGGCCTCCCGCAGGCCCTGGAGGGCGACGGAGAGGTCCCAAGAGGGTATGGGGTGCCGCCTGGGGGGATTAACCCTTCTCGCACCCCTCAGGAACCTCACGATGAGTTGGTGCTTACCTAGGGATGTTCCATCCACTGCATCGTGGTACGCTGCAATGGCAGCAACGTGCACTTTGAGAGTTGAAGGGGACAGCCTGCGCTCCAACTTTTCCTGCAGGAAGGAAAGCACTACTGCAATCGTACATCTCTGTGGGTCCTCCCCGCGAGAGGAACACCAGTCGACTAACAGACCCCATCTCAGCGCATAAGCCTGCCTTGTGGAGGGGGCTCTGGACTGAGTGATAGTTTCTATCACGGCCTGTGGAAGGCCGGAGAGGTCTGACGCGTCCCGTCCAGGAACCAGACGTGCAGGTTCCACAGGTCAGGGCGCGGGTGCCAAATTGTGCCCATCCCCTGAGAAAGAAGGTCTCTCCTCAAGGGGATTTTTCAGGGAGGGGCTGCCGCGAGGGAAATGAGTTCTGGAAACCAGGTCCGGGTGGGCCAGTATGGCGCAACCAGCAGAACCTGCTCCTCGTCCTCCCGGATCTTGCACAGTGTCTGTGCAAGGAGGCTCACTGGGGGAAAGGCGTACTTGGGCCCCGGAGGCCAGCTGTGTGCCAGTGCGTCCCTGCCGAGGCTGTTGGAAGCCTCGTTGAGGGAGTAGAACCGCTGGCAGTGGGAGGATTCAGGGGAAGCAAACAGATCGATCTGGGCCTCCCCGAAATGGCTCCAAATCAGCTGGACTGTCTCGGGGTGGAGTCGCCATTCTCCAGGATGGGTGGACTGCCGTGAGAGCTGGTCGGCTGCACAGTTGAGTTCTCCTGGAATGTGAACGGCGCGTAGCGATTTCAGCCACGCTTGACTCCATAGGAGCAGATGGCGGGCGAGTTGTGACATGCGACGGGAGCGTAGACCACCCTGACGGTTGATGTAGGCTACAGTCGCTGTGCTGTCGGTGCGAACAAGCACGTGCTTGTGACGCAACGTCGGTCGGAAGCGACGAAGGGCCAGAAGCACAGCCAACAACTCTAGGCAATTGATATGCCATTGCAGTCGCGGTCCTGTCCAGGAGCCCGATGCTGCTTGCCCGTTGCATACAGCACCCCAACCCGTGGAAGAGGCATCCGTGTATACCACAAGATGCCTGGAGACTTGTCCCAGGGGAACTCTGGCCTGAAGGAAGGCCGGGTCTGACCACGGGCTGAACAGGCGGCGACACTGCGGGGAAACGCCAATCCGGAGTGTGCCACGGTGCCATGCCCATCTCGGGACTCGATCGTGTAACCAGCGCTGAAGCGGTCTCATATGAAGCAAGCCCAGTGGCGTCACCGCGGCTGCGGCTGCCATATGCCCCAGGAGCCTCTGAAATGTTTTGAGAGGGACCGCTGTTTTGTGTCTGAATGACTCCAAACACTTCAGCACCGACTGCGCGCGCTCGTTGGTGAGGCGGGCTGTCATACTGACCGAGTCCAGCTCCACACCGAGAAAAGAGATCCTCTGCACTGGGGAGAGTTTGCTCTTCTCTCGGTTGACCTGAAGGCCCAGATGGCTGAGGTGCCGGAGCACCAAGTCCCTCTGTTCGCACAACAGATCTCGCGAGTGAGCTATGAGAAGCCAGTCGTCGAGATAGTTGAGGATGCGAATGCCCGCCTGCCAAAGAGGGGACAGGGCAGCCTCCGCGACTTTCGTAAAGACGCGGGGAGAGAGGGAGAGGCCAAATGGAAGCACTTTGTACTGATACGCTCGACCCTCGAAAGCAAACCGTAGGAAGGGTCTGTGTCGAGGCAGAATCGAGATGTGAAAGTACGCGTCCTTCAGGTCGATGGCTGCGAACCAATCCTGGGGACGAATGCATGTTAGCATGCGCTTCGTCGTGAGCATCTTGAACGGCAGCCTGAGAAGGGACCGATTCAGGGCTCGAAGATCCAGGATGGGTCTTAACCCACCGCTCTTTTTGGGCACGAGGAAGTAAGGACTGTAAAACCCTGACTTCATCTCGGCTGGAGGGACAGGCTCGATTGCGTCCTTCGCCAGTAGGACTGCAACCTCCGCACGAAGCACAGCGGCATGTGTGTCCGAATGGACAGAAGGGAAAAGGACGCCTCTGTACCTGGGCGGACGCCTGGCGAACTGAATCGCATAGCCGAGACGTACCGTCCGAATCAACCACCGCGAGGGGCTGGGAAGCTGAAGCCAGGCTCCCAGCCTGGTCGCCAGGGGTATCAAAGGGACGTTGACCGCCGTGACCGCAGTGGGGCAGCCTGGGGGGGGGAAGGGGAAGGGACTGATCCCAGAAGGAAGAACGTCCTGGAGAAAAGTCAGACTGCACTGGGCAGCGCTTACCTTCTTCCCGGGTTCCCGCGCTGGCGACATCAGGCTCCGAGTCCGAATCCGAGGAGACACTTCTTGGGCGCTGCTCAAAGATGGAACTCGGGGCCTGAACCCCGGAGGTGAGAGAATTGACTCTTTCTGTGACAGTTCCCGGCCCTCCACCGGGAGTGGGGACGTTGATGTTGTTATCCCCCAAAGAGCGATTCCCTCCACCTCCAGGTTGCCCGTGTCAGGGACGCTTCGCAGATCTTTTGCGGGTGACCGGCCCCTGAGACGCGGGCGGCGGCCAGCTCGACGTCGGGCTGCCAATCTGGTGTCATGTACCTTAGCAGGGGACGGAGCTGGTTGTTTGGAAGCCGCGGGAGGGCGCCCTCGGCGACGAGCAGGCGGAGGTTGGGGCCCTGCGGACGTGGTTGGAATGTCACGGCGGGGCAGGATGTGTTTAATCGCCTCCGTCTGCTTTTGAACCACCGAGAACTGCTGGGCAAAGTCCTCGACGGTGTCGCCGAATAGGCCGCCCTGGGAGATAGGAGCGTCGAGAAACCGTGATTTGTCGCCATCTGCCATCTGGGCCAGGGTCAGCCATAGATGTCGCTCCTGGACCACTATGGTGGACATCAACTGACCAAGGGAACGCGCCGTCACCTTCGTAGTCAGTGGCGGCGCGGAGTTCCTCCATTGCACCCTGGTCAGAACCCCTCTCGTGCAGGTGTTTCAACACCTTGGCCTGGTACACCTGTAAGGTGGCCATGGCGTGCAAGGGGGTGGCAGCCTGTCCAGCGGCGCGGTAAGTCCGGCCCGCGAGAGCGGACGAGAACTCACACGCCCTGGAGGGGAGATGGGGCCGATCCCGCCAGGTGGCAGCGCCGGGCGGGCATAAATGCACCGCGACAGCGCGCTCGACCTGAGGGACCGCCCCATAACCCCGGGTTGCACCGCCGTCGAGAGAGGCGAGGGGAGAGGAGCTGGGACGTGGACGAGAAGAGTGCGGGGCTCGCCAAGTCCTCACCAGCTCCTCATGCACCTCCGGGAAGAAAGGCACTGGGGGAGAGCGCGGCGGTGCCGCAGGAGCCCTCCCCAGAAACCAATCATCCAGCCTAGAGGGATCGGCCGGAGGTGTTTTTGGCACCTCCAGACCGATCTCCTTGGCGGCTCGGAGGAGCATAGCCGACAGTTCAGCATCCGTCTCAGACGGGGCGGCAACCGCAGAGGGGTACCGACCCGCCGAGTCGTCAGCCTCATCGCCAGACTCTCCCTCTGATGCTGCAGCAGACATCTCGATCTCCTGGGGAGCGCCAAAGGAGATACCCAGCCCGCTGTACGGGGAGGTATACTGCTCTGGCAGCTCAACGGGACTGCGCGGTGACGCAGAAGTCCGCTGGGCTTTGGGGGCCGACGGAACATTCTGCACAGTCACCTGAATGTCCCCCAAGTGCCTCATCGCGGCTTTTATTTATTTATTTTTTTATTTATTTTTTTTTTACCGCGGGAAGACAACAAGGGGTGCCTACTCATGAATGAGCGGCGGGACTTTAACGCAGCCATGGACATACGTTCTCAATGAACGCACGTACCATCCGTGAACGCTGCCTCAGCGTGCTCTCGGCCCAGGCACGTGAGACAGCGATCATGTCCGTCCAAAGAGGCGAGGAAACTACCGCACCCGGAAGCGCACGGCCGGAGATACATACCGGGAAGATGTCCTCGACAGCCGCGAGAAATTCACTCTTTGAAATCCCGGTCCGCCCAGGGAGAAACCGCGGCACAACTGTGCTCTCAAACGGGCGGGGCTCGCTGGAGTGCGGGAGGCTTGAATGCCGTGAAAACGGCAGCCCGCAGGATTAGGCTGGCGGCTGCCGAACGCTCTTTTAGATGAAGCTCTTTTAGTAGCTCGGCAGCACGCCAGCAGAGAGAGTGTGAACTCTTTTTTTTAAATGGCTCAGAAGACGAGGCTCCAAAAGCAAAAGTCTGAATGAGTGGTTGCACGCCGCCATCTTATATACCCGTATGTACGGGGGAGTGGCTCGGCATGCAAATACCACTCGCCAATGTTCATGAATGTTCATTGGCCTTTTGAATAAGGCTTGGAGATGATTGGACTCTCAAGCGAGTTCCCATATGTAACGTCGTAGTGAAACGACTGAAGGGGAACTGGATGATTCAGTCATCATAGGATCAGGATCTTGGCTCATTTCCAGTCGGAGTGACTGTCAGGCATCTGAAAGTGAGTTTTGATTGAGTAACTTGTAGATCTGTGCTGATCGAGCCACAATCTGTTTCAGACGATTTAGTCTGATTTGATGAACTGGTTCATCCAGTTCACTTAAAAAGAACCAGTTCAAAAGAATAATTCGTTCGTAAACTGGACATCACTCAGAATCATTTGCCTAAGGTTCTGGATTACAGGTAAAATGCTGTAAATAATGTTCAGTTTCTTGCACAGACCAATCGTTTCGCTTCACAAGACCTCAATATGTCGTAATATGGACGGCCACCGCTATTAATTTTGTGTTCCCAGATATGCTTTTTTTACTTTCAAAGTGGTAGTAGCCGCTGACTTGCATTTTATGAATCGCCAAGGACCACAGTTTCAGCTAAAATCTTCTTCACTGTTCTAAGGAAGAATAAAGTCCTCTACATCAGTGGATGGCCTGAGGGTGAGTTAATTAACAGCAAATTTCATTTTTGGGTGAACCACCCTTTTAATAAATAGTGTAATACATAAATAATATATAGCAGCACCCTGGAATGCATCACAGCTCTGAGTTTTGCACAAGCAAGTCAATTTTCTTGAGAAAATTGCTAGTTTATTGCTATTGTCAAGATCCACCCGAAGGCACACAGTGGATCAAGCTGTCTTCAGATTTTATTAAATTGGCCCAATTCTGTCATGAATCCCAACAGCTCACTCCCCTGACCACAGCATGCTCTCCAAAACCCTTCAGACGTCCTAATGCAACTTGCAAGCAAATGGGAAACTTGTTTTGGACCCAGAATCCCAATATGATTTGACGACAACGGTCTAATGCAACTCGATTTACTTCAAGCTGGCATTTCTGGACTGGTTTGCTAGATTTCACTCAGACGGAGAATGAGGCCGAGAGAGAAGTGTGGGTGTTTGCAGTCATGAAGTATCGTTACAGAACCCTACAGTAATTAGACTGGGCTCCGCTAGACATTCGGAGCTTTAAATGACATCTGCTTGTTACACAACTGTACCAAACACTTTTTGTTCTCCCGTTTTAATGATGAGTGAATCATATCATATAACCTTGAAATAGAAAAGGTTCAACTCATTTGCTGGAGTCTCTTGATTAGTCGCTCTGTGGAGAGCAGTGAGAAATAAAGCTGGATGGAGCTGGAAACACCTGTACGTAAGCGCTTCATACATAGACACACGAGCGGTTTCTGCTCACATTCATGAAGAAGATAACTCCAGCATCATAACAGCACTTCCAGTGCAGCACGTGAAAGGAAGCACTACTTTGCAGTGATGTCATTTATTATTTAGCCTTTTGGGCCACTTGTTTATTCACAGTCCTTGTCGACCACCTCGTTATTTCACTCTCTAGCCATCTTATTTCCGCTCTTTTCAGCTCGAAATGAGTCTCCTGCACTCTTGAGCAAACGCACATACTCGTCTTGGCCTTGACGGTGAGCAATGCAGTCGGCCGCTCTGTTACGACAGCGGTAACTATGGCGATAACACCGAGAAGAACTGCAAAACATCTCTCCTACATGCTCGCAACTACAGCAACTGCAGTTCCGCAAAATGCCACAAATTACACCACAAAAACATGTTCAAGGAATATTTCACCCCAAAACCACAGGAAAAAAAGAAGAAAATTCTATTTTGCATAAATGAAACAAAGCCTATTATAGGGCCATTATGATTTTTTTGGTTTTGTGACATCAGACATTTTATGCAATTATATTTAGTTTTATTTAGTTACATTACTGTATTATATTAATATAATTAATATAAGACAAAATGTTGTCACATAATGTTAATGAGAATTTACTGCAGAAATGTAATTAAAAAAATACATAAAAAAAATAAAATAAAATAAAAGTAGTCACATTACAGTGGTCAGTCTGTCCGTATGCATCTTTACAAAACGACAAATATCTGTACTTTTCACCAGAATTAAAAAGTTAATTTTAATGCTAATGAGAATTTATCGCAGAAATGTGCTCCCGTTTTCTGTAGGTTTTGGGGCAGAATAAAATAAAATAAAATAAAATAAAATAAAAAATAAAAGTAGTAACATTACAGTGGTCAGACTGTCCATAAGCTTCATAACAAACGACAAATATCTGTACTTTCCACTAAAATTAAAAAGAAATCATACAGATCATGCATCATATGGAGTATGATATATTTTTTGTCACATTACATTAATAAGAATTTAGTGCAGAAATGTGCTCTCTAGGTTTTGGGGTGGTTAAAATAAAATAAAATAAAATAAAATAAAACAAAATAAAATAAAATAATTATTCAATTGTTTTTAATATTTAATATTTTGTAATAATTTATTTATTTTTTATTTGTTATATTTTTTATATATTTTAGAATATATATGGCATTTTTAAAAAACGTTTTATCTACATGCACACCCTTCTAAATAAATTCTTTATCCATCAAGCCTGGAACAAAGTCTCTTGCAAATAAAATAAAATAAAATAAAATGAAATGAAATGAAATGAAATGAAATAAAAAATAAAATAACCAACAGATATCTACACTTTCCTCTAGAATTGTTTTAAATGTTTTACCTCTGAATTAGTATTCATTACCATCACCTTTACTGTAGGGCTCATTTTTAATTAAAATAGACCTTTTCCCTTTCAAACCCATTAGCAATTTGACGTGGAGTATGTGAATGTGTGCTGTCCTATTGCTGAAGCTAATCACATCATTTTAAATCACATTTAGACACTCACTAGCAGCCCCAAAATGTATTTTGCCACTATAAAAATTTCACTGCAATATAAAGAAAATGTCAAACAAATACTGCAGGACTGTTCCTCTCACATTTCTTCTGTTAATCAGCTGGTGATTTAGTATAAGTTTACAGCAGAGGAACTACAGGTGAAGAGAATCACATTAACCATCAACCATAAACAAACACAAATATCTGTCTTCATCTTAACACTAGACCAACTGTTTTAGCATTTCAAGCGGGAAGTGTTTTATATCTAACGCAGTGACATTCATACAGTTTAAGCGGTTCATTGCTCATTACACACCGGGGCTCCTGTGACGCATTAAGAGAATCTCTCCTGCAACAGACGGCCGCGCACGGCCTCTCACAGCCTTAACTAAACATTATTAAAGACCTTCAGAAGACATAAAACACTGCAGCGAGAGAATGAGAGAGAGACAAAAGAGAAAAGGGACGTCATTAACCCCTCGATGAAGAGGGAGTGAGGACAAAACAGATAAACAGAGTGACAGGGACCTAAAGAAAGACATCAAATCAGTCTTTCTGAACTCTGACATTACAATTCTATCACATTCACAATACAAAAACCTCTCTCTTTGTTAGCTATCTTCCTTTGAAATATATTTTAAGACCGTTTCTGCTATGAAAGTGAGGATTTAATGAGGAGTATCTCAGTCAATATGTTGTAGACATGATGTTAAATGACAGTTTGCACAATTTCAGTGCAAATAAATGCTGTTCCTTTGAACTTTTGATAATACTCAGAAATGTCTTTTGAGCAGCAAATCAGCAAATTAGATTGAAAATTCAGCTTTGCATCACAGGAATAAATTACACTTCACAATATATTGCAATAGGGAATAATTATTTTAAACTGTAATAATATTTCAGAATATTGCTGATTTTTTATCAAATAAATGCAGCCTTGATGAGCAGAAAAGACTTTCAAAAACATTTAAAAAAATTACTGACCACTAACTTTTGAACAAAATTCAAAAGAATTCCATTGGATCTTCTTTTCATGATTTGGATTCAGTACTTTTGAAATCCTCTGAAAATAACAAGATACTACTGGAAATGAACTGAGAAAATAATCATGTGACACTGAAGACTGGAGCAATGGTGCTGAAAATTCAGCTTTGATTGCAGCAATAAATTATATTTTTACAGATATTCAAATAAAAAATTGCATTTTTATCAAATAAATGCAGTCTTGATAAGCATAAGAGACATCTTTCAAAAACATTACACTTTTGAATAGTAGTGTACAAAAACAACAAATGTGATCCAAAGAAAGCCCCACTATGTGTTAGTTACAGCCCAAAAAGCATCCATATGTTGCCTTAAAACACTCTAGATTGGCAGCTCACCAGGTTTTGGAACAGAGCTACAGGCCTTCATAAGACACACGACTGCACCGACTGCATCACTGCATGACAACTGCATTAATCACCAGAGTTCACACTGTAAAACACTGACTGATCGTCCCTGTGTCACTGTACATTCCGCACAGCCGCAGCGCAAAGGGATCGCGCTGACAAATAGCACAATAAGCTCTTATCTCTAAAAAGACTTTCCCACAGCCCTTCTCAGAGCTGCACCCTCTGTCTATCGCTGCCATCCTCACATTTATCACCCTGTTGATAAGCATCACATGCCGCTTCAAGGTGGAAGGTCAAGTGATGAGAAACATAATCACCAAAACTAGATGTCTGCATTTTATAAGGAAAACTGTTCACTGGAATGATGCTGGGATTGTCGCCAGAGCATTGCTATGCAGTTGCAATGACTTCTATGATCGCTACATCGCTGCTAGGTTTAAGTATTTTTACAAATATAATAAATATATTTTAACCAAGGCAAGTGCACATGTAATATTTCTACTTACTTGAGTGAAATTCTAAGTATGCGTTTATGTCTAGAGCTGTAGGAGGGGAGGAACAAACCTCTACGGCATCCTCTGAGCAAGGAGTCGCTATTGTTACAGTGACAGCAATGAAGATTTATGCCATGCCGACCTGATAGATGAGATTACAGCGCACTAAAAGTCACACATCAGTGAACACTAGCTCAGCGACAGGTCAGGACTCACTACTGGAGCGATTATTAATTACAATGATCACAAAATACACTGAATGATGTTTTGAATAGCTTTATACCATTGTTTGAAGCACTGCATGCCACCTTTTTATATATAGTTTATTCTTTAATAATAAAAAAAGTCAAAAAAAAGTCAAAAAAAAAAATTAAAACAGTAAAAAAAAACCCTTAAGATAACCTGCAGGAAAAACACTCCCACATCTTAAGCAAGCAGAATAATGTATTATTATTTTTTGTTTGCAATTGCGCCTTTGAACGATTACATAATTGTGGCATCTGTAATTGTAATCGCGATTAGAAATTAGATTAATTGTGCAGCCCTAAGTTCTTCAAGTCACTGAAAGACACAAACGAAACAAAATGTAGCAAAACAAAATTTGTTTATTTTTCTAAAAATCCAGTAAAGAGTTACAGCTGTACTAAAATGCATAGTCCATATTTATTTATTTATGTATTAATGTATATTTATGTATTTATTTATATATACTGCATATATACTGTATTTTTATTATATAAAATAAAAATATTACATAATTTATTTTACAAATATTTGGACTGTTTTTAAATAATTATTCAATTATTTTTAATATTAAATATTTTGTAATATTTTATTTATTTTATATATTTTTTTATTTGTTATATATTTTTATATATTTTAGAATATATATGGCATTTTTTTATCTGCATGTGCACCCTTCTAAATAAATTCTTTATCCATCAAGCCTGGAACAAAGTCTCTTGCAAATAATTAACAGAGCGGCATCTCATGAATATGCCTGAGCGCATGACGCAGATGCATCTGGAGGATGGATGCCTTTCATCTTAGTGTAGTGGGACAGTGAGATGCTCGCCTAAATCTCCTGATAATCCGCCTCAGCCTGTAATGAAAAGGATAAATCAGGACCCTGGACAGCGCCAGGCAGGACTGACTGATGGTGCTGCTGCCTGGCTGAATTCAGCACCACGGACAGCGACACATCCACACGGCTGGATCAGACTCTGGGATTGGGTTTATAGGGCATTATAACAGACCTAAAAGGTGCAAATCTCTTGCAGTAAAGGTAGACTAAACAATAATCCAGTGCAACACACAGAAAACCATGTAGGGAAATTACATTAAACACTGACCCCTAATCTGATTTGTGCCACATGTCTGTGTGCGTGATGTATGTGCTGTGTGAAAAAACTGCCTCCTGATACGATCAAAGAGTTTAAACACACACCGACAGCTGCTGACGCCTGTTAAACACACTGATCGGATAGTCACGTCTGATGAAAGTGTGCATAACTGAGTGAAATCCAAATGTAATTGAAAGGCATTTCATTGTCCAAGGATAGGAGCAGCAAACATCAGACTGACTGGGTGAAGAACCATAATGCTATGGTTACAGTGATGGAGACTTATGCAATGTTGACCTGATAGAAGAGATTATACAGTCACAGCACTCTCCTACCGGAATCCTTCAGAGTGACAAAAAATCAAATAAACGCTAATAACGCATAATAACACTAAATAAAAAATGAAAAATAATGAAATTAAAAAAGCAAAGTAATAATAAAAAAAGAATTTAAAAAATAATTAAAATAAATAAAATAAAATAGAAATTTAAAGTAACAAAAAAAATGAAAATAAAATAAAATTGTGAAGTAATAAAAAATGACAAGAAATAAAAAATAAAATAAAAGAGCCACAGCTTTGAATGATACCTTATAGGATCAGGTTGAAAACGGAGCAGCAAGGTCTAACATTATGATGGCATCTACGTATCTACCAGAGGAGTTCTGATAGTGTATGACAGTAGTGAGAGGTTCCCCTTCCACTGCAGCTTTCTGCATTTGTGTACTACGCTTGAAAACACACAAAGGCACACGGTGTGCTGTATGAACACACACAACTACAACTACAACCGCCTATTACTATTCCACTCACAGCAACCATGCAGTAAGACAGGAGAGGACCTGTGGTGGGCAGCAACAGCAGAACCCGTGGCTCGAACCCTCCCTCCCTCACTCCCTCCCTCCATCCGTACTGACCATTCCCGTGTCAGCGTGAGTGGGTGTGTGCGAGCGACCGAGCGCTGATGAGAACGCGAGAGATTCCTCCACTCACCCTGGCTGTTGGCGGCCCCCTCTGCCTCCTCGCATTCGGTCAGGTTGTTGACCATCCTGTCTCTCCGAATGCCCTCGCTCCCCCAAAACTCTCCTCCGCTCAGGGGAGAAAAGCAGAAGAATGGCCAAACGAGGAGATGTGCGAGAAAAAGATGGAGCGATCTGCGCACCTGCCTTCTCCTGCCGAGAGCCCAGAGGAAATTACCGGCCGACGGAACGAGAGATGCGCGGTTTTTCTCCTCCGATTCTCTTCTTCTCGCGCTCTCCTCTCCTCTCTTGGCTGTAGCGTGACTCTCTCTCTCTCTCTCTCTCTCTCTCTCTCTCTCGTAGGAGGAGGGTACGACAGCTCAGAGCGGCTGGAGTTTACTGGATGATGGAACACACTCTCTCTCTCCCTCCCTCCCGCTCCCACTTGCTCACTCATACACATGGGTATCCATGCACACATGCTCTGGTAGCAGCTGACACAATATTCACACAAAATACAGAAAAAACAAACAAATAAATAAATATTAAATATTGTATAATAGGTTAAATATAGGTTAAATATGTTAAAAATTATTCAAATAATAACATTTTATTATAATGATAATAATATAATAATTAAAACGTAAAAAGTGTATTGTTTTAGTAAGTAAGAATATCTAGGCACCCTAAAAAGCAAAGGTATCTGAAAAGCAAAATTACATAAGAGATTATAGGAATATTCTGGGTTCAGCACAAATTCAGCTCAGTCGACAACACTTAAGGTTGATGTTATAACACCAAACAATGGCTGCAATCAACAATCCGGCATCTGCAGTGAAGGTGAACGGGGCTGATCCGAACATTAAAATATTCTGTTTCACCAGCCACAACAAGCGTGATAACATGATATTAGTGTGAGGGGAAAAAACAATTTAGACATCCAATTTTCTACATGCAAATTTTCACTTCGTCACCATGACAACACGATAAACTCTAAAACAACCATTGAAAATTATGATTTAAACAGCTTTACACTGCAAAACTGTTGCTAAGGTACTCTGAGTGATTTAAGCATGATGCCAAGGGGTTGTTAAGGTGCTCTGAGCGATTTAAGCATGTTGCTATGGGGTTGTTAAGGTGCTCTGAGTGACTTAAGCACATTGTTATGGCATTGCTAAGGTGCTCTACATGATTTAAGCATGTTGCTATGGTGTTGCTTAGGTACTTGAGAGAGTTAAACACATTACTATGTGGTTGCTAAGGTGCTCTGAGTGACTTAATCATGTTGTTATGTGGTTGTTAAGGTGCTCTAAGTGATTTAAGCATGTTGCTTTGTGGTTAATAAGGTGCTTTGAGTGATGTAAGCACATTGTTATGGTGTTGCTATGGTGCTTTAAATGATTTAAGCATGGTGCCAAGGGGTTACTAAGGTGCTCTTAACGATTTAAGCAAGTTGCTATTCTGAGTGATTTAAACACATTACTATGGGGTTGCTAAGGTGCTCTAAGCGATTTCAGCATGTTGTTATGGTGTTTCTAAGGTGCTCTGAGTGATTAAAGCATGTTGCTTTTGTGTTGCTAAGGTGCTCTGAGTAATTAGAGCACATTACTATGGTGTCGCTAAGGTGCACTGAGTGATTAAAGCACGTTGCTATGGGGTTACTAAGGTGCTCTAAGCGAATTCAGCATGTTGTTATGGTGTTGCTAAATTACACTAAGTGATTAAAGCACATTTCTGTGGGGCTGCTAAGGTGCTCTGAGAGAATCAAATACGTTGTTATGGTGTTGCTAAGGTACTCTAGGTGATTAAAGCATGCTGCTAGGGTGTTGCTAAGGTGCTTGAGTGACTTAGGCACATTGTTAGGTGTTGCTAAGGTGCTCTGAGTGATTAGAGCATGTTGCTATGGTGTTGCTAAGGTGTTTGAGTGACTTAGGCACATTGTTAGGTGTTGCTAAGGTGCTCTGAGTGATTAGAGCATGTTGCTATGGTGTTGCTAAGGTGTTTGAGTGACTTAGGCACATTGTTAGGTGTTGCTAAGGTGATCGGAGTAATTTAAGCACATTGTTATGGTGTTGCTAAGGCGCCAGAGTAAATTAAGCATGTTACTATGGTGTTGCTAAGGTGCTCTAAATGATTTAGGAATGATGCAGTTGCAAGGGTGTTTCGGGTGGTTTTGCACAGTCAAGTCTCTGTGATATAATTTAGATATGGTTTGAGTACTTCTTTCATTGGTGGAGGCTTTATTGTGTATATGGTAAATGCATACTCCTTTCCTGAGGAATCCTTTATCTACTGTTGGTTTGTCAAAATCCTCTTTCAGCCATTCATGTCACTAAATAACTGCATTCTGTGCCTGCAAATTTGTTTTGTAAAACACAATCGATGTGATCAGCGGCTCACATCACTGGAGGCTCAGAGCAAACAGAGATGGAAAGAATAGAGTGAAAAAAAAAGAGTGGAAAACAGAGATAGAGGGGAAAAAGGAAGGGACACAGATGCAAGCTGGAGTCTTTTATCCAAACGCTCCATTCAGATTCTCATGTGGATCGTCCAGCCGAAGAACAGATGAACAGTTCAGAAGCAAATTCCAGGTAGCCTGCAGTTACACAAAATCTATTAGGTGACCGAATTGCGCGGCACGGAAGACGACGAGAGAAAGAAAAAGGCATTTCGCCACAAGTCACAAAAACAATCCACATGCTTTTGAAAGACATTAATGCGTCTACATGAGAAACGGACGCCGCCGGTGCAGACGCAGGGGATTATTTACAATTACCACAACTACACACACACACACACACTTCAGTGCTCACAAATGATTTATAACATCTACAGGGATCTCGAAAGCTCAGCAGCTCTTATTCTGAAGCGCTCTTATATGTCTCATGTATTTGTGTATATGTTGGGTCCCGATGCAACTGAAGTGAGAATGAGATTGAAACTAAAGCAGTAACAAGATCACCTGGTTTGTTAATCTCAGGTGATTTCAGTCGAGTCACTGGTGTAATCAACATTTTTCATTTTCTACAGCAGGTAATGGATCCATATTCATGATGCTTGCTTATTTGTCATTGCTTTGTTTATTTTTTTGGTTTGGGTTGAGTATTAAAAACAAATGTTACAAAACACACTGCTAACAGCCACTACATCTTAAAGCAATCCTATTACTTTACATTAAAATGATCATATCAAGCTTATTGCTCACTAAACATTTGTGAACACAAAATATATGTCAAATATCACAATACAGACTAATACCGGACCAGTAATGTAAACTATACTAACGAAACTATACTTAAAAAAAAGACTCTTATGAATCAAATCTGACTAACAAATGAGTCTCAAATGAATTGGCCTAAAACTCAGGCACTGAATCAATTGGACCAACTGAAGGAACCACATTTAGCTCGATCATATCAGATATTAGTAAATATTTATCTTACACTGTATCTTTTTGAGCAATAAAAGTACACCTTACGTTTGTGCATAAAAATTAATAAGTGAGTATTTATATTTTTTATATTAAAAATTGAAAAATCCAATTCAAAACAACCACCAGCCATCTTCAACACTACTATATACCAATGACAAGCACACTAATATTCTGCAAGCATTTCATATAAATCTAGAACTCTATAAGGTGAAAAAAATCATCTGTTGAACATGCACATACACACACACAAACACACTGAAAGACCGTCTGATGGAGGTTTGCGAGACGCTCTCTGAACGTTGTGTGCCTCTTTCTCAATTCCACGCCATCATACAAGACAAGCCACTCGGGCGACTCAGCTGGAATGGGGCTATTTTTGGGCTGAGAGCTGTCAGGAAGACTCTGGCGCGTCTGAAATGGTCTGTGACCTGTAAGCACTCAATTACAAAAGCTGTCAGCGCTGGGCTCTTCTGAACGCACCTTTACGACACAGGCGGCTCAGAAACCAAGTGCCTCGGCAGGGATGGAGAAGAAACAGCCGCTGTAGACAGGAAGCACATCTCGTGACATATATATTTTTACGTATGTGTGCAAATTATTTAATAATTTATACACATACACAAACACTTGGCAGTTCCAAATATTTATAATTCTTTATTTACAGATAGTTAGATGTTTAATTATATTTCATCATTTATAATATAATATTATTATTTATAATACTATATAATATTCCATTCAACTACTGGGCTGGCAACTGCTAGGCTACTAACCAATCGAAATCAATATAAATCGACACAGCCAATGACATCTATGACAGAGCGAGCCAGAGAAGCGCAGCGCTCCAGGTGAGTTTGTCTCCCCCCGGGGCTTTAACCAAGCACTGAGGATTGTGGGTCAGTAGTGAGAGTTGTTGTACACAGAGCAGGGCAGGATCAGGTGGCGTCGTCACACAGCTGGGTTGGTTTGGGAGCTGAAGCTCAGAGGTGGTATAGACGCACACATACACACGGTGTGACAGAGCAGTGACACAGGCCTGTTACATGACGCCGTTTACACACCTGACTGCCCTGTGGCGCTGACTCAAGAGACAGAGAGCACTTACACAAGGACGTTATAGTGAATAAGATAGCAAGACCTCTCGTGTGGGCACGTTTATTCACATGTAAGTAAACACAGACAGTCGGCAGACTTTTTTTTCTGTATTTTCCACATTAATTTAGGAGAAATATCAGTGGAATTCTGGAAATTTCTTGATTCACTTCAATTGCTTTATTTATTTAGAAACAGTAGTTTAATGCAAAAAAAAAATAAATAAATAAAATAAATAAATAATTTAAAATAAATTTAGTAAATGGATATGTAATGTATAAATGTGACCCTGGACCACAAAACCAGCCATAAGGGTCCAATTTTATATACCTTACTTATCTATTTGAAAATCTGAAAAATCTGAAAAAAAAAAAAAAAAAAAATCTAAATATTGAGAAAATCACCTTTAAAGCTGTCCAAATGAAGTTCGTAGCAATGCATATTACTAATCAAAAATTACGTTTTGATATATTAATGGTAGGAAATTTACAAAATATCTTAATGGAACATGATCTTTACTTAATACCCTAATGATTTTTTGCATAAAAATAAAAATAGAAAATTTTAACCCATACAATGTTATGTTGGCTATTGGTACAAATATACCCGTGCTACTTATGACTGGCTTTGCGGAAATAAATAAATGTGTGTTTATTCATATATATATATAGGTAAAGTTTATTTTAATTATTTGTATTTATATTTTTGAATCATTACTACGGGTTTATTTATTATCAGAAACAATGCTTAATGCAAAAAAAGTAATATAAAAGTGTGTGTATAGTAATAAATATATATTATAATTTGTTTATACGTGTGCGTGTGTGTTTATTTATATGTGTATGTGTATATGTATTTATATGTCATTTATTTATTTATGCATGTATGCATGTATGTACTGTAATATTTTTTAAAGTACTTCAACAAGTTTATTTTATATATAGGAATATATATTTCTACTGCTTTATGTATTACTGGAAACAGTGCTTAATAAATTTAATAAACAGTTTAATAAATTAAACTACATTTACTTATTTTTATATTTATCTAAAATATATTTACATTTATTTATATTATGTAATTGCAATATTCCAAATATTAACATACTTGGCAAAGAAAATTGTTATGAAATATTAAGTAAGCACAAACTACTTCAATCCAATAAATAACATTATTTTTGCTACTGTTTGATCAATAACAGCACTGATTTCTAAGCAGAAAGGCAAAAAGGTTTTTCAGGAAACTGTTGATCATGTTAATCATGCAGAGGCCTCAGAAAGTCATCATGTATCAAATATTTGGCATTATCTGGTTAAACAAGTCAAATAATAAGTGCTATAAATCGCAGTTTGATAAAATCCAGCCATTTCGAAACTGCAATGCTCTAATTTGACCTGCATCTTCACTCACAGCAGAGGTCATGTTACCTTTTCGAAATGCTCCGGAACACCCATCCATTCCAGTCAAAAACAGCAGAAAACAACTTCCGGCCTAAATCCGGCTTCAACCATGAAGCATCGGTGCAATGCCAGGAAGCTCATTAAAGCACTCATTACTGCGCACTGGCGCACATGCTGACAAAAAAGACCTCGGTGATTGAAACAGCCTTCGCAGCCAATCTTAATTAGCCAGCGACTGACAATAAAAGCTCAGGGTGCGACTCTGGGATCCATTCTTTCCAGGCTGAGATTCTCTGATGTTGATGACTAAGCGGCCATATTAGAGCTCAAGGCTGCTCCTTAATGAACACGCTGCCTGACAAACACTCGAAATACCGAAACGATGGGTGGCCATGTCGTGTGGAAATTGAATTAGAGAGCCGAAGAGGAGGGTGAGCTCTCGTGTCCGTGCACACGCGGTGAGGGGGAGTCGATGCCCACCTACCCTTGAGCCGCGGCCCTGGGAAATCAAACAAACAAAGTGTGATAAAGCAGCAAACAATCGTCCATCACAGCCCCCGCTATCGCATCTGAGGAGCGGCGAGAGCGCAGCATGATAGCTGCTCTCCTAATGACTTTCCTCTTCATTAGATTCATCTGAGCTTCACTCGCTTAGCACTCAAAGTCAGATAATGTTTGTGCCCGGAGCACAAACTCCCTTCATTAACCTTTAAAAGGACTCGGTACGCAATCGCACACACCCTGAGATACTGGGATACGGATGCCGAAGTGCTCTGTGAAGTTCAGTGTGAGAACTGCATCATATTTGCTGATTCCACTCCAATCTTTCATCTATCTGTCTGTCTGCCTACCTATCGGTGAGTTTAATAGAATGACGGAGATCCATCTGCAGCGCAAATTGTTTTCTCTGAACTGACTGCACTGAAATTGTCCTTTCCTTTCACAAACAAATCTAATCATACTCTTGAGCTGCCGAGGACTGGCGATCTATGCTTCGTAAATGTTGGAGAGCCTCATACAGGCATGTGCGAGTGCGTTGTACGTGGTAAGGACTTCATTTCATTACTTCCACCTCATACTAAAAAGAGTCCAGCAAATTTGGATAATTTATTGCATGCATTGTTTATTTAATACTCTCTCTCTCTCTCTCTCTCTCTCTCCAAAATGTTTAATTCTCTCTCTCTCTCTCTCTAAATGTGTAGAATATATTACAAAATATACACACACACACACACACAATTTTAAAATATTGTTTATATAAATAAATTATGTTTTTTATAAATTACACGTATATATATATATATATATAATAAATGAAATATAAATATAGAATTATAAAATTAAACATTTAAAAATATTTTACAAACATGTTATATACATGTAAATTCATTTGTGTAGTAAACTAAAATAAAATAGCAGTAACAGTAGTAAATAAAATATTATAAATTACCATATTAAACATTTAAAAATATTTCTTTAAAAATTCTTTACATGTATATGTAAATACATTTGTTTTATATTTATTTTAAATAAACATGAAGAGTTTATTTGCAAAAACAGATAATGCCGTATTTTTTAAATTTTCAAAAATTATGTTTTATATTGTTATCACGTTTTTTGTGTTTTACTGTGTTAGTTAGCTGTATTTTTTAGGGTTATTTTTGCATTACATCAAAATAAGCAGTTTTAATTGGAAAGCACAATGAAGAAACAAGATTTTTGAAAATTCTGTCTGTAACTCTTCACACATATATGAGCATATACTGTATACAGTACATATGTTTATGTACTGCCTACAAGCAAATCGAATAAGTGTGTGCAAGTGCTTTGTACATGGTAAGAACTGTTTTATTACTTCTACCTCATCTTTGAGGCTCACTGAAAAGCGTCCTGCAAATTTAATGCATCCGTGGATAATGGCATGAATTCTGCAGCTCCATAAACGTGTCTTTCTCAGAGCAACTCGAGCCGCCCGTGAGAATTACTTTATGGTGTAAGATGCAAAGGAGCATGAGAGTACCTGGAGGCGCTGACAGCAAACACAGCTGCTCCAAGTTCAAACAATCTCTTCCTAGGCAAAGCGGTCCAGAGCGCAGAATCATCAAACGAGCGCCGGATCCTTTCTTCAGGCCTCAGCCTCTCAAAGAGATCAAAGTCCAGATGGAGTGCTACGACACGGCCGACGCTGCTTTGTGTACCTATTAAGCATGCTTGATCCACGCGATCAAAATCAAGGGGAATCCAATCTCCATCTTCCTCTTCATCTCACGGCGAACAACAAACAGCCATCAGCGCTGAAGAAAAGCTTCTTACAGACCTGGCAGTGCAGATAGGAAATGTGTGCTGAGTTTAAAGGTGAACCTGACAGAACTGTTGTGGGGGTTTTCTGTTGGAAAAAAAGCCCTTGGGATGAGAGTTGATAAAGGCAGCATTGAGAACCCAGATGCAACAAGAATCCGATTCGTCCTGACAGTTCAGGAAAACAGTGCTGACATCTGGGCAGTCGAATAAAAGTAAGGATTAAATACACAATCTGTAACAAGACAAACTGAACATTTGTTTAGTTTAACGTAATTTATGCTCCATTAGCCGCACTAAATTGAATGATAAAATAACGATTAATTCCAAGCAGGTTTTACAAACTCCATGACTACAATTGTTCAGAGATAAACACTTCAGAAAGCCTACAAAACAAAACAGGATAAGAGAAAGTATTTTTAGCATAAAAAGACACGCTTTGCCTCTAAAATCAACATGAAAAGGCTTCAACAAACATTTCATCTATAATGTGCATCTCAAATGCTTAATTTATTTATTATTTTAAATATTATTAAATTACATTTAGCCAGGATTTTTTTAGCAACAGTTTTTAAATTATGAGTATTTAGCTACATAGACAAAATATATAACAACAACAATAATAAATTCTAAACAGTAAATTCTAAAAAAAGAAATATAGCGCACTAATATATTTTAACCATATATATATAAGCTTTTGTTCACATAATATATGTGTATACTGTGTATATTTATTATGTATATATAAGTACAAACACATGCATGTATATATTTAAGAAAAATAAGTTATGTTGATATTTTAAAAAATATGTATATATCACATAAAATATAAGAATATACATAATAAATATACACAGTACACATACATATATTATGTAAACAAAAACTTTTATTTTGGATTAATAACTATATATATAGTATTACTATATATATAGTACTAAATAAAATAGTAAACATTTAAAAAATATTTAAAAATACATTTTATATCAATTCTTTATATGTATATGTAAATTTATTGTCAATAAATATATTTATTTTATATTTATTATATTAAACATATATGGACATACTATATACACACATGTACATAATACAGTGAACACATTTTAAATGATACAGTACATATATATATATATATATAATTTTACTTTTAATGTTTAATTATTAAGTATTATATAACTTATTTGAAGTATAACTTCATTCATAGTATCACATTTGAAAAAAAAAAAAAAATTTATTTCTCTAAATATATATATATATATATACTGTAGTTATTTAGAGAAATAAAACAACAGCAAGAAATTGCCATTTAATTACTCATTTCCAACCACACAGACAAGCACTGAAATGTCAGTGCTGTCTATATCTGTTGATCGTTATTTGTTTCTATTTGTGTGAGTTTTCACAGGCTGGAAATAGACAACGGCATGAGTTGACCCACTTTTTCCCACTACAGAAAAGAGGGCAAGGAAAGCGATACTCTGGGAGAAAAAAAAACTGAATTGTCAGCGGAGGATCCGGAGATCATCTAATGAACCTGTATTTGCATATGGCATTTGCATGTAGAGCGGTAATAAAGGCCATTTTTGGCCCTGGTTGAGCTCAGGGGGACGTGTAGTCATTATAACCACTCAGATATCCATACAAATCCGGCTCCTGTTCAGACAAGCAGCCTAACCTGTCGGACGCAGGCATTTTGACCTGTCTTTACTCGCACACGCACACAAATCGCACAGCGAATGCATCCAGAAACCCAAAGCGAGCAGCTGTAGGGTGTTCGCTTGCATCGGGTTATGACTCCTCTCTCGCTAGTCCAAACATGTTATTTGCTAATTACACTAAACATCTCTTGAACACTTCTTATCCAGTCGCCCTATGCATTAGGACGCATTGCAATCAGCTATTTGTACAATTACTGTGTTTGGCTATTAAATTGGAGCCGTACCAAGCATTGTGAAGCCTTTTCCCTCAAGGTGCTGGAAAGGAGGGCAAATATCTGTGCCTCACAAACGCAGACATGGATATATGGGGCAGGAACGAGCCGCTCACAGACTGTGTGTAAGTGCACCGGATCAGACATAAGAGCAAATATTATGACAGCGGAGTTTTTTTGTGACTAGAAGTCACAGTTTGACAGCAAATAAATTGCACAGCAGTGCAAGCGATTAGTATCGAGCTTGGCGGAGATTATTGGCAAAAAAAAGGGACGATTTTGGCTTTGATCAAGGGCTAAAGTGTGACAAATTAAGACCTCGTAGTCAATTGTCTAACAAGGCGCCTATTTGAATTATAGTAGCAAAATGACAGTCTGAGTAAAACTAATTACACTTACATAAAAGTACCAAAATTTTTTCTGCAGACAGAAGTACCATGGTACCATATTCACTTAGAAACCATGAGGTAGCATGTACATACCATTCCTAAATTCTTAAAAATAATGGTGCTTCATGATGCCATAGAAGAAGCTTTTACATCTAAATGGTTCCATAAAGAATCTTTAACATCTGAAGAACCTCACTGATTTACAAAAGGTTTTTTGTGGCGAAAGAAGGTTCTTCATTTTATATATATAATTTTATACAATTAATATTAAATATACGCGCACACACACACACCCAAATACATATCAAATAAATAGCATAAAATGTATATAATGCATTATTTCTAATGCAATTTCTATTATTCTATTCTATTATTCTATTTATTTTATTTCTAAAACTAACACTACTAAAAATCATGAAATAAAATAGAAACATTAGATTAAAAAAAAGTTACACAAAAAGTAAGCAAAAATGTAAAATATTTACGCTGAAGTACTAAAATCAATAAAACTAAAACAGAAAATTAAACAATTAACCTAAATAAAAATATATTTTTGTGAAAATCTAAAAATTACAAAAGTACCTAAAATTACCACAACCGAAAATGAACAAAAATTCAAATGAAAATCTAAAATATAAAAACAAAAACTAAGCTATTATTAACTTAAAATAGTAATAAATACTATAACGGTATATAAATACTATAAATAAATAAATAAAAATAGATATACAAATAAATGTATAAAATAACAGCAGGAAAGGAATAAACTATTTCTTTAGGCTACCAAAAGAAAAGACTTACAGTATATTACTGTATGACATAATGCTAAATGTATGTATACAATAAATAACTTTTGGGGAAAAAATAGGGGGAACTTTTGGGGAAAAAAATTTCCCCCAATTGTAAATGCATTTTTTAAGCACTATTGCATTTGTGTTTCCATGTAATGTCTGAACACAGACACTAAAGCAATCCCCAAATGTCCTAGACATATATGTATTCATTTAGCGCACGGAGCGCTATAAAAAGCAAAGTCATTACCGCTGCCCATCAGATGTAATTCTATGCTACATTGACCTTTCTTATTAACTGCGACATACTCAAGTGGTTTTTAGTGCAGCAGAGTAAAGGGTTTTCACAACCAGTTTAAATGTCCAGCGCTACAGCAAAACAACCCGCTGTATTTCACAATAACACAGAACAGCAACGAGTTCAGCAACATCAGACGACTGGCAGGGAGACACTATTAACATGGCAGAAACTCAGTGGGAACAGAGATTGCCTCAACAAAAACAGTGTCACTGGAAGCGGGAGGTTTGATGCCCTTAAAAAGCTTCTGAAATGATGAGTCACCTCATAAAACATACACACAAATCAGTGACAGATACCTGTGCATGGAAAATGTGCTGAACTGTAAAACTCAAAGTAGTCACTTGATCTCCAATGGATCCTCTGCAGTGAATGGGTGCCGTCAGAATGAGCGTCCAAAGAGCTGATAAAAACAATAATCCACAAGTAATCCACACCACTCCAGTCCATCAGTTAACATCTTATGAAGCCAAAAGCTGCATGTTTGTAAGAAACAAATCCATCGCTAACATGTTTTTAAATTCTACGAGTTCATAATCCATAATAACGCTTCCTCTAGTGAAAAAGTCATCTTGTCTGAATCAGAAAAGAAATCTGCAAAGCGCAGTTTACAAGCCAAAACAGTTCTAAACAAATATGTGGGTGGATTTTGATGTGAGAGACAACAGGAGATGGACTTTTTCACTGGAGGAAGTGTTATTATGGAGTGACTCATATTTTGTCCAAAAGAAAGGGTTTAAAGTTGTTTCTTACAAACATGCACACGACGTTAATTGATGGACTGGGGTGTTGTGGATTACTTATAGATTATTGTTTTTATCAGCTGTTTGGACTCTCATTCTGACGGCACCCATTCACTGCAGAGGATCTGTTGGTGAGCAAGTGACGTAATGCTACATTTCTCCAAATCTGTTCTGATGAAAAAACAAACTCATCTAAATCTCAGATGGGCGCAGGGTGAGTACATTTTTAGCAAATTTTCATTTTTTGGATGAACTATTCCTTTAAAAAAAAAAAAAAGACACTACACAAGTAGCATAAAGCAGAATTGTTGTTTATTCTGGTGACTTAAAAAGAAAGATTTTCTTGCCCTCATTTACAGTAGTTTGATGTCAAAAAAAAAAGCAGATGTACAAAAAACTAAGAATAAGTTTGCAGAAAGGCACACTGACAATAGGGTCAATTGGCTGAGACAGAAATAATCATGTAATCCAGGTACAAAACGAGTTATATTTCATTGGACTTTCCATTTGCAATCACTGATATCTGTAAAGGTTAAGTCACAAATCAAACTGACCATCGGTCTAAAACGACCCTGCAGTACAATGAACAAACTCAATAAAAACACTGAAAATATCAAAGGATTTGCAGTGACACGGAGGAATCAATAAAAGGGTACACAAAAAATGCTGACATTGACCTGAGGACTATTGAACCAAACTCTTTTAATTCCATCCTACGGTTTATTTGATTTGTCATTTTACCAAGGAGCTTTTTAGTGAGAGATCTTTATATGAACAAATCTCTCATCTTTTAAAAAGCTTGTTTAGTATCTTATTTCGTGCCTTTTAACCAACAAATCGTGCTGTAATTCCACAACATATTTTGGCATCTACCAACTACATTTTAAATTCCTACCCATTTTTTATTTTCTGTCACATCTGATTATTGTTTCCTTCACATTCTAGATATCATTCTTAGATTTTCTAATGGAGCGATTTGAACGCTGCACACCTGGGACAGGACGGCGGTTACAGTAATGCTTTCATTGCTCAGAGCGACGAAAATGCATTTAAGTGTAATTCAATTTATAAAACTGTAATTAGACGGTGACATTTATGCACACTGAATGATATTGTTCATTACTTCAGCCATCGAGAGCACACAAACACAGGATCGTGCAATGGCTGCAATGTATTAGAGCAGACGTCTACATGTTTGAACATGTCAGGAACATCACAAACCCGTGTCACGACAAATCAGCTCAATCAAAACCCACCGGACTCCGTCAAGACAGGACCACAGAGTGAAAATTGACTGAGTAAGACAAGGGATCCTGGGGATTTATGGGATGATGCATCCTGGCAAGCACAGTGACTGTGAACAACATCTCTGAATCCTGAACATCTAAACAAAAACAAAATGATTTTGGTCTGTTTCTCAAAAGATCAGAGTCTATTGGAGGCTGTGCAGTATGAAACAATGCAATGTTCACAGTGGGATGCTCAAAAAACAATTCAAGACACTGCATAACAGCAAAAGACGTGTTTTTAAAAACATATTTAAAATACAATTTAAAAATGCTAATTTATATAAAATAAATAAAATAATTATTTTATTTATTAAAACAGAAATAAAATAAAAAAATAAAAAATAAAAATAAAAGAAAATTAATACCAAAATTTGAATACCAACTGTTATTAAACCCTTTTCTGTTTCTATTATAGGCTGTATACAGAATAAAAATAAATAAATAAATAAATAAAAAATGTAAAATAAAATAAAATAAAATAAAGTTATTAAAACAAACCATTTCATGTATATATTTTCTGTTGTATACTGAATGAAAAGACATTCACTATAAATAAAATAAAATAAAATAAAATAAAATTAATACCGAAAAATGTAATACCAACTGTTATTAAACCATTTTCTGTTATTTGTGCTGTATACTGAATAAAAAGACATAAAAAATTAATAAAATAAAATAAAATAATAAAATAAAAGTAAAAAAGTTGATATTGGTAATATATATATATATATATATATTACAAAAGTGATTTTATATACACACAAAGCATATTAAATGCAAGTAAAGTGCAAGTTGAACTTTAATATTTTAACTAACTTTTGAGAAAAAACTGTTAAAATATTTATTCAGCATAAGAGATATATTAATGTAAAAGTGAAACAAAATACTTACTCTGACCTGTAATTATTAAAACATATAAAAGAATAGGCGATCATACTAAATATTTTATTATATATTATATGATTTTATTGCATTTTTGCTCTTTTTTAAAGTTTCATTAAATATTCTAATTCAAATAATTCCTTCTTTATATACATACATAAATTCACACACATGGTGCAAGAAATAAGTAATGGTCCTGATCACCTATCAAAGTCTAACATGCGTATCTGAGGGAAATTGGGTTTGCATGTGCAGAGAGCAGAACGTGTGTCTGCCGGCATGAGCATCTGCTCGGGTCAAACTGCTGCGCAAATGAGGCTAAGAACAAACTTTAATTAAAAGCACATTAATCTAAACTAATTTACCAGCGAGTAGCCAGGACAAGGTCAGCAGCAGTCCTCATGTGTTATGATATGACTGTTGTCTCAGTATCGTCCCATGACCCTTCAGTCTTGCCTGACTGCACTGGGTGAACTCGGGACCCACGGGTGCAGCTGGAGGAACAGGTACTAATGAGACAGCAGTGACAAAAGTGGAGTTTAGTAAGCTTTGCATGCTACGTACTGCAGCTTCTCCAGATTTGCACAGGGTTTGACAAATATCAATGTAAGACAAAAAGGCGGACAGTAAACAGTAGAGGTAAATAAATATCTAATATTGTACATAATCTTGCCGAGTTAAAAAAAAGCATTGGGAATTGTTCTTTTCATGAAAAACAATTCACAGGTTTTTTGATGCCTTGAAATGAAGCAGTAGCTTCACACCACTGGCCTGCTTAGCATATTTATATTTTCTTTTGCAGCATTAATTAGCATGAAATGAATAAGCAGAAGATTAATTTCAAAGGTTCTGGCAACCCAGCAGTGCACAGACACTATACATGATTTGTAAATGTATGCCTTCTTTGTTCTTGAACTGTATATCCTCCATAACTACAGTCATAATCAGACTGTTTCAAAGGCTGATATAACGAGGAATCTAATGTTCTTGATGTTGTGCAAAAAGAGTTCATGTAATATGAAATCATACTGTAACTTTAAGAACCCAAAATCTCATTCTGACATTCGGTCTGCAGTATTTTGTAAATGTTCGTCTACATATGCATGCGTCAGATGGACGTCCTTGGCTGCTGTGCTGCATCCTGTTACTTTTCCAGTCTTGAGAAACATATTTCCAGACTGAAGCATATGCTTGTTTTTATGCTGTTGGTTAAAACCTTTGAAGTTTTATGACTCAGTGCAGCCTAAACAAACATGAAGAACTGACGGGGAAAAAATAAAATGATAAATAAAAAACATGATAAGATGTCTGTAATACCGGAGCTCACAACAATATATCTCAGGGACATTTCTATTGTGTAGAACCATTTTTTTAAAGATGAAAGTAATATTACTCAGTTTTTTTAATGCTCACACCTACAATGAATAATTAAATTAAATTAATTTTGTATTGGATTTTTTTTTTTTTATAAAATTAAATATTCAAATGATTATTCAGAAATATAAAAAAGTATGAATATGAAAAGTATGAATAAACAATATGAATTCCAAATAGCATCACAAAATGTTTTGGCATCTTACACCATTTTATTTATTTATTTCTTACATTTAATTTAATTTAAATTTTACATGTAGATATTTATATAGCATTTGAGTTGAACATTTGAGCATTTGAGTCTCCCTCTAAAATATTCCACCCTGTTAGAATAAATAACAGGCTAATATAATAATAATTAGAAATTCTAATAAAAACATTATATTATATTATATTATATTAATAATATATAATATATAATATTATATACATATTATATATATGTATATATATATATATATATAAGGAGAGAGAGAGAGAGAGAGATTTTTTTTTTCCTTTAAATAAATAAATTAATTAATTATTTTTACATCCTGTTAACTTTCTGGTTACTTTTAGGAAAATATTACCATACAAGCATTTTCTTTTGTCTTTAAAAACAAACCAAAACAAAAAAACACGTTACAGACTTCAAAAGATTTTGCATAACAGGAATGACCTCTGACCTTTAAAAACTGAAGGGCTGAAGAGCAGGACAGTGTGAGAGTTTCAGACAAAAGCAGGCCGGTGAAGACATGAAAACACAGAGTAAGAACAAGACAAAATGAGGACAACAACACAAAAAGTCTCTAAATCTGTAGGAAAGTGTGTACAGGCTGCTAACCCATTTTTGGGGATGTGGTACAAGGTGGGTGATGTACTCTGGAGATCTGTGCTTCTGAGGCTGTGTGTTAGTTTATAAATAGCCAGAGGAAACAACAGATCGCGCTTCAATGAATAATACTGTGAAGAAGGAATGGCTGGAAGAGAGATGTTGGCGCTTTACGCTCACATGCCATGCTACAGCGCTCCACTGCACACGGATGTGCTGCTGAACACACACACATTACGACACATTACTGCATCATCACAACGCTACATCAGCTGAAATGGAAACTTAGTTACATCCCTTAAAAGGGAACCAATTTAATTAACTAATAAACTAAACTAAATCGGAAACAGCATCATTAGTTCAAAATCAACCTAAAAACAAACAAACAAACAAACTTTTTTTTAAATGAACCAGCAAACATGCTTTCAAAAACTAAAATAAACCAAAAATACAAATAATTTTATTATGTCATGTCTACTGGATTTGTTTCGGTGCTTTTCTTTTCTTGTTTATATATTTGTTTATTTTATTTTATTTTATTTTATTTTTACACAGAAAAAAAAAGGTATTTTTAAATAAAATATGTGACCCTTGATCACAAAACCAGTCATAAGGGTCATTTTGTCAAAATGATATGATTTATACATCACATGAAAGCTGAATAAATAAGCTTTCCATTGATGTATGGTTTATGTAGGATAATATTTGGCAGAGATACAACTATTTAAAAATCTGGAATCTGAGGGTGCAAAAAAATCAAAATATTGAGAAAATTGCCTTTAAAGTTCTTCAAATAATGTTCTTAACAATGTACATGACTAATCAAAAATTAAGTTTTCATACATTTACAGTAGGAATTTTACAAAATATCTTCTTGGAACATGATCTTTACTTAATTTCCTGATGATTTTTGCCATAAAAGAAAAATTAATCATTTTGACCCATACAATGTATTTTTGCCTATTGACTGGTTTTGTGGTCCAGGGTCACATATATATTTTTTGGACCAGCTTATATGCATGCCAAACTTAAATAACAAAACTAATATTTTTTGTTTTGTTTTTTCTATTTCAAATGTTTGGGCACTAAGTTGTTTTTGTGCATTGGAAAAAAAAAATGTTTAAATGAATAACATTTTTTAAAAATTTTTTAAATGAAAAAATAATAAAATAAAATAAAAAAATACGGGGTGCCTGAACGCTGGTACTTAATAAATAATAATAATATATCCATATGCCATATTGTGATTTTAAAGACAACAAGCAGGGAGAAATAAACCAATTTATATGCTGCTTACATAAAAGGTTATTTCATCAAGATACAAGGTTAATTATTGACCAATAAAGGAAAAAACATGCTTTTTAAATACAGATAGTAATTACAAAAATTACAAAGGGAAAAAAGTATCAGTAGTTTTGGTGCATTGTAAAAAATATTTTTTTAAATGCATAACGATTTTTTATTTATTTTTTTGACCAGCTTGTATACATGCAAAAACAAAAATAAACCAAAACTAATAATTTTATTAATAATGCTTGTTCTATTTACTTAAGTGTAAAACTTGGTGCACGATGTAGTGTTTCCCACTGGAAAAAAAGTTTTTTTTAAATGAATAGCATGCATATATGCATGCTAAAAGTAAAATAAACAAATAAAAATAATTTGATCGATTATGTCTTTTCCATTTGTTTATGTGTAAAACTTGGTGCCTCAAATATTTTTTGCACTGGAAAAAAGGAATTTTTCTTCAGTCTAAGGGTCAATGCCTGGCGTTTAGCAGCTAAGTGTTGCTGGCCTATCAGTCTCTGGCCTCTGAGGGCATTTGTGTGCGTGTGTGTGTGAAATGTAGCTGTGGGTTCGGTTTACACAAGCACTCGCACAGCTTATGTCTCAGAAAGCGCTCGCGCCTTGTGGGCTCGCTGATAAGAGGCCGCCATCAGCTCCGCTTTGTGATAGAAAACACGCAGCCGGAGTCACTGGCCTCAGAGAAGACGAGTAAGGCTAAAGAAAAGTCTATTACGCTCAATAGCTTTCTCTTAGACGCCTTCCATTCAAAAGCTAAGAGACAGAAAGAAAGAAGCAGCAATAAAAATACGGGATATTGTCCTGCTAGCAAATTGATTTTTCTCTCTGCAATATAAGATGCTGATGTGGCTGAGGTTTTGTACACTCTGATGGAAGTGTAGTAAAATATGAATAAATAAAATACATTAAAATTATAAAATATTCTAGTTGTGAATAAGCAATTCATATGTTGCTTGCGTAAAAGAATACAAAGTTATTTTATGACAATTAAAGGAGAAATATGCTTTTTAGCCACATAATGGTACTATAACTGCATCTAGCAGCCAATTTTAGTTGGTTATAGTTAGTGCCCTTTGGTTCAAACACAAATCAAGAAGCCAAAATTAGCTGTTTTAGCCAGTGGAATCACATATTATCTTGTACAACAACAGACATTCAAGCAGCCATCTTGACAAATGACATGTTGAATAAGCTAAAGTGCGACTGTGAAGAAACATGATGTGTGAGAACAAGAGCAAAAATAAGTAACGGACTGACTGATCTCTGTGGACGGAGGTTAAAGACAGATAAATGAAACGGCCGCTTGATTTCCCTCAGGCGACGGGGGAGATGTGTTGACGGGCTGTGACCCTGCGGTCTCTCCCGGCACAGAAATAGCCATTACTGCGAAGAAACAGGTTAAGTGGGAATGTTATGAAACTGGTGTCTGTAAATAGGATTCACCAGCCATACTCATCCTTTCCATTAAGTGCATTAAACGCATACTGTATTAAACACACATATTTAATGCACTACTTCACATTTACAGCTTTATGTTTTTAGATGCATAGGCTGCAATGCACTGCAATGAATAAAACACCATGCTGAGTGTGAAGTGAACTCTATCTAATGGTATGTTGTCTGTTTATAGTTCATGCATAAGGCTGACGGATTCTGAGAAACATGATTTCTGCAGACAAAAGTGAATGCATTACTCTTAAGCTTTCAGTTTCGATGCAAAATAACATTGCTAAGGAACTAAAAACAGCACTATTATTATACTGGTGAAAAACACTGAAACTAGTTTTGATAAACAGACTTGAGACATTTCTGCAGACCAGAATATCATCGAGAGCTCTGAATCGACTCTTTTGATTTGAACCACCTAAAACAACCCTAGCACTGTAGATAAAAATAAAATAAAATAAAATAAAATAAAATAAAATAAAATAAAATAAAATAAAATAAATGTTTAGAGCATCAGTTGTGGGCCTAAACTAAAATAAACTGATTAAAATAAAATAAAATATTTTAGGCATCAGTTGTGGCCTAAAATAATAAATACCTTTTGAAAACTGAATTATGCTAAACTAAACTAACATTTAAAATAAAATAAAATATTTTAGGCATCAGTGGGGCCTAAAATAATAAAAGCAAATTTTAAAGTAACTGAAATAAAATAATGAAATTAAATAATAAAATAAAATAAAATAAAATAAAATATTTTAGGCATCAGTTGTGGCCTAAAAAAATAAATACCTTTTGAAAACTGAACTATGCTAAACTAAACTAACATTTAAAATAAAATAAAATATTTTAGGCATCAGTTGGGCCTAAAATAATAAAAGTACATTTAAAAGTAACTGAAATAAAATAAAATAAAATAAAATAAAATAAAGCAGTTCATATGTTGCTTACATAAAAAGTTATTTCATCAAGATACAAGGTTAATTAAAAACCAATAAAGGAAAACATATGCTTTATAAATACAGATACTGATTACATAAAATAAAAAGAAAAAATTGAACAAAAAAAAATAGTAAGTATTAGTTGGGGACTAAAATAGTCCCACAAAATAAATATTAAAATAATATTCTCTTTTGACTTAAGTTCGCAAATAACCACCCAAAACAACCCTAGCAACCATCTAGTATGCCCTAGCAACTGCACAGCAAACCTGATCAGTTTTTACATGCACAGCAATGCAATGCTGTTCAAATGACGTGTTCCTCAACAGACGTCTTGAAGATATATGTGTGCCTAGTGGGCTTAGCAACTATATAGCAACCACCCTGGTAATCACCCACATTACGGACTTTTGCACAGTCAAACACCACCCAGATTTTCTGCAGAAATTGAAAAGATCTTTTTAGTATTATCACAGCAATAAAAAGAGCAGAATATGGAAAATTGCAGCATTAATCTGAGTGAATGTTCATAATGCCATTTATGATGGCTTTATGATCCTTTCGATATCCTTTATGATCTGATAATTTGAGACTATTATATTCAGAAATATTGTGAATTGAGTGACTCAGAGAGCTCGCAGAAGTTGAGACGGCTTTAAAAGCGCCAGGATGTGACGTCTGAAGGGGCTTTGAGACATTCTAGTCTACTTGAACAACCCGTTCAAAAGACTGAAACGCCTTCATGCTAAAAGCACATGACAATCACATTTGGAGTACTGCAATAAAGTATTGTCCAGAATCTGTGAAATACACAAACAAAAAATGCAATGACTTCTGAAAAAAACTGATTATAATTTAAGGCTTAATTACTTATTTCAAAGTTACAATGAAAAATGGATTTTATAAAAATGTTGCATGTCTATTATTTTATATATTAATGTAACTGGCTTAGCAGATACCTTTATTTAAATAATACTATTTAAATCATAAACAGTTAATTTAATTATTGCAGAATTATCAAATTAATTAAATATATGTCTAAAAAATGTAAAAAAGCCATTGTGCTATCTATCATTATACTGAAATGTCTTAAATAAATAAATAAATAAAGTCACGTTGTCTTGGCTTTAAACCAACACTATTTCGATTTAAATATCAGCCTTTAAAATGGAAGAAATAGTATAAAAGTACTCAAAAAGAAGAAAAACAGAGGATAGCGGTCCAAGTGTTGAACAACTGGCTTCATTTTTCAGTAAAAGAAAGAAATATGTAGCGAACTGTGAGCTGCCACTGCAGATCTGGATAAATAGCATGTAAAAGTGCACCAGATGCTGTAGTTTAGTATTCTTTTTAAAGGGCTGGAATAAAAACAAGGATCCACATTTGCATGTTCTGTCTTCCTGTGCCTGCGGCTGTGGTTGTGGTTGGGCATCGCAGCATGGATGCGTCTGAGCCCGCTGCATCTCATTCTCTCACAGACGTCTAAACATAAGCGATGTAAGCAGTTTTTTTTTTGCCTTGTACACAATGCATCTAGTGTACAGATTTTGGGGAAATGTCTCTCTTTTATCTCTTACAGACATTAAAAAATGTAAGCCTAAGCAAACAAAACTAATGGCTGTTTTCGGACAAGTTATCAAACACACTACACTGCAGTTGAGTGACACGACTTAACAACACACAAGTAACATCACTGGTAAATAAGTAATAAGACTGAAAGTGATGAATATTGTATGGATTTATTTTTAGAAATGTTGCAGCCTATCACACATCAAACACTACTACAACTACAATAATTCTTAGAACTATTATATAATGATTAATTATAATAACTATTATATTAATAATTATAATTATTATTAGACTTAAACAACACTACATTTTGTCCAGTCTAACTTTTTCCTTTTTTTATTATTTGTATTATCAAATAATAGTAATAATAATAATTTAACTGTAATTATTTTTTTAAATAAATTACTATTATTACTATTACTAATATTAATTACTAATAATAGTTTTTAATAATCATTCTAACAGTTATCTGCAATATTATCAGCATTATTTCTATTTTAACAAATGACTAATCATAATAATAATAATAATAATAATAATTATTATTATTATTATTATTATTATTATTATTATTGATATTAATAACTAATCTTTCAATAAATTAGTATTATTAAGAATATTTTTAAATCATTCTAACAGTTATCAATATTATTAGTATTTTTATTTTAACAAATGACTGATAATAATAATAATAATAAAATAGTTTAAAAAAGGTAAATAATTAATATAATAATTAAATAATAATTTTTTTAAGTAAATTACTATTAATACTAATAATTTTAATAATCATTCTAACAGTTATCATTTATTATAAAAAATAAAAATAATAATAATAATAATTTATTATTATTATTATTATTATTATTGATGTTAATAATTAATATTTTAAATTAGTATTATTCATAATATTTTTAAATCTTTCTAACAGTTATTATCAATATTATTAGTATTTTTATTGTAACAAATGTCTGATAATAATAATAATTATTATTATTATAATAATAAAATGATTCAAATTTTAATAGTAGTAGTATTATTTTATGATTATAAAAATGACTGCTACTAATTCTACTACTACTACTACTAATACAATAATTATGGTTTGAATTATGATTATTATGAGACTTAATGCTAAAAAATGGCGAATAATCAACTTTTCAATGGAAAACATTAGTAGTAGTAGCAGTAGTATTACAAGCAATGAAAAAATGACAAGTAGTAATAATAAACAAAAAATAATCTTTGTATTTGTAGCAGTACTATTATTATTATTATAAAAATAAATACTGACAATAATAATAATAATAATAATACAAATGAATAATAAATCATTATTATTATTATTATTATAAGTAGTAGTACTACATTGCTTTCTTTCCTTCTTTTTCTTTTTTTTCTTTTTTTTTAAGCCCATTGTTGAAGCCCAGAATCAAATTCACTGGTCAGTGTTATCATAAATGTAAACAGATGAGACAAACATATTTATGTCCAAATATGAGATCTGTGCCAAAATATAGTCTTATGGTGTTAATGCAGCGCTAGACACTGCGTAAGAATTGCACATATAAGCATGACACTGGAGTGACGATCGCTATAGTACTGAAGGTGAAGATGCAGAAGGGAAGACACCCAGAGCATCTGATACACGCGCTAAACGACAGCCTGCGACTCACGCGGAACAAGAGCCAGGCAATAAAAGCAGATTGGCCGCCGTCCCCCCGGGGTGTTTGACGGTGAGGGGATGGTGTAGGCTGTAATGAAGACGCAGGCAGTGTATCAGGAAAAGAGGAAAAGAGATGCGAGGTATTTGTTGAGGCCAGATGTGTGCCGAACATCAAATCCTCTGTAGTGATTCCACTGGAGCGCTGCTCCAAATACCAATCGCGGGTCCCGCTGGTTGCCCTGGCAACAGCACTCCTCTCCAATATAGTGAGCAGCAGGCTTCTAAGAAGACGATTCTCTTTTTTTGACATCCTCCTTTCCATTTGGAGCCCTTCTTCTTAGTTTAGTCCTGTTTCTATCTGTCGCCCTATTGGTTTGTCTCCTTTTCACACCATAGGTTTGACCAAACATCCTGAGCGGTGAGGAACCTCTAGATGGACTCTAGATCCAGCGTTTTTGACACATTCTTGTCTCCCCGCTGATGAACTTTCCCCTGCGGGATGTACCTTCACATCGAATTTCATGCCTCATGTGCTTCATACATGTATGAGGGTACAATGTAAGGTTGTTTACCTGCAGTAGACACATGTTGAGCTCAATCCACAACATTTTTGGTGTAATGTTGAAAAACAAGTGAATATGGCTAATACATAAACGTTCAAATACTCACTGTTTCAACAGTATTGAAAAATGCATTTTCTGTGTAACGTTGTCAAATTTTTAAATTGTAAAAAAATATATTATATATATATTTTTTGGCTTAATGGAAAAACTGACCAATAATCATCATAATCAGAAGAATAATTTTGTTATCAGTATTAATATCATTAGTTTATATTTAAAAATTACTAACAATAATTAACAAAAACATTCTGTTATTAGTAAAACTGTATAAAATATTACTAGTAGTATTTATAGTAGTTTTCCTTTAAAAAATACTACTAATAATAAAAAAATAACAACACCACAATTATTTTTAGACTTAATGCTATAAATTGCTTTCTGACCATTTTCTGTGTAATATTATATCAGCTTCTTTATTGAAAAATATTGAATTATTATTATTTTATTGTTAGTCCATTTTTTAATATTAGGAAAAAAACTGACTAATTATCAAAAATAATATTGGTATTATTATAAGTAGTTTTTATTAATAGTTTTTTAATAGTTTATATAGCAATTAGTAATAATAATAATTACAAGCAAAAATCATTTTTCACTTAGTAATATTACTAGTAATAATTATTTGTAGTATTAATTGTAGTTTTATTAGTTTTATTTAAAAAATGCCTAATAATAACAACAACAATGATAATTAAAAAAATTATTAACTTAATGCTAAAAATGTATTATTATTACTATTATTATTTAGACTGATGGAAAAAAAAAACTACTACTACTAATAATAGTAAATTAAAATACTCCCTGTTTCAAAAGTATAGAAAATGGCTTTCTGAACTTTTCTAAGTAACATATGTCTAATTTTACAACATAAGGCCTAAAACTAAAACTAAAAAAAAATCACTTTACTACTGCTAAAAAACACTAACATTCATTTGAAGCCAAATCTACTAGAATAGAATATATCATGAAGAGCTCTGGATGGTCTCTCGTGACTTTAGCCAGCAAATAACCACCCTAGAATCAACCAAAAACAACCCTAACAACCATCTAGAAAACCATATAGCAACCACCAACACATTTTGGTAATGTAAACGAATATGGCATGCATAATTGACTCATGCATTAAGTAATCCTATTTGTATTTGCAATCGACTTAAGTGTACGTGTCTTTGTAAAACCACCGAAACGCTGCTGGAGCGTCTTATCAGTGTTTTCTTCCCTCGTACCTGGACTTTCTCTCTGTCTGCTCTCTCCGTCCATTCGGAGAAACAACATGCTGTTCTTTTACACTCTGTTGCGTTCAGAACTGCCAGACCGGCCTCTTCCACTCCACTGACACCAGCCCTTATCACACACACACACACACACACACACACAGGTCATCAGACAGCAAACCAGCATATTCAACTGCAGGATCCAGACTGTTCCCATTCACCTGGACGTCCTGTTTTAATGTGAATAATATAGAAATAGAAACTGAAGTGCTTTTGAATGCAAGACTGCTGCAATGCAAGAGGACTGTACAGTTTATGCATCTTCATGCTTTTGATTAATGTCAACATGAAATGACCTTTGCAACCCTTTTTATTTTTGAAAGTGACGCTACTGTTCAAATGTTTGGTCACACTTTATTTTAAGGTCCAGTTCTCGCTTTTAACAAACCATTAACTATGGCTTTTGCCTCAATAAAATCCTAATTTGCTGCTTATTAATAGTTAACAAGGTAGTTGTTAAGCTCAGACATTGAGTATGATTAGGGATGTAGAATATGGTTAATGCAGAATAGGTGCTTTAGAAGTACTAATAAACAGCCAATATGTTAATAATAGGCATGCTAATAAGTAACTAGTTAATAGTTCGAATTGTTCCCTATACTAAAGTGTTACCAAATGTATTTTAAGTCCCTTATGCTCATCAAAGCTGCATTTATATTGTAATATATTAATATACAAATATATTGTAAATGTAATTTATTTCTGTGATCAACTCTGAATTTTCAGCATCAGTTCTCCAGTCTTCAGTGTCACATGATCCTTCAGAAATCATTATAATATGCTGATTTGCTGCTCAACCAACATTTCTGATTATTATCAATGTTGAAAACAATTGTGCTGCTTTATAATTTGTGGAAACTTTGATAGATCTAATTTTTCAGGATTCAAAGATGATTAGAAAGTTCAAAAGAACAGCATTTATTTGAAACAGAAATCTTCTGTAACATTATTAATGGTCTTACTGTGACTTTTGATCATGTTTTACCATTGAACAGTAGTATTCATTTCTTTAAAAAAAATTGTCTGATGCAAAACCTTTGAATAGTAGTCTATGTCCAAAGTGAAACTACATATTTAATGAAGAGAAAAAATGTGTAGAATTTAGCTTACGATACTTCTCAGCCCCATTTTCCCCTTATATGCTATGATCACTTTACTATCCCTGTCAGAAAGCAGCAAAAGGTCGAAAATATTAAAAAGCAAGTACAATTAGGCTGAGATGACAAAAACTGAACATTTGAATATCATTCAATGACTTTCCAGATTTGGGCCATAAATGCAATGCCATTTCATTCGCAGGAGATCTAAAAGTATCCAAGCTCTCCTCAAATCCAAAAAGCCCAATCCTCCTTAGTGGAGAGAGCAGTATTTGTCTGCAGTGCCCTCTATAGTCAGAACAAACATCAATCACTGAGAAAGAGAGAGAGAGAGAGAGAGAGAGAGAGACAGAGATCCATTATCACAAGAACCTATAAACATCAGAACAGCTTTACTGCACAGACGTGTTCAATGGTGAGTCGGACACACATTACAACATACAATACCCTGGTATCGGGAATGAGAATGAATTTAATATTTAAGAGTCACATAGAAGTGTCCGCCACATAACAAGCGCTTGATTAATAATGACTCACATTTACAAGCACACATACCAAGCACAGAACTCTGCACGGATGGCTTCTGCGTATATCACTTGTTTCATGCTCCAATGAATATTTGTCAGTATCTCAGCAACATTGTGTTCTCCTCTGAGTTTATAACCACAATCTACTGTAATGAGAGGCAAAGAAATCATTTTGATCAATGATAAATGCTAAAAGAACTAGAGAATGGTTTCTTGAATTTCTAGATCATAAATAGGGATTCCATTTATGCATAATAAATACAGAATTGTTTCAACTTTTTTTAATACTTAGATCATCATCTACTAACATAAAGAGATATTGATTGATTATGTCAAAGATTTAACCCTTTAAGTGCATAAAAATCCCTTTGAAGGAATAGTTTACCCTAAAAATGCTTTTTGGGTAAACTACATGAAAATAATTATCAGTATATCTGTATTGGCCATAATTAAAATATTGGTGCATGCAACCCAAACAATATTTCATTGATTTGAGTAACATTTACATCACAAGGACATTTGTAATTTGTTTAAAAATAAGTTACCACCTAGCAACTACCAAGAAAACCCTAGCAACAGGAAGAAAATCACTCCTAGAAACCCTAGAAAAGCAACCCAGACTGCTTAGTATTGATGCACTGGGAAAATAGAAATAAAATAAATGTAAAACACCTCAACAAATTCTGCCAAGACTGTCTTAAATAACAGAGCAGACGAGAAGTGCTTGCTGAGCAAAGCTCTGGCTTTCAGGAAAATATTGCATTTTAATGACATGCATTAGCACTCAGGCTATACAAAGAAGGCTAAATTGCCTCTGCCCTTCATGTCACAGCACAGCTACAGTTCTGAGAAATCATCTGCTGAGACAATCTCAGGCAGATGTTGGCGACCGCTCATCTGACGTGCCCGTGTGAAACACACCAGTGTCCTAATCTAATTTCACAGCCAAGCATTTTTGCCCAACAGGATTACAAAGCAAGACTGTCAAGAGCATCACAAGAACTACCCGAGAAGCCCAATCAATAGAAGCACCAATGCTAAAGCCTCTTACTGGGTCCTGAAGGAACGATTTATCCCACACGTTACTGATGTCACAGTTGGTATTTATGTTGCACAAAAGACCTAAAATCAAAAACTGTTCCAACATGCTCATGGGAAAACCAGGTTTTATCTGTTTAAGGTGGTCAAACTGTTTTTTTTTTTCGATATGATGTATAGGTTCAACCTTGATCCCAACTAGTTATTTTAGTATTATTTGCATGCAGTATGTTTTAGCATTTATTATTATTTTGAATTAGCTTTACATTTTTATTTTAATAGTTTTTTATTTCAGTTTAATTTTTAGTAATTTTGTCATTTTATGTGCTTTTGTCAGTTTTGTTCACTCCATTTTTGTTCATTCAATGTCATTATAACATATTCATGTTTTTTTTCTTAGATTTTGTAGTTTTAATACTTCAACTTAAACTTATTGTATTTTTCAGTTATTTGCCAAAGTAATCCTTCTCATTTTTAAGTTCTGTGGTTTTTTTTTTATGTTTTTTAAGGTGTTCATCTAATTATCATTTTATTTTATTTTGGCTTTATTTCAATTAAAACCATTTTTGATAGTTTTAGCTTTAGTTAACAATAACAACACAAACTGGTAGCCCATTGACCAGTTAAACTGGAATTTTAAATAATCTTGTTATGAAGTTGTAAATGAATAAAAAACAACAAATCATTAATTAGAAACTAGTTAAAGGTGGATTTTCTAGCAGGGCAGTACATGGCGAGTGTCCAGTGGTCTAAGTTTTGGGCAGGGCCACATGAGTGTGCAATGGTTTGAGTTTGGGGTGCGGCCACATGGAGAGTGTCCAATAGTATGAGTTTAAGGTGGGGCTACAGAATGAGTTTCCAATGTTATGAGTTTGGGCAAGGCTAGATGATGACTGTCCAGTTGTATGAGTTTGGAGTGGGGCCACATGATGAGTGTCCAATAGTATGAGTTTGAGGTGGGGCTACAGAATGAATGTCCAATGTTATGAGTTTGGGCGAGGGTAAATGAGGACTATCCAATTGTGGGTGGGGCCACATGATGAGTGTCCAGTAGTATGAGTTTAGGGCAGGGCTACATGATTTGCTGACCAATTGCAGATGAGAAACAGATGTCTGAACGGCAAGGACGAATGTTGATTTGTTTGAAAACAATCATTATTTTTTGCAATTTCATTTTAGTGCCGCTAAAGAAATGACTTGCTTCACCTTCCAGCTCTGTCAGTGTGATCCCCTGTTCTTTGGCTTGATAAAGTTATTTTTTCCTAAGCGTGTCTAGATAAATGCAGAGTGGGAAGGATTATGCTAATGTGCCCTATGAGTAAACGAGATGGAGACAGCTAAATGATACCCGCGCGTTTCAACAGGCCTCTGTTGCATTTAATTTACCCTCAGTTTTAAAATGGAAAAAGATGCTGAGACAAAAGCAGACGCAACAAAACTAATCAAATGCTGGTAGAAAAAGCGAGGAAGAATCACAAATTCCTTTTAAATGCAATTGAAAAAAGCCTGGAAAAAACAATCAACGCTTTCTGTTTGCTGTTTGTAGTGTAGTATTAAAATTGAAAAGATGTCCGCCTGGCACAAAGAGCAACAAATGAAAAAAATAGAGCAGCAAAATTGATTTATCGGTTGAAAACCAACCAAACTGCACAGCCCTATTGTATACAAAAGAAAGACAGATCGCGACAAGCTTCCCTTCCTCGAATGTGATGGAAATGGGATCGACGCGTTCACCAGCAAAAGCAACTCAATAAACCGCAGCTGTTGCTTCAATTGGCCTGGCCAAATTCAATTAGAGGTGAGCGCTAATAGGTAAGCTGACTACGGGCCATTCAATTTCCAATGACACACTGACAGTGATGCTGCCGAACAACCATTTTATGCTGCTATTTGCTGCTTCCGCGTCAGAAAAGAGACAGATGGAGAGAAAAGGAGCAAGCGCATGTCTTCCCACACGCCTATACACAAGAGTTACTGTACATCCTCAACATGAGAAAGGAAATCTGCATTGCATGCCCACACTTGTCTGTGTGGAAAAAAGATGAGGTGAGAAATTGAAACTGGAGGAAAACAGGAAATGCAAGTCTGTAATATGAGGAAAGACCTGGGAAGATGTTCACTGACGGAGGTGAAATGTGACAACTAGTGCATTTGTAGAGGCATCCGAGTTGGTTTTGGATGTCGAGGCGAACGGGAAACTTGTGCATGACGTGTTGTCTCAGCGAGCCGTCTCATCTACACCCTGTTCCCTGTAGGATATCACAGCCTGCTTTCAATTTGACTCCAGACACAGGCCACTATTAGAAATCTGGGGCTCTGCACATCTCGTCTCAGCTACTGAGCTATTTATTCTCCTGCTTTGCCTTGTCACAGGCAAAATCGATTTCAATTAAAACGACTACTGTGCTGAAAAAGCCCCCTCTCCGATGAAGAAGTCCCTCATGATGCAATAAAGAGTAGAGGTAGAGGGGAAAAAATTTCTTCAGATCTTACTCAATAACTCTTTTATTCCCATGTACGGAAAGAAAAATCACAAATGAAATCTCATTAGTTTCTCAAATGGAGTTTTTTTTTTGCAGAACTTTCCAGCTTCTCAGATTTTCTTCAAGACTCACACGTCTCCACGTGTTTCAAGTAGAGCTCAATCTGAAGTCTGAAAAGTCAGAGTATAAAAAGTCTCAATATAAACTCAAACATTTCTCAAAAAATGATCTGAGATGCTCTGTACATTCATTTTATTGGATGCCAACTAGTGACTTGCTTGTGTCTGTATTTTAGGAGAAACACCTACTTCAATGAAACCACCTCTAGAGCCACAAAAGAGCAACATCTGAGCAGTTACTATTTATTTATATTATTTATCTAATTATTTTCTATGCCAGTAGGAAAAAAACACAAATGAGATCTCTTTAATGCCTCATTTGTTTCTCCTAGACAGCGTTGAGATTAAATGGAGATCAAATGGAGGCTTTTGCTGAAGACTTCTAAGAAAAAGATCCCAGTATCCCCCAAGAGAGATCTCAACAATCTTATCTCAAATATCAAGATCTCAATACATTCTCAAATGATCTGAGCTGCTATCCACTCTCATTTTATAGCTCTAAACTCCTACTTAACTCCAACTGAGTATCAAAAGATCAATGCAATGATCTCTTTAACATCCTAACTGGTCCTCAGACAGAACTGAGACTAATATTATTTTTAAGGCGTTTTGGAGAAACATATTAACAAATTGAGATTTTTGCTGAGGAAAAAGAGGAAAAAGACCCCAATAATCTCAAATGTGTCTGTTTTAGAGTTTCAGAAGTGAATGTTCATGTCTTTCTTTCTTCAGTCGTAAAGAAATTATGCGTTTTGAGGAAAACATCGAGCAAAACGATCGGTTATTTTCATAAAAATAATACAATTTATATACTTTTTAATGCCAAACGCTCGTCTTGTCTTACTCTGCCTGGGCTGTTTTTTTCCGGTTCATGACAGGTAGGGTATGTCGAAAAATTCCCATCTCATGTTCTCCCTCAACTTAAAAATCGTCCTATATTGCTGTTTTACCTTTTTTGTTAAGGGTGTTTGATCTTCTTTGCATGTTCACTTTGATTGTTTCACTAGATAAGACCCTTCTTCCTCGGCTGGGATCGTTTACAACTGCATTTGTGATTGTTTGAAGCCGCATTTAAACTGCATTTTGGAAGTTCAAAATCGGGGCACCATATCAGTCCATTATATGGAGAAAAATGCTGAAATGTTTTCCTCAAAACGCATAATTTCTTTACGACTGAAGAAAGAAAGACATGAACATCTTGGATGACAAGGGGGTGAGTACATTATATGTGAATCTTTGTTTTGGAAGTGGACTTCTCCTTTAAAAGGCACTTTAAGAGACACATCGGAGACAAAATTAATATTTCAATGTAACATAAATAAGAACTTCACTGAATCTCTAGCACCACAAAAGAGCAACATCTTTGCAATTACATTTTTATATGTCAGTAGGACAGAAAAACACAAATGAGGTCTCTTTAATACCTCATTTATTTCTCCTAGACAGCACTGACATTAAATTGAGATCGAATGGAGACTTCTAAGCTTCATCTGAGCTGTTCTTCACATCCATTTTAAAGCTCTATACTATTATTGTATGAAAAATATGGATTCTTTGCATCTGTTTTATCTCTTCTTCAGAATTTTGTTGTCTGAGTTGATACTTTGAGTCTATTTTTAATCCTCCCAAAGCTTTTTAGGAGAAACATCTGAAATCAACGTGAAAACTATACAAAGAGCAACCAGAGAGCAATAAAACCTTCCTCTGGGAACAAACACACACACGTTTAGTTCGACAGGCTCTGATTAGTTGTAACTAATGAATGCTCACTCATGCATGAACACAGAGCAAGCCAAGGGAAGACGACTTGTGCAGTTGCACCTTTTCTCCAACAAAGAGATGCTTCTGAATACAATAACCATCAGTCGGTCTTCCCACACGCGCTCGTACCTACAGGAGGTGTAAATCATACATATTTTGACACCTCTGTGTACGGCCGGGATGCGCGCAGCTCCTCTGGGAGGAGAGGAGCTCTGTTGTCTTATCTTGAGGGCAATCGCTGGCACAGCCTCTGTCAGTGACTCACCGAGGTGGCGTGCGCGCATACGTGCAAGCCCTGTGACAACAGTCCACGTGCGACGGGACGAGTGTCTTCCTCCCTCTTCCTCTTCATCCGTTTCTCCCCATCCCCCTTCCACAAAGAGCGTTACATAATGCGTGCATGGAATACTAAACGGGAGAGAGGATGCCTTGGATTCTCGTGCGTGGGAGGGCTGCACTAAAATAGCTCAGATTATGCACTAGTGGCAGCACTACTGAAACGGCATTTGACTTCCTCCAGTAAATGGAACGAGTCTTTGCGTGCTTAAAACAGTCAGACTCCGACGGCTACGCTCTTGACCTCTTTTTCTACTCGCTGCGTGAGGAAATCCTCGCCTGTAAACTGACTGTTAACGCAAGACGTTTTAGCATTTAATTAATGTGAAACAGGATGGAGTCCAGAGTACTGAGTGAAGATGAAGGAACATTTGTGAAAAAAAAAGAGAAAAAAGGAGAAGGTTAGCAGAATGTCTGATTCTTGCTTTCAATGAAAGTGGTTGTCAAGCTCCAAAACAGAGTAGTTTATATCATGTTCTAAAGCCATATGATAGCTTTGTGTGAAGAACAGACTGACATTGAAGTCTTTATTCGATTACTGAAAAGCTTACATTGGAAAAGATATGGCTTCCATCAACTTTCATTATTTGGAAAAAAATGTTTGTCTTTAATGGAATGAATCACTATTTATTTATTTATGTATTTACTTATTCATTTGTAAAGTATTTCTTTAAACGGTGAATTGCTTTTATAAAATGGTTAAAACAACAGCATGAAAAAAGACAACAATGTTCAATAACTAACTAAATAATAATAATAATTATTATTATTATTATTGCAGTAATTCTTACAAAAAGTTCATTATAAATACAGTTCTACTGTTGATAAGGGCAATGAATAAAAATATGTTGGGGGTTGCGGAAACGCTAAAAATGTAAAAATAAGATTTAAAAAGTATATATATATAATTGTATATAATTTTATATAATAAGTATATATGTTATTGCATTTAAATAAGTAAAATCTAAATTTAAATAAATACATAATAGGTGAAAAGGTAGAGAAGTGTAAATAAATATTCAATATATAATTAAATGGAATAATAACAACAATATTAGCAATTATTATTGTTATAATATAATATATATAATATAATAGAATATAATATAACATAATATAATATAATATAATAAAACATAATATTTGACACCAGTGTTAAATAAATATTTACATGGAATAATAATAAGAATTCTTTTTATTAAGACACAAATGTTTAATAAATAATTAAATGGAATAACAATAATAAAAAATATATATGTTTATATTATTATTGCAATAAATATAAATATATAAATACAAATATATATAAAAATATCACCAGAAAAGCAAAAGACCCTAAAACATTATGAGGTCTGAAATAAAAATCGACTGCATTTCCCAACATCATTTCCTCGCTCATTTCTACAATCACAGCCTGTAAACATTACAACCGGCCATAATTCAGCACAAGGTCTCTAACAGATGCATTCAAGAGCCACACTTTTTTCCAACCACACTGGGTTACTTTCTAGCAGCAGATTCCATAATGAATCTGAATGCCTTTCAGATAAACAGGGTTGCGGCCGAAGCAAACAAAAGATGCGAGGCGCCTAAATCAGACGGCTGCTGCGTAAACATCCCATCTCCATTCGAGACAGAGAAAGCAATAGTCAAATTTTCTCGAAATGCAGGGAGAGATGCATTTTAATACTGTGATGTCTTTATGCGACTGTTCCAAATTTATTACACGCTGGCGATGATTGAAGTCAAGCCCTCAGCCAATGTGAAGGGGGCCGGTCTGCTTTTCCATAAACGCATCAGGGAGGGCTCATAACTCCGTGGCTCGTATGCAAATACACGACGGAACAAATGCATGGGAGTCGTTTCTATTTCTCCTCGCTTAGTAGCGCATAAATACTTTTTTGATCAGTAAACCTGCTGGTTGCAGACTCACCGTTACAGCACCGTTACTAAACTCCTCAACCGGTCATTGCCGACCGATAAGTAAATGGAAGAAATAGCGAAATGAAACGAGAAAGGACGGAGGCTGTCACTGAGCATTAGCCATGCACATCTCGCTCCATGCATCTGGCCTTTGTACTTTGAACTGAGCGAGAAGGTCTGGGGGCGTTTAAGTGCTCATTTGCTTCCCATTATTTCATAATCATTACTATTACTTTCCTCTTTGCACGTATCTACATTTTGTCAACGTGCTCTTTTTCATTTCGAGAAACAATCATCACCTATATAAAACCATTAACAGCAGCAAACATTATTTGCCTGGGGAAATTCCTTGCATTTGCATAAAATTACTAAGAATTATATCAAAGCGACTTAAGGAGAAAGGATTCAATGGCTTAAGCTATGCTCGCATCATTTACTGCGCAGAAAGCAAAACCATTTCTTAAACTTACGCAATCATCCATGGAAGGAACCGGAAATAAACTAGAATCAATATTTCCCAAAGGAAATTTTTATTGCTCAGATGTTGCTCTTTCATATGTGAGATGTCAGTTTTGTTTCTCATAGAAATCCATTTAGTCTTTATGTTTCACCTTAAATTGCAAAAATAAGTCAAAATGAGATATAAATGAGAATTAGATTTCATGATTCAAGTGTACAGAGCTTCAAAATTTGTTTTGGTTAGTAATGTTTGAGTTCATATCAGTGTTGTTGTTTACTAATCTAAAACAACTAAGAATCATTTTCATTAATTGAAATAAAGCTGCAATAAAACAACACATTTTGGATTAAAATCTTTAAATGAAGATCAGAAACAATGCTAATACAAAATGTGGAAGTACCTAAATTACTAAAACTGAAATAAATATAATTTTTAATAGAAGCTAAATAATAGAAATATAAAAAATACAAAACCACATCAAATTATTAAAACTTGAACTAAAATTAGGATAAAAACTAAAAATATAAAATTTAACATATGTCAACATAATAAATGTTGTAATATAATATAAATAATACTAAAATAACACTGGTTCATACAGAGATTTCAGACTTTTGATTGCTCTTTTAGCCACTTAACCTCTTTAGACTGCAGTATAAATTATCGGTAACACTTCACAGTAAGGTTCGTTAGTTAACATTAGTTAACTACTTTAGTTAACACTGGTCAAAGACTTTTAATCACCTGTAAGGGGTAGAGATAAAGTACTGCTGTAATACCAAATGGTGACTGTGAAGCCCTTGGTCTGGCCTGTGTGTGTGTGTGTTTGAATGGAGATAAAGGGGACCTTGAGCTGTCAGCGCTGACCTTTAAGCTTGTGGGCGTGCGGCAGATAACAGCAGACCTGCGCTGATTAAAAACCTACAGCAGAGACTCAACCACTGCAACTATATCAACACTCTCACTCGCTCATCCATCTCAGCACCGAACTTCTGCAGCGATACCCTGATAGCTCCTCCAGACGTAAAGATGCGACACAGACCTGCTATTCTGTATGCACAAGTCATTACTGCTGTTGAGCTTGACAAATCATCAGGCTAAAGTTCTTCACACTGTTTACTACCCATAATGTTACCAGTGTTTTATCAAATGTAATTATCCAATCAAAAGGCTGTGATTAATTAATAATGTGTGGCTCATGATCTGCCTTTTTCGGCATCTCAGAGTATCTAGGGTGCATAATAAACTCCATCTGGTCTTGTCATTTAGAAAAGCAACATGCACCAGGTTTGCTTTTCTTTACAAATCTAGTAAAATGCTGTAAACTTCTGTGAACAAAAATGTTGGAAATCACGCAAATGTGAAAATAAATAAGCATATGTAAATCTGTTATCACAGGAACTTCCTGCAGTTCTCTGCAGTTCATAAAAGCTTGTGAGTTTAACTCCAAACAATTAAGACATATTGTAAAAATAATTCATATTATTAATATTCATTTTTTACAGTGCAATTGTATTACAACAGTAATGTATTTATGTGTTAGAGTTAATAAAATAATAAAACATTATTCATTTTATTACTATTATAAACAATATCATAATAATTATTATTATATTAAAATAGTTTTGTTTCCTAAAAACACCAGTGTGAGTGTAACTCTTAAAGACTTAAACTAAAATAATGTTTGAGCAACAGGGTTACTATAGTTAACTAAAACTAAAATTAACACTAAAATGATTAAAAAAGTTTCATTGCTTGAAATAAAATAAACTTTAACTGAAATTACATTTTAATATATAAAAGTATATGAAATATTTTATTTCATCTAGCTGCCAAGGAAAACATTTTCATTTAGTTTAACTTGATGTACCAAAATAACTCGAACTGAAATAAAAAATTATAAATTGTTATTATTATAATGTTCTAATTGGCTTCCTAACACACCTGGGACACTTATCTCAACTAATGAGGGTTTGAATCCACTTTAAAATACAGGTACAAGTCAATGCAAATACATGTAATTTAATTCAATTATTTTTTTAATTAATTTATATTTATATATTTTAAGTGATTTTTAAGAACTGTTCGGCCTTCCTGTAGCTCAAACAGTAAAGCATGGCAAAAATAACGGCAAGGTCATGGGTCAGTTTTTTAGGCAAAGCAAGAACTAATAAAGTGTATCTTAAATGCATTGTGAGTCGCTTTGGATAAAAGCATCTGCAAAATGCATAACAATGTTTAATTTGGTCACTGTAATGGGCATGGAGCTCTTCATTTTGCACCAGATCGAAGCATTTAAGTTTAAAATGCAGATACTTCTTCACCTTTAAGTCTCTAGAAATGGCTGTGGTCCCAAACATGCTTAACAAGACATGTAATTTGAGGAATCAGTCATAGAGCAAACGCTGCAGGACGACTTACATACTGAAGCGAATTCAAATCACTAACCCAAACATGAGTAATAATAGTGCAAATACTCCTAATTAATAATTCATGTTGCTGAAACAATGCATTTTTTATGCAACCTGACAGCTTTGATGAATTAGTCCCGGAGTGAATCAAAGAGTGAATCAGAGTGGCTGTGGCTTTCCAGCATGTATAAAATACTAAACACAACTTCTTGAACCATAAGCTCTTTGAACCCCTGCCAACAGACTCATTCGCGTCTCAGTCCTTAAGAGCCAAGACTCATTCATCACTGCAACTTTTTCCGCAGCTCGATGTGTATTTCCAGACTCATTCTTTATCATTAAAGTCCTCCTTGCAGGCTAATAATGTACTACAGCGATAAACAAATCACTCTGTGTGACAGGGAATTACAGGTTGGTTAGTGAGGAAAAACGCCGTTCCCCTTTTCGACTTTGTGCAGCTGGTTCATATTGCAGCGTTTGGTTCCCTTGGTCTAAAATAATCCAAGGCTCTTGAGGGGCCGTGATTAGTTGTGATAACCGCTGGACACGAGCTGAGATCAGAGGGATGAATGGGACGGTCCTACAGGGCGGGTCGTGAACCGTGGCCGCTGGGGAGCCTGAGCCGCTACAGGGACTGATGGAGGCCGAAGATTTCAGAGCAACGTGTTTATATCACAGTCCGTTTAGAAAAGAGCCCAGAGCTACAGACGCTCACAGAGAGATAAAAAGAGAGAAATATGAAAGAAAGAGGCAAGGTACTGAATTGATACATGGTAAGTGCTAAAAAGTCACTTTTTTTGTTTGTCAATAAAATTAATAAGCAAGTCAATAGTCATTTTTTCTAAAAATACTGCACAATATAACATTAAACTCCACATCAAATAACTTTACATCATTACAAACATTACAAAATACCCTAACAACTACAAAACCCATGAAAAACCCATCAGAACCCTTTTAGCAACCACCACAAGACCCTAGTGACCACCTAGCAACAGCTTAGTAACAACTCAAAGTATCCCAGCAACCACATACTGAAATCAATCAGAAGCCCATAGTAAGCACCCACAACTATCTGTAACCCCTTAGAAACCCCTTAGAAAACATCCACAACACCCTAGTAACCACCTAGCAACTATTTAGACTACCCTATCAAGCACATAACTCACTAAAGCCCAGCAGAACCCCTTGTTAGTAAATAAAATTAATAAGCAAGTTAGTAGTATTTTTTCTAGAGATACTGCACAATAAATCATCAAACTGATAATTAATCTTGAACAACTTTACACCATTACAAACATGGACTCAAGCTTCAATATTTGACCAGTGTTTTACTAGTAGCCACCTAACAATCCACATAACCCACTGAAAAAAAAAAATCAGAAGCAAACATCCACAACCCCCTAGTAATGACCTAGCAAAACCCTAGTAACTATTTAGAATACCCTAGTAACCACACAATCCACTAAAATCCATCAGAACCCCACAGCAAACAACCACAACACCCTAGTAACCACCTAGCAACACCCTTGAAACTATATGTATACCCTAGTAACCACATAACCCATTAAAACCCACCAGAACTTAGAAAACACCCACGACACCGTAGTAACCACTTTTTTTTTTACTTAAAATAATAAGGTTAGTTTATAAAAAAACAAATGTTAACTGAAATAAAATAAAATATATTAAAAAGGTATTTTATATCAGCCAGTTGCCAAGGCAACATTTCTCATTTTCATTTCAAATCTAAAATAAAATGAATAATAAAAACCATAAAAATGTCAAAGACAAAACTAAATTATTAAAACGTTACCTGAAATTAAACTGAAATAAGAACTTAAAAAAATAAAAATGACTTCAAAAAATTAATAAAAACTGTAATAAAAAAATTTGTACTGGTGAGTTTTGCATGCAAATATAAAAAAATATATATTTTTGACTAAGTCAGCAAAATGAAAATCTGCAGATAAAGCATTGATGTATGTCTTTGTTTCTGTGAAAGACGGAATTTGACCAAGAGACTGGCTTTAATATAGTTTTTAATGATTTAGTAGCCTGTGTTCTGGACTCAAATGTACTGGAGAAAAACAGGGAAATAATTCTTTTGTCATAGGAAGAAAAATAATATTGACGCAATCCAAAATATGGTTTTGTGGCCAGTAAATCCTCAGTTCAGTCGTCTTTTGCAGGAATGTCAGAAAGTTAAAGTTGGACCCTGGAAGGAGGGCATCTGACTGTGACATTAAGTTATTAAGCTGATGTTGATGTGGGTATTTTTCTTCAGTGTGTGTGTGTGTCTGTGTTTGGGTGGTATGACTCACCAAAAGCAATCACCTATTTTTCGCCATCAACTCCTCTCAAACTCGCTGTTTAATAGCCTGCAATGTTTTGCCACAGGCACCTTTTATACCTCCTTCAACAAAAAATAAAACCGAAGGCCAGTCTCCTTCAAACTCTCCTTCACATAGAACAGAGGAAAATGGCTGCTTTAGAAGCTAATTGCAGTCATAACATCGCTCTATCCATCATTTCTCTCAGCTGCATGGGTCCTTGGAGACAGTTTCCATATTTAAACAGCACAGCTCCTCCACAGAAAGATCATGACCTGAGTCTCTATGACAACCTCTAAATACTGATCTAAAACCAGCCTAAACTACCACACACGAATGTGCATCACTGTTTCGAGTTTACGCTGAGAACAGTTTCCAGCAAGACTACTAATGGTGCCTTAACAGTAGAATATATGCTGTGTTATGATTTCAATTGAGTTTCAAGAGCGAAGAGCAAAAAGCAAGCATCATGATTATTGTTTAATGATTTGATGGCAAAACCTCATGAAAAATACAGCAACTTTGCTCAGAAGAGCTCAGTGTAGAAGCTGTTGTGCACAATTCAGAATTCAAATGAGAATGTTTTCTATTGCAAACAGCATGCAGAATTGCAATTTCAGTTTGAATGTGAAAGAGCAGAATTTAAAAGAATTGAAATGTTTAAAACCTAGCTAGATAGAATGTTAGAACGATAGAATGATAGACTGATAGACAGATAGATAGATACATAGATAGATAGATAGATGTATAACAGAATGTATGAAAGAACGATAGATAGAAGGATAGAGACGAATAGATAAAAGGACAGATAGATGATAGATAGAGAGAGACAGACAGACAGATAGATAGATAGATAGATAGATAGATAGATAGATAGATAGAAGGATAGACAGAAGGTTAGACAGAAAGATAGATAGATAGATAGATAGATAGATAGATAGGTAAAAATGTATGACAGAAGGATAGACAGAAGAATATAGATAGATAGATAGATAGATAGATAGATAGATAGATAGATAGATGTATAACAGAATGTATGAAAGAATGAAGGATAGACAGAAGAACTGATAGATAGATAGATAGATAGATAGAGAGATAGATAGATAGATAGATAGATAACAGAATGTACGACAGAAGGATAGACAGATAGATAGACAGATAGATAGATAGAAACAGAATGATAGAACGAAAGAACAACAGAATGATATATAGAATGGCAAATAGATAGAATGATGGATAGATAGAATGATACATAGAATGTATAAGAGAACGTAACAGAACGATAGATGGACAATCATGAATGCTCCATGTCTGTGGCGTCTGTGGTTAAGGACTGCAGGTTCATTTCTGGTGTTTAATGGCAAATGAAGGTGTGAAGAAACCCAGAGACACACAGCAGCTCACAGAACTGCCACCACAATCCATCAGCAGCCCCAGAGACAATGATGAAACCAGAGGCAACAGCTCACTGATATAGAAGGTCCTTTCAGCATATGAGAGAATCCAGATCACACAAGCACATCATCTAAAGACACGGCTCTCCATGCAACTGCCGTAAAGATATTTAACAAGGCAAATTAATTTCCAATATCCTGCATTTGAAACAATCATCATAATATGAAGAGTGTGAACATTTGTGCATATTGGTGTGAAGATGTGCAATTATCACGCATGCTTAAACGCATTTCAAACTGAATCGGCCATAATGGAGGAAGATCTTCCCGCTCATGCTCTCCGACAACAGAATGAGGAATGGCTGTAGGACAGGAACTGTGCGGAAAACCCATATATGGAGATGGTTTGGGTGTACATTATACTAATTACTAACCGTAGGCTAATGCTCCATCATTTGAGACAATCCAGATCAACATTAGAACAAATTTTGCATATAAATACACAATTATTAGCTAAAGCGATGCACTGAAAGTGAGTGATTGTGATTGCACATTTCTCTCAATGCTCTCATTTAAACCAATAGAGCTGATCTCAAAATATTAAGGCCGCCTAAGTAAGTTATTATAATTAAATCTAGGCTAATATTTAGTGCCGGTCGTGATCAATAATTCAAACCACACATCATTGTTTCTGCAAGGAGGCTCAGAAATGGCTCAAGGGAGTAAGATCAGTGCAAGAACGATTGCTGCTGCCATTTGGACCGTAACAATACGGTAAGATCCTGGATGTGAATCATAACATCATTACAGCGTGTCTTTTCTTTGATGTAGCTGAGCCGTGATTCCTCTCCCTTTTCCTTGAGATTCAAGCGGTTATTTCTGCTCATCCTTTCTTTGTGTTGACGCTGCGTTACATAACAAGCCCATGAAGGCTTTGCATGATGACGCTGGCAGCATCTACACTGCTACGACCCCCACAACATGTCTGCTTCTACCCCTGATACCCAACGCTAGGAAGAGAGTCTGGATCAGTGAACTGATGCTCCTGAAGAACACAGCTGCCCTCTACAGTTCGCATACATTACACTGATCAAAGTGAGCGCTTATATGAATATAGGACTACAGGAATAAGACTACAGGAGCTGCATTCTAAAATAAAATAAAATAAAATAAAATAATTATTTTATTTTATTTTGGGGTTTTTGGGGGGTAATTCCTTTTATTCTCAATGTGATTTTCATTACTATTAAATGTACAAAAATGCAATTTTTAATTTTTTAAATGTAAAATACTTCCTGGATGCACAAATACTTTACAAATTAAATATATACATATATTTAAATAAATATACTCTTATATATTTTTCTTTATCTGAAAATGACAGGGTGAATTTCACAAATATATGTCCAGATTTTGTTTAACCATAAAGTAAAATGAAAATAATTATAATAATAAAATAAAAAATAATAATATTTTGCATAAAGATTCTCGTGTTAAAATAATGAATTTGGACATTTATATATATATATATATATATTCAATTTAAACTACTTTCATGATGCACAAGTAAGTAAATATAAATGATAAACATACAGTATAGTTACATCAATTTAATAAATATAAATAGTGTTCAAATTTCCATTATGGCAATGTATATTTAGGGGTTAAAATGTGGTAACTTCAGAAGAAAAAAAATAGTAACAGCCTTAATCTTCTTTATGCTAAATATTTTTTCCCAATGAAAAATTTTAACAATGAAATTTTTTTTTTAAATTTTGAATATAGTCACCAGTATTGTAGCTCTGACAGCTTCAATCTCACTTTTACTCTTACTACTGGTATGCAATCTAGTGGTGCAGTAATGCAATTGCATCTCTTTTAAAACTGATCTCTAGTGCTTTGCACTGCAGGTTTATTTAGCAGACACTGCATATGACAAATATAATTTTGTCAGCAATGATATCTAACCATGACCGTGAGGAAAGGCCTGTTGCTGATGTTGATAAGCAACATTAATCTCAAGACTAGACAAGATTAAAAATCAATGTGAGGAGATGCACTAATGTAATGACATTAAAGCACAGACGAGTGATCAGACAGTAATATCAATATCTAGCAGATATATATTGTTTATGTATATGCGCAAACTTGTCTGTGTGTTTCTGCATCATGTGTGCAACGGTAAATCCAATCAAATTTATTGACCTATCCTTTCAGCAAAGGGTAATTCAGTTATCATTTCATGACTTTAACGGTAAAACAAATCAAACAATCAAAAACAACAACAGTCAAATCAAATAATTACACAAAGCAATTATTTCAGGCTGATTGCGTTCACTTAATATCGAAAAAAATTTAAATCATTAACAGAGAAAAACTGGATCTTCACACACAGAAGAAGAGAGTGATGGATGACATTCCACATGGAGTGAATCCTGACCTTCTGTAAATCCCACAGAGCTCATGATCACCACATTATTACCTGACAGCGGCTGGTGGGACTGAGAGACTGATTGTTTACACAGACAGACAAACAATAGACTAATAGACATAAAACCTGCACCACCAGACCAGCATTATGCTAAAATAGCGAGAGCACTATCACGTCTGTCTCGCCAGCGACGGCTTGAATGGAAACAAACAGCTCGGCGTGCCATTATGAAGAAAGGACGGACTGCTCATTGAGAGCTAAACAATCTGCATATCCCAATAGGCTAATGGCCTCCGCCGTATTTGGACATCAATTGACTCTGAAACATTATGCAAATGAAACCAGGCTGAGCGGCCAATGACAACAATGAAGACAAACGCGACATCAGCTAAAACAATACAAGGTCCTCTGGCAGCATTTCCTGCACTAGATAGATATTTTACCACTATATTGTGTTTAACGTGCAAAATGAGAACCAGCTTGATTTGAAAATTGTCTCAACAGGGCAAAACACACCAAAAATCTCATGTGCATGAAGATCTTTGTGGGGGGAAAATAATAATAAAGAGTAAAAACTAAATAAAATATTATATAGGCCTGATTGGAAGATTTATGTAATTCATTTGCATAACATTTTCCAGATTTCTGCACAAAAACAAAATGCACCACTGACATTACCCATGACCTCAAAAAATGTAAAAATATACCTTACCATTCCATATTAACTGCAAATATTTCTGACTATCATTGTAATATCTACCACTAAAAAGAGGTTACTATAAGAGAGGGCCACACCGAATCAGATACTGAATAATTGAAACAGAATCCAGGACGTCTTAATCATCCTATTAGCCTCATAAAGCGTTAGAGTCGGGCTAGATCTTTCAGACTGTCTGGAGACCTTCAAGGTCAGATGAACCTCTACATTGGGTGGCATCTCAGATCGATAAAAACAACATCAGCGATAGCATGAAAAATAACAGTGATGCTTCATCCTCGTCGAGGCCGTTCTCAACAAACACCCATGAGACACAGTAACCTACCTGTGATGCTCACATACGTGGACTGACTACAAAACCAGCACTCTGTTTGCTATTTTACTGTTTATGCATGCATGCATACAGACACTCAAACACATATACACTCATGCATGTCCAAAAAAGCCCTCAGAGCAGGATTCAGCCAATTCATGCTTCTTTTAGGGACACAGGAGGTGACAGAGCAGCATTATTCGCCAGAGTGTGCATGGTGCATGAGAGCAGTCACTGTGGTTTTACTATTATCAACGCATTCAGCACTCTCTCTGCACACACCAATCACGGCACAAAGAGGATGCAGTTGTCATGGAAACGTTGTGGCGACTTAAACCGGAGACGAGAGCTCCAAGGCTGTACCGTCTCTAAGCGACTACAGGTGTGCATCTCTATATCTCTGGAAGGGGAGCACTGAGATGGACGTTCTACACCTTCTTGGACACTGTCTTTGATTTGAGACTCCAGTGGATTTTACATGGCAGAAACACCAATGTTTGTCTCCAATGTTCAATCTCTCTTTCACAACCTAATGAGCTGCCTTGCATCTTCTAAAGGAGTAACCTAACTAAAATGTCCCTCATAATTAGCTGAACAAATGCTGCACAAATAGTGCTCCACATGTCATATGTATGTAAGACTTGAGTGTCATAAATACAAATCTCATTAAAATACATTAAACTGGTTAAAGTAATCTCCTAAACTGATTAAATTTCGCTATTTTTATCAATGCATTTCAGTACTGAATTAAATGTTTATTAAGACCAGACTGATTTTCACTGAGCAATGCAATCTGGGATTGCTGATATTTGTCCAGAAGATGGCGTTTTATAATTAGATAATCAAATAACTATTTTTTGGAAAAGGCTCTGCATCAAAAGCTATTTTTAGTTCGGTAAAAATTCTTAACATACAATTGTTTTGATTTGTTATTTATTCGTAATTATTTTTTAAAACAATACATAGAAGTAATTGAATAAAAATGCATAAATATATTTGATTTTCAAAGTAGGTAAACTTATAAAAATTAAAATTATAAACTCATTAATAGATTTGTTTATAATTGTTTCTTCAAAATGATTAAAAGGGAGGCAACTGTGTGAAATACTGTTACTAAACTTAGCTTATAGCTATAAATGCACTTAACTTACTGGGTAGCAATTGTTAATACATTTTAAAGGAAACTTTAAAAAAAAAAAATGGCTAAAGAATCATCGTAGAATCGGATTGTGATTCCCAAAATTGGATTGGGTCATGAAGTGCCTAGAGATTCCCAGCCCTACTTGTAATACATTAAAATGCACCCTAGGTAGGCGCTCACTAAGTTTTGGTGCAGAGCTTCCCATCATGCTACTAATCAAATATAAGTAGGACACATAGGCAGGTATTCACAACAAAACTTCACCGAACTCTGAGACCTTTCAAGTGTAGAAGAACAGACATAAGCATTTGTAGCGCAACTGAATAGTACAATTCAAACTGTTGTAATGCATACAATAATGCCTCATAACCGTTAATAACCACCAGCACTACAGTAGATCTACACTAGCATTTTAGTATTTAGTGGGTCACTTAGTATCTATTTCAGTCATGTTAAATATTCCCATCCACAGTGGATTCTCAATGCTCTAAAATCCAGTTCCACATAACCAACATCAAACATGTTCTGATGCATCACACTGCTTTTTCACTTTTTGTGTGTGTAGACAAATTACTCGTCATAATAATAAAGCAAGTCTGTTTTGCTGCATTTCTCTATGCCCATCAAATCACATAATTGTTTAATACTTAGCAGAATCCCATGAGCAAAAAATGATTACAGCTGAATAATACCGCCTGACTTGTATTTAATAGACTTCCTGTATGTCACACAGCGCAGTGTGCCTAAAACACATTTCACCTCATTAAATATTCAAAGGCTTCATCAAATATAATAGACTGTCAGAAGTGCCATTATCTGAAGACAACCGTGCCCACTTAAGGCTAACAGACATGGCAAGACAGTGTAACCATTTCAACAAGCTACTGAAGTGCGTCTACATGCATCGCCATACTGCATCCATTCGTTCATCCATCACTATAAGGAATACTGCACCAAACTGATTCGCTGTCAGATTTAGCAGCGCAGTACTGATGAAAAAAACAAAAACAAGCAGATTCTCACAAAAAGTAGGATCAAATCTCACAGTTTACACAAGATGTAGAGATTATGAATGCAATACATGGCAGCTTGATCTTAGGGAAGGAAAACATACACTTGCACTGGACATACAAACTAAAAAAGCATGCAATAGACCAATTAAACCCAATGTTCAGTGCATTTAATGACATTTGTAATAAAGCACCATTTCAACAATGGTATATGGATTTTCTTAGTCCTAATGAACTAATCAATATAGTCTACATGGAATATTGTGTGAATTATAGATGTATTTCATGTTATATAATTTCGAATCAATATGAAATATGAAATATATTGATATTCACTGAAAATATATATTAGGGGAAAAATCCAGTGGCTTAAAACAAGGTTTATATGGATTTCCTTATGGATCAGTATACTCTACATGAAATATTATATGAATATATTAGAACATGAATATAATCTATGTCATCTGAACATAATATTTAAAAAAAAAAGATTAATTAAAAAAAGACAAATAAAACCCTTTTTTCATTTAAAGTCATAAAAACTAAAGCACTGTCTTGCAGATATTTAAAAAAAAAAAGGGAAATTATATATTATTTATACATGTCTATATGAATTTACCCAGGAGATTATAAGCTTTTGTATGGATTTGTGACTTGTATATGAAATATTAAACTTTTATTAATATTATAATATATTCATATAGTATAAAACAGTACATGGACTGATATAAAATAATAAGAATTCATTTAGTTAATGAACTATATTATATTAAGCACTGGACATTATACTGTAAAATCTTTAAGGTTTGTTTTGTGCCACTGGATTACAAATATTAAAAATGGCTGATGCCAAATCTGATAGGTTTATATGTATTTTTTCTTAGTTTTCAAAAAATATAGATGTATATGCATATGAAATATGATTCGAATATACCACATTATCAAACAGATTATCTATTTGACCAATATGACATCTTGACTGAATATCGTCAATGAAACAGTCTTTAGTCTCATGTGATGGTTATATCAGAGGGTGGCGTGTTGAATATTATTATTCCAATTTCAGATTCCCAGCAGCTGGATGAGTTTATCCTTCACAGGTGTCAAAACGTCATAAACATCTCTCACCTTTCCCGGCTCCCTCCGTTCCCGTGGCGTCGGACGCGCCCGGCGTCTCCTCATCGCCCTCGAACAGCTGGTTCACTTCGCCCTGGATGTCACCGGCGGTCACCGTGAACCTCTGGCTCATGCTGTCGACGGTGGCCTGAAGCGGACTGACGGGGAACAAATAAACGCGGCTTCGCTCTCTTCACCGGCTCCAGCTGGAGGAATTCGCCGGTGATGCAGATGTGCGCCGGTCAGCGGTGATCAGCCCTGTGTCTGTTGTATGAGGAGTATGGAGAGAGGACTAACGTGAATTCAAGAGCGCAAACGTGTGTAACGTGTCCGGTTGAGACGTGCGTTTTATTGTTCTTTGATAACAGACATTGAATGAGTCGCGAGCGGAGCATCAACCGGTGTCTGAGACTCACTGCACATCCGGGTCCTAAAGCCCGCGAGAGATCGATCAATCACAAACATTGATCAAGAAGCTTTATGATCACAAACAGCGTGTTTATTCATTTATCTTATGGCGTACATGCAACCATTAGTAGATATATTCATAGATAAATACACTTTTTTCAACATATCAGTTGAAAATATTTACATTTATTTCATGCGCTTTTTGACTGCCTCTAACATGACAAAACGCAAAAGAAAAAAAAAACTATAAAAAAACGTGGAGCCAGACATTTATTTTATTATTATTATTATTATTATTTTCATTAAATTGTTCTGTTATTAATTAATTGATTAATTAAGAAAAGTGTTATACACACTTTAAAACGTTCATAGCACTAGGCTAGCAATGACCTCCCAATTTAAAAACCCTTTGAAATATGACAACACAAAACAAGAAACTTTTTCAAATATATGTGAATACCCATATTTTAGATAGTAGGATAGGCTACATTTTATTTTCTTATTTAATTTTTAAATGTATATGTTACATAAGTTCACTTTATATTTTGTTGTTCTTGTTTTTATGTCACATATTTTGAACTGTACAACTATGCATCATATGTTCCCCGTTTTTTTTGCACTGTATTTGATTGTAATTGAACTACATGCAAACATTATTTGCTGCAAAAAAAAAATAAAAAATAACAATAATTTTTTACTTTATTACTATAAGCGATAATCCATGGTACTATTACAAATATATATATATATATATATATGGTAGTGGTAGCCTACCGTGATAGCCATCCCGTTTGTTTGGACATGACCACTGCCTTCTTTGAGAACCATGTAAATATCATGGTACATGAATATGAAAAACATAACCATAATCAAAGCATCAAGGCATTTCCTTATATTCATCATGTTCCATAGTATTTGCATGGTACTCCAACTTCAGAGAATACTATGATGTTGCTATAGCATGGGTCTTTCTGTAAGTTTATGATTTACAGGGTTTGTAGGATTTAGTAAGGTTAATGTAAAACCAGGAGTGTTTTAAAAAAAAGTTTTATACCCCAACTGACAGATATTTTTGTTTATTTATTTTTGTTTTAGGCAAAAGCTCACAATTTTGTTAATTTTCTCAAGACTTCATTATTTAAATAAAAAGAAAGCTAAATGTATCTTGATTTAAGGATGAGAATTACTGAGAAATATTATTCTTTTATAGCAGTGCATGCAACATTTAATACCATCACTTTGTGAATATAATGAATACTTTCTGCTCAGAATTTTTTAGGGACTTAAATTGTGGAATTGTGAGTTAAGAGTTTTAAGACCCACAGAAACCCTGTTTTTATCAACTGAGTTCACACGAAAACATGTAACCGCATGTTCTGTTCATGGCGTCACATAACTGTCAAAACACGAAGACTTATAACACCACAGAATATTAAAACCTCGAGTTTTCATAAAATGACATTAAAATATTAAAATGTTTAAGGGAAAATGAGCTACTCTCACTTTAAAATATATATTTGTACACATACGGCACAAAAAGGCAGTAAAGTGAAATTCAACAGTAACGGTTCGGTAACGCTAGGTGGCGATAATAGCAGAACAGTGCAAACGATCTTCCTCAAGAATACATGAGTGAAAGTTAGAAGCTCTCTACTCATATTCAAACACATCTTTAACTGTGTTCAAATTTTTTTTTTACATATGTTTAGGAAATTGTGAAATGAAATGAATAAAATGTCCGGTCTGATCGGAGACTGTCCTTTTGAACTTTGAACTACCGAAAAGCGCTGATAAAGATTTTTTTTTTATCACACATCATGTGATTGAAACTGCAGATTGTGTCAGACACAAATCGAACACTTACTGGAAATAAAGGATAATAATGACCAAATCAAACAGTAAGTAGCTAACATATCTATCTATCTATCTATCTGTCTGTCTATCTATCTATCTATCTATTTATCTGTCGTTACCCACACTGACACCTGCAAACATTTTAATTGTGTTCATGCATTGTAGTGTCACCAAAAAGTGAAAATTCTTTGATTATTTACAAACTTGCATGTTGTTTTGATGTTTAACTTTAGGGATTTAGGGAATGGTAAATGTAATTTTTTTTTTTTTCATGATTATACCCTATCCATTTCTTTTTTTTTAATTCCTCTTCACAATCCACCAGTGCACATTGTGATCCGGCGGTATCAGCCCTCTGACCGAGAGGCAGTGGAAACCATTTTCCGAAATGGAATAATGGAGCACATCAATCCTGCATTCATGTATGCCATGACCCGACCGCTGCACATCGCTGTAAGCCTGTTCTTTTACATCGGTGCATATGTGATGAGTGGACAGTCAGTCGTTCTGGCCCTGGTGTCTGGAGGAGCCTACATTGGCCTTGTATACTTCTGTTGCTATGAGTTTTATGCTGGCTATGTCCGGGCGAGACTGAACACGGACATGCAGGACATCACAGGTTACTACCTCAGCAATCCAGATAACTGCTTCTGGGTTGCTGAGGCTGAGATCCATGGCCAGCCTCAGATTTTGGGTATGGTGGCTGTGGAAGGCAAAAATGACCCGGGAAGTGAAGGAAAAAAGTATGGAGAGCTTTACCGGATGATTGTTTCATCCACCTGTCGCCGTTCTGGTCTCGGTGTACGGTTGGCCAAAACTGCTGAAGACTTCTGTAGGGAACGCCACTTCTCAAAGATTGGACTTTCCACCTCGTCTACACAGAAAGCAGCTGTGGCGTTGTACTTTAGGCTAGGTTTTAAACTCATCCTGGTTCATACTCAGTCTGAGTCTCCGAAGTGGATGATCTGGATGACTAGAGCCACAATTCTGGTCATGGAGAAGAGCATCTGATCATTAGCTTCTCATGTAAATGCTTAAATGCAAGAACCCAAGTTTTATAATTCTGATTGATGTGCTGTTTATCTTTTATAATCATAGCTGCATTGTTACATTGCACTTTTTTATAGACATTTTATACCACTGTTTTATATTACACAAATGTAATTAAAATTTGATTAAAGATTTTTCACTTCTGAATTTGATTAATTTTTCATTTCTTTCTTGCACTACATACAGTATCTGTGCATTATTGCTAAATTTCATTATTTCAGTTATTTACATTTTTTCTGTGCATTGTTTCATTGCATTGTCAGACGTGTAAAATAATTAAGATTTCTTAAATGTTTTTGAAATATAAGGCTGCATTTATATGTCTTCAGTGTCACATGATTATTATATTCTTTTATATATATATATATATATACACACACACACAGTATACATAACTGCATACATGTGTATATATATATATATATATATATATAACTGTACATAATGTGTATATATATGAACATTTATACATTTATAATAAGAACCATTATTAATAGCTCAGCACCAATAATAACTGAGGGCCAAATCAGCATATTAGAATGCTTTCTGAAGGATCATGTGACACTGAAGAGAGTAATGATGCTAAAAATTCAGATTTGATCACAGAATTAAATTAAATTTTAAAATATAATCACATAGAAAGCAGTTATTTTAAATTGTAAAAAATATTTCAGAATATTTACTGTATTTAGTGAGTCTTCAAAAACATGAAAAAAATTTAATTATTCTAAATTGAATTGATAGAAAATACATAATAAAAAATGTATTTATATGTATATGTAAATACGCACACATACATGTATATATTTAAGAAATATTTACACACACACACACATATATATATATATATATATGTAAATATTTCTTAAATATATACATGTATGTGTGTGTTTTTATATATACATAAATATACACAGTACACACATATATCATGTAAACAAAAACTATGTTGATTAGTTGATTTGACAGGACTAAAATAAAGTTAGTCTGATAGGATAATATCCTTGTGAACTTTGAACTGACGGAAGGGCTGATAATTTGATATTACCACACGCATCGTGATCGAAAGCGCAGCAGGTTTTATCAGACACGAACCAAACATTGATTGGAAATAGAGGATAATCATGACGCAATCAAGCCGTAAGTAGCTAACATTTATGTCTGTGGGCCTTTCTATCTATCTATCTATCTATCTATCTATCTATCTATCTATCTAACTGTCTGTCTGTCTTTCTGTCTGTCTTTCTGTCTGTCTATCTGTCCTGCACTGACACTTGCAAACCTTTTAAATATATTAATGCATTGTAGTCTCACCAAAAAGTGAAAATTCTTTGATTACTCACCTGCAAGTTGTTCTGATGTTGTTCTTTAAGGTTCTTTAAATATAATATACATGATTGTGACAGCCATATACATAATATACATTATGCTGTGAAGATTACAGTATATATATATATATATATATAAAATGTGTGTGTGTGTGTGTGTGTTTTAATGATTTTATCCTATCCATTTCTATTTTTATTCCTCTTCACCATCCACCAGTGCACATTGTAATCCGGCGGTATCAGCCCTCTGACCGGGAGCCAGTGGAAACCATTTTCCGGGATGGATTAATGGAGCACATTAATCCTGCATTCATGTATGCCATGACCCGACCGCTGCACATCGCTGTAAGCCTGTTCTTTTACATCGGTGCATATGTGATGAGTGGACAGTCAGTCGTTCTGGCCCTGGTGTCTGGAGGAGCCTGGATCGGCTTTGTGTACTTCTGCTGCTACGAGTTTTACGCCAGGTACATCCAGGAGAGACTGAACACTGACATGAAGGACATCCCAGGTTACTACCTCAGCAATCCAGATAACTGCTTCTGGGTTGCTGAGGCTGAAATGGCCGGTCGGCCTCAGGTTTTGGGTATGGTGGCTGTGGTAGGTAAAAATGACCCAGGAAGTGAAGGAAAAATGTATGGAGAGCTTTATAGGATGACTGTTTCATCCAACTGTCGCCGTTCTGGTCTCGGTTTACGGTTGGCCAAAACTGCCGAAGACTTCTGTAAGGGACGCTGCTTCTCAAAAATAAAACTTTCCACCACATCTCCACAGAAAGCAGGTGTGGCATTGTACTTCAGACTGGGCTTTAAACTCATCCTGGTTCATACTCAATTTGAGTCTCCGAAGTGGATGATCTGGATGACTAGAACCACAATTCTGATCATGGAGAAGAACATCTGATCATTAGCTTCTCATCTAAAGGCTTAAATGCAAGAACCTGAGTTTTATAATTCTGATTGATAAACAGCACGTTTATCTTTCATAATCATAGCTGCATTGTTACATTGCACATTTTATAGACACTTTATAGCACTGTTTTATATTACACAAATGTAATAAAATTTGGATGAAAGATTTTTCACTTTTGAATTTGATTCCTTTTTTATTTCTTGCTTGCAGTGCATATCTGTGCATTATTACTCCATTTCATTTAGTTATTTAAATTTTTTCAGTGTGTTATTTTAATATATTTCATTGCACACCCCAGATGAAGGTCAAAAGTTTGTAATAATTAAGATTTCTTTTAATGTTTTTGAAATATATTTTTCTCATGTTCACCAAGGCTGCATTTAATTGTCCTCACTGCCACATGATATATATAAAACACACACACACCAAAATAATAAGCAGCAAGAAACTGTTTTCAACATTTATATAAAAAAAAAAAAAATTAATAATAAACGAGCATTAATAATAACTGAGCAGCAAATCAGCATATTGGAATGATTTCTGAAGGATCATGTGACACTGAAGACTGAAGTAATGATGCTGAAAATTCAGCTTTAATCACAGCAATAAAATACATTTTAAAAAATATTAACATAGCAGACAGTTATTTTAAATTGTAATAATGTTTCATAATAGTACAGTATTTACTGTATTTTAAAAATAAAAGCAGGTGAGAAATGCTCAGAAACATGAAAAAAAATATTTATTCAAAATTTACATTGACATTGAAAGGAAATCATTAATAAATAAATAAATCCGCTTATATACATACATGCACGATTTACAGTGCACTGAGAATGTGACTGCAATAAACACGCTACTGTTGTACAACTTCTAAACAGACACTAGAGGGCGGCATCAACCTTAAAATATCCATTGCTGGTCATGAGCTGAAAAGACCTCAGGTGGATCAGAGGGACATGTTCTATCCAAATCGAATATTGTCAGTTGTTACCTGTGAAAGCTGGCAAATAATGCATTGTAATGCATTTAATGATTTTCCTATACTTGAATATTGCACAACATTGCCTGAAATATTACAAATATATTACAGCAGTTTTAATACAACATAAGCAATTTAATATTTTGTTCCTCAAAACATTGCATTCTGTTGCATCACAAGTGTGCCTAGATCACATCAAATCAGAAAAATCAGTTTTAATGCCACAGTATTCGTATTTTACAGTCTCGCTATGATCATGCTTTACAAAAATTTCACATCTGTCAGGTATTGCTCAATTTCTCTAAGCTTAGTGGTAAAATCAAGGCCACAGGGACATTTCTGAAAGATTTACCTATACAACTATACTATACTATACTAACTATACAGTGGTTTTGAACTCCTCCTACTACTAGATGTAGTAATGTCCAGCTCATACAGAGATTATACTCACATTTATCTGCCTCTGAGTAAAGATGTCTTGAAGTGAATGACCTTTTAAAGATTATGTAAAACTTCCACATTGCTGTCATATACAGTAAAACAGCACAGATGATAAGGAGTCCGCTGATAATACATATAAAACACAGATATAAGTTGGTGTGTTTAAGGTTTCTACAGGTTAAACCAATTTCATTCAGTGCAAGGGTGTGTAAAGGTGATTTATGATACCATTCAAAGTTTGGAGTCGGTATGTTTTTGAATGGAGGCTGCATTTATTCAATCATTAGAAGCAGTAATATTGTGTAATATTATTACAATTTAAAATAACTGTTTTCTATGTGTATATCTGTTAAAATGTCATTTATTTCTGCGTTCAAAGCTGAATTTTCAGCATCATTACTCCATGATCCTTCAGAAATCATTCTAATATGCTGATTTGCTTCTTAAGAAATTTCTGATTATTATCAGTGTTGAAAACAGCTGTGCTGCTTTATATTTTTGATGAATATAAAGTTCAAAATGTTAAAGGTTTTGTTTTAGTTTGGCATTGATCAAGCAGGAATTACACTGTGTTACATCAGCAGCTCTACTATGTGATAAACATATCCCATAGTAATTCTTAGGAAAACTAATGAGGCAAGAACATGACAATTTAATTACAGGAATTCCATCACACTTACAGTATAGATGAAGTGAGAAAAAAGAAATAAACATTAGGTTTGGATAATTCAGTCACTGCCTGACTTTAGTTGTGGTTTTCTTATACTACTATAAACACGGGCGGCAATCAAGCTTTTGACTTTATTGCATTGCTCTATTGATGTAGTGAGTTTGTTTTTGCTCTAAACCCACACAACACGAGGTGAACGACACTGGCATCGGGCCAAAGCAAAGGGACGTTGAGAAACTGGGGTTAAAGTTACAGTAGTTGCTGTTATATCACTTGGCAGTGTTTTTGTGTGCCTTTCTGTCAAAACATCAGGTTCATAGCTTGTGAAATACCAGAACATGATGACATTATTGAATCTGTGTCAGTCCAGTGTCAGCTGACAGGCTCAGAGTGGCCAATTAACCCAAACACCCCCATCCACCCCATAAACCCCTCAGAACAGGTCAACACAAACATAATACTTCTATGTAATTGTTGTATAACTACAACAATATCAATAATATATTTATATATATACAGCAGATTTTAATGTTATTATTTTAGCATTATTTTTATGTAATAATATTACTTATATTTATTATATTTTACTTTTCAGAATAAGATGCTTTATTGATCAGAAAATAGATAAATAATAAATAAATGTATACATACATACAAGGAAAGATAGAAAAGAAAGAAGTTACAGAAACATTTCTTATTATCAGTGTTGAAAACAGTTGTGCTGCTTCACATTTTTGGGCAAACTGTGTTATATTACCATTCAAAACTTTAGCATAAGTAATAAATAAATAAATAAATAAATAAATAAATCAAAGGGGCAAATGCTGTTTTTTTTAAACTTTTTGGTTATCAACAATCAATGTTTTTTAACATTAATAATAATAACTGTTTCTTGAGCAGCAAATCAGCATATTAGAATGATTTCTGAATCATGTGACACTGAAGACTGGAGTAATGATGCTGAAAATTCAGCTTTGATCACAGCAATAAATACCATTTTATAATATATTCACATAGAAAACACTTATTTTAGATTGTAATAATATTTCACAATATTACTGTTTTTACTGTATTTTTTAATGAAGCTTTGGTGAGCAGAAGAGACTAGAAAAGATTCATTATAAAGAAATCATTATATATAATATACAGTCAACATTTGAAGCGGATCAAAACCTTTCATCAAAGTTGTCCTAAAATCAAAACAATACCCATTCTTCTCTTAGGACAACTTGGATGAACTTTTTTGATCCACTTCAAATGTCGACTACTATACATATATATACATATTTCTGTACTTTATAATTAATCTTTTCTAGTCTCTTCTGCTCACCAAAGCTTTATTAAAAAATACAGTAAAAACAGTAATATTGTGAAATATTATTAGAATCTAAAATAAGTGTTCTCTATGTGAATATATTATAAAAAGGTATTTATTGTTGTGATCAATGCTGAATTTTCAGCATCATTTCTCCATATAAATTTATTATTTATTTAATTATTTTAGATCAGTTATGTGGTTCACTATAGTATGGACTGATTACAATTTCCAGATGGATTTATTTATTTATGTATTTATGTATGTATGTAAGTGAAAGTCAAGTATTTTTATTGTGGGATACACAGTGAATCAATTTATATCAGACCACAGCATTACATTTAAAGTTTTTATTAAGAACATAAGTAGTAAACAATATCCAGTGAATTTCTTGACTCTAGTGATTTTCTTTTCAACAATCACTTCAACAATGTTTTCTCATCACTCATACACACAGAGATTTAACATATACATATTACTGAGTACATAAATAGAACATTACATTTATGTTTTATATAACATGTATGTACAACATTTTTACACTTTTTGTATTAGAAAAAAGATTTACATAATACTGTACATGGAACGATTTCAGTACTAAATAATATTGCATAGAAAATGTATCATCTCTACATAATAATTTTACTATAATAATATGGAAGGTAGCAGCAATTATGGAAAAACTTTAAATATTTAATTTAAGCTGTTATTTTTTAATAAAGTAAATAAATAGAAGAATTATTTACTAGTATCATAAAACTAAATACTAATAGTTTGAGGTATAAGAGTGAGACTCATTCTAAAGGTTAGCAGCAGTATAAAGGCCACATAATGTGTCAGATCCATTAATATGGAGTCATCCATTCAGGTTAGTATCTGCAAAGACAAAAAAAAAAAAACAGGTTTCAAAACACAAGATAAGAGTCTCACAATGCACACAGGGGCATCAAACCACTTCTAATGTCTTTATGTTCTTAAATAAGATGTTTGAAGTCATATGCATACCTCATCGACGGACAAAAGCCACAGGAAGCTCTCGACTGGGAACCAGAGTTCCTGAATGCAGAGCGTCCACCGGCTCATGATCTGTGGCCACAATCTCGTACTCACGTAGTATCTGTGATGAAGAGCATGAAAAATTACATTAATCTACTTATGTTAAGACCTAGAAGTATGGCTTAAGCTTTTATGTCCAGCAAACATACCCAGCAGAGACTGAGCTGGATCTGTAGCTCAGCGAGCCGCCGGCCGATGCACATCCTCTTTCCGATCCCAAACGGCACGTGTGCGAATGGGTTGATAGAGCTTTTCTCCTCGAGCCAGCGCTCTGGTCTGAACTGCTTCCCGTTGTCAAAATACTCCTCGTTTAAACCGATAGCCTGACTGTTGATCATCAGGACGGTCTGAAAACATCATGAGAAATAGGGATAAATAAATGTAATGCACTCAAATTCTCTAATATAATGAATTAAATTATGTGCAATGCATAAAATGTCTATCAAACTTAGAGGCTAATTTATTGCTTTTGAAATCAGTCTTATTTCGGTTAGGATGCTTTCTTAGAAAGGAGCTGTCAGGTGGACTGCAGACTTCAAGGCCTCTCACTAGGTTTTGAATCAGAGTTCATATAGGGGGCAGTAGTGAGCAGGTCTAATAATGAGATACTCACTCCTTTGGATAGAGTATAATCGCCCAGCACGGTGTCTTTGTCTAAGGTACGGCTGGTGAACGGCACAGACGGTGAAACTCTGCGGGGAAAAAAAGACAACAATGAACCTCTTGCTTTTGAGAATTCCTGAGAATTTCCTCTTTTCTTTTTTGGCATGCGTGAGCGCGTAAGCTGAAAGGTATGAGGCACGTTATGCTGCTAATGCAAATCAAGGCTAGATAATCCCACAAATACACCATCAACATTCCCAACACATGCTTCAGCATTATCCTGCTTTAATGTCCGTGTCTTCCTGTAACGCATGACTGTCGCCTGAAACATGAAAGCGTGACGCATAAACATGCTTCCATGCGCTTTCGGATTCCGGTCGGGACTACTATGTCAGCTGACTGGATCTGGGAACAATCAGCCTAATCTGCTGGCATTTTATTGATCATGCTTCACCTCATATAACCCTTTTACAGCTGATACTGAGAATTCAACAGAAAAGAGGGATGACTCACAAACTTTTTTCTCTATAGTAACTTTTGTGGAATTGAAATATTCCATGGATGTTAAAGGTTCTTCATGGATCATGGATATTTTTACCAGTCTAACAACCATTTTGGGTTCTGCAAAGAACTGTTAAGTTCCATTGTCCTCATTTTTGAACTTTTTAATAACCTGAAGAGCCTTTTCCACTATAAAACCTTTTGTTGAATGGAAAGATTCCACGGACGTTAAAGGTTCTTTACATGAAACTACTGATTCCAATAAATAACCTTTAGTGTAAGAACCCATTTTAGGTTCCCAAAAGAACTTTTCAGTAAACAGGTCTTGAAAGAACCATTTTCTTAATTTTTCACTTTATTGGCATTGATGTGTCCATGAAAAACCTTCAACATCCACGGAACCACTAAAGGTTCTTTATAGTGGAAACCGGTTCTTTAGATTATTGAAATGTTCCTCAGACTAAGAAAATGGTTCTTTTAACAACTGTTCACTCAAAGGTTTTTTGGGGAACCCAAAATGGTTCGAACACTTATTTTTCAGAGTGTCTGAAGAACCATTTTCCACTATATAGAACCTTTTTTGGAATGGAAAGATTTTACACTCTTAAAAATAAATGTTCTTTATTGGCATTGATGGTTCCATGAAGAACCTTCAACATCTCTGGAACCTTTCCATTCCACAAAATGTTCTTTATAGTGGAAAAAAATAATTGATCTTTTAAGAACTGTTCACCGAAGGGTTCTTGGCGTAACCCTGAATGGTTCTTAATGGTTCATTGATGCGAAACCTGCGTTTGGAACCTTTATTTATTTTTTATTTAAATTTAAAGGTTCTTCATGGAACCATTAATGCCAAAAAAGCACCTTTATTTTTAACTTTTCAGTAAACAGTTCCTTAAAGAACAAGGAAACTTTTTATGTGTATAAAAAAAAATTGTAAAAAATATATTTTGCCCACCTCATGGACTCCTTCAGGCAGGCTTTGAGGTAGGGCATGTTCTTGATGTGCTCAGCACGCGGCGTTTCCCCTGCAGGCACCACTTCCTGGATCTCCTTCAGAAGTTTAGCTTGGGCGCAGGGGTTACGTGAGAGGTTGAAAATAACCCACAACATGCTATTAGCGGTCTGCAAGAAGAAAACAAGAAGGATTTGCTTGGTCAATCAGGCCACGCTGTACAGCGGCGCGCTACGCCTGCTCTGCCTCATTCTTCTGACTTATGTGCTTGATTGAACTAAGCTGTGTGTTGTTCAGTCTTAGCTTGGATAAGAGCAGAACAAAGACGAGTTAAAATAACAGTTTTTTTAGCTCACTCGCGTGTGACTCGAAAACAAACTCGCTGAAAAACAAGAAAGTGCGTACCGTCTCCATTCCTCCGACCTGGAGTTCGGTTGTGGCGGCGTACAGCTCCTTCTTGGTGAGGTGGCTCTGGTGGTAGATATCGCAGAGGAAGTTTTCAGAGTCGCCGTTTGAGTGCCTCTTCAGATTCTTGTCAATGTAAAGTTTTGCTGTTAAAATTAAGGACTGCTTGTTAGTTGGTGATATTTGTAATAGTTTTAAAACATGACATTTTGAGTGCGTGCATGGTTATTTTTTGAAAATAGAAGTAAATAAAATTTGCTCAATCCATTTAAAATAAATGACTAATTTAAATATATTATAATTATATTTATATAGACAAACTACCATTGGAGGTTGGATTTATTTGTTTTTAAAAAGAAGTCTCTTATGCTCATCAAAACAGGGATCATTTAAAATAATAATGCAACAAAATAAAAAACACAATAACTGTTTTCTATGTGAATATATTGTAAAATGTAATTTATTCCTGTCATCAAATCTGAATTTTCAGCATCATTACTACAGTCTTCAGTGTCACATGATCCTTCAGAAATCATTCTAAGATGCTGATTTGCTGCTTAAGAAACAATATTATCTAAATATTCTATTCAAAAACTTAAAAACTGTTAAGGTGTTACCACTTTTGTCTTAATGGCAGGCCTATGTGTGGAATGCCCTACTTGTAGTCAGGTACAGCACGTGCCGCTGTTTTTAGCTGCAGGGAAAGCTAAAAGAGCTGTGTGACAGGTGCTGCGAGTGAGCCGCTGCTAATGGAGCAACAGCAGCACAACAAACTGTGAGTAATTCAGCCTCACGTCAACATTCCTCCCTCCCTCCCTCCCTCCCTTTGCTCCGCTTCTGCTACTACAAATATTTGGCTGGATTCTCATGCACTTAGGTCACTGCGTTTACTACTGCGGTTTACTCTCTCTCTCTCTCCTGCTGATCTGCTATGGTGGCTCGGAGCAGAAAGCTGTAAGTTCATGTGTCATCACCTGACTTGAAATGAATGCTTTATGGGTCACACATCAACTGATTAAGGAGCTCTTTAGTACCTGTGCTAAAAATACGGTCCCAGGCCGCTGTGTGATCTTGCCAAGTTTTCGTATTGACGGTCTTGTGGAGTTCCACGGGCGTCACCATCATCAATCCAAAGGTGCTCATCATCTGAAAGCGAAAAGACACCATGTGGATCTGTTTTGGAACTATGAAACACTTTGCATTGCATTGCATCAGAAGAGATGTAGATAAAGCTTAGAGTGTGTTACACACTGTTTAAGCTATGAATTGGATCAAAAGGATGGTCAATTTACCGTTTTTACCGCCGTGATGAAATCCATGGCCTCCTCACTGATGCTGTCTTGCAAGAGTCCAAAACGTTTGTCGTAAAGCACATAGCAGATGGCTAAAAGACCAAAAGAGAAATAAACATTTAATGCATTTCTTTGTAACAGGCAAGTATGTGGAAAACGTGGTGTGAAACTCACTTTCAAAGGACCACTTGTTCAGTTCAAAATACAAATCATCGATCTTCCCGTTGACTTGGGCTCTTCTGATCCTCTTGATTAAATCAGCTGAAACCTTTCCATAAAGACAACAAGCAGTCATTCATACAGTCTGTGCATATATGTGCATTATACTTGATATTTCTCAAGCGGAACTCACTTCATTGATTTTGCCGTCCAGTTTCATGACTTCAGTTGGTTTCATGAGTTTCTGCTGGAAAGCGCTGCGCACCCGCTGCCAGTCCTTTCCTTCCCTGCAAATGCATTTGTTTGCACTTTAGAATATTATGAAATGACCAATAAAATGCATTTGTAACTGAACTATGATATTTACAGGATGAGCAGCCCATAAGCTTCGTCCCGCATGTCTCTGTAGGCTTTCCATGGTTTGATCTCCAGTCTCTGAGGATAGTTGCCCTCCTTTCTGTAAAGAGCCTCCAGTAAACATGGAGCCCCAATGTGAACCGACTCAAAAGAGCCCAGCTTCATCTGGAAGATCTTCCCAAATTTCTTATGGTAATGGATCTGAGGTTAAAAACACAGAAGAACAGAGAAAACACCCTTAATATTGAAGAAATGTGAATTAATAAATGTAATTAAATAATGTTTTTATTTAAACTATTATTAGGACAAGCCAGGATTCAAATAAGCATAAAAAGTTTCACTAAAATTACTCATTTAAGTAAAGCTGTAAGTTAATTTATAGTGTGTATATAAATAGCAAAAATATAAATGAAAAGAACACAAGAAATAAAATTAAATCATGCATTCATTATTTATAATATTAAAAAACTTTACTAACATTAAAAAACTTAAACTTTACTAAACATAAATGTTACGTTATAGTGTATATACAAAGAAGAACATTTTAAATGAAAAGCATACATGACTAAAATCCATTAATAAAAAGATTAAAATCATGCATTTATATTTTATTTAAATAACCCTAAATAAATGGAAAAAAAAAGTTTCAATAAAGTTAATTTACAGAATAAGTAGAATATAAATGAAAATCCCACATGAATTGAAATAAAATAATGTATTTATTATTATTATTATTATTATTATTATTATTAATCTGTTTATATTCTATACTGTATTTCATACAATAATTATAAAATTAACTTTAAAGTAATTATTCAGATTAAAAAAAAAGTATTTTAATTGGACTGAAAAGAATAAATAAAAATCAAAATAAATTAAATCAAATAGTTATCGTAAAAAAAAAAATGTTTTAACAAAACAAAATAAATAAAACAAAATAATTGTTTAATGTATAACAATAAAGAGGTTCATACCAGCGCCTCATGTTGTCTTTTTAAACCCCCTTTTCGGAGCAGCTCGATGAGGCTTCCGAACAGCGGCCAGTTGGTTGGTCCAGGGATGGAGTCGAGACTGTGCGCACAGGGCGCGCTTCCCGCAGCATCCTTCGAGTCCAGCACACACACGGAGGATGTGGGTTTACAGTGCTGAAGCCCCACAGACTTCTTCTTCAGGAGCTCCAGAATCTGAGGACCCTTTTGGATATGCACTCTCATCTTGGCGCGTGCGTAAAACGGCGTGCGTAAAAGTGTTTGTGAAGTTTCTCTTAAATGCCACTATATATATACTCGCGGCCGTGTTTATCTCGGTCGGACGCGGCGACCAATCAGGAATCGTGTGTGGAAGTCGAGCCCACCATTCATTTATGGATCCGCTTTGGTGAGTACCGCATGACCCCACACAGACCGAGGAAGTACCCTCAAACGCGCTTTATAAATAAACATAACGGAGGTGACGCGGTTCGCTTTGAGCTGCCCTCAACTCCTCTCTCTGAGTCAACACGGAGACCACGCGACGCCACGACGCGCAAATATTTGCTCAATAGCTCCTGTGCGCTCTCGTGGCCAAAGGCGATCGACGGTCGCGGTTGTTTGTACAGTGTTTGCGATGGAGCTCTAGAACATCTAGAACATCTGGAAGGCGGAATTTCATTGATGAGATCTGACATATCATCAAGCATCGTTAAGTGCGGCACCTGATTCATAGCGAATTTCGAAAAGAAACTCTTCTGAAAGTTTTTTGCATTGAGATAACATTATTCATTTAGTATGGTTTTACAGTATTGGTAATAAATAAATCAGGAGAGCTGAGAGATAACATGGATGTTTGTCCATAAGCATCAGGATTTCAGATTAAAAGTTGCATAAGAGGAAGTGCATATCTAAAGGGTCCTGCAGTGTGACAAACTAAAGTACAAATATTAAGAATTTAATGAATGAATTTGATGTCATGAAGGCATTCCTCTTAATTAATTAATTTATTTATTTATTTGCATTGCAATAGAATTAATTTATTATGGTTTTACAGCATTGTCTAATAAATGTACCAAGATGGTTATGTATGTATTTTACATTAAAAAGCTGCATATGTATAAGAATACACTGTAAATAATATTGATTATTGGATTATGTTTTACAAAAAAATACTGTTTCAGTTTTTCTCGCTCAAAATTCGGTGTAAATTGCCATTTCTGTATAATTATTTGTGAAATGTACTAGCAATTTCTGTTTTTTTTTTCTGTGTAAGTGCATATTGTAAAGAATTTAAAGCTGCTGTTTAAACAAGGGTTACTGGAGTTTCTTTTAGTATTTTTAATTCAAAATGTAACATTTAATTCAGTGCCATTCAGTTACTTGCTGGTTATTTGTAATTATTTGTGTGAAATTTACTTACAAAAAAGATTATTTCAAAGTAAATCATGCATTTATTTCAGTGCATATATGTGACCCTGGACCACAAAACCAGTCATAAGTGTAAATTTTTTACTTCACCTGAAAGCTGAATAAATAGGCTTTTCATTAATGTATGTATGTTTGTTTCATTAATGTATGTATGTTTGTTAGGAAAGGACAATATTTGGTTGAGATACAACTATTTGAAAATCTGGAATCTGATGGTGCAAAAAAAAAAAATCATAATACTGAGAAAATCGCCTTTAAATTTGTCAATTTAAAGCAATACATATTACTAATCAAAAATTAAGTTTTGATATATTTATAGTGGGAATTTTACAAAATATCTTCATGGAACATGATCTTTACCTAATGATTTTTGGCATAAAAGAAAAATCGATAAATTTGACCCATCCAATGTATTTTTGGCTATTGCTACAAAAATACCCGTGCAACATAAGACTGGTTTTGTGGTCCAGGGTCGCATATATATATTATATAACTGTCCTATTTGGCAGCAAAGTACACTTAATATTGTACGTTTCTGTACTTAGCCGGACCATGTTGTTACTGTGTGTATCGTATGACCCATGAGGTTTGGGAATAAAATTAGCCGGGTAAGTGTGTTGCCCGGTACCCAATGTGCAATGTTATATCTGAACTCAGGCCCCTCTGGTAATCCCACGCTCATGACATAGTATAGTTTTACCAAAGTAGAGATATGTGGTACAGTAAACATGTTGACTCAGAGCATACATAGGTCTTGTTTAAATAACCTTGAACCCTCTGCAGTGCTTGCTGTGCTGCCGTAGTATTTAACAACACTGTGTCCATAAAACACACAGAGAACAGATTTATCAGGCCTGGGTTTGCTAGTGCCGAGGAGACAATGAGACAACATTAATAGAACGTTCATTCAAAGTTATCATAACATTCTCAAAATGTCAGCACAAAAATGTTATTTATACATTTATGGAATGTTTTCCTGAAAATTTTCCGTTGGATGTTCGGTTTAGAGAACATTCAAAAGTAATTCCCATAATGTATGCAAAATAATAAAATGGAACATTCCCCCATTGTTATCTTTAACGTCCACAAAACAAATAAATAAATTATCCCTTTTAAATGTTTTTTAAATGTTCATAGAACATATTACTAACTTGTTTTATGGTAGTCATCAATAGTGGACAAACAAAATGGCTTTTTCAACATCTGATACTGGTCAATTTAATTACAGCACTTAAGAAGTCTATTAAAATGACCATTTTTACACAGAAGGCCTATTTTTTGAGAGGTCACCCAAAAAAAACAAAAACAAAAAAAAAAAAACATTTAAACACAACTTGTGCATGTTGACAAGGCTGATGGTAGTTTTGTTAATCATTCTGTTAGTCGCAGCAGATATTTGTTTTTAGCCAATAATCTCAAAATGGCCAAATTTGGCTGATTTATCATATATGTCTTGACTAGCATGATGATCAAATTGCACAGTAAGGTCACATGCTGCTTTAAAAATGAACCTAGTTTAAGGCATGGTATATTAGATAAAGTAATTTAAAGAATTTAATTTAAAAATTCTAAATTTAAAATTAAAAATTTAAATTTGACTCTGGTTCTTAAAAAAATAAATAAAAATGACTTTGGTTCATAACCCATCTTGTTATTAATATAATTTTTTTAGCATTTTAATTGATAATCATTTCGTAATTTTTACTGTCCCCAGTGTCACTTGCCATCCTTTTTGTTAGTATTTTTATTCCTTTAAATAATAAAAGTCAGTTCCACATCTTCCAGGAAGTAACATCATTATGGAGGGAAATCAGAAGCAGACAGTAGTGAGTACTGGCGATGAATTTAATGAATTTTGCTAGTATGATGATGTATGATACACCATTTGTTTTTCAAATGTGTTTACTGCATAACAGAAATGCCTCAGAACCGGTTGTTGGTTAACAGTGGAGATGTTTGGACAATAAACAGTGAAGCGGGCAGCAATTGTTTATAGTGACAGGAAACTCAAGATGGTGGGTGCAGTTAGAATTAACCCTCATAAACAAACCTATAAACATATAACCTATAAACAATAACATGCAATATGCACATTACCTCTTGTTAACTTTAATGGACTAAATTGACTAAAAGAATGTAATATGAACCAGTCCTCAGGTTATTCAGGAACACATGGGTGGTCGTTTTTGGCAAAAACAAGGTATTAGAGCTTCTGACCGAACCACAGCCATGCAAGGACTTAAAACCCTGAACTTGTTTTGGCTATTTGGCAGTACAAGGCTCTGGAAGGTTGTGGTTGATGCAAGACTCTTTCTTTGGTAAATTTTGGTTAAGCTCTTTCATACTTGGGATTTTTGGATTTTTTAATTGCCCAACATTGGTTTGAGCTTTAGATCAAAAGAAATGGGAAAACAAGATACCATTGCACAAGAGTATCCATAAAAATACACATGGTTTTGAAAACACATGAGTTTGGCTATGCAGAACTCACTGGCGTGATGTTAAGGATTGTTGCCAGAGCATTCTGGGTAATAATAAGTGGTTTTCATTTGGTTACTTGCTAATATTCGACTCAAGTCTGGGATTTTTTTCCCACTCGTTTGTGAGATAAAATATGCCTCTGCTTCATGTCTGCAGCACAAATAGTACAGACGTTCAACAACGAGGAGATGTTTGGCTTAACAAACACCCTTAAATAAAGACTAAGTGATTTGAAATCTGATGTTGTATTCATGTTCTGTGAACCTAATGATTCTGCCTCATAAACTCTTTGACCTGAGAGCTGGATTACACATATAAGACAGGCCGAAAACACATGAAGTGAACCAAAACTGATGAGTCAAGCTTGTACGACCCCGGCTGATAGGGGCCACTGAGTTCAGAGACAACACACACATGCACATAAACACTAGTAAAGGTCGTTCAGTAACAATTTGTTCGTTACGCGTGTGGCAAATGAAGAAAAGACTCGGGAGGTGAACTAATCATGTTTGTGTTTCATAATTTATCTCTGGTAACGTATAAAGATTTCCTAATTCGGAGTTGGATCAAAGATTGCATATGTGGACATGCTCAAGAAGATTGCCTATTGAAAATCTAACGTTTTAACTGAACTCTGCTCGAATGAAACCTCTTTAGATGATGAACTCAATTATTTGTTAATTGCCACAAGGCGGATCTTATCTGACTGCTAAAACATTGCTGTGCTTTGTTCACAAATTCTCATACCGCATTTCTCAGCCACATCTGTTTCTCGTGCCGTTTGACGACCTTAGCTGTCCTTCTTTAAAGAATTGGGTCGCATTCCACTCGGCATCAAGGTGTTGAAGGATTTGTGCGTGTGAAATAGAGTAAAAAATGTCCCATATTGTGTCATTCATACCTGTCACGTCAGGGCAAACCTGAGGAACCAATCTGGTCCAATAGCATCATTTTGCTGTCAATTTACAGTGTTTTTACGCTGCTCGAGCAGTGATTTATAGGTGACATTTGGGAACGGCTCAGCCCCAGATACCTCTACGAACTCACTGACCCTCTCTGAGGTTTTTCTTGCACAAACAACTCAGAGGGCTGGGAAAGGGTTAAGGGTTTCCCTACGGCAGCCTTTCCTCTACTTCACACTCGAGACCTCAAACAGTAGAGCCATCATTGCAATGCACAATTATCATAATGCTGTTATGAAATGAAATGGGTAGTTGGTGCAGGGCTGTGTCCTAATATTTGGGCTTGTTGACTGCAGTGGAAAAACAATGCAAATTGTAAATAAAGTGCAACTAACGATAGATAAGATAGACTTTCATATCTTTTGTTGTTGACGTCAGAAGCCGTCCGCTCAAACTCTATTTATTTGGATAAGAATGACCACAGTTTGTCTTATGATTTATTGGCCGCAGAGAGCATGAAACCAAAATTCATGAGACTTTTAGAAACTTTCATCCTATCCAATGTCAGGGTTTCTGCTCATTTTAAGACCAATTAAAATGTCAGTATGTTTTTTTTAAACAAGTCTTCTTACCTGAATGGCAGATAAGTCATTTTATGCAAACTTAGTTAATTTTGTTCAATTTGTCAGTATCTGGCTTCATTTTGCACCTCTAGTAAAAGTAACTAGATGTTTCTATTGAAAAACAGAAAGACAAAATTACTGGCATGCATGCAACATTTAATACCATGACTTTATAGATTTAAGACTTTCTACTCCAATTTAAGACCTTTTAAGGCATGCATTTGTGGAAAGACCAATTTTAAAACCCTGTAATGTATGATGTTGTTTGGCCTGTGCAGTTCATAGTAATATTCATGCATTTCATTGTTTGATTTAAAGGTTATTTTTACTTATTTTGTTTTATAACATGACTTCATCTCTGATCAGTCTTTCCTGTAAGACTTAGTATGTCATATTGTTTTTGCACACTTTACACTGTTAACAAACATTGTTTTTTGACGTAATCTTAAGTCAAAAGAGAACATTTTATTCACTTTTATTAGATAAACATATTACGGTGCTTGGAGTCACTACTTAATATTCGATGTAAAGTCTGTCTCCTCAAGCCAAATCAGTTCAGTTCCGTCTGCATCCTTTTAGTATAACCTCGACTGACCTCATTTAAGAGTCTCAAAGTCCACACCGAAAATCACTTATCCAATCAGACCCAATACACACTGGTGCACTACTTTTGCACAGCTTGGAGGAAAGGGTTAAAAAATGAGCCGATAGATCAACGGGTGCAATCGATAGCAGTTTCCCCAAATCAGCTCCTCTATTTGCATATATGACAGAGTAAACGTGTGTCTCCTCTTGACAGCAGAGAGAGATTATTAACATTTTTGAGCTCATCCTGTGCCCACATGTACAAAGCATTCTTCCACTGGAATGTTCCCACTTTCAGATAGATGAGTAGATAGACTTCAGCTACAAGACGACAGCATGAAGAAGAGCAGAGGAACAGTTTATAGCTCATGATGTGATGTTTAGATATTCCTCAGAAGAAAACAGTCACACATGAATCAGTGGTACAGAGCTATAAAATGAATGCGGAGAGCAGCTCAGATCATTTAGGAAGAGTGTGATGAGAAAAGTTTGAGATTTCTAACTTTTGATTTGCAGAAGTTTAAGAAAGGAAACTTTGAAGGAGACACATGCGAGAGCACATGAGTCCAAAACCAGTTTGTTATTTAATCTCATTGCTTTCTATGAGAAACGCTTGATATATTAAAGAGGTCTTGTTTCTGCTGTCTTTCCCGTAAGATGTAGTACGTTATATTGTTTTCGCACGCTGTACTTTGTAAACAAACTGTTTTGATGTCGTAATCTTGAGTCAAGAGGATAAACACAAACACTTTAAAACCACCGGTGGCTCACTGCCATGAGAACTAGTGAGTTGATTACAAGGTTTAGTCTCCCAGAAAAACAAAGGAACAAAGCCAGATTTGTGTTTCTTAACCTTCTGATGCATGATGTCCGCTTAGTTGGACAGAAAGCCATTTTTAAGCATTCAGGATGCGATGTTACAATAAAGCCACCATGAGGTGTTCTGCTTTTGACCTTTATTTAGGGAATCCAGAGAAAAAGCAATTGGGAATGTTCATATTCTTTTCTGTAGGAAGTTAGTAATAACCTTATATTTACTAAATATGGTTTTTGTGTGTGTGTGAATTATTTATTAAAATGTTTCAGAGCTTAATTATGAAACTCTTTTCTTGTCATCAACAGTGTGTCCATGTCTGATGGATTTGCATCTTTTGTCATAGTATGTGACTCAATCATTAGCAGAATTTCAAGAACCTTATTTATTTTACACATTCATTTATAGTACTGATTTAAAATCTTTTTTTTTTTCTTTTTAGACTATAAACTACTTAATGGGTTCAAGTCACATACACCAAAAATCAGATTTCTGACTCACTCATAATCCCAAGCTGATGCATGGTGCCAGTAAACTGCCTGACTCACAGGTGATGAAACCCCTCGTCCCCCATGACCCCGACCAAGCTACTTAAAGCCTCGGGTAAATTTGCTGAAGCTCTTGACCCTAGATACTGTGTCCCACAGGGCGCATAAACCCTATCTAGGGTGCAGAGCCTTTCGGAAACAAGCAGAAATCCAGCTGGCCTTATCTTATCATGTTATGAGTAAGCAAACAGGAGCACAGAAAATGTCAGCCTGCACATTACCCTACACACATCAATCACCTGAGAACTCAAGTTCTCACCTATTGATCAGTTTGATGAAATTTACTGTAGATTCTATATTGCACCAGCCATTTGATGGCTTTGTCTTCTATAGAACTGAATGAATCTGCATTGTGCATTTGCACATGCTGTCTGTGTTGTTTTAGCACTTGATTCACCGAAGTAATTATGCAGATCAGATACAAAATCAGTGGTAGCAATTTGAACGGAGTAAATCCGTCCAGACAATGAGCAGTAAAACTTTCAGACTGGGATCTTGAGGTTGTTTTACGGAAGGTTAAAACCATTCCCATAAATATAGCTGCAATTACTGCTGCCATGATGACCAGAAAATATCCACAACCGGCCCTTTTAAAATGATTCATCCCCAATGAAATCAAAATTGGAGTTCCATGGAACTGCAGTTTTCTGAACTCCTGGCCTGTTGACTGAATTCACCCATAATGTTTATAATACAAGACCATTGCCCTCTAGGTGTCTCTCTATCTATCCATCTGTACATCTGTCTATCTATCTGTTTGTCCATCCATCTATCCATCTATCCATCTATCCATCCATCAGTCTGTCTATATCCATCTGTCCGTCCATCTATCTGTCTCTGTCTATCGATCAATCTATTCGTCCAGCTGTCCTTCTGTCTGTCTGTCTATCTATCTATTCGTCTGCCTAACTGTCTGTCTGTCTGTCCGTCCGTCCGACTGTATATCCTTCTTTCTATCTATCTGTCTGTCCGTTAGTATGTCTATCTGTCTATCTGTCTGTCTGTCTGTGTCTGTTTGTATATCCGTCCATCCATCCTGCTATCTATCTATCTGTCCGTCCGTCCGTCTGTCGATCTGTATATTTGTTTTGCTATCTATCTGTCGTCCATCCATCCATCCTGCTATCTATCTATTTATCTGTCTGTCTTTCCATCTATGTGTCCATCTGTCTGTCCATCCATCCTGCTTTCTGTCGATCTATCTGTCTGTCCATCCGTCTTGCTATCTATCTATCTGTCTATCTATCTGTATAACCGTCTTCTATCTATCTGTCTTTATTCTGTCTTTATTATCCATCTGTCTTTATTCGTGTGTGCATCCATCCATCTGTGTGTCTGTCTATCTATCTGTCTATCCGTCTATCCATCTATCCGTCTTGCTATCCGTCCGTCTTTCTGTCTATCCATCCATCCGTCTGTATTTGTCTGTGCATCTATCTATCTATCTATCTATCTATCTATCTATCTGTCTGGTCTGTCTGTGCATTCATCCATCTGCCTGTCTATCTATCTATCTATCTAAAGGGTACCTTAAGTGTGATCAACATACTTTAGTTTGCCATGTGGTTTTTAAGGTGTTATGAGTAGCTGCTGGGGTATTTGCTGTGGTTATTTACTCACTCAAGTCAATCTGTTTCTATCTGTCTAGACAAAAAATAGAAGAATAAATAGACAAATCAGAGAGACTGTTTACCTACATTAGATCTGATAGGTGTTGACAGCGTTACTCGAGCCGTTCAGCGCTCCTAAAGGGCCGTTTGGCAACATGCTCCGGTTTACCGTCAGTGCTGTCGCTCGTATTGCAGGGACCACCATCACTGAGCCTCAGTGCTATTTATAATGCTTTCAGCATCCAACAGATGCAGCAAATTTATTACAGCCACATGTCTCTAGCAGGGATCATTAACCTTTTGGGACGACCGTGCCATAAAGTCGTCCAAATGTTTAGGAAGAACTCCCGCTACTCATTTCCGATGTCCCTCAGAAGTGACTCAGTGTTATTATGATCTCATCACCACTTGTTATGATGGGTGTTGTATAAGTGACAGGCCATGGCAACAGCTGATAATCCTTCTCAGTGATTGCTTAATATTTCTTGATGTTTGGCCAGCATGTAAGTACAATAAGTAGTGGTTAACTCAAACTCTCACTTAGGCCTTTAATATAAGTACGTTTCTAAAAATAAATAAATGGTAGCAAATGTCTGTACATGCTGTCCAAGACTGCGGTTTAGAAAGGGTGTTGTCACATTAAAGTTCTGAATATGATTGGAAACAAATTGGACACATAGTATGACATTCTTACTGATGGTTGCTAGGGCGTTGCTATGTAATTGTTTACTGGCCCACCGTGAAGTCTAGAGCAAATCCTAAAGCTAATTATGAGCAGTAGTTTACCAAACACCACAGAAAAATTCGCATATATCTGAGAATGTCTAAAAACAATATGTGACTAATGTAACAATTTGTCCTTCTTTTGACTTCCAGATGCTTGACGTATTTTATAGGCACAGTGTTTGGCTTTGTTGGCCTCTCCTCTTCATGGTCAAGTTTAAAAGCGTTGAGTGTTCCCTCAAACCGCACCAGAGCCGCATGACTTTGGCACGCTGACTCTTGGGACAAATGGTGTAATGCCTGTTCTTTGAGCGGGAGAGTGAAGTTACAAACACCTGACCACATTTTCCCTGCGTTCAGCCTCTGGTGGAAACTCTCCAGATTTCATCTGTTTCATTCATTGCAGCACATGAGTATCCGAGCGCTCTGTGACCTGCCCAAGCCTGTTTTCTAGAGGCTGTTGTTTTGCCTGCCGCTGTGTTTTCTCAAATGACGTCAACTTCCTTGAGTTCTTTGAGTGTAACACTAAATTTACGAGTATGTTGTGCAACCACAAATTCTTCCGCTTGATAAAAGACGATGGGGAAACTGTAGCCTGGGGTCTGTTTCTGTGCTACAGTAGAACAACAGACATGAATTAGTGCTGCCAGGGACACCTTGTTATGATCGCCCTTTGACTTGTTTCAATAAGTTCCCGTACGACACGCTCTGTTCTGCACCCCAAACTTAAAGATCAACACACAATCTTGAGATCGACTCGTGCGCTGTAGTTGTTTTCTGTGGGACATCTGGTTTGCATTAAGTTGTAAACAATCCATTTATTCCCAGAATGCATCAGAATGGCCTATATTTGTATCTTGCATATTTAGTGTTTTCCAAAGCAAATGCACATTACGTTTTACTATGAATTTTTAAGCAAGAATTCAGATTAAACCAGAAATTGTAGATTTTGACCGATTGGATTGTTATTTGGTTGCATATCAGTTCTTATGCGTCATGTTTTGTTTGCTTTTATGTAGTTGCTCAAGGCATTTTCATTTTGCCAAGTTGCATCATGTATGATTCTCAAATAGTATCTTGTTGCACCTTTATACTTTTTATATCTAAAGAATTTTTTTTTCATATATTCACAGTCCAAATATATAGTGTCACTGTAATATATACAGTATATATTATAATTTTAATTCAGCAAATTAATTTAACCATTTTCTACTTCATTTTTAAGTTGATATGAAATTCAATGAGATTATACAAGTTTTTTTTAAAGGGTTCTCTGCAATTTTTACAAATTATTTTATAATATTCTCTGTGGTTCACTTATAATGTACACTTATAACTTAAAATGTGATTTAATTAAATATTCAAATATTCCAGAAATCTTGTATAAATCACATTTTTATATGAAATGTGTAATTTTAGCATTAAAGGATACGTTTCTGAATGTGTTTAACTTTTTCTAACCACATGTATTATACTCATGAAAGTGAAATGAATGAATGTATTTTTTTTTTAAAAGCTATAATATGTAAACAATTTAGTGGAGTATCTTTATTGCTATATATTTCATATGTATCTACCTATACATGGTCTATGCATACATTGCAGTATGTAAAAAAAATATAAGCACTAGTTTCCCATGTATTTTTTTAAAATTGTCATTATATTTTCCAATATATTTTGCCCTATATATTTTGTTTGGGACATGCTGTACTGTAGCCGTCCATGCCGTTCAGCAACAGATGCGTGTGTACTTGTGTGTGTGTGTGGGTGTGTCAGGAGGTCAGCGTTGGTGTTCTGCTGGATGAACGCCAGCGCTCGGGTTCAGGCAGTGCCTGCGTTCTGTGTGCTGAACTCCAGCAACTAAAACCACACACTCAATCACCATCGTGTACTGCATGACCTCTGCCAGCATCTCACTCACACCGCTCTTCATTAGTTCATTACTTAACAATAATGAAAAGAATCACACAAAAACATCTGCATTTCAGCCTCAGATCAAAGGAAGAAGAATAAATAAAGAATTTATGCAATAGGAAAATACATAAAGAACAGAAAACTTTAATGATAATTATACAATAACCATAACTTTTGTTTCATAATTACCTGTTTTTAAGTGATTCTGATTTGATACCTGTTTGTACAGCAAATACTACCATGATCCATTAATATGTTTGAGTTTAAATCCAGTCTATTTTGTGCGCTGCAGTAATTAGAATTAAATGGCATGTTAAATTGCAAAATGTGACCTTTGTGATGGCGTCCAAGTTTGGACTATTTATTATATTGATCTCACAAAATCATTTGCGTTTAATCCTAAAATCAAAAGAAGACAAATTATTTAAATGATTTCTTTATGCAATGAGAAATTATTTATGCAATAGTAAATATTTATTGCATTAAGAAACGAATACTGTTAAGTTTATAATTTGTCAATATTATTTATTTTAATAAACAATGCTACACATATGCAATATGAAACAATTTAGCCGCTGAATTTTATGAAAATGTAGAACTTTTGTTTCACTTTTTCTCTAGTGATGATTCTGTCTAATTGCAAAATGTTACAAAAGCTTTACGATGACATCCAAGTTTACATAAGTAAGATTAGGGATCGAAAAGGTCATATTGGTCTAAAGCTAATCTGAACGAGAATATATGTATTTATATAACTTTGCTATTACATACATTTACATACATTTTTTTCTTTTGACTTTAGGGTGAAACTTTAGATTTTTATTTATTTATTATATTATCTATAAATCTGAAGTTTCACCCTAAAGTCAGAAAAAAAACATATTTTTTAATGTAATAGCAAAGTCATTTTTATTATTTAAAAAAATTGTATTTAATTTATTTTAATTAACAATGATACTCATACAAAGACAGTTTGACTACTGATTTTATAATGATTAAGCACTTTGTGTCAATGTTTTTTTTTTTTTTTATTTTAAATTATTGTTAATATTATTTATTTTGCGGACTGAAGTAATTTAAATGAAATCACAAAATGTTAAAAGGTCTTTGAGGCATATCCACACAGGGAATGAATAAAGTTGAGTAAAGTTATTTATTGGTCACTAATCTCCATACTGGAGGTGTACTGCATTGTCTTTAGTCTAATTAGGTAATAATGTCCCTAAAAGGCAATGAAGAGACCGTGCAGGTGATAAGTGCTGTATCACGGTACATGTCAGTCTCCTGTCCGGCGAGTGCATCAAGGGCACTAGAGTGAGTGAACTCGCTGCTGTTACATGTTGATGGCGTGTGGCTGCGTAATCAGCGGCCGCTCGAGGTCACAGTCCCTCCCGCATGCCGTGTTTCTGTGCTTCCCCTCCATCTCTCTCTGAAATGACTCCTCAAGGTCTCTTTCGGCTGGACTCTGGAACATAGTAGACTTTGTAGCCATAAACTTGTTATGCTGAATGCTGGATGACAAATAACTGAGGAGTCAACAGTCGGGTTGAGGGATTGACTTGTGTAAGTGCGTGCGTTTGATTACGTGAGCTTTGCATGATGTGGTTCATGGCAAAATTGATCCCCTGTTATTAGTGGACGTCGGGACAAATAAACAAGTTGGTGTGGGGTTGAAATGCTGTTTTTGAGTTCGTAAAGGACGCTCAGGTTCAGTGAAAGATTGAAACATTTTAACACAGCTGTTTTAATATAAGAAATTTACACAGAGAATGTGTCTGATAACAAATTTGGTTGTTCAAAATAATATTAATTTAGATAGGTAATAAATAAACAGTAGTGACTCATAGTAGTAACTCATTCTAAAATATAAAATCTTTCTGATATACATTTACAATTGCATACAATTTCTGTTATATTATTAGTTATTAGTTTATTTTACATTTATTTATATTTAGTTTTTCTATTATTTGTATTATAATGATCATTTGCATTACAATTATGCTTTTAAATATTGATATTAAATTACATAATGATATTACACATGATACATAATGAAAATTACACATGACCCTAAATAGTTCAGAATAATTTGATATTATTTTGGTAAATATTTTTATCATTTAACATTATTCATATTTATCTTTATAATATAATTTATTAAATAAGTATTTATTTATTTATTATTATTGTTATATAATATATATATATAGGATTTATTAAATTATATTGCTTATAACATTTGTTTTATTTTATTACAGGCCTATATTTATAAAATAGATTACAATTAAATTTTAAATAATGTATTTTAAAGTAAAAATGATTAAATAATAATAATAATAATAATAATAATAAATTATTGTTATTATTATTGTAATTATTATTATTATTTTAAATTATAATTCTACATTTTTAAAACTTGCCAATATCCTAGACTTTGCCCATTTGTCAGTAAGAATTTTTTACTCATTTAAAACACAATAAAATTCAGAATAAGCATGTTGTTAGAATTTTTATCTAAATATTGTGTTACACTCAATGACTATGTAACAATATTTCAACCAAATTTTGACATTTTATTCCCAAAAAACATTTGAAACCTTAAAAGTAGACACTTTACTTACATTTAATGTGCTTTAATCACTTTTGTAAATTTCTTTTGATGTGGATATTTTAGGGTGCCACAAATATATATTATATTACAATAAAATTTTAAATAATGTATTTTAAAGTAAAAAATATTTAATAATAATAATAATCTGCAATTGCCTACAATTTATGTATTTATAGTCCATTATTACAATTATTATATTTGTTGTAATTAAACACAATGATATAAAAAAATCACCTTTATAAAATATATTTGTTATATACATGTAAATATTTTGTATAAATAAATGTACTTGATATATTTCTAATATAAATATAATTAGGTTACTTTTCTATAATAATTTCAAATATTTTATTTTATCATGTTTTATATAAGTATTATAGAATAAATTATTATTTATATTTTAAATTACATTCTATTTGTTAATCATAGTTTTATTTTATAATACAATTACTTTAATATAACTGTCATTACTTTAATTTAATTGTTATATTACAGTATGTAAAATATATGTATTTTATGTTACCAGTGAAAATATAAAAATAGGCAAGTCTTTATCCTTCAAAAATATGTCCTTTTCAGACAGTTTATCTACACAGGGAAAAATGGATTCATCTTTGTATTTAAAAAGGGGGAAAAGCCTTTACAGGAGTAAATAATCAAATGTTCAAAGTTAATATTGATTCTTGAAAACACGTGTAAGTGGTTTAAAATCATTGCCAGATAGATCTGTACTTGTGCCGTAAGATCTAAACCTGGTGACATTCACATTAGTTTATTATAAAGACAGCCATGCCAAAACAAACAAATGAACAAACAAAATGTTCCAATCATCACTGATCAAATGTTATACAGAGATGAACGAGAAAAGAGTTTCTCTTTCCGCAAAACACTTGAATTCCTCGTCTATATCAGATTAGCCGTGCTGGCTTTGTGTTTGACTGATTTTCAGGTCTGTCCTATGATCTTTTCCTTTGCATACGTTATATAGAGCGAGATTTTGCACATCAAATGGTGGCTTTTCATCATAATAAGACGATGGGATAGAACAGAATAACCTCTTCGCTACACATTCACCTGAAAAACAAACTTGAGAGGCGAGCCATTGACATTTGCCTTCAGATCAAACTCACTCAAGGGTGCGATGGGCTGAAAGGCCGGCGGCGGGTCGCAGGGGCCGTTGAGCTCGGAGTAACTCATCCAAACATTCCTTTACGAGCATTAGGTATGATCTGTCAACACTAGCTGATCAAATAAGTGTTGAGCACACAAGCGCTGTGATCTAGGGCAGCTCGTGTTTAGCGGTGTGTCTCTGTTCTACTATGTGGCACGGACTCAAGGTGCAAAGTTGCAATGACAACAACAAGTGCAGACTGATGGTAAAAGTGTCATAAAGGGCCTTTAAAAATACGCTCTTGTACAAATAAGCTAGGTAAACGACTTGTTATTTAAAATAAGCTGGTGTCATTGAGGGGAAATTCCAGCAGATGGCAGCAAAGCTTGTATTGTAGCAGTTGGTGTCTATAATAATAATTCTTCAGTTATCACAATTTACTAATGTATGTTTGTGAATAACTATGGAAGCCTTTTTTCCGCCACTGAATTAAAAAATATATATATATATATAATATTTTATTGCCACTTATTTCACAATTCTGACTTTTTTTCTGAGGACTGCCTGATTTAAAAACTCGCAATTCTGACTGTTTTTTTTTTTCAGAATTGTGAGATATAAACTCACAATTGCGAGTTATAAAGTCAGAATTGTTAGCTTTTTTATTTTTAAATAACAGTACAGGTGTCACCAGAAAAAAAAAATCGTATTATTAGAAATATTCGAAATATTTATTTATTTATTTATTTAGGCCTCTACTACGTTACTACTGGACTGAACCCATTACTCTGATTCTCTGTATATGTAAGTGCTGATATGTTATCTGAGACTAGATATAAACTGTTATAAAAATGTATTATATGTTTATTGCTGTGAGTTTTATTTTATGGATTGTATTTTATCTGTTTTACTGTAAATCCACTTTTTTCTGTTTATTTTCATACTATGGACGTGGACACAGAAAAACAAAACTGATATTTGAAAAGCTGTAAATGATTTTTACTGTATGCACAATATTTAACCACACAATAAAAAGAGAAGCAAGTGGGGAAAAAGTGTTTTGCTCCCTCATTACTGTAATAGTAATAGTAGTAAGAATATTTTAAAATATTAATATGTATAATAAAATCTGTAAGTAAATATATATTAAACTTAAAAAATAAAATAAAAAAGGGTTTAAGCATAAATTGTTGTTTAAGCATAAATCTTTAATTTTTGCATTTTTTTTTTGTTTTGTTTTTGTTTTTGTTTTTCTGAGCAAAAAAAAAATCATACATTTTCCCCTAATTTACAGAGGACACCCACTAAATTGTCATTCAGTGTAATCTTGTCAGGCATTTCTTTACAACAAAAAACAATTGATGACATATTAAAAGACAAATTATTTCACCCCAAATACTAATTAGTTGTAATTCTACATTTTTACAATTTGCCCATTTGTCAGTAAGAATTTTTTACTCATTTAAAACACAATAAAATTTAATATACTTCCTTATTCTTTTATATATTTTAATCTGTACAAGTCAGAGTAAGCATGTTGTTTGAATTTTTAAATAAATATTGTTACACTGAATGACAATGTATTATTGTATAGTTATTTCAGCCAAATGTTGACATTTTATTCTCCAAAATCTTATCTGAAACCTTAAAAGTAGACACTTTACTTCCATTAAATGTGCTTTGATCACTTTTGTGAATTTCTTTTGAGGACATCTTAACGTCTTTGACCCATAATATGAAAAAAGTCTGAATTTTAATTTAGATTTCATGCTTATTAGTAATAATGACATTTTTAATATTTTAAGATAAAATAATATTTATATCAATTAATCAATCTCAGATGTGACCCAGGACCACAAAACTAGTCATAAGGGTCAATTTTCTGAAATTAACTTTTTTACATCATCTGAAATCTGAATAATAAGTTGTTCAAATTAAGTTCTTAGCAATGCATATTACTAATCAAAAATTAGGTTTTGATATATTTACGATAGAAAACCTTTATAAAACATGATCTTTACATAGCATCCTAATGATTTTTGACCTTCAATAATTATGGCCCATTCAATGTATTTTGGGTTGTTGCTACAAATCTACCTGTGCTACTTAAGACTGGTTTTGTGGTCCAGGGTCACAAATAATCTATAATTGTATACTGCCTAATATCAAAAATAGTACACACATTTTAAACAACATTTAAGGATTTTCACAATGTTTTCTTATGCAAAATACGTTTTATTTTCTTTTTGATTTTAGGGTGAAATTTGAGCTTTGTGAGATTCATGCCTTAAAAAAAAACAAAAAAACAAAGTAACAGTTTTCTATAACTGTTTATTCCACTTTACACAAGGCAAATGCCACTTGAAGAAGGAAACATGTGAATGAAATTAATTTATCTTTATTCTATTATAATAAGCCCAGAAGTAATCAACAATAAAACCTTATATACAAATTATAGCGAACAGAAGCGATTGTGAAGAGCACATGCAGGTCAGAGTGGCACATACAGTATACAGTATATCAACTTCAGCAACGTAACAAATATACATCAGTAAAAAAACCACATGAAGATCCAGGCACACGTCAGAGACACAGGAAGAAAAGAAGTCGGAAACTCACAGGACACTCAAATTCATAAGTTAATCATGTCGTTTAATTTAGTCCCAGTATAATTTGCTACAATAGTTTGGCTAATTTCATGGTTAGTTCACTTTTAAATCACTTCAGGGGGGTTTCCTTTACAATAAGTGGATTTGCAGTACTTTGTACTCAAGTGAGGGGTTAGTTTCTCTAAAGTTTTAGTACAATAGAATGCATCTGAATTTGAATGCATTTTAATTCAGCTAACATTTAATTATTCTTTTTATGTATGCTGCAATATTCAATCAATTTGGTAGGATATTGCAAGAAAAATATAAGTTTTGATTACATAAAATGATGTCAAATCTTATATCTTCACTTATGAATCTGATCTTTTTTCAGTGGAAATGCACGATTTTCTGCTTTAATAAATCTAAAACTTATATTTTATGCTAAAATCTTATTTTTACACCCCTTTAAATTTTAAAATGGGTTGTTTCAGAACGGCTGTGTTCAGAATACAATACTAACATTACAGCATACTGCACACTTTACATTGTACACTGCCTAATATAAAAAATAGTACACATTATGCATTATGATAAACATTTCAAACAGTAGTATGCTGCATTACTGTCACATGACCTCTAGTTATCATCTCAAAAATAAAATGTTATTTTGCATCTTTAATCCAGTTCTGTGGGAATTGCTTTTACTTTTGGTCAGTCCAAAAAGATGAGATGTAAAAACTCAAGTCAAGTGCATTGCATTCTGGGATACCCATGTGCTGTGCTCCATTGTCATCTTGTGTTTCTGTGAAATACACATACTGTGCACAGTATATATACTGCTTTCTGCAGAAATGAGTGGAGTGATGGTATGTTATTCCGAACACAGGCTTTCCGAATCAGTTGGTTGATGGGTCTTTGTTTTCAGTGCAGTGCCTTTGTGAAGAAAAGTGAGTGAATGAAAGAGCTGAGCCTCTCAGGTGGAGCGCGAGAAAGAGACAAAAGCGTTTTTCTTGGATTGATTTGAAGCAAATGTTTCCAGTAAGATTGCTGTTCCCTGCTGATTGGTCCTGCAGTTCTTGGCTGGGTCATGTGATTCCTGTGGACCGCACACGTCTGAGGCGCAACGGGAGACGGCAGACGGGCAGGTGCTGCCCTCTAGAGGTAATCCAGCTCAAGTGCATGACTCAACGCCTCCAGATCCGCCCGGCACGTCACTCTCCAGAACGGCATGTTTTTCTGCAGGACGTCACAAAGCAAATTGTCAGTCATGATATTACAGAAGAAGTAATCATTTAATAGGTCATATTATTGATTTCTGTTTACATGTATGCACTTAAAGGTCTTTTAAAATACATATATATATCTGAAAAGTGTTTTAAAAATAAAGATTTGGGTAGATTTTGAAATAAGGACTTTAATACATCATTTATGTTTGTTTAAATGGATTTAAATATTTAAAAAAGTGATTTGAACTGCAATATTATAATTACAAAAACAGATTACGTTAAAAATAAAAATAATTATAACATACAATTTAATAGAAATGTCATTTTTAAAAATTTATTTAATGTTATTTATAAAAACTGAACATTAAAATATATTAAATTCCAAAATAAAATATATTTGCATATTTCTTTTTTATAATATAAATGATTATAATAAAAATACTAAAGTACAAAATAAAATCATAATAGAATTAAAAATAAATATACAATTTCAAAAAATATTTTAAAATATATTTAAAGTATTGGGCCAACTTTATATTAAGTAGCCATAACTACTATGTACTTACATCAAAAATAAGTACAATGTACTTAATGTGGTCATATTGTATTGCCAAACACTTTTGCTGCTATTGAGGTGGGATATGGGTAAGTTTAGGGAGAGTTTCTGGTGATATGGGTGGGTTAAGGTGTAAGGGATGGGTCAACAGTGTAATTATAAATGTAATTACAGAAACTAATTACAGATGTAATTACATGCAGTTATTTTTAAAATCTAAGTACAACGTAAATACATATGTACACAATAAGTGTTTTGTATCAAATAATTAATTTCAGTGTAAGTACTTAGTTAAGGCCACTTAATATAAAGTGGGACCAAAGTATTTATTATTTTAAAAACAAGAATACTAATTAAAATTCTAAATAATATTTATATAGAATTAATATCTACTGAATTATAATATAACCTTTTATATTTTTTAATAATATAAATCCTAACTCTAATAAAAATAATTATGAAGTAAAACTAGGATTATAACAAATATAACTGAATATAAATAAATCACATTTAATATTTTATACATATTAAAAAACATTTTATTATTATTAATAATAATAATAATTAGTAATAATATTGAATAATATTTAAATGTATGTTAAAATAAAATATACATCTTTGTTTTATTTATTTATTTTTTTTAATGTGTAATGGTAGGATTCACAGCCTTAATAAAAATATGGCATTGTACAGTAATAACATGTTTCTCTAGACATGGAACCATAACAATACCAGTAATAATAAATTCCTTTATACCTTCTTGGCGACCGTCTCCTCCTCGACTCCATCCCCTACAACCACATACACAGCTCTCCGACCAAATCTTTGAGTCACACGCTCGAAGCAGCTTTCTTTACCTGTAACAGACACATGATGTTAAGAATTCTGTTTCTAGATCAGAAAAACTGTCTGAAATGCAGCGCTGGAAGAGGCAGCCAACCTGTTTTGGTGGCACTGTAGATGTTCTCGATGGGAAAAGCTGCTCCAAGACCGTAGAGAAGCACTTTAGAGAGCGCTGGAATCAGCTGCGTGGTGGTGACCATCACGTTCACACAGTTCGGTCTGTGAAAGGGAACATATGTAAGTGAAAATGATTCTTAAATAGTACAGCCATAAAGGAAAATCTAGTCTGGATTTAATTTAGCAGAATTTCTCTGTAAAAATACACAGATTCAGAGCTTCGATGGAGGGGCAGATTTTAGTGAATAAAGGTTTAGGTTTGTGTCTGTTCCTTACGGAAGCTTATTTCTGCCATGGAATTAAAACTTTTTATCTCAGTACTCAGACTTTTTTTTAGAATTGTGAGATATTCAGTTGTGAAATACAACCTCAGAATTGCTAAATATATACCTAATTGTGAAATACAGAATCAGAATTGGAAAAAAAACAAACAACATAATTGTGAAATCGTGAAATCTAAATTCTGAATTGCGAGGTATTAACTCATCTCTGAAATACAGTTAATTGTGAAATATAAACTCAGATTGAGATATAAAATTAAATATATAAAATAATTGATAATATTCATATTTTATATTAATAATATAAAAAGAATTGTGAGATACAGAACCTTAATTGTGAGAGATAAACTCAGAATTGCAAAATATTTGCGAAATGTCAACTCAGAACTGCGAAAAATAAACGTATAATTGTGAGATATAGGGTCACAAATGTGAGGTAAAAAGTCGTAATTGTGAGAAATAAACTTAGAATTACGAAATATGAACTCAGAATTGCAAACACTTCCAAGATAAACTCGGAATTGCAAAAAATAAATGTAATTGTGAGAGAATCGTAATTGCAAAAAAGACTCATAATGGCGAGGTATGAACACGATTATACAAGGTATAATTGTGAAATATAAAATCAGAATCACGAAATATAAACACACAATTGCAAAATATAACTCACAATTGCAAGATATAAACTCATAATTATGAAATACTGTATAAACTCAGAATTGTGAAATTTTTGCAAGATATAAACTCAGAATTCCAAAATATAATCTCATAACTGCAAGATATAAACTCATAATTATAAAATATAAACTTAGAATTGGAAAATAATTGCAAGATGTCAACTCAGAACTGTAAAAAATAAATCATAATTGTGAGATATAGAATCACTATTGTAAAAAAGACTCGTAATTATGAGGTAAAAACTCATAACTGTGAAATATAAACTCATAATTATGTAATATGAACTCGGAATTGCTAAATATTTGCAAGATAAACTCAGAATTGCAAAAAATGAACTCATAATTGTGAGATGGAATCATAATTGCAAAAAAGACTCATATTCGCAAGGTATGAACTCAGTTGTGAAATATAAATTCAGAATTGCAAAATATAAACTCATAATTCCAAAATATAACTCATTATTAAGAAATATAATCTCAGAATTGTGAAGTATGACTCATAATTGCAAGATATAAATTGTGAGAGATAAACTTGCAATTCTGAGAAAAAAAAAGTTTGAATTGTGACAGGTTCTGATCACTACATAGGTTTCACTGTATGGAGGACAGCAGATAAACCTCACTTTTTTTTATTACAAAAAGCTGTGAGACTGAAATATCTTCACATATTTTAAGTGCTATTAATCATCATGTGTCCGTATCATCAATCTTTCATGCTGACAGTGTGCTTCGCTCGCCAAAACCCATTATGCGCGAGTGTTACAAAACTGATGTAACTTGCCGTAAAATAAGTCTATTGTCGGAGGATTCCTTCAGATTCAGTATCTGTGGCACACTGTTGATTACCACACAAAGAAGTTTCTGCTGTTGAACTCTACGGCACGCAAGCGTCTTGTTTATTTAAGCTGGAGTATTCCTGTAATGAGCGGCTGTATTGTTGTATGTGTGCTGTCCTCACCTGGAGTTGATGAGAGCGAGGGCTTTGAGTGCCTGCGTCAGCCACAGATCTGTCAAAACCTCCATTTCCCGTCTTAGCTGAAGCCACTCTTCCCGCTTCGGACTGCCCAACAAACCTACGAAACATAACAGCGATGATGAACCGTTCACAAAACCAAAGATCTAACTGAACATCTAACTGAAGGTTAATGCATGAAACGAATTCTTAAATGATGTTTCCCGAAAATCCAAAAATAACAGGAAGAAATGTCACAAGCTGGCCATGAATTACACTGATTTTACAGCGTTGTTTGGCAAAAAGCAAAGCAGAGTAACAGTAATATGATGTACAATGAAATAATTTAGTTTATTCTAAATACTTTAATATTAAATCATATTTAATAATAATTTCTTACACTACACACACTTATGTTCTGGTGTTAATTTAATTTAATTTATTTATTTAATTTTATTTAAAACAAGAAAATATTTTTTCTAATATAATGTACAATAAATAATCTGGTTTATTCTCAATAATTTAATATTAAATCATATTTAATAATAATTATAAAGAATAATTTCTTGAACTATAAGCACTTATGTTCTGGTGTATTTTATTTTATTATTTTAATAAAACAAGGAAAAAAACTAAATTCTTTCTAAAATGAAGTACAATTATATTAAATTTAATAATTAATGTATTTATTAATTTTATTTAATTTAAAACAAGAAAAATATTCAACATTTTTTCTTTTTGTTATTTGAAGGTCACACTATACATGCATCGTAAATGTTTTACCGTACATTAATTTATTTTTGTTTCATTTCAAAGAACTGAAAATCCATAAAAAAATAAAAATAATATTTTCTTTTAAATTTTTACCTATTACATATTTAATGTATGAGGACATCACAATTTACAACTGTTCCTCATTGTGAATTTGTTTTTAATTGTCTATTTATTTTGTAAAATCCCACAGGGCCAAAAGAAGCCAATAGCTGAAACACCCAATTCGTATTGATATAAATAAATTTAATTAAATATTAAACACATGTCCGTATCACATACACTACCGCTCATCAAGGCTGCATTTATTTGATTAAAAATATAGAAAAAAACAGTAATATTGCAAAATGTTTTTACAATATAAAATAATGTTTTTTATTTTACATACTTTAAAATAGAATTTATTCCTGTGATGAAAAGCTGAATTTTTATCAGCTGTTACTCCAGTCTTAAGTGTCACATGATCCTTCAGAAATCATTCTAATATGCGGATTTATTATTAGAATGATCAATGTTGGATAATATCAACAGTTGTGCTGCCAAATATTTTTTGGAACCTGTGATTTTTTTTTTCAGGATTCTTTCATGAATAACAAGTTTAAAAAGTACAGTGTTTATTCAAAATATAAATATTTTATAACAATGTAAATTATTTATTATTAACTTTTAATAAACTTTTAATTATTAACTTAATACATCCTTGGTGAATAAAAGTATTAATTTCTTAAAAAAAAAAAAAAGAAACAATAAAAATGTACTGACCCCAAACTTTTGAACGGTAGTGTATATAAATAAAATATATTAACATTAATTATAATTAATAAATAAATGAATTGCATACAATACTAATAACAATAAAATGCGCTTAAACTACATTCTTGCAACGTTATTATTATTTCTTGCTACTGTCAATAATAATAATAATAGATTTTTTTTATTATAGTTTTGCACCTGGTAGTAGTTCTTCAGTCCAACTGTGCAGTGTTTACAGCTGATGTACTAATTTGGAAGTCAACAGACTTGCGGCTACAGGTGTGTGTACTTCAGCTATTTTACAACGGCTTCCAGCATGGTTCGACCAATCGGATTCGAGAACAGGTAGTGTCTGTTGTGTACTAGTCATTTCAGGCCCTAATTATGCTTGGTTGTGAAATCAGGGGTGTCGAATGCTGCGGTGTTCTCTTCTCACCTCCTACATTGTTCTTGTAGGTGTTGTAGATCTCTTTGACTCTGCGATAGCGGAAGGCGAGTTTCCTCATCCAGTCGACCCCGCCGTGAACACCTGAGCCCAAGCAGAGCGTGCCTCCACCTGCTGGGCTCTGGAAGCCATCCGTGCCAAAGTTATACGTGCTGCAAGTACAGACAAACACGCACGGTCAGCTTTAGATCCGCTCGACACCACCAAACACTGTTTCTCCTGACACGCTCCTAAAAGTTTGATTGATGTCCATCGTAAAATGTCTGGAAGCAGAGCGAGAGTCTGCCTACAGACAGTGATAAGAAACTATAATGTTTAATAACCAGCATGTCAGCATGCCGTTATGGTAAAGATATAGCTCACCTAAAAATGAAAATTGTACCATTTATTTATTCATCCTCTTGTCATTCCACATTTAATAAAGAAAAAAAAGTTTTTGCTCCTTTTTCATATAGCATTAGTTCATATTAAATACACTGAAAAATACATTTAAAAAATTGCCAGTAAATTTTAATAAAATATTATTTTCTAAAATAAATGTAAATATATATATATATATATATATAATATTCCTACTACTTTTTTAACAGAAAATAAATAGAAAAAATATACTATAATAAATAATAATAATCACAAGATATTAATAAATAAAATAAAACAATAAAAGATTTTAAAATAAAGTTTTAAAAAAACTGCTTTCATATAGCAACATTTCTCCGTAGTAAGTAAATAAATAAATAAATAAATAAATAAATAGATAAGTTTCAGTAATTGTATTTTTTTTTAATTTTAATTTATTTTAATTTAAAAAAGTGTAAATAATAAATATTTAATAAATCATGGATTGCATTTATGGTACTTTTTTGTATTTGTATTTTTGTACTTTTGCAGTTTGTTTTTATATTCCTGCTGCTTTTTCATATAGCATCAGTTCATAGTAAATATATATAGTAAATAAATAAAAATATTAAATAGACTGAACACAATTCAGTAAACTGAAATGTCTTTATAGACTGCTTTTGTAGTACTTTTCTACTTGTGGAGCTTTTTAAAAAAATATTCCTTTATCATATTGGATCAGTTCATAGTAATTAATAAAAAAATGTAAACAAATAAATTCAGTAAACTTAAATATTTTCAATAAAATCACCAAAAGATTTGAAATTAATTAAAATAAAAGAGAAAATTATATAAACTGCTTTTTGGAGTATTAATGTGGGTTTGGAATAAAAGGGTGGATAAATAAAGACAGAAATTTCATTTTCAGAGGACTATTTCTTTAATAACTCTGTAGACATGCTCTTAAACGTGTGATTAATGTCCATCATAAAACGTCTGGAAGCGGAGCGAGGGCTTGCCTCGAAACTACGATAAAAACCAAAAACGTTTAATAGTCAATATGTCAGTGGCATGAAGAACAGGAACCCTTTACAGCACATGATATCTGTTTTATTGAAAATGCTCATATTGTTGCTCAATTGGCTAAATGAAGGAAAGTCATACTCTACCTCAAGTCCTGCCCATTGTCATCCGAGGCCACATCATCGATGTGAACTTGGTCACATTCCTGGGAAATGAAAGGAAAGCAGATACGCATGAGGCGGATATACGTTACAGCCGTGTAAAGTGATGTACTGTGTATAGACAGGTTCACCCGCCGCTGAGCCTCGGGGAACGATGGTGAGAGCGAGAGTGAAATATTAAAAAAGACGAGCAACAAAAAAGCGAAATCAGGCCACCGCGACCCAAGACATCCAGGCGCCTTTAACGCCGGAGGGTAAAATATCAGAGAGATGGCAGACTTAACCTGATATTGGACGTTAATTAACGCTTTTGTCTTGGCTGGGTTTGCATGTACGACTGCCAATATACACTAATTGCGGTGGGTGATGCATAAGCTGAACATCTGCTCTTTTCTTGAGATCATTATCTAGCTTCGTAAAACAATTACTCAGCCTTCAGCACTGACAAAACACATTCATAATCTGCTGTTGTTTTTCATATTTTCACAGACATGACTGGACACGTCATGTTTAGCTACATAATATCACGTTGCTGACCTCCCACTGACTTTTATTGTTTTTAAATTAATGTAATTATAACTAGATTTTCTTGTTTTTCTTTCTTTCTTTTTTTAATTTTATTTTTTCCCCTCCTCAGGATGAATAATTTCATGAATCAATGAAACAATCACAATGATATAATAAGACTAAATCAATTTATATATATATATATATATATATATATAATATATAAAATATATATATACATATATATATATATATATAACATTATAAATATCTTTAAATATCTTTGGTATCACTTTTAATAAACGTAATATGTCCTTGCTGAATACAAATATTAATTTGTTTAAAAAAAACCCTTTTCAATCATTTTAATTTAACACAATTGCAATAATAGAATAATATGACATAATAGAACTATCAATAATATAATAGAAATCAATAAAAGATAAAAAAAAAAAAATTTACTAAACAGTACACACATTTATTTATTTATTGTATTTTTTTAGGATTTTTGATTAATTCAAAAGAACATCTAGAAATCAAAAAATATATATATATATATATACTAAACAATACACACTGCTTTTATTTTTTTTTTTTTCACTGCTGTTTTTTTAAGGGTTTTTGATTAATAAACTGCTAAATAACAGCATTTGTTTAAAATAGATTAAAATATATTATATATTTTTCCTATCACTTTAAATGTATTAATATTTAATTAATCATTTATTACTTTATTTTAATTTATTAATCAACAATGTGTGTTTTCTGAATAAAAATGAATAAAACTGAATAAAAACTGTAATTTCTTTAATTTCTAAAAATATTTTCCAAAAAATTGTATGTATATATATATATATATATATATATATATTTCCAAAAAAAAAACACCTTTCAATCACTAATTTCATCTGCTGCTCAGATACCTTCTCTACCAAACATTAAATTAAAATATTCCTAGTAAAAATAAATAAAATAAATAAATAAAATCAATAATATAATAAAATAGTTCCACTGCTTTTTTTTTGTACTTTTACTGCCTGACAGAGTAGGTCACGAATTTGCTTTTCACTCTTGAATTATTCTGCTGTTCTCTACTAGACATTAATTTCATTTCTCTGATTAATTAAAGTGTTAAATGATCAAGTTAGGCCATTAATCACATGTATTCACAAGCTGCTGACCCCGTGGAGTTATTTTGCCCGTGGCGGCTTTCTGTTTCCCAGCTGACACGTCTGAATAGACTGAACTCTCTGTGTTTGAATGCTGAATGATGCTTTGGACTATTTGAGGGCAATTACAGGGAAAACAGAACAAGAGGGAAGGGGGCCGTCATTAAAACCTGCTCAAGAAATAATGGTGTGTGTGCCCTCCACCCCTGGGCTGTTGTTCCTCCCCAGGACAAATTTTCTTTTCAGTGGCAGCCACACACCCCTAATTAAGACCTCAGATGCTGTCAGGGTTTCTGCAGCACCTCCTCAAAAGCTTTTAGAGAATCTAATCTCTCCTTTCTTCATGAAGAGGGCAAACTGAGGTCTTTCACACACTGACTCTGCATATACTGTCAGGTCATGAAATGTTCAACAAACACTTTATTGCATAAACAGTTTTTAAATAACTAATACATATTTCATAACAACCATGAATATGTATTTTATAAGTCTTCTCTCTTCATCAAGGCTGCATTTATTTGATCACATTTATTTGAAATGGAACTTTTTTAACATTATAAATATATTGAGCGTCACTTTTGATCAATTTATTGCGTCTTTGCTAAATTAAATTAAATAAATTCTTTAAAAATGTGTAAGCAGTATACAATATTTTTTAAATATATTTAGTCTTCATAATGAATTATTTAGCTGTTTCTTTGCATATTTGTGACAAACAGCACAACCAGTTTTTACAGCTGTCACAAAAACATGAGGACACATTATGTTTTGTTCCTCATATTTTGATCTGGGTGGCTTCATGTGAGGAATATTACATGCATGTATCACCACATGGAGGTCTTAACAAAAAAAAACAGCAGGAACTGGTTTAAATATGATAATGCAGCAGAGACTACTGCTGTCTTAATGGCAGCTGAAAGCGGCATCAAATTAGCAAAAATAATTAACAAATAAAAACACAAGGGATGGAAAATACATAGAGGGTTATGACTGATAGGTGTTTTACTAGAGAATCTAAAAGAAGCAGATTCCTACCAATAAGAAAATTTTGTTATCAGACTCTCTGTAACACTTGATTCTGACTGGCCAGTCGCAACATTCTGCAATCAATTTATTTATTCATTTAATTTTATTTTTACTTTTTTTTTTTTAATTGACCATCAGCATTAGTGCTAGTTTTGTGTATGTTATTATCTGTTAAAGTTGTTATCTGACAATTCATACCTTTTTTTTTCTCAAAATTGCAAGTTTCTATCTTTTTTCTCAGAATTGTGAGTTTATCTTGCATTTGCAAGTTTAAAAAATGTTGTAAACTCTGGAAATTCAGGAAAAAGTTTTTGACTTTTGCAATTTTGACTTTTCCCTCAGAAATCAGAGAGTTCAATTCTGTTTTTTAAAAATATAATAAAAAATGAAAAGTTACATTGCAAGTTTATATCTCGCAGTTTAGACTTTTTTCTCAGAATTGCGAGTTTACATCTTGTAATTTTGACTTTTTTCCCCGCAAAATTACAAGTTTTTATCTCACAATTCTCAGAAATGTAAGCTTATCTCACATTTGCAAGTTATAAAAAAAATAAGTTAGAAACCCTGGAAATTCAGGAAATAGCTTATATCTTACAATTTTGACTTTTCCCCCCTCAGAATTCTGAGTTCAATTCTGTTTTTTAAAAATATAATAAAAAATAAAAAGCGAGTTCATAGTATATCTCGCAGTTCAGACTTTTTCTTAGAATTGTGAGTTTACATCTTGTCATTTTTTTCTCAAAATTGCATGTTTTTATCTCACAATTCTGACTTTTTTCTCAGAATTGTGAGTTTATCTCACATTGAAAAACTTTGGAAATTAAGGAAAAAGTTTATATCTTGAAATTTTGACGTTTATCCAGAGTTCAGTACTGTTTTTTTTTTTTTGAATTAAATAAAAAAATAAAAAGTAAATTGCAAGTCTGTATCTCATTTCAGACTTTTGTGAGTTTGCATGTCACAACTGAGTATATATCTTGCAACATATGAGAGAATTATGAGTAAAACGTTTTCAGATAAGTAGTCACAAATTTCTTTTTTTTGTTTTATTTTTTTATCCTATGGTGGAAATTTTATCCTATGGCTTCCATATCATCCTCCATATTATAAAACAATTTACCTGTTTTTATAATTGACACCTTTTTTTCTGACATGCATTTAATCCAAAAAAGAGTGTTTGGCGGATTTTGTTGCTTCTGATGTTTTACTCACCTCCAGGTCATTAAAAAACAGCCGTGAATCGGCCAAGTTGAAGATCATCTCCTCCATCCACAAGCCCAGAGAAACAGCCTTGCCAGAGTCCTGGATCAAAACACAGAAAGCACGTCAAATTAGTTTTCATACCTGGTTTGAACGTTTCACAGAAGTGACAGGTGATGATTACATGATCTCACTGGGAGTAGGAGCGTGTGGCGCAACAGGTTTTTGTCCAACAAGAATGCTGATCACTCAGCGCAGTCATTGTGCTTTCAATCAGAAGCGTGTCAAACTACAGCTATTTCTCTTTTTCTCTTGTTTTCTCTTCACGTTGCAGGTAAAGCCTCATGCTAACATAAGTTAAGTCATTGTGCACTCCCGTTCCATGCTAGCTACGTACCTAGCCGCTAACTCCTCTGTTTGGCAGCGACTCAAACTGCAGATGTCAGCCAAAGGTTAGTGTCAGATTAACTGCGAAACAGCTCTTCCTCTACACCTAATCATTGTTAGTGAATGGCGTAGCCACAGGAGCTGCAAGTTCGTCCTGCTTTAATTAAGTTAATAACCCGTAATCTGCTGCCATGAATGGATGACATTATTACAGGTGGTAGACAACCACAAAATAATAGTTGTACCACTTTAGAATTACGGCTGAACAATTGAGAATGGATTTTAGGAAGGACTGTAATGAAGTTATTACATATGGTTAAAAAAAACCCCCAACTTTTTTTGGCGACAACGCATTTGAAACTTATTGTAAATATATGATGAAATTTAAATGCTTGAAAGAAACATCATTTTCAAATTGAAAATCTTTGTAATTGTACTTGAGCTTGTGTAAACGTAATATATAAAACAACAGGAAAATATATGGGTCAAAGACGTTAAGATGTCCACATTCAAATACATTTTCTATGGACATAAAAAGTGGTTTTATGTCCATAGAAAGCACATTAAATGTAAGTAAAGTGTCTGCTTTTAAGGTTTCAAATTTTTTGGAGAATAAAATTTGGTTGAAATAATGTTACATTGTCATTCAGTGTAACACAATATTTACGTAAAAATTCAAACAATATGCTTATTCTGACTTGTACATATTAAGATATATAAAAGAATAAGGGAGCATTTTCAATTTTATTGTGTTTCAAATGAATAAAAAATTTGTACTGACAAATGGGCAAAACCTACAATAGTGGCAAATTTTTAAAAACTAATTAGTATTTGGGGTGAAAGTAATTTGTCTTTTATTATGTCATAAATTGATTCTTGTTGTAAATATGCCTGACAAGATTGTTAGACTGAATGACATTTTAGTGAGTGTCTTCTGTAAATTAGGGGAAAATGTATGATATTTATTTTTTCACCAAAAAAACAAAAAAAATGCAATTAAATTAAAAAGAAAACTTTTTTTTTTTTTTGGAAAAACAATTTAAAGCAGTATTACACATATTGTTTTTATGCTTAACCCCTTTTTCATCTTTGACCCATATATAAAAAAGTAAAATATATTTCATATGATAATTTCATTAGTCATTTTTTATATTTACCCATATATTTTTCTGATATATTCCAGTGATTTTTTTTTTTTTTGTTTGTTTAAAATAAAATAAAAACATATTAGATATATTTATACTTGAGCACATTTGTAAATGTGCCATATTTTTTTTTAAAAATTAAATTGTTCAAAATCTGTCAATGTTTTAAACTCTTATATTATTTGAAATATATATTTTAATATTATAAAACTAAATATTATTTTAAAACACTAAATAAAAAATAATTCTAACTTTTGTTTGCCATTTAGGGTTGAGATAATTTGGACTGGAAAAAACAGCCTTGTGTGCATATTCAGATATTGAGTTATGTGTGTATACATACTGACCAGGAAAAAAATGTCATCCTAATGGAAAGAGACTCCAATAACCTCTGACACTGACCTTAGCTTAAAAAACACATTAGCAAACTGGCGTCTTTCAACACCCTGAGACGTTTTGTATTCAGTAGGCCGAGTCTTGCTGTAGGCCAATCAGCACAAAAACATGCTGTTTACAGTGATGGGCTTATGGCTTTGACATAAAGTACGTATAAAAAAAAGCGAGTTAAATATCCTGTTACTTAAAGATGCGAAATCCGAGCCACGGCAATCGCGGCTCTTTGTCTGACCGTAAGCGGCTTTGTCGTGACACACATCAAACTCGTTCCTATTTAACTCGAGCCCAATTTCAGTTTCATATGGATGTTTTCTTTGATTTGCTATCTCCAGTGGATTCCAGCCGCAGTTATAAGCTATTTTGGAGTCTTTTTCCTGGATCTGAAATTAGACACATTAGTCACGGCAACATTTCTGCAGTCCTCAAAAAGAAAGTCCAAAGATCTGCGCGCTCAAGACGGCCAGGCATTTCTCAGAGTCTCTTATGTGTCACGTCAAATCCGCAAGGGATCGTGGGAATTCAAAATAGATTGCGGGCCAAGAAAAAGAAACATGACCATTGTTTCCTCATCAGCTGCCTGGAGATTGTGTAGAAGTTCATGAGCCGTCAGTCAAATACCAAGCGGCCAAATAACAAGTCTGGAGCTGAAGGAGCGTCATTATATCTTTCACTGTTCATTTAGTTCTTCCGCACTTACTGTCTGCTGACGACGTTTCTCTAAAACAGCTGGGGAACATATTTATTTATTATGAAAAATAGATCATGAGGGACTTTTGTTTCTGCTCGCTTTTAGGGCTTTAGATGGATTAAGATCAAACAAACGTGATTTGTACAAATTTTGCTACTTCTGCTGTATGTAGGACACATAAACCACCATTCAAAGTTTAGGTGACGTAAGATTAATAATATATTAATTTAGCAAGATACATTAAATTGATCAAAAAAGACAGTAAAGACATTTATAATGTTACAAATGAATTCTATTTAAAAAATGTCTGTTAATCAAAGAATGCTGAAACAAAATGTATCAGTTATTACATAAATATGAAGCAGTGCAACTATTTAACAATGTTTCTTGAGCAACATATCAGAATGATTTCTGAAAGATCATGTGATACTGAAGACTGGAGTAATGATGCTAAAAATTCAGCTTTGATCACAGAAATAAATTACATTTTAAAATATATTAATATAGAAAACGGTTCATTTAAATTTGAATAATATTTTTTTTTTTTATATATAAGGTGAATTATAGATTTGTGAAAAAAGATGAAAAATAAATAAATAAAATAAATACTAAAAAAGAGAGTATTGTCTTCCAAAACTAAAGCAGTGTAAAGTTCAGTGGTGCGAGTGGGAGAACTGGTTTGTACCTTGCCGAAGCGTGTGGAAAATGTCCCCGTGAGGAGCGAGTGGAAAATGATGATGGTCTCATCCAGGTCCCAAATAAACACTCTCTAAACACACACACACACACACACACACACACACACACACACGATGAGTATGAGAACACATATAATCTGCTTACTAGTCAAGAAAGGTATTTACTCCAAAACACTTCATATTATCTCAGTGCTGTGTTTATGATAATAGTGGCTGATAATTTTAGTCGGTTCAGCCACATTTCACAGCTCACGGCAAATGCTCTTGAGCCATTGTTTATAAACGTATTACAGTTTTCTTTGTCTGGTAATCAAATACACATATCGATATTTTAATAAACAACATTAGGAAATACATGCAATGTAACCTGTATGACAATGATTTAATAGAGTTTTAAAACTTCAGTTGTGCTTTTGTCATTTTTTTGATCAGTCCTCATATGTTTATTGTACAAAAAAAAGTTAGGACACTCTGCTAGAAATCTGTTCAGAAGAAATTCATACTGGTTTGGAACAACATACGGGTGAGTAAATAATGACAAAATGTTCATTTTGGATGACCTATCCTTTTAAACTCACTGTCATTTCCTTAAATGAGGTTGTTGCCAGATATCATTGCACAACTCTGTGTTGGATGTGAAAGTAATCCCCGCAGTACGGAGCACAAGAATGTTAATGAAAGGCGTTGTGTAAGGGACACCGTGAAGGCCAGCGTCTGTACCTCAATGTCAGAGTCCAGAGGGGGGACGGGGTCATTGGCCCGCTTTCTGCCTCTCAGCTTCCCATCTGAGCTGCGTCTCGCTGGAGCGCCTTCCTGCTCCTTTCCTGGAGTCGGAGGACTCGTGGGAGCGTGGTACTCTGCTGTTACACACATACACACACACACACGCATGTGATGACATGTCGTGTACATACAGACATACAACCAAACATCTCAATACCAAAGCAAATAGTACTGAATGTTATAAGTTCGCACTATTGTATTCAATACTGAAATACTTTACACGTAATAATGTCATATACCGTACAAATATAGCATCATTTGGTTAAACTACTATAAATTACATATAAAAACAGACAAAAAGTCAAATATCTAGACATTAAAACAACAAAGTTAGCATCAATTTATTTATATATATAGAGAAAGAGAGAGAGAGCTCTTTTTGTGCTATTTTTGATAGTATATTATTTTTTCCCCCATTTCATACAGCTTTTTCAAACTATTTTCCTTTATAAAATTTAAAAATATTTTAATATAAAATAAAATATTATTTAAAAAAAAATCATTATTTTATTTTGAAAAGAAAAGACTTAGAGAGCCTTAGAAAAGGCTTCCATTTTGCAAATTAACACCTATATATATATATATATATATATAGAGAGAGAGAGAGAGAGAGAGAGAGAGAGAGCTTTTTGTACTTTTTTTCATAAGGTTTTCTGAAGTATTTTCTACATTTTGGACTTTGCTTGTTGACAGTATTTTTATATATATTTTATATGGCCTTTCATACTATTTTTATAGTGTTTTCTTAAGTATTCCCTATTGGGCTAGATATTAAATCAACTTGAAACCCGTTTTTTTTTTATTTTTAGTTTTAACTATTTTTGCAAGTTGGCCCTATGTTTTAATTTTAATTAAAATATATTTGCGTTATACTCAAATTACATATATAGAGAGACAGATTTCTGGATATTAAAGCAGCTTAAAGTCATAAATTTTGCAATTTGGCAGATTTTCTAAAATATATATTTCATATAATTTTTCATGCTAATTCTGCTAGTATTTTCATTAATATTCCCTATATATATTGAGCTTTGCTTTTATTTATTTATTTATTTATTGAAAACTAAGATTCAATTTACAGAAAAACATACAGTCAAAAATCTGGACATTTGAACTTGAAAAAGACCAGTTATTGCTTAAGTTGGAAGCATATATTTTAAACTATTTTTAAAAAGTATTCTGTATATCTAATATAAAAACAATAGTTATGTATGTAAATCATCCTCATCATTTCTCACCATAGAGCTCACCTGTGTGTGATTCCGGGCTGTGATTGGTCGATACAACGGGATGATCTGTGTGCTGATAGGGTATCGCTGTTGTGATGGCAGAGGGTGTGATATTGCTGGTTGTGATGTACGGGCTGTTGTAGTGTGTGTTGTAGTATGGCGAATATTGACTTTGACTGTAGCTAGAATACGTTGAGAAGTCCTGCTGGAAAGAAAGACACGAATTAATCATCCCAGACTAGCCATACTACTTCCTATGTCTCATTTTGTTCATTTTTAAACCATATAAACTCGTTCGTTAAGTGTTGGCTGATATACCATGGTGGTCAAATGATACTGTAATGTACTAAAAAAATGCCATGGTGTAATAATTTTAGTCATGCCACTTTTCTTTTGCAATAGTACAACAGTATATCAGTCTCCAAGGGTGGTTGTAGTCCATCAGTGAAGGTGCTGTGTGATGCATTTTCCTAATTTGACCCACCTGCTGTGCAGGACTGAATGGCGTTGAGCCTGTGATGCTGTTTGCACCCTGGAAAATTCCAGACGAAATGCTGCCGCCTGGAAAAGAAGCACAAAGCTAGTTTAAGAGAGTACATCGAGCCGTCTGTGGTAAAGACACTCCAAAGCGCACGATCCAACACAAACACGACGCAGGAAACACGACAGGCAGCGGCCGAGGAGCGGCTTGTGCACGGCTGGTGAAATATAGACACGTTTAAAGCGCTCAGAGAAAGTTCGCTTGATTTATGACTGCAAAAACAGTTCAGGTGAGAAAGGGCAGCGTGGAGCCCAGAGCAAATCCGTCTCCGTTATCGGACTTTCAGAGTCTGAATGTCTTTCTCCAGGCCTGTCTAGTTCGCTTTTTTCGGTCTCTTTCCCTTCATATTCCCGCTCGTTCACTTTCTGAAACCTGCCCTAGATAAATGACTCTGTCAAAACAGCACGAAATCTCCAAGGAAGCAAGCAAAAAGTCTTCAAAGGGGGAGAGAGGGAAGCGGGCGAACGTCGGGGCCGTGTTTCTGATTTTCTCCACAGCGGTGAAACGCGAGGACCTTTGGCACCCGGAGAAGGGTTATTTATTTCATGCTACAGCAGGTCTCCTGTTGGAATTCGCCTATAAATCAAACGAGACCGGCGAGATGTAGCGCGAGACGTAGTAAGCGCGTTTTCCCAGACCCATTAGAAATCCATCCATTTCACGAGCAGACAATTTTACTGTAAATGATGTCTCGGGACGCTTATGAATGACCGTAAATCACTGTAATACATAATAGATTATATTATCGGCCATAGCACTAATAACTCATTGATTATGCTAATTAGACAGACAGGAAGCAGATGTGTTGTGCATTATGACATTGTATGTCTGAACAGTTCACACGTGCTGCTTTACAAAAGTTTGTAATCAGCGAGATTTTGTTAATACTTTAAAAAGAAGTCTTTTATGCTCACCAAAGCTATTTGATTAAAAATACAGTAGAAACTGACATATTATTACAATTTCAAATAACTGTTTTCTATGTGAACATATTGCAAAATGTAATTTTTTTTTGCAGTGATCGAAGCTGAATTTTCAGCATCGTTACTGCAGTCTTCAGTGTCACGTGATCCTTCAGAAATCATTATAATATGCTGATTGGCTGCTCAAGAAGAATTTTAGAACATTAAGAAACAGTTTTGTGTTGATATCCAAAATGAATGAAACCAAACATTTTGTATGTGTCCATTTTTATGAAGGTGAAGATTTTCAGTGAATAATACCTTATATTCAGCCTAATGCTCACACCAGTGTTATTTTAGTATTATTTCTATACTATTATAGTTTTTGTTAATATTTAAAATGTTTTATATTTTCAGTTTTCATTTTGATTTGACTTTAATTTGTAGTAAGTTTGTTATGAACTTAAATTAGTTTTCTTTTTTTTTTTTTTTAATATTACGATTTAGATTTATTTTTTTATTATTTATTTTCATTTAGCCATACCAGTGCTACATTTAAGGCATTTAAACTTTACGTTTTTCATCTATTATTTTATTTTATTTTATTTCATATTATTTTAGGTTATTTAAATTAACAAAAATGTTTCATAGTTCTAGTTAATGACAAAAACCTTATCTCACACAAAGCTAACATATGATACATTTATGTTGCTTTTTCATACTTGACATCCTTTTTTTGTCCCCTGACAGCCTGTAGCTACTATTTGCTTAAACGGAATGGAAAAAAATCAAGCACCTTTAATTTTCTTTAAAGCATCCTCCTTTTGTGTTCCATGGAAGAAACATCAGACATGCGGGTAAGTAAATGATGATGACTAGTAAATAATTCTGTTCCTTTAAACCTGAAAACGTGCCTGGTGCCACTTCACCTTTGACCTTGACCGAGAGAGGTCAATTTCACACTGCGGTGGCAAAATCAGGACTGCGGGCAGAAGAGGGGCGACTGACTGCGATCCGACGCTCAGATCCCGTCTGAGACTCACTCCCACACTAACATGCTCCACCAATGGCCAGCATGTTGCGGAGGGGAGCAGAGAAAGGTTCTGACCTCCTGAGAGAGCTGAGAGAGACGCCTGACGCCAGGAGCCAGACCGCGGATAATGGGGAACAGGTGTGTGTGTGCGTGTGTGTGTTGGGGGGGATCGACTGTAGACGGCACCTGAAAAGCTGTATGTGTGTCTGTGGGGATTTTGCTAACTATCCACCCAACATAGATGTTCAGAACCATGTGTATTTGTTTATACTGTATAGTTAAATATTATCAATTAGTATGTTCACAAAAATGTGTATGTTTCCACAAAAATATGAAGCAGCACAACCGTCTTCAACATTGATGATAATCAGTAATGTTTCTTGAGCAGCAAATCAGCATATTGAAGACTGGAGTAATCGTGCTGAAAATTCAGCTTTGCATCACAGGAATAAATTAAATTTGACAATATATTCACATGGAAAGCAGTTACTTTAAATTGTAATAATATTTAAGAATATTCCTGTTTTTACTGTATTTTACTGTATCAAATAAATGCAGCCATGGTGACCAAAAGACACTTTTTTTCAAAAACATTTAAAAATCTTACAAATCCCCAAACTTTCAAACTTTGTGTGCACATTTTTATTTTATTTTATATATATTATATTCTTATATGTTATTCATAAACTAAAATTTCTTTTTTAAATTACTATTTAAAGTTGACCGTATCACATATAAAGAATTTTAATTGTTTCTAACTGAACAGTCATGTAAATACAACACTAAACAACACTGAAAATAAGCAATAATAATTAAAGAATATGTATTTTATCTAATGAAATGCTTTTTGGCCACTAGATATATTTACTAAATTTACATGCTCAGGAAATCCAGATATTATATTATATTGAATAATTCCTGCAATCATTTACTCAATGTTTATGTTTATGGCAGCAGAAAAAGCACTAGTAGAAATCTTGATGACCTTAGCAACAGTAACTAAGGGGGTGGGACTAATGGTCAGTTGCACACCACTTTTCCTTATTTTCTCTGCATGCAAAGTGAGCGACTGCATATTTCTGATACTTTATTGCTTGGTTTATTGCTCATTCCATGCTCTAAAATACCATGCAGATAAAATTATTTATAATACCTAGTTGTTTTATTGCATGAAATGATAACACATGGCTCTTACAGAGGCGGTTGTGGCACTGACCGTGTGTGGAGTAACTGTAGAGCGTCTGAGCGGGTGGAGTACCGCTGAAGTTGGACGTGTATCCCAGAAGACTGCTCTGTCCTGGTGAATGACTCAAGCCATCTTCTGTTTTAATATCTGATTGGGTGCGAGAAAGAGACACGATCAGCTGTCAGGTCAGCTGTGATGTGCACTATTTAGGGTGGGTGTGAAATGACACTTACTGTAGGATGTCATGCTGTAGCCCTGTGTGTGATGTGTGTATGGTGTGTACGGACCGGCCGGTTGTAACGCGGGGCTGTATTGCGTCTGTCCATAAGCAGCCATGACTGAGGACAGTGGATCTGTAAAAAAAAAAAAAAATATTGTATTTAGAGAAACACATCTTAAGAATAAATAGACAACATCTTTCTAATGTGACGTTCTCAATCACACACAAACAACACAACCTGATTCGAAAACAAATGACTCTTATGAACCGGTTCTTTTAAATGGATGGATTAATAATACTGGCAGTCTGTTATTTAACTGTAATTGAGATATTGTTATAGTTTTATTACTTAGAATGAATTTTAAATGTTGTTTTTATTTCATTAAAAAATTCTATATATAATATATTTATATTTATTATATTTATATAATTATATTATATTATATTATTATATTTATATAATTTACATAAAATACATGTTTATTATATATACATATATACATTTTAATTTCTGACATTTTTTGTAATTTTGTTGTTTTTGTAATTGTTTTTTTTAAAGTTTATATACTGTAGATATGTTTTTTATCTCAGTTTTAGTTTTAATGTTAGTGCATTAGTGCATCAGTATACAAATAGCAGGAAAAAAATAAGTTATTGGTTTTTATATATATATATATATATATATATAAGATATATTTTAGTTAAGAATTATTGTATTCAAAGATTCATTAATGGAACTGTTAAGGAATCGGGAATCATTAATGGAATCCAATTTGCGAATGAATGATTCTTTTGCAAACAAATTACTCTTATGAGCCGATATGAGACTGATTCATAATTAAAAGGAACTGTTTCATAGGAGTCGTTTGTTTCTGAATCAGACTACACTGGTTGTGCTGTTTGTTGTATGCAAATACATGCATCTCAAAACCATGAGTCCATCAATTCTTCAAAAGTACTAAAAGAATCATTAAGGAAACTGTTAAGGAATCTGAATCAAATCTGATTCAAACCCAAATGAACCTTATGGTTCGGTTCTCTTTAATGAATCTGACAAATGAATCAGTCTCAAGTTTATGAGTTATGAACTGCTCAAAAGCACTAAAAAGATTCCTTAATGGAATCGTTATGGATTTTGAATCGTTAAGTGGAATCTAATTCTTATGAGTCATTCTGAAACTCGTTAGTTATCTTGTCCTCATAAGTAATACAATTACTGTAGGTCAGGGGTGCCCAACCCTGTTCCTGCAGATCGACTTTCCTGCAGAGATTAGATCCAACCCTAATCAAACACACCTGTCTTTATCAAGTGCTAATTAGCTGGTTCAGGTGTATTTGGTCAGGGTTGGAGCTGAACTCTGCAGGAAAGTCGATCTCCAGGACCAGGGCTGAGCACCCCTGCTGTAGGTAATTGGGATCATTGGGACCATTGAGTGGATTTAGTAAATCATTATATTCTCTACAATTCTTGATTCTCATCCCAAATCGTATGGTTTTAAACAAGCATTTTATGTACATCTACACTGGTAAATTAAAATTCAGCCACAAAATTCTCCACAAATCAACTGTAAAACCATTCATATGTAATTTGTCACTTTGAATTGAAAGTTTTGTGAAGAGTTTGCACAGAAAGTTGGCCAAACAAGTTTGCCAATGGGGAAAAAAATCTTATCTTGTGCTTTTTGCTTCTTAAGTGCACGCTTCTCGTTTAAGGATATTTTTATTGGAAAACAAGAAAGAAAAATATTTTTGCAGCATATAAGTGAAACCCAGTGACTAGCTGTAACATCACTCACATGGCCTAAAATCGTCGGCTGATGTGTAGATCTAGTGGCTCCTGTGAATAAAAGACACATTTGAAACATTTTCTATCTGAACCACCATGAATGCACTAGAGGAAGTTCATTACATCCAAACTGTGAAGTATGAATTTGAAGCAGACCTGTGGCTGTCTGTCGTCGTACTTCCGCCTGCACGCGTTCAGCTGTCAGCTCTCCTGAAAAACACAGACCTGTTTGTCAGAAATGTGTGACCTAAAAAGCACACCGGGCTTCGGTCCAACAGCACGCATCTCGAAAGTAAAATATGAAGAAGGAACCAAAACATAAAAATGCACAAAGCGCAATTCATGTCTAATCGTGTCTTACACAGGGGGGAAAAAAAAGGTGAACGGGCAGTATTTCTCAATGACGAGGCACCTGCGGTTTCCAAAAACACACATAATTAGAATTCTAAGATACAGACAACAGTGAAAAGCTTGTTTGTATAAACCGGCTCGGTAGGACTGTGTTCCTGGAACAGAACAATGTGTAACCTGCGTTTTCAACCTGGCATAATTTGGCATCGGAAACCGCAGGCAGGACGGTGTGCCAGCAGTTCAGGACGGGCGAAAAAACGATGGTTGTGCTTGTGCCTGTAATGTAAGAAATGCAACCGTCCCTGTTCTGTTCTGGGCTGGTAATGACAAGGTGCGGTACATGCATGTGGGTATAGTTTGCATGAATACAAATGAGAGAAGATATGGGTGAAACACCGCGAATGACCTTTTAACCTTGCCTGTTTTTTTTTTTTTTGTTGTTTTTTTTAATTATTGCTCTTTCTAATGTACGTTTCATTTCAGCTTCAACTTTGCCTTTAGACATTAGGAGGAAAAAACGCAAATGAGAGCTAAGCTAAAATCGATTTAATTTAATTTGTGAGAATTTAATGACAAACTTTTGGGTTTGAATTGAGATCTCTGATTTTTGATTGCACTATGACCCACCTCAACTGAGGACAAAAAACCGTCCTTGTCTTCTAATAAAGTCTGTATTTGTTTTCTCTTCACTGTCATAAAATATTACTAAAAACTATACTATTTAGTATCTCGATACTAATATAATACACTTTTAAAACAGCTTTATAGTTCTTATTTATTTTTATGTCAGTTATAGATATTTTATTATTTTCGGTTAAACTACAAGACAATGAAAAATGAAATGTATATTTTTTTATTATTTATTAAAAAAAAGTATATTCTATTTATAATATATAAAACAATTTTTAAAAATGTTTTTGGTTTCAATTTTAATTTTAGTTAATGATACTAACCCTGGTACTCTGGTACCAGAATGTACAAAAATAAGCACAAAGCTGTTGTCTTCCTCTAAACTTCTCCCTGTTTTTCCCTCAGGGCTCCTCCATCTGTCGTTCGGGACGGAGATACGCTCGATGTGAGCAATATCAAGAGTGCAGCTGCTGTCAGGAGCAAAGATGGAAAGGAAGGGCAGCAAAAAGGTGAAATAAGAGCTAAAACGAGAGCTTTCATACAATCACGCAAGAGTGGGCATGTACATGTGCGACCTCAAACGCAGTTCGTGACGTGCCAGATTCAGCTCCTTTTTAATTAATCTGACAGTTTAGTGAATGATGGTTTGGCAGCTGCAGTCAGGCGGCACCCAGCGAATGTTTAAAACAAACACAGACAATGTTGCGCTGCTGCTCGCTGTTTTCTCAGTAAACAATTGCGACACTACCGTATGTGGTATTCGTGTTTAAAGAAACATATCATATGACCGTCATAACGACAGCAAAGCTGCGATAATTCCATCGCTTGACGTGTTAAAGGTGAAACTTTTTCCACTTCAAACGGTTACCTCTTAAGAAATGCATTGTACGTTTGAATGGCGTATGATAGTATTCGATCGATACAAGTTTTTTCCAAAGGCCAATAATGATGTCATCTATCTAAACAGTCAATATAGTGACCGTTAAGCTTAAAAGCTTATTTATTTAAAATGCAATAAAATGATCAACTAAATATTACGCAATTAAACAGGTTGTATTTCCACAAACGCATCATAAATGAAACAATTTATACCAACAGGTGTCAGTACAGAAGTCTAAGACTGCCAATTAGCCACTAAGAATAAAAAATAATTATTATATTTATGTTTTTAAATCTATTAACTCGAAGTCTCACATATGAATTGATGGAAGCATTACCAAGATTTGCTAGCTAATCGTATTTGGAAAATAGTGTTCAAGTCATATTTTCATAAGAATTTTTGTGTGTGTGTGTTTTTTTTTAATAATTTGCATTTAAAAGAGCAACATCAACCAGTGTTATTATTGGGAACTAAAACTATTCAAAATCATTAATTGAAATAAATCTAAAATAAAATATTAATGCTAGGTTAAAAACTTGTAAAGTATATTAAAAAAAACATGTAACAAAATTATAAAAACTTAAATAAAAATAAAAACTGAAAATATAAAATAAAAGCTAATTCAAAATATTAATAAATACTATAATAGTACATAAATAATACTAAAATAATACTGGTGTCAACATTATGCTAAATAACTTGTGTGTCTCACAAAAAAACTGAAATGAAATAAAGCTGTAATAAAATAAATGAACAGTAAATGTACAAAAAAATGTACAATAAGAAATAAAAAAAAATTAGATCTTTTTTTTTTTTTATTTTTGGCTTGGCAACCAACTAAAATAAAATAAGTTTAACTACTAAATTTACTAAAACTAAAAAAACAAATAAATTGAAAATAAATAGAAATATTAAGAAAAAAAAAAAATATGTAAAAAAATCACTACGAAAACTTACAAAAAAAGTATAAAAACTTTAAATTAAGAAAATATAAAAATAAAAGCAAATTTAATTTATTTTTAAATTTTACAATAGTTCAAAAGCACTAAAATAACACTACTATTTTGCTGAATAACTCATGGGGGTGAACAGCTGATTTTTCATTTTTGAGTGCACTATCCCTTTAATCTCATATAAACACACTCTCACACACATCTGCTTGTTTTCAGAAAACAGAAAGAGCAGTTCTCCAGGTCAGAGACGCAGCGATTGACACTGATGGTTTTCTCACACCTGCTGACGCACCACTCCTAACAAAACCTTTCCCAAGAAAATAAACGTGAGCGGGGACGGCGAATGCGGGCCGCCCAGCAGAGTCCTGACTTCCTCCCAGAGTTCCTGTGATGCGCAGTGTGTTTCCTGGTACGAGCGTGTCCCGGAGCGAGAGGGCATGGGAAAGAACGCTCTACCCCCTTTCACAGTGGTAAACTGAGCTAAAACAAACCCGGGACGGGGCACGGCCGGTCCAGAGCGCTTCACCTGGCCTCGCCGCTGTTCTGCTAGCGTTGGCGTCTTTCACGGCTATCGTATTCCACACAACGCCTTACATCATACATCACCGTGTGCTGTCACATCTATGTCTCTTTTTACCAAACATGAATGTGGCCATGAAGCAAAACCAGTTGAAGAACAACTGGTCGTAAGATGAAGCCTTCAACACTGGCTGTCCACTACTTACTACTACTGTCCGTCTTTAATGGTTTATTAATTGTCATTAAAAATCAGTTCCTCTATGGACAAAACAAATGTGATTTGGAACTTCTGGACCAGCCTGCTGCGCTTTGCTCCGCATGTCCTGACAGGACCATTATGACCGAGTTAAGAGAGCAGGATGTCTGTCTTTGAAACGAATCATGAGCCGTAGCTTTGCCATATGGCTGTCTGAATTTACAACGAGCTCTCCAAGCCGAACCGTGATCTAAACCGTTCAATCAAAGCTGCCAAACTGCTCTCTGGCCGGTAGCTGAAGGCTACGTCCCATATGGCGCTGGGCGCGGGTTCGCGGGTGACCGCTGCACCGCCTGAAGGGAAACCGCGAGACACGGTGACCTCACTGCAACAATGCAGCACTTCTGCAGCCCTCGTATTTCCAGCGTGACTCCAGACAGACTGCGAGCAGCCATCTGCCCTTTCATTTCCTCTAAACTCGCACGGGGTTTCACTAAGGGATCAATGGGGCAGGTAGTCCAGCTCCAAATATGAGAACTGACTGAATATGGACCATTTTTACATATCCCAGGTTCGCCATACTTGGCGAAATTTTAATAGTGGTGCACAGAAACTACAACAAATATAACTTGTGCGTTCCTCTTTGCTCCAATAGCAAAATAAAGTAATTTAGAAAAAAGCTAGAGAAGGTAATTCTTATGTCATTTAATATCAAAGTAATTGAAAACAAAGTATGATGTTATAAATGTACATTCAATGTTTTAAAATGAAAATACTTTTTAAAAATTAACTTGATTTAAAATGTTATTCACTGTGGAAACACATCATTACAGCCTGTAAAAAGAGTCTATTGTTCAGTTAAATTTTTCTGAAGAATGTATTCAGACCATCCATCAAAGTGTTTTTTTTTTGGCAATACTTCTTGTGCCCCAGTTTAACATGCAGAATTAACACTTGCATGCATGTGTTTTGAGGGTCAATCTGAAAATGAAACCTGAGCCACTATACAGTAAAGACACAAAATAACAACGCCCCATGCATTTTCTGACCTTTTATTGAATACAAAAAATGTTTTGCAAGCAAAACCATCTGAATTTTCACCTTTTTTCTAAGAAGAATCTCAAAAAGTGCTACATACAATACAATACAAATAGATTTTCCTTGCAAAACTTTTCTGCTTGAGTTTGCTTTCTTTTTTTGAAAAATAAAAGGTTTTGACCTCAGTGCCTGAGCTCAACATTTCCTGAAAATGCAGTAGATGCATTGGCAGCAGACCAACAGAAACAAAAACTATTCACATTTTTCCTTGCAATACTTGAAATTCTGCTCAAGCGTTAATGCATTTGCTCGCAATTTTTTTAGTTATTGTACGTGACTGAAATGCAACATTTCCATTGAAATAAACTACAGATTACAATTTCTGCCACAGAATAAAAAAAATCTAAAAAGAAAAAAAGGTTATTGTGAATTTTTAATTTCACATCTTGCAATTCTGTTAGCTTGCAATTGTGAGAAAAACATTGTTATTACCTTATTTTTCCTTTTTTATTCTGTGGTGGAGACAAAAACAGAGAGAACTGTTGATGTAAAAGAGAAAAAGTCACCATTTTTTTTCTGTGCCGTAAATTGCCATCCATAGTAAACTGTAGTGAAACTGTCGTTGAGGCTCTTCACAATTCAGTTTGACATTTGGTAAATAGTCTTATCCAAACACTGAACTTATTCTAGCTAGCTAAAATACAGAAGTTATTGTTATAAACAGTTTTGCTTATTTCATGTTCATTTTTTCTGGCAAAACATATTTTCCCGTGTTTTCCTGTCTATGCTTCATATGCTACTTTTCCGTTGAAACCAGTAGTTTTGTATCGTTTCTTGTGAAAAGTGATAGTCGTTGAGACTCTTCATCTCACACTTTACCTCGTTATAGTTCACTGATGCTTTTGACATTTGGTAAATAGTCTTATCCAAACATCAGGCTTACTCTAGCTCGTTTACCGCATCGTGCTGAACCTCAGAGTTCTGGCTGTGCACACTGTGGGAGTTTTTCAATTGATGCACTAAGCTGTGTTTTTTATTTGAAACGCACACACAAACCGAACAGCTCGTCTGCGGCCGCTTGCCTTTGGGGCTCGAGCTTGTCTGCAGCCTTTGAACTCGGACTCTCGTAAATAAAGCCGGCCGGCCACACGCGTCTGCTCTTTAGCTCGCTAATGGAGCGATGGGGGGGCTGTAACAGCCTAGTAATGGTCTCTTGAGATGCGGCGGTGCTTACATCACTGTCCGGGGATTTCATCAATGCTGGAGCGCAGCAGAGCATGGGAACCCTGATAAGTGTTGCACGGATTCGACGAAAACATATATGCACAATGATGTAATGTACGATATAGAGGTGAGCAGCCAAAATCTTAATGCTAACCGTATAAATCACGATAGATGCTGGGAACTCGATTAGAAATGGTTTGCGTGTTACATAACTATGTAGTAATCCTCTATTTTTAGAAAATGTGGTAAATTAAAGAGTTGATTGGAACTTAATGGCCGCAAACCAAAAGATAAGATTATTCGAATCAAACGAAGTCTGACATCAGTGCAAAAACAGCTTCACTTTATGCAACGTCAAAAAATGTGAGCCAAAACGGTCAAACTGATATTATAAAGCATGTTTTTTCACTTAATGCCATATTTACCTAAATATATCTATAGCACAATATAAACCACTGTACCATACTGTTTCCAAATGAATCATTTCTAAAACGTTTTAGTCTTTGTTCAAAACTTTCTCTTTTTCAGCCAGAATTGTGACAATACTTGTTGTCCAGAAAATAAAGCAAAGAAAGATGATAAACGGGTTCACATGCACAGTGTGGAAAGTCCATATTTAAACATTTTGCATAATTTGCATTGCATCGTTTCTAAAACATTTAATTCTTTGTTTAAACATTTTTTCCTACAAAAACAATTCTGCTGAGCGGTAAAGAGTTTGTGTGTCTATTTTTTTTGCGTGCTTCTCACGTTCGTCTTTGCTTTTCAGCCAGACTCGTACCAATGCTGTTTAGCATGCAAAAAATACAGACCAGAAAGTCCATGTTTACCCATTTTACCGATGCATAATATAAACTGTTGTACAAACTCTGTATTAAAAAAAGAATAAAACATTTTCTTCTTAACTCACTGCTTTTCAGCCAGAATCTTGACAATACTTGCTGTCCAGAAAAAACAGCAAAGAAAGTGTAAAATGGGTTTCAAATCGAATCATTTCTAAAACAATGTATTCTTTCCCAGTTCCTGTTTGCTTTGTCAGCCAGAATAATGACAATGCTGTATTTTAAGTAAAGAAAGTGTAAAATGATCTAGCATACACAAAACACATTTTGGAGAGTCCATATTTACACAAATTTATCCTTTCATACAATTCTGTATTCAATTTGAATCATTTCTAAAACACTGAACTCTTTCCAAGTTCCTCTTTACTTGTCAGCCAATGCTGTATTTATTGGACAACAAGGTAAAATGTAAAATGAGCTAGCATGCACAAATTACTGTATGGAGAGCCCATATGTACACATTTTTACTATTGCACAATATTAATTGTCATGCAATTCTGTATTTACAAAAACAATCCAGGTTCTTCCAGGTTCCTTTTTGTTGTTCAATACTTGTCATCCAGAAAACACAGCAAAGAAAAGTGCAAAACAATTATGCACATACAAAGCCCTGCGTGGAAAGTCCTCGGAAAGCTATCAGTTTTCCATCCTGCAGATAGACTTTTAATTTATTGGCTTCTGTTATTAAAAAGCCCAGCCCGGGCTCGGCCGCATGTTCCTGGCCACCATGTTTGTGTGTAACACTAACCGCCTGCCATGGTGGGCTCTGCTTTCCACATGACAGCCTCCAAGAGGAGAAAGCCACCTTTCATGCCAGCTTGTATGGAAGGATCCCCTCTCCCACCCAAAAACCCCCGACTTATGTGTAATCGACCCCCTCCGTTCAGACATTCGCCCCATCGGTTCCCAATTTCTCATCCTACCCATCCCCCTCATCCCTACTGCCGCCAGCCTCCAGGTCTGCTGGACCCTTCACCCCCGGAGCGCTGCCCCGAGACGTGGGTCACGGATGGGGACAGCTGGTGGACCTCCCAGGATCCGTCTTATGAGGGGATCGGTCAGGTAACACATCTGGCCTGTTGTAGTCGGGAGGCTCAGACTGCATTAAAACGGCTCGAGTGCATCAGAGAGAGAGAGAGAGCTGCATGCTTTCACTGCATGCAAATCACATGCACAACAAAAGAGCAACTATTCTTGGATAACATTTCACTGACTAGCCTTGTGAAAAGAAGTGTGCTTAATTGTATTGAATATACACTTGCAGTATGCTTCAGATGTTGAAATCTGACTGTACTTGCAGATAATACAATATTAATACAATTAAAAGCCACAGTACACTTTCTCTTAACAAGACACACTTTTAAAAAATGCACTTTGTAATAATGTTAAATTTAAAGTTTTACTTTATATTTTAAATCATTATGTTTTAATCTTTTGTTGTGCTTTAAAAAATACACTTTTTTTGACGTTGACCAACATACTGAAGCACGTGATTATTAAAGTACTTGATTATAATATTAACTGTAGTGTGTTATTTGATCCACCATTTACAGTTACATTTTAAATACTAAATTAAAATTTTATCATTACCGATGAGAAATTACAAATATATTTAAGTACATGACATACAAGTTTTGACAGAAATTACATTTAAGTATAGTTTAGTTTACATCTGACGGTGCACATTACCCATAATTCAAAGACAACCGAATTTATTATGAAATTACATTTTGGGGGTGAAAAAGCACTCAGCTAATTGCATTTAATATAATTGTGCATAATGGATTAAATGCATTTATTACATTTTAATTGTAAATAACATGCATTTAAGTGTCCAAACATTTCAGTTAGCAAGTATATTATTTCTATAAGTAATCTTTTTAAACATATGCTAAAGTCTACTTATTTTTCACAAGGGTATAATCATATTTCAGGCTTGCAAACATGCTTTCTATTCGGTTACGAAGCTAGATTTTTACATTTCTAAAGAAACTGTGACTGGTGTTTGCATGTGTAAAACTTTAGCCATGCCGTAATGGTTTTGCAACACATTTGCTAAGGTTGTCCAGGTGGTTTTACTGAATTAAAAGTGTTTTTAGGATGTTTTGGTGGTCTCGTCTTAGCCCAAGTCTTAATGGTACTCAGTTTTGTCCAGTTTTATCATCCACTAGTGGAAAATCATCAGCTAGAAAAGTAAAAGCACACCTCAAGTACGTAGCATGCATGCTGCAGGATGAGTTATGACAAATTTTATACTTTGGTTTAAAGCCTTGTTCAAATCACTAACGCTAAGTATATGCTATTCAGTGAAGCTTAAGTTGTATTTATCCTAAAATATTCCTTTGAAATTGAGTTTGGTGCTTGTTTGACTTGGATTTAAAAACCTGAGCTTTCGCATGACTTGCAAAACAGCCGTCTGCATAAAGTATGCACAACTCAGGAAGACTAAATAGTTTATTCACTTAGCAGTCTTGAACTTTTAACCTTGCGACACAGTATGCTGCAAATTCTAACATCCTAGGCTTACATTGTTGTGGACAGTCACTGAATGATATATGACTTTATCAAAGAAACCTGCTGAAAAAGTTCCTGCTTATTTGCCCTGAGGGCGGTTAACATGTGTAAACGCGCCCGAGTGGCAGAGACAAGGAACTTTTCAGCTTATTCGAGAGAACTAATTTGTTTACATTGTATACGGTCCAAGTTTCTCAGTCGCCACCTTTGGAAATCGATTATGAGAGAGAGAATATAGTTAATCTGAAAAAGTCTCTTAATCATTAACATGTTGACTGATGTTGAGTTATTGACTGCAGTGCTGAGTTTAGGTGTTCTTGACTGTCAACTGGCAAAGCCTTTAACGCAATTAGTGTCGTAAAAAAATAAACATTTTTCGCATCAGCGCTAGAGGGTATAACGGTATATACTGTGTGATGGTAGAAATGTCACAATTTTGCTTGGGCGCCATCAGACAATCAGCAGTGATGATGTTATTTTTTTATCAGCCTTCATTTGTTGCATGAATTGTGTTTTTTTTTTATTCTTTTGGTTTGCATCCATCAAGTTCCAAATAAAAAGAGAAAATAATAAGATAAAGCATCTATCATTTGTAAAATATTTAATGCACTGGATCACACACAATCACTCAGCACTTTGCTTTATGACTCCATGACAGTGATGCATGTGACACTGGCTGCAAGTGTGTGTGTGTGTGTGTGTGTGTCTTAAGATATAAGATAAGGACTAAAGGTTGGCAATAGCTGAAGAACCAGCTGCTGTTTGGTGAAAAGAATGAGACTGTAGGGAAAAGGACGGGTTTAGATGACTGTGTGTGTGTGTGTGTGTGTGTGTGTGTGAAAGAGAGAGAGACAGACTGAAAGGGAACTACAAAACTGTGCTGCTTCCTACTCACATTAACATACAGAATCTCTCCACAGTGTATACTGTCATTTGTTAAGTCAAGCACCACTATTAGCGTTGCTTACATTTTTGGTTAATGATCTGAACAAACTAAATGATGTGGAAAATCCCACAGACTCACAATGAAGATGGAACTGAGACAGAAAAATAAGAGACTTTTCACTCAGAGCACCAAAGCGCATTTATATATATATATTCCATAATATTTTAAAACATTAAAACTACATATATATACATTCAAAAAAAAAAAAAAAATCACAATCACAATTTTAAAATTCTTCTATCTTTATATAATGAGTGCTTAGACCTTCAAAAGTAACGCAAATCACCAAAAGGAAGTTTAGTTGTAATCAAAGATGATTAGAGCGTCGTCTGATCAAAGAGAGAAGTTAATTTGAAGTTCACCCTGCTGTCGTTGGGCCTCTGACCGTACGCGTTCCTGTATACTCGAATCAACAGTTGTTTTGGGAAACGACAGACCAGAAATTCAGAGCAAATTTTTCTCCAAGTATGAGCAATAATAGTAATGATGCTTCTTTTCCTATATCTGCATTACAGGCTTTTCATACCTTTAATCCTGAGGAGTGAAAAATTCCTTGGCCTGGACTTGAAGCCACAGTCGCGACTGTCTGATGATGTGGCAAAGTGTTAACTGTGACAACGGCTTTATGCTACCGATTACATTCAGTTGCGCAAGACTCACGAGACGTTCGGGAATCCCTCTATGGGCGCTAGCTAAATATTTTGCTCATTATGAGCGAGGTTATCTTCCATCTGGAAGCTGAGGATCGGCTGACAATTCAAAGCAGAAGCGGAGTTCAAGGCCTCCAGCCTCACCCTAAAACCGAGGGGTTAACGCTGGACGGCCCATAATGAACCGAGCGCCGATAAACTCAGGAAGAGCCGCGCTTCCTATAAAAATATTTATCATTCCAGAAACCTTTGGCTACAGAGGACTTTAGGAATTAATTCGTGTTTACTTAAGAGGGGGTGTCTCAGGATGGGGAACTCGGGCCTCGCTTTGCCTCCTCGAGCAGGAATTGTGCAGCTTATTCACAATTTATTAGGGTTAGTAATCAGAACCATGACGGAAGGAGAGCTCAGAATGAGACCTGATGTTATTATACACCAAAAACGTGAGTGTCAAATCAAACTTGCCCCTGTGTGCATGACCTCTGATGTGCGTTTAACATTTTCCAGTGGGAAAAAGAATGTAAATGAGTGTTGGGTGCATTAATGTCTGTTTTCAGTCTAATCAATTTGTGTTCCAACGTATCCAAAAAAAAAAAGCTTTGATTAAATTGACAAAAATATCTGCATGCTTCAAAATGGAGTTCTGCATTGTGATATATAAGAATAAGAATAAGAGATCTGACTCCAATTTCAATGAATGTAAAATGTGAATGCAAAGAAAATGGTGTTCATTTTTAGTTCTGTTTGAATTTGGTTCTTTTAAAACAGAATCAAGTGTGAACAGACTGTAAAGTGACCACTTCAACTGGCAGCAAAAATTCCATTTTACTATGAATTTGAGAGGAATTAAATGTGAACAGATAGTAGAGTAACATTTCTACTGGCAGCAGGAGACTTAATTTAATATGAATAATTTAATACTGTAATGCCATTTTGTTCTTTTAATTTAAATGTCTAAAAAACACCAAATGTTCATTATATTACAATGCTTTTTATAATAGTCACAATATGTCAAGTTACCAAAGACAAAACTAGTTGCATTACATGGTTGTGCAGATGTTCTGCAATAAGAAATATTGTTCGCTTAATCGTTGTCATGTTAGAAAAACAGAATCTGCTGAGTTGCCGTGCATGAGTCAGTATTTCTTGGACTTGTTTGCGGTGTTGCAAAGTCATGGTGATGGTAGAATCATTGCATATGGGAAAGAAAGCATCGAGATTTAGGATCACTACTACATCTTCAACCGGTTTTGGATCTCAGTGTCCGATTCTGGATCTCTTCTGTGGACCTGGATGGTTAATAACTTGGAACTCAGCAATAGTGACCTGCGCTCTTGTGAAACAAAGCACTGAATGTATTGAGCAGGGGGTTGTGAGAGCTTCTCGAGGACGATGAATGCTTCTCTTTGAAAAATGCTTAGCAAGGCACCCTAAAATTACCTTATTAGTTTCCTGACTTTAAACATCGCCTCAGCGATTTCAGAGTAATCATCTAGCTCTGTGAAATCCGGCATTGATTTCGTTCAAACGGCCGAATTTCATAAAAGAAAACTGCTTGTGTGAATAGACACGTATGCATAAACTAAGACTGCTAAAATGAGAGTACCAAGAGTGATTGTACAGAGTGAAACAGAATTAAATTAAGAATGACAGATGTTTAGATCTGAAAAACAAAGTATCCTGTTCAAAGACCTACATGATTAAGGAAATGGTTCTGAATAGCACTAATTAAAGTTTCTTTGGTTTTTAATAATAGAAGGGGCCTTGTCCCATCAAAAACTGCATTTTAAATGTCCGGTAGTGATCTGAAACAATATTTCACTGCATTTTAACACAAAATAATTAGTTAAAATCATTTTAGCATTTTAATCATGTTGAGCTTCCAATGATGTAAACAAAAATAGAAACAACAACATTGCACATTTACAGTTCACCTTTGTAGCTGATGGGAAAAGGCACTAAAAGACAACAATTTATAATAATTTAAGTCAGTGTGTGGTAGGATCGCCATTTTTTTCTTTTGTGCATTTGATCAGTGTGATGCTTGAGTCTCAATCTGAAAATAGGTACTACATTAATACAAATTATTACAAATACAAAATACGTATCTACTTGATATGAAGCACTAATACTTTCACTTAACAGCTGAATGACTTACAGACAAATCTTTGATTTTAACTGTGTTCAAATTATAGTACTTTTGATTATATTTGCAAAAAATTTTGTTTATGAAACCTGCCTAAAATATGAATGGCAAATTATTATTACTATAATTTTGTGTTCAGGTTATTCAAAGAATCAAAAAACGTATCTGAAGAACCTATAGTAACACATCTAGTTTTTTAAAAAAAATCTATATCTGTTAATTTTATTAATCTACGTATTAATTTTATTTTACCCTACAGAGCCAAATATAGCATATGGAGTAGCAGAAGGTTCTGAAGCTAGTAAATATTCAAGAGGCTTGTCTTCATTTTTAAGAGCATGAACTGAATAATCTCAACTAGAATTTTTGACTAAAATCTCCCTACAACATGATTAATGTTAAATATAAATGTAAATATAAAATATGAATAAAAAATGAATAATGCATAACGTGTCTGTTTTTGTTTTTTTCTTAATTAAAACAGAAACAATGCATTGCACACTGTACCAGATCTAGCCTTGTTTTATTTTATCTGCACTAAAAGAGGGTTACAGGGTTCATGAATTTCTATATGGTTCTAAAAAATAGTGATGACTCTTTATTAGTTCTTCAGATCAGTGTTTAGGTTTCCTTTAATGCACAAGGAAGAGAAAAAAAAACATAAAAAGGTTCTCCTATGACATACCACTATAACATTATGTTGATCTTAAGTTAAACTATTTTGATGAATGTATTAAGATATCTGCATCTTTAAGCATCCTTTAAACTTCCTTAAAATGTTAACAAACGCATCATCTTGCACGTTCCTCCATTTAAGAGATTTTCTAACAATATGACTCACAGTATAAAGGATAAATAATGCATTATATTATTAAGACAGGAAATGTTAGCGTTTCGTTATTGTCAAATACCCCACACAACAAGACAATTTTAATGAAGAAATGATGCACTCACCATATCTGAAGCAAAGCAAATGAAAAATCAGCTGTTAAGTTCAGCAAAGTTTCCTCTCCATCCTGCGTGATGTGCGTTGATCAAAGCGCCGACGGACGGATATAATGTTGCATCCCGCCGCTGCTGTTACATTCGAATTTTGAAATTTTGAATGATCCGGCTGCGCGCGCGGTCAGATCGCGGTGTGTTCGAGAGCTCTGCCGTGTGTGTCTCGCTGCCTGCGTGTGTGGCGCACTCGAGTGCGCACTAATGTGAAGAAACGTTCAATAAATGAGCGATCTGAAGTTCCTCCTCCTACTGCTCCAGTCCTCAACGCGCGCGTTTAGCTCCACCACAACGAGACCATCCTGCTCGGTGTGCGCGCGCACGCACATTTATCAACGCTTGTGAGGGTTGAAGTTTTAAAAATGTATCTCACAAATACAGTGAAAAGTAAAAAAAAAAAACAAGTATTTGAACTACTCTTTAATGCTTTATACATCAGCTATATATTATATTATTTTGTAAAAGTTTCTAAAAATGCTAACGTGAATCTACATTGTTTAAAAACACTAAATAATGTCTTACTCGAAATGTATGACTGCAGACAGGTGTTTAAGGGTAGGGGATACAAAATAACATTAGTTCAGTATAAAAATGCAAATCAGTAACAGGAAAAACAAACTGTCAGAAAAGTTATTAATGGAGGTTCCCAAGGAAATCCTTATGAACACATTTAGATGATCATGATTTGTCTTCATTATGAAGGCACCTTGTATTTTTAGCAGATTTGTATGCTTGTGCAAATTACTATGAATGAAGCCTCACACACTGTCAAATGAAAAAAGAAACCTGAAGTCAAATGAAATGTGTGATTTCCAGCCAATGTGAAAGAATACTAATTTTAAAAAATAGCTTTGACCTACAAGTGGATAAACATGCTGATTTTTGTTCCTCTTCTGTAGAGTTCCCTTTTATTATGAGCAGGAAGGTGAGTTTCCCCTTGGAAATCAGTGACAGTTTGTTTCCAAAGGTTCATTTCAAACACGGTCAAAAGAAGAGGATAAATCATCATCATATCGTTATCAACAGAAATATCCTCAGGTATTACAGTATGCGTGTACATTTCATTTGCATTGGAGGGGTAGTGGCTTCTCATTATACTCATGTTCATACTTATACTCACCCATGTTCATCATAAGTATGTACGTAAATGTAAACACCCCCTTATTATAAAATACAATTCATTTGGTGACTCTCACTTAAAAATGTATTCTATATAAACTATATAAACTATATTGTCATGATGGTACATGAATAAAAAGTCAAAATTATGAGATATAGGCCCCGTTTCACAGACAGGGCTTAGCCTAAACCAGGATTAGGTCATAGTTTAATTTAAGTAGCTTAGGAAGGTATACATTAGGGAAAACATTACTGGTGCGCATCTTGAGACAAAACAAAGGCACTGATATGTTTTAAGATCAGTCAGTGCAAGTTTCTCTCTTACATTTTAGTCTAGGGCTAGACTTAAGCCTTGTCTGTGAAACCGGGGGATACACTCTGAGATGTGAGAAAAATTCTGAATTCAAATTTTTTTTTTTATCTCACAAATTTCTCCGAATTGTGAGACATTTTTAAAAATTTTGGATGATACAGGCTTCTATAAGATGCTGTGTCTCTTTAAGAAAGTTGATGAAAATCTATTAACTTGTCATTACATTAGGTGAACATTAGGTGAAACAAACAAAATATTCAGGCCAATCAAGTTGTTAACGACATTTCCTTTGTCTTTCACTGTCTAGTTTTCCAGTACATACCAGATTTGTGAGGTGAGTCTGAACTAGTTTACGAGGCTTGTAAATAATCTGATAAGAGATTTGCATGAGTCTTTCAAACATTGATGCTGAAAATGCCTTAAAGCTGTGTTGTTATGTGTCGTTTGTATATTCTCTCAGCAGTTCTCACAAAGGTATTGTTTGAATAAAGCATCTCAAAATACAAATGGCAGATGGGGACTAGTTGTCACACAGGAAGCACTTTAAATCAAATGCCTAATTAGATGTTGGTTTTTACAGTCAGTGGTTGTATATACTGGATTCAAACACCTAGTTTAACTAGTTAATGATGTAATATCTTTTTGCAGTTTTGTGTCTGTACAGAAACTGGGTTTCTGTACAAAAAATGTGACAACTAGCCCCGGTCTGTCTATTAATGCAAATAGAATCAAAGACAGAAATCACATTGCACTAGATGTAGTTGTAGCAACATCCTATATCTGGGGGTCAAATCAAGTTTACACTTTATTAATGTTAAAAGTAGCATTACAACAGTGTCCATCATCTGGTTACAATAAGCAGTGATTCAGATGTGTGTGATATTCTAGTGGATTTGATTTATTTCCAAGGATGGCAAGAGTCTGGCTGCCGAGACAGAAAGGTAGAAAGAGTCTGAACGGAGTGAGCGAGAGCGCGGATGAGGAAAAATCTGGTAACTTTACCTATGACTGTAGTTAAGTAACGCAACCCAGACACGAATTTGTCTGGCCGTGATTCATTTTCGCGAGGAGGGTGGCCGATTTCCATGCTTTCTGTGGAATGTGCGGCTACAGAAGAAAATAAGAGCAGCCATTGTCTTTATCTTTATTTCTCTCTTGGAGTTTTGTTGAGCCGGTCAGACACGCTGTGAACAGCAAGAGATCAGGGAGAGTTTCCTCTCAATTCACCAGTTCACTTCTGTCTGCCATCCCTCATGAGCAAAGAACTAGAACACATTTCCAAAACATCATGTAAATATTCCCCAAAAGAGATGAAGTTCGTTTCTATTTAAGTCTGCATTCAGCTGATGCCAATACTAATATTAAAACCATGAAGCGGTAGTGAATATATTTAGGGGAAAAGCTGAGCATCACATTTAAATTGCTATTTTAATGAAATTTCTAAGCAATAAAGTTTAGTGTTCGCGTCATCCTGTAGCGTTTGTGCTCCAGACATAAAGTAATTGTCCTGTTACTTTACTCATCTGTAATTGTTTTCACTTCTTCTTCAGATGATTTTCACCTTGGGGAATCTTGAATTTTCAGGCAACCATCTAACACCTGTAAACACCTTAGCAACTGCCTGTTAACACCCTAGTAACATTCTAAAAATGACTCAAAACACCTTAAGCACCACATATTGTAGAAATCCTCCTGGCAATCACTTACTACACCCTATCATCCACATACCAACATACTTAAACAACACTAAACACCTTAAAAACAACATAGCAATGCACAAAAAAACCTTTTAGAACACCTTGGTGACAGCATAGCAACAAACAACTCAAAAGACCCTAGCAACACCTTAGCAACCACAAAGCAATGTTTTGGCAACCACCTAGAACATCTTAGAAACCCCCTGGCAACCAGATAGCAACGATCCACTTAGAGACCTTAACCTAACCCTAACCTTAACAGCCTAGCAACCACAAAACAAAATACTATATAGCAACTGCACTGCAGTGTCTTAGCAACCACCCATAACAATCTCAAAACTGCCTAGCCTAGCAACATGCTACAATCCACCCAGAACACCTTAGCAACCACATAGTAACACCCTAGCAACAACAAAACAAACTACTATAGCAAGCACATTGCAATGTCTTAGCAACCACCCAGAACAACATTAAAAGTGCTTAGCACCATGATACAGTCCACCCAGGACACCTTACCAACCACATAGCAACACCCTAGCAACTGCATAACTAAATACTATAGTAACCGCATTGCAGTGTCTTAGCAACCACCCAGAACAACCTCGAAACTTTCTAGCAACATACTACAATCCACCTAGAAGACCTAGCAACTGTAGCAACATTTTACAGTCCACTTAGAACACCCTAGCAACCACACAGCAACACCCTAACAACAACAAATCAAATGCTATAAGTAATTTGTCTTAGCTTGTCTCACCTAAGAAACCACATAGCACAACAACGCAAACCAAAACACAATCCACAACACCGCTAGCAACCACAAACACCTAGCAGTCTATAGCAACCACTACGGTGTTAAAACTTTAAACTGCCTAGCAACATTCTACAGTCCACCCAGGGACACCTTAGCAACCACATAGCAACACCCTAGCAACCACATTACTAAATACTATAGCAACCGCATTGCAATGTCTTAGCAACCCACCCAGAACAATATTAAAACCTATCAACATGCTACAATCCACCAAAATATCTTAGCAACCACATAACAAAATACTATAGCAACTGCATTGCAGTGTCTTAGCAACCACCTAGAACAACCTCTAAACTGCCTAGCAACATGCTACAATCCATCCAGAGCACCTTTGCGACCACATAGCAACACCCTAACAACCACAAAAACAAAACGCTATAGCAATCACATTGCAATTTCTTAGTCATCGTGACGGTGGGTTTTGCACATGACTGAAGTCAGCGTCATAAAGCAGAGCTCCTTTAACGTACTAGAGTCTCGGTGCGGCACCAATAAACACAGTAGAGCCCTTCCCAGCACTAATAAACTCTCAGTCTGTGGTGGTTCTGTGAGTAGTTCAGCGTGTTCGAGTCCTCTAACCCGTCACACACCGGCCGCTCGTCTCTCAGCGCCCCAGCAGTGCCCCTCTTGTCCGTGGAATGTGGAAATCATTTCCTCCTTAATTTTATAATGGAGGTGGAGGGGCGGCCTCCCTTTGGTTCAATTTTCACCAACACCATAAAACGCAGCGGTCATAAGAACAGCACTGACATCTGTTTTTTCCATTGCCAGGACTTTCATGATCAGGTAATAAAAGTTTCATTTGACAGAAATTGCAACAGATGTTTCGGCCGATAAAGTTCAGATAGAAGCGATCTCTCCGGAGACCTCTCTGACCCGACAGGTCCACCTTCACTACATACCGACACAACAAAAACCACTGCGGTCACATCCAGTTGACTTCCACTGCCCTGTCTAAATGCTAAAATAGCACTTTTTCCATATGTTTTTTAGTTTAAAGGGACAGATCACCCAAAAATGAAATTCTTCACTTGTCACAATCCTGTATGAGATTCTTTCTTCTGTTGAACACAAAAAAAGATATTGTGAAGGATGTTGGTAACCAGACCAACGGACGGTAGCCATTGACTTCCATAGTATTTTCTTCCGTACTATGAAAATCAATAGCTATCGTCAACTGTTTGGTTACCAACATTCTTCAAAATATCTTCTTTTATGCTCATCAGAAAAAAACGAAACTCATACAGGTTTGGAAAAATTTGAGGGTAAGTAAATGATGACAGAAGTTTCATTTTTGGGTGGACTGTCCCTTTAATTCTATTAAGTCTGGTTTTGAGATTTCACACTGTATATTTCTAATCCCTACACTGATTTGCATATTTACAAGATTAACAACATTAATTGCACGAATGCAAACCATGTTAACTATTCCTTTAAATGCTTGCAAAAATAATCACAGGGTGCAAGTTTCTGTAAAGTGCATCAATATTTAATTAGGTTAGCATGGTTTCATTTGCAAGTGGTTTTCTGTTCCTGAACAACCTGCTTTAACATTTTAACATTATGTTGTACACATTTAGCAATGTAATTTGGGTTTGCACTGCTGTTGAGTTTAAAAAGGTCTTGTAATGGGTTTAAAGGAGTAGTTCACGCAAAAATGAAAAATGACAATTTTTTCACCCTGAGGTCATCCGAGATGTAGATAAGTTTCTTTATCTGACCAGATTTGGAGAAATGTAGCGTATCATCACTTGCTCATCATTGGATCCTCTGCAGTGAATGGGCGCCGTCAGAATGAGAGTCCAAACAGCTGACAAAAACATCACAATAATTCACAAGTAATCCACACCACTCCAGTTGGAGCTGTGAATTTGTAAGAAACAAATTCATCATTAATGCGTTTTATCTTTAAACCATTGCTTCTGGATAAAATACAAGTCTATAATCCATAATAATGTTTTCTCCAGTGAAAAACTTGTCTGGTCTGAATCAGGAAAGAAATATGCACAGATCAAGCATTGTTTACAAGTGAAAACAGTTCTAAACAAATATGTGGGCAGATTTTGATGTGAGAGTTCAAGAGGAGATAGACGTGTTCATAGTTTGGACCTTTATTCTGACGGCACCCATTCACTGCAGAGGATCCATTGGTGAGCAAGTGATAGAATGCTATATTTCTCCAAATCTGTTCCCATGTACAAACAAACTCATCTTCAATGGCCTGAGGCTGAGTACATTATAAGAAGATATTCATTTTTAGGCGAACTATTCCTTTCAGAAATGCATTTTTTTCTCAGAAATCTGAGTGAAAGGTGTGTACAAATCTTCTGGTATGTAAAGCTTAAAACAACTGAAGAAACGTTTCCAAGTATATTCTGTCAAATATGCACTGATTCAAGAGTGCCTCGCAGGAAGGCATTTGATACAAACAGCACTATTATCCCATGAACTAGTATTCAGTCTTGTCTTGTCGACTGATGTGAAAATGCCATTCTGGAATGAGTGCAACATCACGAAAACAAGGACACCTACAACAGACATTAAACAGACACTAATGACGCAGACCTGAAGAAATGATGAAAATTAAAACCCTAATCAGTGTCAGAAATCAATCTTAACTTTGGTAGGCCTCTGGTTTCAAATTCAAGTGGATTTATCGGCACGCTAAATAGCTGTACATTGCCAACGTTTATTAATATTGCATACAGTTTTTAGTAGTTTTTAGGACTTATTAGTAATTTTCTTAAAAAGCACAAATGATCCAAATGAAATAATAATAGTATGCACAATCAATTAAAAGAGCAAAATGCTGTTTAATGTAGTTTTAGATGTAGTATACATATCTGTTCACAAATATAAATTGACATTTAAATAAGTTACAATAATAATACATTTACTGTAAATATTTTTCCTTTGTTTTTCTGCATATTTGGCGATAACATTTGATTGGCACCTGTTCTGGCCTGTTAAAATGAACAGACCCCAGATGATTTATAATAAAGCCGGGCCACGAGCAGTGTGAATGCTTTACGACAGATCAGGACTGTGTGAAAGTGTGAGTGTGTGTCTTTCACAGCGCGTCTCTTCTCTTTCCCAGCCCAGCCCCAGAGGTGAGACAGATACGTTCACACATTTCATTTTGTGGTTCCCACGGCAGTCAAAAATGCACCTGACCCCGGGGCTCATGTACCGGGGGATTTTATTATATTTTGTGCTCTTAAAGGAGCAGCCGTGACTAATGCACGTTTTACTGTCTCCATTATGCTGCTGGATATTATGAAGTTACATGCAACATGACTGGATGTGTCTGTGTGTGTGTGTGTGAGTTCAGCAAAAGACATCTTCTGTCATGTTTGTCCGTATTGGATATCTCTGTACGCCTATGAATGTATATGTTTTTATAGACCATTTTGTGTTTTAAAGGGATATTTCACCTGAATATGAACATTTGTGTCATCTGTTACAGTTCCATCTGTTTCATCATGAAGTGTTTTCATATAACTTTTACTTTTGTGTTTCTCATGAGGAACATTCAGAATTAACGTTTTCAGAACTTAATTGGAATGTAATTTTGAACAACAAAAAGGTGCGTAAATGATGACGGAATTTGTGTGTGTGTGTGTGTGTGTGTGTGTGGATGTATCTGTATCCTCCCTCGGGCAGAGGCGACTGTTAGGAAATGAATAGAGGCTGTTCTCAATAGCTCTGTGTTTCTGTTTGTTTGTCCCTCTGTAAGCTGGGTGTAGGTAGGAGGGTCTCTGAGAAAGCTGGCGTTTCGCATGGCCACAGGCGCTGCAGCATTGTTAACCAAACAATACAGCAGGTCTTGGCATTAGCACAGCTCTGTTTAAGAGGTGCCAAACAACAGTTGCCGTCCCAACAGCAACGCAGGCCTGCAACTGAAACTTGCGGGTAAATCTTGATTTAAGTGCTTGCAATCCAATCACAGGAATTATGTTGTACAACATGCTAAAAAATAGGAATGAAAGCAACAAACATGTAATGCTACTACATTTTAATATTGGATAAGTATCATTCTGTTATATGTGATCCTGGGCCACAAAACCAGTCTTAAGTAGCACAGGTATATTTGTAGCAAAAGCCAAAAATACATTGTATGGGTCATAATTAACAATTTTTTTTTTATGCCAAAACTCATTAGAATATTAAGTAAAGATCATGTTCAATTCAATGAAGATATTTTGTAAATGTCCTACTGTAAATATATAAAAAAAAAAATTCTCAATATTTCGATTTTTTTTTTGCACCCTCAGATTCCAAATATAAATATAAACCATACATCAATGTAAAGCGTATTTATTCAGCTTTCAGATGATGTATAAATCTCAATTTTAACTGGTTTGACTAGTTTTGTGGTCCAGGGTCGCATATTACATTTAATTAATAACTTATTAGTTTATCATAATTTACAGGTTATCAGTTAGATTTTTGATGATTGACTCTTACATTTTTTAAATGTCTATTTTTTTATTAATTTATTTTTATATAAAATTATTATATTATAAATTATATATGTATATATGATTATAAAGATTATGTAGAAGTATATAATAATAATAATAATTATAAAAAAAAGATTTTTATTGCATTAATTATGCTTTGTCTGTGATCTCATAAATAATTTTAAACACATTTATCATAAATGTTATGATAAAGTGTGGATGCATATTTACACTGAACATTTGGATCACATAGGAAATTATAAGAGTTTTATTTTTAGTTTTATTATATTTATTTCATGTATTATATATTACATCATATTTTATTTTTGTTTATTTTATTTTACTCAGAGGCTGGTCTTTTACAGCTCAGAAGATTTGGCGTTCTCAGTTATATTGCATTTAAATATCAACATGTTAGTATATCATAATTTATTATCAATTATCAATTTGATTTTTTTGATGATTCACTCTCAAATATTTCTAATAAAATTCCTAAAAAGAACCAAAAGTAGACACATGAGACAATAACTGTCATATAATAAGAGTACAGAGCTAAAGTATAAAATGAATGTGGAAAGCAGCTCAGATCATCTGATGAGAAAATGAGAGTTCATCTGACTCTGATTTTGATGGTCTCTTGGCAAATCTGAGCACAGTTTGAGACATCAAGGAGATCTCATGTTAAACTCCATATGAATGTGTCTTTTGTTCAGGAGAAACATCTGAGAAGCAGAAGATAAAGTCTAATATCTGTCTGATAAAAGATGAGATATTAAAGATATCTTTTTTCTTTCATGCAGGCTCTCAAATTCTCCAGTGTTTTGGATCAGTTCTATGCACATTAGGAAGCCTTTAGTGGAAAGACGTGACGACGTAAAGAAACTCAATCCTAATTCAACAGAAATGGTGGCGAATGAAGATTGGACTTAAACTGAGTTTCAGTAATCAATGCCAAATTTTTTACTCAAACGTCAAAATCCTTTCAGCCTCTATCAATACCAGAGCTACTAACGCTGATCTTTGGCACAGTGTCCTTATGGCGTATCAATAACCTGACTGCACTAATAGAAAGACCTGGACACTTGAAACCTTTTAACTAGTCCTGTAATTAAGTTAGCCTGATCACAGTGGCATGAATTATTGATAAGTTATTGGATTCCTATCAGCTTTGGGGAATTATTAATAATAGATTACCCATCTGGAAGCTGAAACAGATGTAAACCTGGACTCCCATTTGTTAACAACCTCTCAGTATTTCAGCATGAATCACATCTCAAAGAGAGAAGAAAATCCTTCTCATATAATATTTTGGTGTTAAGTCATTTGCCACTTACTTCTTCTGACATTCATCAGTTTAATTAAGAAATATTATAAATATATTTTATAAATTAAAACTGTACACAATTTCACTATATAAAATATATATTTTTACCATTTCACCATTACAGATTATATATTTCTTGTCAAGATGTAAGTAATAATAAATTATATTTGTTATTAATTTCTGTATGTGTGTGTGTGTGTGTGTGTGTATACACACACACACCCACACCCACAAACACATACAAATGTATATATACATACATATATATATATATATATATACATAATAATCAAATAATAAAAAATAATAAAAAGATGTAAATAAAATACACATGTATATGTAAATACAATATATATATATATATATATATATATAGTAAATAAATTATTGTACAATTATATTATTATTATTATATTATTATTTATTACAATATTTGTTTGTATATTTCTGTGCTATTATAATTTTAATTATTTTTTTTTTATTTATTTAAGTTTTTTTTTTTAATTTATTAAAAAATTAGATGTGTTTATTAGATGTGCAACGTTTAAGTCTGGGTCTGACCTTTCCCTCTTTCTTTGTAAATAAAATTGAGATGTTTGACTGTTCTCATTAAATCTTCTTCTGTGTGAGGGTTGATGGCGTTTATGAAACTTGTGGTGAACCAAAGAACAAAGGAAAAATCTTAAAATAAGATAAGTTGACTTTAGAGAAATTATAAATTGCACTGGAATTGTGTCGGTCATGGCAGTCTTGCTCTAATTACATGTGGTTTGACAGGCGTTCCAAAATCTTCCCTCTCTCTCACACACACACATATAAAGTCAGAGAGTGTGACCGCAGCTCCACTGGAGACACATGCCCTGTTAAAGCTCAAAGGACAAACCGTGTTTGAACATGGAGGTCAGAAACTACACCCCTTTTATTTGTGATAATGACTATCTGACTGTATAGTACCTCAAGTGTACAAATTAGTACTGTAATGGTGCTGCTTCAGTGATAGCTTTTGTACCTTTTTTTTTCTGAGAATTTGGTTGTTATAGAATGTGGCTAGCTAAGCAATACACCACTGTAATTTGTTTATCTTTTATTTGGGATTGTTTGTACAGTATCTGAAGGAGTAGGTATGATTAGGAAAATAAAGTGAGCGCTCACTTTTTATTTAAATTGATTTTGTTTCATTACATTCATTTTCTCCATAGGAGACAAACAAACAAATAAACAAACCCACAATAAAACGGTTTTTAGACTTAAACCAAACCAACCAGCTGAATCACAATCTCACAAACTTTAATTTAAATCAGAAAAGAACATGAACGTGTAAGAAAAAAGACAAAGTTTTTACCTTATTTTACATTCATATTACAACTTCTCCTTCTCACATCACACATTTTTGACAACATAATCAAATAAAAACCATGAATATAAAACAATTAACTTATTTACTGTAATTTAAGTTTATTAACATTATCTGCATCTTGTTTTTTTTTTTTTTTAATAAATGTACTATTTTTCCAAATGTATCAATTGTAAATATTAGGTGACTTAAAATGCTTAAAACAATAACTAATATTTCCCAATGAAGTCAGAAAAATAAAACTCATTTTCCCTTTGAATTAAGTTTATTTTTCTTTCCTCTATGGAAGATATTTTTTGTCTTGTATCACTTGTTTTCCCCACAAAACAACACTTAATACCTTAAATAATTTTTGTAAACTAATGTAAATAATAATAATTGTAAATAATGTATTTAGTGATTAAACACAAACATTTTTAAGTATTAAGTTGAAATAGTTGTGTCTTCTGCATTAGCATATCATCATTTAATAACCTCAAAGCTCATGGTTGAGTTCTTTATGGAGAAAGTGAATTGGAATTTTACTTGGCAAACCCTGTCATACTCTAAATACAGACAGAATAATTCATAATGCAAACTGCAGGTGAAAGTGACGAGAAAGAAAGTACCTGACACAGGTTCTCATGGAGTGGAGGCACTGATAAGCCTTAGTGGGAGGAGTTTTCACATAGGTTTGAGTGACAAGGGAAGGCCAGCGAGAGAGAGAGGCAGAGTTTGGGAAATCTTCAGCCTAGAGCCAGTTGGCGAACAGGAGAGGAAATGCACAGAATGTCTTTTTCTTTTTTTGTTCTCACACCTTCGTATTCTCTCGTCACCCCGGGCGTTGAGAAGCGCCGAACACCCCCGCTCACCTGCCCTGCCCTCCCTTGTGTGTGAGAACAAAAATAGTCTAAGGTCTCTGTCTTTCCCCCTTCCTTGAGTTTCATTCAGGCTCGCGCCAAAACCACCCGAGGCGCGCTTCTTTATAAGACACTGTCAGAAATGAACTTACTCCTCTGACCCTCTCCAATCCGCTTTTAAGATCAATATTAATGCTTTAAGCAAATGACCTCCGCATGGCCTTTTACCCCCACTGACCCACAGTTCTGACATATTCACTGGTATTGACAATATTAGATGTGCTACCAAACCTATGACTTAGACAATATAAGGCTTTGTATGTGCTTTCCAACATGAAAGTGGTCCCACACAGGCACTTTGTATGTTTTTGTATATTAACTATTTTAATTTATTATTTGTATTGATAATTATTTATAGAAGCCCACACTGTAAAAAACAATTTGTTGAGTCAACTTAAAATAATTTGTAACCTGGCTGTCTTAAAATTTTAAGTTCAGTCAACTCAAAAAAAGTTTATTCAACTTGAAATGTTAAATTATAGTGACAACTTAGATATTTGAGTTGAATCAACTTCAAATTTTAAGGCAGCTGGGTTACTTACCCATCTGTTAAGTTTAGCAAACACAAATATCTAAGTTGTTACTTAGTACAACTTAAAATTTCAAGTTGACTGAACTTAAAATTTTAAGGCTGCAGGGTAACAAATTATTTTAAGCTGACTCAACAAATTGTGTTTTTTATTTTTTTACAGTGCATTTCCATTGTGGAAGTAAATAAATAAATAAAAAGAAAGAAAAAGTGTAATTCTGAGGGGGGGAAAAATTGTGAGATAAAAAAAATACAATTCATTTATTCAAATTTTTTCACTTTTATTAGTTTTTTTTATATTTCTGTTTACCTGTATTTTTGTTTTGTTTTTTATTGTTTAGTAATTCAATTAATTTTAGTCATTTCAGTCGTTCAAAGACAAATTTTTATTTCAGCTACAGTTGCTAAGGCTAAGGCTAACGCTAAATTTTTCTAATTTCATAAAATATTTTTAATAGGAAGGTACAATAGCTACATATAGTAAAAATAATTTTCTTAAATAGTATTTTTTCATGTTTCCCAAATGCATTTTTTGCATTTGTTCAGGAATGTTTGTTGTGGAAAAGAAGTCAAAAATACTGATTAAGAAATGATTTTGTTTCGTTGTCTCTCTTGTCTGACTGACGTTACCACAGCAGACGCTGGACCATCAGCACGTTTTAATTTTAATGAGCTCACAAAGGGAGTGTCCTTCCCTTCTGGCTTCGCAGTGAATTTAATTTCCTCAATAAAGTTGACTTATTTTCATATTTTGCTCCAGACATAACAATAAGCCGTTACTGTATGAGTTCAATCAGGTCCAAACCATCAAAACAACTTTTAATTGTTTGCCATATGAAGCGGCTGGTGGACGCAGTCTGAACGACCTCTCGACCGCAGTTCACAGCTAGTAAAGCTTTGTTTTCCAGAGTGTTTGTAGGGTTTTGATGAACTCGAAAGCGACCAGTGTTTTTTGTCCTTCCCCAAAGCGAGCAAAAATCCGAGTCGGTGCAGAGATGATGTGGATTTAAGAGAGAGTGAAAGACAGAAAAAACAGAGGTTTAAGGGTGGAGTGTTATCATCTCAGTGGAGATGTTTATTCACCTACAACCCCTGTGCAGTTCAAGCCCTGAGATGGAGAAAGACCTGATTTCTGGATGGTTATTTGTTTACTTTAATTTGGACTCATGCAGTTATAAATGAACAACTTCATTCCCATTGCACTTTTTACTGTCCTTTTGCCCCTCAAAACAGTATTTTCGAGCATCTTTGTTTTGGGATGTGGTTGATGTTAACTAGTACTGCTATTCTCCTCCTCCTCGAGTGACTATCATTATGTCCAGATGAAAACTTCGGGGAATTTCCCCATTGTTATGCTGTCATACACAGAATACAGGCCGTGTCCCAAACACACAAAAGATGTTTTACGACATGAGCGACTGGGAAAATACCCACAGGAAAGAACAATCACACATGACATTGTGTAATATCGCAGCCGTTTTGTCTAGACAGCAATGAGATTCAGTGGAGAACAAATGGAGACCCCAATAATCTCACATGTATCCCTGTTCGAGTTTCAGATCTCAACAACATGCTCGGATTTGTCAAAATACCAAATTCTGCAATAAAAGTCAGAGATCTTAATATGATATTCATAAATCTTCATTTTATAGCTCTTATTGTATGACAGCTATTGACTCACAGCTCAGAGACAATGTTGAAGTGTGTGAATGATTTTTTGCACCTCTCATCTTCTCTTCTTGTCTCATCTATGAAACAGGACCAAAAGCATTGATATCATTCATATCTCACTTTCCATCCTCAGTAACCCAGAACTCTGGCTCACCGTGAGAAATATCAGAGGTTGAAGTCAAGTGAAAATGTGCACAGTCTAATTTAGGTCTGTTATATTGTGTTACAATGTTTTCAACGTTTGAATGTCCTTGTCAATCACAGCAGCTGTAAGTCGCGTGAATCGTTCAGCTCTACATGTCACTGTCAAAACAACTTATTGTCAGACAAGACCAACAGAAACATCAGACTTCTTATCTGTGCCTGTTTTTCTGTAACAACATTTAAACGTCCTTAAAACAAGATCAACTTACTTGAGAAGTAAAACTACATGAGAGATACAGAACTTTCAGAGAGATTTAAAGGGCCAGTTCACTCAAAAATAACAATGCTGTCATCAATTACTCACCCTTATGTTGTTCCAAACCGGTATGACTTTCTTTCTTCTGTGGAAAGTCAGTGGGCGCCAATGTTGTTTTATTGTATAGGCAAAAACACGTGATTTATTTTGTGACTTAAGATACGTTTAGTTCAGTTTTAGGCTTAAAACAAGGTTTGTGCTTCACTATCGAAAAAATACCACAGTGATACCAGGTTTCTGGAGGTGTACCATGGTAACTGCATATTTCTTTTGACCTAAACGTGACTATTTTAGACATGAACTGTGGTAATACCATGAATCAAGATACATATTAGGGCTGTTAATAGATTAAATTTTTAACTGCGATTAATCGTGATTAATGAAGCAGTTTCGCAGTAATTTGTGTTAATTGCATTAAATTCTTTTAACTCGTGAAGAATTTAGAATTAATCAGATGCTTTAATGCGTTAACATTGACAGCCCTAATTTACACACACACGGTTTATTTTTACATTATTTAGCACCTTATTTTATATTAATTCAATTTTAATGTTATTGTAATATTGTGCACTTTTTTTCCTTTCACTTGTTTTGTATGATAACACAATAATAACACTTTGCCAATCATTCCAATAAAATAGCCTACTTTAAATGATAAAGTGAATTTTCAAAGTGTTTTCATGTGATTTAGTTCTTCATTTAAATTAATCTTGTTTAAAGGATGTTCATTTATTTTACAGGAAAGACCACCTGTCACACCAAAGAACCAGCTGCAATCGCCATTCCGAAGATATGACTTCCTGTTGAAAAATGAAAAACTAATAAACAGAAAAGGCAAACACAAGCGTGCTAAAAGGCATCACTTCCACAAACACAAAAACGAAGACTGACAGGATGAGGAAGAGACCAGAGGGGACGAAGAAAAATATCAGAACGGTATTTGGCAAAGCAGCTCTTAAGTAAAGCAAACACGGTCCGTCTGAGCAGAACCATCTGTGGAGAGCGAGTGCTGGCATCTGGAGCCGAATAAAACGCCCGCTAATAGAAATAATAACCGGCAGGGTCTTCCATAAAGCCTCTGCTTAGGAGTTCCAGTCTTGTAAGAGTCTGCCAGGCTGCCCATGTCACCACCCTGACACAGGGGATGATGGGATGAACGTACCCCGGTTGTGCCAAACGCACCGCTCGGGTGAAGCTGCCATGTTGGTTTTGGCGCCGCGCCCGCGAAGTCAGCGACTCGACGCTCCACAATCTGGGCATACGACTCCCGTATGGCACGGAAAAGCTCGCTCGCTCCATCACGGTGAGCGCCAAACCACTGCTGCTTTTCTGCCTCTTGCTCAGGGCTGTTATTTTCCCGTTTATCCTCCTTACCACCCGATCACTCTCCTCCTTCACCGCTCACCTCCATTTATTTTCTCCGTCTCAAATATATGCATAAACAAGCAGGCAAATGTACTTAATTTAGACTGGAGTATACCCAAATTGCAAGGTTATTTCATATAGTATAAAAGCTTACCATGGTAACTATGGTTTACACCAAAATAGCAGTTGCTGTTAAACCATAATACAAAAGCCTACATTTGGGATTTCTTTTAAACTGTGTAAGTAGCTTCCAGAATCTTTGTCATATTTTGTATGTTGGTGTAAATTATGCTCGACTTTGTACAATTTAAAAAGGTCTTACCAAAAAGTACTATAGCGGTACCATGGTAAAGTGATGTATCTAATGATACTACTATGGTATTTTGAAATCTAGTAGTCAGCATTTGAAGTGGATCAAAAACATTCATCAAAGTTGTCTTAAGACAAGAACGGGTATTGTTTTTCATTTTAGGACAACTTTGATGAAATGTTTTGATCCACTTCAAATATTGACTACTGTATACATTGTTTTTTTTTTATATGATACCCCATAGTACTTCCAAGAATACCATGGTACATTTCCAAAATGGCTAAATATTAGCAAGATTATTTAATGTCCTATAAAAGTTTACCATGGTAAACTAAGGTTTCCATCAAAATTAAGTCATAATTAATGCATTTGAGATTTCTTTTAAATGGTGTAAATAGTTTCAGATTTTTTTCTGCCACTCTTAAACTTGTTTTCAATATGATAATGTTGTATGTTGGCAGAAATGATCAACTTCGCCCATTTTTAGGGGTCTTTCCATAAAAAGTGTCAAATGGTGCACCATGGTACTTCCACCAATAACATGGGACATTTCCAAAATACCATGGTAGTACCACAGTACTGTTTGGTACTGTGGTAAATAATGTATTTTAGAACATGTGCCATGGGTTTTCAGCAATACCTTGGAGTACTATGGTACAGTACTATGGTAAATTACCATGGTACAACCATTTCTGACATCTGATACCATTACTATACTGTAATGCCACCACTTACAAAAAAATACCATGGCATTATGATGCTACTAAGGTATTTTGGACATTTACTATGGTATTACCATACTGGAAGTATAAAAATACACGACATCACTTTTAGTACCATAGCATATTTCAAAGTGCCATAGTATATGAACAGATACTATCATAGTACTTACAGTATTTACACGCTCAAAAGAATAACGTGGTATCTTGATTGTGCATGGTCCATGATTGTGGTAATAGCATGGTACTTTTTATTACGGTAGTAAGTCTTACATTATGGTTAATTTGACACCTCTGAATAATAAATAATAAACCTCTGAAGCCAAATCATCCTTTTGGATCCCTCATCCAAGACTCAGGAAGGAGGTTAATTGTCACTTTCTTATATTGACACTGTAGAGGTGTCAATATAGAACATGTTGGTGGTGAACATTGCTAATACAGTAATATGGTGAATGAATAACACTGGTTTTGGTTTTGATGTGTTTCAGCTCTTCTCAGTTCATCAAAGTGTCTGTCTGCCATGATGATCGTCTGATGAATAAGAACGGACGGAATGGCGTGAAAACAGAAAGGCTCATAACTCATCATCATTACAATAATCTGGCTATAACAAAGCACACACACCTCTGAATGAATGGCCTTGACATGAAAATCAAAGAAAGAGGAAGATGACACAACGATTGTGAGATAAAAGAGAAGTGTGAGAACATGAACAGAAGACACACATGCGCTGCGAAGAGACAACTGATAAGGTGAGTCATGATACTGATGATGAAAAATGTGTTTTTTAATGATTTCATATTTTATGTTTCTATTTAATTACAGTTCATAAAGACCACAACTGTTAACAGAAGACAAAACAATACCTCAAAGGTAGTCTGTATGTCTTTAAGTCAAGCCTTCTTAGGTCCTATGAGTTTGTGAACAGACTGAAATTTGAATCATTATTCAAGTCATATCGACTACTTTTGAGGTTCTTTGCTTAAGGTGAAGAACTTTATTTTTAAGTGCACACAGACTGTTCCACCAGAGCAAACGTCACATTTTCCAACATGATGTTTACTCAGGTCAAAGTGCATGTATGATTCTGGTGTATATGAAACCAGCCTTCAAGATGAAAGTGAAGACGGTGTAATATATCCGCCTCGTTGTGCTCAGCTCATAACAAATGTTATTTCTCTGGGGATGGAAACAATGTCCTCAGACACGCCAGATTTGTGTTGGTTCCTAAAGCTCACAGCTCTGTTTGCTCTTAAGGATTGTTTTAAAGTTTTAAGTAGGGAACAGATTTGTAAACACTTCCTTAGGAAGAGATGGTGTTGCTGGTTAACACCCATTTTACAGCCCCAGGGTAACGAGAGGCACAGGGTGCATAATGTATATTTATATAACAACAGGTTTGCTTGAGGTTACAGCACTGAGGTTACAGCAACAGAAAATTCCTGCACTTATTCTCAAATAATGGATACAAACACCTTTAGGATAATTCTAAAGCAAAATAAAACAAAACAAAACAAAACAAAAAATATATAGATATAGATATAGATAAAAGAAATATATTATGTACTGTGACTTTTATCGTAATATACAAAAGAAATCCATTATCTTGTGATAAATCTCTCTCGTGCACGTCATCATGTGTGGCTTGTGCTTTAGTCATACGTGCCCTTAATAACGCCCATAAATGCCTTGATTTTCAACCCCAGAGCAGCGGGTCATGATGTAAGTGTTTGTAACGCCGCTGAAGTGCCTCATTCGGCTGGAAACACATTCATATGGAGTTGATTAAACTTGTGCTCCTCTTTGCCCTCAAATGGGCTTGAGTATGATTCAGGCTCTGAAATTCACCTTGATCCACACACACACACATGCTCAGCTTGTGCCCCGGGGCAATGTGATTGACAGGTTGGGGTTGTGTGGTGGGATTAAGGGGTGGGCGGGTCAGGAGGGGGAGGTGGGATTAGGAGCGGTGAGCTTCATTAACCCGATTGTTTACACAAGCAGATCCCAAGCAATGAGAGCTTTTCCTTCCCACAAGATTCCCCTTTAAACCCCTGCCACTGTGGCTGTCCGGGACTCATCTGCTGTTCCGCGCACTTGCGTGGATGAGTGTTCAATACAGGGATCAAGGCAATATAAATTTTTTTGTTTACAAGAGTAAAAATACACATTTCAGAGTTTCTGCTTTGTGAATTTGTTGTTCTGATTTTTTTGTTGTTGTATTTTTTATTTATTATTTTCTTTTTTTAATTGACACTTTGCCAATGTTGTGTAGTTTAGCACCATGAATCCAAAATCATAATAAACTGTGAGTGGCAGTAGGATGCATACCTAATGCTAATAATAATAATAATAATTTTTACTTTAATAAGGTTATATATTATATATATATATATAAACATGAATTAGCATTTTTGTAGTGTCCAAAAACATGCAATTTCAAAATTATGGTAAATTCTTGGAATTGTAATTGTTTAGCATGAGTGCTTTGTGCAAAATATTTTGTTTCTGTAAATAGATTATTAATAATATGTGACCCTGGACCACAAACCAGTCATAAGTCGCAGGGTATATTTGTAGCGATAGCCGAAAATACACTGTATGGGTTAAAATTATACATTTTTCTTTTATGCTAAAAATTATTAGGATATTAAGTAAAGGTCATGTTCCATGAAGATATTTTGTAAATTTCCAACCATAAGTATATCAAAACTTAATTTTTGATTAGTAATATGCATTGCTAAGAACTTCATTTGGACAGTTTTAAAGGCAATTTTCTCTCTCTCTCTCTCTCTCTCTCTCTCTCTCTCTATATATATATATATTTTTTTTTGCACCCTCAGATTCTAGATTTTCAAATAGTTGTATCTCAGCCATATATTGTCCTATCCTAACAAACCATACATCAATGGAATGCTTATTTATTCAATATGCTTATTTAAATGTGTATTTAAATCTCAATTTAAAAAATCAATTTTGTGGTCCAGGGTCACATATAATATGATTTAATTATAAATAGAATTAATAATATAAAATATTATTTCAATATAATAAGTTGCAATAAATTGATTATTTAATTGTGTTTTATGCCATTGCATTAAAATCTTTTACCTAATTTGACATATTATATCAGTGCTGTGTGATTTCTACAGAAAATGCCATTGAAATATTTGCACCTTTCAAATAAAATGAAATCATATAGGATCCAGGCAATTTTTTGTTTTTAATTATGTAACAGTAAGCAAAATTGTACAAATGTTAAAAGGTCCTCAAAGTGCACATTATAGGCAGCTTTATTAATCCAAACCTATCCGCACCTCCTCACAGACATCTCGGGCCTCTTTATATGTCAGTGAAAGGGGTAAGGAGAGATGAAGACAGCCATAAATCGAGGCTCATCAACCCGTCTCGGACTTCAAACGCACTGATTCGCTCTCTAAGCGGGTCCAGCGCAGAGCCCCGGGGTCCTCCTGAGCCCTAAAAACAACACTGGGAGCTATTTACACTCCGTCATACAGAGAGAGAGAGAGAGAGACAGTGCGCATGTGTGTTTGCTCTCTTGCTAAATAGGCTTTATCTGAGAGTGTGGAAGCTTCCAGAGGTGCTGCTATCACCTCTCAAGTGGCTCTTTTGTTTAGGCACTGCAGGGCTGTTGTTTTCCTATTGCAGTGAAGTGGAAAAGTAAATTAGTCTTCCCTCCTGGCTGAAGGAGCGGCGTGAATGGTGTGTGTCGACAGGCAGGGTGTTGGACAGCTTTGGGTGGGCTAATGGGCCGATTTGCAGTCTCTTTGGCAGGAGCCGGTGCATACTGTCAGCCCTTATTGAGACGTGCTCAGCTTCAAAGAGCCGCATGGCACTGATGCATGGAGGCACTAAACGTTTAATGCATCCTTGTGCCGGTTTTTTGTGTTAGTGTGTGTATGTGTGCACTCTTTTGGCATGTGTATTTGACATGTATCTGTTTGAGCAACTTTGCATGCTTAAATGTTTTTGCATGCGTGCATGTGTAAACACAGCAATGCATGGAGGCACTAAATGTTTAATGCATCCTACTCCGGGTGCTTTTTTGTGTTAGTGTTTGGATGTATGCACTATATTGATATTTGACATTTGACATTTGTGTTAGTGTGCATATGTATGCATTTCACTGGCTTGTATATTTGACATTTTAATTTCAGCAACTATGCATGCTTACATTTTTGTACATTTTTTTCAATTCAAATTCCAAGTTATTTGTATAGCACTTTTCACGATACATATCATTGCAAAGCGACTTCACACCAAATTGAAGTTTTTACAATATATATAGTAGTAGCTTACTAGTGGTGACTATGTTAAGTTGATGTACATATGGCAGAGATGTATGGTAAAGATCAATTAATGACGTAATCAAACAGACAAAAAACACCATGCAGTAGCAAAATTCAGTAGTGCTATATGTTGTTTCAGGGTTGGCATCATCTGAAGTCCTCTGAGGGGTTGGCATCATATCTTCTTAAATGTTTTGGATCCAGACTGGAGCATGTACAAAAATGCATGGAGGCACTAAATATTTAATACATGTTGTTTTGATGTATGCATGCACTGTATTGCCTTGAACATTATAAGTGAAATGTGGCAGTTTGAGCAACTTTGCCTGCTTAAATATTTGTGCATGTGTGCATGTGCAAATACAGCAATAAATAGAGACACTAAACATTTATTGTATCCTATTTTGGATGCTTTTTGTGTTAGTATGCATATGTATGCATTTCACTGGCTTGTATATTTGACATTTCAATTTCAGCAACTATGCATGCTTACATTTTTGTACATGCATGCATGTGTAAATGCAAAAATGCACTAAATATTTAATGCATGTTGTGTTGGTGTATGTATGCACTGTATTGCCTTGAACAATATTAGTGAAATGTGGCAGTCTGAGCAACTTTGCATGCTTAAATGTTTGTACATGCATACATGTGTTAATGCAGCAATGCATGTCTGACGTGCAAGTCTTATTTCACACCCTCACTATGTAGCAGGTTTTTAAGATCTCATCTAGTTCACAACAGCAAACCAAATCTCGGAGATTCCGGCAGATCCACGTCCTCTTGGAATGTGAAATTTCAGACAGGAAAGAGGGATGGTGGAAGAGAAAAAAAAGCGATTTAGGGACATCTGGTGCTGATTTGGCCGGGGTGCTGCGGACACGGCCGGGCTGGCGTGTTTTGACTGGAATACCAGGGGGAAGTTGCCGTTGTTTGTTTTTGAATAAGTGAGGTCATTAATCGATGAACGTGAAGGAAGGAGCCTCGGTGCCAACTGACAAAACGTAGCGGCTCAAACTTGGTTTGACACCAGCGGAGGGTGGAATGCAAACAGCAGGGTACCCTTGTCCCCCCTTCGGATGAAAAATAAAACCCCTCAAGCTCGGCTAGTGAATGCACATCACAGGCCATGAGGATGATGGTCTGCTGGCAAATGCTCTTCATGCAACACTGAAAACAGGCTCGTTGCCATCAGTGTGTGCCGTCTGATGAACCTCACAGACGTTTAAAAAGAATGTAAAAGCAAAACTGACTTTGTTTACTTAATAAATTCATAAGTGTAAATTATTAGTAAAATATACAAGAAATCATAGTCTTTCAAATAAATATGAAAGTTCTCCACCTAAATTGTTTAATAATATTAAGTAATAATATCATAGCTGATCGCTTCCCATGCTTTAATCAAATTCTGATGATAAAATCAAATTCCTTAATTGGCTTGGTGGAAGTATGCCATATGATAGAAACATTTAATGTTTTGTACTTATTCTGTGAAGTGTTTTAAATAATTTAAAATGTATTGATGTTTAATTTACTCCAAAAAGCTCTATGTCCTCCTACATTTCTTTTTCTGATTATATAAACATATATAATAAATAAAAATATATCTAATATTACAATAAAATTTAGTTGAGATGCAAATGCTTTATTAATTCTGTGAAATATTTTAAGTGATTTCTAGATTTCTATAATAAAATGGCTCTGTCATGAAGTGAATGTGTGGTTTTGTTGGATTCATGGGTTTTGGAGGGAAATAAACTAATAGCGTTGTTTGTTTACACATGCTGTCTGTTGTTTTAGCACCCTGTTGACTAAAGGAATTATGCAAATCAGGTAACAGTGCAAACACACCCACAAAATTAGTACTGAATGCAATTACCATGACACAGTTACCCAAAGGTGCTAAGTTTTATGCATAAGGGCAATCAGTAAATCTAATTTACATAGAAAACATGTTTGTTTGTTGCTTATAAAATACATTCTATTTAACTATTTTTGCAAAAAACAAACAAAAAAAACACACACGCACATATATATATATATATATATATATATATGTGTGTGTGTGTGTGTGTGTGTGTGTGTGTTTGCATATTTATTTATGCATTTATTTATTTTTTGCAGTGAAAATGTTATGCTCATGGCACAAGATCTGATGCAGTAGCCAAATACTCAGTAGAAATTAAAAATTGAGTCTACCAAAATGTGGTAGTACTCATTTTATTTGTCTGTGGGTGATTAGTGAATAAAATGCATGTTTTTGCACTTAAAAAGCATGTGCTGAAGTGTTTATTGAATTTGCACCTTTGAGTTTCAGTATATTTTGAACTCACTACAAGTTGCATCTTCATCTCAGAAGCTTGTTTCTGACATCACGCCGGTCTGAAAGCATGGCACAGCCGTGATGCCCTGAGAGCCTGAACACACAAACCACAAACCCAAGACGACTGCCAAAGCAAACGAACTGCAAAGCCTGTTTGGAGAGAGAGACTGGGAGCGAATACGCTCTCCGAAATCAAGGCCATCAAGCCTTTCAAAATAATAATTTTGCACTCTGTCTAGTTCCGTAGACCTCTTCATTGTTCCATCATGACATCTTCTCTGTTGAGCGGCTGGATGAGAGCGGCGTGACGGTGGGCATGAAACCCCATATGCTGGCGTTCCTCCTGCAGGGCACACGGTGAGAGTTGAGGGTAATTGGTAAAGACAGATGTTTGATTTAGTGAGGTGTCGGCTGTGCTCCGCTCGCTGCAGTGATGTGTTTGCTTGCTGTGTTCCTTGAGTTTGGCTGTAGTTTATGGTTACTGTGCGTTCGAGTAAATGGAGAATGTGTGCTGGCGAAGAGCACAAGAGGAAGAGGCAAAGAACATAAAGAACTGGGTTTTTACATTTTCTGATGAGTGTTTGCCCATGCAAAACTTGAAACCATGATGATTAGGTGGTTCCTTACTGGCCCAAGTCAACAGAGCACACCTTCCAGGTTATTATATTCAGGGACTTCCCTCAATGTCAGTATAAACCCTTAAAGGAGAAGTCCACTTAAAAGTGAATCTGTTTTATAATTGATGATAAAATGCATAAAATGCCCAATATTAACTCAGCTAACAAGGACTGTTCTCAGAACTTTGGCTAACTTCTGGTTATTTGTTCAAAGTTATCTGATATTTAATAATGTCCTCAAAGTTTTAGCAAATAAATAAATAAATGACTGTTATTTATCCTTCATGGAATGTTTTAGTCAGACATTTTTTTAATTTTTAAATGTTACTAGTTGTTTCAGAACATTCAGAAAACATTCCAAAGTAACGTTGCCATAGTATTTGCAAAATGATAAGATGTAATGTTCCCATAATGTTTGATTAACAAAGAAATTATACATTTATAAAACCTCAAAAAAAAGAAGAAAAAACGAGACGTTTTGAACATTCAGAAATGACTTTTTCTTAAACTAATGAGAACATTTGCGTTCATAGAGCATGTATTTGTTAGGTGGGAAAACTGTTATTTTCCTGTTTATAAATGTGAAGCTTGTTTGAAACTATATGTGTTGTAGTGCCATATAAATAAATGTGACAAGCACCATGATTCGCTTCATCATTCATGTCCGTAGCACAAGTTTAAAGGTAGATCAGCACTAAAGCAGCAGGGAAGCAGTACTAGAAATGCAATAAAAGTAGTGAAAAAACATATTGGAAAAACGTCTTGGCTTGTCTTGCAGGTTTTGCTGATGAATGAGGAGCTCCAGGGGAAGATAGAGCGGGCGAGGTGAAAGACAGACGCCTCTGAAGGCTTTTTAGCACAGAGGGAGGACAGGAGTGTGGATCAGCTCACCTTCATCATCATCATAATCATCATCATCATCATCACAGTCTGCCAGAGCAACTTCTGCTGGAGTTTTGGCAGATCAGTGAAGCAGCTCCTGCAGGCGTGAGCTCAAGCTAAACCTGCATGATTATGACAAAAATGGTCGTTTTTAAAAAAGTGTTTCTTTATGTTTATTGATTCCAACCAAATCAAATTTGTAACAGTTTGGTTAAGTTCAACTATTCTCACTCAGAAACATGACAAACATGACTCATTGACTCAATAAAGTGTTATATTTTTCTCTGTACTTCACATAGGTGGGATCATAGTGAGGGATCACTGAGAAAGAAAGTCCTCAGAAATGGAAACGCAAGGAAACGTCTCACATCCCCAGATCTTCAGAGCTCTACAGGGAAGGTGTGTGTCTGTGTGTGTGTGTGTGTGTATGTTCAAACCCCCAGAGTGAATAATGATGTGTGTGGTAACACGACATTCATGATTTGCAGATCACTTCACACTTACGGTCCATTAAAGTTCTGAAATATCTCAGTATGTTGGACTGCTGAAAGTGCGTTTGACTGGCAGGACTAAACGCTGTTGAGCTCATAGCAGCCCACAGACAATTTCTATCTCTTTTTGACAACCCAGTACTCACTGCTTGAGTTTGTTTGTTTATTGTTCTGGTGTTTATTTTTTTATTTTACTTTATTTCTTACTGAGATTTTCTGAACTAGTGATTTCAGGGAGGTTCTGAAATTGAATTTGCCAACATTTTTATTATTATTTTTGTTCTCTGGAATGTGCCTGGGTTAACACCCAATGCAGTAATATGTTTACTTTTATTCCGAACTTCATTAGTTTATTTAATTTGATTTTGTTTTATTTTTATTTTGTTGTAATGCCATACTTCAGGCTGACTTTCTGTGATGAATTCATATTTTAATAAGTAATATTTTGCTGTTGAAGAGTGAATCCTGGGAGGTCCTGAAATTGAATTTGCTGCCATCTATTTTTTTTTTCTTCCTTATTTTTGTTCCCTGAAATGTGTCAACATTAACACCCAGTGCAGGAATGTTTTTTTTTTTTAATTCAGAAACTTAAGTTTGAATTAGATCATGTTCCTGCATAACAAAGCAGTACTAAATAAATAAATAATTTTTAATACATTTTTTATTTTTTATTTGAAATTGAATTGAATTTGATGTAGGGCAACAATAAATAAATAAATAAATAAATTCTGTTTAAATTAAAAAAAAAAACAATATATATATTTATATCTATTTTTTTTTAATCATTAGTTTTATTCAAAACCTCAGTTTGAGTTTGACACTGTTCCTGAATAACAAGGCAACCTTAAATAGGTAAGTAAGTACCAAAAAAAAAAAAAAAGGTATGTTTCCTGCTTGGAGGAAATGTCTATGTTTTATTTGTATGTCTGATGCACAGACAGCTGTTCCAATATCTTTAATCTCCTCTCCAGCAGGTCTCCTTATCTCGTCTAATGAAGCCGTCCGCGGGGCAAGCGAGCACAGGCCTGACCTCCAGCGATCCCTCCTCACCTCATCAAGCTCTCACTCATCTGGAGCAACAGCCGCCCCTGGCCAGCACAGGTGAACTGCTTAAATCAGCTTTAACAGACTGATGACTAACCAGCCAAGATGAATGGTGTGGGAAAGTGAGAGGACGTGACATTTATAGGCTCAAAGGCCCGAGCGCTCGAGAAAGAAAACAGAAAGGGGAGGAGGGGATGGTGAATGTGGGAGCAGTAAAATGTGACGTGTACAGAGGCTTGTTCGCTGTGAATGTGGACTGATGTCCACCTTGTGGTTGCTCTTTAATTGCCTAATATAACTTTGTCTCAAAAGTTATAAAACAAAAAGAAATAAAAACTGATACAAATAGAGTCAATAGTTATCATACAGTAAGAGTACAAAGCAGCTTAGATCATTTGATCTTAGAAGAATTTCATGTGAGCTCATAATTGAGATGAGAGGTGTGTGTGTGTGTTTAAGAAAAAAGTCAGAATTGTGAGAGAAAGTCAGAATTATGAGATAAAAAGTCACAAGTATATTTTTTATTTAATGGCAACTTTTTATCTCACAATTTTGTACTTCTCATAATTCTGTATTTCTTCTGTATTTTTCTAATAATTTTTTATAAACTCAATTCTGAGAAGAACAGCAAGAAGACATGTCTGAAGTCAAAACTGTGAGATAAAAACAAAAAAAATCAGAATTGTTAAAAGGTCACAATTACCATTTTATATGTATTTTTGATTTAACTGCAACTTCTTTCAATGTAAACTATATATATATATATATATATATAACTATATAAACTCTATAAATATAAAATAAAACTTAATTCTGAGAAGAAATGTCTTAAGTCAGAGTTGTAAGATAAAAAGTCACAATTATCTTTTTATATATATATATATATATATATATATATAACTATATAAACTCTATAAATATAAAATATAAACTTAATTCTGAGAAGAAATGTCTTAAGTCAGAGTTGTAAGATAAAAAGTCACAATTATCTTTTTTATTTAATGGCAACCTTTTATCTCACAATTCTGTATTTTTTCTCATAATTTTTTTTCTCATTAATTTTTATTTTTTAATTTAATTGCAGCTTTTTATCCCATAATTCTGTCTTTTTTCTTGCATTTTTTTTTCACCAGTATTAAAAATAAGTAAAATATAAACTCACAATGCTGAAAAGACAGAAATAAGTTTTTAAGTCATTTTGAATAAAAGTGTCTGCTAGTGTCTCTAACGGAAAAATGGAAGTGTGAGATATAAACTCATAATTCATACAAAAAAATCTTAATTCTAAGATATAAACAGAAAAAGAAGTCAGAATTATGTGATAAAAACTTGAAATTTATCCAGTGGCAAATTTTATCTTCCATAGCGTTTAAATCTGCCAATATAAATGTCAAATTAAGAAACACTGATAAGAACAAATCTAAAGTCTAGTTCCTTGCAGTGTTGCTTTTGGCTTTTTCACTAGGGCTACTATAAGGTACTGTTTCCTTTTCATTTACTTTTCTTTCAATCTTTATTTTTCTGTTTTCTATTCTGTTTTCTAAGCTGCTTTGGAACAGTGTGCATTGTAAAAACGAATGCGCTAAACTAATAAATTAAATTGACACAGCAAAAGCTAACAAACACCATTTTATTGGATCAGTGCTCATCCGGTTAATGTCTGTTGGAGAGAAAAGTGTTTCCCAGCTTTATAAATGTATTTATTTATTTATAAAACAAAACCTGTTTTTGAACAGGAAAAGCGTTATAGCACCCTAGGGTTGCACAAGAAATGCATAAACAGAGATTAATTTTATATTTCACCTGAAAATGCATTAAGCATTTTATAAAAAGACTGTTGACAGTATATGTATACATATGCATAATCTTATTGTACTTCTGTTTCTCTCTCTCTTTAAGTTCTAGACGGTCTGCTACTGATGATCTTCCTCATGTGAGCTACTCTCTACTCTGCTAATTTATTGACAGCCTTTAAAAATATTTACCCGTACACTTCCTCTTCCCAGTGGGCGCCTGGCCCATAATCCTCCTGGCCCTTTATTAGATCATTTGTCAAAGCCCAGAGCTCTTTACTTGTCTTCTCTTTCTTTCTGGCCCCTCCTTCCTGTTGCTCTCCTCTCGTCTCCTCTCCTCTCCTGTGAGAGAGCCTCTTTCTCCTTTTAAAAGAAACATTTACAGCTGATTAGTCTGTGCCGTAAAGACAGAGCCGGTCCTCAGAGGAACGTGGTGAAACGTTTCTGCAAGACTAGACGCTCAACGTTATGAGAAACACATGGAAAGAAAGAAAGACAGAAAGATTGCTGCAAACATTATGAATATTGGAAAAAAACCTGAGGCTGTGCTTTAAAACCTAGTGTGCTGCCTAACTAGACAGCTTCATAGACAATAATGTAAAAACATGCCTCTTAAGAAAAATTATTTTGTATAAAAGAAATGTAACATTTTTTATTTTGCTTTTTTTTAAATATATATATACACAAACACATACACAAAAACACACACAATTACATTTTAATACTCATACTTTTTAAATACTCTGTTATTATATTTATTTATAATTCTTTTTTACAAAATAATAATTTTTACAATTTTATATATATATATATATATATATATATATAATAAATGTTAAATGTCAAAAAATAGATGTCAAAATAATTACATTATTTTGTTTTATTGTTTCAATTTGTGATTAACCTTATCACAAATTATTATTATTAGTATTATTATTATTTCGGTGAAAATGCAGAGCTTATAGCACAAGATGCTACCAAAAATGATGTGCATGCCAACCAACAATTAAAAACTAGCTCAGATAAAACACAAGAATGTAGGCCCCTCTCAAGGTTTTCTTGGTTTTGGAACAACATGCTGGTTTCGTTTGTTCTTGACACCATAGTAAACACAGCAAAGTCAGAGTGTTTTGTATTTGTTTTATATTTGTATTTAAATCTGAGTGTATTTGTGCAATACACAACATCTAAACCACATGGACATTATCAAACAAGTGTCTGTCCCAACAATTAGCGTGAAATACCATCTATGTTCATCCATCTGGCAAACGCAGACCCGCAGATTTCCCTCTCAGTCTGAGTGCTGAATGTGGAAAAGCGAAGCAGTGCAGCTCATTGATATGCAGAAGCATGCGGCTCAGACTGGGATTGCTGTTATTATTGGGGTGCGCGGAGAGGAGGTCTGGCACGGACTTCCACACGCTAGCGGCTCTGCGCATGTCCGCAACGCTCGCAAACACGCACACACACGCTCGCCCCGGCCACAGGTATGTCCCCGGCCCGGTGGGTAACCCCTGCCCGGCCAAAGAGCTGTCAGAATCCCTCCGCTCTCCCATCAGCCTAACTAGAGTGGAAAAGGCCCAAGCGGCCGGTGAGGAGTTGGGGGTTGAATGTCGATGCTCTTTCAGACGTATGGGTTTCCCTCTGTGTTTCAGGCGTCAGGCGTCCTTTATTAGCCAATTACGGATAAGCTGCTGCAGTGGAAACAGCGTTTTTGCAAAGACAGACAAATTGCGATTTTGTCTTGATGAGGGAAAATTGGTGCAAGCGTTCATCATCTGCATGGGTATCATATTTGTTGGAAATGTCTGTTGTGAGCGTTCCTGTTTTGGTGATACTAAATAATGTGGACAATTTTAACAACTGGACTACGTTACCCACAGTGCACCAGGATCCAGCAGATGGCAAAGTGATGCTTTGGAAGTGCAATCTAATTGAGATTTTGGACATTTTGACTGCTGTGAGTTTTTAAGGGAAGAAAGATGAGGGTGGAATGATGTTTGACATCTGGTAGTTATCCAGTTTTCACCCAAACCTTGGAAACTTGTCTGTTTATTGTTCTTATTGTTATGATTTGACATTATTTCTGCTTAAGGCAAGACGCTACATGGCTATGAAAGCCTGTTTCCACCACTGAATACGAAAATGAACTTTTTATGGTCAAAATTCTGACATATCAGAAAAATAGAACAATAGAAGTCAGAATTGTGAGAGATAAATTTGCAATTGCAAGTTATAAAGTTTAATTCGGAGGGGAAAAAATTACTTTTCTTACAGTTGCAAGCTTATATGTGACCCTGGACCACAAAACCAATCTTAAGTGGCACGGGTGTATTTGTCAAAAATCATTAGGATATTAAGTAAAGATCATGTTCCATGAAGATAATTTGTAAAATTTCCTACCGTAAATATATCAAAACTTAATTTTTGATTAGTAATATGCATTGCTAAGAACTTAATTTGGACAACTTTAAAGGTGATTTTCTCAATATTTAGATTTTTTTTTTTGCTCCCTCAGATTTCAGATTTTGAAATAGGCCAAATATTGTCCTGTCCGAACAAACAATACATCAATGAAACAAGAATTTGGAATTTTCAATGTACAGACAATACAATGTTTCTGGAAATATATGCAAATTTATGCTTAATGAATTATGTAATAGATCATTTGCATGATCTTAGGAAACAAAAAAATATACAGGAATATACTGGAAAATGCCCATAAATAATACATTTTAATTTATGGGAAACTATTTTTAATATATTTCTACACACACAGTACCATATATTTTATCACATGCACATCTATATGTTATAAAGTGAATATAAAATTACAGGCATTTTGATATGTAAGTATTATTCTGTATATTTTCAGTATACATTAAATAATTGAATACATTGATTGTTAACATATACCAGTTGTATTCTGGTCTCTGGATATGGCTCAAGTATGAAATAGCTCTACATATGGCTTTTAATGTATGCCTGTGGGGGTTTTGTCCATGTAAACATGAGTAAGAATCACTAATATTAATTATAAATGATTCACAGGAATGGAGTCTGTAGTAATGAGCACATTCTGGAGCAAATTACAGTGACTGCGGTTTAATGTCCTTCTTAAAACTCCACAAATATTTAAAAATTTTCCATAATAACTGACAAATTGGCTCTGTACTTCAGATATCCAGGTGCATTCAGAGGAAATAAGGCGCAGAAAGCGCAGAAGGCGCAGAGTGTCTGCCGTGAAATGCACATGGCCCTCCATATTTTGATGGACTACTTCTTGAAACTCAATCAAGATATGCTTTCCCCTCCCTGAACGCAATATGAGGCTTATTATTTTAACCCCGAATGTGCTGTATGATGTCTATACCGTATCTGCCGGCCAAGATTTCTTCGCTTCCTGCTTAAGCATGAAAAAAAAAAAACTGCATTCCTCTGGGTTCCTGATTTTGGCCTGCTTGAAGCAGCAGAAGACTTGTGGAGTCGGGATGGGACGCGGCCAGTACAAACACTGCGATGCCTGGCCAATTAGACATGCTAAATGCATTTGATTCAGTGCCCTGTGAACCCTGATGTGTTTAATTAAACACGCCTCATCTCAATGCGCCCGTTCAACCTGATTAAGCTGAACACTTCAATCCCACGAATGGGGCTTATAGATTCTCTTGAAAGGTATTTTGCTTGATAATATTGAGTTTTAGGCTCATCCATGTGAGGTTTTGCTTTTAGCTCCATAATTTGACATATCTGAAAGTTAAACAGGATATTCATTGAGACAAGAAGTAGCCTGAACTTGATTTTATCTGGTTAACTTTTAGCTTTTTTAGCCACTGCTGCAAATGACCATTTTGCATCAAAAAGAATTTCCCTATTGACAGCTATTCACAAGTAATCCTGTATTTTAATGAAATAACATTGGTTTTTTGTTTTGCATGGAACAAATAATTCACATAAATGTTTTTATATTGCAATAGATGTTTCACCACTGACCATTTTTTGGAAGATGACTGCAAATAAAAAAGCATTCAAAAGTCTAGGTTCGGTAAGATTTTTTAAATGCTTTTGAAGGAAGTTTCTGATGTTCAACAAGGCTGTATTTATTTAATAAAAATACAGTAAAAATAGTGATATTGATAATAGTGAAATATTATTACCTTTTCGAATAATTGTTTTCTATTTGAATATATTTTAAAATGTAATTTATTTCTGTTGCAAAGCTGATTTTTTTTGCATGATTATTCCAGTCGTCAGTGTCACACGACAGTGTCATCATTCTGTGATTTAATCTATGTAAATTATTAAATGTAAATGTCTTTATTGTCACTTTTAATTAGTTTAATGTGTCCATGTGTTAATTTCTTCCAAACAAACAAATAATAACTTACTAACTCCAAACTTTTGAATGTATTTTGCATAAACATCTTTATATTATAGTAGATGTTTCACCACTGACCAGTTGCTTAAAATAGACCGCAAATAAGGCGATTGGCTTAAAAAAATCTGCCTTTGAGATTAATTGGGATGGTAATGGGAAGTTCTTTCCAGATATATTAGAATTCCTTGGATCATTTGGAAAATTCTTAAGCTTAGAAAAACATTACAAAAACATTTTTTTAATCTTTGGAATAACATGCACAGCAAAACCAGGAACATGCTTAAGAAAGCGCATGAGGTCAGTTTTGATTTCATGTTGACTTGAAGCTAAACTCAATTTGAGGGGTAAATGTAGTGGCAATTAAATTGAGATAAATGGCTCTACTTTTCCGAGCGCGCTCAGACGTGAGTCTAAGAGAGTGAAATTGTTTATTACAGCTTGAGAGCGCAAGAAAACGCATATGGATCCGCACCACTGTGTTGAAAGACACTTTAAAGTATTTGAAAGAGTGTACTAACAGATTAGAGCACTCCTTGATCTAATGAAAATCCATATTGCAAAACATTTAGCCATGAGAGAGGTATACGTAATCTAATAAGACACGTAACACAATTTCTGAATTACTGGTAGAGCAAATAGATAATGGAGATGAACTGTATGGGGATTATTTGATAATGTCAAACAAAATGAAAAATTCAACCATGCATATTCTCATATTCATTATTATTACACCTCGTATTAGAAATATTAACACACACTGGCATTAGCACAGACTTAACCACCATGCACTGTAATAAATTATACAGCCACAGTCGTACTTTACATACCGCTGCACAAACTAATGGTCACTCTGATGTGCACGTCAATGTTAAACCAATCAGTCGTTCCTGAAGGCACAGGAAATAGACTTTATTAGCACTCACCTCCTCTCCTAAGACAACTTTTAGCTCTCATCCACACAATTAGACTAAGTGGCCTGTCACTGACCATTTCGTTTCATATTCATTGTCCACAGCGTCAGAATTACCACGAAAACGCTGAATGTCTGAGATGGGTCTGGCTGTACACTCGTGGTCAAACCGTTCCTGAAAGACAACAGTTGAGGAACTTTGCATGGCATGCATTATATTATAGCATAAATTTCTGTTACAAAAGGTACTGTGGCAATACATAGGCCTATTATTGATGTCATGGTACTGAATGATCACCATACTCATTTTAGCAGAGTACATGCTCATAAAACAAGGTATTACCATAGTACAGAGGTACAAAATACAGAAAAAGTAATACCTCGCTACTCTTTTGTTCATGTCTGTGTACAATAAACACCACCACAATGCTTTTTGTAAGAAACAGCATTTGCTGTTAGGTATGTTTTGAAACATGGCTGCTGGTTTGAACTGGCCCTAAGATGGTCCTAAGGCTAAGCAACCAGCACATGACCAACTAGGCCAGCTAAGGACCAGCTTAAATCAGCTCAAACCAGCAGCATGCTTCAAAACATATCCAACCAGCATATGCTGTTTTTTTTTTTTAACAGGACAGCTAAGGAACGAAGTAGATTCAATAAGCGGTTCCATAAACACATGTATAAATATAATTTTTAGTATCGTTTTGAGAATGTTACTAAAAACCAGATAACTTTGAATGAACGCTCTGTTTACGCTGCAGGAAGTTTGTTCGCAACTTAAGTTAACATTCAGAAACGTTTCCTGTTAGCTGAACTGGTAGTACCATGCTATTTTAGGAATTACCTTGTAAAATCATGCTACTGTGCAATTATTTTAATATTTTTCTTGGTGTTTGTTTCAAGATGAATAACTAAATAACAATACTTCTGAAAATAATATTAATATTATTTTATTTTAGCTCCAAAAGGTAGTCATTTAACTGTGAACTCGACGATCACTTCAGTCATTCCCTTCCCCGCTATGCGATGTTTTCGCCTCGTCAAAACTCAGTATCGATCGTCATCTGGTGGTTTGTGTTTAAAACAGCATCTAACTGAGATGTAATGTTTAGGCCGCTCTCTAGGTGGCGGTGTCTACAAAATAAATGCAAACGTACCGCTGACGCTCTTCACTGAAGCTCCTCGGTTGTTTACAGTTTTACCATTTAGCTTCAGCTCAAATTCTGTCAGTAAAACTCTTTTAATCGTATTTTCATCATGGGATGCGACGGCGGAACCATTCCTAAAAGACACGAATTGGTTAAAGGACCGAAAAAGGTTGAAAAGGTAAAGACCTTGCGCTAAACGCTCAAATATTGACATAAACCTTATGAAATTAGCATGTAGCGTGTTAGCATGTCAATGGCTCGTCTTTTTTTTTTTTTCAGCTGCCAGAATTTCAACAAACTGTGCACGACTGAATGTTTCTTAAATACGCTTTCATTTTCTGTAGATATACATACTATAGTACTTGGAAATTCCTCCTGGTAACGTTACTGAAATTCACGAACCATGGTGTTGATATAGGCTAGTACACCACTGTAGCACCTTTGTAATGTAAATCGGGTTTATATCATGGTACATGCATTTCAGTACCATGGCAAATTTTAAAGTCTCACAGAATTGCCATCTTTATTTTGTAGTAACGTTACTGTATGTGTTTTAAGTTCTATTGAATTCATTAAAGTATCATGGTGTGTGAATATGGTTACGAAATGGCACCGTCCTAAATATTACACTGCTATGAATTTATGTGCATATTCATAAACCCTTGCAGAAGGTACAGATTTTTTTTTTAAGGGTTTATGAGTGTGCAAATAAATACAATGCGATTGACAAATAAATGTTAAGCGTTTACACAAAAAACAAGTGCACACAAATAAAATATATTTTGTGTTAAATATTTTAATATTATATTTAGAATAATGTTTATATTTAGTATTATTATGGTTAATAAATCAACTTTTTTTTTACAGGTCGATAAAAATGCAGAGCTTGCTGCCAGATGGAAATACTGTGCGTTAAGTCAGGAGAAGCTGAAGCGACCCATAGTCGCCTGTGAGCTGGGCAGGTACGGTGTTATATTATGATCATGTTTTTACTTGTAAAGGTGATATATGGCTAGCTGAAGCAGTTGTTAAACATTTATGCCTTTATTTATTTAGTAAGTGAACATATGATAAGCAGCGTCAGTGCTTAATTATCATTAAATGGTCATTATCACAAAACCAAACGCTTCAGGGTGATACAAGATCAAGTTTATTGCTCAGTTTATTTTGAGCAATAATGACTTTCTACCTTACATAACGTCTGTTCTAAAGATTGATCATTTTAACATAACAACCAGCTGTTGCTTAACTGTGGTATCTGAAATAAGATCAGACCATGAATGGATCCTTGCAAAAGAGCTTCCACGGCTTTCAATAGAATTTGAAATGTGTGTTTGTTTTTTTTAATAATTGTCTTCTAGTGACCAGTAAGAAGGCTGAAGGCTGAGACTAGAGTGTTAATAGAAAGTAAAACCATGATGAATTTTGCAATTTCTCTTCCACCAGACTGTATAATAAAGATGCAATCATTGAGTATATATTGGATAAATCAGCGGAGAGGCCAAATGCTGAAGTTGTGGCACACATCCGTAGCATCAAGGTCAGTAAACTCTGGCAAATGATAATCATGCTATAAATGACAGCGTGTGAATAAAAGTGTTTCATCATGATGCCTGAACTGTATGTTTTTAATTTCATCATTGACTATGTTTACATGCTCCCTCATAATGCAATTTTGGTAATATTGCAATTAAACTGTACCTCATGGAAACAACACTTTGATCAAATTGATGCAATGAAGCTCATAGGTGAAGTAACCATATTCACATTAAAATATGTGGCGTATGCCGTTTTTAATTGCATGTAAACAGGGCTGAAGGAAGTAACTGCATGTAAATGGGAATGAAGAATTTTGCATGTGTTATATATGATATGTTTATTTGTGTGTTGGTTTGTTTTTATAAATATGTTATGGTGAATGATGATGAAACATTATTTCATTCAAATTTTGAGTTGTAAATTATTTGAAACATTAAAGTAGACAGTTTACTTGCATTTAATATGCCTTCTGTATATGTCAAATCACTTTTCAAATTTAATTTGATGCACACAGCAAAATCTCATCTTTGACCCACATATAATTTTTTATAAATTTTTCTTTCAGTTTTATACTGTGACATTGCTGCTACACACACATTATTTTTTCCGTTCAATTATATTGTAATAACGAGATCTTATGTCGTTGTAACAACATCTTTCATTACAAGATATTTCATAAAAACGACATCTTTTTCTCATAATAAAGACATGATATAAAAAAAACTATATGTTTTTCCCGTTATAAAAGATATGATAACATTATGTGAGCGAGCCAAGCGATTGTCCGCGCAGCTGTAGCTACAGTCCTGACATAAAAAAGGATCTGCAGGAGAGATAATAGAAATACACCGTTTTAAATGCATTTTCATGTAATGGTTTTTATTGTAGCAGCATGTTTACTGATCGATACTGATTGATCTCTAATCTGTCTACAATATAATGCTACCTAATAACTGCACGCATTAGGGCTTGGAATATTTCTTTATTTGAATGACTTAAGTTCGATTTAACAAAAAAATCGAAACACGAACAAAAAGAAATAAAGAGAAATGACGGTTTGATTTCATTCTGTTAAGCTACATTTTTCGACTCCACTTCTCGTCTCTGCCTGTCTTTACTGTCCCATCATGCAGAATAAGAGTTCATCTGATGTTCCGCTCTGCAAATTAGTCACAATAACGTTTCTTCCTGCTGTCTGGCTGTTGCATAGGCTGTATTTCTTGCAAATATATATCTCAAATAAAGCGCAACACTGCACTTCTTGGGTGGGCGGCGCCTGCACTGCATTTTGATAACAGGAAAGAAAATATAAATGTCTGCTTTATTTTGTGTACTTCCACAATAACAACAAAACGCTATGAAACGCTTTTGTAAAATAACAGGGTGCGCTGTCTGTTTTTATGTCTATAGACAGCTTGAAAGGTCTAGAAAACAATCAAAAACAAATGTGTATTTATTTAATTTGTATAAATCCAACAAGAGTGAAATGCAGCCTGTTCCTACCTACAGTACAGCCTGGAATTTACCCCTGAAAAAGGATGTGATGCGACTCGTGGCTTGATTCATCTAAAGATATCATTTAATAATATATAATCAATAAAATATAATTAATGTATATTCAGACTAAGTATCAAGGCCGCCCACCCACGTGAAACAAATATATCAAATATTAAAGAAAAAAAAAACGTTTATCTGTTTTTTTTTTTAAAGAAAACGAAATAACAACAACAAACAACAATAATAAAGGATATTATTATTATTATTATTATTATTATTAATAATAATAATAATAATTAATAATATCCTAATATCATTCATATCCTCTGGGTCTGAATGCAGTTATTGGATAGCATTTTATTAACATATTGGAGATTAATCCTAGTAAACATGCCGCAACAATAAAAACCATTACATGAAAATACATTTAAAGCAGTGTATTTCTATTATCCCTCCTGCAGATCCTCATTTATGTCAGGACTGTATATAAAGCAGCGCGGACAATTGCTTATTTCACAATCATATCTTCTATAATGGGAAAAACATATTTTAACAAGATAATTGTGTCATTTTTATGAGAAAAGATGTCGTTTTAGCGACATAACATCATGTTTTTTGAGAAAAGGTGTTTTAACGAGAAAACATCTCGTTATTATGAGAAAAGATGTTGTTGACATAAGATCTATTTATTACGAGTGAAAAAAATAATATGTGTGTGGCAGCAATGCGTCACTGTAGTTTTAGCTATTTCAGTGCATCAAGTTAAACTAAATGAATTTATGTTTGTTTTATTACAAGTAGCCTTTTTTATGTTTGACAGGATGTGAAGGAACTGAATCTGACAGATAACCCTGCATGGGAGGGTGAGAGGCGCAACGTTAAAGGAGACTGTTATGAAGACATGCACTGTGCCATGTTTATCTGTCCTGTGGTTGGTTTGGAGATGAACGGAAAACACAAGTAAGACCACATCCGTTCAGTTCATGCACTGCTTTTGAGCGCAACTGAATCACAGTTTTTGTAATGTAAAGTATTACAATTAACATCTCAAATAACACACATTTTTACTTTTACTTAAACGAACATGCTTCACATTTCTGTTTCCAAGTCATGATGCCAGTTTGCTTAGCAGACTTCCAGTGAGTTTGTGGACACTAAATGTTATTGCATAGATAAAAAATATTCTTTTGTTTAAAGTATGGTTAAATTGTTCATTAGTTAATGCATTAGGTGTCATGAAATAACAATGAGCAATTTCTACAGCATTTATTAGTTTATAAATAGACTAATTGTCATTGTTAGTATGTGTTCATTCATCATAATACGTTAACCAATGTTAATTTATACTGCTTGAAAAGATAAATATATCAGTATATGTAGAAATTAACATAAAAGTACATTAATAAATTCAGTAAAAATATCGATTATCTCATGATACATTTTGATTATATTAAAAATATCAAACACCAAAGAATGTAATCTAAAATCAGTGCTGCTTGAGCTTTTCTCTAATCTAACTTTACTTGGTGACATTTTGAAATAAGGTTAGTTTGTTAATACTAGTTAACTACACCAATTGATTTTAATTTCAGCATGTACAAACACATTTTTATGATATTTTGTTATCTAATAACGTTCAGACATTTGTATTGTCAATTTTGATGTAAATGGATTTTCCATTCCGATAAAGAATTCTTTCTGTCTTTCTTGAGGTTTTTGTACCTGCAGACCTGTGGGTGTGTTTTCTCAGAACGAGCACTCAAAGAGGTGAAGACTGAAATCTGCCACAAGGTAAGTGAACAGCAGTGTTCTCGATTCGCTTGAATTTCTGTCACCTGTCTGTTGCTCTAACCTCTTCCTTTTGTCTTTGCGTAGGTGCTTTATTAAAACACCTGTATGTTAATATTGTTTCTGAAACCTTAGACCATAAATGACCAGTGGCATAAGCCATAGTTTTTGTTTACTTTATTAAAATTGTCCACATAAATTATCTTAGGTAAATGTTGATCAAAGGTTGGAGATAATGGTTTACAACAGATCTTAATTTGTTTTCATTCAGCGTTCATTTTTTTTATGAAGGCTGTTTCCTTTGTCTGTAGTCCTGCTTTGTAGGATCTGTACATGTTTTCGGAAAAAGTCTTTTCTGCTCACCAAGGCTGCGTTTATTTAATCGAAAATAAAGTAATATTGTGAAATGTTATTGAAATTTAAAATGACTGTTGTCTATGTGAATATGCTGTAAATTATAACTTATTCCTGTGATGAAAAGCTGAATTTTCTGTAGTATTTGCTTCACTCCTCAGTCACATGATCCTTCAGAAATCATTCTGTTTCAAATACATGTAAATTCTGATTTTTTTTTTTAAGCTTCTTCTACACTCCCTGACAAAAGTCTTGTCGCCAGTCCAAGTTGTAGGAACAACAAATAATAACTTGACTTCTAGTTGATAATTTGGAATCAGAAGTGGCTTATATGAAAGGCAAAGGCCTGTAGATTACACTTATTTTACCAAATTAAAATATTATCATGCCTTGATTTTTAATTATTTAATTAGGACAGAAAGGTCAGACTTTGCTTAGACAAAAGTCTTGTCACGTAACAGAAATAACGTGCAGTACAGAACATAAAGTCATGGTGCAATGAAAAAAGAATGAATATTGTGTATGACTCCCATGAGCTTGGAGGACTACATCCATACGTCTCGGCAATGACTCAAATAACTTATTAATAAAGTCATCTGGAATGGCAAAGAAAGCATTCTTGCAGGACTCCCAGAGTTCATCAAGATTATTTGGTTTCATCTTTAATCTTATTTGCCTCCTCCTTCATCTTACCCCAGACATGCTCAATAATGTTCATGTCTGGTGACTGGGCTGGCCAATCCTGGAGCACCTTGACCTTCTTTGCTTTCAGGAACTTTGATGTGGAGGCTGAAGTATGAGAAGGAGCACCATCCTGCTGAACAATTTGCCCTCTCCTGTGGTTTGGAATGTAATGGGCAGCAAGAATGTCTTGATACCTCAGGCTGTTGATGTTGCCATCCACTCTGCAGATCTCTCGCACGCCCCCATACTGAATGCAACCCCAAACCATGATTTTTCCTCCACCGAACTTGACTGTTTTCTGTGTGAATCTTGGGTCCATCCGGGTTCCAGTAGGTCTTCTGCAGTATTTGCGATGATTGGAATGCAGTTCAATAGATGATTCATCTGAAAAATCAACCTTCTGCCACTTTTCCACAGTCCATCCTTCCTGCAAGCTGTGGGCCTTGGCAAATGCAACACGATTTTTTAGTTGTCTTCTGTTTAATGCTGGTTTCTAAGCACTAATTCGGCCATTGAGACCGTGAGAGAATTCGACAGACTGTTCTTGTAGATACAGGGGTTTCTGGTGACCAGTTGTTATGAAAAAGGGCTGGCCTTGGACTGTCGAACCTGTCGGTCCTCTCAAACAGTTGTCTTAAGGGGTCTGCCTGACCTGGGCCTGTCATGAACTTCACCAGTTTCTTCAAATCTTTTTCTTATCCTCTCCACTTGACGTTTAGATACATTAAAGATGTCTGCCACCTTAGCAGGAGACTTGGTCTTCAGGCTCTTGATGATCAGCACTTTGGTCTGTGGTTGAATCTTTGGTATGCTGTCAGGTCAGGATGCATTTCAAATGAAGGTTGGGTGTGCTGGGGTTCTTCTTCTACACACCTGGGAATGTGTTAATTACAGTATTTGTCACAGGAGATGCTTTAATCTGTGATTGGTTGAATCCTTTAAAGATGTGACAAGACTTTTGTCTAAGCAAAGTCTGACCTTTCTGTCCTAATTAAATAATTAAAAATCAAGGCATGATAAGATTTTATTTTGGTGAAATAAGCATAATCTAGAGGCCTTTGCCTTTCATATAAGCCACTTCTGATTCCAAATGATCAACTAGAAGTCAAGTTATTATTTGTTGTTCCTACAATTTGGATAGGCGACAAGACTTTTGTCAGGGAGTGTAATTATTTGTTTCTTTCTCACCGATCTGTTTAACAAAGAGTGAATCAAGGTTTCCAAAAATATTAAGCAGTATTTGAGCATCAATAATAATTGATAATAATCAAGCATTAAATCAGCGTATTAGAATTCTGAAGCATCATGTGACACTGAAGACTGGAGTAGTGGTGCTGAAAATTCAGCTTTGCATTACAGAAATAAATTAGATTTTTTAACTATTTTATAATAGAAAACAGCCATATTAAATTGTAAAAATATCTCACAATATTATAGTTTTTGCTGCATTGTTGATCAAATAGGCTAAATGTGACCTTGGTGAGCAGAAGAGACTTCATAACAATTGTTCCAAACTTTTGATGTTAATTGAACAAAAGTATAACAAACAATCAGATATCTATATGAAAGCTATTTGAAAGCCTTGGCCACTTTGACTGTATTTACGATACTTTCAGGTTCTTCATCGCAGTAATGCGTTTGTCTTTTAACTTTCACCCACTAGTCACTCACTCACGAATATCTAGTTTGTCAGTTTCAAATGCGGATGTGGAAAATGAGTTACTATAACAGGCGAAGATAAGCTCTGAGTTAAGCAGTCAGCAGCTCTGGTTGTGTTTTTCTTTGTCCAGGTGATTTGTCACCTTCTCTACTGTGTTTGCGATTGGGTGGAGTTGGACCGTGGATAATGAGTGTGACTTGTCTTTCACTCTCAGTAGTGAATCATTAACCTCCCAGTCCCCTGCCTCGGTCTAATTGGTTTTAGCCTCAGCTAGCTGGCTTTTCTCTGTGGCATTTGTCTCAATTAATCTGAGCATTAAGGCGGAAATAGGGAAACTGCATCCTAAGGTCCATCTCTTCTCCAGGCCGGCATAAACAAGTTAAACCGCACTATCGCATGCTGTGCCTGGACAAACATTCAGCAAAATTTGAATATAGTATATAAACCCCTAATGGTTATCCATTTTCAAGCAAATTTTTAACTATTCTCGGTGCTGTTAATCATAACCTGTGGTTATGTATTGTGTTACACACGTCTAGGTTTTGAATAGGCATTTTTCTCTCTTTTGTTAACGCCAGGGAAGGCTGACCAGATTGCTTAGAGCAGAGGTGCCTAAATGATCTAATACGAAGGGCCAAAAATCAGGCTTGATCAAGGACTGTGAGCCAAAATAAATATAAAAATATATTTATAACATTTTTAACATAAAAAAAAAAAAGAGAGAAAATTGACACATGGATGGCAGTTATGCCGTACCACTTTGTGGTGATATGTTTGATTAAATGTCTAAAAGTGGTCATGATGTAAATGTTTATGGCTATAATATGTTTCTCTGTCAGCGTCATATAATTTATATTGTTGTTAGCAATATTTTTGTCTATCCAGGTTATTAAGGAAGCATATTTGTTAAGACCACTATAGAAATGAAAGTGCTTCTTGATATGTTTGGCTGGGGTTTCAACGATTCAGTATAGTTCACAGCACCGAAAATGAAGCGTGAAGACTAAACACTATGAACAGTGTTAAAAACAAAACTGACTTGAGCAAATGTTCATGTGTACATAATTTGCATGAAAATTTACATATTGAAAATATGCGGCTTACATTATGAAAGTATTACAGAGATGCACCGATTAGATGGTGCTGCTGATGCCTGCCTCCGCAGTTGTTTTTGTTTTTGTTAGATTGTCCTGTCTTGTCCTGCAAATTTACCTGTACAGATGGTCAATTTGTTATTCCCTATTTACTTTTTTTATTCTTTTATTATCTGTGTTTTGACCTGTCAGTGTCATTCTGTTGCACTGTGGAAGCTTCTGTCACAAAAACAAATTCCTCATATGCGACCCTGGACCACAAAACCAGTCGTAAGGGCCAATTTACAAAACTGAGATTTATACATCATCTGAAAGCTGAATAAAGAAGCTTTCCATTGATGTATGGTTTGTTAGGATAGGACAATATTTTTTCGAGATACAAAAAAATGCAAAAAAATCAAAATATTGAGAAAATTGCCGTTGAAGTTGTGCAAATAAAGTTCTTAATGTATATTACTAATCAAAATTTAAGTTTTCATATATTTACAGTAGGAATTATACAAAATATCTTTATGGAACGTGATCTTTACTTAATTTCCTAATGATTTTTGTAGAGCCCGACCGATTTATCGGCAGGCCGATATTATCGGCCGATATTAGGCATTTTCCAAACTATCGGTATCGGCATTTATAATGGCCGATAAATGAATATTTCAAAAATAAAATAAAAACGGACGAAACACCCTTCAACCATGTCATGAGTGTTGGCGTTGTATAGTTTGTCCACCAGAGGGCACTCTACACCGTCCCTGTTGGCAACACTCGTGTATAACGCGCCACACATCCTGCAACCTGCTGATCCAGCCAGAGTCAGGCAGAGAGAACCAGTTATCCGCGAGTGAGATCATCGGTGAATTGTGTTCATGGTGAGTTGGTCACGAGACATACATTGCTTGAATAACAATTAAAAGAACATCCCCATCAGTTCTCTTAACTCAAATAAGCATGACAAAATTCGTGACTATCATGTCCAGTTTTGCTGCTGTTAAATAAGCCGAGAGTGAAGCGGAATTAGCTAGTAATTACGTTACGTTGTTACAGTGTAGTTGACTGACTGTCCTTTTAACTTTTGACAATGAGACTGAAGTATTTCTTTAATAGCGTGACCATTATAGCAATGAGACGTATCATCTCTCCTTGGCCTGTTATATTGAAAATGTATCTTTTACAATTTGCAGTATGACGTTATCCATTGCTAAATTATGGCTCATCATAGACTAGCTAACCACAAAGCTAGCTAATGCCACTATCAGTGGAAGACCGCTAACGTTAACATTAATGAGCTTGGAAACCACAACGAACTTATTCTGCCTAAATAAAGTAATGATTACTGTATTTTAGGGCTGTGCAATTAATCGAAATTCAGTTTCAATTTCGATTTCTGCTTCAAACGATCATGAAGATGCAGTAATCGAGATGAAACGATTATTGCGCTCCATTCCGCCCCCTTTCCAGTGGTGTGATTTCGCTCTTTCATAAAAGTCTAATTTCACATGCAAGTCAGCAAAATCATGTAACGCGACTTTCATAAAACGGGACGTGCTTGATTTATTAATGTTTCTTTGATGTTGTGTTTTTAAAAGGGCATAAGAAAACTTGTGCTGTTCTGTATATGCGCTCAGAGACGGAGCAGAACACGGACATGTAAAGTTATCTTTTAAGGTGCGCGCCTAAACACTCAAATACATGCAAAAATATTTCAAAATGAGGCGCTTGGTGATTGTTCATGTAAACGCTAGTCAGTTATGTCTTAAATGATCATAAACAGTTGAGAATGAAAATACGTGTGCAACAGTATATTGGACCCGTGTGGTTAAAGCGGCAACACATAATATTCCTTCTGCCTTCTCTGTGCCTAATATGAATAAAACGTAAAAATACAAAGAGAAAAATCACTCACTGCTCTTGAAAGAATGACGTTTGTAGTTTTAATCAGAAACAAAGCATGTTTAACTATTACAGTAAAGACGCCGTTTTTTTTACATTCAAATAATTACATTCAATTTCTGTAGTATTGTTAGACTACTTTAGACTTCCATAAAAGTATTCAGTATTTTTTTAAAGCACTGTTTTTTTTATTTGTATCTTTTTTTCTGCTGTATTGCTATCTTTAAATTAATCACTAATATAAAGTTTTGGACCCTGTCATAATCGTGTTAAATAATCGTGATTACAATATTGACCAAAATAATCGTGATTATGATTTTTGTCAAAATCGAGCAGCCCTACTGTATTTATAACTAGCATATCTCTAGTTACAGTCCCTGCATTGTAAAATGTAAGTTAGACTTGCGAGGAGTGAACATTTAGACATAGAGAAAAAGTATCAAACATAGCTTGTGCATAAAAGTTAGCTTTTCTTTTACACGTGTGTGAAATCCAGTGACGCCAAGTGTGCGTTGCAGACTGTCGTTCAGCCGCAGCATTAATGAGTCACATAATGAATTTAGATCGCTAAATAGTAGGTTTTAGAAGGCAGGCAGCAACTGATGATTGAAAATGGTTTGATGTACCTTGGTGGAAAGAATTTAAAAAGTGCAGGTAAAGGGATAAGCAAGCTGACATTGTAATTATAAGGTAGCTTAATATATTTTGATGTTCCTCTGTTCTGTTGTGACAATAAAAGAAACAAGTTTCTTTTTAAAATGCATTATCATATTATGTTAGTTAAAACTCATAAATAACTACAAATAACTAATGTTAGGGAAATCTGTTAATGTTTTGTTGCGCGTTTCAGAAATAAAAAAATATATATATCGGCCGATATATCGGAATATCGGATTTTAAAACCAACAAATATTTGTATCGGTATCGGCCTTCAAAATCCTTTATCGGTCGGGCTCTAGATTTTTGCCATAAAAGAAAATCACAATGTTTTTTGGTCAAGTACTGTGTACATCACAGTAGAGTGTCCTTTAATTGTTCATATATATAGTTGAATCTCAGCCAAATATTGTCCTAACAAACCATACATCAATGAAAAGCTTATTTTTTCGGCTTTCAAATGATCTATAAATCTCAATTCTAAAAAACCCATATATGTATAAAGAGTTCAGATGCAAAAGCCTCTAAATCCATCTAACGTTTTTCTTTAAAATGAGCATTTCTTTCTGGCTACTTTGTATGTTTCTATGTAAGTACTGGTAATTCTGATTGGGCTGAGGCTGGAATTTAGCAAGTTTCAAGTAAAAGTATTTGATGGATACTATGTATCAGGAGCATTCACTCACTATTAGTATCTCATTTTTGACCAAGATGGCTTTTTGCTTGTTTTGCATCTGAGCTCTTCATATATAAAATATGAAAAAAAACTTTTTAGTAACACAAAAAAATACTTACTTGTTTTTAATATTTAACTTACTACTTATACGTTTTATTGTTTTATGTCTGTACATACTTGTATAAATAATTTCAGGATTTTAAATAATTCTATAAATTGTAGCAACAGCCTTTAAGAATTTTATGCCTTTAATTCTTGTTATCCACTTTAAACAGTGCATTATGCAGAAGTTAATAAATAAAAATAAATAGAAATTACGATTACTATAAACAATACAACAGTCATATTACTCATCACTGACATTAGAATCATTGTTCAGGTTTTCAACATTTACACATCACGAACTGCCCTCTCACGTGACATGAATGTTGATGCAACACATTTGCACCGTAAAGCAGAAAATGTTCCAGTGAGGTTTGTGTTAATCCTTCCTACATGTTTTCTGTGTCCATGAGAGACGGTACTCTGACGTCAAGAGGAGCTATTGTTTGCTGATATTGCAGATCATTTAGTGATACACATGATACAGAGTTTTGAGTGCATGCAGAAGTTGACAAGCTTGTAAACGGTGTGAATTTCCCTTTCTTTGTGACTTTCCTGGGGTGTTTGCTCAGAAACACTCCCCTGTTTTTGAAATAACCGTGCTGTTCATGACTTCGACCTCTGTGGTGAGACGCCATGATGGTTGAATGGGAACCGTGGCGTGCTGGAGAACTTTATGTCGGTGCCACAGTTCCAAACAATCCAGGGCTTCCGGGAAGCTTGCGGTCTCAAATTTATTCGCAAACATGCTCTTTGTTTTGAGAAGCCACGGTAAGTCGTCAAGCCCGTAAACGCAGATATCCCTGATGTATTGTCCTGTAGAAACAAACACAGCAGGGTTGATATCCATAGACACAAGATTGCATGAAAATACAGACTGTTGTTGGGAAGATCTAATGTTATGATGACAGTGCAAAAGCCTTGAATGGCTCTGTCCTAAATAAATGCAGTATTTTTATCAAGAGCTATAATATCTAGCTTTCCGGGTGTTTGCGGGTCTTAAAAAGTCTTAATTCACCCTTCCACAAATGAAGGCCTAAAAAGGTAATTAATCACAGCAGAAAGTCTTAAATTCATGAAGTTATTGCATTAAACGTTGCATGTGCTGTATTTGTTTTCAATATAAACACCTAAACAACCTTAAATCAAGATCTATTCACTTGAGATGCAAAGTGAACACATTCAGTCTTGTTTTCTTTGAAATTGTGAGTTTATACTTGAAGCAATAAAAAAAAATCTGTCAGTGGTGCATGAAAACTTTTTCTTGTTGAATTAAGTTGATTTTTGTCATTAGCAGACATTGTTCTTGTTTGTGTTAATTTTTTCCTTTTCTCATAAAAAAAGATTTGATGTTATTTGATGTCTTTTTCAGTGTGATCTGAAGGAGCAGTAAAAGTTCCTATAGTGCTTGGAAGCAGAGATAATGCACTCTGCCAAGTCCATTAATGTCAACGTAAAGAGTCTTCGTTAGCCGATCTCGTACCTTTACAGCCCTGGTGTACTTTTCCTTCTTGATCCCTCCATTTGATTGCACGAACATTACCTTCCCATCCGCCTTCTACATAACTGCCAGGTGCTTCTGAGTAAACATGCAACACCAATTTTATGATTGGAGATCACATGCTTCTGAGCGGTTTTCTGTCATCAGTATTGCTGTTATCTTGCTTAATCACTGACTGGAACTAACATTGCAGTTAAAAGCCTACAATACTCATGCTTATTGCGTTCTGACTTACCCCTCATGTGATTTAGCGTCACCCAGTAATGCTCATCAGGGCTGAAGGTGTCTCTAGACCACTCCAGCAAGTCTTTGGCCACTTTGTCTTTGAGGACAAACTCCACAAATGGTCTCGTCAAGGAGTAATAAGCAGTCCCGAAGTAAATTGTTATGTTGTGAGGAGGTGGTCCCTTCTTTTGACCCTTGCCTTTTGGTGCCACATGGGTGCCTTTTACCTCCTCGTACTGAAACTCAGTCCTGTGCTTCATAGTGGGTGGCTGCTTAATTCCCGGCGTCATGTTCCTGTCTTTCCATTCGGTTCCTTGCATGTACCGGACCAGTTCCAGGTTGGTCTGGATTGGGAAGTCCTGGCCGCACAGATTTATAACTCTATTCCATTTTGTAGGAGACTTCACCAGGTCCTTCATGCAGTTGATGTCAGCCTGCAGGCGAGAAAATCCAGCGTAGGTCACTTTTTCGTTGACGGTCGCCACAAAGACGTTGGCGAAGCACGCAGCTAGGTTTCGGACGCTCGTCTTGTATTCTTCCGGTGCTTTAGCATCTATGTGAATGCAGTAGACGTTCTGTGGCGCGTATATGGCTCTCAGTAACCGCACAAATGTTTCTAGTTCTTTGTGTATGGTGATTATGAAAGCCAAAGGGAAGTCTTTCTCTTCTTTGCTTAGCGGGGCCATAATAAAGTGCAGATCTGACTGCAATAGAGTGCAGTTTGCGCCCGGTTTGGTCTCATAGCTGATTTTGTTACAGTCTGTTCGCTGCCATTTAAACCCGGGAGATGCAGGTGGAAGAATGTCACAGGTTTTGGGGGCTGGTGTGGTTTGGGTGCTCAAGTCAGTTGGTGGAAGAGGGGTGTTGGATATGTTGGCTTTGAAGTAGATGGCGGAACATATTAGGATGCAGATTCCAAGGCAGAAGAGAAAACTGCACTTGGTGTTCTCAAGCTGGACCATAATAGTCCAGCATCTGAAAAGCAGCTATAGACCTCCTAAAACAGAGCAATGAACAGAATCATTAAGGACAGAACCACAGAAACATTTTTGATACATTTGGCATAACAGTTCGTAAATCATATTGTGAAATAAGTCTCTTCATAAATAGTTATTTTAATTGTTCATTTTCCCAATCTTGCTGTTTTTACTGTTTTTTTTTTTTGTTCAAATAAGTGCAGCCTTTGTTAGCATGGTTAAAGACACATTACAAAGTCGTACTGACCTCAAACTTTTGAACAGTATAGTGTACGTGAAATATTTATTTTAATTAGGCTAGTTTGTGTAAGTAAATTTATATAAACTGGTTGTTAAAAGTTCAAATTGGTAGATGAATCGCATTCGATTATGAGCGCGATTTGGCGTAGCTTGTCAGTGATTTACGGCTCTGTGTATTAATTGCCGCTCCAGCTGAACGCACGTGATGGAGCTTTACTACTAATCAAAGTACCGGCTTTACTGACTGAGCGTGCCTCATAAACGCATTCAATTAATCGTGCAGCCCTACTTTTTACACACACACACACACACACACACACACACACACACATTCTTGCATTTGTGGTTAACGGGGACTCTCCATAGGCGTAATGGTTTTTATACTGTACAAACCGTATTTTCTATCGCCCTACACCTACCCTACACCTAAACCTAGCCCTCACAGGAGACTGTGCACACTTTTTGAATTTCATAAAACACTGTTTAGTATGGTTTTTTTAAGCCTTATGTTTTACGGGGACACAGGGAGTGTCCTCATAAACCATGTTTACGTTGTAGTACCCATGTCATTATACACATTTGTGTCCTCATAAACCATATATACCAGAACACGCGCGCACACACAAAAGAACACAGTTTGCAACAGTAACCACAGTATTTGTAGTAAAACTGCAGTAACAACAAATTTACCATGGTTAACACTCTCTCTTTTGGCTTGCTTCCTTTTGCCATGGTTAACGCTACAGAAACATTATTTCAACCATAATATTTGTAGCAAAAACCATGGTAATAATAATTAATAATACTAATACTAATACTAATAATACTACTTTTTAATAATTATACTTTTTAGTACTTATGTAACATTTGTATCTTATCTACCCTTAATGTGTGTGTACTTGTATGGTACTAGTATGCTCCCTGGCTTTTAGGGGTAAAGAAAGGTGCACCTTTGAGGTTACTGCCCAGTAAAGAGCTAAAATACAAAATTTTATTTCTGACAGTGTTATCAAAAAAAAAAGCTTATGAAATGTTTAAAACACATGACTTTCAAGTATAATGTTAAGTAAGTAGAATTACTGATTTTATTCTTTAAATAATTTAAAAGATCAGTTTAGTTTAGAGGTATCGGTATCGGTATTGATATCGACGATACCTGGCTTGAAAATATCGGTATTGGATCGAAAATAAAATACCAGGTATCGCCCATCCCTAATCCATATTAGAGAAGCTGGAATGGAAAGTCATCAGCGCTACTACTTTGATGCATATGTGTTTTTTGCACGAGGGCGCCCTCTGGTGTCCAGTATGAATGAAACCCATTCTATTTTGCCTAAAAATCGAAAAAATAATACCTCTCTCAAAAGAATAATTAAGCAGACATATACTAAACCACGCTTTTTCTAGTGTAAAGAGGTTTACGGGAGTATTTTGTTAATTTGTTCCAATCATTAAGGACCGAACCACAGAAACATTTTTGATGCAATTGGCATAACAGTTCATAAATCATATTGTGATCTTCTGTTCACCAAGGCTGCATTTATTTGATTAAAAATACAGTAAAAACTGTAGTATTGTGAAATATTTTTACATTTTCAAAGAACTGTGTCCTATGTGGATGCATTGTTAAATGTAATTCATTGCTGTAATCAAAGCAGAATTTTAGAATCATTACTCCAGTCTTCAGTCTCACATGATCTTCAGAAATCATTCTAATATGCTGATTTGCTGCTTAAGAAATATTACATTATTATTATCAATGTTAAAAGTAGTTTTGCTGCTTCATATTTATGAGGAAACCATGATATATTTTATTTCTCAGGATTCTTTGAATAGAAAGATCAAAAGAACAGCGTTTAAAATAGAAATTATACAAGTTATAAATGTTTTTACTGGCACTTTTGATTAATTGCATCCTTGAATAAACGTTTTCATTTCTTTCTTTTTTTTGACTTTTCAGCTTAAAAATACACATTTAATAACATTTTATTTAAAAAATGGTGCTGTAAACAAATTTTGGCCACTTTTACCCAAGTGATTATTTGTTGTGGTAAAGTATCATAGAACCATTAGTTGAGCACTTCAGTATAAATGTTAACAGTACTTTAATATCATGGATCTTTTTTTTATGTAAGATATTTACATAATTAAATTCACAAAATACATAATTACAGTATTTTTGTTAATTTAAACAACTTGAAATGTTACTAATGTACATAGAAATGAACATTAACCAGTATTAATAAGTGCTGCTAAAGTGTTGTTGATTTTATGTTAGCTGAACTAATTTTAAGCAAATACACATGTAAACATCTTGATGTTCGAAATTATAATTACTTAATGTTTAAAAAAAAAAAAAAAAATAGTCTAATTTAGCCTCTGAAGGTGAATCATGTCACTGCATTGAACTCCAGAGCACTATTAGAGCACTTGTTTTGGGTGGCTCCATCTCAGCTGTGTTATGAAGTCATGGGCAGAAGTAATCATATCCTTACATACATGGACTGGATAAACATTTTTCAGCGGACGTCTCCATTACTCAAGAGCATTTTTTCCTCTCTCTAATGACATATAATGGTGTGGCCGCATTTGACAGTAACACTGATTGTCCTTGCATCTTTAGAAACGTGCAAACGTTTTTTTTCCCACCTGGATCCAACTCTGTTGTGGCACTCTTTTCTGAGCCCAGCAACCCTCAGGTTTACATTTAATAGCACCCTAGAGAGCTTCGTTCGCTGCAGGAGATCCCAGTTGCTGGACACAAATGAGCTTTGGAGATCAGTTTTAAGTTGTTTAATGAACTCTCAGCGGTTTAGAAAACACGCTGACATTGTTCATTGTCACCTTAAAGAATGAAAAGCACACACCGTTCGTAGTGTGTACAGTGTGTGACCTGTTAGTTACACTTTAGCTTGAGTTTAAGATATTGCTATCAAATCAGTTCTAGTTTAAAAGCAATAAAGAGGACTGTAAAAATGGTGCAATGGCATTTCAAGAACTATTTTTGGATAACAGCACTGTATGACATAATGTCTCTTAAGAAGGTGTGACTGAGTTTTACTAAAGATTCAGTATTTCTCAGTGAAAGGAGTTTTGTGATTTAAAAAAAAATGAATTAAAGAGAACTGAAATGTACAGTTTAAGTGATTAAACTAATTATTTTGCTGTGTGTTATTTTATTATCATTAAGATAATGGTGTAGTTTTGATGGATATTGTTCACTTTTATTTTTGTATTTCGTTTTGTTTTTTTAAAAATTGTCTATATAGTTTATTTTTTTTATTTTTGTTTTTGTTAAAGAAGTAAAAGTACATTTTATATGTTTTTTAAGGTTTTCATTTTAGTTATCTATAAGTACCCTGTCACCCCTATGCAGAGAGTTTAAAATAAGTTACTAATAAGGTCCCCTTTTTATATAGGATGCTCCCTGTGTAGACAGTAGGGAGCGAGTCGTACTTTACATCAGTTCCTTGGTTACATGTGATGCAAGTGTTGCAAGCTTTGTAGATGTTCGAGTATGCAGCAAACCTATCTACACTACATGGCAGGATACTGTGGTTGTGTTTTAAATAAAAAGTGCTTGTATGTCATGAGAAAGGCACCAACACCCTTTTTTATAGATTAAATTGTTGCCAACATTTGGCATTATTAAAGTCCTCTAGATTTCTCTTCTTGACCAAATTTTAGCATAGATAGGGATGTAATAATTGATGATAATTATGACTGAAGGCTGTTTTGTACTATATTGACTGCTGTGGTTCTTTTTGTTGTTTCTTTTACTTTATTAGGAATTGCATTATCATAAATGGTTTAAGGCGATGGCAATCAAACCATTCACTAAAGAGCTTGTGCGACTTCCACTTCAGTGGAAAATTTTACATCAAGCGCTTATCTACAACCAATATTTAAGTATACAATGTATTTTCACATTTTTGCATGACAGGTTTTTGGTATGAGTTCATATGTGATGATTTGTGTTAAAGTAATTTGTGTTGCTTGGAAAAGGCAGTTATATTTCCACTGTAATTCGATAAAAAAACGTTTTTTAATGAAGCAATAATGTAAAATACATTTAGTAAGAAAGAAGCTGGTAATCTATTAGATCCTGACAACAGGATTGAAACATTTGCACAAATAATTCATTAGTTTTCAATTTATAATTGTTGTGGAGTAAATTGAAAGCAAATGTAACATCTAAAGCAAATCTATAGGGTTTTTGTAATCTGCACTTGAACTTTAAACTAATTTCTGTAGCGACGTTACGTATTAATCACAATTAATCACTTTGAATAGAAAGCCTCCTGAACTTTAGCACATATGCTTTTATTGATAATACATTGCTAATCTAACAACTACTGAGACACGTAGAAAATGAATCATCTTTTTCAGTGCCACACAAAACAACGTAATGACACTGAGAAGATGATTCGTTTTCTACGTTTCTCAGTAGTTGGTAAATAGCAAATGAACTTATAAAGCACCTGATAAGACATCATATGTACAGTCAAACCTCAAGCTTCAAGAGCAACAGATTGTTGCTGTGTGAATTTCTACTAATAGTGTATAACAATCCTTTATACATTATACATATTGTAGTTAAATAGCAAAATGAAACCTCCTTACAGGCTCTCCCATACACATGTTTTGGTTTTCAGAAACATAAACATCAAGTGCGTTAGACACAGTCCAATAAATCCATGAGTCAAAGCGTGCCTACCTTTCAGCTCAAGCCGTTTCCACTCCTGTAAATAGGAAATGAGATTAAACATTCACAAACGCATTGACATCCACATGACCTCTGTCTAAAAGGCTCCTTCGTGAGCAGAAATCTCCTGCCGAGCATTTACTATCGGTGCCTCTGCCTTACTGAGAGAAAGAGAGAGAGAGACTGCTCTGGCTGTGAGCCGGCTATCGCTGTTATGAGGTCGCTGTGAACGCGCGGTCCTCCTGCGACTCTGGGGCTTGGCTGCTCGGTAACACTCCCCATGAGAGAAGAGGAGGAGGAGCATAAGGAGGTGAAAAATGGTTGGTCCAGTCCATGCTGTAATGTGCACCTCTTTTGCTTTTTAACACTCTTATCTCAAGAGGTTTGTATTGTTGTGAAGCGTGACATTTCATCTGTAGTACAATGTCTAACCAGTTCTGTAACCTGCTGTATTCAGCAGAACTGGTTAGGTGTTTTACATCAGGTTTACAGTTGACAAAGCTGTTTTATTGGTCCTGAATGACCATACACAGAGGCAGAGGCTTGCTAATTCTGACATAATTTAGTCATTTCTTTTGCTGTTTGCATTTTGAATGTGAATAAGGTCAAGCTTCACAAATAGCAAGAAGCCTAAAAATAGCTACTTTTGCAGTCCATATATAGTAGCTTTGTGTAAGTAACATTGCAAAAATTGCAATAATGTGCACAGAGGAAAAAATGCACAATAAGATCAGGAATGTGAGACTTATAGTTGTAGTATACAACAAATAGTTGTTGTCATGCGTAAAAATTAATATTCGGTCATCATTTAGTCCCTAGATTTGATTATTTGCATTTTGAGTGTGAATAGGGACTGTCAAGCTTCAGAAATAGGAAAAGCTAAAAATAGCTACTTCAGTAGTCAGTTTATACACTGTCAGAAAAAAAGGTACAGTTCCCTAAGGAACAAAAGTGAAAAGGCACAAATATGGTACCAATATGTACTTTCAAAGTAGTAAAATGTAGCTTTAAGGAACTAATATGTACAGTTGAGGGGTATGTAGGGTACATAGATGTACCTTTTCACTTTTTTACCTTAGGGTACTGCCCCAGTGACAGAACTGTAGCTTTTTTCTGACAGTGTAGTAGCTTTGTGTAAACAACTGGCCAAAATTGTACTTTTATTGTAAAAGTGCATTTTACATTTGGAATAATGAACTTTTGGAATTTGGAAATGCACTTTGCATTTTGAATGTGAATAAGGACGGTCAAGCTTTAAATAAAACAAAACAAACTTGGTAAAAATAGCTGCTTTAGAGAAAAAAATAAGTTTAAATGGCAAAAATGCTTATAATAATGTGCATTAAGGAAGTTGTGCACAATCATGTTTAAGACAGTAAATCGTGTCCATTTTGATTTCATATTGATTATATTTATACACACACACACACTAAAGCTTGCCTAAATGTAAATTTTGAATAATTTGAATGATGTGCATTGAGGAAATTGTGCATGATAAGATTGGGAGTGTGCATTAAGAAAGTAAATTGTCTGTTTTAAAGATGAGTCCATTTTAAATGCAATCATGCATAAGCATGAAAATTCTCATCATCCAGTCATTTATTTTAATTTGCATTTTAAATGTGAACAAGAACTTTTAAGCTTCAAAAATAACACAAAATCTCAGTAAAAGCTTTTTTTAGCAGTACATGTAAAGTTCCTTCTTGTAAACAACAGACCAAAATTGTACATTAATTTGCAGTAATGTGCACAATATGATCAGGGATTTATATTGAGAAAGTCAATTTTGTCTGTTTTGATTTCAATTTGACTTTAAAGCTTCAACCAGGTTTAGTATAGTTTTAGTATAAGGTTTAGTTTCTCTTTCTATCTTTACCTTCATAATTTTCATCTCTGTTTGCTCTCTCCGCTTCCTGTTCTTTTCGTCAGATGCCTGCTTTGCAGATAAATATGATTTCACATGCATTAGCTCCTCGTTTTGTACCGACCTGAGCGCGGACCGAAAGCAACTGATCTGTAGTATGCCAGAAGGCTGGCGGCCCGTGCGTTTTCTGATGAGCGAGAGAGATTAGCGCTCTTATGTGTGCCAGTGCTGCTTATGTGCAAGACAATAGCTTCTGCTGAATGCCTGTGTCATTGTGTGTGTTTGGCTTTCACTTAACTTAGTCATCAGTGCAACATTTTTTTCTGCTTTTCAGGCAAAGCTGTCATACCTGTTTTGTGACGTATTAGGGTGATTATGCAAATACTAAAACAACTAAAATCAACCCCTGTGAATTTTTAACCATCAGAGTCTGTCATACATATAAAAAGGTCAACAAAATTGTCATTAAGATTTTAATCTGGAACATGTTTATTTTTTGGGTTTTTCAACTCTTCTTCTTACAAAATGTCCTTACAGCAACGTTACAGTAACGTTCATTATATACATTTTTTATTTTTTTTAAATTTTTATAAAAATGTAATATATATTTCAGTAGCTTTTTCAAATTTTGTGCAGTTTTGTAAATACTGATATTAAAAAAATAATAGGGGATGTCATGGTTTTTTCTATGCCAAAATTATATTTTTTGTCAAGGTGTATAATGACACTGTGAATATATTTATAAAGCAGCATATAAAAAATTTGAACATAAATCTGAAATTTTACTGCTGGGACTTAAAAGTGCCCATAGTTGCAGAAACACTCATTAACAGTTCTTCAGTTTGTGCTCTTTGCAGTTTTTTTTTTTTTTTTTTTAGGTAATTGGTCATTTCAACTAATAGTGTACTTGCATTGTGTATTATCATAGTCTTAATGACTTTACTCCTTTGTACAAAATGTTTTCAAAGCTGTAAATAAACCCAAGATTATTGGAGTATGTTTTACAAGAAAATACTTTTTCAGTTTTTCTGCTTAATTTTACATTTAATGCGTTACTTGCCATTAATTTGTAATAGTTTGTGAACTGTACTAGCAATTTCTGAGTGAAAATTGTTTTTGTTTTTTTTGTTTTGTTTTTTTTACCTTCGACAAGAGAGGATTTTGTTCTACTGTATTTTTCAGACTTTTGTCATGTGTAAAGACATAGGTTAAATCTACTTCAAATTAAGCTGTAATATCTAGTTCTAGCCTAGTTCCTAAGCCAGGTTTAATCTCTCTATAATTTGTACTGTTTTGAAATGCACTGTAGTTGTAAGCCCTTGTTGTATAATAACAAAGGCAAAGCCCTAAAACCATCTCCCTGAGACTTTGTAATGAATATATTTCCTGAATATATTGAATGAATCATACACCTCATTTAGTCTCCAGGAACATTTTAGGAAAGTTTGAACCCAGGGTAAAGGTAAAGGCTCATGCCTCATAAGTCAATAATTATGTCGTGATTTGTACAATATTCCTATCTTTAAAATTTAATTTAATTTTTGTTTAGTTTAATTTAATTTAATTTAATTTAATTTAATTTGTTTTTTTATTTGGTTATTTTTAGTGTATATATGCTTTTGTGTGTTTTAAAAAAAAAAATATATATATATATATATATATATATATATATATATATATATATATATATATATATATATATATATATATATATAGTCATTTAACAGCATTTAAATTTTTCATTCATTTTAATTTTCATGTTCTTGTTGTTGTTTTTTTTATAGTGTGGAGATCCTTTCCAAGAAGACGACCTTGTGACGCTGAATGGGACTAAAGAGGAGGTGGAGAAGCTTCAGAAGGCCATGGAGGAGCGCAGATTAAAGGCTAAAACTGCAAAAGTAAATTGATTCCTTGCTGGTATAGAATTGCAGTAATCTCTGCGATGTGCTTTTTGAAAGCTATGGTTAAAAATTGCCAGTAAATTCAAATGCATTACTCTAATGCAATTTGTAAGAGATGAGGAAGTGAAAATGCGCACATACTATGTGAACATACTGAATGAGCAAAGGCCGCATTCACTTCCTTCTTTTTCGATTCCATGTTCTTTTATTTCATGTGATTTAAACTGTTTTAAAAATAATTTCATGTTAAGCATTGCTATTTTTTTTCTATGCAGAAATCAAAGAAGAGCAAGGATGTTAAAGTCTCCAAGTCACAGGATTCAGCAGGTACAGTAACATACACCATGTGCGTTATAAATCACATTAAAGTTTCTGATCAGTCCGCAGTGAGTATTTCAGAGACATGCTACATCCTCAGAATAATACTAAAGCAATAGTTCACCCAGAAATAAAAATTTGGTATCATTTACTCACCCTTATCATTCCAAGCTCTTATTAATTTCCTTCTGTTCATGTGGAACATGAAAAATGTGAATGCGTAATACGGTTCACTAATAATCAGCAGTGCTTCACCTTGCAACATGTCACATTCAGTCATGTGGTGATGATTCAGTGCCACTGTCTGTGATGTAAAATATTGAGCAATGCGAAACTGAGCAATGCAGTTGTATGTACTCTCTTATCCAAACTTGAATTTGATTTTAGAGCTCTGACAGACCAGTGTTATTTTGGTATTATTTTATATACACTATTATGAATTGCGTTCATGTTGTGATAAGCTTTTATTTTTAGATTTTTTTTTTCTTTCTTTCTTTATTTATATATGCGTGTATGTATATATTAGTTAATGCTAACATTGTGAATGAGAGGGAGATTTTCAGTAGATTGGTAGATAGATCACATCCATTTCTGTTCTGCTTTAAATCTCAGTTTATTGTTTGAGCTGTTGAGTCCTCTAAAGTGAGATTAGGAGAGTTTTCTAGGTAGATAATTCCACACATAATTCCTGTGGGTGGATCTTTCTGTATGTAAACAGCCCCTGTCCCATGCGCATATTGTGTGAAAGTTGTACCAGGTTTACTGGCTTTACCGGCATTGCATCATCAAGACAACTTTGTTAAAAGATTGCTTTAAACAAGTCTGAGTCAGAAATTCAATCAGTCTAGTCTTATGTTAACACCCATAATGGCACAATAGACCTTTTTGAATGTTCTAACTGTAAGGATGTGGATTTTATATCGAACAGTCTCAGTCTTGAGTTAAGGTAGACTGAAGATGGGACCACTTCACAAATGTATAACAGGACCAATATGAAGCTTGTTACGAAAGTCTGCTTTTGTGCCAGTCACAAGGCAAAAATGCCCCATAGGCCCCCACTGTAAGTTCCTTTTTTAATAAACTGAAAGATGAGTTCAATAAAGTCTGTGGTAGTTGTCAGTATGTCACAGGTGCTATGGATAAATGGGGACGTTTATTGAACCCGTAACATTCCTTTAACTTTAATTACCAAGTATATCAGGAATTAAGGTTAAACATAGAAATGACTGACAGGAGTTATCAGTCAGTGTAGGACAAATGTCAGTTTTCACTAAAGTTTTATCCTCCCTTTTAGTTTTACTTCAGTATGAATCAGGCTAAAATAACGTTTACATGTGATTATCCATGAGATAATCACAAATCATCTGAGATGACATGGTTTAATGCTTTGATAACACAAAACTATGTCAAAACACTCTGACACAAATACAGAGTTAAAACTGGAACGAAACTGTAATTATCCACAACCTTTTAGAGATGTGTTCAGAGAGGAGAGGACTGTTTATCATGTTTAAATAGATTTTTTTTTTTTTTTTTCAGTTTTTCAGTTGTCAGCTATAAAACATGTGAAGGAAAATTAGTTTCTGGATTTAAAGTGCAATTAAATCCTCATAGCCTTTATGGTCTGTGTACATCAGAAGCAAATTAAATTATTTACGCAAGTAGATTATATACAAAGTCAATGCAAAGATGCAAATAACCGGGTGAAGTGATGGCGTCGAACGCGATGTTAAAATAATTGAGCTTCAAAAATTGGCAAAACGCGCTGCCGCGCAAGCAAATCAGCGAAGAACTTACTGACACCTTTAGTTTCACACGTCCGGTTGTATCAGAAAATGTAAGAAAGCATTATACGATGATTTTATTCGTGCTAGTGACACTAAAAACGTCCTGCGAGTGATCTAGAGCGATAACGCAATGAGAATATTCACTTTGCATTTGGTGTGCACGCAGCATTAGACATGTTCCTCTAAAAACAACAAGATGAAACAACCTCTTTGTTCTCCCCATAGAAATGGGGAAACCACACTGACTGCATTTGTTGCATTTACTGCGGTTCATAAAAGTTCTATGGCATGTTTTATGTTTGCTTTTTGATTGTACATTAACTAATGAGCTGTTGAAGATTACGTGATTTGACCCGGATTGTCAGTAACTTTTGCGATTTTTATTATACGGTGGTTTCAATTATATTATACTGTTGTTCTCTGTGTCAGGATGTGTAACTGTATGAGGGTAGATGATGCATCACATTTCTGTGAGCTTTTTTATCTTTCTTTTTTTTTTCAGTCATTTTTATCAAGATGCTTGAGTTGTTTGAAATGGTCATGCAGTATGGCAAATACATATGAGCTGCATGTAAAAATAAAATGCTGTGTGTAATAGTTTTAAATTTAGTTTTAAAGTATATCTTGTCACAGTGAAACGTCACAAATATTTATTTAATAATATTTAAATATTATTTATGCGATATTTAACATCAGGTATTCAAAAGCATGAGCTCATATTCTTAGAAAACATGTTTACACCAGGGTTGTTTTACTTTAATTGAAATGTAATCAAAAAATGAAACTTCCTTTTAATTTTGCAACGTGTTTTCATTTATTTGCACTTGATGTACTAAAATAACTAAAACTGAAATAAAATTTAATATCTTCATAGTTAAAAAAAAAAAATAAAGAAACTAAAACGAAATTAGAAAATTGCTACTGTATTTCAGTAATACTAAAATAACAGTGGTTTAACTAGTAAACTACTAAATAGTTAATGATGTTGTTTTCCTTTTCTCTCGTGATGGCAGGAAGCTGTGACGCCTCAGAGACTAAATCTGCGTCATTGAATGGAGAGGGCAGCAGTGGAAGTAGCAGTGATTCAGGTATCCCAGCATGTCAGAGTACAGATAGGCTAGATTTGTTCAGTTTAAGTTAAATTAAATTAAATGTGAATGCTTTTGAAAGCACAATCATATAAGTGTTGGTTTCACAAATGTGGAATATGTAGACGTGATGTATTTCATCATCTTTTTTACAGAAAAGGGAAGGAAACTCCTCTGGGTAATTAATCAAATTTTAACTCCAAGAGTAATATATTGCTACATTCCTAAGCAACATCGTCAGGTCATGTGAACAGTTGTCATTGCATACTGATTCACATAGTATTTTAATAGTAGGCAGTATACATACTTTGCAGTATACTGTAAGCAGTTTATGGTAGTACACATCCCTTATGTTCTTCTTGACAGTAGGGGGCAGCAGAGGAAGCGAACTCATGTGCTGTATGACTTGCATAGTGTATGATGTGTATTAAAATTATTATGTACACTGCTGTTCAATTTTGGGGTCATTAGGATTTGTTTTTGAAGAGGTCTTATATTAAGAATTTTTTTTTTTTTTTTTTCTGAAGAGGTCTCGTATGCTCACCAAGGCTATATTTATTTGGTTATAAATACAGTAAAAACTGTAATATTTTGAAATATTATTACAATTCCAAATAAGTGTTTTCTATGTGAGTATATTGTAAAATGTAATTTATTCTTGTGATTCAAAGCTGAATTTTCAGCATCATTACTTCAGTCTTCAAAAAATCATTCTAATATGCTGATTTGCAACTTAAAAAACATTTCTTATTATTACAAATGTTGAAAACAGTTTTGCAGCTTTGTGTTTTTGTGGAAGCTGTGATACTTTTTTTTTTTTTTTAGGATTGTTTGATAAAAAACAGCATTTATTTGAAATATAAATCTTTTGTAACACTATAAATGTCTTTGCTGTTACTTTTAATCAATTAAATGCATCCTTGCTGAACTGAAGTATTAATTTAAAAAAAATCACCCCAAACTTTTGAATGGTATTGCATTCAAATATAATAATATACATTTAAGTACACATCATACGAATATGAATGTTTAAGTTCTCAACAACTTTTTCAATTTCAATACTAATATCAGCCTGAAAAATATAGTAACGTAAAACATCTTACTAGCCATCATTTTTCGAAGTGTGGTGTCATCACATGAGTCTGAGCACACCACACAGGATATTAACAAGCAAATGAATTACCCCCACTATTCAAATGAAGTGGTCATGTCATTTTGGGTCATGTCAGGCTTCTCTGTTGTCTTGTCCTCAAAAAGAGACAGCTTGTATATCTGACAGCCTGTATGTGCACTAGGTTTAGAGAATATAATCTTGAAAGACTTTGAAACAAGAATTTATTCATATAATCCTTAATAGTTAATTAGTTTAGAATAGTTTAGACTATAAAAAATAAAAATTTGCTCAATGTACTTGCCCTCAGGCCATCTAAGATATAGGTGAGTTTGTTTCTTCATCAGATTTGGAGAAATGTACCATTGTATCGCTTGCTCACCAATGGATCCTCTGTAGTGAATGGGTGCCGTCAGAATGAGAGTCCAAACAGCTGATAAAAACATCCCAATAATCCACAGGTAATCCACACCACTCCAGTCCATCAGTTCAGGTCTTGTGAAGCCATAAGATGCATGTTTGTAAGAAACAAATTTGTCATGAAGACATTTTAACTTCAAACTGTGGCTTCTGATCAAAATACTTTTATTAGAACTTTTTTTAGACTGTTTTGGCTGGTAAACAGTGCTGATTCAGTCACTTTTTTTTTTTCAGTGGAGAAAGCAATACTATGGATAGAGTATTATAGCTGGAAGCAGTAGTTCGAAATTAAAAATGACTTAATGTTGGATTTGTTTCTTACAAACATGCAGCTTTGTGCTTCACAAGACTAACTGATGGACTGGAGTGGTGTGGATTACTTGTGAATTATTGTGATGCTTTTAGCAGCTGTTTGGACTCTCATTCTGACGGCACCCATTCACTGCAGAGGATCCATTGGTGAGCAAGTGATGAAATGCTACATTTCTCCAAATCTGATGGATAAACAAAGTCAATTTTCGAAGTTCAGTCCACCCCAGGAGAAGTCATGTGTCTGAGGGTTCAGTCACTCAAGCTGTGGCGTCTTGTCTTTTTCCTGCTCAGCTCCAGGACCGTCCACATCTGGCGAGTGCTCTAAGACATTAAAGGCCCCTGCGGGAACCATCGCTGGCAGTAAGAGATCGATCCAGGCCATGAAGGACAAATCAGAGGCCTACAAGTCGCTCTTCACCTCCCACAGCTCTGCCAAACGTTCCAAAGACCAGATGTCCAACTGGGTCACACACACGCCTTACCACTTTTGAGTGCGTTCTTCCTAGTGAAGCTCGCCCTCTAGTGATCAGGCTTTGGAGGAGCAAAATTCTGGCTGGTGGATTGATGCATTGTTTTTAGCCGATTCATTTTTCACCATTGCATTTTTGTTTACCTTTATAAGACTATCTTAATTTAGTTGCATGCTTAAGTGTTTATTTTAAGTAAACCCATATTTGCTTGAGTGTTACATGTCTTTTCCATTAGCATTTTCGACTGGATCTTGTTTTAAACCACTTTATTCAGGTTTAAACATGAACTGTAACTGTATTGCAGTAAAAAACAATTTAAAGGCAGAAAAGTTTGTTTTCCTCCTCAGAAGCATAAATGCGTGTTCCTGAAGCACTGTTGTTATTATTAAGAGTTTCTTGTCACTATATTACAGAAATAACCAACTAGCTGCAGTAGTTATGTATTGTACTTCTGAACATGCATTATTTGTGCACGCAATAAAAGTCCGATCTAGGAGAAATCATGCGCTGTTGCTGCGTATTTGTTAGTAATGACCATCAATACTGCTTTTGTCCACAGGGTGGCAGTAGATGTCTACGAATAAGCGCTGCCCCAGTCAAACAGCATTAGATCTAATGTAGTCTGGACTTTGTGCAGTTTCCCTTAATGTAATCGTTTATGTTCATCTGACAGGTGCATAAATAAAATCCAGTCTCCACATTTTCAGGTATGCGTCTTAATTCCTGTGTGCGTGAGAAAGCTTGAGAAATACATGCTTGGAATGTCAAACTTAACATTTAACTGTGTTACTCACGGTAGCAGAATTTAGTGCATCATGTTCTGTGGAACATTAAAACTTTAAGGAAGTCTTGCAGATAAAATTAAATCTCCAAGACTTTCTTAAAAAGTTAATTTTTCCCCCCAGTTCATTTCCTGCAGGAATATCACTTAATGATATATTCAAGGTTCCCACCGTCAACTTATAGAAAGCATGGACAAATCGGGTAATTTTGTAATATCTTCAATAATACTTCAAATACAAGGCATACACTCACACTGATTTGAATATATCTTAGTACAGTCTCTCTTGAATTAAAACGAACTACTAGCAAAGTCAAAATGTGTGTGAATTCTTTAGATCGTCTTGACTTGTCTTGAATTTTAATTAGTCTGGACGCTTCTTTAATTAAAGCGCCGTTGTGCAATAGTGTGTTGCTCCACAGAGCTAAAGCGATGACTAATCATCCTCATCGATTGGAATGCTGCCGTCCCCGTTCAGGTGTTCTCAGAGTCCGCGCATGCGCTCTGCCTGGCCTGCGCATCCAGGTGTATGAGCGGCGGCAGCGTGTGTGATGCGAACATTTGCTGCTTTACAGTGGGACTGAACAGCTAATGCAGATGTCGCTGCTGGAGAGGCTGGATTGGCGGGTACGTTTCCACTCAATGCTTATTGCTATAATTATGTCAATATATGTATCATTTGCCAGTAACCGATGTAGCATGTGTTGTATACATTTTCTTAAATTTGTTAGTTTAGTAAATGGTTTAAATTCGTATAAATTGGTGCCTGAAGTTTTGCTTGCGTTTGCAGAATGTACAGCCTAAAGGAAGCAGGTTAATGACAACAGTAGCAGCTATTAACAATAATAACAATAATAATAAAACAATAATAAATAATTGCCAAATTGGGTGTGAAACGTAACACCTATCTGAACGTTTAACAGTAGGACTTTATGAATTTATGAATTTAGCAGACGCCTTTATGAAGGGGAAAAAAAACGCGCCTTATCAGTTTCACAGTATAAGAAGAGAACTGTTGGGAGTATTTTAATACCCAACAGTTTAACCAATTAGACATTAGCTGAAATCATACGTAAGCACCACGTGAGATCATAAGTCTCTGTAAAAATCATAAAGCATTTACAGGATTAAAATAAATAAATAAATACATAGTTAAATAAACAAAACATTTTACTCATTGGTTATAATTTGATTTGTGGTCATGCTAATAATAGTTAATGACAAACGGTGCATCTGATTCAGCAGATTTTCCTCTTTAATTTGATCTATTCAGCTTTAACCTAAATGCAAAAGCTATCAATTTAATGTCTGATCAGACGATGATGGTTCTAGTGTTTTAGTGTTGGCTACACATTTGTTTAGATTTTATAAATACACATTTTAATAGCCAGCATGTTGGTGTGTTATGTAACTGTTGCTGTTTTAAAATATTTCCGTACGTTTTTCTTAATTAAATTGGCTAAAATGAAATGCGGCCGTGGGTTGTTTAACAATAATTCTCAAGTCAGTTTAATAAAGTGGTTAATGTACAAAACTGATTTGATTTCGCCTTTTGACCCCCTTTTCTCTTAATGTTACAATCCGCATTTTGTTACTGTTAGGTTGTAACAACAGCGCTTTTTGGAATTTATTTACAGCTTAAGCGTAAAATGTAAATTTCTCAATTTATAGCAGATAAATATTAGAAAATATGTAAAAGTATGAGGGCTAAAAATCACTGAGCTGCAGATGTTAAATAAGAGAGAGTTACAACGATCTCCGGTTTTCCAAACAAAACAAAATAAAACAAAAAAAAAAAACACGCATAACACACTTTTTTTTTTTGTGTGTTATTAATTAAATAATTTAAACACAGCATTTCTATTATATTTTTATTGTATAGTATATTTTCATACTTTGCAGGCCTTCTTGTTTCAGCGCATCATGGGCCTGTATGATCAGGGATTCACGTAAAATTCACTTTAATTATTTATTCTTTTTTTTTAACGAGACCAAAACAATCCGTCCTATTATTACGATTTTTTTTTACTAAATCATTTATAGTTTTTGAGACAAATTAAATTACTACATCATACTATATGCTTATTTGCTGATTTCGTTCACTTATTTTAAGCGATGAGTTCCGAGCTGAAATAAAACACTCACGGTGAATGACAGTCACTGTTTACAATTAATATGGATATTAGTACGATTGATTTAATATATCAGCAATATGAAATCATATTGATGATTTATTAAACCAGTCGTACTGATTCCGTTTTGCACAAACCATTAAAAATGGCAATGTTACAGAGTCTCCAGGTTAGGCCCATAGGTAAATAATAATTATTGTGTTACGACAATTGGCATTCATGCATCTTATTATTGCCTTGAGTGGATGTTTTACTTGCCATTTCAGCAGGTTACATAAGCAGATGTTTCTCCCTCGGGGTTACAGTAGAGTCTGCATGTATTAAAGCATCTGACAGTAACTTCATTCAGATTACTGAGGAATCAAACCCGCTCGTGCACTTCATTTATCACAGTCCAGCTCGAGCCGCAGGCACTTTTACCCACAAATACATTTATTTCACCTGCATTAACAGACAGGCGAGACTAAGTCAGGATTTAGCCTTTCTTTCGTCTTAGTTTTTTTTCCTTGCCGACTTTTTGATTTTCAAAACTCTAATTCAGACATTTTCCACTTTAAAATATTTTGCATTTATTATTATTATTATTATTATTATTAGCCTATTGTTATTTTTATATGTAATATATATTTCTATTATATTTAATTGTTTAAATTTAGTTTGTTTTAGAAACTATAAGCAAAAACGTTTAAAAAATGCAATTATATTCAAATATACAGTTGATCTATAGTCTTAAATCATTAGTGAAAACGTTTTTACTTTGCATTTCCCCCCTTAATTTAATGCGTATGTTTTCATTACGACGTATATAATCAGCTTAAAATTGAGTGGAGAATATGGCAAGTATCTTTTCGTTTGTCCAGTTTTTGCACTCCAAATAAACTCTATCTAGGTATCTTTTTTCCGTTCTGTCGTTCTGTCTATCGTTTTATCGTTCCGTCTATCGATCGTTCTGTCAAATTATTCTAATTGAGTAAATAACATTTAATCTTAATTAAAACGGTACATATTAATATGCTTTGTAGAGTTTGTTTCAGTAAATGGCAAAACATTGCAACTTTTCGTCCAGGATTAATTTGCCCTCTGAACAGACGGACAGTTCAGCGATTGGTCCGTCGTCCTGACAGTAGCCAATCAGCAGCATGTTCTTCGCTCTGACGTCGACACCGCGCAGTAGGTCACCGCCCTCCGCTGGCTCATGCAAATATAGTAGTGAGAGTCCAAAGAGAATCAGTGAGTCGAGACTGAGCCGCTCTGTTGTCCGTCAGAGGGAGTCGAGTGCTTCTGTTCAACGTGTCTGTTTGGACCGGAACCCTCGAATTCTTTTCACGCAATAAGTTTGTGTCGACAGCTGCATGAGTTTCTCTTCATTCATCCTCCTCCTTTAACACTGAGTTGATGCTTCACTTCTGCGCGGCGCGCTCCGGACTTTCTGGATTTTACTCTAGAACGCAAACAAACAACAGCACAGATACACACATCTGAGATCCACTCGCGTCAAAGACAAAATGTTGTGGAAATTAGCAGATAACGTGAAGTATGAAGATGACTGCGAGGTAAGAGGAAGAAGCGAACCGAAGCGCGATTTTTTTTTTTTCTGTGCGCACATCTGTCTAAAGAGCAGATTTTATGGAAAATGAAACACATGCATTGTCTGTTTATAATTTAAAATATGGAAATTCCGCATTGTTCAATTTCCAAATAATATGCAAAGCGAGTTCTGCGAAGTTAACTTGATACACATGCTGCTTAATGTGTCATTGGTATAGGTATATAAGAGATATACCTATACGCTATTTTCTTTATTTTTTAATTAGATATTTTAAATTTAAACTTGCGCAAATAAACTAAACTGTAATTGACGACCAAACTGCGTTCGTTTAAATAATAGATATGAAAAATATTTTAATGCATGTATTTTGTATAGAATTTTCATAAGAATTTACTAAAAATGTGTATAATATATATATATTTTTAAATTAGTTCACCCGTTGATAACAACAACAATAATAATAATAAGAAGAAAGTAACTAAGTGTAAAAATAATGTTAATAATGACAACACAATTATTATTATTAATAACAATACAATACAATTCTTAGTTTTAGATTTCATAGGTTTAATTTTACACGGACTGAATTCTTACAATGTGATTCCAAGAAAAAAAAAAAATTAATTAAAAACCGCTTTTAATTTTTTAGGCGCAGTATTCTTTACTAGCGCAAGCACGATTGTTTCAAATATCGGTTTTCAGTATGAATATGAGTGAAATCTCTCAAGTGTGATTCATGTGGGCTCAATTAAGCTGTCTAGAAATGGCCCGTCGCTCATTGTCATTCATGTGTCTCTGGTGACAGTAACTATCCAAGCAACTTTGCTAGACAATAGGAGCCATGAATGCACACTATACAGTCCACTCAAGAGCTGAACACCGACTCAAAAGACGAGCAGTTGACGTTGAATTAGAAAGAGAACAAATGACTTTGTAAAAATGTTTGGTTTGGTAACCTTACATATGCGTAGCATATGATAACATCTAAAAGAACAGAACAAATGCGTTCGATGTGACTGGATACATAGAGTTAAATCTTTAAGCCAACAACTGCATGTTTTTAATTTTATTCAAAGGTTTTTGAGCTTGCATTTAATTTTGCGTGATAAACTAAAGAACATGCAAAGTTCAGTTTTTAATTTGCATAAAAATGCTTATGGTTGCAGGATTCGATAACTATCTGTGAGAACTGTACAATGTTGTACAATGAAAACTGTTTTGATATTTTTTTTTTAATAACTAATAATATTAATTGGTGGTTCTCTAAATTAAAACATTTACACTTGTGATTAGAAGAAAATCAACTCATTTTTGTGTGGTTTTAATGTGATGCACTCTCTATTTCAGCAGGAAAGACATGATGTTAGCAGCAATGGAAACCCCCGTTTACCTCACATTCCCGCGGTGAGCCAGCACCTCTACAGCCCGCCACCGTCCCTCTCGCACACTGCCAGCTCGGACTTCCAACCGCCGTACTTCCCTCCCCCTTACCAGCCTCTACCGTACACCCAACCTAGTGACCCGTACTCTCATCTGGGCGACCCGTTTAATATCAACTCGATACACCAGTCTGCAGCATCTAATCAGCAACAGTCATGGCCCGGACGACAAGGTCAAGAGGCCCTCGGGAGCCACGGCCGGGGCGGACTCGGCAGTCCCATTCTGGGCCTGGAGGGGGGCTCGTCCGGGATGCGGCGGGATGGTTTTAGAAGACCTGAACTGCTGCCTCCACACGTCCATGGAATCGATTCCATAGGGGATAACATCGGTTTGCACGATATAGGCCACGGATTGGATGATGTTCAGGTGAGTTGATATGATTAATCATTTTATAATTATTTATTTGGTATTAAGTGGATAGTAATGCATTTCCTGGTTATTTCTTGCAGCAAGAAGGTGATCACAGTATTGTAATTCCTGACCATACAGTCATCAAAAAAGGTTGGTGGCATTTTTATTTTCTAACATAAATGTATCCTTTAGGCTCAAATTTCTTTGAGAATAATGTGAGCATTGTAATTGTACATAAAAAAAATAAATAAATAAATAAATAAAAGAAATAAATAATATTTTATTACACTTTCTTTAATTTTACAGTGCAATAGCATTGTTAAAATTATATATATTTTGTGTGATATTTTTAATAATAACCACAATAAAATCCTAATAATTAATATTATTTTATAGTATTATTGAATTGGTCAAAAACAGTTGGAAAGTGGCCTGTTAAAGCTTAAATGGAAAGATGTATATGGATATAGATGTAGATACAGAGATATAAAATTCTGTTCACTTTATGATTTGAGTTGTTTTATTTTATTTAAAAAGTAAGCCCAACTGTACAATATAGATACTGTAGCATTTTAATTACCTTTTGCATTAAATGTTCCTGTGGTGTGACAAACAAAAGTACAAAAATGCCATGTAATCTTTTAAACGTGCTTATTATGCATTATAATTATGAAGCGTTATGAAGCAATATAGTTTAGCATTTCAGGACTTTTCAAAATTAGTTAACCTTCTATAATGTTTGAATCAAATAAGATTGTGTTCCACGATACTGATTCTTTTAAGTTCGCATTTGCATTTGCATTAAATGTATGCAATGCACTTGCATTATTAAATTGATGTTGATCCAAATCTTCAGAAGGAATCCATCTGCTTAAGCTGTGTTAAAGACTAAAACCATGCACCTTTGCTGTTTATGTGGAAAAAACAAAGTCAGCCTCCAGATTTTGGCATGTCCGAGCCAACGGTTTAGGTGGGCGGAGTTGAGGTGGTGCTGGTTCATACATATATCGCTAATCCTTTTGGTCATGTGGTCCATTTAACTAATCTGGCATTGATCCGCGGAGCATTCTGCCACTCTTTCAGCATGAATGGAAAGCCAAAGAAAGGATTCCTCTCAAAATGGCAGACCAGGCAAAGTTGTAGATGTTGGGCAATCCTTAAAATGGTGTGTTTGCTCAGAGAGAGGAGGCCTAGGCCTGCTTTTTAGTCTTTTGAAACGGCACCGTCAGAACGCAATTCTGCCCCACTAAACACACAAACACACACAAGAAGACAAGAATCAACTGTAGTTGGGGTGTGGCTCCTTTTAAACATGCATGGGTATTTTGTTCAGTCATATGCTGTGACACGAAATTGTCTTAAATAAGCAAAACCAAAAGATAGTTTTGAACGTCTGTTTGTTTTGTGTGATCACTAGCTGCTGAAATGAATGGTTGGTGTCAGTGGCTCTCAACAGGTTTGCTTTAGGACCCTTTGGGATGTTACATCAACCCGATTCAGTACTAAAGCTGTGTAGCATGCAAAAGTAAACAAGAACGTCTTTAGTATCATTACAATGTTTGTATAAAACAATTTAGTAACTTTTACTTTGTACTTTTTGTTCACGTTTTGTGAGGTTGAATGCATGCAATTTGACATCTGTTTAATTCGCTTATACCAAGTTACGAATGCATGGGTTTAATGACCTTTCCATCCAAAAAAAAGAGCATTTTTCTAGCATTTTAAAAGTTAATATTCCTATTTGTTTTCCTGTGATAACTATGCATGACCATACGGTTAGCTGCATTTTATAAAAAGCATATATCAGAACAGGTTTATAGCCCACCGTTTGAGAACAACTGATTAGTTCCAAAAGCATGTGAAGTTTTGAACTTTATGAGTTCACGTTTTGGTCTTTTTACTTTCAAGATTCGAGTTGTAGATGCACTAAAGATCACATTTGAATGCAGTGTATTTAACAGCAAAAAAATCTATTTCAGACTCTATATTTCTGAGATTGTTTGGTGGTCTTTCCTATTTCCTGCGGTATATTTAGATGTGTTCGTTTGCAGCGTCTGGATTATGTTGTGGGCAAGAGTTGACTGACAGATTCTGGCATGTATTTTAGTCAGTCAGTAATTTAGATTTTCTTTCGAGTCACCAAAGTGACTTGCTGAATTAATGTCTATGCCAATATTTTAGTTGACGTGATTATAGCATGGATGACTGCTCTGTCCCATTCTGGTTCATATCAACATTTCTGCCACATGTTTGGCTTGAATTTATTCCGTCTTCATCTATACCATCTCAGCTTCCTCTTTGCAAATACACAGATAATATTCACTCTTTTTCTAAACAAAATTCGAATACTGATGAAAATATCATGTGCTGGTGAAGGTAAACCTTGAGTTTTCCACTTACAGGAAGTTCAGCTTGTTCCTTGTTTAAAGAAAAATAATGCGCAATAGAAATCAGAGCTTTCTCAATATAAACTCAAACATTTCTCATCAAATTCTCCCAAAATCAAATGGCAAATGGTCTAAGCTGTTATACACAATAATTTTATAGCCCTGTAGTGGTAATGTATGTCATTGGAGCTGTTTGGTTGACCGATATATATTTCTCATCTCCAGGGCCGGTGTCCCTGCCGAAGGGAAGTCCGTTTGGGATTCCCTTTCAGAAAGAGCCGCTGCTGGGAATGGTGTCAAATCCCACTGAGGTCTTTTGTTCAGTACCTGGTCGACTCTCTCTTCTCAGCTCCACTTCTAAGTACAAAGTAACTGTGGCAGAAGTTCAGAGACGCTTGTCCCCACCAGAGTGTCTAAATGCTTCCCTGCTTGGAGGAGTATTACGCAGGTAAGCAGTTCCTGCACATACATATTTGCAAATGCGTTAATATGGCAATATAAATGCACTGAAAAATTGGTGTACAGTACAAACAAGATTAACTCAGAAGTTGCTATGAAAATTTCACAGTTTTCACAATTTTGTAAAACATACTCTAATAATCTTTATTCTATGTACAACTTCAAAAAAAAAAAAATAAATAAATAAATAAAATAAAATAATAATCATAATCATTTTTACAGTGTACTATTAATATATTTACAGGTAAATCTTTAGCAAATAAACGGTTGGTGGATGAATATCAGTGAAAGCAGTCAACAACATGCCCAGGTCATGTTTCACCCCAAATCTAAAGCCTATTCTAGACATCATTGAAAAACACTAATGTGACATTTTCAAGAAAATCTTTATTGCCATAATTACCAACAAAATTAATGTGAAATTAAACATATATGAATAAAATCATAAATCATTTATATATTATGATAGTCTAAGAGTTACTTTTAATTTATGCTGATTTTAATAAAAAATAATCAATTTATTAGCCATTTTACACTGTACACTGAAAAATGTTTGTGCAAGTGAAATAAATTGTCATGAAAATTATGCTAAGATGCTAAAAATCTGAATGGTCTACAAAAAGGGATTTTTTTAAAATCAAAATGTAATTTCTTATGTTTTGTCTCTCGATGTTTTGTTTCATGATTCCCCCCATGCATTTGCCAATCAGTGGAAACAAAAAGTTAAATGTGTGTGTTAATCAGTCTATGCAGGTTCATGATTTGGTACCATTAAGCTCCCCATTTGTGTGTGTATTGCTGAATTGATGCTAATTTTAATTTCACTTGACCCTTTGACGCATATATATATATGTGCTATGTTGGGGGTGGGGGTTTATGTCATCGAACACACAATCTAATCTCATTGCCCCTTATTACTGGGAATATATTTCTGTTCCCATGTGTCTGACGCAAACGCACTGATATTCGTTAAGTAGGTCATATAGCACAAGCGTTGGGAGGGGGGAGGTGTCGGACGGAAAAAGGGGGCACTTACTCATGCCTCCTGCTAACAATTCCTTACCCCACATGTGAAGGGTGATGCCAGGCCACAACTCTAGTCATGCATAATACCAAAGCCCAAACAGCAAGTGGGGTTTTTGTCAGCGTGTGTATGATTTTTTTGTTGCGATGCATTTTAAACACTTGAGCTGTGACATCATTTTATTTCATGAGGCTGTTTATCCATGTGAATCTGGGCCCAAAACCTCTTTTCATATTGGCCTCGAAGTCGTATAACACAAACAAAACAAATAAAACCCATGTGTTTCACCTGCAATAATTAAGCCTTCGCTAAGCTCTGCTCTCCTGGTTACTGGTGCTCGCTTGGAACATGTTGTTGGAATTAATTGGTGATTTCATTAAAAAGTACAATTTTGCTCATGCTAGACGCTCAAAGATTTGGAAGAATGGAAAAAACGCTGTGCATGTCAGACTGGGTTTGCTAGGAATTGTACAAAAGCTCATCCGATAATGTGACAGATGGCAGATTTACCAAAAGGTCATTAATGAAACTCACTGTTAATTCTATTCTAAAGGGCAAAGTCAAAGAACGGCGGCCGGTCCTTGAGGGAAAAACTGGATAAAATTGGGCTGAACTTGCCGGCGGGTCGCAGAAAGGCTGCTAACGTCACCTTACTAACTGCTCTGGTGGAAGGTAAGCACCTAATGCCAGTCGATTTTCCATTATTGTTATTTAGCATGAATGCTAAGCACATTTCAGTCATTGCAACAAAAAAATTCTACGCTGAAAAGTGGATGTTAAAGACTGGAATACGCAACACAACTTTTGCCCCAGTTTGCATTCCGAACAAGTCAGTGGTAGATGCCGAAAAGCAGTCGTGTAAGCATATTGTATGATGAAATCTGTTCAGATTTTAAAAGCCTTGTAGTATTAAGTTGCATTAAATCTGACTAAATTGGTTTAAATGAACCGCAACAACATAGTGAGTTCAAAGGTAGTGAGCTTGTTACCAGTGGAACTTCTCGAGAACTAAACATAGTTTAATACAAAGCCAAAAGACTTTGGGTCGTATATATCAGTAGCTTTTTTTTACATTTCACGTCTACCTTTTTGCATACGTATAGCTGACGAATGAGTCAGAGAGACATTAGCGCAAAGATCACGAGTTAACTAGCACCAAGAGCGATGCAGAATACTTTTAGCTTTCTCTTTTAATGTCACCATTCTCACCACTAATGGGAGCATGGGTCTGAAGCAGGAACATGACTAGAAGGCGTAGTTATTTACAGACCTTCAAAGCTGAATTAGGGCTTGTTATCACATGTTCGCTAGCCAAGAGGAGAGACTGACCTTAAAGACGACGACTGTGAATAATGTGCTAGTCTATCAATAAGAGCCTGTTGGGTCTAGGGGACCGTTAGACGCCTTCAGCTACAAAAGGCTCATTAAAGACACGCAGTGTGACCACCGCTGTCCACAAAAAAAAAAGAGAGAGTCTATTCATCCGAGTTCATCTTAGCTCAGAGAGGAAACGATTCGTTCCGTGATGGCGTTTTGAGTCACTTCCAAACCGATGGATTCGACGGTGACTCATGTGTGCGGTGCAGTCATGTGCTACGTGAGTCAACTGATTCTCATCTGATCCTGTCTGCAGGTGAGGCTGTACACCTGGCGAGAGATTTTGGGTATGTCTGTGAGACAGAGTTTCCAGCTAAGGCCATCGCGGAGTACCTCGGCCGGCCACACGTGGAACGCAATGAGATCAACTCTCGCAAAACCATGCTCTTGGCAGCCAAGTGAGTTAACCATCCCATTTCACATAAATCCCAACTCTTGAAGCATTAAGGTTAGGGTGGCCAAGCCCATTTTGATGGAGCCATTAAGCAGTCATCAGTCTGGAAACGAGTCCCCCTGCTTCTGAGAGTGTCTCCACCTAACCGAGTACCTGTGAGAAAGCAGAACAGGCTTCTGAAATCTTTATGGTTTAATACTTTAACTGGTCATCTAATCTTTCAGGCAAATCTGTAAGGAGTTCACCGACTTGCTGACTCAGGACCGCTCTCCTCTGGGAAACTCTAGGCCGGCTCCCATTCTCGAGCCAGGGATTCAAAGCTGCCTGACTCACTTCAGCCTCATCACCCACGGCTTCGGCTCTCCGGCCATCTGCGCGGCCATGACCTCGCTGCAAAACTACCTCAACGAGGCGCTCAAGCAGGTCGACAAAATGTACGTGAGTTCGACCGGAGACTCCTCGCAGGCCTCTTCCGACGGCTCCAACAAAGTCGACAAGATGGACAAACACAGAAAGTGAGGCCGAGGTCGAACTCGACCGGACCCTTTTGAGCGCAATAACCGTTTTTTTGTAGCGGAATTACGTTTTTACCATCAAAGCTGACTCTTCGTCGCCGTCGTCGCCATAGCTGTCGATTCTGTTTCCGTTCCGCTTCATTTTCTCCACGTCAAGATTAAGCTTAAACTCCAAGCCCTCTTGGTTTCACGTCTCGGTCTTCCGGCACTTTCTCCTGCGCAAAGACACAAACACATTTCAAAACTTAGCCTTAGTCGAGACAGTTCTGTATCGGGCGACGATTCAGGCGGTCATCAGGAAGTTGTCTCTCAGAGGGGAACTGCAAAGAGGAAGTTGTTGAGTTTCCCAAAGACACCATTTCAAGAGCTGATGATGTGGATTTTAACCGTTTTCTTTTGCTACCGATCTGGGAGGAGGAGGTTTGGTTTCTCCCCGTCCTCCTCCTTGGTGCTGACCTCCTAATGGACTTACCAAGGATGTGATTAAGTTTAAGACATTATAACTTCGCTTGACTTCTTTGGATGCAGTGTTATTGTTCTTCTCTTTGTGGGAGTGTTGTTGGCATGAGTGACTGTTGTGTGTGCATGGATGTACCAAACTACCCTTCATCCACCGATCGACCGGTGGATGCTTCTAAACGAGCAACGCTCCAGATGTATTTGGCCTAAATTTCCACTGAGAACAATTAACAAGACCTTTGATTGAGTTAACACGATCAAATCAAATATCAGACGGTCGGGTGTGTGTGTGCATGTTCACTTTCGTATCTTTTTTGATGCCTTCACGTCAGACTAGAAGTTAAATGTTCCATTTGTCTTTCCCCAAATGTAAATATTTTCTAATTTATGTTGTAATTTAATGGGATTTGTAAATATTGGTACTATTATGGTGTTTGGTTCCACTTTTTAAAAAGATGTGTTAAGCTTTTATAAAGGGGTTTGTTTTTTGTTTTTTATCATATAGTGGTTAGGCTACGGGATCGATATTCTTTATAGAAACTGTGTAATATTGGTTTAAAGCTGTAGGAATAAAAACTCAACACTCTTGATTTGCGTTGGCCAAGACTCCCCGTTCATGACGTCGAGTTGTACACTTCACTACACGCGTGCCCCGCCAGTGAGGCATGTCGAACACGGCCTATTCATGTGTATAAAGATTCCTTTTTAAAATAAATGTCAGCAATGCTCACAGAAAGAGTAGTGGTCGTCATTGCACTAAAGCTGGTCAAACGAAGGCCTTCTTCGGAAATGAGGGAGAGTGGGGTTTCACCATACTGAACACCTGTCTTATACCTGGATTACTCTTCGAATGTTTGTGTTAGTCGTTTGCTCGAAACAGACAGTTCCCTTCTTTTCATAACCATGCTTATCTGGCAAATTGGCGTGACAGCACAACAGTAATGTGTGTGAAGTTTCCGCATGGCTCTTTTCATATTTAAATGCTCTACTGTGAAACACGCAGTGCGGTTTCAGATGAAACGACGGGACTGTTGAGAAGAGATAAACAAAGCCGTGAGAGAATATTGACCCAATGCTTTCCTTTTTATTTACTATCCTGCTTTATTATTAATGCACCATGTGGTCGGTTGCGCAACCGTTTATTCATAGCCTTTTGTTTGTAAAGTTAGCACTCTGCTTAAACCTCAAGATTCAAATGGCTGATACGCCGGTCCTACTATCTCGCCTCTTTATCAAAACTGTCCCCTATCTTGTCTCGTTCTCACAGCAAACGCTCCCAACTTCTCGTACTCGGTGAAATCGCAGGTGTGTGTGTGTGTGTGTGTGTGAGCAAGTGTGCGTGTTTGTCTCCGTTGAGTGCCTGACTCATGCAACTGAACTGACAGTAGAGCAAGTGTGAGCTTCTCCCTCAGAACCTGTCGGACCAGATGTGTGGCTTTGCCGCGCGCCCACAGTTGGCTGTAACCGCCTGCACTTACTCGGATTCTTTTCCTGCACAAGGCTGTAAGTTGAGACTCGGCAACTTTGATGGACTTGCTTTGATGATTGGCTGTAGGTGTTGGTGGCAGAACTTCCTCTTGTACCTGAAAGGTGTTGATCGGTGTGAAATGTGGACGCAGAAAGACACACACCCACATCAACACGCACCCCGAACGTCCCATGATGATAAGCGTACACGGAAGTCCTTGCATCTCCTTAAGAAGCTTTGTTCTGAGGATGCATCGTGCTTGTTTACACTGGCTGCAGGCCAACTCTGAAAATGGCGACTGGCATAACTAAAAACATACGGAGACAAACATGAGGCCCAGACTCTGATACAGCTCTGTTTAATAATTACACTATTTGGCTTCATATGAAATCTTAAGCTGATTTTGACATTTTGTCTAATGCCAAATTTGCCACAACAATCCTAGGGTGTTCTAGGTGCTTGCAATACCGTTGCCTACTGGGAGGAGTCAAAAATCCCTTTGAGAAGTTTATTAGTTCAGGTTAAGAGCTTGTTTAAATCTCTAACCACTAATCATCCCAAAATGTTTTTTTGTTGTTGTTTTTAAAATCATTTACTCACCTTTGTGTTGTTTCAAACTTGTTTGAATTTCTTCTGTGGGAAAAACGAATCCGATTTGTTTCCATACATTAAAAGTCAATGAGGTCCAGTGTTGTTTGGACATCATTGCATGAGCAAAAACAGTTGAAATATTCTTCACAATATCTTATTTTGTGTTTTACAGAAGAAATTAGGTCCTTCAGGGTTTAGTTTTAATATTAAACTTACATAAACACCTAAGTCTACATTTAGTTAGATAATAAATATGTCTTTTAACCTTAATTTTTCATTTTATTTCTCAAATCAATACCTGAATAAAACTTCTTTTATGCATGAAATTTAATTAGCCGTACAGCCGCAGGCATTGGGCCTCTCTAGGAAGCCATGTTGCTATGCTATTGCTATGATTTCCGGTTTTGCATAAATTGCTGTTAATATATGCAAATGTCCTTATTAAGATCCTTATTAAGTGCAAAGCTCATTAGATCAAGGCCAAATCTAGGTTTCTTGCGACACGTGATTGGATGACCTATGCTAACACTATTCTGGATGACTACAAACCGCAGAGCTTTTTATATGCACCTAAAGAAAACAAATCTCTTGTCAAACTAAAGCTCAAGCACATAGATGTTGACTTGCTAATGCTACATTTGTTGTCCATGCTTGAATAAACTCGTAGCATTGTATTTTTTTTGTGTTTAAATTGGCACTGCTGCTTGCTGTCATGCTTTTATTTCTTGAATCCTGAGGCTATTTATATATTTCCGAGAATCTCTCCTAGATGAAACCACAATTGTAACCTACTTAGTTCTGTAACACATTTCCATTTTTGCATGCATCACAAGAAGTGTCACGGTCTGGTTTGTGTTAGCAGTCATTAGCAGTGACACTGATGGAAATAGAAACTCCAAACCACTGTAACCGCTCTTTAAGACACTCGCTTTAAATGGGGTTTGTAATTCCAGTGCCTGGATGTTTTCACGTTCTCATTCAGAAAGATGTTTCCGAATAAGCTCTTGTGTTCAGAACATTAGCAGCACATGTTTGACTTGGATGTCGTCGTACAGATGGTTCCCGAGAGCCAAGCCGAGGGGTTTTTTGCTGGTATGAGGAAGCCAAATTATGGGAACATAAAAGTCGTCGGAGGGAGGGATGTGTGTGCGTTTAACGGGGGGCAGCAGCAACAAAGAATTCTGGCAGAAAATGCCGGGAATGAATTTAAATTACAGGCGAGGAGGAATTCTTCTGCATGTTCGGGTGGAGCAGGAGCTTTCAAGGAGGACATACAGACAATGATGTGGGTCGCTCTCAAAGAACAGTCCCGTTCGCACCAGATTTTACTTTCGTTAAACTTTTGCATTTGTGTTTTGGAAGGGACTCTCTGTTTGGTGACCGCTGGAAGACTAATGGGAACTACGAATAAGTTTTTGTCATTGCTAACTCTAGGTCAAACCAACTTTGGTAGAGTAATTTGGGAATTTGTGTAATTAGTAAATTATGGTAGTGTCCCTCAAGTGTTTTTTTTTTTTTGAAGGTTTGTTTGTTAAAAAACTACAACAACATAATGATCTAACAAAAAAAAAAGGTTCTAAAAAATGCATGGATTTCGAATCGTTCAAAATAATATTATTTTTATTTATTTATTTTTTATATATTTTAAAATTATTTTTTAAATGATTTTTTTTAAAATAACCCAGTGGTGACATACAAATTGGCTTATTTTCCAATTTTTTTTTTTTTATATTAAAATGCTTTTCCCTCCTGTTATTTGAAATTTGTAGTAAATCATAGATGATACAAACACTACACAGTGGTTTCTGTTTTATGTTCATGAAGTTCATGAAGAATTTAAAATAATTTAATACATTATTTTTTAAACAATTTATTTTTTAAATTAAATATATATAAAAAAATGTATTTATTTTTTAAAAGATATAATCCAGTGGGGAAATATAACGAATTTAGGAGACCAAAATAGTACACAATAGTTTCTGTTCCTGCTTCCTGATAATGGAGTAAATTCTGGTAACATTACTTGTGTAGTGTGTGTGTGTGTGTGTGTGTGTGTGTTTATTTAGAAACAAAACAAAAAAAATTAAAATGTTCTCAGAAGATGCATGAAGCATTTTAAATATATATATATATATATATATATATTATAAAAAAAAAAAAAACAATTTTAATTTTTTTTTTAAATATATAATCCAATGGAGAAATGCATCTTAAAAAAAAAAATTCCAGATTTTTTTAATAAAACGAATAGTTCCGGTCCTTGATTCTGATTGGTTGAGCCGTGTTCGAAGCTGTTGTAAATTACTCTACAAACATACACCTTTGTTTACATCTGCGTGCTGCTCGGCAACCAATTTGTTACAACCACAACCATTTTTGATGAACTACATTGTTTGGCGGAAAAATAATGTTTTTATGAATATCATTACTCTTTATTTGCTCTGTTTTATTTTGTGAAACCTTACTATGTGAATGGAATAACCATTTTACAAAGACAGTAAGCCGAGTGAAGCCGTGGTTTACAGTGAATTTATAACAGCTAAGGGGGTTATAAATTCACTATAAACCACGGCTTCTTTACTGCTTTATTTTTCCTGTTAATTATATTGGTAGTTAATATTAAAGGTCAAAAATACTACACAGTGGCAGTGTTTCCTGAAAAAGACCCATGTGGGGTAGGACGGATCGAGTGAGCTATCATGACCTGACTCTATTTTTCCCTTTTTTTTTTTTGAGCCATTCTGTGGGAATGCAATGGTCTGCCTGTGTCACCCAAACACCCCCTCCCTCTATCACAACACGTACCACCAATTAGCCTGCGCTATCGCTAACGAAGCCGTGGCCTCCTCGCCCCTCCGCGGCAGACAGCAGATGTCCGCGTTTCTGCGGGAAGCGTCCGCTCCGCCACACCGACGGAGACGGCAAGATGGCTCTCGCTTTCTCAGAAACGACCATTACCTACTTTCCTGTGCAAGAAATTACTCCACGGCTCACAAGACTTATCCAGCTTAATTAAAAGCATCTGTCCCGCCTAACAATATGCAGCTAGTCCTGTTTATTCTCCTATAATGCACTAAACAGCGCTAATCAAAACAACCTGGCTGAATTCCCTGGCCAACGTTGAAGCCATTATCAGATGCAAGGGATTTCTGTTTTCTAAGAGTACTTTGTTCGTTCTTTTCTGCAAAACACTCTCTTGTTGTAAGGAATTGTCTCTAATTGTCTTAAATCTGATGCACAAAAGCAAGGCCATGAGGGTGCTCGTACAGCAAGTCTGTTCAGTAGTTTATACAGTCTGACTTTTACAACCTGTTTTATGTCCACTCCACGTTTTAGATGCATTTTCTATTTTTCATTAGTTGGGCTACTGACATCAAGTCTTGTTGCAAAACAGTCAGATTCTATTGATTGGACGGTTGATGTTAATCCTGCATGTTCAGCTCCACCATATGGTTGATTCTCATGGTCCCGGGACGCTTATTTAAGCTGTGATGCTTATGATGTGAAAGACTGTTAGTAAACCACCTGTCATTGATGATCACTTTGACTCCCACTTGGAAAATGTATGTATCCTTTATTAATAATGCTTCATCGAGTTCAGTTATTTACACTTACTTTACAGTTGTTTTTTTTAAAGAAATTAATATTTTTATTTATCAAGGACGCGTTAAGTTGATCAAAAGTGGCAGTAAAGACATTTATAGTGTTATGGTAGATTTCCGTTTCAAATGTGCTGTTATTTTGAACTTTCTATTCAGCAAAGATTAAAATGTATCACATTTTTCACAAAATTATGAAGCTGCACAATTTTTTTTTAACATTGATAATAATCCGAAATGTTTTTTAAGCAGCAAATCAGCATATCACAATGATTTCTGAAGGATCATGTGACACTGAGATCTGGAGTAATGATGCTGAAAATTCAGCTTTGCATTACAGAAATAAATTACACTTTACAAAATATTCAAACAAAAAGCAGTTATTTTAAATTGTAAAAATATTTCACAGTATTTCTCTTTTCACTGTGTTTTCACAGTCACGGTCTATAGGTCTATAGTTAGCACCTATTTACCTATGCCTTCCAGAAAATTAATAAATGTCACACAATTAAATTAACATTCTTTTTTATTTTTAAATGTTTTTTGTAACCTATTGCATTCAAATTTATTTAAAAGTTATTCTAAAAATATATTTTATCTGATCTCCAGCTGTAAATTTAATTTCTTCCCCACACAACCACATGATGATTGTCTATTTTGTGAGGAGTAACAGTGCGTTCTCTGATTGATTTCTATTCCGACTGCTTTGGTTACTGGAATATTGTTTGAAAACGCTGTTGCAATGTTCAATATCTAATATGTGCTTAATATGTTTTAAGCTCCTCCCTCTAAGCTCTTGTCTCAACTCCTGTGGGGGGAATCAGGCTTTAAATAGGACGTCCAGTACCTCCCAAACCATCCCGAACACACCCTGCTCATCCCAGCATGGGACACAGTAATTCTCCTTCTTGATTTGACCCGCCGTGACTCAGATAACATGACACCTCTCATTATCTCACCATCTCTACAACCAATTTAATTTTCCATAGGACTTTGAAGAAGCTTCGAGCAACCAAACCAAACGGGTTGTTAAAGACCTTAATTGCACCACTATCAACATTATTTTCCAGCATCATCAATCAGAGTTGCACATGCTAGAAGATTTGGCAGTTAGATGAGTCTTTGTGCCACTTATTCAAGGCAGAATAAGATTAAGAATAGATTCAGATTCAGATTTGATTCCTCAGGTTGCCCTTTCAAAGCTCAGAAGACGTTCTCAGGCTCAATTTAGATTGAGATTATAAAGAGACATGTGGGTGATTTTGATTGCAAACTTTTTAAAAGTCAAACTGATACAGCTTATATATGGATATATGGAGATTTTGCTCTTTTATTTTAGGAATCACTGACTCTACAACTCTTGCTACAAATGCAAAATGAACCTAACTTCATGTGTCTAGTTCAGTTAAATTTTGCTTTGCATTTATCAGGTTGCATTTTACCAGAAATCTCCATCTTGGCAGCAAGCACATGGCAAAGCTCCCAGTCAAGATACAGGTGTAATTCGGTTCGGGCTGTGCTGGAAAAACACTTTGTGGTTTATTTACAAAAGCAGCAACAGATGTGAAGGTGCAACTGCTAAAAGTGTCTTTATTTTAAACGTTATGAATAATGAAACACTATTGATTAATCCTGGCTAAATGTATACCCTAACATGGAAATTCCCATATTTAAGGGAGTTACTTGGCTTGGATTATAACTGGCAAAGTTGTTGTCATGCAAAACAGTGACATCTGCAAAGTTTGGCATTTATTTAGACTTTGAAGATTATTATCTGGAACGTAACTCTCACTGGCACGTATCCAAGATGAAAGATGGTCCAAAATGTAGGCAGCAACATCTTGATGTGTTCTAAAATCCAATTCATGCAAGGAAGGATTTTAAAAAATTATTGACATACAATCAAAAGTTTGCTTTGAATTAATTTTTTAGTTAAAACTTGCTAGTTATTAGTTATATCACACACACACACAAGACAAAGAAATGACAAGTAACACTTGAAATTCTGGAAACATGCTTCAATAATGCTTTATTTACAAATTAATTGTTTTATTTAAATTATTTTTTGCAAAGATCAAATAGTAAAAAAATGGTTACAATTAATTAGTCAGTTTTGTTGTGTGCCATGCATTTTTACGCTGAATTCCAGTGTGGAATATGCATCAGATCTTCAGTTAGATCTGTTAGATGTTCAATTAGATCAATCAACTACAACCATTAAAGGATTAGATCATTCAAAAATCATAATTTGCTGATGATATACTAATCCTCAGGCCATTCAAGATGCAGATTAATTTGTTTCTTCATGGGAACAGATTTGTAGAAATGTAGCATTGCATCACTTGCTCACCAATGGATCCTCCGCGGCGAATGGGTGCCGTCAGAATGAAAGTCCAAACAGCTGATAAAAACATCACAATAATCCACAAGTAATCCACACCACTCCAGTCCATCAATTAACATCATGTAAAGCCAAAAGTTGTGTTTGAAACAAATCATTTAGGTGTTTTTAACTTCAAATCACTGTTTTTGGTGAAAACACGTCCATAATCTATAATAACGCTTCCTCCAGTAAAAAAAAAAAAAAGTTAATCTCCTGTTGTTTTTCACATCAAAATCCATCAATATATATTTTTTTAGAACCGTTTTGGCTTGTAAACGGTGCTTGGTCTGTGCATGTTTCTCTCCTGATTCAGAAGAGGCAATTTTCACTGGAGAAGAATCAGAAGAGAAGAAGAGCTTTTTTTTATTGCCAAGTATGCTTGCACATACTAGGAATTTGTTTTAGTGTCATTAGCTTCCAGTACACAGAGACAACAACAACATACAGACAATAAACATAAGATGAGAAAACATACACATATGTAAATATAAATAGACAAAACTTAGAAAAATAAGATGAGAATAAACTACACATATGTGAATGTAAATAGACAAAAATTAGAAAAATAAATTGAGAAATAAATAAATAAGTGGTATGTACAGTTGTGCTACAGATGACAGAATAGAATAGAATAGAATAGAAAGTGGTAGAGATGCAGGGATGTGCTAGGATGTTGGTGGTAACTAATAAATAAAAAGTTATTGCACATTATATTGCACAATGGGGGGAACATTTAACTGTTCATAAGGAGGAAGCTATGGATTATAGACTTGTATTTTATCCACAAGCAATAGTTTGAAGTTAAAGTTTAGTCTTAATGATGGATTTGTTTCTTATAAACATGCAGCTTTTGGCTTCTCAAGATGTTAACTGATGAACTGGAGTGGTGTGGATTACTTGTGGATTATTGTGATGTTTTTATCAGCTGTTTGGACTCTCATTCTGATGGCACCCATTCACTGCAGAGGTCATCCATCGGTGAGCAAGTTATGAAATGCTACATTTCTCCAAATCTGATGAAGAAACAAACGCAGTTTTCAGCAAACTGGGTGAACGATACCTTCAAGACTAGATGATTGTATCTATAATTTTGAGATGTATGTTTAAACTCTAAAAAGCAGCTTTTGAAATGTCTGATGATGAGCAGGTCTCTGAGATGTAACAGTAAAAAAAATCCAGATATATGTCAAGTTGACCAGGAGATTACTGAGCTAACTCACTAAGCCAGGTACAAGGAACGAGATCCCGCGGTAAGCAGCATGTGGAAGGCTGTATAGGAAACTATGAGAAAAAGAAAGAGAGAGATTAAGAAAGACAAAGAGAGTGAGGCATAGCGCCTAAAGGCGTAGACCAGTCTTTATGGTTCACCGAAAGGTAAAACTCATTATTCGTTCTGCCATCTTCAACCAGCTGTCTTACATGGCTAAAAAAAGGTCTCGAGGCCTTCCGGCTTCATACTGATAACACACAAATTTGGAACTAGTTAGGTGAAAAAAAGACAGTGATATAAAGCAGAATAGACTAAAATTAGCACTTGAGGAACCACTTACAGATAGATCTGAACGCCTCGATAGAAACAAATTCAGGTTTACTGATAAAGGTTTCCAGATGAAGATTTTATAGATTTTATTGTTTCTTAGCTCCCTACACATTTTTAAAAAACTTTTTGTTTTGCATATTCTCTTTCTTTCTTTCTTTCTTGAAAAAAGGGGTACAGTAAAAGTAAAAATAAATTTAAGATATGAAGAAATACATAAATATAAATAAATACATAGATTATTGGAGTACATTTTACAAGATCATATTATTTCAGTGTCACTTGCTGTTTCTTTGTAATTGTTTGTCAGATTTACTGGTAACTAATTTGCAAAAAAATTGTTTTTACACATTTTTTTTTGTCAGTGTAGATATAGATATCAATATAGATATAAAATAATTTAATTTTTGTAAAAATGGAAATTGCAGTCTCTTCTGAAACTAGAGATGCATGTGAGGTTACTGAAAAGTAAGAGACACTATGAAGTCTCAATTCATTGTAATATTCCATAATACTCCATTTAATATTATCAGTGTCTAGGAGACACAGTTGAGGTTGTTATTTTGTCATTGTGTTTTGTTTCTCTAATTTTTTCATAATAATTCTCATTCATCCACATCAGAGCAGAACGCCCATTAAGTAAAATCCATTCATTCTCCACTTTCTAATGGGAAGCGTTGCAGTTTCCTCAGGGAACCGCACAGTTTAAATGCACTCATGTGAATACCAAAATTAGCAGTGACTTAAAAGTAGGGCGCTTTCCTTCAAGCTCTCACAATAAACAAAAACAACAAATAACCACTAAAAAATGTCATCTGGTGCAGTAAACATGCCACACTTTGTCTCAAACCTGGAATGAATCTTACAGACATTAAGTGTTTCCAGTCTAGGGTGAATCATGGCTCAACCACACTCATTTCCTGTATGTGTTTATCTGGGGGGTGTGTTAGCTGTCCGGGCTTGTTTTTAGCGCAAAACTGGATGGAAAGAGGGAGGATGACTGTAGCTCTAGTATCACATTTGTTCTGTAAAAAAAAAAAAAAAAGAGAATGTTCAATTTGAAAATTTTCAAAAATTCGAAAACCGATACAAAAATGAAAATTCTGTCATCTTGGAACATCATGGATTCTTTAGCGGAATGTGCACGTTGCTTTTTTAACGGCTGTAGGATTCCAAAAATCGTAAAATGTAACACAAAAGCATCTCATTTGATTTCAAAGTGACACTTTTCTTTTCAGGGCAAACTGTATTAAAAACGTACGGTTTCAGAATCACCACCATCCAGTGTAGGCTAGAATGATTTTCTGAAATGTAATTTACGTTTTCGTTCAGAGCTTGATTACATGCTAAACCGTCCCCATAGCTCAATGGTAGTGAAGACAGACTGCGCCGATCTTGTGGAGCACCAAGCCGATCTTTTTCAAACCACACTGTAAAATAACTAAATGCAAAGTATATTTATAGGCGGTGGAAAAACCTATAAATGCATTTGGCATGACAGGAGGATGCCTATAAATGTGTTTGCTCGAGGTGAACTATACCATAGATGAACCGTGTTTACTCTGCCTTTGTTTGTCTTTTGTTTAGGTGCTGTTTGACATTGTATCAGCCCACATTCCAGGGTAAAGATTTCTGGCAGAAGAAGCTGCATGCTGTTGAAATCTGTCTGTGCCACCTTGTCAGAAGGTTCCCGTCTTTAAATAACAATGAGAATGAAGGGAAAGAGCAAATCCTTTATCAGATCTATCAGATTGATACTCCATCCTGTGTGTGTGTGTGTGTGTGTGTGTGGGTGGGTGTGTGTGGATGAGGGCGAGACTGGTGTTTCATTTTTAAAGGAATATTTCACCCAGGATAAAGATTCTGTCATCATTTACTCACGTCATTCCAAACCCGCATGATCTTCTTTGTAGCATGAAACACAAATGGAGATATTTGGAAGAATCTCTAAAATACCGTTTTCTGTACAGCAAAATAATAATAATCATTTGCAAATAAATAAATAATGTAGTTTGTGCACTATATTCCAAGTCATTGGCATCATAAAATATTTCTTCTTTTTTCCACATAAGAAAGAAAAGTATCGAGGAATGACATGAGGGTGAATAAATAATGACTGAGCTAGTCCTTTAAAACAAATGCATTAGTGAGTGAATAGACTAAACATCTGTGAAGCCAATATTTGTGGTTCACTGCCATTCTCTCAGACCAAAATGTTTTGAAATTCAACTCCCTATAAAATATGCTGGAATGCAATGGGAAGAAGAGAAAGCAAAATCAAGCAGCTGTACAGTTGATGTTACAGTAGAGTAGACTGGCAGGCCGGACGCAGGTTTGTTCTCACTTACTTCGTGTATTTAGTGTGTGCGCTCCAACCAGCATGCACCTGTCCGATCTCACTTCACACGACTAAACAAGCGTGACTGTTGCACACAATGTCTGCTGACACAAACACTTCTGCAGATAGACACGGCTGTGTCCGATGAACAAAACAAACACATGGAAAAAACAGATACACAGACATGAGTGAGAAAGAGATTAGCAGATTGTGAAGTCAATTTAAACCAAGTAGAACGGTTCTCTCGGAAATGTTCAGCAGTGTGTCTCCAACTGTTCTCAGATTCGACAAGATACAATACTCAGAAATCAGTGTGAACTTAAACATTTCTCATCAAAATCTTCCGTCATTAAACTATATGAGCTACAATCCACATTATTACTGTATCAAGGGCAAATTACAGAATTGCTCAAAAACGATTCATTAGAAGTGATTTTATTCATTCAGTGGTGTCATTTAGTCATATTTCTGCCACATAAATTGCCACTGTTTTGTAAGAATATATCTGCCAAATAAATAAATACACAAATAACAAAAAATCTGTTCAGTCCTTTAAACTGGACTGGAATATTTTTATGAAATATTTTCTTTGTTTTCTTTTTCTTTCATTTATTGTCCAAATAATGTTAAGCAATCATTTTACTGAGACATATAAAATTTATAAAGCAGTTAAAGCAGCAAGCAGTTACATATTATTTTTGAAATATTTAAATGGTTTTCTTTAGTTTTTGGATTTTTCTTTGAGCGTCTTTTATTGCAACATAACTAAATATTTGGCTTTAATCACAGTTAATCATATTTCAAAGTAACTTTAAAGGATTAGTTTACTTCCAGAACAAAAATTTCTAGATAATGTGCTCACCCCCTTGTCATCCAAGATGTTCATGTCTTTCTTTCTAAAGTCGTAAAGAAATTATGTTTTTTGAGGAAAACATATAAGGATTTCTCTCCATGTAATGGACTTTTATGGTGTCCCCAAATTTAAAATTTTTTAAATGCAGCTTCAAAGGGCTCTAAACTATCCCAGCAAGGAAAAAGGGTCTTATCTAGCGAAACGATGGTTATTTTTATTTTTTTAAATGACAGTTTACATACTTTTTAACCTCAAACGCTTGTCTCGTCTAGAGCCGTATAGATATAGCCGTATATATATAGATATAGCCGTATATCTCTCTATACGGCTCTGGTCTCCTCTAGCTAATTCCTTTTCTCCTCCAACTTCAAATCTTCCTACATCGCTGCAGAAGTACCAACCTAGAGTTTACAAAGTGAACATGCAAAGATGACCTCAAAAACCCTTTGCAAAAAATAAAAATAAAAATAAATAAATAAAAATAAATAAATAATATTAAAAAAATAAAATAAAATAAAATAAAAGGTAAAAACAGCGATGTAGGACGATTTTAAAGTTGGAGGAGAAAATGAGACGGGAATTTTTAGACGTACCCTAACTGTCATGACCGGGAAACAAAAAAAAAAAACCGTTTACATAGGGCTAGACAACATGAGCGTTTGAGGTTAAAAAGTATATAAACTATAATTTTTATTAGAAAATAACCGATCGTTTCGCTAGATAAGACCCTTATTTCTCGGCTGGAATCGTTTAGAGCCATTTGAGGCTACATTTAAACTGAATTTTGAAAGCTCAAATTTGGGTGCAAGTTCATTATATGAAAAGAAATCCTGCAATGTTTTCCTCAAAAAACATAATTTCTTTAGGACTGAGGAAATAAAGACATGAGACATCTTGGATGACAAGGGGGTGAGTACATTATCTGTAATTTTTTGTTCTGGAAGTCAACTAATCTTTTAAGTAACCGATCCTGGTTAACGAGTTCGTGAATCTTTTTACTGACTCATTTAAACGAATCGGTTCGTAAGAGCCATTTGTTCGCGGATCGCGTTGTGTTGCAGTTGCTAGCGTGAAACTGTGTCGCGATGATTGTCTGACGAAAGTTTTCCTAGTTTCTCGATTTTAAATAATCGTTGCGAATTACTTTGAACATTTTAGTCGTCCTGTGGAAGTTTGCGTAACAACAATTCCGACTGAATGACAACAGATCTGTTCGGAAACAAGGTTAAACTCCTTTAACCCGAACGCTCAGCTTGACTGTACAAATAACTTTTTTTTTTTTTTTACTTTTGTTGAATGATAAACAGAAGCTCAGATATTCTGCTTTCTCCTTTTACAGAAAAAAGAAAGTAACGTTGGACTGGATCGACATGAGAGTGAGTGAATGAAGACGAAACTGTCATTTTTCAGCGAATTATCGCATCTTTCAAAGCCAATGTGTTGAAAACATTTCTCGTTCTCCTCATTGCGCAATGTAAGCACACATCAGTTGTCAGACAAATCATTCTCTCCTTTTGTGTGTCACTGTCACATCAGCTCAGTTGATCTTTAAGACAGTTACTATGAATATAACAGCTACTGCTGTGAACAGAGGCAAGAAGACCAGAAAATCCGGTTTGCAAAAGTGTGGAGTCCCTCCCAATGCATCTTTCACAGGTATGTTTGTGTGTGTGTGTGTGTGTGGGTTTTCTCTTTATCACAGATAAATTAGAACTCGACTCCTTTCATGTTGTGATGGTTTGTCATTGTCTTGGGTGTGAGAAACAAATCCAACTGTACAGATGTAATGAGTCACTCATTCAGAGGCATCATGGGCTGGGAAGCACACGTAAGAACAAGGTGTGCTGGTTTTTGGCAGATATTTCAGCACAAGGAGCAGATCAGCTATTGGGAAATCACATTCTGGGTGGTGGTGACAAACACTGTGAGGAAAGACATTATTGTTTATGATTTCCAGGGAACAGTTGCACAGACCATATTCCACTACTGTTTGCGCAAAAGTGTAGTTGTCTTTCAAGTTGCATTGCAAGAAGTCACTTTCTTACTCAGTATATTTATTTTTCAGTACAAATATTGGAACTCGATTTAATTAAGGTACATTTATGTGAAGCAAAACATCAACCTCCGGTTTCACAGACAAGGCTTAAGCCTAGTCCTAGGCTAAAATGTGATTCTGAGCTGAAAGAAACTTGCAATGACTGATCTTGAAGTATATTAGTGCGTTTGTTTTGTTTTAATATGCACACCAGTAATGTTTTCTTTTTGCTTCTAAAGTGAATGTACCTTAATTTAGCAAAATTCAGTGTGGATAGAATTGTTCCTAGTGAGCTCCCATTGCAGATTTTCATTTTTTTAAGATCTTCCTTCCTCCTAAAAAAAAAAACATAACATTTTAAGCCAGTTTATGGAAAAGGCAATTTCACAAAGCACTGTGATGAGCTTATGCATTTTTTTAAAATATTGTTTATTTTTAAAATATAAATAAACAATGGTGAAAGAAGCAAGAATAATTTTAAATAAAAATATGAATATTTATGGTTTAACCCTGTATCTACCCAAAATATTACATTTGCTAAGTCAAGCTTCACTATTATAATTTTGAATGCTTATGGTTAGTGAAATAAACAAAGCCATGACCCTATATAAAATATTGGCACATTTCCTGCAAGGTTATTATAGTTGACTAAAACTAAAACTGAAAGCATAAACATTTTTGTGATTTGAAAAAACATAAATGAAATAATTGATTTATTTTTTTGTACTTAAAACAATATTCAAATTAAATATATATATAATAATTATTTATCCGAAATAAAATAAAATATAAAAAAAAACTTTTACATTTTTCATTTAGTTTAATTTAGTTTAATTTGATGTTCTAAAATAACTCAAATGAAAACTGAAATTAAATAGGCATGTATAACAATAATGACAAAATTACTAAAACTTTAACAAAAAATTAAATGAAGAAAAAAGATTTAAAAATATTAATAGAAACTATAATAATATCTCAGTGATGCTAAAACAACACTGGTAGGTGCATGATTTGTGTTTCAAACATGAATGAGACCTCAAATCTCATGACTTTTTGAATATGTACTCTATGCAGTTTTCTAAGACGTCAGATGATTATTTTTTTTTTCCTTGTGGATGATAAAACAGGTGGTAACCGCACTGCAACGCCCTGGCAACCGCCCACGACGCCCTAACACTGTGGCAGTGAGTTTCTCAAACGCCGCTCATGTTTTCATCAGAAAATATAGTGATCTAGTTCTCACATTATTATGCTCAGCATTTCAACCCAGTCGGCGTGTCGCGCAGCGTCCTCAATAGCAGAAGTATGCGGCCCGTGAGAGAGTTCAGGTCTGAACGTGTCAAGCTGTGACATGTTTTGCTGAATTGGCACAGTACGTTTAATAAGGCAAGATGTGTAACCCTTTACAGGCAGCATGAGAGAAACAAAGCCCTTAATTCCTCTAAATCAACTGAAGGGATTTACAGAATGAGAGAATACAGATTTTACCGGATTCTTCCAAAATACGTGGCATTAAGTGAGATGTTAATCAAGGACAGGCTCTCTGTCCTCTGAAATGAAAAATGCCATTTCTATGTTTTTCCCCTTGTTTTTTTTTTCTTTCCTTCTCTTTTTCTCATTCTGTCATGGTCTGTTGTATTTATTCATGGTTAGATGGTAAAGTAAAGGCTCACTTTGTAAATCTAAGTGTACTCAGTGACCTCTCAGTGTTGGACTTCTGTCAAGACATGCAACAAAACCGGAAGTAATCTAGAGCTATGAAAGGCACTGACTTTCAATTAGGGCGAGACAAGAGAGACAAGACAATGAGTTAGACACTTAGTAATGATTCAGCCCAGACTGAGACATCCATGTCATCGGTTTCATCTGGACAATGTCATTTTTGGAGCTATTATGTACATTCCCAAGACATCCCTGTCGGACGTTAGAACAATATTCGGCAGCTGAATTCGCAACGTTTCATGTCTCGTTCACACTGGCGGTGATTAAATTGCTGAAAGTTGCCAAATCTCTGTATTTTTTGTGGCTAGTAGGCATTCATACAGCTGGTTAATCTAATGTTATTGGTGGGATGCCAACTAACCATCTTTGCAACTTTGCACACTTTTATGTTTTGGATTTTAACTTTTTATTTTTATTTTTTATTTGTGAAGGTCAAAATAAAACATTTCATCATTTATTTTTGCTACTTGTTGAAATCATAAATAAAAAAAATCATAATAAATTAATGATATATTGAAATAGTTTATAGATGTTTCACTCCTATTTAGATAATAAATTAAAAAAGCTATTATAAAATTATAAAAAAAAAAAAATTCAGATGTGAAAGTTTGAACGTGTGGATCTGGAGCAAACAACAACAACAATAATAATAATGATAATAATTCATAATTTTGTTATGGCTTTACAGATTTTAAGATTGAAAGTATGGATCTCAAACAAGATTAAAACATTTATAATAATAATACCAAAATACATAAAGGGTATTTGTCTCAGATCCGCAATCAGTCTTAATTTATTATTAGTGTAATAATTATTTTTTCAATTATTATTATTTTTTTTTATCTTACTCATATTTAGATAATTAATAATAAAATATATATAAAATAATGTTGATAATGCAATCTATCTTAATTTATGATTATTTTAATACTATTTTTAATAATAATAATAATAATTATTATTATTAGTTTATAAAAATAAAAGTGAAATGGACATAAACTATTTTAATATTTTATTGCGTAAATTGTTGATTTCTATAAGTATTTATACAAATTTCGTCTGTCCCTCAGTTGTGGCATCATTGTCTCCAACCGACAATTTTGCCCCAAGTAGTGATTTATGTTAGTGTTGTTTACTGAGGAGACGTCAGTGCCAGTGAAGAGCTTAAGATGAAATATGAGACATGTGATGTGGGAGGAAAACAAAAGACAAATACAAAAAAGTAAATATCCCTGGTGAAAAGAATAGCAGTATTGTGCATCATTTCCAGTCAAGTCGTAATTTGTCAAATGGTGCCATTTAAGTGTAAAAATAGTATTTAGTTGTGTGGATTTAAAATATGAAATTAGGAATAAAGGCATTTCCACTAAAGAATGCATCCAAAATTAAATAAACTAGAAAAGAGTTATAAGTGTTTTTCCCCCTTAAAGTTTTTTTTTTCCTTTCTTTTTTTTTTTTTTCACAGTGTTTATGTTTGCACAAAAAATGATGCTTTCCAGATGATGCGCTCATTCACAGATGTTGATCTAAAAAATGATCAAATACCTGCTACTTTTATTTCCATTTCAGTCCCGTTGTTGATTCAGCCTGTTTGTTTTAGACATTCTCCAGTCTACAGTATCATGGTGTTTGTCTTTTCTTCTCAGTTTGGCACGAAAGCTCTCCTCAAAGATTTCTGTGTGCTATGCTAGGCTAGACTGTACGCTATGCTAACTGACAGAGCCTGTTTTGTGTACTTGGCCTACAGGGTGAGGTCACGCAAATCTGGGGCAAGACAAGGAGGTCAGAGGCAGTTGAACCAAAAGCGTGTGAAGGTGATCTGCCCAATACACGCTGTTTGTGTTTATCTGTGTGTGTCTGGGGGGTGAAGCAAAGGAAGTGGATGAAAGAGGCAAAGCAAGGCCGAGGGTGGGAGGGGAGCTGCGTGTAAACATCCTGCGGGCAACAGGACTCGTCCTGGGAAATATTTGTCTTAGCTGGTAACGCAAAGAGGCAGCCAAAGCCTTCATCTGGCCCTCAGCTATTTTCTCAGAAAATCTGGAGGGACGAAAGGCGGAGAGGAGATGGACAGAGAGAGAGAGAGAGAGTACAGTGATGGGTAAAGAGCACAGACATCATTTACAGTGGGAACGTCGATGATTTTTGTCCACCCCACTTTAGGTCACCAAAAAATTTGGAAAAAAAGTCTTTTGTCTTGTGGCATTGGCATATTTTTTGTGTCAAGTTAAAAATTCACCTAGTTTGGAGTCAGTAAGATTTTTTGCATTACTGAAAGAAGTCCTTTTGCTCACCAAAATTGCATTTATTTTCATCAGAAATACAGTAAAGTTAATAATAATTTGACATTTTTATGTGAATATATTGTAAAATGTCATTTATTCCAGTGATGCAAAGATGAATTTTCAGCATCGTTACTCCGGTCTTCAGTGTCACATGATCCTACTGAAATCATTCTAATATGCTGATTTGCTGTTTATGAACATTTTTCTTTTGTTATTATCAAGATTGATAATAGTTGTACTTCACATTTTATGTGGAAACCATCATACATTTTTTTTTCTTTAATTTTTTTTAGGATCTTTTGATGAATAGAAAGTTCAAAAGGACAGCATTTATTTTTAGTTTAAAATTTTAACTTTTTTGTTCATCTTTGAGGTATAAAATGAATATTAAGCATTAATTTAATAAATAATACATAAAAATAAATAAATATAGAAATAAAAAATAGTGTATATGTTCAAAATATTGAATATAAATCATGTTTATAATAATGTAATGTAATATAATATAATATAATATAATATAATACCATGTTTTGCAGTCATTTAAATTCATTTAAAAAAAGATCTGTTTCAGGATCAATTCATAACATAACATCACAATATTGTAAAATAATAGTGCACACATTATGCTGATATTGTGGCATAGTAGGTAAAATTCCAACTTTGGTAAACATTCTTTTTCTGATAATTATGATATATGGCATATTCATTTACACCCCAATCTCCCACACAATTTTTTAAAACAAAGTGACGCCTTTGGCAAACGTCTGTAGTTGTAGACCAATCCGAGAGGGCAAGAGGAGGAGAGGAAGATGCATGTAGACAGGCGATGTTGGCGTTGTGGGCGAGTGTCCGGAGGGCCGGCGCTCAGGCGTGAGGGATGACTGGCATCATGGGAGCCTGAGGGCGGCAACGAGCAGTACTGGGTGTTTGAGGTTTCTGGAGGTGGAGAAATCAACCTGCAGGTCTCATCTGAAGAGCTTTGCAGAGGGTTTTTAGGATCTCATCTGACACTCGGCAGGCTTCTTAAGGCTGATACACACAAACGCAGAAGGAAACGATCACATCTTGTAGCTCTCGCACACTGTACATGCTTTCGCACATGTGGACAAGTGTATATATCAGCTGCACAAGATCCTCATTAATATATACAATGTGACATAGAGGAGCATGTATATTTTTCCCATGCATGCATGTCTGTAGGCTCAAGCCCTGTGGCATAGCTGTTCCTTACACTGATGAAATGACACAATGCATTCCTATTAAACCCAATGAGATTTTCTCAGAATATATGGAAAATTATGCCAATGTTTCACTCTTAAACATAAAGATGCTTGATGCTGTGAAAGGTTCTTCACAGTGATGCCATAGAAGAACCAATTTGGTTCCACAAAGAACCAATCAGTCAAAGGCGCCATCTCCTTCTCACCTTTTTATAATCTGAGGAACCTTCTTTTGCCGCAAAGAATCTTTTGTGAAACAGAAGGTTCTTCAGATGTTAAAGGTTCTTTATGGAACCATTTAAACAAAAAAGGTTCTTCTGTGGCATCATGCGGCACCTTTATTTTTAAGAGTGTTGGTGATATTGTGCTCATATTTGTGTACGCTTGTGCTCAGTTAATGTGTTATTGATTTTTAAAGGGCAAAGTGGCTAATAGGATGCAGATAAAAAATTCTAAAACAATTATAGTTATAGACAAGATGCAAAATATTTGTAAAATACTCCAAAAAATGCACATTATCCATTATACATGGATAACGATGCTCATGCTTGTGTGTAATATAAGTTGATGATATAATTCAGATAATTATTTATAAAACATTTTATCAGTAGTCAACAAGATGTAATTTAAAAAAAAAATATTTTAAATCAATATTGTACATTATCCATTAAAGTCTTTGTATTAATTTATTAATTAGTAATTATTTGTTATAATATTATTTAGTATTTTTTACATTTTCAATTTGCATTTTAATTTTAGGTTAAGTTTTAATACTTGCTTTTGTAAATGTTATAATTTTTAAAAAATATATTTCTAATCTGCTAATATATTTACATTTTTATTTTAGTTTTAGTTCTACTAATTTTAATACTTTAACTTGCTAATGCAATGTTTCTCATTTTAATTTTTAAGATTTTTTAAAATGTATATTTTAAAATGTATATATATTATTATTATTATTATTATTATTATTATGCAAAAAAAAAATCAGAAAAATATGCTAAATATATTTCATTGTCACAGAGACTGAATGGGATGGATTTATATACTTAGATGTGCTTGGAATAAATTGTTTAGTGTGTGTGAGTTAATTCAAGCAATTAGAGTCAGTTCTTAGTGTAATTAATCGACAGTATTATTATTTTAATAGTGCTGTAATTCATTCTCATTCTAAATCTGTTTGAATATCAACGCATTTCTTGTGATCATTTGCGGTTTGCTCTTTGGAAAGATTTTTCATCAATCACTCTTAACCAGCAATACCCTAGGCACTTTTCTTAAGAGTTAATGTAGAAATCTAGTTGTAACCTCTGTGCTGTTCTAAGCCATTTTGAGACAATACTGAGCTGGAGAGAGACGTGTTTAAACACGCAGAGTTTCACTTGAGGAAAAGTGACAGAATGGAAGAAATTAACACACACGCACACGCTACATGAGTAAGCAGGCCAGGTTTTATTTAAAGGGTTTATTGCAACAAGTCCGTGTTGGTTTCTTTACTCAGTGCTGCGGCAAAGTTTAATATTTTCGCTTTCTCATAATATCATCTTTAGGTCCTAATCATATGCGTCTTTTGCCCAGGCGCGAATTTTAGTTCAAGGAAGCAAACCAAGCTAATTTATCACAATTTGTCTCTTCTAATCGTTCTCATCTGGAGCGCGGCGGCGCTTTTCGCAATAGTGCATGCCATAACATCGACTCTGATTCATTTTTATGACAGAGGAAAATGTCATAGAACTGAATCTCACAGACGGAAATAGAGTAGAAACTCAAAGTCTCATTGCATGCTTGTGATCTTGAGCTGGGTGTTAAATAACACAAGTAACACAAATCCACTACTATTACAGCTATGGCAAGTGCAACGGCTTGTATTTACATTATGATTTTGTTGTTTGATATACTAATATTGATATTAGAGAGACTTTAAGCACAGGCTTAAAGGAATAGTCCACCAGAAAAGAAAAAACCCTCAGGCCATCCAAGATGTAGCTGAGTTTGTTTCCTCATCAGATTTGGAGAAATGTAGCATTGCATCACTTGCTCAGCAATGGATGTGAATGGGTGCCGTTAGAATGAGAGTCTAAACAGCTGATAAAAACATCACAATAATCCACAAGTAATCCACACCACTCCAGACCAACAATTAACATTTTATGAAGCAAAAAGTTGCATGTTTGTAAGAAACAAATCCATCATTAGGAAATGTTTGACTTTTTAATCCAGAATAACGCTTCCTCCAGTGAAAAAAGTCCATCTCCCGTTGTCTCTCACATCAAAATCCACCCACATATTTGTTCAGAACTGTTTTGGCTTGTAAACAGTGCAGCATCTGTGCAGATTTCTCTCCTGATTCACACCACTTTTTCACTGGAGGAAGTGTTATGAATTATGGACTCATATTAGCTAGAAGCAATGGTTTGAAGTTAAAAAGGCCTTAATGGTGGATTTCTTTCTCACAAACGTTTTATCTCTGAAGATCCTAACTGATGGACTGGAGCGGTGTGGATTACTTGTAATGTTTTAATCAGCTGATAAGACTCTCATTCTGACGGCACCCATTCACTGCAGAGGATCCATCGGTGGATTTCTCCAAATCTGATGAAGAAACAAATTCATCTACATCTTGGATGACCTGAGTCCTCAATCTATTCCAAACACATGATTTTCTTAGTATGTACAGTAAAGTATAGTATATACAGTACAGTGCATTTTCATTTTTTTTGGTTTAGATGATTGCCAGAGCAGAATGTATCTTTGTGTTGTTTGAAATGTACAGCTACCATGTCCGACATACAAGCTCTTTTACGCTCCGCGAGTGGAAGGGGGGCATATTATGCAAGAGCCTGTGGTGTTGGAAGGGCAAATTACATTGCTGTCTCTTCCAGTGAGCGTCACGTTGTCACACACACTGCTGTCCTTCCCCAGAGCTCAGTCTAACCCTGAAGAACACACACACTACTTATCGGCTCAGAGCAGTAGTTGCACACCATAAAACACAATTTTCTATTAAAGTGTAATGGAGTAAGACAGCATGGTTACACTCTTGGAGGACTAACATGATGAAGAACTTTACCACCAGAGTAGTCTGGATGTCACACAGCCTTTATTTGATTGCCAGTGAGGCTTTAAAAAGAGCAATCCACCAAATCAGAACAATCTGTACCTAAACCTAATGCACTACCTTATTTCTACTGCCTACATTACTGCATACACCTTCTAAGCATTCTAGCTAATAAAACATCTTTAGTTAGGATTTAGGATTTTGAATGTTTTTCAGGCTAAAATTGTGATTTAAACAATGTAAATAAATAAATAAAGAAAGAAAGAAAGAAAGAAATACATGCCACACACAAATATTGTGTCAAATATTTTCAAGTCTATATATTTATCATTGTTTTTAGTATCACTGAGATTTTAGTTTTTTAATATGTGACCCTGGACCACAAAAGCAGTTTTAAGTAACGTGTAAATTTGTAGCAATAGCCAAAAATACATTGTATGGGTCAGAATTAGCGTTTTTTCTTTTATGCCAAAAATCATTAGGATATTAAGTAAAGATCATGTTCCATGAAGATATTTTGTAAATTTCCTACTGTAAATACACTGTAAAAAACAATTTGTTGAGTCAACTTAAAATAATTTGTTACCCAGCTGCCTTAAAATTTTAAGTTCAGTCAACTCAAAAAAAAGTTTATTCAACTTGAAATGTTAAATTATACTAAGTGACAACTTAGATATTTGAGTTGAATCAACTTAAAATTTTAAGGCAGCTGGGTTACTTACCCATCTGTTAAGTTTCGCAAACACAAATATCTAAGTTGTTACTTAGTTCAACTTAACATTTCAAGTTGACTAAACTTATTTTAGTTGACTGAACTTAAAATTTTAAGGCAGCAGGGTAATTATTTTAAGCTGACTTAACAAATTGTGTTTTTTTTTTTACAGTGTATATCAAAACTTAATTTTTAATTAGTAATATGCATTGCTAAGAACTTCATTTGGACAACTTTAAAAGTGATTTTCTCAATATTTTGATTATTATTATTTTTTTTTTTGCTCCCTCAGATTCCAGATTTCCATACAAACCAATGAAAAGATTCTTTATTCATTTTTCATTATTAATCTCGATTTAAAAAAATGACTTGATTTTTTTTCTCTCTGTTAACTGTCTGAAATAATAGTATGGAATAAATAATAATAATAAGCCTGATTATTTTGATTATTATTATTATTAACTATAATAAGCCTTATTATTATTATTATTATTAGTATCTGGAATTGCATGATGCAAAACTAACAACATAATACTTTAAACATAAACATAAACGTAAAAGGCATAACATATTTTGAATTTGATACTTGCTGAAATGCATTCATAATGAATATTTATTTAATCACCATAGTCTGACATCTGAATTATTATTGTTATTACTCTTTTTCACTGAACTTGTACATTATAATTTGGCCAAAAGGAAACAGCCTTTGCGATGGTTCAGAACCGCTCACTAGGTTTTGAAACACAGTTGTACTGTAAGAACGGAGAAGGTCAAAAGCTTCAAATGAAACAGAAAACAGTTCATTTTTATTGTCTCTCTATCTATCCATCTTTCTGTCTCCCCTATGGCCATGCAGATGAGTCTTGTGAAGATTAATTAGTAAATTAACTGAGCCTCCCTTAGGACTTTAGCCACGCCTCCTGCCGTAGGAGCTGCACTCAATTAGATCTAAACAGAAGCTTTCTCAAGTTCCTGTGGGGAGGGGGACCTTTTAATTGAATTATCATTACGCCCTGTCCTGATTATTCTCTTTGCATTGTCCTCCATCGTGTTAGACGTCCTGCCTTCAGCGACAGCTCATGAGTTTAATGTGAGTGGAGAGGGAAACACACATACATGCATGTAACCCCTCTTCAGCTGCTTGACCTCACATATATACAGTATGCCACTGTGTGAATGATATGTACATTGGATGTACTATATGTAATACAAATGTTAAATAATATGGACATAAGTCTACTTTCAGCACCAGTATTTTGATTAAATATATGTTTTATTTGTACTGAAATAAATAATAATTTTTTTTTTTTTTTACCATTTTATTTGCTCTTTATTTCATTTAAAGTCAACAATAATCAAAGCTGACTGTCTTTACTTTAGTGTACGCTCCTGATCTTATTGTGCACAGTTTATCAGTGCAAGTTATGCCTGGGAAATGGCCTTCCTGTCAGTTGACACTGCAAAACCGCGGTTACATTTTCAATAGCTTCCCAATCAGTGGCTTTAATTCTGGTTGCGACATCCACTTTTAAGGATCCAATCAATTCCACATGCATAAAAATAAGTCTTTCTTGTTCAAATGTCTTGTCGCAGTCAGGGATACGTCAGATTATAGAAGTAAAATGGGGTTTGAATGGCATTTTCAGATTACTTTAGTATGGGTTCATCTAGAAGAATCAAAAGCAAGCTGATGTGCATTAGAAGTCCCCGCATATATTTATTGTAAACATACACATGCACACATTTAAACATATTTGCCCACGACAGCTGACATTCAGATGCGTTCGTAAGTCTGCAAATTGCATTGTTGTGGGTCTTTTCCTGTTGCTCAACATGGAACATGTTCATGAATCAGTTCTTACATGTAAATGTATGACATGCACACAGATGCAGGTTGAGGCATGTTCTTGCTCTTGTGTGGAGTCAGTGTGCTGTTGATTGACAAGTGATATACTGCAGTGGTCTGTGTAGCATGAAAATGGATGAAACTGTGCTATTCTGTTTGTTCGGTTCCCTCCAATTTTTAAAAATAGAAGTTTGAATCAGAAGATTTTTACAGTCTGATGAAACTATAGAAGTTTCCAAAAGCAAAGATGTTCTGAAGGATGTAACCTCACAGTTGCTGGTAGCCATTGGCTTCTATATTATGTTTTTTCCATACTATTTGATGGCTACCAGCAACTTGGTCCCCAGCATTTCTTCAAAATATCTTTTTTTTTGTTCTGCAGAAGGAAGAATGTGATATATGAAATTGTATGCTTATACGCATTTTTTAGAATTTAATTTTTCTGAACTGTTTCTTTAAGTTTTAAAACTCTAAGTTAAGTTAACCCAAAGTTAACCCAAGAATGATAATTTTCTGAAAATGTCATGCTCACCCTCAGGCCATCCAAGATGTAGATGAGTTTGTTTCTTCATCAGGTTTGGAGAAATGTAGCATTACATCACTCGGTCACCAATGGATCCTCTGCAGTGAATGGGTGCCGTCAGAATGAGAGTCCAAACATCTGATAAAAACATCACAATAATCCACAAGTAATCCACACCACTCCAGTCTATCAATTAACGTCTTGTGAAGCAAAAAACTGCATGTTTGTAAGAAACAAATCCATAATTAACACAATTTAGCTTCAAATCGTTGCTTCTGGTCCTTTGTTCATAATCCATAATAACATTTCCTCCAGTGAAAAAGTCCATCACCTGTTGTCTCTCACATCGAAATCCACCCACATATTTGTTTAGGGCTGTTTTAGACTGTTTTGGCTTGTAAATGGCACTTAATCTTTGCAGATTTCACTCCTAAATTCAGACGAGATGAGTTTTTTTTTTACTGGAGGAAGTTATTATAGATTATGGACTTTATTGGCTTTACAAGATGTTAATTGATGGACTGGAGTTGTGTGGATTGTTGTGATGTTTTTATCAGCTGTTTGGACTCTTATTCTGACGGCACCCATTCCCTGCAGAGGATCCATTGATGAGCAAGTGATGGAATGCTGCATTTCTTCAAATCTGATAAAGAAACAAACTCATCTACTTCTTGGATGGCCTGAGGGTGAATACATTTTCAGTGAATTAACATTTTTGGGTGAACTGTTTATTTAAGTAAAGATCTCAGAAGTTCATTGTTCTAAAAAGAGAACTTTACGGAAGTCATCATGGTTACTAAATAGATGAGATTCTGACTTTCTCCAGGGAACCAACTTAAAAAACCCCAAATGGCTTGATAAGAAGAAGAACGATTGACTCTCCAACTGTTCCGTGGCATACAGCCTTGTGTAAATTTAGATGTTTGTTCCTCTCTGCGGTGATCCGCGAGGCTCCTTCTGTGATGGCCGACAGTGTGTCTGCTTTGAGTCCCTCTACATCTGCAACTGATCTCCACCAGACCAGAGATTCTCAGAGAGTGAGGGAGAGAAAGCAAAAGGGAGTAAAAGAAAAAAGGGGAAAAAAGTAGTTTACAGCGCATTGGTACATCCTGTCTTAATGAGAACCCCCATCTGTCCCCAGCAGGACGGAGAAAGGGCCGGTGCTGCGGAGAGAAAGGACAAATAAAGGAGGAGAAACTGAGGAGCCGAGGAAGGGGCGGCTCGGCTCTTAGTCGCGCGGGCCCCGCGGTGACCCCTGCGTATAGACGCTTCTCATTAGCTTAAGCCAGGGAAGCTTGTTAACCTCGCTAATCGCAGAAGGAGCTCGCAGAAAGAGCTGGAATTTACTGCCAGTTTTTTCCTCATCAAAGGACAGCGTGTTGCGGAGAAGCAAAGGGGGGGGGGAGTGGGTGTTTAGGGAAGGTGTGGGTTTGTGTTGACAAGACTGCGAGATAATAGCGTCCCACGATGGGAAGGAGCGTTCGAGGCAGGTGTGAGAAATTTGGCTGTACATGTATGTGCAGTAGTGAGTGTCGGGAAGTGCTTTGCTTACGGTTTGCAGGGCGAATGAAGCAGCCAAAGTGCAAAGTTATGGTTTATGTACAAAGACATTTGTAACCATGGACAACAAAACCAATCATAAGGGTCATCATTTTTTTTAATTGATGTATGGTTTGTTAAGACAGAACAATATTTGGCAGAGATACAACTATTTGAAAATCTGGAATCAAAATACTAAGAAAATCGCCTTTAAAGTTGTCCAAATGAAGTTCTTAGCAATGCATATTACTAATCAAAAATGAAGTTTTGATACATTTATGGTAGGAAATTTGCTAAATATCTTCATGGAGCATGATCTTTACGTAATATCCTAATGGTTTTTGGCATAAAAGAAAAATCGATAATTTTGACTCGTACAGTGTATTGTTGGCTATTGCTACAAATATACCTGTGCTACTTATGACTGGTTTTGTGGTCCAGGGTCACATTTTAGCAGATTGCTTTGCATTTTCAGATTGTTTTGAGTGTTTTTCGTAGGGGTGGGAATCTTTTGGAACTCACGATTCGATTGAAAGTCATGATCCGATTTAAAAATCATTTAGCGATTTTGTTTTTTCATTTCAGTTGCGTTAAATTGATCAAAAGTAACATTTATAATGGTACAAAAGATTTCTATTTCAACTAAATGCTGTTCTTTTCAGCTTTCTATTCTTCAGAGAATCCTAAAAAGCAATGCATATCACTTTCCACAGAAACTATTTTCAACATTGATAATAAAAATAAATGTTTCTTGAGCAGCAAATCAGCATATTGGAATGATTTCTGAAGGATCGTGTGACACTGAAGACTGGAGTGATTCAGATTTTACCACAGGAATAAATTATTTACAGTATATTCACATAGAAAACAGTCATTTTAAATTATTAAAATATTTCAACATTTTACTGTATTTTTAATCAAATAAATCCAACATTGGTAAGCATGAGACACTTCTTTCAAAAACACTACTTAAACAAACTAGTAGTTTATTTTAAATAGATACATGTTTTATACACAAAGTGTGTAGAAAAGTGAGCATCAGGAAACTTGTTTGTTGGGCGTCAGAATGAAGCAACCAAGGGCCAATGAATCAACCCGTTAAAGTTTTACGAGCGCAGCTCAACAGACGGGATGGCTTGCGTGTTTTTTCCTCGTCTGAATGCGCACTCATTAAAAAGACTTTCTAAAACAAATTGTCACAGCCAAGTTGACACGTTTTCCAACCAAAATACACAAACTGCAGGTTAGTAGGTGCAGCTAAACTTCATCAAGTGCAGTTCCAGCGGTAGTGAAGTGTTTCGCTCCTGTCATGCATGAACATCTTCAAGCCTGCAGCGACTTGTCTTGTTTACCGCAGGCGTGAGGAACGCTGCTTCCAGGAGACTTTCCACCGCTCACCTTTTGCATACCTCTCACGGTGCGTCACTAGCAATACTGCTCATGGATCGGTTTTAATTTGCGTTCGAAAATATGCCCGTCGTGCTTTGCTCATTTCAGAGCCGTTTCAGACCAGATTCACGGTTCAGCGGCTGGGTTTCGGTGCATTGTGGGAAATGTTGTCAGTAGGGCTGTGTGCAGAGGGCGGCTTTTGTCGCTTGGTAAACTCTGAAATCCCGAGGCGAAGACAGAAGTGTGTGCAGAGAACATGTAATCCATGTGCTGAATCTTATCTGTTGCTTCTTGAAATCCTGCCTGTCAGTTTTGGGGAGGTTGTTGTTTCACAGTCATCAGCGCACGCAGAAACTTACCTTAACGTAGTGAGAGAGCGGGATTAAAAAAACATATGCGTGTGCAAACATGCGACACGTATGTACGTGCGTGTTTGTATAAAATGATAATCACACTTATAACAGCGGCGCCATGTATTCTGATGTTTCAGAATGACTCACCGTTATTGGAAATGGATAAAAAAGATTAGCCTTGTTTATGAAAAGAGTAATACCGTATTACTTAAATACATACAAGTACTATATGATTATCATTTTCATATACCATTATATTTTATGTCCAAAAAAACATGGTAGCTAAAAATACAAAATAAAATACTAATACTAAATAATAAAATAAGACATTATTTTATTTTATGTTATTTTGATGTTTGTTTGTATAAACCGTCATTTTGTCTAAAATAATAAATCTTTAACCAGTCTTATTTTTTATGTCTCAAGCCTCGTGCAAGTTCAGGAAATGTACAAAATGCATGACAGATGTTTAGCCCATGATATGGCTCTGAATTCCCACTTCCTTTGAGTTTTCTTTGTTGTTTACACTCATGAGTTAATTATATTTTCCTCCTCTCTGCACTTATCGCTTGTTTTCTTCATCACAGAAAACATCAAATAAATAATTAGCAACTCTTTGTGTCAAAATGAGACGAGAGGTTACACTCAACCAAAAAGACGGCCATGTGGATTTAGAAGAATCAACAGTTTAATCATCATGAAATATGATTTTTTTTCGAATTTGCGTTATTTTTCATACTTATTTATTTCCAAACTGTCTGGGTTGGAGGCTGTAACGTGACAAGAAGAAACAGCGCTCTGAAACAGGAAGTGACATCACAAGGAGGTTCTTTGTAAACCCTTATGGCTATGTGTCATAAAGTAAGTTTATTTACTGACATGCATGGCAAGGTTATTTCAGGTTGTCCTACGTTCAATGTTATACACCCAGGGGCATATTAAATACATTTAGGATATTTCAATTTGTGTGGATTCTGTAAAATAATTAAACAAAGAAAGTGCTACTGTGGCACTTTGTGAAGCCCTCGAACTAAATTAGTGCAAATTATTCTGCTCCGTTCATTTATTGAGATGTTATTCTTATTGTCAGCTGTCTATTAAGCAATTGGAGCAGCTCAGTTTTGACAGTTCTCCATCCAGACACTACCGGAGCGTCTCTGAGGGGCCCTGGGGGTCACTGTCTCTCTCTTTCTGACCGTCTGATGCCACCAGCACCATGCGTCTGTCAGAGCTGTCGATCACATCAGAGCGCACAACATTCCTTTGACCGTGACAGCGCGAGAAAGACTTGGTTTCAAATAACTAAAGTCATGACTGAATGACATATTTAGCATTTTATGTTAAGACAAAATGCACATTATTCAGCTATTTTGTTTGTATAAAATTTAGCTTATTTAGAAAGAAAGAAAGACAAAAATTATATGGACCGTCATTAGGCCAAGTAAATGTTTGAAAAAATCTTTTGAAAGAAAGAAAGATGGTAGTCCCACAGACAGTCATGGGAGAGTAAATGCATGACAAATTTGTAATTTTTGGGTGAACTGTCCCTTTAACTTTTCCTCCTTTGAAGGTGATATAAACTCTAGACTTTGCATGTCGACTCTTTTGAGGAAGGTTGTTCGAGGACAGGGAAAATGAGTGCTGTGTGTGTTCGGAGCCAGGGATAATCAGGGAATTACTCTGGAAATGTCAGTTTCATCTGGATTTGATTATGGAGCGCATCCTCACGTGCGCCGCTGCTCTAAACGCGCCTCCAGCACGCTGGAGACAATAATATGCAGCACTTCAGTCTCAGTGTGTGCTTTATTAATAAAATCGGAAAAAAACCCAAAATTTGAATATTGATCAAGATGCAAAATGACATAAGATATGAAGTCTTGTTTTCTGTGAAATTGATCAAAATAAAGTGAGTTTAGGATTAAAACAAGAACCAATATCTGCCAACAGGCTTAGAAAAATTAACTTAATTTAAAGAGAAAACAGGTTTTCATACCTCACTGACACACATTTGTTCTTGTTATAGAAGCATAAACACAAGTCTTCTTATCTTTATTTTGCATCTAAAGTAAATCTTGATTTAAGGATGTTTAGACATTTGTATTGGAATGCAAGCAAAACATTGAGGAAGATATTCATTTTTAGCAATCCATGCATTATTTAATGCCATGGCTTTATGAATTTAAGACTATCTAATCTGATTTTGGATTTAGGCCCTGGCTGATTTAAGACTTTTTAAGACCCACAGAAACCCTGTTTTATTATTAAATCATGCTATTCAAAAAATGCATACAATTCTGTACATACGCATGTGACAAACAACGTGGAAAAAAATAGTCGGCACAAATATTTTACATGAAAATTGATGTGAATTTATAAGGTAAAATTTGGGCTATACAGTGGTGAAATTTTAGCTTTTTTTGTAGATATATTCCATTGCAATACCATTTTTCTAATTATTATTTTCACCAATTTTATTTTTTTATTTTTTTGCCATTCACTTAAATAGCTAAGCATTGTAACAAATTTTGAAACTGCATGCATAGTAATTATACAGTTTTTTTTTTTTTTATAAACATTTGCATGCAGCATAACTTGTCATGGGACATGTCAACTGCAAAAATAGTTTTTCGATCAGGCAAATTTATTGCATGCAACATGCTTTGAATACCAGATTGCAATCTTGTAAGAAAGTAAGGACGAAAGAAAGGAAGAAAGAAAATAAAGAAGAACAAGCTGTCAGCGCACTTGTCACTTCTAGCTTGTCATGTTATAAAGGAAGCGTATGTAAGCCTCTGGCACTTTGACCTTTAGGAATCCAAAGCAAAGATTTGCTAATTAACCAAGCGCTTTCTCTCTCTCTCCCTCCCTCCCTCTCTCTCTCGCACACACACACAAATCCTGTCTTGTTCATTAGCGAGACATGCAGATTAGAAGATTAATCTGCATAAATGCAAATGACATTGGGATTAGGTTTGGTCAGCTCTTGGAAGAAGCACATTAAAACGTCAAACGTCATTGACTCCTCGTTTTTATGGCATGAACTCGTTTGGTGAGAAAGTAACTTGTCAAAATGTCATTGCTGTTATTCTCACGAATATTAAAATCATAGCACTCGGCGCTTTGTCTCCTGCTGCAATATTTGCTCAAATCTGACACTAATTAGTGGGACACAAAGTGTCTTAATTAAAGCATAGTGCTACCACAGCCTCGTCAACACGCAGAACATGAATACATTAAAACAAATTAACCTTATGCATTGTGTCTGATTTTCTCACGTTGCACAAGAGAGCAGTAAATCTGGTTCTTCTCAAGACGCAAGATTACGCGCAGCACACTAAAATAATATGAACCAGGCCATGCCATTAACTTCTATTTATTTATGCACATTTATACACAAAACACACTAATTCAAAATGTTTGTAGCAGTTACTTCTGTGATTAGGAATAAAGAGAAGGCTTTGTTCTTGATCTTATAATTGATGCTGTTGTTAATGATAACAGAGACTGATGTTTCACATATACCACACTGTAAAAGAAGTGAATGAAGTATATAAATTAAAATATAAATTATAAATTCAATCAAAATGAGGTACCAGAAAAATGCAAATGGTATGTTACGCTATTTGGTGTAGCTAGTTAAGTTACTTCATAAAACATTTTTCTGTTGCACACTAATTATAAGCATCAACAAACATTTGTAATTTATGAGATGTATATGTTTTATAAGTAGAAACATTTGTATTTTAACAGTTTTCAAATACACTGCTGTTAAAAACTTAAGGGTCTGTAAGATGTTTTTTATACTCACCAAGGCTGTATTTATTTGATTAAAAATTCTGTAAAAACAGTGAAAATGTGAAATATTATTTCAATGAAAAATAACTGTTTTATATGTGAATATATTATAAAATGTAATTTATTCCTGCGATCAAAGCTGAATTTTCAGCATCATTACTCCAGTCTTCAGTGTCACATGATCTTTCAGAAATCAATCTGATTTGCTGCTTAAGATTTGTGTGATTTATAAGTAGTAACATTATAATTATAATTATATATAATTATAATTATAATACAGTTTTCCTAATATGTCACGATTTTCTACAAAAGTGATGATTAAATGAATAAATGTGAATATTACTTTTTAAATAATATTTAGTTTGTTCCCTTTTCAAAGGCACTGCGACCTGAGGAGAACGGAAGGAGAATTAAATTGGAAGACTAACAGAGAGCGGGTGTTTTTTCAGTCCAGTCATAAAGGAATGTTAAATAAACACTGTGCTTTTGTGTCCTCGCGCCGCCGGTGCTCCAATAACGCTGCGGACAGCCATGTGAAAAGGTGGAGTGAGGACGGAGCGTTTACAGCGGCTGTTGGAGGGTGTGAATGGGGTAAGGAGGAGAATTGGGTGGTTGTGTTCATTAGCTCTGTGTGTGTGTGTGTGTGTGTTTTTGAGGGTCCTGAGAAGCATTTGATCTCCTACCGAGGGCCTGCTGAGATGCACTAGCTAATTATCATGATCTAATGGCTGCTCCGCATGGACGGAGCCAAACCTGGACTCCCACTGTGAGCCTTTACACACACACACACACACACACCCTCTTCACACCCAGCCTGTGATACACACACCAGCAAAATGACTGAATAGAGCTGAGGTCAAGTTCAGAGAGAGAGAAATGAGCTGTGTGCTGCCTACATAGACAGCTGCCTTCTGAGGGAATGTCAGTGTTAAAGAAGTTACTTTGAAACTGTCAGTATACTCATGATTTAAAGCAGTTGAACTAGTCAAACAACGCTTCTTAAAAATAGTCACTACATTAGCTACTACTAATACTACTACTACTATATTTAAAAAGTATACTATTTAATATGCATGTGTGTGTATATATATATATATATATATATATATTAGCAACAGCATAGCAACACATATAAAATCATTCCGAACATCATAGCAACTGCTTGGTAACAAACCTGCTCAGCAACAACCTGGCAACCATTCAGATCACTGTAGCAACCATACAGCAACAGGCTAAAACACTCAGAACACCCTAGCCACCACATATCCACATGTTAAGAACATTCACAACACCTTACCAACAGCATAGTAGTGCAATAAAAATAACACTGAACATCTTAGTAACTACTTAGCAACAGCCTGACAACCACCCAGAACACACTAGCAGCCACATAGCAACATGTTAAAAACACTCTGAACATCTTAGTACATCCCAGCATCCGCACTGTCAGAACACCTTAGCAACAGCTTAGCAACACACTTAAAACCACTCTAAACATCTTATCGACGGCTTGGCAACAACCTGGCAACCAACCCAGTAAACCTTAGCAAGAGCAAAACAATGTACTAAAAATATTCTGAACATCTTAGTGACTGCTTAGCAATAAAACTGCTTAGCAGCAACCCAAAACACTATAGAAAAAACATAGTAACAAACTAAAAACACACACAACAAGCCAGTAACAGCACAACAACACACTTAAAATCTCTCTAAACATCTTAGCAACTACTTAAAAACAAACCTGCTTAGTAACAACCTGGCAACCATTCAGAACACTGTAGCAACCACACAGCAACAGGCTAAAACACTCAGAACACCCTAGCAACCACATATCCACATGTTAAGAACATTCACAACATCTTACCAACAGCATAGTAGTGCAATAAAAACAACACTGAACATCTTAGCAACAACCTGACAACCACCCAGTACACACTAGCAGCCACATAGCAACATGTTAAAAACACTCAGGACACCTTAGCAACAGCATAGCAACATGTTTAAAATCACTCTGAACATTTTAGTGACCGCTTGGCATCAACCCAGCATCCACACTGTCAGAACACCTTAGCAACAGCTTAGCAACACGCTTAAAACCACTCTAAACATCTTATCAACAGCCTAGCAACAACCTGGCAACCAACCCAGAAAACCTTAGCAACAGCATAACAATGTACTAAAAACATTCTGAACATCTTAGTGACTGCTTAGCAATAAAACTGCTTAGCAGCAACCCAGAACACCCTAGCAACCACACAGTAAAATGCTAAAAACTGTCAAAACACCTTAACAACATAGCAACACAATTAGTAAAGTAAAATGTTAAAAACTCTTGGAACAGCATAGCAACAAAGCTGCTTAGCAACAACCTGGCAACCACATGGCAACATGCTAAAAACACTCAGAACACCTTACCAACAGTGTAGCAATGCACTTAAAACCACTCTGAACATTTTATCAACTCAGCAACACAGCATAGCAACAGAGCTGCTTAGTAACCACCTGGCAACCACATAGCAACATGTTAAAAACACTCAAAACATCCTAGCGACTGCATAGCGACACCCTGGCAACCACCTACATAATAGTAGCAAATGTACTCATGATTTCTTTAGGAAATGTAAAACTGGTTGTAGTGGCTAATTTACTGTTGTAACCGTGGCCGTTCTCGTCACATAACTAGAGTTGGCAGCAGGCGTGTGTGGGACGCCAGAGCAGGAGTTCAGAGCCTCCAGGTACATTAGCGTTTCTGTGTGTGTGTGTGTGTGTGTGTGTGTGTTTCCATAACTTGTGAAAAGTGCCGTGCGTGGGATCGTAAGCGAGAGGGACAGTCATCAGAGCGGCGGGTGTGCGCGCCAGTGACACCTGTCACCACAACTTACTGTGAGGACCTGCTGCTCAACACCTCCAGCGCTAGCCACGCTAGCCTCGCGCCGCAGCTGGGCTGACGGGAGGCAGGGCCGGGTTTACCCCGCCCCCGAGCAGGGCTTACGGCCACGGACTGGAGAGGAAGGCATGGCATGGTGGAAGAAAACACGGCGCGTCCTTCAAAGCAACGTGCCCTCTAGAACAAACACGAGAGACGAGAGCTCAGCAGAGAGAATATTCATTTAAACTTCGCAACATCATAATAGATGGAGGGAATTAACAGTTCTGGAGTTGTTTGTAAATACAGCAGGAGAACAGTTGCTTTTTCATAGCAGATGTTTCTCCCATGATTCTGTTGGAGCAATAAAAATAGATTCAGATGAGTCAGTAGTTGTCATCCAGTAAGAGAACTTCTGATGAGAAATATTGGAGTTCAGAATGAGGTCTTTCAGCTTTGATTGCAGACTTTGGCAAATCTGATCACAGTTTGAGATGTTGAGATCCTTTCTGAAACTGTGATCCATGTGATTTCATTGCATCTTTAAGAATTAGATGAGATATTAAAAACATGCTCTTTAATAGCTCATTAAACTTTATCAGTTTAGTTTTATTTTAGTATTAACTTTGTCTCAGGTGCTTCTCATAAAAATCTACCTTCACACTGCAAGTCTTAGAGCTCAATTCCCATTTTTGCTCAAATCCGATTTTTTTTTTTTTTTGTATAGCTGTTTTATATGTGGCCAATATCAGATTTCCAGTGTGAACAGGTCATGGTTCTGAACTGACCTGCATGTTTAAAACACACACACAAAAACAACAACCAAACAAACAAAAAAAAACAATACGAAAAGGGTTGCCAGGTTTTCACAACAAAATCCCCTCGTAATTACTTTCCAAAACCAGTCCAAAGGCCTTCCGGGGGGTGAATATCGTGTTGCGTTAATGAGGTCTTTGAATCTCTTTGAAGTGATGCCAATGAGCGCAGAATTGTGACAAATGTTGATCTAGAATGACGTAAAAATGTCGCATGAATTCCAACTTTTCAGCAGTCGTATTAGCTGGGTTTCCATCCAAAGTTGGGGAATTAACTTGAAATATTGCATGAAATATTGCATAAAACATTTGAGAATAAGCACCGTTTCCATCCGAGTCCATCCAATAGAACAAAATCGTCACTTCCTGATGAACTGGCACTATATATCAGTAAGAAAAGTAGGAGAAGCCACTAAATACAGTCATTTTCATATATAATAAATTACTTGCGTCTCCGAGCGAGCAGACAAAGCAAAATAAATGCGGTCACTTCTTTCTGAGTTGAATGCCTGCTGTTTGGGAATGCAGTTGACAGACTTTGCTTAGGCATTTCAGAATGACCTTAACAACATTTCAGATGCTGTGGAACGAAATCGGTCCACTGGTTGGACTGTTTTGCCGTCCCATAGTGCAAAGTCACATGATTTTTTTGATGCGTCTGGAGGAATTTATTTGGCAAATGCGTTTCCATCTCCCATTATTCACATTAACCCTTTTTCGCACAAGTCAAAAACCACCTCAAGCTAGCATAAAAACCTTTTTACGAATTAAGGGATTTTTATTCTGAATGTGGCATTTCCATTACTAGTTTCTGATGCGATACTTTAAAATGCGCATAAAAACAGGGTGATGGAAACATAGCTATTGTGAAACATCTGACTTAGAACCACATATGGAAGTGACACAAATCAGAATTGAAAAGATCAGATTCCGTGTGGTTTGTGTTGTTCACACTGTCATGACAAAAACAGATCCGAGTCACATGTGAGCAAATAAATCGTATTTGGGCCACATTTGCCTGCAGTGTGAACATGGAGTACAATTTGACACATTGAGATTTGTTATGACTGGGTTTTTATGACAAAAATCAGCAGCAAAAGTCTCCATGTTATCTCATTGCTGTCTGGAAAAATTAGATGAGATACTGTATTAAAGAGATCTCACTTGCACTTTTTGTTTGGGCAGAATAAAAAAAAATTCTCTTTAATAACTTAGAAGTTTTAAAGGAGTTCTCAGTTTTGTTTCATTTCAGTATTAACTTTGTCTCAGATGTGTTTCTAAAATGCTGTAGGACAAATAAAAAGACAAATGGGTTGTCATGAGTTGAATAGATGTTATGTAGTAATAGTTTAGAGCTATAAAGTGAATGCGGAGAGTAGCTCAGAGAATTTTTTGAGAAATGTTTGAGTTCATATTGAGATCTTTGACTTTTGATGGCAGGCTTTGGTATCTTGGCAAATCTGAGCACAGTTTGAGATCTTTTCTGAAACTCTAGAGGAGCCATGCGAGAATTACAAGGGTTGTAGGAAAAAAATCAGCTGTTTAAGTCTCCATTTAATCTCATTGCAGTCTAGAAGAGTCAGATTAGATATTAAAGAGATCTCATTGGCAGTTTTCATTTTGAGAAAGCAGAAATATTTCTTAGAGGCTCTGAAGTCTTTGATTTCTTCTTTGTTTCAAATAAATAGCAACTTTGTCTCAGAAGGTTCTTCTAAAATGCTGTAGAAGACTAATGAGTTGTTATGAGTTAAATAGTTGACATTTAGTAAGAGTATTTAAAGAGCTTTAAAATGAATGTGGAGAGCAGCTCAGGTAATTTGTTGAGAAATATTTGAGTTCATATGAAGATCTTTGACTTTTCATTGCAGACTTTGGTATCTTGCTAAATTTGAGCACAGTTTGAGATCATTTCTGAAACTCTAGAGGAGCCATATAATAATTACTAGGGTTGTAGGAGGAAAATCAGCAGTTTAAGTCTCCATTTAATCTCATTGCAGTCTAGAAGAATCAGATATTAAAGAGATTTCATTTGCAGTTTTCATTTCGTAAAAGTAGACAAATATCTCAGAGGCTCTCAAGTCTTCGATTTCTTCTTTGTTTCAATTAAATTCCAACTTTGTCTCAGATGTTTCTCCTAAAATGCTGTAGGACAAATAAGAAGACTGACTTGTCATGAGTTGAATAGCTGTCAGTTAGTAAGAGTGTAGAGCTATAAAATGAATGTGGAGAGCAGCTCAGATAATTTGTTGAGAAACATTTAGTTCATTTAAAGACTTTGACTTTTGATTGCAGACTTTTTGGCTGAGCACAGATCATTTCTAAAACTCTAGAGAAGCCATGTGAAATTTACTGGGGTTGTAGGAGAAAAATCAGCAGTGTAAGTCTCCATTTAATCTCATTTCAGTCTAGAAGAGTCAGATGAGATATTAAAGAGATCTCATTTGTAGTTTTCATTTTCTGAGAAATGTTGCTCAGAGGTTAGAGTACATGAGTACTAACTTTGTCAGATGTTTCCACTGAAATTCTGTGAGAGAAATGAAAGACACTTCTGAGCACATTTTGAGACATTGCTGAGTTTTAGTTGAAAAAAAAAAAAAAAAGTCAGTTCATCTTACAGCTGTCAATTTTCCTTTTGTACAGGCAGAAAATAAATTAATTTCTCAGAGGTTGCTTGTTAATAGCTCAGAAGATTTTAAGAATTCTCATTTTTGCTTCATTCAAGTACCAATATTCTGAGAACATCTTGAGACATTATTAAGATCTTTTCTGAAACTCTACATGAGACACATGTGAGATTACTGGGGTTTCAAGAGCAAAAATCAGCATCAAAAGTCTCCATAATTGCATCGCGTTTGATTTAAAAGAGTTCTCATTTTTGTTTTATTCAGTTACCAACTTTGTATCTCTTAAAATTCTGGTGGTGCAATAAAAGATACTCACTTCTGAGTGTATTTTGAGACACGTTTAAGATTTTTACTAAATCTTCAAAGCAGTCGTGAGCTTACCGGAGTCTTTATTCTAAGGAGAAAATCCAGCTTCTGCATTTTCTCTCCGTTTCATCTTATTGCGGTCTCGAAGAAGCAGTTGAGACATTAGAGATCTCATTCATGATTTTTCTTGGGCAAACTACTTTTTAAACATCTATCCCCTGGTTTTATTTGAAAAACCCCTGACGGCTTTCCCCTCATTAACGCAAACACAGTGGCTTATAAATGCGATGTAATATTCTGAACGTTGTTGTTGGTAATGGCTGTAAATGTTGGTGTCGGGCAGCGCTGGGAAGGGGGTGAGAGCGAAGAGAGGGGAAAAAAAAAGCTTGTTTGGTTCAGGAACCATTTAACAACTTCCTCTGGAAATTGAAAAAGGAAATAGTTTGGGGAAGGATTGCAGGAGGGGGGAGAAATGAAGCCCATATGAATTCCAGATGAAACGGTCGTACGGGGGGACGCACACAGATATTGATGGCAGACGCAGACGAAGCTGTTCAGGAATCGTGTGTGTGTGTGTGTGTTTGGGAGGGGGGTGGGGAGGCTGGTGTTTATGAGGTCATTTACCAAACTCATGTTTTCAACATTTCCTCTTGACTTTAATTTTTTTTTGCTTTGTTCTCTACTAATTGTTTCCATCCCAGCGAGACAAGAGAGTTTGAGAAATGTGCCTTTTGCAATTCTCTTGCGCTTTCGCAATTACATGTACAGTCCTATCTAAGAGTGAAAATGCTTCAGTATTGCAAATGCAATTTACAAATTATAACCCCAGCATAAGTTGAATTGAAAAAAATTCAGATTCAAAATTAACACCGTTAGTCTTTTTTAACCCATCATCTCCAGCCACCTTGTGTAATGTAATCTATTCATGTTTATTCTTGTTGAACAGTTCATTTCACTCTGAAATGCATCAGATTGCAGAAGTAAAATGTGAATGACGGACTTTAATGTGCATAGAAAAATGCTGTAGTACTGTGTGTCTCCTTTGCTTGACAGCAGCACTGAAGTTCCATGAACAAAACCTGACGATCATGTTCTCCAGCATTATTTGAGATGTATTTTCAGAAAGCATCTTGAGGTTCAGTGGAATGAAGAAAGTCACACGTACATACATTTCATTTGTAGTCACCTACAGATAGTGCACACTATTTGTGAATGTTCTCATTTATTTATTTATTTTAAATAAATATCTTTTTTTTTTTTAATTTAATTTCAAATAACATTTATGTGACCCTGGACCACCTACCCAGTCTTAAGTAGCATGGGTATATTTGTAACAATAGCTAAAAATATGGGTCACAATTATCGATTTTTTTTTTTCTTTATCATTAGGATATTAAGTAAAGGCCATGTTCCATAAAGATATTTAGTAAATTTCCTACTGCAAATATATCAAAACTTAATTTTTGATTATTAACATGCATTGATAAGAACTTCATTTGGACAACTCAAAAAGGTGATTTTTTTTTTTTTTTTTTTTTCTCAACGTTTTGATGTTTTTGCACCCTCAGATTCAGAATCTTGGCAAATACTGTCCTGTCCTAACAAACCATACATCAGTGGAAAGCTTTCATTTATTCAGCTTTCAGATGATATATAAATCACAATTAAAAAAAAAATGACCCTTATGACTGGTTTTGTGGTCCAGGGTCTCATATAATATTTTTAAATATTTTTTTATCCTATATTATGAGTATTATTTTAAAATACATTTTATTTCTTTTTCATTTTAAAATATATATTTTAAGTCTTTTATTTTAAAATGAAAAAGTTTTTTTTTAAATATATTATTTTCTTATATCGTTGTAATTATTAGAGAGATATCATTTTACAGTAACTAAATTTTCTTTTTTCTTTTCTTTTCACCGTACACACATACATACACACATCTCCCAAACACTCATTTTTGCACTGTTCAAATTAGATTATCTAAAATCTAGTAGGGAAAACCCAACCGCTGTATGACATACATCAAGCAACAGTCGTTTTCTGATCTACTGCCCTGATTATTCATGAAGCGTTTCACTGTCAGTCTGGTTTACAGTAAAGCTCCATCATAAGAACTGTTCTGTTTGTACTTGAATGCATCCAGATCATTCAGAGCATGTGCACAGTGACAGACATCTGTCATGCTTTTAAGCATCCTTGCTTTTTTCTTTCCTCATTCATATTGATCCTGCACATGTTCTAATGCGTTTTCATGTGCTTGTGGGAAAATAGGAAAAACCGTAGTGTGAGTGATGACTCATTTAATAACCTTATCTATGCAAAGTTATATCACGATTATGTAAAGCTGGTAACTGGTAACGTTTGTACTAAATGTGCAAAGATACCAGAAAGGAACTGTTACATAAAGAATTACGTGTGATGCATAACCAGAATTTCATTCACCTAGAAAAGTGGGTCAAAAAAGAAAAACAGCAGATATTTGTAGAACATTTCATTAAGGGCTACAGCAACAATATGAGCATCACATTTCTGCTTGAGCGCTGAAAATGCATGTGTCACATACATAGTTTACATTTAAAAATGTATTTTTTGTGTGCATTTGTTCCACGGTTTTGCAGACTGGAAACGTGAGATTGATTCAGTTGATGCAAAAAGCCTTCAGGCCTGAAGTTACAGAGTTTTGACATGGAAGCTTTGAAGCCAAACGACATACTTGTACGGTGAGTGTTTGACTTCTGTTGAATGTTCACTATTTACAATCAAATCAATAGATTTACGCTGAATGTTCATTTTAACGCTTGCAGTAGTCTTGCTTTTATTGAAGCTTGCTTTTTCATATGTTTGGGTCTTTATAAGCAGCTTTTTTAATACAGATGTAAAGATATGCACTCATTTGTGCATTTGCATTGTAAGGAAACCGATGACAGGGTTGATGTATTTAGCTTTAATACTGCATGATGCCTTACCTAAACTACTAAACTAACTGAAAACAACCAATGACTAATCATTTTAAAGTAGGATCAAAGCCAAGCGTAGAAGATTGATGAGGATAAAGGGTGTTTGCCCGGAGGTGAAGGAGCTGTTGTTGTTTTGTTTTTTTTTTCTTGTCTTGTCTCTTTGGTGAATGTTTCATTTTTATCAGGCTGATCAGAACGTGAACTTCAAACGAGAACTTAGTACTAAAAAGAGCCTCTGTGTGTGTGTGTGTGTGTACATGTACAACAAGACAGTGATGCTGCTTTCAACATGCAGCGCGTGAGTAAACACCACTGGTGACTTGCTGTTTTATTTTAAGTTAAAAATTCTTGGGCCTGGAAATTTAAATATGTCCTGATATTTCCAGGCACCTTTTTCTTATTGTGCAAAGCAGGGTTATTATAGTTAACTAATAACTAAAACTACAACTAAAATTGTAAAAATACTTTTTTTGTTACCTGAAATAAAAATAAACACTAAATAAAATAAAATGAAAGAAAATTAAAAACTTGTCAGCTACTATTAATTGAATTTAATAATATTTTATTGTGATATTTTGTCATTTTATTAAACATGGTAGTCAAAATGAAAAAAAAAAAAAAAATGAATAAGTAAAATTTAAAACAAAAGAAATGTCTAGTTTATAAGAAATGTTACAGATTCTGAATTGATGCTCCATTGCAGCTTAAGATGCTCTTTAGAAAGTCATCTCAAATCATGCATGATGTTCTGTTTTGTGTTCATTTTAGCTCCAGTACTGGTGTCATTAAATCAGAAAAGGAACACAACGAATAATAAGACGTGCTCTCTCTTTCTGCACAGATACGGTGACCGAACTCATCAAATGTCATCAAGCACCTCATTACATCTGCCTTATTTAACTAAATTTATATTCCCACAGTACACTGATTATTACGTGTGTGTGAGAGCGCTCCATGTTTAAGTGTGGTGAACCTCAGAGTTGCCCATGTAACCTGGATGTGCTGAGAGTTCCCAGAGCTCGACTCCTCCCGGATCCACGCACATCCCGCACACATGGATCTGCCTCTGAACCACTGCAGATGGGACAGTTTAATGTTCCTGTGCCTGCAGAGCAGCTGTGATGACGAGCACTTGTTCGGTCACACACACACAAACTCGAACCTATTTAAATACTTAAAATTTGCCTTTAAAAAATTACCCAATTTGCCTCAGACTTTTTATTTTAGTTTAGTTTATAATTATTTATTTGTCATTTCAGAACTATTATATATATCAAAGTACTATGGTATTATGTACCATATATATTTATAAGTAAATAACTTATAACTTAAGTATATTTATATTGTTAGTTTAGGAGTATATATATATATATAATTTTTTAAAATATTTATTTTATATTAATTTATATTTCAATAATAACATGTTTTATTTAATTTATATATTCTATAATTAATTAAATGTTTTTATTAATTAAAAATATGTTGTATAAAAAAGATGTATTTGTATAATAAACTATGAAAATATATATTTTAAGATATTACATAGACTTTTATATGTATTTGTTTATAGAAATTTAATGAGATAAATGATGTACTTTGTGTATTTAATAATATGATCATTCCCCTACAAAAATAACAAAATGTACCATAATTATACTATGTTATTTTAGACATGTATGTTGGAGTATTGTGTAAATACCATGGTGTATAAATTTGGTAAAGTACCAACGTGTTTTAAGTAATGAATAATTTAATCTATTTATATTCTTGAAGTTTAAAAGATGAATTTAAAACAGCGCAGAGCACAATGAAAATGTAACGGCGACTTTTTGTGTGTGGTCGATTACGTCACTATGCCCTGGCGGGAAATGGCGGGAATTAATTAAAGATGACCTTGTTGAGGCCGTCATTTCCACTCAGCGGACAGTCGGATGGCAACCTTCGCTTACTCACATTTGTTTTAATTTACTGCCGTGGTAATGGTTGTTATAAGGCAGCCGTTGGCGCTAAAGCCTCCTCATTAATTAAAAGAGCATCATGGGTTGTAAGAGGCTCAGAGGCAGATGTTAAGTTGCTCAGGGTTGTCAAACACTCGTGTACGGAGGGGAATCGTGTGTTTATCTGTCTGGGATAACCTCAAGACATGGATATTGTGAGAAGCATTTCCATATTCTGTTAGATGTGTATAGGATTGAACGTGATCTGGCCTCGGCGCTTTAGATCGCGCTTCAAGTTACAATTAGAGCTAATTGAGTTTTCTTCTGAAGTTTTCTAAGATATTAAGCATTTGGTGAAAACACAAATGAGGTCTCTGAATAATATGTTTTATCTGTTTCTCCTAGAAAGCAGTGAGGTTAAATGGAGAACAAAGGGACTTTTTTCTCCTGTTTCTCAGATGTTTCTCCTTTACTAATCTCAGTGTCTCAGTTTTGCCAAAGTCTGCAATCAAAAGTCAGAGGTCTTAATATGAGCTCATAATCTGAATTGCTATGCACATTCATTTTTATAGCTTTATACTTACTGTTTATAATTGTATACTTGCTGCATGTGAGCCGTTGTCTCACTTGTGTGTAGTTTTATTTGTCCCAATGAATTTTAAGAGCAACATCTGAGTTAAATGAAACATAACTGAGAACTTTGTTAGATTTTATAATCTGAGCAATATAATTTTCCTCTGGGCAGCAAACACAAACCATAATCGCATTTCCAGATTTACCAGATTCCACTTCACCAGACATGTTAAACAGGCCTGTGTAATGATATAACAGTTACTTTTATTAACCAGCCTTAATTAATGAACAATAATCTCTCTGTTTACTGTTTATATTTTTGTCATCTCTTTCTATTGACTTGGTTTATGTTTATAGGGTGTTTAAATGCGTTCCTGTCAAAGTCAGTTTTATAAATATGGTGTAGATTAAAAAAACACAGAGGATGGGATTTTATTTTCACTTTATTTCTTGTCAATTACAGTCATTTTGTCTGAAGACCACCGTCACAGAGAATGAGAGCGCTCTCTAGTGGTCACTACTAACCAAAGAAACACCACAGTGCTTCTGAAAAGGTCAGTTTTTACTTGCTTTGTACATTTTATGCAAAGTACAGGCAAGTGTCAACTAATTTGACCAGCTATATTTGCTGATTTGGTTTCAAAATTAAAATGCATTGGCATATTGAAATGTAGATCATTAAAAATATCTTGTTTGAGATAGTTTGCATACAGGACATTAACTTGTCTTGTGGTGTGACATGCTATACCCTATTGAAAATTATTTTAGGTTGTATATTTAATAAAAAAAATTGACTAGTCAAGAAAAAAGGGCAATTTTAAAAGGTCTTTTTGGTATTTAAGGCACTGGCCACTGCTTTTTTTTATTTATACAGTAAATCTTAATGAATGCTACTGTTCGAAAGTTTGGGGTCAGTAAGATTTGTTTAAAGATGCATTAAAAGTGATAATGATTTTCTAGAACTTGTTTTCCATTTAAATATATTTTAAAATGTAATTTATTCCTGTGATCAAAGTTGAATTTTTCAGCATCATGACGTCCGTCTTCAGTGTCACATGATCCTTCAGAAATCATTCCGATATACTTAAGAAACATTTATGATTATAATCAGTGTTAAAAATAGTTGTGCTGCCCAATATTTTTGTGGAAACCATGATAAATTTTCTTGTTCAGGATTTTTTAATGAATCGCAAAAGATCAAAAGATCTGCATTTATTTGAAATATAAATCTTGTAGTATTATAAATATCCATACTGTCACTTTGAATCACCTTAATGCGCCCTTGCTGATTAAAAGCATTAATTTATGTTTTTAAAAAAAATCGAATGCATGTGTATGCATGCCTAAATGAACCAGTCCTTAAGGTACGTGTAACAACACAAATGCAATAAAATATTCTATTGACGGGCCAACAGCAGTGAGCACAACAATAGCTGCTACAAATGGCTCTCCAATCGTAATTCCAAGGTTGTCCCAGACCGATTGTTTGCATGATTGAGGTGAGGTCAGCCGCAGTATGACTTCTGCTCCTCACAGAGTGTTTCAGGCTGGGCCGCTGAATAGCCGTCCCGGCCTGTAATTACCGGGTCCATTGCCTGGCCTATTGTCATGCATAGACGAGCAGGCACGACCCAGGGAGCACAGACAACATGCCAAACTAAATGTGGGGTGTGGCGGGTCACCTAGATCACCATCTCCTGATAATTACCCACAAGCCTCAGTCAGTAAAGGTGGAGGGGTCTGGGGGAAGGCACAGGTTCCCACACAAAAAAAAAAAAACGACAATAAACACATAGCTACATAATGACTCGTCTTACCTTGCCTTTTTTCTCCTCCCTTACAATGGAACTTACTCATTTCTTTTGCTTTATAATTACCATGAGTGAGAGCAGGTGGGGTGAATTGCTACACAAGTCCAACCCTTTATTGCCCAGGTCGGCTTATGATAGGAGGAGAAAATCGCTTTTGTTTAAGGTGTCGGCTTTGCAAATTTCAAGACGTTGTGCAATCGATTTCAAACGAACGTATACGAGCGATACGTTCGGAAACGGGCAGCGACGTTTGATCGCGGGATGAAAGTTGTAGCACTTCCCGTGTGGTTTTCCTTAAATTTTATTTAAGGCGTAAAAGCACTTTCTACCGTCCTCAGGGCAGTAGTTGCCAGGTGAGCCCAAAGAGTATAATTAACTAAGACTGTTGCAGTTAAAGATATAGAGCGTGTCAGAGAGGCTTCTGTCAACTTTGGCCTTCGGCAGAAAATGGGGATTAAATTAGTCATAGGTTCCTCTTTGTGTATGTGCACGTAGCCAGAAGGCCTGTGTTATGAAGATACAGATAGATAGATATTAAAGTGAAAGCATAGTTAAAATATTAAGAGAAAGTCAATGCTTTTTTTATGTTCAAAACACACCCTCTTTTAATGTATTATGAATATTTGTTCTTGGTTATGTGAACTTTTGAGGAACATTCCATTTTATCTTTTTGAAAATGTTACATTTGAATGTTCTCAGTGTTTAACACCCATTTTTTTTTAGATATTAAAAAAAAAACATTTTTTTCTTGGTTATGTGAATGCTAGAGTAACATTGCATTGATTTTAAAACCATTATGAAAAAATTATTTCTTATTTGCTTTCAAATGTTCACATGTATTTTTAAATCCATTTAGAACATTTCTGCTTGATTATGTGATCATTAGAAAAACGTTCCATTCCATCATTTTGCAAATGTTACATTTGAATGTTCTATTAACGTTTCGTTCTCTCCAACTATTTAAAAAAAAAAAAAAGCGTTAGGGGCATAAACAATATTTTTAAATCATTTGTAAATGTTCAGAATATTCAGGTTTAAAAAAAAAACTAATGTTTCTTCTTGGTTATGCAAATGTTACAGAAACATTCTATTCTATCATTTCAAAAACGTTATGAGAATGTTACATTGTTATTAATGAAGAACGTTCTGAGAATGACAAGTAACATTATAAAAGCATTTCAAAAACATTGAATGTTTTCTCTCAACATAACGAGAAGGTATATCAAATATTAATAATGTAAGAATGTTCCATAAATGTTATTTTATGAATGCATTAGATGGATAGATAGATTCAGATTTCTCTAACTATCTACCACAGAAACAAAAAGAAAGAGGCAGAAGGCAGAAGAGACATTTGCTTTGGATTTAGGCAGGACGTCTCATGCAAGCTCTCTCATCTGGTGAGGATTGGTTGAAATGCACAATGAGCCTCTGTCCCATGTACGCTTTTGTGTTTTTTTTTTTTTGTTTTTTGTTTTTTTTGACTTATTTTGGTAGAGTGGTGGCACATGAGGAGGGGCGGGCTGGACATTTTTCCCTCCATTATGTTTTAATCATCTTTGTTTCTAGCAGTTCAGAGAAGCTTTTCTTTTCCTGGCTCTCTTTCATTCTTCACCCGCCCCTCTTTTAATCGGCTCTGTCAACTCAAAGCAGCACAGTCAGATATGATCCCTTTTAGTGTTTATTTACCCCTAAACAAGCAGATAAGCATATGAAGGGAAACGTCCCGAGGGCTGAGAGAAGCCAAACGCAGGCGCTTGAATTACCTCTGAATTAGTGAATACCTGAAACAATACATGATGCAGTAGAACAAAGGCCACCGAGACGATTGTTGTTTGCGTGTCTCAAACAGGCAGCTGCGTGGAGAACAGGGAAGGTGGTTTGTAATATAATGAAGAGAGGTGAGACGTTGTTTCAGTAAATTGCCAGCGCCGGGACCCTAGCGTGACTGCGCTGACTTTGTAGACTCAAGCTCTGACTGACAGATGCATTTGATTGTCTTCTTTTGTCTGAAGAGCGGATGGGAATCTTTGAGAAGGGGACGGGGTCCGGTTGCCTCGTCTCTCAGAACATGCCAGAACTGCCTCTGGCCTTCGCTGGGGCTGCGGCGTATCTTTTACAAAGTCAATCACAATATTTCCATAACATATTGCTACTTGAATACAATTATATTCATGTGCAATGCTGAATTATTTCAGAGAAAATTTGTATTCTTGAGAGGCTGCTCTTTTAAAACTTGAGACCTTTCGTGCATTTAGCCAAATAAAGCATCATGTTTAATAGTCAAATTTAGGCCTTTAATGATCAACATGATCAAAATTTGCTAAAAAAAAAACCTGATTAATAGTTAATACTTTTTTAGTGCAATTGTACGAATGTCCACCTTCAGCTGGTGCTTCACATGTCTTTTCGCTGACAAATCTTTACCGATTTTTATAAAGCAAAGCAAGAATAACTTTAATATTGTGAGCAATATTTCAAGTTGAACATTTACCAGACTGAAGCAGCTCAGCTTTACTTGATTATCCATAAAATCATGTTCAAATGTGAGTCTCAAAACATCAGGTTCATCTCTCAGTCATCATTGTATTGCACTGCATTATGTTTTGATAATCAAACTAAGCATTTAAATATCTTAAAGTCATGTATTGGAGATACAGAGTGATGACTGATATATAATTTTATGTAGTATCTGCTCTACTGTTAGAATGATTCCATTGACTTGCATTACAAGCATCAGAATTTCAATACTTTTTGTCCATGTGAATATTACCATCTGCACCAAATAGCATATTTTTATCATTTTGGGCCTCTGAATAAAATAGATGTGTTTTTTCTCCATATTCTCACCATAGCAATTCCTTTAGAGAAATACAGTTGATTTCATGAGAAATATCTTAAGTTTGCAGACTTTGCTATTTTGTCAAATCTAACATCTTTTTTTAATGTGGATGCTGGTCTTTCTCTAAGGAGAAGCATCTAAACGAGAGACTTTTGTCTCCATTCTTTCTCCATTTTACCTCTGTGCTCAAATACCTTTATGTCTTTTGCATGGTTATCTCTTCAGCTTTTATCATCGAGTTTTGGGCTGAGACATTCAAACGTTAAGCAAATCCTCACAATGAGCCACAAAACATGTACTTCCAGAAGAGCGATGCATTTGCAAATTGCAAATGATGGTGCAACTTGTGAAGTTAAGTCAGTAGTAAATGTAAATGACAAACTGCTGAAAAGTTGAACATTTCAAGTTTCAGGAATGCGTGGTTTTAATTAATGGGCCAAATATGTCACCTATTTGAAAAGGCTTTTCTTGTGAAGTAAGAAAAATAGGGCTGGTAACCACATCACGAGGTAATTGCAGTTTGGCAGGTGTGTCATAATGAGCAGAGATAGAGCGCCCGACAGGATGCAAATGAATTTGGGCCCGGGGCGCTTCCAGCGCGATGCATTCAAGGCAATTAAGAGGCTGCCACTTTCTACAACAGGGGTCAGATTCCCTACAGATCATCCCAATATGACATGAAAGATCTAAGAGAGCAGCTCAGCGTGTCAAAACTTGACGTGAGCCGGGGTGGTGATGAAAAGGAAGAGTTGGATGAACTTTGATAGACATCAGAAATCTGGGAAACAAAAACAAGGTCTATTTCTGCCAAGAAAAAGGAAGGATAAAAAAAAAGGAAGGCCGTTTCTTTTGGAGATTATGCAAGCGTGTTTGGATGGGAAAGAGTTCTGATAATAATGAAACAATTAAAGGCTTTAAGGCTGACCTGAGCTGTAAAACTTTTTTTCCACTCCACCTTTGCATAAATCAAATGAAGAATGCCGAAGTTAAGGACCTGAAATCTATCTCATTCTCTTTATAGGGCTTGACTGGACTGATTACGCGGTCACCCCACCCCAAACCCTTTCCTTCCCATGATGCCTCGGGCTACGACGCCACACCCCGCGACAGCACTCCCCCCTCCTGAGTGGGCTGGTCTCTGTGCAGGTGGGACGGGTAATTAAACTTTTACATCGACTCTCTTCTCTGGTGTAAATCAGCTTACTGTCACAGATCCATTCTGCTGGAAATGACAGTAAGCTGAGGGCTGGACCAGTTCAAACAAAATAATAAAAAAAAAAGCTTTCATTATTTACTCACCCTCATGTTGTTCCAAACGCAACACAAAAGGAGAATCTTTACATAACACACATTTTATAAGGACTAAAAAAAGTTATTCTTTGTCTCAAACTTTCTCATAATAACAAAATAACTTTGTTTAAAAATAAATATTTATAAAAAAAAATAAAAATAATTTTTTATACTAGGAAAAAATTCAAGCATTTTGAGTCTGGAATTATAGTTTATATTATATATATATATGTATGTGTGTGTGTGTGTGTGTGTGTGTGTGTGTATATATACATATATATATATATATGTATATATACACACACACACACACACACACACACACATATTATATGTTACCCTGGACCACAAAACCAGTCTTAAGTCGCTGGGGTATATTTGTAGCAATAGCCAAAAATACATTGTATGGGTCAAAATTATTTTCTTTTATGACAAAATCAAGATCATGTTCCATGAAGATATTTTGTACAATTCCTATTGTAAATATATGAAAACTTAATTTTTGATTAGTAATATACATTGTTAAGAACTTCATTTGGACAACTTTAAAGGCAATTTTCTCAATATTTTGATTAGTTTGCACCCTCAGATTCCAGGTTTTAAAGTAGTTGTATCTAGACTAAATATTGTCCTATCCTAACAAACCATACATTAATGGAAAGCTTATTTATTCAGTTTTCAGATGATGTATTGAAAATTGACCCTTATGACTGGTTTTGTCATCCAGGGTCACATATATATAAAGCATAGGTATATTATTTAGAATATTATTATTTATATTATATTATATACTAGTATATTATTTATTATCTATAGAATCAAGTAATGTATATAATAAATCAAGAAAAAAAAACAACAAACAACAAAATAAAAAAAGTAAATATATATATATATATATATATATATATATATATACACTATATAATATACTATATATAAAATATGTGTGTGTGTGTATATATATATATATATATATATATATGTACATACATATATATGTATGTATGTATGTTTTTTTTCTACTTATAAAAAATTATTTTAAGCATTTTGAGTCTGGATTTTATATATATATATATATATATAATATATATATTTATTATAAATATACCTGTGCTTTATATATATATATATATATATATATATATATATAAATCTGTTTGTAATAAATCAGGAAACATTATATATGTATTCTTTATATATGTATTTGTTAAAAGTTTAACAAATGCAAAATATGTACATTTTTACTAGTGGACCCTTGACTTTTGTTGTTAAATCATTCATCTTTTGACTGACTTATTGTTGCTATCTACACAGATCAGTCAAACTCTTAAGGGGTCAGATGGATTTCACAGATGGCATATTTTGCTCTAACAGTGTTTTGTAATTGGAAATCATGTATTTTAGTGTTGACATGATTAGCATGCTTCTGTTTGCTTCAAAGCTGTCTTCTTGCAGCTGTGTTGACACTGATGAATTTACTAGCGAAGAGCCCGAGGCAGACCATCACATCACTGGGAATAGCTCACATGCCTCTCACTGCTCTCACTGCCAAAGCAGCTCAGCCTCCATCTTAAAACTAGATGAATGGTGCCTTGTTTCTTTCATTTTGACCTTTTGTCTGCTGCAAGTTTTGATTTAAAACCTGTTTGTTAGAACCATTTTTTAAACATGCACTTCACTAAGACAAAACCTTTAAATATTGTAAAACAGAAATAGTTCTGAATGGAAGCTTGTTAAAAATAAAACAAACAGCGTATTCCATTAACTCTCTCAAAAGATCCTAACTGTTAACAAAAAAATGTGTTGACAGCCTAAAGCAAATATGTACAAATTGCATAAATATGAGTCAAACAAAAACCACCCAAGATGTTTGCAAATATATTCAGAAGGAAATAAAATAGATTTCATGGGTATTTATATATGTTTTGTTTAAAAATACATCTTTATGTATTTACACACCCATCTTACAATGAACTGCTAATTTGCATAATGCCGATCACGCTATAAACTTCTCATCGAATATGAATCGGGAATCATTTGAATTAGTTGCCAGGAGGCTGAATATGTAAAATATCAGTTTAGACTTTATTCAAAGAACAAAGAAATATGATTTCTTAACTTACCTAGTTGTTTGAGCCTGTATATAGTAAAATCAAACAGACAACAACAACAAAAAATACTGTTATATTTGTTGATTCTTTGGAACAGGTAAAGTGTAAGGAAGAGGAAATAGTATGACAGGTGAAGATCCCCTTGTCTGATGAGCGTAACATCAAAACTGTGCCAACATTCATGAGTCAGAGGGGTTTTGCATACATATATATTGACCGTAATGAGCTTGCCTTCCGGGTTCAACCCTTCAGCTAAACATGGCTTGAGAATCACATTACATTTTCTTTGATATGAACATTTTCATGTGAACACCATATATATATATATATATATATATATAGTTTTTGCACCCCATAGATTCCAGATTTTCAGATAGTTGTATCTCGGCCAGATATTATTCTGTCATAATAGACAAAAAAATTAAACCTTATGACTGGTTTTGTGGTCCAGGGTCACACACACACACGTTTGTTTTTGTGAATGTGGGGACTTTCTATAGATTTTATACTGACCAAACGATATTGTCTATCCCCTAACCCAACCCTAACCCTAAACCTAGCCCTCACAGAAAACATGTTTGCATCGTTACACTTTCAGATAAACATCATTTACTATTTTTAATAATTTTTTAACATTGGTCCCCATAATGTCAAAAATTTCAGGTTTTACTATCCTTGTGGGGACATTTGGTCCCCACTGTGTGGCAAAAACAAGTACACACACACACACACGTTGTGTTTCTATGTTTTATGGGGACATTCCATAGGCGTAATGGTTTTTATACTGTACAAACCGTATTTTCTATTGCCCTACACCTACCCTACACCTAAACCTAGCCCTCACAGGAGACTGTGCAAACTTTTACTTTCTCAAAAAAACTCATTCTGCATGATTTATAAGCCTGTTTCCTCATGGGGACCTAAAAAATGTCCCCACAAGGTCAAAATTTACTAGTATTACTGTCCTTGAGGGGACATTTGGTCCCCATAATGTGATAAATACCAGGTACACACACACACATATATAGATAGATAGATAGATATACCGGTCAAACATTTGGAATATTTGATTTGCTTAGTTTTTTTTCTTTATGACTTTATGGCTTCATTTATTTGATTAAAAATGCAGTAAAAATACAGTAATATTTTGAAATATTATTACAATTTAAAAAAGCTGTTTTCTGCATGAATATATTGTTACATGCAATATATTCCTGCCATGCAAAGCTGAATTTTCAGCATCATTACTCATATTCTTCAGTGTTACATGATCCTTCAGAAATCATTCTAATATGCTGATTTGCTGCTCAAGAAACATTTCTGATTATCGATGATGAAAAGATTTGTGCTGCTTCATAGTTTTGTGGAACAAGTGACATATTTCTATTTCCAGGATTCTTTGATGAATAGAAAGTTCAAAAGAACAGCATTTCTTTACTGTTTTGACAATTTAATGCGTCCTTTCAGAATGCATCCTTTACACAAATACAAACAGACACTATAGAATATTTTCACTGAGCTTCTTGCTCACTCAAAACAAAGTCTACTTTCTGATGACCCGGTCTTGAACATACAGTGTTATTGTTATGCGTTTGAAGCGTTGTGTTGTTTGAAGGACACTTAAGCCCGTAGAAATGCAGTCTGACTTAATTAAACCGCTGTGAGTTCGTCAGAGATGCTGTCAGTTTTGGCAGGTAATTGGTGTGTGATTATCTCGCTTCTTGGCTCACGCTGAGCCGATTGTGAGTGTCACTCATTAACGCAGGACGTTAAAGAGATTCTTTAAAGTAGTGTTTAGGGAGCTGCCCCGACAAGTTATCCAGGGCGAGAGGTTAGAAGTGTGTGTGTGTGCGTGTTTGTTTGTCTTTATGTGTGTCAATACTGTCATACGGTGTTGAGTCCCATTTAAACAAACTCCCCATGCTCCACTTAACAGCTATGAAAAGAATTAAAATGTAAAGTTTGAGTAAAAAAACGCCCTCCGGGTTTACCGTCATTGTTTTGTTGTGAGTATGTTGTCTTACATTTTCACATAAAAGGTACAGTTCTGTCGCTGGGGCGGTACCTAAGGTACAAGAGTGAAAAGGTACATCTTTGTACCTTACCTACCCCTAAACTAAACAGAGCATATAAGTACCTTTTAGGTATATTTTAGTACTTAAAGGTACATTTTCATAACTTTGAAAGTACATATTTGTACCTTTTCACTTTGTACCTGTACCTTTTTTTCTGACATTGTATGAGGACAATGTGGTTTATTAGATGTCACACACAAGTCGCTGTTCTGCATGTCAAACAAATAAAATATAATCAGCAACGCTGAATAAATTAAAAGTATTAATCAAGTGTTTGAATGAAAATGTTATTGTAGGAAAATTCAGTCTTTTTACTATATTTCATGACTGTGACCATATATAGGCATTCTAAAAGTGTGTGTGTGTATATTTTTGCAATGTCAAAATTAATGCTTTATAGTGCAAAAAATATTTTAACTGAAAAATTGCTTGTAAATTTCACTATTACGAAGAAGCAGCAAGTTTTGAAGTTTACCTTTTTTTTTTAACTTTATTTACAACTTTATTTACACTGTACATCCGCATATGGCAGAGTCTCTGTGTGGCCCTCTTTTTTTTGTTTTCCCCAGCGGAACCACAGGACCCAACTTATAATTACGTTCTTTGAGCACATCCAGGCCTTACCGTAGTAAAAGCCTTTCTCAGAAGGGCCTGCGAGCTGCAGATCTCTCCTGCATTGAAGAATTGTATGTGTGATGGAACATACTGACTCAATGAATCACCGGTCAGCTTTGTTTGCAAGGAACTGTCACGCTTTTGAAAACGAAACAATAACTTTAGATACAAGCATATTATATTAGCGGTGGAACCCAGCGCTGTCCTTTCATGCTGCGTAACAAACTTTCAGCTTCCCATAGTTGAATGAATCTCTGTTCTTTCTTTAAACAATGTGAGCATTCATTTAAAGTCACGAAGCGCTTTTTATTATTACATGTGACACGATACAAGTAAACAAAACATGTTAAGGAATGAGCAAAACTGATAATAGTTTGCACTTCTATATGCTGTGCATAAAAAACAAATAACAAAATGAAATATTTTATAATATTTCAGTTGTTTTCTTGCAACAAAATCTTTAGCTTTTGTATGTTTGAGTATTTTTATAGCTTCATACTCCAACAGTGTCAACAGTTATGACACCACTGTTCATACCATACTTTTCTCAAAAGTATGTAAATTACCTTATATCAAGTGTAGAGCTTTTTAAAATTCAGTTTTATTTATTCAATTATGAAATTTCCACCTATGAATATTCGGTAAAGCAGAACTGGAAAAAACTAACTAACTAACTAAAAACACAAATTACATTTTTAATATCTCATTTGTTTCTCTTACAAAAAGAAATGCACATATTTCTCAGAATTATCTCAATATATCTTATCTAATTAGTGTAAATTATACTCACATTCACCTCATACCTCTGTACTTGTTAACTTATGTGAATTTTATTAACACATTATAAGGTGTCATTTGTTAACATTAGTTAATGCATGAACTAGCCTGACCTGATAATGAGCAATATATTTGTACAACATTAACCTTTGTTAGTTAGTTAATAAAAATACTTACAACTTTTGATTTTAATAATGTATTATATGTTAAGTATATGTTAAGATTACCATTAATAAATGCTTTAGAAGTAGTGCTGTCAAATTGATTTGTTTACATGTGTTTGTACTGTGTGTGTACTGTGTGTGTGTATATACACTACCGTTCAAAAGTTTGGGGTCAGTAAGACTTGTAATAGTCTTTAAAGAAGTTTCTTATGCTCATCAAGGCTGCATTTATTTGATTAAAAATATAGAAAAAAAACAGTAATATTGCAAAATGTTTTTACAATATAAAATAATGTTTTAATTTTAACATACTTTAAAATAGAATTTATTCCTGTGATGAAAAGCTGAATTTTTATCAGCTGTTACTCCAGTCTTAAGTGTCACATGATCCTTCAGAAATCATTCTAATATGCGGATTTATTATTAGAATGATCAATGTTGGATAATATCAACAGTTGTGCTGCCAAATATTTTTTGGAACCTGTGATTTTTTTTTTTCAGGATTCTTTCATGAATAACAAGTTTAAAAAGTACAGTGTTTATTCAAAATATAAATATTTTATAACAATGTAAATTATTTATTATTAACTTTTCATAAACTTTTAATTATTAACTTAATACATCCTTGGTGAATAAAAGTATTAATTTCTTAAAAAAAAAAAAAGAAACAATAAAAATATACTGACCCCAAACTTTTGAACGGTAGTGTATATATATATATATATGTGTGTGTGTGTGTGTGTATAAATATAAATGTATATTACATATATTTCTTAAAAATATACATGTGTGTATATTTATATGTACACACACGTATATTATGTAAACACTTTTATTTTGGATGCGGTTAATCATGATGAATCAATTTGACAGCATTTAGACGTATTTTTCATTGTTAATTCCTATTAACTGATGTAGTTAACTAATGTTAGCTAGTGAAACCTTGTTGTAAATTGCTACCATTTCCTCAAACATAGCTCTTCAAACTAGAGTAAATGATCTCACATCTGCATTGATCTTAAACCTTTGAGTTTTCTCTGAAACAGAATTGATATTTAAATAGAAACATGACCCAAAAACCTTATTAAATCCCCAGAGTTCTGAGCACAAACATGAGCAGTATACAGGAAATGATGCAACTCCACAAACTCTTGAGGGCAGAGTTTAGTGGCAAAAGCTCGTCGTGCACGAGTACAGCCGTGTAAATGCTCTGCTTTCTCACACTAAATAGTGCTAATGTGGTTAGAGCCCTTTCTAGGGAGCTCGTCCCCACCCTCCTGACTGCTCTTCCCTCAAAGTCTTCTCCTCTTCCTCACGTCTGTATGAAAATGCGCCTTACGTGTTGCTAATAAATCAACGTGACTAATCATGCCTTTCCAGTTTGATTCATGGCTCGGCTGACAGGTCAAATTGCCGGTGTGGATCTCTGGCACGGAATGAGAAGAAACTGAGCTGGTTTGGTCCCGAGGCGATGAACGGGGGGAGGAGAGCGTGCTGGTGGGAAGCAACCCACTGCGGCTTTCTATCCTTTCTGATTTATGCCTCCTCTGATGTGCAAAAAAACAAATGAAGCAGGGTAATAAATGCTCATTCTCCCTCCATATATATATTGGCCGTTAAGCTTCAAAGTTTATAGAGTTATCGGCCTTCCTTCCCAGATGTTTTTTGTTGTGTAAATCCACCTTTAGGTTCTTCCGTGAGAAAACGAGCGGGGGAAAACGTGGTGTAATGTATACAAAATTATGAAGCTTATGAACTTCAGTCTTTTGTTATGAAAATGAGGGTTGACTGTACCGCAGTGGAAACTAAAAAAACGATATCCTGGTCGCGTTGGAAAAGCTCTGAAACAGATGGAAAATTGGCTTCAGAAACCTGGACTGAGTAATCCAAAATATTTGGAGAATGTAAATGCGAAAATAGCCAGAATTGGAGTTTTGTGTCTTGCTGTTTATCGCTGTTGCTTCACGTTAGACCTCCGGCTTTTGACTGCTTTTGCTTTAGAACGCAGATATCAAGTGGCAGCAGGTATCAAATGTCATTGAAATCAATCAGAAAATGTCATAAAATTAAACTGCACTTGGTTTTCAAATGCCATACGATATTAAGCACTGCACATTTCACTGTCATTTCCAAATGGTTTTACAGTGGCTCATAATAGCATACTATTAGTAATGTTTCCAGTATGCACCATTTATATGTCATCTAGTATTTATACTATACATTTCCCGAATGCATGACTTGCCAAAATGACCTGCTACACTTTCCAAAACATGACTGTACTAAAAAATATCCTGCTAATTAAAAAAATTATATATATATATTCATTATTTAAATGAAAGTAATTAATTAAGGAATTCATACACTTCATACATTATCATGTTTTATGAAAAATAACATTTATAACTTTGTAACTTATAAATACTAATTGCTTATATAAATACATTATATCATATTTATGTTTTATAAAATTTATATAAAATGAAATGTAACTTATTTAAAATAATATATATATACACTGCCGTTCAAAAGTTTGGGGTCAGTACATTTTTATTGTTTCTTTTTTTTTTTTTTTTTAAGAAATTAATACTTTTATTCACCAAGGATGTATTAAGTTAATAATTAAAAGTTTATTAAAAGTTAATAATAAATAATTTACATTGTTATAAAATATTTATATTTTGAATAAACACTGTACTTTTTAAACTTGTTATTCTTGAAAGAATCCTGAAAAAAAAAAATCACAGGTTCCAAAAAATATTTGGCAGCACAACTGTTGATATTATCCAACACTGATCATTCTAATAATAAATCCGCATATTAGAATGATTTCTGAAGGATCACGTGACACTTAAGACTGGAGTAACAGCTGATAAAAATTCAGCTTTTCATCACAGGAATGAATTCTATTTTAAAGTATGTTAAAATAAAAAACATTATTTTATATTGTAAAAACATTTTGCAATATTACTGTTTTTTTTCTATATTTTTAATCAAATAAATGCAGCCTTGATGAGCATAAGAGACTTCTTTAAAGACTATTACAAGTCTTACTGACCCCAAACTTTTGAACGGTAGTGTATATATTTAATACATTTTATATATATATATATATATATATATTAACTTACTATAAAGAATTATTTACATAAATACATTATATATATGTTTTTTAAAATGCATATTAATAAAAATAATGTATAAACAAATTATATATTAAGTTATGATATATTTATGTTATTGTTTGCTTTGAATTAATAGTTTTATACTCTTTGTTGTCACTTTTTTATTTTATTTTATTTTAAGATTTATGTAATCTTATAGTCTTTCAGGAGAGATCTTAACCAAATATACATTTTATAATTCTAATTCAATAACACAGTAGGCAGCATTTAAGTGTACACTGCACAGTATGAAGAAAGGAATATGCTAGCACTTCATTCTGTACATACATTGACAATAATGACAATTACCAAAACCTGCTTAAGTCTTATCATGTGTTTTGTGAGAGTTTGTGGGCACTAGTGATGTAAGATTCACCAATTGTGATGCATTGATTTAAAAAAGTGTGCATCACATACAAGTTACCATTTGTATCGCTGTGCATCATTTCTAACACACTTGCATCAGTTAAAAACTATTTAGATATAATTATTAGTAGATGTGCTATACTTTTATTATTTCGAAAGTGACCAATAATTTGTTAATAATTTGTGTCGTATTGCAGTGAATTACATTGTGTTGAATCAAAACAAAATCAGAGTGCACTGCGTATCGCATTGAAACAGTAGCTGCTTCATGTATCTTCAATGTATCGGCTGTAGTTTTGAAGATGCAGATCCCCAGTGGCCGCAGATCATTTAGCGTTTCATCATCTAGTGTGGTGAATCTGGTTGAGGCCGCTGTTCTACTAATGCTGTTATAGTTTACATTTAAGAGGTGTGTTGATCTCCAAATACTGTGAACATGATCTTGTAATGGTCTGTATTATGTAGTTGTATAAGGTCTCGTAAAGGCCATTTCTGGAGAGAGCAGACGTGGGAATATTTTGTGTGAAATGACACATAATTTAGCTGTGCTACAAGCCGTCAGATGTGGCGACGACTCGGGTCGCATCTCTTGCAGAAACGAAAGGAACATACAAATTAACTTGTTAAGGTCTCTGAGGTCTTACACCCCATCCCACATTCACAGTAACACATGTGGCCCGAGCAAATTAGCATGTCGCTGGCTAACCCGAACCCTCCCGCCTCTCCTTTTACACACAGCGCTTTCTATTTCCACCCCGCTCTGATGTAAAAGGCCATCTTTACGGTGGAGTTTCACAGTTCATTGACTCGACAGCTTGTTTACATGCAATAAATTGATGTGAAAATTGGCGCTGGAGCAGCCAGTACATTCGAAAGCCATTAGAGGGACACTGATGATGGAGCGGCTTTATAACCTCATAAGACCTTGCTGACTCAAGCTTTCAATTACCCCGGGGTGTATAAATCAACTTTAACATAGTTTGGTGAAAAATGAGCACTTGTGGTCGACGTTGTAGGTCTGCGAGGCTCAATATTTCCAGAGTACTGGTCGGCTAAACCTGTTGGGAAGAAAAAAAGCGCCAACCAGGTCTGTTATATCTCAGTTCATTCTCCTAGTCTGCATTGTGATTAAATGGAAAGCAAATAATGAAAATGACCCCAAGAACACTGGAAAATACCTTTTCGCTTTTCATTTTTGTTTGTTTTCAAGTGGAATCTCACGTGCATCTCCTTTAGTGTTTCAGAAGATCTCAAGCATGTCTCAGACTTTGCTCTGATTGTACAGTCAGGCATTTCTAGACCAGCTTTATTTATAGCTCAACATTTCATGTTTAATTCAGTGTGATTCTTGCCATTTCTTTGTAATTATTCGTGAAATTTACTAGCAGTTTCTACATAAAATTGTTTCAAAGTAAACGAAGCGCAATTTTTTTCACTGCACGCATCTCTAGTGTTTTAGAAGGTATCTTAAAAATGTCTTAAGCTATGCTCAGACTTGACAGGCAGTCATTTCTTGACCGAATTGGTTTCATTAGAAGTTCTGCATGTCAATACATTGTAAAAGTTGAAAATAAGGATTGTTGAAGTATGTTTTACAAGATTTGTTTTCAGTCTTTCTACCTCAAAATGATGTTTAATTAAATTGGTTACTTGCCAATTACTTCTGTCATTGTTTGTGAAATTTACTAGCAATTTCTCAGTGGAAAGTGTTTTAAAGTAAATCCCACACTTTTTTTAAAAAGTATTTATTTATTTACTTCTTCATTCTTATTTTACTTTATTTTATTTTATTTTATTTTATGTAATCTTGTGAATGTGAACTTTAGAGTTTCAGGAGGGATCTTAACCATGTCTTAAACTATTCTCAGATTCGAAACGTTTCTCGGTTTTCATTAAATTAGCTGTGTTAAAAAGTTCTGCATATCAATACACTTTTTTTTAAGATTATAAAAAAAATATAGGTCCTACTTTATATTAGGTGGCCTGTCCCTAACCTTATCCGTAATAACAGCAAGAGTGCTTTGCAATATAATATAAACAAAAAACCTTTGATGTTTATTTTAATGTATTACCTGTTTCGGTGGGATTATTGTGTTATTTAAAAGCATTTTTTCGAATGCAGTTGTTTTTAAGTGTTATTTTTATACCTAAAAAAGAGAAAAGCGTCTGCAAGAACACTGTTATGTAAACGAAACACTGTCTGATTCATGATACTGATAGAAAACTGTAATTGACGTCAAACGCAAGCTATTATTAATAGCATAAAGCACTAAAAAGTCCCTGTCAGCTCTCTGTGGTCTCCGAGTGAATGGTGATTTTGTTGGAGGCCTTGCATGTGGAATCTCAGGCAATTTGTGTTGATGGCTCGGAAATTTGTTTTGCGTCTTAAATGTAAAACAAAAAGCACCGCACCAGGAAATAATGGATTTTCAGAGGAGTCTCTGGTGTGGCGTACAGTAAAAGAAACGCTCGCATTGTTACATCCAGCCTTTCCATCTCACGTTTTTCCAATTACCTCCGGCTCTGAAAGATGTCAGCGTTGTATACAGAAAACATGTTTCCACTAAAATCATGTTCTCTGCTGCCCCGAATGGAGTTTGGCTGGCTCAAGCACATAACGGGCAGAACACAGCCGGCCTCCAGGGCTTTCTGCGGTGCCTTTTCCCACAGAGAAACGGAGTCTGACTGACAAATAACAGGGCCCAGCCGTCCCTCGGGCTGAGAGCAGCGCACACGGATAGGCCTCATGGTTCCTATCAGAATCGGGAGAGCCGTGGAGATCGGCACCGGGACTCGGTGCACGTCCGTACCACCACGGCGGCTCGATGGGAGAGCCGCAATGCGGGCTGCTCTTCAAACGCCTGTCTAATTTAGTCATATGACGCTGAGGGTAAACTTCCCAGACAACAATATGTCATTTTAATGTCATTACGGATGTTTTATTCACAGAGTTCTGCGGTCAGGGCAGGGATTGTGAGGACTGGGAGGGTTTTTCCATCCTTTTCTTTTACAATTAATTTCACATGTCGCAGTCTCGGTGTGCGGCCTCGTCTTTTAAGTGTAAAGTAGCAGAAGGATGCACTTCATACGCTCGTAATCATCTGCAAATTGTGGCAGAGTTAAAAAGGACAGTTTTGTATCAGAGCTGGATACAGTGACAGGTCACTCCATGTGATTTTGTTGTTGTTGCATAAAATAAGTATTGCATATTCATCATTAATTAATTTAAAAGTTACTTAAACCTTTTCTTTGACTGTTATGTTATGTTATTTGATTGATAAATAAATAAATATGTGGTTTAACTGTCCAGAGAATCATCTTGAAGAAAAAATTAGGAATAAATACATACATAACATTTTAATTTAATTTGATTAAAGTTGTATTACTTTTTTCATGCATTTTTTCTTATTTATATACAGTATAGTCACGGATTTGAACTACTTAGATTCATCACAGGGTTATATGCACATATAAAATGAATGAACACATTTTCTGAAAGTCTGTGACTTCTTAAAAAAAAAAAAAGCTATTTAAAAAAAATCTCCCATAAAATGCATTTAAAAAATTCTAAGAACTGGACACATGCATATATGCATATATAATATAACTTTAATCCTGAGAAAATGTATGAAAGAAAATTAATTGATTCTCAGTACTATAATCATTTCATATGAAGTTCATATTGAAAATGCAGTACTGTTTTTTTGGCTAAATTATTGCAGTGAACAATTATAGCATTCTAAATATTTAGTGATACTTCATTTGAACCATCAAAATTACTATTTTGCTAACTAATGTGACTTTTTAATATTCATCCATGTATAATCAATAGAGCACACTTCATTCAACACATTAAGATCTTGTGTATGTTTTCTCAGTCCTTCATGCATTTCCCAGGAGATGACACTAAAAAACAATCTGTGCTGAGAGAGAGAGAGCGTGAGTGGATGAGACGCTGACCGCTCCAGACAAAGCACAAGACATGACATCAAAGATGAAAATATCCTCCTTTATGTCTTGTGCTTTGTCCCCACACCCTACAGTAATTCCGATTATGGCACATTTCTCTGTGGCATTCGCTTGGAAAACAAACTTAACGAAAAACAAATTTACACAAAAGCAGCGGAGAACGCCTCAACGAGACACAAATACAAAAGACAACACTGTTTGCTTGAAGCTTGATTAAAACCATTGAGACTGTTAGACCAGCTGTTTCATAATCATCTTGACGTTGAGTTGGATCACAACTTCAGATTTTTGCACGTGTCTGTTTAGTCTTGGAAGAAATCACTAACTTGCCAAATTCCAAACTACAATAGTCTTCAATCAAAGTCAAAAATCCCAATATAAACTCAATCATTTCTCATTAAATTCTTCTAGAGGCAAAAGATCCACACTGATCCAATCCACATATTTATAGCTCTGTATGCCAGCTTTTGTCTTGTTTCTCTGTTTTTATTCTAGACCAGTGGTTCTCAACCATTTTTTCCACTGGGCCGCACTATGGTCCAAGTGCAAGTCTCGCGTGCCGCATATTACGTCACCAATACAAACCAACCAGATTTGTAATATTATAAATATTATGGTATCTAAACGATTACGTTTATTGATATATAATTAAACAGTGGTGTAGTGGTGCTTGAAGAAGTGGGCATAATTTATCCCCCGGAATAAATTATTCACTGTTTTAAGAAATTTCTGATCGTAAAAACCTGCTTCTTTTCATTTTAAAGGTATTATTTTCGTTTTAATGTACTGACTCAAATTAGTAATCAATAATAATCATACCAGTCATGGTATAATTACCATAACAGGCAGCATTTGGGGTAGAGGAGTGGACGGAGTGGGCGCGGGCGCATCAGGCGCAATCATCAAACATATTTCAAAGGAAGCCGGCGGCACGGTCCTGACCGGGTGTTTTAGGGGATATTTGCACTTGTTCACATGCGATTGAAATAGCTATTCATGTGGTGGACTGTCATGATTTTGGCTAATGCAGGACGCTACTGAATGATGCGCATTAGAGGGATTTAGAATTGGGTACGCAAAGGCGACTGATAAAGAAGTAGGTAGGCTATACACTACTGCACTACACTACCGCAAATAAATAATTCTGCTCACTATTTATTAGACACCTGATACTGTCGGGAGCTGACCGATGTTGTGAAATTCGCCCCAGCACAATGAAGTTGCGATTCTGAAATGCTGTCTGTACGACGCGCATGGAAGCGTTCCTTGATGCGCGACATTGCATAAAATGTGCTTATACAAATGTAGTCTATGTTGATCCAAATATGGAAAGCACTTTCAAACTTAATCTGAGGGTGACTGCTGCGTAGTATGGGTGTTTCCTTTTGCCTGAACATCTACCAATTCATCTTTTAAGTGAGTGGCGGGGCAAACCGAAAATTATGCTGAAAGACAGCACTCTCCTACCTTCACTGTTGATACTGCGACTTTTCTTGTTTGTATGCATTCCTTTGTTGGCATTTTCCACATTTCGTTTTTCTCCCTTAATAACAAATTTGTTCATTCTGATGCTTAATTTGACTGAACTCATGGCTGCTGATGATGACTATTTGAACTGAATTTTGTACACTTGTATATGTTCGTTAAATGTGTAATTAGGCCTACGTGAATCTGCTCATGTCTGAAAATAATATGTGAAAAACAAAATGATTTAATATAAAAACATTATAGTTTATATTTCTTTAGTACATTTTTAATTTAATGTAAAAACAAAAATGAATTGTAAAACTGTAAGTTATATTGTAATGTGTTCGGTGGGCCGCATTTGGATTCGTGACCGGCCCTGACTTTGTTTTATATTTAAATGCATGCAAGAGAAACATCTGAACATCAGAACAGATTTGGAGATATTTATCATTGCATCACTTGCTTACCAATGGATCCTCTGCAGTGAATGGGTCAGAATGAGAATCCAAACATCTGATAACAACGGTTTTGGCTTGTAAACAGTGCATGATCTGTGCATATATCTCTCCTGATTCAGATAAGATGACTTTTTCACTGGAAGAAGCAATATTATGGATTCATATTTTAGCTACGTTAAAAATCTGTCAATGATGGATTTTTTTCTTATAAACATGCAGCTTTTGGCTTCACAAGATGTTGATGGACTGGAGTGGTGTGGATTACTTGTGTCATTCTGACGGCACCCATTCACTGCAGAGGATCCATTGGTGAGCAAGTGATGGAATGCTAAATTTCTGATGAAGAAACAAACTCATTTACATCTTGGATGGCTTGAGGGTGAGTAAACTTTCAGCAAATTTTCATTTTTGTGTAAACTATTCCTTCAATGAGCAATAAAGTGCTTAAGTACTTTAGACTGTTTCTCATAAACAAACACATGCAATCTGAGATGCTACCTAAAGACAAGCAAATCTGTATCCAGTCACAGGTCAATCCTGAAGACTTTGGTCATCTGGGACATTAAGAGGGTGTTGGAACCGGAGCCCCGAGGTCATTCTGGATGGGGACTGGGGTCGACCATGCCGTGGATCTCTTTCACCGGTGTCTGACGTCAGAGTGAGAAGCTATTGTTCAGCGCTACACACAATCTGACTAATCTGACCCTGCTTGCTACCCAAAACACAACTGCTTCGTTTCTCTATCATTTACGTCTGGAGCACAAATGGCGCAGGATGAATTACCAAAACTACCAAACTTTAATGCTAGAAGTCTGAACAAACTCCTGAGATTTTGACGTTTGCATGTATTGTACCTTCAACTTTATGCACAATAACCTTTAAAGCACACAAAAAAGCATTGTATTCCAGCATTCTTCTTGAGTCTAAGTCCAGTTTTCCATGATGCAACTCTCACACAAACACACACACACGCACGCACACACTCTCAATGTGTTTTTCATCTCAAATCCCAAAGCGTGCAAAATGTACACAATCCCTTGCAGATCCTTTTCTAAAGGGCAGAAACGGAGACGAGAAACAAGAGCCACGTTCTCTGGTGCCCTGGGCTGTACGGATTGAGAACGTGGAGGAAAACACAGAAGAACATCCACAAAGAGTCAATCTATGATGCATTTTGTCTGTTTGAGGGCTTTATTACAACACATTGTTTCTAAAACTGGCCTCCAAAATTGTTTGGTTGAAAATCAAAATAAAACATTAAACATCTCCTGTGGGTTTTTTTCCTCTGAGTGTCTGTGCCTGATTACACCTGTCCATCATTTTCAGAGCTGCGTCCTTCATGCAAGTCATCCATTCAACATGGACCTGAGGAATTGAGAATGTCAGGAAATGAGATAACATGATTTCACTTTGATTTCCGTGCACGGATTGTGTTACAGGTTCCTTATTATGTCGCTTTTGATTGGCTGATTCACATGGGTGATTCTGTGTATCTAGTCAGGTTTGTTTTTGTGCAGGTTTCAGTACTGGGGCATGTTGTCACAAAAGGTCAACATGGCTTATGCAATTGAAATGCTTTTTTTTTCTTGGCAAAAATGTTTAGATTTTTATTTATTTATTTGTTTATTTATTTTTGCAGTCAAGACACTAAGGTTTGTTTGCATAAAGAAACTGTGAACCCACCTGAAAAACTCAGCAAACAGGGAACATTCTTTAAGTAACGTTAATAGAACATTCATTAAAAATGATTGGGTATCTAAAATGTTAGCACAAAAATATTTATATTTGGCTCATGGAACATTTTTTATTTCTAGAGTTGGATGTTTAAAATTTATAAAATGTTACTATTTGTTTCAGAATGTTTAGGTAACATTCAAAAGTAACATTCGTAATGTTCGCAAAAAATAAAAAATAAAATACATAGAATGTTCATTTGAATAAAACGAAAAAAAACAAAGATAAAGTTGAAACAAAGTTTCGAACGTTCGGAGAACATTAAAAACGGATTTCATAACTTAATGTTAACATTAGCAAAATGTTTTTAGAACACGTTTTTGTTAGCTGGGTTAGTGGTCGTTTAAATATGTGCAATTTATAAATCGTTTTAACGATGGCTTACAAGTTAAGAAATAAACTTAGAGAACACCCATTCTTGCGTGAAAACTTAAGAACTTTAATGTCGGAAAAACATTTACTGCTTTAAAGATCTCTGAGCCAAAACCTCCTCATTAAATGAATAAAATTGAATAATTAAAACCTTCACAAAAAATGTCAAATCGACTAATAGTTTCCTGAGTCTGTGCTGAAATCACAAGTTGGAACAGATCAGATAGTGAGCAGCGCTTTCTGACGGATCCTCAGGCGCTTTACTGATAATCGCAGATAGAGACTGAAGAGAACGAGCAAGAAATAGTGTTATTATCTGTGCAGTAGCTCACAATATGCCAAACTCTAGTATGAATGAAATAAACGTGCAATTTAAATGTGCCATTTTACACTGGCGTTTATGATAAAGATGAGCAAACATATTGATATGACGCGCGGTTCCGCCTAATAAGGAAATATCAGGCAAACATCACCTGGGGCTGATGAGTTATAAGATAAATAAAGGAAATGTGAACATCTGAAATAGTTTGAAACCATTTCAGTCTGTCGATTAAAAAAGGAATATGATTGTTGTCTAAAGGTATTATTTACATGGCTGTAAAACACTTAACCGAGTTACCTGTACGGTGTAGATAAATCACAAAAGCACTGTGACAGTTCAGTGACATGTCAAAAAAACAAAAAAAAAATAATAATAATAATAATAAAAAGACACATCAAACATCACATTTTTTGTCAGCAGATACTTCAATGCTAATGCCAAAATACTTTAATGATTTACCTTTATTGAAGTAGATTGATAAAACCTGTTTGTAGAATTTAGCTCTGGCGAGGTTATTCAAGCTTAAAATACTCTTTGTAAAAATAAATGTAAATGATTTATATAGTCTATTGATAGAATTCGTTTTCATTTGATCACAGGTTGTCAAATGAGATTCCTGAGTGGAGTTTGGATATCAAATGTGTATTTTGGGCCCCATCTAGTGGTCAGGGGTTGTTTAAGCTCGACTATGTTTGTTTCCATCCACCGCCAATATAAACTATAATAACTTGGAATGCCATATCACATGGACAAGTAATCATTTAATAATATATAAGTAAGGAAAAAATAAAGTAATATTTATAGAACGTTTTGTAACTTAAATATTTTGTATACTTTCTTGTAATGCTCAGAGAAAACGTTCTGAGCTCAACATTCTTGGAACGTCCTAATAATGCTATTTGTACTTGATGCACGTTCTAAGAACCGTGTTTTGTAGCCTAACATTCTTGGAATGTTAGAATATTAAAAAAAACGTTCAAATAACCTTATATTTTGGGTAAAAATAAAGTTAGTGGAATGTTGTAAGAAACAATAACACAATATTGTTATAATTCAAAACAATGTTCCCACAACGTTTTTGGGAGAAGAGACTGGGGCTAGTTGTCACACTTTTTTTTTTTACACTAATGAATATTTCTCAGAGTGAGTTTATTTTTGAAACGTAATTCCTTTATAGAAACAAAACTGAAAGTCAAAAAAGCTGTCGAACAAGAGAAAGGATGAGTATATTTGTAGAGAGCAATCTCTAAACAATTCTATATACCTGTATACCTGACATTCAACACACTGATTTGAGAATATCTTTGCTTAAAAAATGAAGTACTATCTATTTAAAATGTATTAAAGAATTTCAAAAATGATTAAAAACCGTTTTGAAGATAAAAACGAAGGCAAAAGTTATAAAATGGCATATACACACACTAGACGCTAGTATAGTTTTAAGTACTAACTTGTCTTTATAGGCCTATCATTGAGGGATAAATAAGGTTCAAAAATTTGTTTTTTTAACTTTTTTAGCTTTGGGTTGCGGACCAGTGACCGCTTTGTACTTTTGTACTTTTTATTTTTTAGGCCTACATATCAAAGTACCATGATATAGTACCTGGTATGATCAGAACCACAGTACTTGTAATGGTACAGTACATCAGTCCAATTTTGTTCTGCATACACGGTTTGGCCACATGGTGGCAGCAGCATCCTATAAAAAAACAGGGGTAAAGCCTCTCAAGACACATCTCGAAGTGCCGCCATCAAAGTGCACTTTATACAGTCACATTATAAAGCGTTGTGTTCATAGAAATTCGCGATGATTCACTCTCATTACAGCACTACACATCAAAGATCTACTGCACACTGTCCATCAGACTAATTAATGTAATGAGCAATAACGCTTAGAATCAGTATGCCAGCACGCCAGTTAATATCCACCACACACACACACACACACACACACACACTCCAGGATAAAACGCAGGGCAACTGCATTACCAGAACAAACAAACAAATAAATAAAACAAAACTATTACATCATATTGGAAATGTTCCCTGTTAGCTTCAATGCATCACATTTTTGTCCTGAAATGTGTGATGAATATCAGACATTAGCGCTCACGCACCGCAGATGGCAGAACTGTCGAATGTGGAGATTTGTTGTGTGTTTGGCCTCAAATCACTTTAATGCGTTTTTGCATATTAAACTATAAAAGAACTGAAACCCTGAAATGAATATACATGCATCTTCAGAACACCGCATGCAATTTATTGCTGTATTCATATTTAGATTTAAAAAATACCACAGCTTGTACATTCCTTGTTATTATAATGAAGTGTCAAAACTGTCAAAAACACAAAAATTGAAAGCTTTTGAACACTTCTTTGAAAGAGATTTCATATTAATTTCATTTTTACTATAGTAACAATAACTGTAACTATGGTATTTTGGTCGATTGTATGGTTACAATAAACTGACAAATACATAAATAAATGAATAAATAAAAAGTTTCTGAAAAAAATATTTGAAAAAAGACCTAAGATTATTTATTTCAGTTGATTACTTCTTCAAAAGAGATCTCAGATTATTTAAAGGGGTCATTGGATGCCCATTTTCCACAAGTTGATATATTTTTTAGGGTGAATGAAAAGTCTATAATATACTTTGGTTAAAAATTCTCAATGGTTGTGTAAAACAACACCCTTTTTATCTTGTCAAAATGAGCTCTGCAAAAATCATCCCATTCTGATGGATTGTTCCTTTAAATGCAAATGAGCTCTGTTGGCCCCGCCCCTCTCCTCTCTCTGCTGCTCTGAGATATTGTTTACTTTAGCCGTATTTAGCGCATTTACCAGCAAAACTTGCTAGCACATTATTAGGAAAGGTGATTGCAGAGCTTTATATATAAAAAAAAAAACCCTTATACTAACTTCTGTTGTAGGTGAAGCTGGATCACGAATTATTTGCACGAACATAGATGCATTTATGTAGATCAAGCATTCCCTTCACAAACAAATGTAATCCACTGCATCTTCAGCGGCTCAGATGTCGGGAGTAAATGACAACCACTATGTTCATTACTACATCCAGCAACACAACACCTCAATTGCTCAATCGGAGATATTCTTGTCTAACTTACATCCCTGCTCCGGCATCCAAACAATGGAGGTCGGACTGTTACAGCTGTGGTCTGATCGCCTTAAAACTTTGCATGCTTCACCTGTCGCATGTGCTCACCAGGTTTTGTGAAGTTTTGAGTTTTCCTTTAGGCTTTATAGGGTTTAATATTTTGGGTCAATTCGGTCAGGCCCCTTTTCTAAACAACCCCAGTATAACTTCCCAAAGGGTAAATTTAATTTTTTTTATTACTGACCTAGAGAGTCCAGAGAATTGTACTGCAGTGTTTTTTTCCAGATTGAGCAAAAGACCTAGGACTTTTTTTGAGATATGCAAATGTCCTTATAGACACCTGTGGCACTTTGGACCAATTTTCATGTTGATAGGACAAATGCTTGTGTAGGTATAGCAATTTTTATGTTGTTTTCCCTCTTATAGCACCACCAAGTGGCCAAGCTCTGCAATTTTTGTCCCGCGACTTCAGATCGAGCTCTTATATAAGTGTCCTAAGTTTGGAGGAGATATCTCATTCCTTTCAGGTTTCCCTTCGTGATGGTGAGTTGAAAGTTAGACTTTTTTTTTGATAATTATTGATATTCGCTCTCCAGAGAATCTTTTTGCACTGGTTTGGTTCCAATCGAACAAAAAACCTAGGACTAGTTTCGCAAAAGTAGGTTTTGCAAAAAATCCAAAATACCCAAAAATTTACCTGAAAAAAAAAATACCAGCATACCAGCGTTTTGTCCGGCATGAGCCAACGATTTTAACAACATACAACCATTCTAACAATTTCAATAGGGTTTCAGCACTATGTCCTTGGACCCCTAATAAAGGAATAGTACCACAGCATAGTATATAGTTTTGGGTTCATATTGAGATGTTTGACTTTTGTGCACCATTGAGACATTTGAGATCTGCAACTCCAGATGAGACATGTGAGGTTACGGAGTGTTTTTCCTCAGGAGAAACATCTGAGAAGCAGAAGACTCAATTTTCATCTCTTTATTGTCTCTAGGAGACAGAATAGACATATTTAAGAGATCTCATTTGTGATTTGCTCATGCTGTCGGCTCACACACACACCTCCTCTCTGCTCTTCCAGTGTGGTCACGGCACGGGTTGTACTTTGGATCAGAAAGGATCATTACTGTAATAAGGCTTTTAGTAATACAGGTTAGAACCTATAATTGGCTTGAAAGGCACAAATGCACTCAGTGTTTTTAGAAACCTGCTGGACTTCTGTAGAAGTTGCATTGTTTTTGTTCCAAATGAACAAGAGAAATGGGAAAGGCATAATTACATGAGAGGCTATTGTGATGGAGCGGGTGAGGAGTCAAACATTCACACAGACCCGATACCACACATCGCTCAAACACACACTTAAACATACATGAACGTCAGTGCCTTAGATGGACAGAAGAAGAAGCACAGTTTGCAATGCTAAAACAGTAGATCTAGGGATGAACGAGTGTGAGTCACACATTTTAAAGTGTGATTTAACTATCCAAATGCCTTTTGTTTGGGCCTGTATAGGAGAAACTTGCGGATGTTTTCAGAAAACCAAGGCGAGACTGAATGTTTCAAATGGATTTCACATCACTGAATCGATATCTCAGAGGTGATGATGTGCAAAACCACAGAGAACACAAACCCAAAAGCAGCTTCTCCTATAAGACAATCCTTATTCTGGCAAATGGAGGATATTTTTCAGGACAGCTAAACATGACTGAAAACAACAGTGAATCTATCAGCTTCAGCCAGGTTTATCGCTCAGCTGTTGCTCTGGAGTTCTCAGTTGTGATTTCATATAAAGTTTGTCTCAGATGTTTTTTTCTCCTTAAAAGAAATCCATTTACCTCAAAATGAATTCAAACAATTAATTAAATCAGTTACTCACCCTCATGTCGCTCTAAACTCCTATGACATTTCTTTTGTGCAAACACAAAAGAAGTTTTCAATGTGGATGGATACTATAATATTAACTTGTAGTATTACTATTTTAATATCTTAGTTAATAATGTATTATTTTTTCAATTTTTCACTTTCATTAACTTTTTGTTGGGGTTGTTTTTTGTAATTTTATGGTTTTCATAATTTTGTTGTTTTTATTAGTTATTTTGTTGTTTCTCTCTGGCACTTTATTATTTAAAACAATATATTTTTTAATATTAGTTTTTATTTTTTTAATTTGATCTCTCAGATTAGATTTCTAATCTGATTTTCATCTTTTCAAAAGTTTTAGTCATTTTACTGTGTTTTGTCATTTGTATAAATTTGTTTTTTTAAATATATATCTATATAGTTTTGTATCTATTTTATATTAAACATATCTATATAGAATAGTTTTTATTCATTTTTAGGAACAAGCTGCAAGTTAAATTTAGTTTTTTTTTGTATTTTTATTTTATTTTATTACAAGAAGATCAAAAACGGCAATGAAAAATAATAGGGGTGATTATATATATTGTGGTTACTTTTTATACAACAGTTTATCCTTTACTCTAATATTTACACTATACTTATTTTGCAGTAAAAATATAACATTTTTTTTTAATTAAATATTTAAATAAATATTTTTAAAATTCAGCTAGCTGCCAATACAACAGTTCTCATTTTAATTTAGTTTAACTAAAATATTACTAAAACTGAATATATATATATATATATATATATATACAAATGACAAAAAAACTAAATTAATAAAAATGGAAAATTAAATGGAAAATATAATAATTAAAAACTGATTCAAAATATTAATAAAAACAACATTTTCTTAATTATTTTATTTTATTTTATTTCAATAAACTGTAATAACTCTGATGGAGACAGTGAACACTGGATGTTCTTGAACAACATGAAAATGACTTTTGCATGAAATATCCCTTTAGACTCAACATGTTTGCAACCAGTTAGGCCTTTTTCTGTGACATGGAGTATTTCTGAATAAATCAAGGCATTTCCAGATCCGAATTGGAGTAATTGTCATTTTTCACTCATGCAACTCTTTATAGATCGTCTGTAGCTCCGTCACTTTTCATCACTGCGCTTTTTGTCTTCTATCTATCATTTGTGTTTTCACAGCAGAAAGACAGAATTCTGAAGATGGCTGTGTGTGTTTTTTTTTTTTTTTTTGTAAAACACCCTGACACCTGTGCAGTATTCAGACATAATACCCAACGCACCTCTGTGCTTCAGTGCATCCAAACAATGCTTCAAAACAAAAGTGGATGCGGTGGAATATAAAATATTGCCTAGTGAATGTTCTGCTCTGCTGTTATTGCTCTGAGCCTCAGCGCGGGCTTTCTGAAGCAGGATTCGGATGTGTGGCAGATCGAGTGGGCGTCTGCTGTTTGACTGATTCCAGCTCTTTAGCCCACTGTGTCTCCAGCTTTGGTGCTGTCAGAGCAAGGCCTCGTCTCAGACGCCGTACCCTCTCAGACGGCCAGACAGGTGGGCTGTCATGAGCTTCCTTATGTGCTGCTGCAGCAGAATGCATCCGCATCTGTTTCAATGCATCTTTTATTACAGGAGGATTAAGAACGGCAATAAAAAATAATTGGGGTGATTAAATATATTGTGGTTACTTTTCATACAGCAGTTTATCCTTTACTCTAATACTTACACTATACTTATTTTACAGTAAAAATATTCTTAAAAAACACTTTATTGAAAAGAAACACTGCATAGTGTTGTTATAGTTAACTATAAAATGTAAACACTTAAAAAACATATCTTTAACTAAAATAATGCTATAACTGTTAACTAAAATAAAGGTTATGTATATTTTTTTTAAATTAAGCATTTTATAATTTACACACACACACACACACACACACACACACATATATATATATATAATTTTTTATAGTATATTTAAATAACCAACTATATACATATATATATATATATTTTTAAATGAGACATTTTAAAATATACACACACACACACACACACACACACACACACACACAATTTTATAATATATTTAAATAACTAAATTTCTATTACTAAAACTGAAAAAATGATAAAAATATGTAGACATATACTGCATTAAAAAATACTAAAAATGACAAAAAAAAAATACAGAAAATGCTAAATTAATTGGAAAATATAAAAATAAATAATAAAAACAATATTTACAGGTACAATAATAACAGGTGCATAATATACTTCCTCACTAAATGTTTTATTATAATTAGTAGTAGTATTTTTTTGTTAATTGTGTTTTAAGCTTAATTTGATCAATTTAGCAAGATTATTGTTTAAAACAAAACAAAAGAACCAATTAACTGAGAAAGAAACAATTATCTAAAAATAAGTCTTATTTTCCGCGCAGTTGTTAGTATAAATCTTCTAGTTCTTTATTATAAAAACATCTTGTTAACCTGAAAATATGATAACATCGAAATTAACTTCTTTGATTCAACTCTAAAAATATTATTTAAATCTTTTAAATAATATTTTTAGAGTTGAATCAAAGAAGTTGAAGACCTACAGTACAAATGTCCATCTACCTCTATTTCAACATTTTAATGCAATTAAATTGATAACTGAGGATTTATTTTCAATAAAAAGATTTATTTTCAGACACACACACATATAATATATATACAATATACAATGTCAGTTTTATTTTTAGTTGTTTTAGCACAAGTTACACAAAACGAAAATGAGAAAAGTTGCCTTGGCAACTATCTGAGAAAAAAAGTTTTACATGTAAGTCATTTTAATATGTAGATGTATGTATATTTTATAAGACTACTGTATAAAATGATACAATCTATGCTAAAAAAGATCATCTAAAATCAAAGGGGAAACAAAATGACATTTTTATCTCCTGCTGACCTGTAGTGACAGTAGCCGAAGAAGAACATTTCCACTGCTAGAGAATATTTTATGTTAAATATTAATTGTTTCCCTTAATTTGAGGGGTTGCTCAAAGGTCATTTTCACATTATAAGCGAGTCTATTCGACACACTCTTCCACCGCATTTAGTATTCATTCAAAAGGCTTCTATCTACCCTCAAAGCCCATTAATTCCGGCTTAACCGAATTTGTCGTCTGGTCAATCTGACACCTGCGTCGTTCCATCAGAACCTCAGAGATAAGACGGATCGCCAGTCTGGCCGGACTGATGTATGTTCACATCCGCCGTACTGACAAATTACACTCACAGTTAGTCAATATCTTTGAGAGCCATTCAACGTCATGCAAAATTCATGACGGCACTATACATAGAGCCAGACCAGAGGAGGTCAGTTATGATTTCATGTCAGGACAAAATTTCCTGACACTCCCATTCTGCAGGGCCCATTTAGAAAATTTACATTATTGAATATAGTAAAGGAGACATCCCGCTACGCGAACGCTTTAGTGCGTCTGCGAAACTCTCGGGAGAATACATTATTGAGCCGCTTAGAAGTGAAAGATTTACCTTCAGATTCGTTTTATCCGTGTCCCATGATACTCGGCTGCTTAGACAGCGCTTTGTTCTGTCTGATGTGATTCTGTGAATGGAGTTAACAGACATTTGTCTATCCAGATGGGAATTGTTACTTCAAATCACAGTTAAATGGACCAGAGGGACCGTCTTATCTCGTGCCTTTGTAATGGGATGGAAGTTTTACAGTGTTTGTCAGGGGGAAGCGTCTTGAACGGGACTCTCGTATAATAACTGCTTCTTTTCGCAAATGGATGAGCGTCATTTTTGCACAGTTATCAAGCTGGAATTGCTGCCCGTTCCTCCTGTAGGATTACTAATGATCGGGCACAGATGTGCTGTTCTGCATTTTGGGAAAATAGGTGAAAATCTGCATTTTAGAATGATTTCTCAAGATCATGTGACACTGAACACTGAGGTGATGATGCTGAAAATTCAGCTTTGATCGCACAAATAAATTACACTTCAGCATATATTTCACATAGAAATAGTTATTTTAAATTGTAATAATATTTAGCAATTTTTACTGTATTTTTTTTGACCGACTTAGTGCATATGAAGCTTACAAAAAAACACTGACTTTCATGAGTTTTAAGGCTATAATGGCTATAAAATGTTAATGTGCAAAGACCTGCTCTGTTGCACTTTCAAAACCTCAATCAACCAATGACTCAACTTATCACTTGAATCTGGGACAGAACTACCTGTACCAATGACAGACAAAGGGACAGTTTAAGACAGTCATTATTTTTGCAATCTCAGTTTTCAAAAGGCAAGTACATCAGAAATTACACACTTCACCTTTATAAACTCTTATCAAAAGCAAAAATGAAATCACTCCTAATAAAAAAGTTCCTTGCAGCATCTGAAGTAGGAACATTATGAATGAAATGCCATTTTGTCTGTAAAGGATTCTTGAGTTGAGCTCATAATTAATATCAAACCTGGACCAACAACCTTTCACTGCGCTATGACTCTTTACAAACTGCACATGACGTCCTGCACATTTCATGTCCTTAATATCATGACAAATCACATAAACCTGGTGTGAAGTCAGCATGTCACCTCCGAACGAAATATATTCAATCACACTATCTAAAGCTTCTCAGTGCACTGAACTGACCTTAATTTTCTTTCATTAACTCAGAGGTTAACATGGGCAGAAACTAGTACACACATTGGAGCTGATTCAAATACATGTTGTGTTTAAAGGTACAGGTAGATATTGTGTAAAAGCATGCATGACAACATTGAAGGATTTATTGTAGGACTTATTGATTGAGATTGTCATGAATGGAGGACACTGAAAGGCCCTGCTCAAGGAAGGACAAAATAGAGATATTTGTAATTCTAGTTCAGATACAGATAAATCTCAGAATCAAAAGAGAGAGAAGAAAATGAACATGACAGAACAAGTTGTAAATGGACGTTGTGAATGGTTTGGAGGACAGACCTAAGTTTGGTCTCTTTTGAAACACTATGAAATCTAATTTTCAAAACAAGATGTACTCTAAAACTGAGAAACTCAAAGCAATAAATCCAAACAAGTTGTGTTCCAAAATGTGAGGTTGATATCGCAAAAATGAGCTTTTGTTTGGGTGCAAGACAAAACATTTCCACTAAATTTAACACATTTCTCATTCAATTCAAATGTGGTGATTTTTGACCATGAACAAGTGTGACTATTTTTTTTGCAGGAACATTTAACCTTTTCCAATCATGTCCATAATTTTGTGTGTGCATCTTCAAAAAAAAAAAAAAAACTTTATTTATTTATTTATTTATTTTTTAACAATTCTGATAAAGTAATAATTATTCAAAAAAATAACAATAATAATAAGATTGTTGTGGGGGTAATGCATAAGTAACACGAGTCAGATTACCCTTTTCAAGTAACTAGTAAAGTAGCTTTTTAATTTACAAGAAAATATCCGAGTTACTTTTTCAAAAAAGTAATGCCAGTTACTGTTTTCTAATTTATTGACTGACAAGTCTCCTGTCCCCATGTTTAGAGAAATTTGAAATACAGACACATTGTGTGTGTTGTATAAACATGATGTTACTGTAGTTCTAGACTAAATGTGAACTTGCATTAATTCATCTCACTCAGAAAAAAAACTAAAACAAAACAAAACAAAAAACAGATTCATTACTCATCAAAATGAATTAAAACCGTGAAATGCAAACTCAGAATATGATGCAAACCTACATGTTAATAACACAAATTTCCTTTATGTATTTAATGCCATTTATTGACCAATGTCTTTGCTACTAATCTTTGATGAAATAGTTCAGCCATACTATTAAGCAAAAAATGACTTTAAATAAACTAACATTTGTGGTTTATTGATTTTTTATTGCTGAAGAGTGTCAAACCTTCTCCTTCTGTGTTCTACTGTACAGATGTGAATTTATTTATCTTTCAACCTGAGGCTTATTCATTTCACTTTTTGGTGTGAAAGCCAGGGCTTTTATATTTGCTAAAAATAGAACTATATATATATATAAACAAGCAAGCCCTGCCCAGATTTTAAAAGTAACGTGAATGTAACTCAAAGGTAACATAATGCATTACTTTCCAAATAAAGTAACTAAGTAACATAATTAGTTACTTTTTTTAGGGAGTAACAGAATGTTGTAATGCATTACTTTTAAAAGTAACTTTCCCCAACACTGAACAATAATAATAATAATAATAATAATAAAATACCAAATAGAACCAGATGGTAAATTCACTGAGTTAAAGTACTGGAAAAGCATATGTTAACTTACTGACTAAATCATTTTTGTTAGAGTGTGAGTTACACTATTTTGATAGCCCACTTTAGACATTCTTCTAACTATAAGTAACATTAGAGTACTAGTAGAGTATTAGTAGACTGTTAAGTTCTGGTAAGGGTTAGTAGAATAAGTTGACATTTACTTTTAGTCAAAATAATGTCTGTTGGAGAAAATCCAAACAAAGTGTTAGCAGATATTAAGCACATAGTCTACTACTCTAATTCCTGTTAGGTGACAAGTAGTCGCAAAGCTACTTATAGTCAGAAGAATGCCTAAGGTGGACTATCGCAATAAAGTAACATTTCCATTGAAATCAGTGGATTTCCCATGTAAACTCTATCGTGCAGACGCTCTATGAATGATCAAAGCTGTCTGTCCTGTCACTCCCCCGCAATGTGAACTGCGGCCTGTCAGCGCAGGCGTACGGTGACCGTGATGAATTGTGGCCACCCTTGATCATGCGTTTGGAGTGTGTGAACACACACACAGACCCTGGGGTACTGTGGGATCATTTAAGAGAAGACCTTCCTGTTAAATTACTATGAAATTAAATCATAATTAAAAAGAAGAGACTCCCCAAGCGTAGGAACATCGCAGAGATGAAACAGATATTTTAGATAGAGGAGAAAAGGGCAAAACACATATAATCACACTTGGATTTGGTGAAATTATTAAAGGCGTACATTATTTATGAATGAATATAAGGTATCGTACGTGTGGACTATTAGAAAACAAACTCAAACTAGTTTCATTTGTCACACATGCATCATTTATCATAGCATTTTATGAATTATAGAAGCAGTCCATGTCATATGGACTGAAAGTCTTAAAATCCATCTAAAGACAGCTGAATAGTAGCAAGAATACATTCCATATACTTGCAATGCAAAAATGGGAATCTGTTATAGTAATAAAAATGCAACATAAAAGTGCCTGTAGTTGAAGAAACTTCATCTTGTTCTACATAAACTGGCAAATCCCAAGGTTAGAATGAGAGCGCGGATGACTATAAATCAGCGCAATTTACATTAATTCAATTATCTGACCTGAAGCAGGAAACATGTTTATCCAGCACGAGACAAACTCGAATTCCCTTCTCGCCTCGATTCCATTTCACTTTTCAATGGGAAAGCATCACCTTGAAGATGAATAACCAGCAGCACCATGGGTGTGTAGGACACAAAACAAAGATCACTGCATTTTAATAATTCAGCAGTGTTGAATAATGGAAAAAAACAAGAACATTTACTAGAAAATTATGACGGATCCTGCTGTAGCGGATTTGAAAATCAGGTGAGCTTTTAAACTCAAAGAGCAAATGGAGGCAGCCCTTCTCTCTTGAGTACGTTTGACAGCAGATGAGAAAAAACACAAACAGCCGCTGTTTTTTTAACCTGCTTTGACTCTATAGATGGCTCTGCCCGATATGCAAATGGCGGCCGTGTCTGAGGAATCACTTTGAAAGATAATTGAAATGCTCCTCTGGGTCGATACAGTTCACCGATCACATAAGCAGCCTAAAACAAAACTATATTTTCCGTGCTTCCCGGAGCGCTTGAGGGCGGATGATTGTTTGATATCTCCTGATAGAGCGCACGGCTGTCAGAGTCCCCCAGTTCACGTTCAGGGAAAAGTGAAAAACTAGTTTTCTTTCCCATGTTCAACTATTTCCTTTTGAACCACAGTTACCAGCTTGCGCTACGGAGAAAAAATGAAGACGTTCACAAAATGATTAAATGCAGAGTATACTTCTATTTAATAATAACTAAGCGTGTTTGAATGCTTCATGTTGATGATGTCTACCTGATCAAGTCTGCATTTCACAATAGTCTGCAAAGTGCACCAGACTTTTTGCTTTTTGTCTGGTTATTTAACACTAAACATGACCCTAAACGTACAATGACGTTGTTTGCACCTTTTTCAGTGTAGCGCAGGAATACAGAACAGCATTACTATGCGTAATCATTTATTAAAAGTGCCATAATGCATAATTCACACCTTACAAATGTTTTCTCTGTCGCGTAATAAAAAGTGTCTCAAAATAACAAACAACCCTGAGTTCAGAGATGCACAGCTTCCCAAAAATAGCCTCCTCTAAAGTGTGGCCTACCTTTTGCTATCTAGTTTCTCTCTGTGTGGCGACTAAAGATGTTTGGTAGCAGGACGGGCACATGCAGACGCGTGCTTTGCTATATACTACCGCGCAGCCTGTTGAAGACCGGCCTGCCGGATAAGTGGTCTCAATGGGACCAGGTTGAGCTCGTTCCCGTTCTCTCTGATGAGTGCTCAGGTTGTGCGGCCGGCCATGGACGTGAGCGCACCGGGACGCCTGGGGGATTCAGCGCTTTCCCTGATGGATGGGACGAATCCTTTGCGACGCCACAAACGCGTATTCCAAAGTCCAAGTGCCTTGTTCTTCAAATGCACAGATGTGAAGCTTTGTTTGGGGAAAGTGTAGCTTCCTAGATTAGATCGCTCAAGGGTTTGTTGTAGTGCAAATGGTTCTAAATGAGACGGGAACATGTCTTGGCTACTGTCTTCCAGACCTCTGAGATTCGGGCCTAAAATAAATGCAGCAATTTTCTCTGTTGTCACAGCCCTGAGCTAAAGTAAGACTTCCAGCCATTGTATGTGTGCTGCGTTTATGTCAACTACTCAACTGTATGCCATGCACTCGCTCAAGAGGCCAGAGAAGTTTTAGTTAGAAACAATGCAATGTGTGTTAAATCTATCAGTCAATAAATAAATGTTTATATATCTGTTTATGTGTTTGTTTGTAGCATGCAAAAGCTTTGACATATATATGATAATAACTCCTTGTATGATGCCAAATTGCAATCAATAGTCACTTGGACTAAAAATGTGAGGGAGTTAACCACCTTAATCAGTAAGACTAACATGGTAAACCAGCTTGGTAAACTGAGCAGTGCCTCAGTTCAATCAATATGTTCTGTAATTGAGATCACTTTAAATCATGTATCAAGTAGTACAGACATGTAGTTGCATTTTTGTAATATGCAAAAGATCAGCTTTGATATTTGGATGCTAACTACTTGCGTGATGCTACGTACACTGCATTCAAAATCGACTTCTTGTGTCATAGTTAACTAGGTTAACCAGCAAAACATACTTGGAAAGTTAGCTTAGTAACCTGGGCAGTGCATTAGTTCAACCAATTATTTTCTATTATGTAATTTAGATTCAGAATTTGGATCATTCTAAATTATTTAGTCAGAAATATGGATTTAATATCCTTTTTTTCTATGCAAAATGTCATTGATGTTTTGATAATAACTACTTCTGTGATGCCATGTTGAATTTTAAAACAGTTTGACTTAAAAATGTGTAGTTAACTAGCTAAAGCAACAAGACTTGACAAACCAGTCAGTGACCAAAACTGCATTTATTTAGTTAGTAAGTTAGTTAGTTTTTGATACTTTTTAATAATAACAGTGATGCTATGCTGCATTCAAAGTCCACTTGGATAGCAAGACTAACCTGATAAACTGGGCTTTAGTTCACTATTTTCTGCATGTTACGACCCTTTTAAGGTGGTCTAACATTGAGATTGTGGTAACATTGCAGAATGGAGGAGACAAGAGAAAATGCAAAGACAAAGGAACTGCCAACAAAAGTGGTTTTAATGTACAAAGTGAAAAGGAATACATATATTTACGAAAAAATATATATAAATAAGGAAACAACCTATATGTTCAAAGTTTTACAACTCAGGGAAAAGAAAACCAAAACAAAAATAACTCCGAAAAAAATCAACCCAGGAGAAAAGGGGACGCTAGTGACACCAAAGAAAAGAAAGAAACAACAACAACAACAACAAAACAATTCTACCTTATTTCCAACCTCTAACCTATTTACAGTAAGAGCTTGTTATTGTTCTAATATGATTAGAATAAAAAGTCCATGTTTATATTTTGCATTTCATATTTTGCATTTTCAAAATTCAAGAACTATTCCTGTGGCAGTATGTGGAATCTTTTTTAATTTATGCATCAAAAAGCAATGTCAATTATTAATTATCAAAAAGCAATTATTGTCAATTTTTACATTTACAAGCGTATCTTAATCAGTGCCAGATTTTGGAAATTTTTCTTTAATTTGACATTAAAGTACAAGAACCTATCATTATTTAAGACAGACAGTCAAAAGATGCTAATTAACTCACTCTCAACCATAAAAGTTCCATTTTGAATCAAAGGCATTTTACAGAAGAAGCTTTTCAAGGCCCACAAAAAGCTTTTTACTCTCCAATTCCTTTGAAAACCATCTAAGTGCTGGTGCTTTAGAGAATTCACAAACCAATACATCAATAGTACTCCAAGTCAGGCCCGTGGGCCAAATCCGGCCCCCCATGAGCTTATCAGTGGCCCCCTACCACAATCCAGGCTTCTTTTGAGGATTCAGACAAAGCACTAATACTCCAGTTCTGCATGCAAGAGCATTTCAAGAATTGTTCAAGGAATAGTTCACCCAAAAATTAAAATCAAAGATGTAGATGAGTTTGTTTCTTCATCAGATTTGGAGAAATGTAGTATTGCATCACTTGCTCACCAATGGATCCTCTGCAGTGAATAGGTGCCGTTAGAATGAGAGTCCAAACATCTGATAAAAACATTTAAATAATCCACAAGTAATACGCAGCACTCCAGTCCATCAATTAACATCCTATAAAGTGAAAAGCTGCATGTTTATAAGAAACAAATCCATCATTAAGTCATTTCTTTTAACTTTAAACCATTGCTTGCAGCTAAAATATGAGTCCATTTTAACTGATTGATTGGAGTGGTGTGGATTACTTGGGGATTATTGTGAAGTTTTTATCTGTTTGGACTCTCATTCTGACAGCACCCATTCACTACACAGCATCCATTGGTGAGCAAGTGATGCAATGTTACATTTCTCCAAATCTGATGAAGGAACAAACTCATCTACATCTTGGATGGCCTGAGGGTGAATACATCTTTAGCAAATGTTCATTTTTATATGAGCTATTCCTTTAAAACACATTTCTTTCTAAACCACTAATCCTAAATAACTCCACATCCAATTACGAGAGCACTCTCCCTACTGTAGAGATGAATTTGCTTACCTTCTTAAAATAGCGAAAGAAAACTTTCTTCCAGCAAGAGCCAAGGGTGACCGTGACACGCTTTGAGAAAATGGCTCTTCAGTTTCAGTAGCAGCTCACCAAGCAGAAACTGATTTAATAAAGTCACTGATGTGAGAAATTTAACTACCTTTGGAGTGCAACGCTGTTTACTTGAATTCCTACATTGGCGGATCCTAAGTGCGGCCTTCAGGATGAGATCACAAAGGAAGTTTTATTAGAATTACATTAATTGAGAAGCAGTAGCCATATGGCTGATATTTAGTCCACTGATAGCAAACATAATGCTGTTTTTGTGCATTAAGTCAGTTTCGAACGACTCGGCGTCCAATATACCTAAGTGAAGCTTTATTGTAAACTTCTGGTTTATCCTGAAGAGTGTCTTCATAGCATCATCTCATGATTTTTTTGTTCATATACAGTTGCACGAACACTGAGGCAGGTGATTTCACCCACTGGCTAAATAATTGTAAGAACATTAATTGATTTGCCTAATTCATAACCTGTGATGGTCTTCTCAGCAGTTAGCGGCTGATTTTGCGTCTGGCAGTTCATTATAAAGATCATTGGCTTCGTGCTTTCGCTAACTCTGCAATTAATCACATCAGTGCCTAATTACAATGCTAATTGATGTGTAAAATCACGACTCATTTCACTCATAGGCAGCTTTGGATTGCCCATATTTTAAATGAATCATATTATATTCATATTTCTAGATTTTGACAAGTATTAAAAGACCAGTGAGTGAGAAACGCACCTTGTTAGTTAGCAATGAATTAGCAATGGACAGTTAAAAATAGAAGCACAATTTTGAATATTTGAAAATAACACTTGAGTAAAACTAAATCTACAACTGGACGTCTGCTGCTGTTGTTTAATATAATATATTTTTCATTAACACATTGATCTCACAAGAATGAATTCAAAAGAATAATACGTGACCCTGGACCACAAAACCAGTCTTAAGTAGCATGAGTATATTTGTAGCAATAGCCAAAAATAAACTGTATGGGTCAAAATTATCGATTTTTCCTTTTATCCCAAAGATCATTAGGATATTAAGTAAAGATCATGTTCCATGAAGATATTTTGTAAATTTCCTACTGTAAATATATCAAAACTTAATTTTTGACTAGTAATATGCATTGCTAAGAACTACATTTAAACAACCTTAAAGGTGATTTTCTCAATCTTTAGATTTTTTTGCACCCTCAGATTCCAGATTTTCAAATAGTTGCATCTTGGCCAAATATTGTCCTATCCTAACAAACCATACATTAACTGAAAGCTTATTTATTCAGCTTTTAGCTTATTGAACCATATGACTGGTTTTGTGGTCCAAGGTCACATATGCATTCAGCCAATAATAAAAAACTGACAAGATAAAAAATAATTACACAACATTTTTACCTTGCAGGAATCTAAATCACTAAGTCTGTGCTTCAAAACATGCATATGCACTTTTACTAATAAATGGGTACAATTCCAGCAATCTTTTACCCATTATAAAACATTTCTCCTTCATCAAGACAGGGAAAGTGCGATAGAAGTATCTAGGTTACGTAGTAAAGTGTTCAATCCGCCTGCTTTCAGAGCTGAATGATTAAAAGTTTACGAATCAGCCAAACCGATTGAAAACTCACTGGAGCCCGTGATCTCAAGGAAGATTGAATTCCATATCAATCTGAACCAGGGTTTCAGACGTCTGAATAGGAGACCGTTTTTCGTCCTGCTATAGCTCTATATTTTTTTCTCCTCATTCTGCAGGACTAATAACTTCCTGGAATGTTCACAATGCATATCTACTGGGGGAAAAGGCTAGAAAAGTTAAAGTAATGTTTTTAGATTAAATGTAAACAAAGTGTTACATCATGACATCAGTTCTTGTCTGGTAACCAAATACAATCCCAGCTAACAAAAATAGGTTCTAAAAACGTTTTGCTAAAGTTCCTATTAAGTTATAAAAATGTTACTTTTGAATGCTACTTTTTTTTTTAAATGGTTATGTAGATGTTTAAGGCAACATTAAGGGAACATCCCAATTTGTTATGTTGCAAACTTTATCAGAATGTAACTTTTGAATGTCCACTGAACCATCTTTGAAGAAATTAAACTAATATGTTAAAAAAAAAGTTCCATACACTATGTGTAGATAATTTTTTGTGCTAAAGTTGTAAAAATATCATTAACTCTTTCCGTGTCAAATTGCCAGTCACTGCAAGCATTTTTGGCAATTTTCACAAAATTTTCATGGCCGCCAGAATATTTTGTTGTATGAATATCTGAACATTCAATATGTTAAAAGAAAGAGCAGAGCCTCTGCTTAAAAAAAAAAAACAAAAAACTTTCATTTAAGTTTTATAGATTTTTTTTTTTTAAATCAACACCCGAATGTGGTTTTCATTAAAAAAGCAACATTTTGAACAAAAAGCTTTTGTCAAAGACAAGATCAGATTTAAAACACAGATGGAATTGATCATTTCCATCAAAACCCTCAAAGCTTCAGAGTCCTAAAACAGTTCCGGGGTCGACATTTCATTTGGTATGTAAGGCAGTTTTGATCTATACGCTGTTAACGCTTGATGATCACGTTATTTTGCATATGCATCTGTTTACATGCATGATTGCTCGTTTCTGCTTCTCCTTCACTGTATTTTGATCTGAAGATTCAGTAAAATGTGCAATAGCACCTCTTACTATATAAAAACGTGGAAGGACAGAACATTCTGTCTTAGATTAAATGGCTTTAAATGAACATTCTATTAATTTTACTGGAAGAACATTTGTTAGTATCTTGTTCAAAATTCTGAGAATGTTCCCTGTTAGTTGGGATATACACAGATCTTTAGAGGCAGGAGAAAACACAACCGGCCACAACATGTGGGTCAAAACAAGGGTCGATGATCTACAGACCATTACAACAGGGTTTTGATAAGAATTCATTTCAAATTACCATGCATCACGGAGCGCGTAATGACGGAGAACGAGATCGCCCTGAGACTGTGATTAGAGGAACCTTGATGAGATGATAAAAGAGAAATTCAATCTTAATTAACAGAGGGCCCTTCATTAGTTCCATTAATTCTTATTTTAGTTCCATCTCATTTTAGGTTTGACGCTCAAACAACACGGATATTCTGCCCCATAATTACATCAACTAATATCTTCTGTTGCGCTTTTGCATTTCTGCATTTTTAGCTTCTAGTTTGCAGCTTTTTGCTAGTTAGCTTTTTTAATGAATATGTGTTTTGCTAATGTGATTATTCTAGCTAATGAAATGCATTATCGAGTATATGTTACTGTTAGTGGCTTGGTTTATCCGACGCCCTCATTTAATGCGAGTTTTCATGTCAGCAACACATTGTCATGTTAATTGTGTTATGCTAATACAAGCGTCATCTCCAAACAAACATGTTATGTGCCTTTTTTATTCTAAAGGAAAACAGATTTACTGCTTTTATTCAGTTTGAACATATTTACATAAACTCTTACATGTCAGATAGCAAAGTCCTTATAGTCTTTGTCTGCAGTCTAATTACTGATATACAGTGTTTTGTTGTAATTGTTCATGTGAAAGTGAAATGCATGATGGAAATGGTTACTTACTATGTACTCTACATGAAACAATGTACAGTAATTAAAATGCATATATTTCCATGAAGGACACGTGGTTTGACATTGTGTACCATGCACAGCAGGACCCCATACAAAAAAAAAAAACTCTGGCCATGCAAAATATGTTTTATATATATGCAAAATATAGGAAACTCAATTAATACATTTTCAAATATATAGTTTTAATAATAGTTTCAAACTTCATATAGCAAAATGTATTAAAAAATGTATTTAAGGGTTAAAAAAATGCTAAAATATTGTGTTATATATATATATATATATATATATAAAAATGGAAAAATATATGGAATATACTTCTATATATTTTGAAAACACATCCTCAAATATATATTTTTAAAATAGCAAAAATATATTGGTATAAAATATATTTTGAAACATATTTAATGTTTTTTAAATACTTATTTAATACTTTTAATGTTTTTTTTAAAATAGGATTTTCAGCAAAACTAATATATGCATTTTCAACTAAACTGAAATAGATAATATATGCATTTTCGGCTAAACTGAAATATATATAAAATATGCATTTCCAGCTTAACTGAAATATATAATTTATACATTTCCAACTAAACTGAAATATAAGATTGCAGCAAACATTAGTAAAATATGTTGCATTTTAAAAGGACAAAGAAAACAATACTGAACAGTTGAACAAATATCAACAGCAGCACGCTCCCTCTTACAAGCCCATGAGAATCTCATCAACAAATATTTGCAGCAGTGCAGGACTTCAGCAGTGCATCTCCTCAGAAACCTCGTGCTAGTGCAAATGCTAAATGTCCTGACACAGCAGGCCTGTCAGCTGCAGTTTATACAGACACTTTATGCCACTCGCAGTCGATCTGAACAAATAAATCTTTTGAATCAGTTACAAAACTCGCTGCACTCCAAACACAATGCCACCAATTTTCAGTATATGCCACCTGTACAACTGGGCTGGAAATCTGACAGTCTATTCTTATCTTGTTTATACCCTGCAATTCATTTACAATGTGTTCTTCATATAGCATATTCATATCATGGTTGGAATTACTGTAATTATGAGTTTCCAACTTCTAAGAATATTAATGTCTTGTCAAACTTGAGCATGCATGATTTTGTGCACCAAGGTTAATTTCAGCCAATGTTACTTGGTGTCCTTTACTTGTTTTTCAGTATTTAGTGAGTTCATTTAGAAGTGAATTTATAGCAAAGATGCAAATGGATCCATTTTGGTGTTCTGATCGTAGCCATAGAAACAAATCATTTCTGAGTTTGAGGACATGAACGGCTCAGAGTCACATCTGAGAGTTGTCATCTTGTAATTATAGTAAATCCAACATGACATAAATACAGCATTAGATCTGTGAGTTGACATACTTTCAGTTTAAGCTGTGTTAAAGCCTCTTCAAACCAAGAGCAACATGACAGTTTTGAGAATATTAAGCAATTCTATTATATAAAGAATACATATGGGGGGGTGTTGAACTGTGTTTATGATCAATGTGCATAACAGTGACTGTAAAATGTGTAGGTATGGAAACAACATATTTTGAGTTTTTAATATTTGGGATATGGTAATTGCGCTGTTTTTGCATTGGCATGGGCTAGATTTGTCATGAAGACCTGGCAACCCTGGCTGTATGGAGCATAACGGATGCTTTCAGTTTAGTGTAGTGTACGTTTTCCATCTGAACTAAATGATTATTATTTCTAGAAAAAAGCAGAACAACATTGGGGGAGGTGCCGTTTTAGACAAGTAATGTAGGCCTAATCGGTGTTAAAGGAGAAGTCCATTTTGGAAGTGGACTTCTCCTTTAAGACCAACAGTGTTGGGCTCATTACTCAAAAAATGCAATACATTATTCATTACTAGTTACTCTGTTCAAAAGTTATATTAATACTTTACTTATTACTCTTGGCCAACAGTAAATAGTAACACTACTAGTTACATTACTTTTCCATTAAACCCAAAAAATTGGTTCAGTAGTCATTTTTGCAGCCTGTGAATAAATGATAAATGACCCGCGCTATATTTTTTTGACCGCCCAGTCCCGCCCGCAGTAAAGGTAAAACCGCCCGCTCCTCAATGCAGCCCTCTAGACTAGAGAATACTTCTCTTAAAGCAGAGCACTCTGGGTATCATTTCAGTAATGTTTTATATCCTGGCAATGCATACATGAATCACTGCATTAGTCTGTTTCAAATATATCAGGGAAAAATCACAAGAGTATTATTTCATTCTGGGCACCAAAGGGTCAGCCTCCCAAAAAGGTTGCCAGATCAGAGGAGACAGTGGAAGAGGCTGTGGCAGAGAGGGTGAAGAAGACAGCAAGGGAGACAGTAGGGGAGAAAGTAGAAAGGACCATAGAAGAGGAAGAAGAAAGCATTAAGTGGACCAGCCACACACACACACAGAGCTTGACATACATGCTGAGGGAACGTTCTGCAATCCTACTGTATGTGTACAGTATGTGCATTGAGCACTGCTGTTCAGTTGGCTCGTTTGAGGCCAGTTTTTGGCTCTCCCCTAACAAATGCAATTTAACTTTTGATAAAACTTGAGAGCCTTGATACTGTTTTTGTGTCACAGAATGTAGGTTTAAGAATTTTTTAGGTGAAAATGTACCTGTCTAGACTCCAAACAAGCGGTTTGTTAACAAAGATAACGTCTATTTGTGATGCGATATAGGAAAACCCAACATATGGTGAAATCTTACCTTTTTTAGGTTTTGATTCAATATGAAAGGTGGGTTTAAAACCTTTCCAAAACTTTGGAAAACTTTTTTATTTTGTCCATAGCATGAATGTAACAAAAGTTGCAGGCCTGGAATTTTGATAAAACACGTTTAAAGTGAGATGGGTTTCACTTCACGGGTTTAACGAGAGCTGCTGTCAGGTCAAGAGAGGCATACTGCATCATAACACACCTTGTATGTTTAGATAGCGTGAATAGTGTACCTTGTAGTTTACATTTAGAAAAGCGAGCGCAGCGCAACTGTTCGCGCACTGTGCATAAAAGACTGTGATCGCACTCCTCCTCTTTCGTAGCTTCATCATCCTTTATCTTTGGATGTGAAATAGTCCATTATAACATTGTTTAAGGCACTGACATCACCAAGACTGAGCAGATTGAGACGAGTAAGATTGTTTAAATGAGCAGCTGCAGTACTTCCGACTGTGTTGTTGCGCTCCGCCATCTCATGATATTAAAAAATAAATTAAAAAAATAAAAAAACTTTTACTAAATATGTTGTTAGGTCAACTGTTTTTGTGGTGTTAAGAGAAAGAACCCTGAGCATGTTCTTAAGAGAAAGATGCAGTCATTTCTGCTTGCTGCAAAATAAATAAATAAATAATCACTATTTTTCAGAGATAATAGACAAGATGTTTTAGAATAATAATTTAATGAAAACTGAATTTTGACAACAGCAACAAAAAAAAGACAAACTATTTTTTCGAATTTCCTAAAAACGTCCGAGTGCGACATCCGATGGGTTTTCCCAGATCGCATCACATTTGAAAATTTGCTTCGATGTTTTCAGAGATGAGTGAGCTCCAAGGCGTCAGCAGTTGTTTAGCACTCATGAATCCGCCAAGAGCAGCCTCACTTCAGCCAGATCTTCTGGAATTAGCCACTGGCTCTGATGTCTCTGAAGTGGTTAAACATGAGAAATAAAATTATATCTCATGTAAATGATATAAATTCTAAAATATTTTATGCATCTTCGATGCTATATATCAGAGTGCTGCCTTTGTACTTTTGACTGAATTGCTTAGAAACTTTTATGATGGCTGCTGTTGTTTATTAAATATTATTATAATAGTAGTATTCAATAACAGAATTTGTGTTGGGAAACAGTGTGTGCGTTCAAGATGGTGATTAGTTTCATCAGATGGCGACAAGAGACTTTTATATTATAAGAATGAAATTTGGTTGTAAACAAGGAAGTTATATTTATTGTTCACCCTTAACAGATGAAAGGATTGTATGACAAAGATATCGCTTTCCTCAGCAGACATGCAAACTAAAGTTTTATTGTGAATTTGAGATTGATCTTAAGAATGAGTGCTGTGAATGAATGTTTGCAGCTTTTATCTTTCCTGTTTTCACACCCAGATTCCATAGGGATGCACTGTTTTGTTGTAATACCTATTTTTTGTTTGGTGTGAATACTGAGGAATGGCTCAGGAGGAAGCTTAGAGGTCAGAGGTCAACACTGAATCTGACACAGAGAGATGGAGAAAAGATGAAACACAGCGACAGTGAGAGCAGGTTACAATTAACACAGAGCTGCTAAAAGAGCTGAAGGAGCTGCTGTGATCCGCAGCTACGCTTTAATTAGACACTCTGCCATTATATTCCACAGGGAGGACGAGGCACAAGAGATAATAGCTTTGTTCGGAGCTGTCGGAAGCTTTTAGGGCACGTTTTTTAACAGAAAGTCTCTTCTGAAAAAAGGTGCAAAGCATTATTCTAGATCCTGTAAACCTCAACTCGAATCAGAGAATTGAATTGATCTAAATGCATTGTTGATTCGATTCTGAATGATGCACGAGCAAAGAATCCCTCGCCATTTGCTAATTTTCTTTTCTTCTCTTCTCTTTGGATTGGCCAGGGCCGGTGTTGCGCATTAGCAGCAGAACGGCCCTTTAATTAGCGCAGTGTGCCGGGGCCTTTGATCTGCGGCGAGTGTCCGCTGAGGGTCTTAGTTAAGCTGCTGCAAGTGACCCCTTCTGCCCTTCAGTGACAGAAACACATGAATTACATCAGAGCAAAACCTTTCTGTCTGTCTACTGACTGAAGCAAAGCCTCATAAGTGGCTGATTTTAAACTTTATTCTTACACACTCAGTAAGTGAAGCACTGGGACTCACGATTGATTTAATAGAGCTAGCGACACACGGCTTTAATAAGCATACAAATAGACAGCAGACACAAATATTGAGTTTTTCCAGTTGTTCCATTTGTTAACATTAAAAATACTTCTAAAGTATATCTTAATCTTAGTATATGTTCATTTGAACATTTACTAATAGGCTACATTATTGAAATCAAAAGTTGTATCTGTTAATTATATTTAATCTCAAATAACATTTACTAACAACGAACAGCTGTATTTTTTATTAACTAACATTAAAGATGAATAAATACTGTACCAAATATATTGCTCATTGTTAATGTTAGTTACTGCATTAACTAATAATGGGACCGTATTGTAAAGCGTTACCATAAAATCTGTGTTTTATTAATATTTCAGAGCCTTTTAAGTAGGGTCAGTGTTGTTTTAGTATGATTTTAGTATTCATTAATATTATGAATTAGCCTGTATATATTTTTTATTTTGATTTTAGTTTAAATTTTAGTCTAACTAATAATAACTAATTTCTATTTAGCTTTATTTATTTATTTATTTATTATAATATATATATTTTTTTTCAGTTTTAGTTCCAGTAATTTTAGTACTTCAACTTAAAATTATTTCAGATACTTGCTGTGGCATTTAATTATTTTATTTTATTTTATTTTATTTTAGGAAATAGTTTTAGTTAACAATAACAACACTTAGTGTACATCAAGGTGAAAAAAGGCTAAAGCAAAATGCGTATTTCCCCCCCCCCTAATTAGCAGCATAATTTGTGTAAAATGTTTACAATTTTTGAATATGCAAGAAGTCCTGTATAGTCTGCTTTTAGTAAATGAAACAGCACATTTTAGTAAATCACAGCAACAATGTTTCTCAAATGAAAATGTATTTAAATAAATGAAATGAAATCAAAAAGTGCTGTTTACCTTTGGGGCCCTTCAGCCCATTTTCATCAACATCTCTATTGACTCGTCCAGTATCTTGGGTAAATATTTCGCTGAGCTCATCATATCTCTGAAAAAAGAAATATAATAATCTAGCATAATGATTCTATCACAGAATTTGGTTAAAAACAAGTTTCTAACTTTTTAAAACAGCCTTTGTGTTGCCTTAAAATGCTATGTAGGTAGGTTTTATAACATGGCAAATAGCTGAAAGCCCACCCGAGTTATGTCCTAAAAAAAGAAAAGAATAAAAAGACACAGATATTTATTCTTAAAATTGTTTTACAGACTTACTGTCACGACTCATATCAATTTTATCCATCATTGCACTTTAATAGTCCCTATTCCTCTAGATAATTATGTGTGAATGAAGATCTCATCATTTTTTGTAGACCTGCGTGGTGCCATTTCAAGCCTCGCACAAATATAATCATTTAAAGTTGTTTATTTTTAACTAAGCAATCCATAAAAATGAGGGAAATATGGACTCTTAATACACACACCGTCTTCCTTTGTAAATGTTCATTTCCATGCAACTGCTCAGTGATTCCCCAGGTGGCCTCAGTTGGATGAAAGAAACCGGAATTGAATTTTTTTCCCCTTTTTTGAGCAGTAGCACAATGCCACGGCAGCGCCGCCGGGGGAAAAAAAGTTCAAACCCGAGAATGCCATTGAAGTTAAAAGCGTACGGCACTGCTCTGCCCATAAATTGTACATCCATTGGTGGCTCCAGAACTTTGCTGAGGTCTGAACAGAAGCCATTGTGCTGCATTGTCCTCAGGCTTGTTGCCTGGACTGAGACTCCATTAGGGTGAGTTACAGAACGCCTAAGCTGGAAACGCAATATACAGAGGCGTGCCTGTAGGAAAGCAAGCCATCATTTTTTTATTACCAATGCAGGGTTTTGATATTTAATAATAATTCTGCATGACTTTTAATAGGGTCAATGGCATGCCGCTGTTTTGTTTTTCCCCCAGTCAGATAAACTCATTTATTACAAAATACATAAAAAATGCAGTTCACACAGACCTTAATGCTCATCTTATACGATAAATATATTTTAAATTTAAATTGATATTAACCTTTTGTGAGCCATACAATATAAATTTAGAATGCTAAACGTGGTACACTCATACGGACATTACAAAAAGTCTCCAAAAGTTGAAATTTGTATTATTTGTAATTAAACATTAGAAATGATATTATTAAATAGTAATAATATAATATTTATGACGTTTAAAATTTTATATCATTAAACAAATAAATAAATAATCTATCTCAAAAAGTTAAAGTTCACATGATTTCTTATTAAATATTACAAACAATATTGTCACATATTTTATGTTGTTTAATGATGAAATCTTAAATATTCTAAATCTCTTAAATAAATAGGTCAGTCTCAAAATTTTATTTCTAATTAAATATTATAGATAGTTTTATTAAAATTGTTAACATTGTATTTAATATATATTATTAAAGATTAGGCTATAAATAAATAAATAAAAATTTGAATTTGTAATTAAATTATAAATAACATTGTAATTAAATATAAATAACATTATTAAATAATATATGACGTTTAAAATTATATATCACAAAAAATCTATCTAAATTAACTAGCTATCTTTAATTAAATAGGATAAATGTATATATATATATATAATACAGATTGTAAATAAATATAAACATTTTATTATTTGTAATTAAATATGATAAACAACATTAAATAATATAATATTTATGTTTAAATTGTTTTATTTATTTATTTATTTATTTTTGGTGTGCGTGGAAAAATGATTCATATTTGAAAAACATGCCAAATTTAAAGTGGTTGTAACCAACATGCAAGAATCCATTTTGTCGGCATGTGACAGCAAGTCAAGGTCAGTAAATTGCTATATTAAGTCTTATGCATTGAATACGTCAGGTCTGTAAGCGTGTGTATTAAGCATGTGTATTACAGTGTGTGTGTCTGCAGATGAACCTTATAATCCTGATCATCAGCGCTAACAGTAGGCTGTTTCCACACAACTCGCTCACAGCATGATAAATGTAATTCCATTCCCTCACCAGCTGCTCCACATACCGTCGGTAAGGACTGATTTAAAACCAACTGTGAGATTATTTATATATTTTCACATAAATATCCAGCACGCTTGCTCACACACACAGCTAAACACATCCAAAACTGGTCCATCTTTATTAGTGTTACTCACATTAATGGCGTCCCTCGGACTCCCAGCATGCATTGCGCACATAACCGAATCTGTGCGGAATGGCGGCGGCTATCAAGAGTGATGAAGTTCTCGCGAACGACTTCTCGCGACTCGCATTCATTACCGCTGGTTTCTCTTTCAGTCTCCTGCTCGATATTAAATAAAGGCTGTTTTTCTGTGCGTTTTTAGATGTGAAGCCGTAGGTAAAAAAATGTTAAAGCGCCGAAAAATTAATCACGGAAACTATATTACTGTGATGGGAATTAATGCAACTGAGTGTTGTCTGTGATGAATTGGCAAATGAAATGTAGCTTGGCCAAAAAAAAAAAAAAAGGGAAATGGAAAAAATAAATGGGAAGGAAAGAAAAAAAAACAGATTCCAATGACAAAGACAAGTCAGCAAATCCTATGCTTTTCCCCACGGAGTTACTTTTTCTTCATTTATTTACAGCTGTCAGGCGCGACCGCCGGCATGTACCGCTACACCGCCGGGGCGTAAAATAGACCGCAAGCTGCTTCTCTCTTAATGATAATGAAACGGGACATCAAAAGATCCCACACAGCAGTACAGGTAATCTGTCACTCAACTCGCAATTTAGCTCTGCAATAAAACACTTATGTTCGCATTTACGCGCAGCACCCCGGGTGAGTTCACCTTTGCTGTCTGTTAGCGGCGAGTAAAGAGGTCTTATGTAATCCCAGGATGCTTTTGATCCCAAACGGCATGATTGGTCTTAATGCTACAGTGTAAAGAAAGGAAATGGACTGTAAGTGTGACCTTGAGCAACCCTTGCCACTATCAGTCTTGTTGAACCTTCTCAAATGCACGAAAGAAAAAGCATCTCCATCATTGAAAAACTTCGACATGCTATAAAAATTAACTCACTTCCCGTTCGGGCACCAGTGTTATTCTAATTAACTGATATTAAAATAAATAAAATAAATAAATAAAAAAAAAAAATATATATATATATATATATTATATATAAGTGATATTGCAAAATGTTATTACAATATAAAATAATAGTTTTTACAATTTACAATACAATTTATTCCTGTGATGCAAAACTGAATTTTCATCAGCTGTTAAGTGTCACGTGATCCTTCAGAAATCATTCTAATATGCAGATTTATTATCAGTGTTGGAAACAGTTGTGCTGCTTAATATTTTTTGGAACCTGTGATACTTTTTTTTTTAGGATTCTTTAAATCAATTAAAGGTTAAAAAGAACAGCATTATTTAAAATAGAAAGGTTCTCTAACAATATAGACCACATTACTGTTCAACAGTTTGGGGTCAGTAAATTTTTATTTATTCTTTCTTTTTTTGAATTTAGATTTTTTTTTTTTTTTACTTTTATTCACCAAGGATGGTTTAAATTAATTAAAAAAATGATAGCATAAATTTACATTGTTAGAAAAGATTTATATTTCGAATGAATGCTGTTTTCTTTAATTGTTATTGATCAAAGAATCCTGGAAAAAAGAAACACAGGTTCCAAAAAAATATTTTTGGCAGCACAATTGTTTCCAACATTGTTAATTCTAATAATAAATCAGCATATTAGATGATTTTTGAAGGATCATGTGACACTTAAGACTGGAGCAACAGCTGATGAAAATTCAGCTTTGCATCACAGGAATAAATTATATTTTAAAGTATATCAAAACAAAAACCATTATTTTATATGGTAATAACATTTTGCAATTTTACAGTTTTTTTTCTGTATTTCTAAACAAATAAATGCAGTCTTATTGAGCGTAACAGTCTTCTTTAAAAAAAAAACAAAAAACAAAAAACAAAACATTACAATTCTTACTGATCCCAAACTTTTGAGTGGCAGTGTGTGTGTATATATCCATAATTAAGACATTTTAACTTCAAACTATTGTTTCCAGCTAAATTATGAGTCCTTAATCCATATTTGTGCAGAGCTGTTTTGGCTTGTAAATGCTGCTTAATCTGTGAAGATATTTCTCCTGACAAAAAGATGTTTTCACTGGAGGAAGCGTTATTAAATATGCGCTTCGCAAGCTCTTAATTGATGTACTGGAGTGGTGTAGATTACTTGTGGATTATTGTGATGTTTTTATCAGCTGTTTGGACTCTCAGTGTGACGGCACCCATTCACCACAGAGGATTGGGATGGAATGCTACATTTCTTTTATGTGAACTGTTCCTTTAAGAGTTGTTTTTTTAGCACAATCCTAAGCGATTTATTGCTTTATCGCTGTATTTCTTGTTCTTTTAAGCCACATCTTATGCTGAGTTTCATTATATAAAGACCTTAAAAATCACTTGCTTTACAAGTAGTAAACTATCTTTGGATGTAGAAAGTTAAAAATTAGATTTTTTCCGGAGGCCTCTACTAAAAAAAAAATTCCTCTCATTAGTGTCTTCGATAGAAGTCAAGGCCACTGCGGTTCATCGCAACCCTTCTGAAGTGCAAATAAAAGCCTTAATGTATTTTTAGTAACCCTGAACATGCTGCCGCAAATTAGGTTATTTTCTTATGTCCTTTTTGCCACCGAGGAATTTGTGCAAGGTGACCCAGAGACAAGAGTCTGCCTGCCGCTTTGTTCTGTCAGACGGAGGGACGGACGGGCGGCCAATGACACGGAAAAAACAAGACCTGTTGGAATGCATCTGGAAAACAAGACGGACGATAACACGAAGGGAAAGAGAGCAGGTGGAAAGCCGGATTTATGTCTATCAGTCTCTTAATTTGCCTTGCGCATTTTGACGTGGCTTACCTTTTCTCGTAGTCCAGTCCTCGGAGCGTTCGGGGTGGATGGCTGGTAGCTGGAGCATAAAAAGAGAGCCATATCGATCCGGCCCGGACCGCAGGCCTAGTGAGCTGTAAACATCCAGTATGCGGCGCATGAGTGCCTCTTGACTGAACGACAGGTCGCGAAGCAATCGTTAGTCTATTCCAAATACCGCAGGGTTTTCTGAGATGCCCGTCCTGGTTTTGTGCTTGTTTGAGCTTATTGAGTGAGTGGATCGTTTTAAAGATCAGCATTTGTCTTCCAAAGCATACATGAGGTATTCGTTGTTGGTTTTTCCTGATGTAAGCCCTCTTGAGCTTTTACAGTAGCAGAAAAGAAACTTTTGCATGAAGGTCAATAAGCTGAAAAATAAAAACTGACGAAACAGAAAAATAGCAAGCAGAAAAGAGACTTTAGGAGATATTATATAGTAAAGTTTGTACAGTTTGAAATGATCTAAAAACAGCAGATTTAGTGTTTTGAAGACAAAAAGTTTGTTTTTTCTAGTTTGTAGAGCTTTTTGCTAGCAGGGGTTTTATTGTCGTTAACTACAATTCAAACTGAAATTTTATTAAAAAATATACTCATTACTTGAAATAAAATTAATTTTAATGGAATGAATGAATTAACTATTTTTAGCTAGTTAACATTTCGCATTTTCATTTGGTTTAAGCTGAAGTAAGAAAATAAAACTAAAACAGAAATAAAATAGGGAAAAAACTACCTTTTATTTCAGCTAGTAACTAAAACTGAAATTTAAAAATAAATACATAAAATTATAATAAAAATAAAAAAAACAGAAAAGATAAACTTCAATTAAAGCAAAAAAAAATTAGCTAGCTTCTGATTTTCATTTAATTTAAATTAAATCGCTAAAATAAGACTGAAAAAAAATTATCTATAAACTATAAACATATAATAACGAAAATGACAAAAACACAAAACAAAAATACAATTAAAACTTTAAAATTACAAGGAAAACTGAAACTTATTAATTATTTATTATTAATTAATATTAATATTAAACCGAGACACTGCAGGTAAATATGGTAAAAAAACAAACAAAGAAAAAACAAACAAACAAACTAATAGTTATCGCCTTACTTACCCAGTTGATTGATTACATTGATAATTGCAAAAATGTTACAAGCTTTCAAAAATGTTTAAATATGCAAATGAGGCATTATTTAATGAAATATGCACGAATTTGCATAAATTTCTAGTACAGTGGATGAAGTCAGTTTATTTTTTATTATATATATTTGACATATTAGAGTCAAATGTTTTTACAGAAGGAATTCTCATTTTTGCCACTCCATAATTCAGAAATTACTTTGAACAGACAGAAAACTTTTTTTTTTTACCAATTTTGGGGGAATAAAATGTTGTAAATAATCAAGCAAATGGTCAGGATATAGACAGGAATAAAAATGTAAAGTTTGGTGTGTGTAAATGCTACTGAAGTAGAGATTTATAGCTCAATGTAGGAGAAAAAACTCATTTTGAGAAAACAGCCTTTAAAAACATGTATTGTAATTGAAATCTATTGACACAAATAGTGCTGTAAAAGAAACACTTTTGGATGTTTTCTTTCCACTAGTCTGAAATAACACTTAATGAAAAACCAAAAAGTCCAAAATCTCAAACTTGACAGGTGTAAAAAACAGTGTTTTTGCCTGCAGTGCCTCCCTTTAATATTAATTAAATATAATAATAATTAAACAGTATATCCATGATAATCAAATATAGCACTAGACCTAGTTAACGGGATTATTGACACCTGTGGAGGACTGACACCTGATCCACTAAAAATAACCGAAAAACTAGCTGATTCAGACAAACTGAAACTTCAAACATGAAGAAAAGTGAATATCTGTGAAAAAATCTTGCAGCGCTTTAGATGCAGACATTTGATTTAACGCAACAGCATTTAAACATGTTTAAATGTGATTAAAGTGTTCAGATTCTGTATTCCAATCAAGCCTTTGAAAAATAGAGTGCATTCTGGGAAACATGCCACCTGAGGTCCTGTCTGTGTATAGTATGTGCATCTGAGCAAACCGCTCTGCCCTCATCGTCCAAACCTCATCCCAGACTGGACACTTTGATCATAACCCACTAACCTGTTGGCATTTTGTTTCTCTAACATTTACCTCAGATGACTCAATCTTCTCTCCTGAGAGATGAAAGTCCTCCTCCACCTCCAGCCCAGCAATATTACATCCTACAGCATCAGCAGCTGAACACAAAACAAAAAACAAAAACCAGCTTCAACTTCCACATTACAGCAGCAGTCAAACAAATGAGCTGTGTGAAGCCCAGAGGAATATCTTATTGCTCTGAGGATGCTTTTCTCAGAGGTGTACCATGCAGATCATTAAAAAGTTTTGCACATAAAGAAAGTTCTCAGTTATGCTGCATTTAAGTATAAACTTGGTGTCTTCTAAGAATATAAACACATGAAACAAGTCAGAGTCTAAAACTATACAATTAGTGTGGATATCAGCTCAGATCATCTGGTTTTGAGTTCCTACTGAGATCGCTAGAGAAGACAGGGTATAATAACAGGGTTATTACAGTTAACTAAGAAGTAATTACATTAAATAAATTAACAACGACTGAAATAACATGCATAAAGCAAGCTGTCTGACTAAATGAAGACAAACAAAAATCAAAACCAGTATTAACTATCAACACAACAGTCTTTGACTAAAGATCATCTCGGTTTAAGTCCACGCCTGCATGGTTCATATCTGCTGTTGTTTGCCTATAGATGCTGTAGATAGAGTTGTCATCATAATGCACGTCTGTTAACATCTCCGTTTGCTCGTTTTGAAGCTCCAGTGCTTTGGATAATAGGCTGCCACATTGCAAGAATTATATCTTGTACGTGCAGAGAACGATTGTCGCAGCAGATTGGTACTCCAGAATAAATCTGTGATTGTGTATTCAGAAAGCTTTGGCAGATGACACAAACAGTCTGATATCCTGTTTGATTCTCACTGTAGTGAGCCCAGAATCAGCTGTATTCTTAATCTATTACATTATGCACCCATGTGCAACTAGTTGCCCCTCAGACTGATCAATCTCTCATTCGTTTGTTTGTCAAGGTCGAATGCAAAAACTACAACACTTATACGACTTTGTACTCAACATGTTTTTGTCTTGAATTGTATCTGTGAGGTTTCTAAGGGTCAAAACTTATATTGTTCAATTATAATAGTCTCTGAAGTGTCTCAGTGCTGTCTGAAGAGTCTTTTACGCTCAGCACATTACAGCAACTTGAAGTTACACATTTTTATTAAAAGATTTTAGGTGACATGAGCAAAGATATAAGCAGCTTTCTCTAAAGCCTTTTTTCATAGAAATGGAACATACAATATATAGCAAGGCACATATATAATGCATAATAATATAATAATAACAACAGTCATAACGTATACAGTATATGCATAATCATAACAGTCATCCTCATAATTGTCTATATATGCATATTTGTGTGTATAGAGATCTTATTTTATATATAAGACGGACGGACGGACAGATAGATAGATAGATAGACAGACAGATAGACAGACAGACAGACAGACAGACAGACAGACAGACAGACGGACAGACAGACGGAGCCGGACAGACAGACAGACAGAATAGATAGATAGATAGATAGATAGATAGATAGACAGACAGACAGACAGACAGATAGACAGATAGATGAGCAAGAAACAGACAGGCGGATAGACAGATGATAGATAGACAGACAGACAGACACACAGACAGACAGATAGCAGAATAGATAGATAGATAGATAGATAGATACAGATAGACAGACAGACGGACAGACAGACAGACAGATAGCAGAATAGATAGATAGATAGATAGATAGATAGATAGATAGATAGATAGATAGATAGATAGATAGATAGATGGATGGACAGATAGATAGATGGACAGATAGACAGACAGACAGATAGACAGATAGATGAGCAGAAACAGACAGGCGGATAGACAGATAGATAGACAGACAGACAGACACACAGACAGACAGATAGCAGAATAGATAGATAGATAGATAGATAGATGGACAGATAGACAGACAGTGGACAGACAGACAGACAGATAGCAGAATAGATAGATAGATAGATAGATAGATAGATGGATGGATGGATGGATAGATGGACAGATAGACAGACAGACAGATAGATAGACAGATAGATAGATAGATAGATAGATAGATAGAAACAGACAGGCGGATAGATAGACAGATAGATAGATAGATAGAAAGCTTAGAATGGATAGATAGGTAGATAGGTAGATAGATAGATATAGATAGATAGATAGATAGATAGACAGACAGACAGACAGACAGATAGATAGATAGATAGATAGATAGATAGATAGATAGATAGATAGAAACAGACAGACGGATAGATAGACAGATAGATAGATAGATAGATAGATAGATAGATAGATAGATAGAAAGCAGAATGGATGACATAGACAGACAGACAGACAGACAGACAGACAGACAGACAGATAGATAGATAGATAGATAGATAGACACAGACAGATGGATAGATAGATAGATAGATAGCAATAGACAGATAGATGGACAGATGAGCCAGACAGACAGACAGACAGTAGATAGATAGATAGATAGAATGATGGATGGAGAGATAGACGGACGGACGGACGGACAGACAGACAGATAGACAGATAGATAGACGGATAGATAGACGGATAGATAGACAGCAGAATGGATAGATCGATAGATAGATAGACGGATGGACGGACGGACAGATAGATTTAGAACTTTGCATCATATTTTATATATGTAAATATAGTTTATAATAAACTATATTTACATATATAAAAATAAAAGCGACTAAAAATGTCAAAAACACAACAAAATGACTAACACTTTAACTAAAATTAATATTAAAACTGAGAATATAACAATACAAACTAATTCAAAATATTATAAAAACTATAATAGTATCTCAGTGATAAATAACATTGTGCATGTGCACATACTGTACATGCATAATAAAAATAATAATAATTTAAATATTAATTCAATATTAATAATCTTTAAATTGTAATAGCATATTTATATATAAATATACATTATTTTGTGGTAGTCTGATGATTATTGTTCAATGGCACAAATAATCAAAGCAGTAATTAAAGCAGGACGCTCATGTTTTGATCTGTGCGCCAGAGGCCCCAGAGCCGGTCGGCCTGCAGAAGTGTCTGCTGGAGTCCTCACTGTGGCATTTCACTGCGTTAAGTCTTTTAAGCCACTGTTCAAGCAAACAGTTACTTTCCTTAATCAGATTATACATGCTTTAATCCTTTTATTTATTTTCTGAGGCAGATGCAATTTTTCGCCTATGTGGATCGATCCTCAAGGCGATGTGATTTAGTTATGGCATCTGCCTTTCCCTGACTTACTGACTGTTCTTATTGATTTCATTTATTTTTATTCCATAATAACCTGCAAACTTTTTTTGTGGCCGGCAGTGAAGGATTCTTGTTCTTTGCTCCTTTTCTCATCTGATTCCGAAATATGGCAGTTTCCATAAATATGGCATAAAATAGGCTCTGAGACTCTTCAAAAATGCTTTCTGATGCTTTTTCAGTAAATGGTAAGAGAAGAGAGGCGCTTAAACTTAAGGAAAGTTTGATCATGAACCTTGGCTTGTCAAACTAAATTTTAATATGAGCTGCTTAATTTTGAATGTATTTTATGGGCAATATTTACAATCTTGTTACCAGAACCTGTCTAAATACAGTTTACAGTATTCTGTGATTTTTCTAGCCATAAATATTAAATAAACATTAGACTTAAAATGTATTATGTATATTTTCAATAATAGAAATTCCCAACAATGATGACTAATTGTTGAATACAGCAGAGAAAGCCCAGATCTGTGTGGTGGAACAGGTGAAATCCCTCATTTCAAGGGATGTGCTTAAAACTACTCACTATTCATGCAATATTGATCTTATTATATAACTTATCTAAAAAACTTACCTAAAGCGTCCTGCTTTAATTACTGCTTATCTAAAATATCTAATAGTTTTCGCTATAAAAACTTTGTGATTTGTAACTCTAATGCTTTTAAAATGTAATTGGAGACCAAAGCGCACCCTGTTCATGGAAAGTGCCATCTCATATGTGCGAATGCATAATAAATCATCCAAATTATGTTACACAATTGATTCTTTCTGCACTTAACGGTCGCAGTTCTTTGAAACAGGCCATGTGTAGACGATGCTTTGAGACCGTTTGGCTAACTACGGGAAGAAGCAAATAATAGAATAAAAACATTAATCCCATTCGTGCTCAAAATGAGCCTCACTAGACTTTCTATTCTTAGTTGACTATCTCAAGCATCTAAATGACTGGGATAAGATCCGGTTAATTGGTTCGTGAGTGTTCATGTCGTTTTTTCTCTTGAATCCCAGGGGGACGATCACTGTGTGCACATTCCTCCTCATTGGAGACCATCGAGACAACATATCCATCGTTTTGACCTTTCGTTCCCGCTGACTCAGCGCTGGGACAGTTCTGCGCTTAATAAATATATATGATCTCGAGATTATGCTAATGATGTTAAAATACATCAGATAATTAATCACTTAGCCAATTAGACCCAGTGTAATTTGCAAAAGCGTTCTTAATAGGTAATTTAACCGCTGACGGCGCTGTTTAGGTAGACGTTTCCAAGCTCATATCTCTCAAATGATCTGGGCTCATAAAGATATGAATGAGAAAGGACGAAAAGTACTTGAAAAGACTCCCACATGTGATCGCTGTCTAAATGCTGACATTTTTGATTGAAAGTCAATATAGAGGGAATTGTGCTGGAAAAAAGGTCAGTTTTGATATATCCTGGATGAATGACCTGATTAAATCATCCAAGTGTTTTATAAAAACATTAAAGCCAAATGCAATGTTTTCAGCATTGATACTAATCAGAAATGTTTCTTGAGCAGCAAATCAGCATATCAGAATGATTTCTGAAGGATCATGTGACACTGAATACTGAAAATTCAGCTTTGCATCACAGGAATAAATTACATTTTACAATATATTCAAATAGAGAGCACTTATTTTGAATTGTAATAATATTTCACAATTTTTACATTTTTACTGTATTTTTGATCCAAAAAACAATGCATCCTTGGTGAGAATAAGAGCTGTGTTCACATAGAAAATAATTACTTTAAATTGTAAAAATTGTTTTTTTTTTTTTTTTTTTAAATGGAAATGGTTCCACCACTGAATAAAAAAATGACGTTTATAGTTGCAAATTATGACTTTTTTTTCCTTGCCATTTTTACAGTAATGTGAGATCTGAACATGCAATTGTGAGTTACAAAGTCCAATTCTCAGGAATAAAATACTGTTTTCTTACCTTGAGACTATTTTAAACCTTTTTTCTTGCAGTTGCATATCATGTCTTTTGTCAAAAACATAAAAAAAAAAAAAACTCACTGACCCCAAAGTTTTTAATGGTAGTAAATACAGATCATTTTGTAAAATCACAGTACAATCAAAAACTTGCATGTTTAATGCACAAATAAATGCTGAACTGTTTATGCTGCCAAGAAATATACTTAAACATACAACGGCATCGCTAATAAATGCAAAAACATCAGTATGGCCAGACTTCATCTATATGATGCATTATTTATCTTTTCAAATATACAGCCATGCATTTATCCTGAAACCCAGTCCTTTTACTCATGAGAGTAACATTACTGTTGTGGCTGCATAATGGTGCATTTAACAGCACAGACTAACTTTACCACACTAACCAGCCAAACCTTGACCCTCTGGCCCAGACATTTCATTGTAGTATTTTATTTGTCCTAGACTTGAATTGCAGTTTGAGGGTGGCATTGCTGTCAATCTTGTCTCTCATAACAGCCTGTGATTTATTACAGAGTTGTGACAGCCTCATCTTCAGACACAGTGACCGTCGTCATTCATTTTCCTTTTTATTATGAGTTAAGTTAGCTGTCAAAGCGTCATAGTTAGCAGAATCACTAAGCAGTAGACAAGGAAATCTAATTGTCACTTCAGGTGCAATTATTTGTTATTGCTCACAATCAAATACTGATATCTCCGAGTTGATCTTTCTTTCTTTATTTCACTTTTTTTATGACATATATAAGAAAACAATTGAATTAGCTGCCAAATATCCCATAAACTATCCAAAAAATAAGTCTTTGCTATTAAACATATATTGACTCAGTGTATAAGATCCCTGACTGTGAGGGAAATTGAAATTCTCCGACCATATCTCTTGTATCACAGCCATAAGGAGCGACCATCTGTACTGGCTTGATAAATGAAAAGACCGTACATCCATCAACAATATACTTAACGACATTACTGAGCATTTATGTCTCTGAAATAACACTGAAAGCATTTATAAGGCTTCATATTATCAGTCAAGCATCTGTCTGTCAGCTGAAAACAATGCAGCGATCATATATATGAAACTGAAATCTCAGAGAGCAGCTATGACTTATAATGGCTTATATTGTTTCTGCCTCGTCATACGATCGAAATTGCTTTTTTGGCCAGCTGGCCCTGCGAGTCTAAAGGTGTCACCTTTCGGTTTAAAGCAATAAAAGCAAGGCCGTGATCTTTTTATTAAGTGCCAATGAATTGCAATCTAAAAGCAGGCGTCTTGATTTCACCAAAGAAAACATGTACACATTCTCTCTCAGCTGTATCTGAATCACATTGATCGCGCCAGCGGCCGTCCAGGTGAGATTTAAGGGAATCGCAATACCGCAAATCACATTTGCTGAAGCTGGTCCGGCTCTTAAAAGTCTCATCTCAGTTTCTCATATCTGGTTCCATTCAAACGTTTTATTTCTGTCACTGAGAAACTGGTGAAAAGTCCAAAAGGTCTTGTAATTGTTAACTTCATACTTAAGTGAAATACATTCTTTACTGTACGTCTTGTGATGGTAACATTAGTTAAGAGGCAGGTCAAACATTTAATGCAACCCTGAAATGACTGACAGTTCACATTACATGTCATTACGTAGGAGGTGTTGATTCCAATAAAAACCTTTTTCTATAACAAAAAAAACTTTTCACAAGCAGTCAAAATGAGACGCCCATATATTTATAAGAATATAAGTATGAAAACTGGCACTTTCCTGCATGCAGTGTTATGATGAGTATGTCACTAAATATATGTGTGGAAATTTGACCTCAAATCATGATTTGTTTTTCTTAAGCATCAAAAGAAGAAAAAATATGCATTTGCATGCATAATCATATAGGCTTTTATTTATGTAGATTTCAAATAAATGATAACACATTGCGTGTGCTATCAAACAATTTTTTGTTTGTTTTGCAAGAATTTTGCATGTGATTGGGGTCAGTAAGATTTTTATTTTTTTTATTTTATTTTATATAAACTATTGCTCATATTTAGCAACACTGATTATTACAAACAAACTTTTGAACTCTCTATTCTATTAAAATAAACTAGTTTTTAACATTGATAATAATCAGAATTTTTTCTTGAGCATCAAACCAGCATATTAGAATGATTTTTGAAGGATCATGTGACACTGAAGACTAGGAATGAAGCTGAAAATTCAGCTTTGATCACAGGAATAAATTTCTTTTTACAATATATTCAAATAGAAAACACTTATTTTGAATTGTAATAATATTTCACAATTTTTTTTTTTTTCCTATATTTTTAATTTAAAAAATGCAAGAGCTGTATTACGTAAATTCCAATAACTAGAAAGACTAGAACAGATTTATTCTATGCAAACTATTCAGCTTATCTGAAAGTGGACTGCATTGGTAAATAAACCTTGAGGTTTGATGTGTATAATCAAGTTTATGCGTTTTCAACATGCAAACCTTTAGAAAAAGAAAAAAGAAGAAAAGCTTTCTATACGGTCTCCCTTAAATCAAGGTCTGAAGTGTGAACACAACATGAAAACATCAGAATTACATCATCTGCTTGGGGGCTGTAATAAAATGCATTCAGTTATTGTTTGAAGTTGTGAATATCTAGAGGATCCTGCAATTTGCATTCATCAAGACATCAAGATAAAATAGCAGCAGGGCACAGATTTCTCACCACACGACACATGATGTTCGTCTGGTTTGGTTTCACTGCCAACTTAGTGCGTAAAACCTACCCGGTGACCTCATCTCAATTCTCGAACACACTATGAATCAAATAACCGTGATTTTATACACCCTTTGCTCATGAAGAACGATCTGATGGTTGGAAAACAGACCTAATAAAGCAGAATCTCATCTAGACGAAGTTAAGTGGAACAAGTCACTCTGTTAGAGTATGAAAACATCTCGAGATTACAAATAACAGCCGTCGGCTCAAGTGTAAAAGAGCTCATTGTTATGCATGATGATGCGATGATGATAATAACAGTTGCAAATGGCAAAACAGCCGAAGACAGAACAAATCAATATAAATCAAGCAAACAATGGGATTACGGACGAACACGGCGAAGGTAAAGTTTTGTGTTTATTTATCAGGTGGGACCTCTTTACGTGGGCAATGTTATCCTCGCATTTCCATAAAGCAGCAGGCAGGCTTTTGTGCCGTGACACAAAGGTTGATTGATTGCCTAGAGATTTTTTTAGTCATTACACAATGAGCGTTTCGCGCAAAACACCACACACAACAATACACACTTGCCACGGAGGATGGAAATAATGAAACGCCCTTGGACGGGGACAGCCTTCGTTAACCGTGACCGGAGTTAAGGGCAAACGCTGACATTATGGATGGATCAGCATATAATAAACCGTTTACAGTGCATATAGTCCAGAAGGGTATAGTTATTTCTGACTGCCTTGTCTGCAGAATTAGGCTGATGTGTTAGTCTTCATTACAGTAGAAAAGCGTAAGTAAGGTGAATCTGCGACTGTGGTAAATGTCAGACGTTCAAAGACAACAGCGAGAACAAATGCACTCAATAAAGTACTTTAATAAACATAGTCAAAGATGTCATTTCTGCTCTTATGAGCTAGTTACAATATCAGTGGCTTTTTAAAATAACAGAATAGTTGGACTATACAGTTAGAAGGTCAAAAATATGAATTATGCATTAAGATTATGCCTCTCTGAATGTACTTGGATATTTGTGCATCATTTGATAGCAGTATTATTAGCTTAAAAATCAATTAGATTTTAATGAAATCTCCTATTTGTTTTCTCTTTATGTACTATATAAGGCTTAAAGGAATAGTTCAATTAAAAAGTAATATTATGTACAAATTTCTGACACTGGACCACAAAACCAGTTCCAAGTAGCACGGGTATAGCAATAGCCAAAAAATACATTGTATGGGTCAATATTATCTATGTTTCTTTTACGCCGAAAATCATTAGGATATTAAGTAAAGTTCATGTTCCATGAAGATATTTTGTATATTTCCCACCATACATATATCAAAACTTAATTTCTGATTAGTAATATGCATTGCTAAGAACTTAATTTGGACAACCTTAAAGGCGATTTTCTAAGTTTGTTTGTTTCATTTATTTATTTATTTATCTCGGCCAAATATTGTCCTATTCTAACAATTCCTACAGCAATGGAAAGCGTATTATTGGTCCAGGGTCACATTTACATTATTACTTACCTGTTTGTTGTTATAAGTTTGTAGGCTTTGGTAGTATATTTCAAAAAGAATTACAAAGAAAGTGAAAGTAACACTGAATTAAAGCATTTAATTAAACTTTCATAATATTTCTACAAATATATATATATAATTACTATTTATTTTATATTTAAATATTACATATTCTATTATTATTTATAATTATTATTTATTAATTTCATCAAATATATTTATATATATATATATATATATATTATTTGTGTCATGTTTTTGATTTCATTCTGGACTTGTGCACTTTAAGTCAAGTCGCATGATATCCTTATGTAAAGAACTAGACCAAATTTGGCTTTGGATGAAAGTTTTTTGGTGAACTGTCTCTTTAAGATGCTAAACAATCATCAGTGGCCAGCTATTATTATCCCAGACTATAAAATCATGTTTATTATGTTTTAAGAAGGTTCAAACTTACTGTCTTGAGTATCTTGAGCATTTATCGTAACTAATTAGCCGTCTCCGTAGCCCTTGTTATGGTGAAGACATAATTCTATGCAATTATGCTTTAAGTGTCCTGTTATGTGCGACAGGCTGACAGCGAGTTTGACTCGGAGATGAGAATGATGCAAAGTTTGTTCTTTATTTCAGTCACTTGGCCATTGGGTTTTCTGAGTTGCATGAATGCAGTGATCACTAAGAATGATTCATTGTCTCTGGATGCATTGTCTGCATTGTTTTGCCACTCGATTGAGACAAAAGGCAACGAACAAAATCATTTAACTTCACTTTTGCACATCATTCTGCTTTCATTGTTGTTTGTTTATTGAATCTGCTGCATGAAATAACATTTATACTGATAGTTCTGTAATATGTACTAGAGGGGTCCATTTCCATTTCAACGCCACAAATATACTGCATACATTGCAATCTGTTGCATTAAATATACTTTATTCAGAAATTTACTGCATGCTAATTATAAAACATAATTTCAACATTAAACAGTCAATCAGCATAATAGGATGATTTCTGAAGGATCATGTGACGCCGAAGACTGGAGTAATGATGCTGAAAATTCAGCTTTGATCACAGAAATAAATTACATTTTACAATTTATTCACAAATAAAACACTTGCTTTAAATCACAATGATATTATACTGTTTTTTTTTTTTTTTTGTTATTAATTAAATGCAGCTAAAAGAGAAAAATACTTCTTTAAAAATGATTTCTGAAGGATCATGTGACTGAAGACTGGAGTAATGATGCTGGAAATTCAGCTTTGCATCACAGGAATAAATTACATTTTACAATAGATTTACAAAGAAAACACTTGTTTTAAATCATAATATTTAACTGTTTTTACTGCTGGAAATTCAGCTTTGCATCACAGAAATAAATTACATATACCGCAACAGAAAATATTTCTCTTAAATTGTAATAATATTTTACAATTTTACAGTATTTTTAATTAAAAAAATGCAGCCTTGGTGAGCAGAAGAGACTTTAAACTTTGAACATCTGAAGACGTCTAAGAGAATTTAAAGAAATAGTATGTTAAAAAATAAAATCTTAACATTTTACACAATGTGTTCTTTTCTGTTTCTTTGTAATTGTTAAATTAACTAGCAATTTCTTCCATTTTCTCAGCATGAATAGTATGCACTAATAGGGTCCATTTTTATAATTTCATCTGCGACCCCACAAATAAACTGCATGCTAATTATTTAACATAATATTACTTATTTTCCCATTTTTGTAATAGCAAATGGGAGGAAAACCTTCCAATTATCCGTGTTTCCCAGTCCAATAACAGCGAGTGATGGTGAATTGAATGTGCTAAGCAGAAGTCAGCGTGTGATGTACTGAGGTGTCTTTGAAATTGCCAGCGACCCCTGCAAAAGACCTCCGCACCTCATTAAATGCAAATGGAAGAGCATGTCTAATTGTTCCACTCCATTTCGGTCTCTAATTCTAAGCCGAAAAAAGATAAAAATCTTTGAACCGGAAACAATTACAGCGTCTTTCTGTTATGAAACGATAAGAGCAGAGTGACAATCGCCACGCCGGGTCCTCATCCTCGTCTCCTTGACAAAAATAAAGCGCATTCATGCCAAACTTCTGAGAGAATTCTTAAAGATGCTGTCGGATGAATAAACCCCTGTAATTCAGGAGGCACATCTGGCAGTGTTTTGTGGAGATTTCTATCATTTTTCATGGGGGTCGTACAGGTGAAACAGTTCGTCTCCGGAGCCCGGGGCCATGCTGACAATGCCTTAAAGGCAGTGTCTACAGTGCAAATCAAATCCACTCAAATCCCTCAAGGTTGGAGTTTGTGGCACATGGATATAAGGACAGGCATTGACAGACATGTTCCTCTCTCTCTTACACTTCATATCTCTAGCCGCCTTTTTTCTCCCAACCACACTTCAACTCAAAATTCACTTTCACGTCCACTTCGAGGACAAAACAATGACATCTTTGTGTGAGAAACAGACATTACTGATAATCTTCTGCAGTCAAAGCTCTGAAATGGACTACAGATGCTGGTGTTAGTGGCATTTGATGTATCGTGACAATATTTCATTTAAGATCTGCACTGAAGTGGAAGATTTAAATAACTACAGTCTGTTGTTATATATAGCACAAGTCATATGGACTGCTTTTATGGAGTATATAAACTACTGTTCAAAAGTTTTGGGACACATTTATTTATTTATTTTATAAGGAAATTAATATTTTTATTGAGCAAGGATGCATTAAATTGATCAAAAGTGACAGTAAAGATTTCCATTTCAAATAAATGCTTTTCTTTTAAACTTTCTGTTCAAAGAATCCTAAAAAATTAAATGTATCACAGTTTCCACACAAATATGAATCACTGTTTTTTTTAACATCGATAATAATCAGAAATGTTTCTTCAGCAGCAAATCAGCATATTAGAATGATTTTTGAAGGATCGTGTGATACAAGCACTTTAATTTTAATAAAGATGCTATTATATATCATTAATATTTTAATGATATTAAAATATTAATGTTTTTACATTTAGTTTTATTTTAATTTTAGTAATTTTTATCATTTATATATTTATTTGAATTTATATTTTTACATATAAAGCTATTGAATTTTATATTACTTTATGGTTTCTAATATTCTGTTTACAATATAGTTTTAGCTCTTTTCTAGTTCTTTTATTCAACTGATTTTTTTAGATTTTAGAAAGTGACAGTAAAAACACTTATAATGTTACGAAAGATTTCCATTTCAAACAAATGCAGTTCGTTTGAACTTTCTATTTATCAAAGAATCCTGAAAAATTAAATGCATCACAGTTTCCGCACTAATATGAAGCACTGTGAAACAGTCCAATTTTCTTTTATGTGTTCTTATATTTTCTTTATATAATTTTTCAGTTAATTTATAATATTAAATATTATAGTATTCTAATTTATAATATTAGTTTTCTATTAATTAATTAAATGTATAATATTTTCAGTAAAATTAAGATAATTTAAGATAAATTATAAATTTGATTTAAGTTAGTATATATAATAAATTACATTATAAATTATAATATTTTATATATATATATATATAAATATAAATATATATTTTTCAGTACATTTATAGTATTAAATATTATAATTTCTAATCTAATTTTTATATTATTTTCAGTAAATTTAAATTATAAATTTATATATAAATATACTGAAATATATACATTTATAGCATTTATAATACAATTTTTATATTAATTAAATGTGTAATAGTTTTAGTAAATTTAAGATAATTTAAGATAAATTATATATATTTTTCAGTACATTTATAATATGAAATATTATAATTTCTAATCTAATTTTTATATTATTTTCAGTAAATTTAAAATTAATTATAAATTTAACTGAATAAAGAATCTAAATGTATAATATTTATAATATAATTTCAATGTTAATTAATTAAATGTATATTAGTTTCAGTAAATCTAAGATAATTTAAGTAATTTATATATATTTATAAATTTATATATTTATTTATTTATTTATTTATTTATTATAGTTTCTTTATTATATATAATGTGTAAGCCTACACTTAAAACTGTAGAAGTGAGTCCGTTAGTTATATATGGGATAAATAATAATATTTCACAATAATTTTACTGTATTTTTGATTACATAAATGCAGCCGTGTTGAGCAGAAGGGACGTCTTTCACAAACATATATACAGTATTAATGGTTTTGGGTCAGTAAAATTCATTATTTACAACATGATGAACTGCTGTATGGAAAAGAGCAGTGTGAAGATGCATCAAAATTCTCTTGTTGCTTTTCATGCATTTCATGCATATTTGGTACGAAGCCAACCTTGCTTCCAACACTGTGTAGGATTTAGCCAAGAAAATAAGTTCCCGCAGAAGTCCTTGACATAATGGGTTGGTAATCCATCTGTTTGTATTCTCTCGAGTGGCTTCCAGTTGAAAACAAAGAGTTAACCCTGATTGCCACTCTCAGATGAGTTCGCAGCCATAAAGTGGCGCTCGGCGAGCATCCGCTCCCTTCAGTCTCCATTTTTCACACCGGTCCAGGGGTTTCATGGCCGAGCAGAGATGGTTTTGGCAGCCTTCCCGGAGTGAAGCCAATTGAGGATTGATTTAGATTCTGGGTGCGGGAAAGAGAGAGAGAGAGAGGTTATCTATGAAGATATGCAATTCCCTTTGTGGAGGCTTTATCTAGCTCCAGAGATGCGTTGTACCCACAGTCGTGTCTGCGAAAGTCCGTATCCCGGCCCCACGGCACCCAAGCCAGCGTTCTCAAAGGTCAGTCAAAGCCAAAGGGCATTTTGGAGGTTTATGCAGCGTATCAATGTTGGGACGGCATTGCAAAAGTTGTCTGAGTGGGCTGAAACATTTCAGCTGTGGCTGAAGCATGTGAAGTTTAGCATGGGACTTTTACAGTATGTAACTTTTCCAGCAATAAAAGTGCAACAGTTCAAATGAATATTTCACCTCATATGTCACGCACCTGAGGTGTATGCAATATTTATTAAGTCACTTTTACATGCATTAAGCAACAAATTACATTATTATATTTTTGGAGGTGCAGTTATGACATGAGATCAACGGTGGTGTAGGTTAGGGTTATCATAGTTAACTGTAAATATTACAGGTAAATAACTAGAATAAAATATGATTTGATGTACTACAATTTACTAAAGTTAAAACTGAAATAAAAATAAACCAAAACAAAAACAGGCAATAATAAAAGTGACAAAAATATGTAACAGAAATAATGACATTTTAATCAAATCAAATGAAATAAAATATTTTAAAAAAATAACTATTTTAATTTAGCTAGCTGTCAAAACAAAAAAATACCTTTTTTAATCGTTTAACTATAAAAATACGTACTACAATAAAACAAAGCAGAATTAAAAATCAAAAACGATACTGACATATTAAAAAAAACACTAATAAAAAGAGGCAACGTAAACAAAATGACTAAAACAACTGAAATAAAATTAAACAAATTGAAATTTAAAATTAAACATTTCAGCCAGTTGTCAAAGCAACATTTCTTATTTTCATTTAGTTTAACCTGATGTACTAAAATAATGAAAACTAAAATTGAAATGAAAACTATGCAGACATTTAAAAATAAATAAATAAATAAATAAATAAAAGTGACAAAACACAACAAAACTGCTAAAAATATAACTAAATATAGAATAACTAAAATCAAAAAAAAAAAAAAGTAAATTAAAAAATGACTTATTTTAAGCTAGCTGTCAAAGCAACATTTCTCATTTTTATTTAGCTCAACTTGATATACTAAAAAAAAATACTAAAACAAAAATAAAATCTATTTAAAAAAAACTTAATTAAATGACTAACTAAAATAATGAAAAAAAACAACAACAAAATTAAATCAATTTAACATTTCAGCTAGTTGTCAAAGCAACATTTTTTTATTTTCATTTAGTTTTAATTTTCATTTTCATTTTAAAACTAATAAAAGTAACAAAAACAACAAAATTACTAAAACTTTAAAATGAAATACTAAAATCAAACTGAAAAAAAATATTTTAAAAAATGTGCTTATTTGAAGCTATAGTTGTCAAAGCAATATTTCTTATTTTTATTTAGTTTAACTTGATGTACTAAAATAACTAAAACTGACAAAAAACAAAACAAAACAAACAAAAAACCTATACCTATATACACATTCAGATATTTATTTATTTATTGGTAATTAATTATATTACTAAAACTTTCAAATTAAATTAGTAATATAAACGTGCATGTCTTTACTGGAGACAAGATGCTGCTGTTTTAACTGTCTTTCTGGTTTCTGAGGTAAATATAGACACAAACTATAGACAAACTATAACAGTATTTCAAAAGTCAAAACTGCTGGTTATGAATCATTTCTTCTCTAATGCACAGCTGCAGTAATTCACAGCATCAGTTGACAATCCATGCTTGGCTGTGAGAACAACTGACCCTCTGGGTTAAAAAACTCAATGACAAATTCACTTGATTTCATGCCCAGACATCTGCGGACATATGCAACATCTGCAAAACATCACGTCTGAGTTTGACCATCAGCTCTGTGTTCAAACATCCAATAAACAATGGCCAAAAAAGCAAGTGCATTCAAAGGCACGAACTTTGAAAAACTGCAGTAAACAAGACATCTTTAAAGGAGCTATAAAAGAGTGCATGTGCTATATGTGTCTTCTGAAGTCGCACAAACAGGCTTTGCGTGATGAATGGGCAGGTTGGATGTTCGCTTTGAGAGCCGCAGTGGAAGTGAAGATTTTCAGTGAATAATGGCATTATATGACGTCAAAAAACTTCAATAGTCAAACAGACTATTAAGAAATTGTCACCATGACCTGCTGCTGCATAGAAACGAGCCATTTGGAGAAAAACTCCAAAGAACAGCATAAAGAACTATTTCTCAAAAGAAAACTTTATTTTTCTTTTGAGACTTTATTTATTACTTAACTTTATTTATTACTTTATTGTGTTTATAAAAAATACACATAAATTCCTCCAAAAATACTCCAATATTTTATTAAAATATACATTGAAAAATATTAATGTTTATCTATTGACTTTTGTTAATTTGGAGGAAAGAACTGCTCAAATATATTTTAAAAATAAAAATATTAAATAAATATTTTAAATAAAAAAATAATAATCTAATCATTACACGCATACAAATAATAAAAAAATAATCATTTAATTTATATATTACATATGTTTTAAATAAACTTAAATGTATAGACGTTCATATAAAGCATATACAAATATTTAAAAAAAAATTCTAATTTAAGATGGTTTCGCAGTTTTCATTTGCTGGATACAATACCTCAAATAATATTAAAAATAAAATAAAACAAAAAACAAAACAAAACAAAATAAAATAAATGAAAATAAAATATAATATAAAATAAAAAGTTGTAAAATTAATATTTTTGTGCTTTTTGCAGCATTTCAGACATGGTCATCATAACCTGTTTATAACCTGCATTTAATTTCTGGATGAGCCATTCAGACTTTATCCAGTGATCATTTTAATTTCTGGGTGAACCATTTCTTTAAAGAAGACTTTATTTAATACTTTATTGTGTTTATATATATATATAACTATTTTGCACGTTTAGTTTTATTTTATAATAATATTTTACTGAAATGTATATAAACATTATTGTTGATTATATATTGGATTTTTAATTTGGAGGAAATAATTGCTTGAGTATATTTCAAAAATAAAAATACTAAATATTTCATATATTTTAAATAAAAAATAAATAAATAAAAACATTACACACACATAAAAGGTTGTGCTTTTTGCGGGATTACAGACATGGTCATCATGACCTGTTGTTGCATTTCATTTCTGGATGAGCTAATCAGACTTTACCCAGTACTTTACTCATGTTTGCCTTGTCAGTACACTATATTATCAAAGTTTTAATTAGCTTAATTCCACACACAGAACGTCTCAAACAAACAACAGTGTCACTGTGACCTTAAAACCCCCAAAGATGATTTAAACAGCATCTCGTCTCCGGTAATGACATGAAGATAATGACTCTGTTTGAGCTGAGAATCCCAAGAGAATTTCACTGCAGAAAAAGACCCAGAAGATCCACACAGTGAAAAGCTGTCGTCCATCTGAAGCCTCAAAGACGAACGACTGTGCCAATATTTTACCTCCTCACTGAAAGAAATCTAATCACAACAGCGAATCCTGCTGCAGATATGGATCATATCGATCCAACTTCAGCTGCTGTCATCTCTGCGCGTGGACGTGTTCATTCCTGAGTGGACTGTGATGTTTCCATGGCTACAGACATGATGTCAACAGCGTCTGTGATCTGAGAGACATAGACTGACCTCAAGATTTATTTTTTTTTTTTTTCTCTTCCCCTAGCCCGGGGCTAGTTGTCACACTTTTATCCCAGTGTATGTTCACTATATTTTTTATTTCTAGGCACAAACCTTGACGTTTTGAAGCCCTTTTAATATTTACCATAGTGAGGCATGTTGTCACATTACTGTATATGGGGTAAGTTGTCACAATGTGAACCTGCTGTTTGGCACTGATTTAAGAATCATTTAAATATTAAATAAATAAACAAATAAAATGTATTCTAATATTTATTATATTATAATAAAGATAGGATTACACTTAGTTTGAAGGAAAGAATTTGTCCAATATTTTATTAAAAAAATAAAATAAAATAAAAATACTGAATATATTCCTCCAATATTTAATAAAAAAATATACTGAATGTTATATATTTTAAATAAATTAATGAATTAATTTATTAATATCTAAAAATACACATATTTAATATTTTCTACATATATAAAATAAGTGAAGAAATAAACAGAATAGATACATATATAAAGACAGTATTGCAGTCTTTTAGTCTGAAAAAGTCTTCCTATATTTAAAATACTGAATATTTATTAATATTTAAATAAATAAATAAATATATTTAAATAAATGCATTAATAAATAATAATAATAATAATATATTCCTCCAATATTTATTAATAATTAATAAATAATAAATAAATAAATAAATAAATAAATAAAGTATATTTGTATATATATATATATTATATTTAATAATTAATTTATTAATATCTAAAAAATACGGGACTGCTTACCTGGCCCAGACACTGAAAGGATTGACAGATTTTAAAAAAAAAATCTAAAAATACAAATATTAAAAAATAAATACACATATTTAATATTTTATACATATATTAAATAAGTGAACAAATAAATAAACATATACAAATATATAAAAACAGTACTCCACTTTTAGTCTGAAAAGGCTTTCCAATATTTAAAATACTGAATATTTAATGATATTTAAAAATATGGAATATATATTATATATTCAAATAAAGCATGAATAAATACTACTACTTCTACTACTACTGCTACTACTATAATACACATTTTAATTTGAGACAGTATTGCACTTTCAGTTTGGAGAAAAGAATGCATTAAAATATATATGTATTTTTTTTTTTAAATAAAAATTGTATCCACAGACAGACACACAGATAAAACCTTACAGTTACTGTCATATAGTAACTTGTGACAACTAGCCCCAGTGTCAATATAACTGAAATGGTGCTCCAGTTTTACCAGCTACTGTAGGCTGTTTCATTCCCCAAGGTTCAAAAAACAAACACAGCTGAAAGCATGTCGTACATGAGAATTGAAATCTTCCAGCACTCGAGAGAGCAAGCCGTCCTCTTTTGAGGAGAAGCTCCAGCAGAACGAGTGAAATCAGTCGAGCAGATTCAAACACGAGCCGCTCTTCACACCTACGTTTTACACGCAGACGAGAGGCAGTGTCACTCTTTGAGCGTTCACAGCTTCCGAAATAGAAGTGACAAACAGAGAGAGCATTCCGAGCGGATTTGTGTCAGGCTTTTTGTCAGGAATGGCAGCTCTAATTAATGGACATGAACAGCTTGGCAGAGAGAAAAGAACAGTGCTTCAAGGGCCACCGGTTCAACCTTGTGTCTGCCGGCATGACATGTTACCAACTGTCGAGATTTTGGCTCGCCCGCATCTGCCGGGAGTCTATTTGGCTTCGACCGAAGGTGCTTTAGTGTGCGAGTCTGTTTATTTCACAGGTAATTTAATCTAATTAAGTAGACACGAGATCTGGCATGTTGCGTCAAGTATCGACGCATGAGGGGAAACGGCCTATAATGAACCTGAAAGTTCGCATGTGGCCGACGTTTCCCCGTGTCGCACGTTTATCGAGCGACTCAATCTATGAGACGCGTTGGACGCTAAAGACTTTTGATTCGCAACCATTTACACCTTGTTTATTTGGACAGGCAGTCTTGCAGAAAGTTGGAGTTTGTTGGAGCTCCACTTCTCCACTCCGCAGATCCATCAGGGTGCGACTTAAGCACCACCTGCCGTACGCTGATTGATGAGCCGTATGCGGCGCTCTATTTCCGTTCTGCTTCGGTGAAGAGCTAAGGAGGACGACATTCGACGGCACCGAAGACGTGAAATTACAGCTTGACGGCTTTCCTTATCCATGCATGAATACTATTTGGACACAAAGTGGCGGCTGGATGCAACTTCATCTGGCTTGTGTTCAGCTAAACATTTCGCTGCTGTCAAAACACACAAATGCAATGGAAATCTGCTGTCCGGCACTGATTTAAGAATAAATTATATCAAATATAAAGTAATCTTCCACTTCGTATTGTTATATATTTATTGATAGCACACAATTGCAGCATTTAAAATTAATTAATTAATTAATTAAATAAAAGCAGAAACTATACATATGATATACTGGATTTTTAGCTTGGTGGACAAAATTCTCCCAATATTTTATAAATAAATAAATAAATAAAATATATTATGTATATTTGAAAAACTGTACTTATTATAAATAAGAACAAAAATAAAAGCAGAAACTAAACATGATATACTGGATTTTTAGTATGGTGGACAAAAAAAAGATATATTACGTATATTTGAAACAAATTGTACTTTTTTTAAACACATTATATGTATTCATGAATGAATGAATCTTAAACCATAAAAAAAACTCATTATCCGAAATAAAATAAAAAAAAAATAAATAGTGTACTAAAATAACTAAAACTGAAAAAATATATAAACATTTTAAAATAAAACTAACAAATAAAAATGACAAAAACATAAAAGTACTATAACTTTACTACTAAAAAATACAAATTAACTAGTATACTAACTAATAGTTTTGTATATTAGTTTGGATAACAGAATTCATAAATAAATAAATAAATAAATATGTATATTTGAAACAAACTGTACTTATTTAAGGTAGTTTTGCATGTTTAGTTTGAAGAACAATTTCCTACAGTTTATTATTTTTTTTTTTACGTTATGTATTTATAAATGAACGAAAGAATGAATGAAACCTAAAAATAACATAAAAAGACTAATTATCTGAAATAAAATAAAATATATATATATAAAAAACAAATAAATTGTGCACTAAAATAACTAAAAACTGAAAAAAACCCTTTAAAAAATATAAACATTTTAAAAATAATAAAACTAACTAATAAAAATGACAAAAACATAAGTACTACAACTTTATACAAAAAAAATGTAATAATTAACTAGTATACTAACTAATAGTTTTGCATATTAGTTTGGATAACAGAAGTCCTAAATAAATAAATAAATACATACATGCATACATAACCTAATTTATTTATTTATTTATTTTTTGCAACTTTTTGCAATTTTAGTTTGGAGGATAAAATTCCTCAAATTGAAAAAAAAAAAAGATAAAATATATATGATTATTTTAAAGAATATTCTAATTTAAAAGCTATTGTCTGAAACAACTGTTAGATACTTAAAACAACTTAAAAATCACTTTAATAAAACAAAACCTCATAGTTACTGAGATAGATACAGCCCTTGTGACAACTAGCCCCAGTTTCCTTTTCCTGTACAAATTAAAAATGCCGCTCAGTGGCCCAGAAGATGTGAAATTACAGCTGTTTTCCTTATCCATGCATGAATACTCCTTGGACGCAAAACTGTTGCTAGACGCAGCTTCATCTGGCTTGTGTTCAGCTAAACATTTGCTGCTGTCAAAACACACAAATGCACAAAGCAGAAGTTCTGGGATGGAGGACAGAATGAATCGTATGCAGTTTTCGACGCCCTTTACGTAACAGCATTATTGCGGTTTTCTGCCATAGGTTCTAGAGGACTTTGTCACGTGTCGGACGCTGGCAGCACGCGGCACACGCAAAGTTCAGCAGCTGGTAAAGCTCAGCACGAGTCGCCGGCCTCAGCCGTTGGGACCTGCACCCCGGGGACCGCAGTCAGTCCATAGGACTTCATTTCCCAGTCTACGGTTCTCCGCAGACTCGCCGCAAACGGATATCTTTTAGCGAGGGCCTCAGGCAAGGCCGGTCTCTACATATTCAACTTGACAGGCGAACCGGGGGAAACAAAGTGCAGTGACCCAGATTGAGACTCTTTGAAGGCAGCGAGCGCAAAGGAGCAAATCCCGTCTCCTCCATTTCCAGTGGCCTCTTCTGCCCTCACTTCTCTAAGTTTTTATATCTTCTTCATGTTATTTTGGTATCATTAATGTTTGTTCTCCATGAACGGATATGTCGGTTTATACTAACCAGTGCTGAAATTCTGAGCTTGACAAGCTACAGTTTCAACGCAGGGTTGCATAATGCAGAATAAATAATCTTTCCAATGATGTATGGTTTGTTAAGATAGGATAATATTTGGCCGAGATACAACTATTTGAAAATGGATACTATTAACGAAAAATTAAGTTTTGATATATTTATGGTAGGAAATTTACAAAATATCTTCATGGAACATGATCTTTACTTAATATCCTAACAATTGATTTTCGAATTTTGACCCATACAATGTATTTTTGGCTATTGCTGCAAATATACCTGTGCTACTTAAGGCTCACATACCTCTATCTGTAATCAGTAATTAAATTTAAATTTGTTTATTAAAAATGAATGATTAATAACTATTTATTAACATTCCATATGACTAATACCTGGAAATGAATTAAAAAAACTACAGAACTACAATATGATTAAAACAATAATAACAACACTCATAGAGAGAGAGGACTTTGTCTTCTCATTTCTGACGATCACGTGTTGCCGCTGAACACTGATTGATTCAGAGCAACTGAACCAGCCGCTAACCGCTAAACTCAAGAGGCAGCAGTCCACTGAACCAGCACATGAAGGTGAATGAAGATCCAACCCATACGATTCTGCCCACAAAGTTCAAACAGACATTTTAATGCACAGCAGACAGGGGAGAAATGTCAGTGCAATGAATTCTCAGTACTGCTCCCCTGCTGGAGAATTTATCATTTAATTATATCATTCTGGTACTTTTCACTGTTGGTAGTTTTTCAGTGACTGTTTCTTCATGTTTCGTGACTGTCTTTATATGAGACACTGAATCATTTATTCAACCGATTTGTTCAAACACAGTGACGCATTCAACAAGTCATTATCAATTGAAGCTAAAGATATTTATGTCATAAAAGAAATGTTAAAATGCATTCAGGACCAAAAATTGTTATACTGTATATCTTCTAATAAAAATAAATGCAACATGCACTACAAATACTTTTTTACTCATTTATGTCTTAATTATTTTCTAAAATGTAATTCATATAATGACATTTAAAAAGAATGATTCATTTAATTCAGCTTTTAACTTAATCTAAATTCAAACTGTCACTGAAACCCTCAGTTAAACAGAAATTACAGTGATAAATGCTACAGTCTATACAGAATATATGCACTGAACACTTGCATTAAATATGCACTAAAAATAGCTAAAATTGAAATAAAAAAAATATAAAACTTTACAGCAATATTAAATAAATAAACACACAAACAAACAAATAAATAACTAAATCTTTTTGCATTAGGTGCAATAAGAACATGTAACTAAATGGTAAAACTTTTTGCACAATAGGTGCAAAAATAAGAAAATGTTACTAATTTATTAGATGCTTTACACACACACACACACACGCCAACAACAACAAAGCATATAATACAATGCATTTATTGTATTATTATATGCACTAAAGTATGCACTAAAAACAACTAAACTAAAATGGAAACAAAACAAATTGTAAAAACTAATAAACAAATAAACTAAGTAAATGGTAAAACTTTTTGCACTATAGATGCAAAAATAAGAAAATGTTACTAATTTATTACATGATTTACGCACACACACACACAAAAAAACAACAACAATATAATGCATATTATGCAATGCATTTATTGACATTAAATAAGAATGATTATTTAAATTCAGCTTATAACTTTATCTCTATTCAAACTGACACCGAAACCCTCCATTAAACAGAAATTACAGTGCTAAACACAACAGTCTTGAATATATGCACTGAGCATATGCACTTAAAAATAACTAAAATGGAAATAAAACAAATACAACAATTTATTTTACACACACATAATCTAATGCATATAATGCAACACATTTATTAACTTTAAATAAGAATGGTTCTTAATACTCAGCATATTCATTAATGTCAGCTTTATATTCAAATTGACACCGAAACCTTCAATTAAACAGAAATTACAGTGATAAACGCTACAGCGTTGAATGTACGCACTGAACATCAGACACCCTCGCGTCAGAAGTCGGAATCGCATCAAATGTACCAACTTCTGTAGCGTTTACCCATAATTAAATTTTTTTTTCTAAACGTAGCTTTGAGAGAGGTTGGAAATGACCCCAATTTCCTTGCAGTAATTATGGCAATCTGCCTGTGTAACACCGCAGGCCAGACCTCCAATCTCTCCGGGCTTCTCTCCTTGCTGCATTGACTCTCCTTTGCACCCATCATTTAATTACCTCAATTAAAGCAGTAATTAATCATCTGCCTAAGAATCCATTACTAGCCAATGACTGAAATTGTCCTTTAATCAAAAGCTTTGGCTTGACACGCGGGTCAATCGGCGCTGCCGAAGCGCGTGAAAAAGTGCGCTCTCATCATTTTCCCTGATGTTTACCAGACGCCGCTCTGGCCTCACTGCATGACTGGCAGCTTCACTTCTCCTAATGAGCAGCGCTGAGCTTCGGACCCCGAGCCATAACTGAGAGCGGCTTCATTAAAATGCGTTAAGTTAAAAACACCGCTGAGCAATTAATCGTTGCCCGTCAACATGAAATGCTCTCACCTGCCACTGTTTATCTCGGCGCTACTTCAGATGGTTTGGCAGGCAGAGCTGAATTACAATTCACTGTAATGAGTTAATTGTCTGCATTTCATTCGAGCTCTTGTTAGTTAAGGCTTCTTATATCAAAAACAACGACTTTTTTCTTGCCTCTGCACACGCCCTGTTTATGATTAACATTCAAACTTGTATGGCAAAGCACTGCTAAATTCAGAATAGCATACGCGGGGCCTAAAATTAAGACTTGCCAAGCGCCAAATGAGAGTAAAAATTGACGTCAACGAGTACATCGAACATTGTTACTCGCCAGGGACCTTTATATTAATTCTAACAATACCTGACTGTCTTGTAATTATATAAATATGTAATCAGATGTGTTGTGTTGTGATCTTTTCATGCAAGCCACTTATGAAAACAGTGTTTGGAGCAGTTCACAGTAAATGCGGCTCAACAACTCTGAGTTTGAGCTGCTTATAGCATGCATTTAAAAATGCAGCATGCATTAAACATCCTCCCAAGTTTCTAATGAGAATGATTTTAAACAAAAAAGAACCATTTTTTCTCCAAAATAAAAAAGAAAAACATCCATAAAATGTAGAAAATTATTTAAATTTTTTTCTTTTGTTTTTATTATTATTATTATTATTTTTTATGCATTATTTATGTGCCAAAAAGAAAATGGAAGAATGAATTGGGGAAGTATTAGTAATTGCATTTATTTATTTAAATTTAATAAAAAATAAATAAAATAAATACCAATAAACAAACAAACAAACAAATGAATACATTTATTTTCTCAAATGTCAAATGTTAGTTAGTTAGTTAGTTTTAGGCCACGTTTTTACATGTCGTTGGCACCAGAATAATGCATAAAAATATTTTTATATAATAATACATTTTATATAATAAATAAATAAATAATATAAAATACATTTATTTATTTTCTCAATTATGTCAATTATGTTAGCAAAATACATATTATATATAATAATATATATAATATAATTTATAATATATATAGACCAGTTTTAGTCAGTTTACATGTCTTTGGCACATAAATAATGCATAAAAATATTTTTTATAAAATATACATATATTCTTTTTTCGTTCTTCTCAAGTCACTAGTCATTGTCTTGTCTTGTCTTTATAGTAAATATGAGTTAAAATGTTTATAATTTATTATTTATTATTTGTTTTGTTTAAATGGAACAATTTACTGAATGTTTAGGCAAAATATTAAATTGCTATTTTATATATCAGACTCTTATGCCTCATATAATATGATATAGAGATATTATAGAGCGAAAGAAAGCTCAGAGTTATTCAGAGACTCAAACCGAGCTAAAATGCAGATGCTGATATCTATATGGGCAAAATGTGATGAAATACCGATGCTTGTGATGCAAATCAGTGAACTCTTTATAACATAAATATCAGCCATCACTTTACATCTCCAATAATATGTTTAAGTAAGATCCAGACATATAATGCAATGCAATTCAGTGATGATTTAGAAATAAATCAAAAGATGTGAGATGTTTTGGAGGCTTGGGAAGATCGTTCCTCCACTGAGGAACGGTGAGAGTAAAGCTTCTGGAAACAAATGTTCCTCAAAAGATCAGATTTGACACTCGATTATTTTTCTAAAAAAAAAATTGTACAATTGTATATTAAAAGGTTTTTTGATTGCTAAAAACATCTAGGCAATCCATCAGTTAACAGAAGGCTTGGAGTAGATCGTGTGCAACAGGTTTAACAACAGTTTTGCTCATTTTAATAATGTTAATATGTAATATGTTCTGCTAACAAGAGCAAGCAATATTCCACAAGAAATGTAAGTCGTCCAAAAGCCACACAGGAAAAGATGAGACATTCAGTCGGTTCCACGGGACATGTCAAGTGTGTCCAATACAGGCCCTTCCTCGCTAATGTCTCTCAGAATAGGGTGGATTAAGCTTACCTTTGCAAGCAAGCAATTTATACGCACCCGCAGAAGCCAGAAGAGCTTCACTCCACCTCCATGGCCCGCTGAATGCAGTTAGCTAGCTGAGTGCAGTCAAGCATTTAGGTCAGGCACTCGCCTGGGCACCCGCTTCAGTGGCTCTGATGGGTCCTGACTCTTATCTGCCACGGTCAGCCAGCAAGAAGAAAAAATTAGCTGTAGGAAGAAGATGACAAAGAGCGGCCGTGAGTCAGAGGCAGTCCGGAGTTTGAGAGAAGGGCGACTTGAAGCGACTTGGCGTTAGTCACAGAGATCACAGCCGTCGGTCGTCTCTCGATAAGCCTGGCCGTGGGCCGCCTGCATGAATCTGCGTAGGACAGCACTTTGCATGGGAAGGACAGAAACCTGTACGACCACAACAGCGACTCTCAAAATCACCTGAAAATGGGTCGCAGGTCTAAAAATGGGTCTGAACGTGAATAATAAATGGCATTTGAAATGATAATAATAGTACATGGTTAGGATAACAAAACAAATATAGGCTTATTGACTTTTACACAGAGATTCAGTTCCAGTATCTTGTTATTGATGTCAATGGATTTGTGTTCAATGAAACATTAAGAAATATATTAATACATATAAAAAAAGCCATTCTCTGCCATACAGAAATGCATCCCATATTTTACTACTACTACTAACAATAATATTTCATAATAATATTATTAAAATTGCAAAATTGACATTAGAATTTTCATTAAAATGTAAAATTATTTATATTTAAGATTTTTGGCTACACACACACACACTTATTAGAACTATTATCATACCTTAAAATATTAAAATATTATTGTAGAAATTGCTATAAAAAATTGATATAAAAAATGTGTATAAAAATATTAAAATTAATGCAAATTTCTTGAAATATATTCAGTTTATAATATGAATACGTTAATTGATTAAAAATGGATGTGTATAAAATGAAACCTTATATTTTCGTATTTTAAGTTAATAGAAAAGCCTATATTGTAGTACTACTAATAAAATCAGTATTATTAAAATTGCAAATACTGACATGAGAATTCTTATAAAAACACATTTTTAACATGAATAAGTTATTTTATAGAAAAAATAAAAACAATCAAACAATATAATAATAAAAATACTAATAAAAAAGGCAATAAATGACTTAATAATAAAATCAACATAATTAAAATAGCAAATATTTACATAAGAATTCTTGTAAAAATATTACCTTTTTATTATGAATACACTGTTTGATTAAAAATGGATGTGTATAAAATGAAACATTATATTATCACATTTTAATCTTATAATATTAATATTATAAATGTAGATATTTGCCATTTTAATATCCATTTAATATTAATAAAATGGCAAATAGCGACATGGTTAATTTAATATTAATAAAAAAAATATATACGTATACAAAAAGAAACATAATATTAATCACATTTTAAACTAATAATAACCCATATATTACTATTAATAATAAAATCAATATTATTAAATATTATTATTATTATTATTATTATTATTATTATTATATGCAAATATTGGTATGAGAATTCTTATAAAAATGTAATTTTTAATATGAATAAGTTATTTTATAAAAGTGGAAATCTATACAATAAACTATATATTTTTTACATTTTAATAAAAAAAAACCCATAAATTAGGCTACAATTAAAAATAACATCAACATATTTAAAATGGCAAATATCTACATGAGAATTCTTACAAAAATATAAGAAACATAAGCATTCTTCATTTTCAATATGAATAAGTTATTTGATTAAAATGGATGTGTATACAATTAAACAACATATTATCACATTTTAAGCTATTAAAAGCCCATAACTTACTATTAATCATAAAAAACAGTACCATTTTTATTTAAAAAAAAATTCATGTATGTATGTATGTATGTATGTATGTATGTATGCTCTTTACATATTTATATGTTAAATTTTAAGGACTGTTTGTAGAATAATCCTACTGTAGAGGATGAGTCATGTCTACAGCTAAAATACTGTCCTTTCTTGACTGGAATTAATGATTTCACATCTGAATTTGAGGTCAAGCTGCACTCAGAGGCAAATACGTTATTCAAGGCCAAACTCAGTCCAAAAAAAAAAATAAAACAAAAAAAAAGCCTCAATACTCTTAAGCTAACACATTAGGCCTAGAATAACCTACAAATTGCACACTGTTTCAGGGTCATACGCACATCTCAAATACCATAAATATATAGATATTTTACTCCACATAAAACATCCGCATTAAAAGCACCAAAGAAACCCAATTATAGTTGCTGTGCCTGATGCCACTTTTCTCTGTGATGAAGTAGCCTGTAATGTATTCCCTCAGGTGCAATGATCTTGGGTGTAAAGATCCATTAAGCCTCTCGGTCTGTTTTAAAAAGCCCATCAAGGTCACTGGCTTTGGATGGCTTGGCATCATAAATGTTTCTGAATGCTCGTGTTGAGGGTAGAGGCGCGATCCGGGCCGTCGCTGTTATTACTAATGAGCTGTTTTGACAATCAGGTTGTCCTGGCAACATAAGCCTATCGGCAGAGGCATCTAAATAATATGCATGAAGTGAATGCATTAGACACTTGGGTTACAGAAGGACAAAGCCTGCTCAGGTGCTCAAACTAACCTGCAGGCTAATGACTGCATCTACTATCACTAGTTTGTTTCAGGTAGATGCTGTAACTACAGCAGACTCTGTTTTCAGAGAATAGATCTTGATTTAAGTTACACTTAAATGTTTTTTTGTTTTTATTTCTTGTTCTAAGCATAAATCTCATAAATCAAATTTAGAGTTTTATGCTTCAGGCAAGACACTGTTTTTTTCTGAAATATTATGTTTAAATATGCAATGTTTAAATGAGGCATTTTCTAATTAATTAAGAGCTCATTTGCATAAATCTGAACATTGGATTACCAGTTCAAAAAGTTAATTAAATTTAATTTGACCATATTTTTAAGAATAAAATGTTAAATATATCAGGTACATGAGATATGAACAAACTGCTCTGTAAAAACCTTCAGAACGTAGATATAAATAATATTTAAAAAAAAAAAATAGATTTAAAAAAAAAATGGTTTCGAAGATATGTTTTATGACTGAAAAAAATGGATGTGTGTAAATTTAAACATTATATTTTTACATTCTGAGCTAATAATAAAAAAAAATATATATAAAAATATAACTTATTCTAATATATAATATAATATATAATTCTAATATATCATTTATTAATTTTCTGTTATTTTTCTGTAATAAATAAAAAAAAAACAAAAAAAACCCATCTTTTTATTTCTGAAAAGTGGAAATAAAATGTAATTTCAAGGAAATAGCCTAAAAAGATATATAATGTAACTGAAATCTATTAATGCAAATAGATAAAGTAATAATATAATCTCTTAAATGTGTATTTGGCTTTTTTCCCCTTTAGTCTGAAAGAAAACATGTTATGGAAGCAAAATTGACCAACATCTTAAAATTGACCCGTGCATGAAAAATCAGTGTTTTCATCTGTAGACACCTTGCCTTAAAATAATATGGTAATAGCATACAAAAATAATACTTAATAAAAATGCATGCTCCGGAAAAATCGTATCATCTTTTCAGTAAAAAGATAATCAACATAAGCAGCAATGTTCCTGTTGCAACATGGGTTTGATTCACCGAAAATAAACAGATGAAAACGGACCTTGTGCTAAGTTGTTTTATATAAAAGCATCTACCAAACGCATTAATGTCAATGTAAATATCCGATTACTAGTGACAGTCCAACCAGAAATGAAGTCATGAAGCTCTTCAGCAGTTTCCATAGAGATGACAGACGGACGGCTTCAGCTCCAGCGACAAAAGCAGAGAAGAGAAAAGCAACAGGTTGAGAGCAGCGACATTATCACTCGCATTACGAGGTACGTTGGAAGAAACCGAGAGAAATCAGAGATGGACAGGAGAGGATGTAGGATGAGATATGTGGGGGCTCAATTGCCTGGTGACTTTGGCTGATTGAAATTGACCCGCCGTCTGCAGTTAAAATCTTCTATACTGGAAAAACTGAGAGCTATCGTCTGGTTTTAATTTGAGTGGCTCTCATGTGGTTAGCCAGGGTGAAATTTTACATTGAACGCCTCTAATTTGACGGAGGAGAAAAACGAAGGAGCCGCAAAATGTGGCTGTCAATCAATAAGGCGACAGAGGGTGAGAACCGTGCCGTAATCTGCAGAAACGGAATTAAAGCATTTGCATTTTCACATTTGAGTTCTTTTGGCGTCGTAGAAAAACTGTAAAGGCTACAGACTGTTTCGATTATTGATGACACAGCAGCTGAGAGATTAAACTAATGGGGGAAAACAGATTTGTTCCTCCTGCGGGTCAATCATCACTAAACGTTCACAAACTCAACGGTGATTGGCAGCTGGAGAAATGAGGATGACACAACAAACTTTACTCGGAATAATTGCTTTGGTGCACAGGATGTCAACACTGACGATCTTCAGATTTAATGGCTATTGGCATTTTAAAAATATGCATAATTAGGGATGATGTATTGATAATCATTTGCTAAATCTAATTTGCTGTACTCTCTTTTTAATGTTTTTGAAAGAAGTCTCTTCTGCTCACCAAGGCTACATTGGCATATATAATTAAAAACACAATAAAAACAGTAATATTGTGAAAGAGTATGATTATTTAAAACTATTTGAATACATTTAAAAATGAAAGTTATTCCTGTCACGGCAAATCATATGTGAAACTGAAGACTGGAGTTATGATGCTTTGCATCACATGAATAAATTACGTTTTACAATATATTCACATAGAAAAGGGTTATTTTAAATTGCAATAATATTTCACAATATTACAGTTTTACTGTATTTGGTGAGCATCAGAGACTTTCTTTCAAAAACATTAAAACAACTTGAATTATTCCAAACATCTGACCTGTAGTGCAATACAAAAAAAATAAATAATAAAAATAAATAAATAAATAAATAAATAAAACATTGTAATTTTAGCAGTAAAAATGCTGAAATGATGAAAGAAAAACTGCAATAAACCTTATGGGAAATTTGGCAAGTGAAAAACATAGATAATTTTATAATTTAAGAAAAACAAAAACCCATAGAATCCTTTAAATGCTGCTACTATATATTTACTGTAAGTTCTTGTAACCAAAGTTGTAAATATTACTTTTTTTTTTTAACCCTTTAACTGTCACTCCCACTTTTGAACACAGACATAAACATGCACTATCCAGACTTCTTATGATTTCTAAAACGTGATGGGGAAAAAGGCAACAAAGAAAGTCTTTTATGACAAAGGTCGGAACTCGATTTTTTTTTAAGTTGCACTCTCGACATATATTAATCTATTACTTTTCCTACATAATTTGTAACACAAAAATATGGTCAAATATCTATTTAGGAGTACGTACAGTTTGTCCTGATTAGATTAGGATTTATTTGTAATATGGTGAAGTAAACTTAGGCGTCCCACAGAGGGGACGATGACAGTTAAAGGGTTAATCATTAAAAAAAAATCTATATCGACCAAGCTTAGCTTGTCCATTGTTCTTCTTATATCCCAAAGCTTGCAGTTGCTTATGCAAAATATGTTTTTGAACACACATATAATTTTGCTCTTGGGCATCTAGCAGCTGATTAACCTCAGTGACCTCCATGTAGCCACTCACACACACACACTACAGCATCTCTGAATATAATACATCACGATTTCACAAACAGTCCCTCCATGTCCCTCTCTACTGCCTCCTCCTCAAATGAACCATAGAAACAATCACTTAGCAAC